>CM073735.1:45008325-46281450 GCA_037113605.1 Calophaca sinica
TAAAAGGTTAGGTTCTCATCTCCTCCTTCCATGTTTTATGCAATTATGCTGTGAATTTTGATTTCAATTGGTTCTGATTGTCTAATGGTTCTTGTTTTTTGTTCATTTTAGTACTTATGTTCAAAGTTAGAGTTTGAAGGTTGCTATGCTCTTATTGATTTTGTAGATTGTTAGTTGTTTGATGGTTGTTCTGCTCTTATTGATTTTGTGGATTGTTAGTTGTTTGATGGTTGCTCTGCTCTTATTGATTGGTAGCTTGTTAGTTAAAATTTTCTATGTTTTTCGATATTTTTAGTTCGAGGCCACCACATTGCTCGAGGCGCCACTCACATCGAAGGGCGTGGACACTCTCTTGTTCGAGAATTAGGTATGCACTCTAACGAAATGTCGGTTGACTCGTTGGGTGGAAAAAGGGTTGGTGTTGACCCATGCAACATATTTATTTGATTTGCTTCATAGTTCTCTCCGAGAGAGAGAATTTTGAGGTGATGTGTGTTTTGGCTAACAAATGATGTTTTATGTTGAAGTGATGTATAGTTCTCTCCACAGAGGAATTTTGTCGATGTATATTTTATGTTAGAGTAAAGTAGCATGTAGATTATTCATTTAGCAAGCAACACATAAACTCAATTTGATAAGTGAATCTACGATCCTATGTTCATCCATTTTTGAATTTGTGTTGTCTTCTTCTTAAGTGAATCGCCACACACTAAAATGGGGCTTAGGGATTTTTATTTGAAATTCCCAACGATTAATTACAGTCAAATTGTGGTCACAAGAATTATCACGAGCTCAACTCCTAGATTTGAAACTTTATCTTGTTTTAATGGTGGTATAGGTGTAATTGTGATCTTTTGTTGCCACATAATAAGAGAGTGTATGGAGTTCTTGCCACGTCTCACTATACTTATAGAAACTACTCTTTTCGTTCGTCTCCATGGCAAGAATTATTTTTACCCAATTTGTTGCCTTTTACTCATGTTGCCGAGACTTTAACTATCACATTTCTAGTGTTTGATAGGACACTGAATTGTACCAAAGCATTTGTTACTTAGATAAGTTTTGTTCTTTTTCTTCCTTTTTGTTGTGCCTTAGTGGGAAAATTCTTGATTGTTGTTGTTATTTCAACTATTTGTTGTTTGAAAACACCTTGTAGGTTGCAAAAAGGAACCTTAAATCACTTGTGCATGTGTATACGCAGGTGTATAGCGAGTCAGAATCGCCCATAATCGAACACTTGAGAAATTTATCTCATGGTCCTAAATCACGTGTAAAAGAATGGCACACGTATTTAAATGCTGATTACAAATTTCAAACTCAGTCAAAAGCGGAGGAAAAAGCGATTGGCGGAGTTTATGTAAAAGGTGCCCACGAGAGGAGGTGAAAGGCGGCGTGCAGTGATTCAACATATATATGGTGGCGTACAATACTTTAGACTATACTAAAGAATAGTGCTATTTTATTGTAATTGGTTTGATCCAGTCAAGTAGAGGCACAAGAATGGATCGCAAATATAATCTTTGATGACATATGCATGAGCGAGAAGATACCAAATGTTTGATCCAGATTTATCATAGCACAACATACATGTAAGAGGTGTATTATGTCCACTTATCAAGTCAGCTTCGAAGGAGACGGACAAACAAGGTTGGTGTGTTGCAATAAAGACAAAACCAGGGGTCGCATTGAAGCGGATGATCCACGAGGAAGAAGTGGCTTATCAAGTGGATGAGATGTCTCATGTATCAGCGTGTAATCGAAGTTGAACCCATTTCACCGACTACGTGACGATCAATCACATATGAAGATGTAAATGGAGATGAGGAATTAAATGAAGAAGTGGTAGAACCATCAAGAATCACGAAAGGCGATCTTAGAAGGCGAGTGGGCGGATTAGGCGAATAAATTTGTTTAACTTTTTACAATTAGAGAATTTAATGTCTAACAACATATTTTATTTTGTCGATTATTTTCATATAACTTGTTTATTTTTTGGAATTCATTTTTAATATTGTTATGTTTAAATATAATATTTCGTGTTTATTATTATTGAATTGCTCTATAGACATATATGACATCGGGATGTTGAAGGCTCAGAGCCCCACCACCCGGTAGTGGTCAGCGGAAGGAAGGGCATCATTGTCGACCACCAAATCGTCGGAGGCCAAACATTATTAGGATTGATGATCTTTGGCTATGCGATGTTTGTCATCCACGCAAGCGTCGCGCATACATCTACGCCTACCAGGCTCAATGAGTTCGGCCTCTACGCCAGGCCTACGTCACATTGGGCACCTACAAGCATGCGAGGACCTTACGCATCGACACCCATTTACATGATGCCCGCTGGGGGTTCCGGACACTTTGCCGCTTCTTCCTCTCATTTTATTATGCGAGGCGGTGCGAGCACTCATGTGTCCGATCGGGGAAGTATAGTGTGGGCCATGATCAGGCAGGGGTTCACAGGCGAGGAGGTTGAAGCGGCGGGAGGATGAAGCGAGTCGTTGATGATATTCAGATCTTTGCATGATGGTAGAGTTGCTATCGAGCGGTGGTAGAGGTGAGTATGTAGGTTGAATACACATTTTTGCCCTTATCTTTTTTTAGTTTTCAATTTAGTCCCACTTATCTTTTTAGTTTTCATTTAAGTCCACTTAAACTTCAAAAATCACATCAATTTAGTCTTTTCATTTATTTATTCATATTTTCTTGAGGCGAATCACCATCGACGTGGCGAAAAATAAAATAAAATAAAACAAACTACTCACGTGTAAGATGGTATTTAGTCTAAGACAAAAAGAATAATTAAAAGAAAGGGCGAAATTGAAGTAATTTTTATAACTTAATGGACTTAAATGAAAACTAAAAAAAGGATAAAGGGAATAAATTCTGCAGTTTAACTTTATATTTTTTTAACTTGTTTGGTATGTTGTTATTGTTTAGGTTCCTTAGTCAAAGCCCATACTGAGGCTATCACGGAAGTAATTGAGCAAAATTACCACACTATTGGCCCACACGGGGGCAGACGGTGGATGAAGCGGAGGCACATGTTCAATTCTTTCGAGTAAGTTGTTTATTTTTTTTTGTTGCGTATTATTTTTTTATTTCATGAATCTCAATTATTTTTAATAGCGTATTATATTCATACGGGAGAGGTTTCTTGGAAGGAAGAGCGGGAGGCGGTCAGAAGAACTTCCATATGAAGGCTTCCAGCCTATCGATATGCTTAGAGATGCCCGCCTCAATGGGCAGCCACTTGGATAGGAGATGAGATCTGGCGGCGAGTTTACAAGCGCCTTTGGAACTCCCACGAGTTCAAGGCTGGTAAGTGAAAGCGAAGAAGAATAGAGAGCCTACGAAAAGGGTGGGAGCTTACATCTTGGAGGTTGATTCGGTCGAGTAGCGACCTGTGATTCGACTTGTATGTTTTATATTATTATTATTATTATTATTTAGTTAAGCTTTTTATTAAATAATTACTGGTCTCGTGATTGCAAAAAGGAGGTTCGATTACGAGCTCCATCGTGCAACTCATATTAGGAAAAGTCTGCAGGTGAGTTTGTCGATGGCGGTCGAAGCGGACCAAGGTAATTATAAAACATAATGAATAGTTTTTAACAATGTTTATATTGTTTTATTACAATAAAAAATTGACTAATTTGTTTATGTTTGTGAGAGGAGTTTGGCGAGGATGTCTCGGGTTAGATCTCGGACATCCTCATGTTCCGTCTGCCGAGCCAGAGGATCCAGTGCGTCGGCGATGGTTTGGCGGGCTGTTGTTGGCGGCAAGAAGAAGGGTCGCTATCTGGTCTTGGCGACCTTGCGGCTTAACTGAAAGGGCCATTGCCTCTGCTGAAGTAAGTCGTCCGATCGTCTTTCCCATGAATGGCGAGGAGATAGCGAGTTGAAGCGGGCCATGGCGGCGAAAGCGGCAATGATTGGCGGCCGGCAGCCCGGATCGCGGCCGAATCCCAGCGGGAGGAGCGCCGGCGAGCTGCCATGTTGGCTTTCAGTCTTTGGCGGCAGGATGATAATCTGTACCATTTGCTAGCTCGCCCGGCGCCTCCTCCACCGCCTCGCCTCGCCTCATAATCTTGGTGATCATGTCGATGATGCGATGGTGATCATGATCATGATTATCAGGACTAGTTATGTTTATATCGATATTTTTATATTTTCGGATATTTTTATTCTTGTTTTGTTAGTCGAATTTTTTGTTTATTTGTTCGTTTCTTTTTAATTTGTTTTATAGTTATGTTATCGCATTACATTTTTAAATACATGAATAAATTAATAATTAAATGTGATAACTAATGTCGTTAATTAAGTGGATAAATAAATTAAATTTATTACAGAAATTAAAATTAAATAATTTAAAATGTTAAATAATTTTTAATGAAAATTTAAACAATTTTCAATTGAAAAAAATATTTTAAGTCGGCTTTACCAAGCGGTCATGGCCGTCGGAAATATCATCGAATTATCGACGGGTTAAAACCGTCGGGCCGTCGGAAATTCTTGTGACGGGTTAAAGCGTCGGAAATGTCATCGGAATTATCGGCGGGTTAAAACCGTCGGAGAAAACCGTCGGAAATTTACGGCGGGTTAAAGCGTCGTGCGTATTTGCGGTAGCGCACTTTCTGACGGACATTTGTCCGTCGGTAATCCGTCGGAATTTTTTTATTACCGACGGTATTTGTAGATTACCGACGGCTTTTGGCCGTTGGTAATCCCGCGATTTCTTGTAGTGGAGTTGGAAAGAGAGTGTTAGAGAGTGTGTATTGCTAGCACATTTTCTATATATTTAGATTTAAAGTGGATTTTAAGATTAGATTTTTTAAAATAATCAAACTAATTTATTAATATTATGTTGATTTTATTTAATGTTTATTCTTGAATATTTCTAAGACATTAAATTACTTATTAAATTAATATTTATAATGATCAATATGTTGGTGGTAAAGATAAGAATATACTAAGCACTTTTGGGGTGATGAAATGCATGGCAATCATACAGTAAAGTCAGCTTATAAAGTGTGCACTACTAACATGATAGATACGTCAGAGCTGGAAGAAGGAGGGGACTGGAGTTTGCTTTGGAAACTGAAGATTCCGCCGAAGATTAAGTCCTTCATGTGGCGTACTTGTCGCAATATCTTAACAACCCGAGCTAACTTACACACAAGAGGAATTCAATGTCCTCTAACATGTCCGATGCGTGAGCAAGATTCTGAGACAACTTGGCATGTGTTCAAGGATTGCCCGAAGGTGGTTGAGTGTTTGCAGGCAGCTCAGCTACAAGCGACCATCTCTCTGTTGAGAGTGAATTATGCTAACTGAGTAATTCTCATTGATCATGAATGGTTATATACATCAATAGTTGATTAACAGAGTTAACAACCTGTTAACCAAACTAACTAACTAACAGGGCTAAGGCCCAGTACACTAACAGAGCAAGTCTAAGGCCCAAATCAACAATAAGACCCAACATAATCCTCCCTTAAACTACATTATACAATAATGCAGTTTAAACACCAATTCTACACATCCCAAGTTTACTTCTAAGATTGGAGAAGGTTTCCAACTTCAAGGCCTTGGTCATTATATCTGCGAATTGCTCCTGTGTATGACAATACACCAGCTCAATGATTCATTTTCTGCACAAGTCTCTGAGAAAATGAAATCTGACTTTAATATGTTTACTTCGACCATGAAGAACTGGATTTCTTGACAACTTGATAGTAGAACTATTATCACAATAGACACTGAGGCATGTCTTCTGAGGTAAACCAGGCTTCTCCAAAATTCTTCTAAGCCATATACCTTGACAAGCACAGTAGGTGGCTGCAATATATTCGGCCTCTGTTGTTGACAATGTTACAATCGGCTGCTTCTTGGAGCACCAAGAAACAGCTCCTCCTCCAATCAAAAACACATATCCTGATGTGCTCTTTCGATCATCTAGATCCCCTGCATAGTCACTGTCAGAATAAGCAATTAAGGTGTTGTCTCCATGTTTTCTGTACATAATTCCAAATTCAAGAGTCCCTTGCAAGTATCTCAAGATCCTCTTGGCTGCCAAAAAATGCATCTCAGTAGGCCTCTCCATATATCTGCTGATTAAACATACAGCAAACATAAGATCGGGTCTAGTAGCTGTCATATACATAAGGCTTCCAACTATTTGCTTGTAGTTGGTGGAATCAGTCACTCTTCCTTCCTCATCTTTAGACAACTTACATCCGGGTACAATAGGATTTCCAACAAGGTTGCATTTCTCCATGCCAAACCTTTCTAACACCTCTCTAGCATACTTTTGTTGACTGATAAAGATCCCTTCATTGGATTGCAACACTTCAACTCCAAGAAAGTATTTCATTTTTCCCATGTCAGTCATATCAAATTCATTCTTCATTGATCTCTTGAATTCATCAAACATTTCAGTGTCATTCCCTGTGAACAGCAAATCATCAACATACAAACTCACTATAAGCAGCTTGTCTCCATCACCATGCTTCAAGAACAAGGTGTGCTCATGTGGACATTTCTCAAAGCCCTCTCTGCTGAAATAACTTTCAATTCTGCTGTACCAGCACGTGGAGCTTGTCTAAGCCCATATAAGGCTTTCTTGAGCCTATAAACCTTGTCTTTTCCCTTTTGCTTTCTATATCCCTGTGGCTGATCAATATATATTGTTTCTGTTAATACCCCATGCAGAAAAGCACTTTTTACATCTAGCTGAAACACTGTCCAGCCTCTAATTTCAGCAGCTGCAAGCACAGTCCGAATTGTATCCTATCTAGCCACTGGAGCAAACACCTCTTTATAGTCAATACCATGCTTCTGGGAATATCCTTTGGCCATGAGTCTAGCCTTGTATTTTTCAATTCTTCCATCTTCATTGAGCTTGGTTTTATACACCCATTTCACCCCTATTTTCTTAGCTCCAACAGGTAGACTGACAAGCTCCCAAGTATCATTCTTTTCTATGGCTGCAATCTCATCATCCATGGCCTTCCTCCACACAGCATCCTTCACAGCTTCTTCATAGGTAACAGGATCAGTTTTAGGTCCACCAAACACAGCCAAATTGTGTAATTCTTCATCATCAAATTCATCACCAGACACATAATCATCTAGCCATGTTGGTGGCCTCTTATTCCTCCCTTGATCCTGTGCTGTCTCATGGTCTGCTACTCGATCAATCTCAGCTTCACTCTCATCTGTAGGATCGTTTCTCTGAGTTGCTGCCACTGGTTTAGTATCACCAAGATGTCCTTCATGATTTACCGCATTAGGCTCAACATCTACTGCAGTATGCTCAATATTATCATTACTATCTTCTGTTTCTAGTAATTCAATTTCTTCTGCCTTGCCTTTTCCACTCCAGTCCCACTTATCAGTTTCAGAGAA
This sequence comes from Calophaca sinica, assembly GCA_037113605.1. Lineage (NCBI taxonomy): Eukaryota > Viridiplantae > Streptophyta > Magnoliopsida > Fabales > Fabaceae > Calophaca > Calophaca sinica. The sequence continues at coordinate 45,015,739 of CM073735.1, forward strand.
AACAACATCTTTGCTGACAATAACTCTTTCCTGCACTGGATCATAGAGTCTATAGGCTTTAGACTCTTCACTTACTCCTAACAGCACACACCTCACACTCTTGCTGTCCAATTTCTTTCTTTGAGAATCAGGCACATGAAATGTGCTACACATCCAAAGATTCTGGAGTGACTCACTGCAGGTTTAACACCACACCATGCTTCTTTGGGTGTCATATCCTTCACTGCAAAGGTAGGACTTCGATTCAACACATAGAATGACCAGTTCACAACTTCAGGCCAAAAATGCTTGGGAACATCCTTATCAGAAAGCATACACCTGACCATGTTCATGACAGTTCGGTTCCTTCTCTCAGCCACTCCATTCTATTGTGGAGTATATGCAGCAGTCAATTGTCTTTTAATCCCATTCTCATGGCAAAAATCATTGACTTCCATTGAGGTAAATTCTCCCTCTCTATCTGTTCTGAGACAACAAAGTGATGTCCCTACTTCCTTTTCAACCAGAACCCGGAATCTTTTGAAAACCTCAAATGCTGCTGACTTTTCAGAAAGAAAGTATACCCATCATTTCCTACTGAAATCATCAATGAAACTAATGAAATACCTCTTGTGACTCTTTGATTCTGGTTTAATTGGTCCACAAATATCTGCATGAACCAATTCAAGCCTTTGTGAGGCTCTCCATGAGGCCTTCTTTGGAAAAGAGTCACGGTGCTGCTTCCCTATCATGCAGTTTGTGCAAATGTCTGCTGGTTCCTTGAGATCAGGCAATCCTCGAACCATTGCTTTCTGTGCAAGTTTCTTCAATCCCTTGAAATTGAGATGGCCATATCTCTGGTGCCACAATTGAGTGTTGTCTCCACTAGTGGTTTTCAAGCAAGATGGGAGAATAATAGAGACTGAGAGGGGAAAGAGTTTGTTTGCACACATTCTTGGAGACATTACCACACCCTTTTCTGGGTGGAAAACTTTGCAAGAATCTTGTTTAAACAATACACTCAAATTCTTTTTTTGTAACTGCCTAATACTTAGTAAATTGTTTTTCAACTCAGGTATATAATAGACTTCAGTGATTACCTGGGTGATGCCATGAATCCGCATTCTGATATTTCCTTTGCCCATGACTGACATTCTTGAGTTGTCTCCCAACTTCACACTTTCTCTGAATTTCTCATCAATCTCCAAGAACCACTCCTTTGTTCCGCACATATGATTACTACACCCCGAGTCAAGAAACCACATCTTATTCTCAGATTGGTCTTGTTCAGTGAATGCCATGAGCAACATTTCCTCACCATCATCAAACTCGGCATAATTTGCATTCTCCCCCAAAGAAGGACATTCATATTTAAAATGTCCTAACTTGTGACACTTGTAACACTCTATAGATTCTTTATTGATGGCTGATTGTCTACCTCTATCTCTTCCTCTAGAACCACCTCCTCCTCTCGATCTGCCTCCAAATCTGCCAGCATTGGAGGCTTTCAATGCTTGTTCCTCTTCTTTGTATCCTCTCATTCTTTGCATGAACAAGAAGACTACTTTGAAGCTCATCGATGGACAGTGTTGCTACATCATTTGCCTCTTCAATAGAGCAAACAACATAGTTGAATTTAGTGGTCATAGATCTCAAGATATTTTCAATAACCACAGATTGCTCCATTCTTTCACCATGCATCTTCATCTTGTTTGCAATTGCTAGGGTTCTTGAGAAGTACTCATCCACGGTTTCCCCCTCTTTCATCCCAAGAACCTCAAATTCCTTTCTAAGTGCTTGTAACTGGGCCCTTCTAACTTTTGTTGACCCTTGGTATTTTTGTTTCATCGAATCCCATATCTCCTTCGAGGTATCTTTAGTCAAGATCGTTTCAATAATGCCTCTATCAATCACTTGAAAGAGGTAATTCTTTGCCTTCAAATCTTTAAGCTTGGAATCTTCAACATGCTTGATCTGCTCCTGAGTGGCGCCAATCGGGAGGACGAGAATCCCTGTTTCCACCAGATGCCAATACTCCTTGGATCGAAGCAATTTCTCCATGAGCATCGACCAATGATCGTAGTGACCATCAAATCGCGGAATGGCGGGTTGAACAAAAAGTCGCTCGTCGGCCATTAATTCACACTTTCTCTGGGTTTCTCTCAGTTTCTTTCACTTTCGCTCAATTCTTGTGTATCGCTCTCTCTCTCGCACAGAAGACTGTTGTTTCTGTGTATCAGGCCCCCTAAAGAGCTCTTGATACCAATTGTTGAGAGTGAATTATGCTAACTGAGTAATTCTCATTGATCATGAATGGTTATATACATCAATAGTTGATTAACAGAGTTAACAACCTGTTAACCAAACTAACTAACTAACAGAGCTAAGGCCCAGTACACTAACAGAGCAGGGCTAAGGCCCAAATCAACAATAAGACCCAACACTCTCAGTATCGAAACCGAGTCACTTATTTTCAGGATCTGGTATTTGAAGTTCTACGCAACGAAAATACTGAAGTAAAGCAACAATGGGTGCTCATCATGTGGAGTCTTTGGACTAGTCTTAATAAACGTGTTTGGGAGGATGTCAAAGAGAGAGCTTCTGAAGTGGTTGTTAGGGGCGGCAAGGTGCTCGTAGATTGGATTCAAGTCAGAGGCTCGGTTGCCAGTGGCGCTGCTCGGGCTACTTCTGTGAGTCGAGCAAGATAGAATAAGCAAGCTGGTGGATATTGTAAGGTCAATGTGGATGTGGCTTTCCCTCCAACAAATGATACTGCTAGTGTTGGCATTTGCATTCGAAATAGTAATGGTGGTTTTATTGTTGCTAAGACTTCTTGGCTGCACCCTGCGCTTAATGTGACTCTAGGTGAAGCTGTGGGCCTCCAGCAAGCAATTAGTCGGGCGAAGGATTTGCAGCTGTACAAAGTTATTTTTGAGGTGGACTCAAAAGTTGTGGTAGACAGTTTGCATTTTTCTTTGAGCAATGTCTCTGAATTGAGGACTATTTTAAATGGCTGTCGTAAGATGCTTGGTACCCATTTTCAAAACTCGTGTGTTGAGTTCGTTAGGAGTGTGACATCCTGAGAAAATAAAATAGACCAAGAAATACCCAGAAAAGTTGGAATAGGTGAAAAAGGATAAAAAAGGACGAAAGTGTCCTAAAAAACCATTGAAAACCCTAGAAAATCAAAGAAATAGAATATTCTAGAATCGAGACAATCGCGACGCGATGGGCTTAGAGAGAAAGGGAACTCGCGACGCGATCGTAAGTCGGTGGATCAGAGGCGTTGGATCTGTGACACGTGGCGAGCATCGCGACGCGATGGTCTTTGTGTCTTGACACCTTCGCAGCGCGATGGACCCAAAACGCCTATAAATAGGACCCTTCACCCTCCTCACTTCTCACCTTCTTCCAAGTGATATTGGGAGCGCATGGGGGAGTTCCGGAGGCGTGGCGAGGACGCGGCGCAGCGACAGTCTTCTAAGCAGGTATGGAGAGATCTGGACCCTATACACTAGGGATAGTAGGAATAGAATATGTGTAGAATAGGGAAGTAGGGTGGCCCAAGCCCTACTAGGAGTGGATGCCCGATACCCTAGGAGGGGTATCGAGACTACGACTGCTAAGGATAGTAGTCGTTAGTCCATCAGCCATAGGAATAATTGTTGTGTGAAAACCCTAGGGTAGACGACTTATATTTGTTTCGTGACTTTGTGTGATGTGTGATAACATGTTAGTAGTTGGTCACCTGAGCAACATTAGAATTAAGTGTTGCTGATAATTATTGTTTGTTTATCTGTTCAGTTATTATTAATTTATTATGCTTATACTGATGTGGGGAGAGAATAACTAAATCCTAAGTGTTGATTGGAATGATAGATTGATGAGCTAAGTTGATAAGAAATGGAAAGTTGATGAATCATGGATCATATGCATGGATGTAATCCATCGCCGTACACATAGGCTGTGTACGACGTCAGGTACCAGATTCGGGCACGATTCAGTCAGTACAGGACAACGTCGGTCCTTGGGGATAGTCTGGGCCCGACAAGTTTCCCAGGTGACCAGTGGTTTGGCCACCATTGTGTCGGGACGTTGGGTAGCCTGGTCATCCTGACAGAGTACTGTTGTATCACTCTCCATAGTGCCGATCCCGAGTGCCGCCCCGACACATGTTCCTAACGTTGAAATTGGGGAGCAGAGATGCACTCTTAGGGGTACGATGAGCGGGATATGGGGATGAAAAACTGACTTAACCTACCCACACGCCGGTGGGAGGTAGCTGTTATCGACAAAGGCTGAAGTGGCTATGGTGGGGCTACTGATGCCAACTTTGAAAGCTGTGTGGCCACGTAGGCATATAGAAACTTAAGTTGCATGGACAGGGTAGCTAGGTGTTGATTGCTCCCTAGTATGCTCAATTTCATGCACTTAATTGAAGGGAATTCTCATGCAAACTTAGACTTTATTCCTTGTTTGGCCTCTAATCTTAGGTGTCTTAGTCTTTGTTGTGGAGATATTCTAGTTGACAATCATGTTAGCTCTTTTGTTGTTTTGATGGAAAAATGTCCTTACTATGGTCTTGATTTAATGTAGGTAAAAAAAGGATTGATTGGAGACATGTCCCAAGACCATGATAGCTTTTTGAAGTGGAGTTGCTGCACAAGTCAGGGCGCCCAGCCAATCCAGGCGCAGGGCGCCTGCTGGGAAGCATGGAGCAGAAGACTGCAGGGCGCAGGGCGCCTCAGACAGGCTAGCGCCTGGCGCCTGCTCTCGGGAATCCTGGGCGCAGGGCGCCCACGGGCGCAGGGCGCCTGCTGAAGCAGAAGAACCAGGGCGATGGGCGCCTCAGAAGCAGGGCGCCTGCCGCTAACTTTTGTTCTTGCGTGTTTTGGGCTTTCTTTTAGGCCCAGTTGGTATAAATACCTAACTAATGGTCTGAACTAAGAGGGAGGACGAATTAGAGGCAGAAAGAAGACTTGGGAGCACAAACCCTAGCACACCCATTGAAGGAGGCAAGAGGAGAAGGGTGGAAGCTCAACTCCTTGGCTTGTGGATGGGTTCTTATCTCTTTTTTCTGTTTTTCTTTTCATTCTCTACTATCATCATGTTGAACTAAATCTCCTTTTGTTGGAGTTGAGTGGATTTCTATGAACACTATGGATATTTGATGTAGTTTCCTATTAATGCATGTGAGTTTCTCTTAGTTTGGTGATCTCCTTCCTTCTTCTTAATGCTTTTTGAGACTTGATCAATCTTGGAATGAACTTTTGATTTGTGTGTTGAATGGAAGTTCAATATGCTTTTGTGCCCTAGGAAGGTGACCCTTGTTTCTTTTGAGCTAGGAATAGCCTTTAGGAACTTGCTATCTTTGTAATTTCTTTTTCTTCATGCTTTTACCTTGTTGAATGCATCCAAGGAATTGGACTTTCTAGTTGGATAAAAAGGGTTAATTGCCCAAGGAATTGGGATTTAACTAGTTTAATGAAATTGATAGACAAACTAGAAAACCACATTGCGTTAATTGCTATATTAAAATTCCAAAGTAGAAGTAGAATGAAGCTTGACTCCAACACTTTCCTCCATTGAATCAAATCACCCTTTGCATTGTGCTTTTGTTATTCTCGTACCACCACCAATCATATAAAATCCCTTGGTGTTCACTTAGTAGTCGCTAACGGACATTGGTGTTTGTTCTTCGATCCTTGAGAACGATAATCGGTCACTTACCGAATTTATTACTTGCAACGACCCGGTACACTTGCCGTGGTCTCATCAAGTTTTTGGCGCCGTTGTCGGGGATCGATTTTACCATTACCAGTAATTTCGAAGGCGACTTCTATTTCGAACCCGTTTTAATTTCTGTTTTAGTGTTAGTTTAATTACTTCTTTTTCATATTGTCCATAACATTTTTTTTATTTCTCAGTTGCTTTGACACTTGTTTGAGGTGCTTGCTTTTCAGTGTATGCGTGGAACAGTAGATCCTCAAGAGCTATTGTTTGACCCAGAGATAGAAAGAACAGCTCGACGTAACCGAAAGAAAGCAAGGGCTAGAAGAAGAGAAGCAAGGCTAAGACAAAGATAGGCATAACAAACCATTTCGGAACCCATTGTTGAAACACCAGAAGAAGTGATGGGTGACGCGAACAATGAAAGGAGAACTCTCCGTGATTACTCCAAGGCCACTCCCAGGGGGTATTATGGGAGCATTGTCAGGCCTCGTGTTGAAGGCCATAGCATCACTATTCCATCGGGCCTCCTGCAAGTTATTCAACGTAATCGGTTTAGGTTTGCCTCATGAAGATCTGAATCAACACTTGGAGGTCTTTGTCCAGTTGTGTGATACAGTGCAAATTGATGGCGTTACTGATGATGCCATTTACTTGAGGCTCTTTACCTTCTCCTTGAAGGATAGAGCTAGAAGCTGGCTTAGTTCTCTACCTGAAGGGAGTATCACCACATGGGAAGATTTGGCCAACAAGTTTGTGAGCAAGTTCTTCCCAACTTCTAGATCTGCCAAGCTGAGAAGTGAAATCACTGCCTTTGTTCAGAAGGAGGGGGAAACACTCTATGATGCTTGGGAGAGGTTCAAAGAATTGCTTAGGAAGTGCCCTCAACATTCATTACCCGATTGGCTTCAAGCTCAGACATTCTATAATGGGCTCATTCCGAATACTAAGGTGATGATTGATGCTGCATGCGGAGGATCTTTTGATTTAAAAACTCCAGCTGAAAGCCTTGAGATTATGGAGGCTATGGCGGAAAACACCATGAATGCACCATTTGATAGGCAGCAAAGAAAAGGAGGAATGCTCGAAGTGGGTGCATTGGATGCTATTCTACCCCAAAATAAGGCTATGAGTCAACAATTAGCCTCTATAACCAAGCAAATTGGAGGGATGAACATAAATTCAGTTGGTTCTGTAAACCCCAAATGTGGTTTTTGTGGAGGAGATCATGCTAGCGTTGATTGTGTTGCCCCTGTGGAGATTAGCAAAGATTCAGAACAGGTCAACTTTGTCAACAATTCTCAAAGGCAACACAACAATCCTTATTCAAATACATATAATCCGGGTTGGAGAAATCACCCGAATTTCTCTTGGAAGGATCAAGGTGCTCAAGCTTCACATGGACTGCAAGGAAGTTCTTCATCTCAACCACAAGCCCTTGAGCAGAAAGCCGGTTGGGAAATTGCTATTGAAAAACTAGCTGGGCAAACTTCAGCTTTCATGACCGAAACAAGGGCTGCTTTCAAAAATCAAGAGGCCTCCATAAGGAACCTTGAAACTCAAGTTGGTCAGCTGGCTAGACAAATAACAGAAAGACCTCTGGGTTCTCTACCAAGTGACACAATTCCAAATCCCAAGGGACATGAGAATGTTAGTGCCATCACTACCCGGAGCGGAAAAGTGATTGAGCCCATACCCAGGAAAGAAGTGGAGAAGTCAAGTGAGCCTAAGGAGAAAGATGAGAAGGACCCAAATGAAGCACCTAATCCACCTACTATGCAAGGGAAAATGGTCTATCCAAAGCCAATCATCAAATTGCCATATCCCCAAAGGTTGAGTACGGAGAAGGATGAGAAAAAATTTGGCAAATTTCTAGGTGTATTCAAGAAATTGCAAATCAACATTCCCTTTGCCGAAGCTCTTGAGCAAATGCCTACTTATGCCAAGTTCATGAAAAAGATTCTTTCAAAGAAGAGGAAATTGAAAGATGAAACAATTGCTTTGACTGAAGAGTACAGTGCAATCCTACAAAGAAAGCTTCCTCCAAAGCTGAAAGATCCTGGTAGTTTCACAATTCCCTGCACTATAGGGAATATGTCTATTGGGAAGGCACTATGTGACTTGGGGGCCAGCATCAATCTCATGCCACTGTCTATGTTGAAGAAATTAGGGACAGATGATGTTAAACCTACAAGGATGTCACTCCAGTTAGCAGACCGATCAGTCAAATACCCCTATGGTATTATAGAAGATGTCCTGGTGAAAGTGGATAAATTCATTTTTCCAGCTGATTTTGTTGTCCTTGACACGGAGGAAGATGCTCAGATCCCTCTAATACTGGGAAGACCATTTCTAGCAACTGGTAGAGCTCTTATTGATGTACAAAAAGGGCAGTTCATGCTTAGAGTTCAAGATGAGAAGGTAACATTTAGCGTATTTGATGCTACCCATCCTGTAAGTGATGAAGAACAATGCTACCGCATGGATGTGGTTGATGATATGTATGATGGTGCCTCTAGCAAGCAATATACTTATGTGGCCCTTGAAACATTGCCAGTGCAAGGAAAAGGAAGTGAGGAAGAATCAAAAATTTCCAAAGGAAAGGGTGTTATGCATATGAAGGATGAGAAACAAATCCCAATTTGCAAAAGTCCAAAGAATGCACAAGCAAAACCTATTCATTCCTATAAAGAGTGCACTCAACATGTGAGGGATGACAATTTCCACCCTTATAAATTCAAGAGGAGAAAAAGAAGACCGATGAAGAAAAGGGAGGTGATTTCTTTGCAAGCACCCAATGTCATGGGTGTGCATCTTCCTAAAGATGGATGTGCTTCAATCTTCTTCTCTTCATTCAAGGAGCCATGATCAACCTCTTCATGCGTCAAGCTAGTGACGTTAAAGAAGCGCTTCATGGGAGGCAACCCATGCGAGGGAGTTTCTATCCCTTTCTCTTGCATTTTTTAGAATTTAGTTTGTTTGATTTCATTTTAGCATGGTTGTCAAAGCTTAAGTTTGGAGTTCCTTTATTTTTAGTTTGTAAGTCCTAGATGTCAAATTGAAATAACTGCTGGCTGAACTATGATTTGAACCCACTTGTGAATTGAATTTTGTGTTAAGCACCAATCACTCGGTGTGATGTTAAGTGGGCTGCTGAAGAGTTACAACTTGAGACTAAAAACTTTTTAGAGTGAGTCAACCATTGCTCAATTGTTTTGGTTTGTTATAATGTCTTTGTGATTGATATGTGCTTGTCCTGTGGTGTTTGTAGAGCCTTCATCAATAATTCTTTGGAGAGGACACATTTGAGTCTACATCCCCCTAAATTTGATTGAATCTCTGTTGCATGTTATTGGTTGTACAATGCTTTGATATAAAAAGACAAATTTTGTGGAAGCCAATTAGCCAAAAAGCCAACCCGACATGATATGACTTTTGTTTGCAAAGCCCCGTTGAGCCTAAAACATTCTGTTCTTGTTAACCTATCGAAACAATAGCTTTTAACCTTGTGATTAACTTGTTACCCACCTAAGAAGGTTGGATGAGCATGAATTGACTAAGGTTGACAAAGAACTAAGTTTGGAGTTGGGGGGGAAGTGAACAACATTATGATTGGTTGTAGTTTGAGCTGAAAAAAAAAAACAGAAAAACCAGAGAAAAAATGGCTTGTTTTTGGATTGGTACCTCTTTTGATGCCAAAGAGTTATTGGGGGAATTAATAATTGTGTGATACAAAGTTGTTTAAGGATTGAGCTTTTGGAAAACACCACCTTTGGAAAATTGAAGAAAAGAGGAATTATAGTGAAAATTTCTAGAGTTGGTTGATGCTCATCTACCTTTGAAGGGTGATAGCCTAAATGTCTAATCCATCCACCCTAACCTTGGCCAAGTTACAACCTTGAAAGACCTTTTGGTTGGAGCATTGTGCAAGCGGTACTCATGTCAGAAAGAGATGAAAATCAAATCCATGGGGGACGGGCTCAAATAGTGTTGACTGAGTGAAACACAAACCCCAAACACTTGAGAGTTGGAGTGAAAATTCTTCCTAATCTCTGTGAGTAGAAAAAGAAAGCATTTAATCACATTGAAAGTTTCAATTGTACATTCCATTACTTATTGAGTTTATAATGGTGAATTCATTGCTTATGTGACTCCAATTTCTAATTTGTAATAGTCTCATATTGGTTCTGATGATGACAAAGCCCAGTAAAATAATCTGTGATTGGTGTACATTTTGTGTGATAACAATTGAAAGCGGTGAAAAAATTGTGGTTTAGTCCAAGTGGTTAGATCAAGATTGACATTTTGGGTAGTTGTTTTTTTTTGTTGAGTTCTTGCTTGAGGACAAGCAAGGTTTAAGTTTGGAGTGTTTGATTGTTCCCTAGTATGCTCAATTTCATGCACTTAATTGAAGGGAATTCTCATGCAAACTTAGACTTTATTCCTTGTTTGGCCTCTAATCTTAGGTGTCTTAGTCTTTGTTGTGGAGATATTCTAGTTGACAATCATGTTAGCTCTTTTGTTGTTTTGATGGAAAAATGTCCTTACTTTGGTCTTGATTTAATGTAGGTAAAAAAAGGATTGATTGGAGACATGTCCCAAGACCATGATAGCTTTTTGAAGTGGAGTTCTTTGCACAAGTCGTAGCGCAGGCGCCCAATCCAGCGCAGGCGCTTGGGAAGCATGAAGCGTAAGACCGCAGGCGCAGGCGCTGCTGAAGCGTAAGAACTAGGCACGTGGCGCCTCGCGGCGCTGGCGCCGCTCTCGATGAACACGGGCGCAGGCGCAGGCGCCCGCCGCTAACTTTTGTTCTTGCGTGTTTTGGGATTTCTTTAGGCCCGCTGGTATAAATACCTAACTAATGGTCTCAACTAAGAGGAGGACGAATTAGAGGCAGAAAGAAGACTTGGGAGCACAAACCCTAGCACACCCATTGAAGGAGGCAAGAGGAGAAGGGTGGAAGCTCAACTCCTCGGCTTGTGGATGGGTTCTTATCTCTTTTTTCTATTTTTCTTTTCATTCTCTACTATCATCATGTTGAACTAAATCTCCTTTTGTTGGAGTTGAGTGGATTTCTATGAACACTATGGATATTTGATGTAGTTTCCTATTAATGCATGTGAGTTTCTCTTAGTTTGGTGATCTCCTTCCTTCTTCTTAATGCTTTTTGAGACTTGATCAATCTTGGAATGAACTTTTGATTTGTGTGTTGAATGGAAGTTCAATATGCTTTTGTGCCCTAGGAAGGTGACCCTTGTTTCTTTTGAGCTAGGAATAGCCTTTAGGAACTTGCTATCTTTATAATTTCTTTTTCTTCATGCTTTTACCTTGTTGAATGCATCCAAGGAATTGGACTTTCTAGCTGGATAAAAAGGGTTAATTGCCCAAGGAATTGGGATTTAACTAGTTTAATGAAATTGATAGACAAACTAGAGAACCACATTGCGTTAATTGCTATATTAAAATTCCAAAGTAGAAGTAGAATGAAGCTTGACTCCAACACTTTCCTCCATTGAATCAAATCACCCTTTGCATTGTGCTTTTGTTATTCTCGTACCACCACCAATCATATAAAATCCCTTGGTGTTCACTTAGTAGTCGCTAACGGACATTGGTGTTTGGCCTTCGATCCTTGAGAACGATAACCGGTCACTTACCGAATTTATTACTTGCAACGACCCGGTACACTTGCCGTGGTCTCATCAGGTGTCGATCCTAAACTGTTGATTGAGGATGTGTGAACCTATTCTCTCATATATTCTATTCTTCTGCTTTCCCATCTGTTGTGTAAAATGTGTTCTCATCTCCCATGCTTTGTGTTGTTTTCTTTCTTTTTCTTCTTTATATCTACTATTTTAGATTATGAAGATTTTTACGAGACTGAGGATGTCGTACCACTTTCACCCGACCATGCTGGAGGAGCCGAGCATCCCGTTATGGGGTGACTTTGTGGTATATTATCACAACATGGATGGGGAGTGCTGGGAGATTGATTACAACCGCCATGTCGTCATCTACACAGGCTTAGTCAATGTTTTCTTCCGTTTGTTAGGTTCTCCGAGGGCCTCTTTTGTTGGAGACTTTAGAATAGCGCAACAGTTACCTTTTAACCGTATGTGGCAGGACCCTAGATTTAGGCAGTGTTACCCTTCAGCCTCTTCATCAGGTTTATACAGTATGGCTAGGGATAGCATCGGAGATTGGGGGCATCGTCGTAGGTCAGAGTCGATTGTCCCATCATCTCCTACTGCTCCACTGGTAGAGCTTATGAGGGTCTATCAGTCTAGGTTTAGGGGACGTCCTTCCACTGGGGACTCCCGACTTTCGCCACATCCGCACGTTAGGTTTGCTGGGCCAGTCCAGAGATAGGAGGTTCCCCGGTTAGGCTTTGGATACTTTTGACATATTCTTTTGTATACCCTTTGTGGTTCATGTGGTTATTGTATATTATTCTTTTGGAGGTTCCTAGGAGGGAACCCACTGTATGTATCAAACTTTGTTAAATTAATGAAATTTTTTTTCTTCCGCTGTACTCTGATATGTTGTAATTTATATTTATATTCGTAATTAAGGGGTAATATTATAAATGGGGCAAGGGTGTCACAAGGAGAGAGGCAAATATGGTTGCTCATACCTTAGCTAGGGTGGCCACTAATTATGTTAGCCCTCACATCTTTAATGATGTTCCTATTTGTATTGACACGTTATCAACTATATTATATAAAAATAGAGTTTTGCCACGTGGGATCAAGCCACATGTCAAAACTGGTCATTCCAATTCACGCCAAAATATATTTTTTATTTCATTTAGCTTATTTATATTTATATTTTTAGATATTTATTAATTACTAAATTGATTTCACCATAAATTAGATACTATTTACATGATTAATTACTAAATTGGTTTCGCCATTAATCACCATAAATGATTTGTTGAGAGGATCTAAATGATTTAAATTGGTATATTTTACATAAATTAATAAATAATTATACGTAGCTCAACACACCTAGATTTTCCAAAATGTCAAATATGTCTAAACTCCTAACCAAAATCATTATGTATAAATAAATTTGTAGAATATATATGTTTTTTTTTGTGAAAGAACATATATATTAATATCGACTATCAACTATATTATATAAAATTGAGTTATGCTGCGTAGGATTTTGTCGTGTGTCAAAACTTGATCATTCTAATTCCTGCCAAAATGCAAAATAAAATTATTTAATTTTTTATTTGTCAATATTTATGACTAAATTAATTTCATTCATTAATTCCAAATTAAATTGCACACATAATATTTCTACTAAATTAATTTCATTCATCAATATATTAATAGTTTCCTATTATCATCAAAAGCTTTCAAGATTCAAAATTTAATTTTCATAAATAGTGTGTTTTATATTAAGTAACTGAATTCGAAATTCAAAAATCAAATCAAATTATTAATATCTGTTGCAATTTCGTTCATAAGTAGTGTGTTTATATTATGATATTATGATACTCAAATCAAATGTAAATCAGTCTTTTGGTTGGATTTCTAAATTTGTCATTAATCAATTAAAAAATCAAATTTTCTGAATAAAGTCTGCCCTTTTAATGATTTTTTGTCTATAAATTGTGATGATTAACCTTGCTTGCATATCGATTTCCACTTTGAACGCTCTCAAGTTTCTTTGGACAAAGCTTTCAAGTTTTTGTACTATTATATTGTTTTCCGATACATTTTATTAGTTGTTTTTATTGTAAACCTAAACTCTTATTGATTGTTCTGCTATTACTATTTTTTTCCCTATTTGCTCAGTCCCTTCTATACGATTAGAAAGCCATGAAAAAAGAAGGATACTCATGGTGGATAATTTACATACGATGTGCATATATATGACGAACTTAGGATTGACCACTTTGGAGGATTTTCTTGGTTAAGGGTTGTTTCCTCTGATGAGTCTATACTCAACTTATTTCACCTTTTTGCTTTATGTGATGTTTTTGTAACATATGTAAGCTCTACCAATGTGCAGAAGGAATGTGATCTATGAAAGTTGTTAATGGAAACATTTTGTTAATTTGACCAAATTTGTCCTTTATGGTGTTGGGGTTTCAATTTTTTGTTTCATATATTTTTTTTCGAAGAAGCTTTTTTGTACCGGACTCAAAGGTATCAGAGTAGAGGTCTCAAAGGTCCAGATAAAATAATGATTCTTAGCTTCATCTAGGTATCTTTGAGAAGTTTAGCAGCATCTCATTCCATATGTTCCTTAATTTAATAATTTTTAAATGAAATCGTTGGACATGATTTTAAGTTGTAACTTTTTGTTTTTGTGTGATTTTAAGAAGCAATTCTATCATTCCATTATGGATTGAAAAAGTAGCTATCAATTTCATTATTAAAAAAGAAAAAGTAGCCACCAATTTTTTAAAAAAAATAGCCATCAACAATGAAAGAAAATCTTCTTTTTTTTTTAATAACATTTTGTCAAAAAGTAGATTTTCTTTCATTGGTTTGAACAAAATTGATAGCTACTTTTTCAATCCATTGTTTTAATAATTTTTGTATCGATATAATTCTTTCCTATTTGTTATTTTTCACTTAGTTAATTAATTGAGGACTTTTTATGTAATAAATCTAAATTTACTCTTATCTAACTAATTTATATTTAATAACATGACAAAAAATAAAAAATCTTTCTTAGTGTCATGTTTATTCTTTATGTTTGTTTTCTTATCTAAAAACTGTAACACCCCAATTTTCGTATTAATACATATGTATATATGCCTGAATATATTAATAATTTTTGTGATAATTTTTATGTAAGTTACTTTGGAAATTAGTATTTTTAGTAATGCTTTATTGTTTTATTATTATCTTTATTTTTGTAAAACATTAGTTTGAAATAATAATATTATCTTGTTAATAATTATTTAAATTTAAGGAGTATTGGAATAATATTTTATTATTATTCTTAGTACTGTTGTTAAGTGAGAATTGTAACACCCTCAAATTTAAGTTCTTAGGATCTATAAATTGTGTGCTCATATTGGTAATTTTGTGACAACTTGAGTGTGTTTGCCTTAATAATTAGTATATTTTAATTAATATTATTTTACTATATTTTATTAAATATTAGTTTTGAATTTATTATAGATAATTATTATATACATTATTATATATATAGATATATGTGTGTGTAGTGCTGATGCTTTAAAAACAAAAAAAAGAAGATATAGTTATAATTATATATTTTATATATATATGTATATGCAGCACGCTTCTTATCTTTTAAAAGAAAAAGTGGGCTTTTTATACAAAAGAATGGGCCACGCCCACCAAGCCAGCGCCACTGTTCAAACTTTCGATTTTAAGGACTGTTCATCGTCTCTTTGAAAAGAAATCGCCGCCACAAGACGGAGTGAACAAACCCTTATTCCTTTTCTTCTTTTTCTTGTTCTCATATCCTAGGCCACGAAAAATTCCAAATTTCAACTACCCAACCGAATCGACCATAGAACACGCTTTCCGCCTCTGTTCGCTCAACCGCGCCCGCTTGTCGCTAAAACCTTCGAGAATCACTACTCCTTTGCTCGATTCGGTGAAGTTGACGCCGACCCCTTGTAACCCTTTTGTCTCGGTATGGCGTTTTGGTCACTCTTTTTGCTTCCTTTTAATTTCGCTTTCAGCCTTAAAAATTATAAAAATATATTATACCAATTATTATTTTTTCCAAATTGCGCTTTCGCTTCTTCCGTGAATTTTATCCTGCGGCTCTGCTGGTGCTCAATTGTCGTTGTAGGCAATTTTCTTTGCCTTGGAATACTTCAAACTTTTTATTGAGGTAAGGGGGTAGATGGATACAAGATTAGTGGGCTTATGGATATAATTAGGCAATAGGGACGTCCCATGGTACCTAAACTTGGCGCGGTTGTGCAAAATAAGTACCATTGCCATTGTGATGGGAAAATTTGATATTAAATTATGTCATGATATTAATGTTAATTGAAATTGTCTTATAAGGTGTTGTTTGAATTGATGTGTTACGATGAAATGTCATGTATGGATCATATGGTGATTTGGTTGTCTCGGCTTGTTATTGATAAATGTATGTAAATGTGTTTAAATGAGATTGCTTGTTGCTATTTGATGTTCTGGATTTGTTGTGTTGAGTGAGAGCTAGATTATCATAGAGTGTGGTTTGTTACACTTAGATTCTCTAGGTGGTATATCATGGTTATGTGAAAGGATAAAGTATGGATTGTTACCAATTGACTTCAAACACAAGAGGGGGGTGAATTGTGATAGCGGTGCTTATATAAAAAATTACAGAAAATAAATGACCGAATAATAAATAAAGAACAAAAATAAATAAAGTGCTTGAATGATAAAGAGACAGAGAGCAAAGAAGAGCACACAGCAATTTATACAGGTTCGGCCACCAAACACCCCTGCGGGCCTACGCCCCGTCCCCCAAAGCAAACCACTATGGGATTTTCACTAAAACACTAGCTTTTAAATCAGGTTCACTAGAAACCTTTACAACTCTAAACTGTGAGCAATACGCTCAAGAGATATCACCTCTCTATGAACACCTTGGGATTCCTACCCAAAAATAAATGATTTTCACAAATAAAATGAGACTAAAAAGATACACTCAATAGTGCAGATATAACAAATTGAAGCTCAAATAATACAACTCAAATTTTGTAGAATAAAAAGACTCTCGTAAAATTGTGCTCAAATAAGTGTGAGTGATGAAAAATATTTGACAGAGTTTTTGGCACAAAAATTAAGCATCGCGTTGTTGTTTTAAAACAAAGCTCACGAGCCGTTATATAGGCAATGGAGGAGCGTCACTTTAAGAAGATTTGTCCGCTGAGGATTTGTCCGTTGCGCTGTCCGTTGGAATTTGTCCGCTATGCGTTGAATATTAAAATGATTTGTCGCTGCAGAAGACAAATAGGGCAGACGACATCTCAAGACACTCGGCCAGACGACCGCCACACACTCGACATTCGACCTCGACAAAGCTCGGCAAAGACCTAGGCACACGACTCCTGAACACACCGACATACGACCTCCTCATCACCTAGGCTTTCATAGCTCGGCAAGACGCCGACCTCATAAGCTAGGCACGCGACCAGAGCTCAACATCCGACTTCCTCCTCACCGACATCCGAAGTTCCTCGAGCTCGACACGCGACTTCCTCCTCACCGACATTCGACATTCGACTTCCTCATTTCGGTTCTCATAGGCCTGTCGGTACCACGACCTCATCACTCGACACTCGACTTCCTCCTCGCTCGACATACGACTTCCTCGTGAGCTCAACATCCGACTTCCTCTCACCGACATCCGATTTCCTCACTCGACATCCGAGCTCCTCAAATTTCAACATCCGACACGAGATATGCATGTCAAAATATTTTGTGCGTGTGTGATTTAATTTTAATTGAGAGCTTTTTATTACTACTTACAAATTGTCTTAATAAAGATAAATAAATACCCGTAACCCAAAGACTTGAGAAACAATCATTCTTGATACGCTGCCTTGGTATTCTTTTTCCACTTTTTGCACGGTTGACTATTTGCAAAGCTCCTTTGTCAATCATCAAAATCATCCTCACAAGGCATGTATTCACAGACTCCCCCTTTTTGATGATGACAAACATCTCATGGAGGGAATTTAGTAAAATATAATCATGATATAGCAATGAGATATAAGCAAGGTTTTTCAATAAAAGATATCAGAGTTTAAGCACAATATTTAGAAAAACTCCCCCTCACAATATGCATTGTTTTTCAATAAAAGATATCAGAGTTTAAGCACAATATTTAGAAAAACTCCCCCTCACAATATGCATTGTTTTTCAATAAAAGATATCAGAGTTTAAGCACAATATTTAGAAAAACTCCCCCTCACAATATGCATGATATAATTTACTCCGCCTGAATCATAAAACTCTCCCCCTTTTGGCAACATCAAAAAGCGGAAAAGATAAAGGGAAAGGCATGTAAAACGTATGCATATACGTGTAACTAGATGGCGAAAAATAATAGAGTATCAAGGGTTCAATGAAGCATAATTGTTTGCAGTTAACATAACCTGCACAAACTTTTATTTTAGCGATTACAGGAAGGACGGTTGCATTTCTCCACTTTTAGTCTTGGTAACGGAACCTGCATAAAAATGTTAGCACACTCCAACGCCCAAGTTAGAACTTATTCATAATAAAATGCACTCACACGCAGTCATTCAATGCATGATTGATCTAAAATTCCTAACTCGGTTCTTATAAAAAAGAAGCTTTCTTTAGGCAAAGGTTTAGTAAAAATATCTGCGAGTTGTTTAGATGTTTCCACAAACTCAATCACACAATCTCCTTTTTGAACATGATCTCTAATAAAATGGTGCCTAATTTCTATGTGTTTGGTCCGGGAGTGATAAACTGGATTTTTAGTGAGGTTTATGGAACTAGTATTGTCGCACTTAATTGGAACAGTTTTCAGATTGATTCCATAATCATTCAACTGTTGTTTCATCCAAATGATCTGTGCACAACAACTACCTGCTGCAACGTATTCCGCTTCAAAGAAGGGACAAAGCCACACTGGCTTGTTTCTTACTATGCCATGAAACCAAGGCATTCCCAAGTAAGTGACATGTCCTACTAGTGCTTTTTCGGTCCAATTTACAACCCGCAAAATCAGAATCCGAGTACCCAATAAGTGTGCAACAAGACCTTTGGGGTACCATAAACCCATAGTTTGTGTGCGGTGAGATATCTCATAATGCGCTTTACCGCTAAGAGATGTGATTCCTTAGGACTAGCTTGAAAACGTGCACACATACAAACACTAGACATAATATCCTGACGACTAGCAAAGTGCGATAGAGAAGAGATCCTATCATACCTCTATACTTACTTACTTCGACCGACTTACCACCTTCATCTTTGTCAAGATAGCATGATGTGCTCATGGGAGTTGAGATTTCTTTGGCGTTGCTCATTCCAAATCTTTTAAGCAACTCCTTGCAATATTTGGATTGATTTATAAAAATTCCTTCTTTTGTTTGTTTGATTTGAAGACCAAGGAAGTAGTTGAGTTCTCCCATCATGGACATTTCAAACTCACTTTGCATGATTTTGGAAAAATCTTCACACAAAGACTCATTAGTAGCACCAAAGATGATATCGTCAACATAAATTTGAACAAGTAAAATGTCATGATTTTTGTGTTTAATGAAAAGAGTGGTATCAACTTTTCCTCTTTCAAAACCTTTTTCAAGTAAATATTTGCTCAACCTTCTCGTACTAAGCTCTGAGCTTGTTTTAAACCATATAAAGCCTTTTTCAATTTGAAAACATGATTTGGAAATTCAAAATTTTCAAAACCGGGAGGTTGATCAACATATACTTCTTCTTGAATAAAGCCATTAAGAAATGCACTTTTAACATCCATTTGAAAAAGTTTGAAATCCATGATGCATGCAAATGCGAAGCCTGCGCATAGCTCCAAATCTAGGCCCGGGTGCATAGGTTTCATAGAAATCTATGCCCTCTTGTTGATTATAGCCTTTTGCAACAAGTCTAGCTTTATTTCTAACAATGATACCGCTTTCATCAAGCTTATTGCGAAAGACCCATTTGGTCCCAATGACTAGGTGATCTTTAGGCCTAGGGACAAGTTCCCAAACATCATTTCTCTCAAATTGATTTAATTCCTCTTGCATAGCAAAGGTCCAATGCTCATCAAAGATGGCTTCATTGACGCTATTTGGTTCAATTTGAGAGACAAAGGCCATATGATGACATGCATGATTAAGAGAGTTTCAGTCGTTACTCCTTTGAGATATCACCTATTATGTTGTCAAGAGGATGGTTCTTTGAGACTCTCCATTCCTTTGGAAGATTTGAGTGAGAGAGTTCTTGAGAGGGTTGAGGCAAGGACTCTTGATCCTCCTTTTGAACTTTTGATTTCTCTTGTTCCTCTAAATAGGTATCTCCAAATACTTCTGCAAGATCATCAACACTTTCTTCATCAAGATTTGGGGTTAGATTCATCAAAAGAAACATGCAATGATTCTTCAACACCCAAGTTCTTTATTAAAAATTCAAAAGCTTTACTAGAAGTGGAATATCCAAGAAATAAACCTTCATCGCCTTTAGCATCAAATTTACCAAGGTTATTCTTACCATTGTTTAGACAAAACACTTGCATCCGAAACGTGAAGGTGGGAAATGTTGGGCTTCCTTCCTTTGTAGAGTTCATACGGTGTTTGTTTAAGGATCGGCCTTATAAGAACTCGATTCATCACATAGCAAGCGGTGCTCACTGCCCCGCCTTAAAAGTACTTAGGAAGGTTAGTCTCATTGAGCATCGTCTCGCTAGCTCTTCAAGAGACCGATTTTTCCTTTCAACCACTCCATTTTGTTGCGGTGTCCTTGGAGCGTAAAAGTTGTGATCAATGCCATTTTCTCAGTGCAAAATGCTTCAAATGCTTCATTCTCAAATTCCCACCATGATCACTTCGAATGGAAGCAATGTTAAGTCCCTTCTCATTTTGTATAACCTTTGCAAGTTTTCGAAAAGCATTAAAAGCATCATTTTTGTGAGAAATAAATAAAGTCCATGTATAGCGAGAATAGTCGTCCACAATAACAAGAGCATAGTAATTGCCACCAAAGCTCATGGTTCTAGAAGGGCCAAATAAATCCATATGTAAAAGTTGTAAAGGCCGATTTGTTGAAACAATATTTTTAGATTTGAAAGAAGCCTTTACTTGTTTTCCTTTTGACATGCATCGCAAAGTTTATCTTTTTCAAAACGAATCTTTGGCAAACCAATTACTAAGTCTTTACGAACCAATTTATTAAGATGATCCATGTGAATATGAGCCATTCTTCTATGCCATAGCCAAGATTCATTCTCTTTACTAAAAAGACAAAGATGCATCATTTGAAGGTAGTTCATCTAAATTAACCATATAGATATTTCCAATTCTAGATCCAACAAAACTGTACTTTTATTAAAAGAATTTACGACCATGCATTTTGAAGAATCAAATATAACATTATTGCCTTTGTCGTAAAGTTGACTAATACTTAGCAAGTTATGTTTCAAACCTTCCACATACAGACATTCTCTATAATGGGATTAGGACTCTTACCAATAGTACCAATCCCAAGAATTTTACCTTTGTTGTTGTCACCATACCTGACATAACCACTATTCTTAGGTACCAATGAGGAGAACTTGCTTTTGTCTCCGTCATGTGCTTTGAACACCGCTATCAAGATACCAATTTAAGTCCTTGGCTTTCAAGCACACCTACAACAACAAATCATATTTTAACCTTTGGTACCCAAACCATCTTGGGTCCATATGAGTTAGTCTTGGGCAAGGTGCCCTTTGGAATCCACATATTTTTGCCAACTACATTTTTATTCTTTCTAATATTGCAAATAGAGGCACAGGGACCAGTTCTACCACAAAGGAATGCTTTTAATGAAAGGACTACTTGAGGGTTTGTTGTGATTGAAGAGTTTAAAAGATTTTTCATGAATTTTTGGATGATAACCTAAACCAGCTTTTCCAAAAGTACCTTTTTGGTTTCCTAACATAATGTTTAGATTATCTCTTCCCATCGTAAATTTTGCAAGAGTGTTATTTAAATCCTTAACCTTATTTTTCAAAACACTACACTCATTGCATTTTAAAACTTCATCCTTTTTATTTTCACAAGATATGGGAGGAGAAGTTTCAATCACAAAGAACTTGTTTTTCTTTAAGAATCACTATCTCTTTGTTTAAAATTTCAATTTTGATTCAAGAGAAGAGATGGTTTTCTTAGAAGAAAGAACAATTTTTCCAAGTTTAATCGTTTCATTATTTAATTCTTCACAAGCAATAAGCAAATTTCATCATAAGTTAAAGGAGATTCGAGTTCAAGAGCATTTACCTCATCCTCCTCGTGTTTTGCCATGAGACATAAATTGGCCTCGGTAGTACCTTCATGGGTCAATAGAAGGGTGTCCCACATTTCTTTAGCAGCCTTGCAATTTGAGACCCTATAGAACTCATCGTAGCTTAAAGCGTATGATGATGTTCTTAGCTTTCAAATTGTATCGACCTTTTTCTTATCATCTTCTGTCCAAAGTGATCTTGGTTTGTCTACCACTGCATCATTAATTGATTGAGTGGGGACAAATGGACCATTTTCCACAAAGATCCCAAATATCAAGATCAACACCCTCAAGAAAGATTTGCATTCTATCCTTCCAATAACCATACCCTCACCATTGAAAAATGGGGGTCTGTTTCATGGAGGTTCCTCGTTATTGTTTGAAGTCATTCTCTTGAGACAGTTAAGTCCTTTATACAAGAGTCTAGCTCGATGCCAATTGTTACCAATTGACTTCAAACACAAGAGGGGTGAATTGTGATAGCGGTGCTTATATAAAAATTACAGAAAATAAATGACCGAATAATAAATAAAGAACAAAAATAAATAAAGTGCTTGAATGATAAAGAGACAGAGAGCAAAGAAGAGCACACAAAGAATTTATACGAGGTTCGCCACCAAACACCCCTGTGGCCTACGCCCCGTCTCCCAAAGCAAACCACTATGGGATTTTCACTAAAACACTAGCTTTTAAATCAGGTTCAGCTAGAAACCTTTACAACTCTAAACCAGAGCAATACGGTCAAGAGATATCACCTCTCTATGAACACCTTGGGAGTCCTACCCAAAAATAAATGATTTTCACAAATAAAATGAGACGAAAAAGATACACTCAATAGTGCGGATATAACAAATTGAAGCTCAAATAATACAACTCAAATTTTGTAGAATAAAAAGACTCTCGTAAAATTGTGCTCAAATAAGTGTGAGTGATGAAAAATATTTGACAGAGTTTTTGGCACAAAAATTAAGCAATCGCGTTGTTGTTTTAAAACAAAGCTCACGAAATGTTATATAGGCAATGGAGGAGCGTCACTTTAAGAAGATTTGTCCGCTGAGGATTTGTCCGCTATACCGTCCGTTGGAATTTGTCCGCTATGCTGAATATTAAAATGATTTGTCGTTGCAGAAGACAGCCAGGCACGACATCTCAAGACGGCAGACGACCTCGCCACACACTCGACATTCGACCTCGACAAAGCTCTCAAAGACCTAGGCACACGACCTCGAACACAAATCGACATACGACCTCCTCATCACCAGGCTTTCATAGCTCGGCACGCGACCTCATAAGCCAGGCACGCGACCTCGAGCTCAACATCCGACTTCCTCCTCACCGACATCCGAGTTCCTCAGAGCTCGACACGCGACTTCCTCCTCAGCTCGACATTCGACATTCGACTTCCTCAGCTCGGTTCTCATAGGTCGGTACACGACCTCATCAGCTCGACACTCGACTTCCTCCTCAGTTCGACATACGACTTCCTCAGAGCTCAACATCCGACTTCCTCTCAGCTCGACATCCGATTTCCTCAGCTCGACATCCGAGCTCCTCAGCTCGACATCCGACACGAGATATGCATGTCAAAATATTTTGTGCGTGTGTGATTTAATTTTAATTGAGAGCTTTTTATTACTACTTACAAATTGTCTTAATAAAGATAAATAAATACCCAGAACCCAAAGACTTGAGAAACAATCATTCTTGATACGCGTCTTGGTATTCTTTTCCACTTTTTGCACGGTTGACTATTTGCAAAGCTCCCTTTTGTCAATCATCAAAATCATCCTGTCAAGGCATGTATTCACATGGATGATGGGTGTAATTGTTAGGAGTTAACTAAGGTATAATGATATTTTTAGCGTTTAAGTTATGGTACCAGCAAGTCTTAGGACTAGGATATGATGGTCATATTGTGGTGTCGGTGGTTTAAGTGCTTTAGAAGCAAGATTTGGTGTTATGAGTATTTCAAATTTAGTTGACAACTTAGAGTGATAGTTATACGTAAAAATTATGTAAAGATGACTAAGTCTAGAATTATTTTAGCAAAGTCTCACTAATTGAATTTTTAAATTCAGGATATAATAAGTATTGACCCAAACTCTCTTGGATAGCGTCCTATGATTTTAGGGGAGTAGTACGGTACGTCCGGTCAAATAAGTAAGTTGAAACACTTGAGTTAAGAGTTGGAAATTTAGTTAAGTTAGCCTGGACTTAGTGTGGTGAGGTAGGTTGATAACTTGGACTTGTTCCAAGATTGTGGGAAATTTGTCAGTTTACTGACGAGTAGTACCTTGTTATCGTTGTTATAGCCGGCCGCTTGATGAGATGGTTGGTGAGTTGTTGTTGTTGTTGTTGTTAGACACTTGCTTGGTTTGTGTTCATGCATCATATGTGTCTTGTTAAGTTAACGTTATTAGGGGTGAGCAACGATGATGCGATATAGTATCGGCCATGATGGGCAAGGTACCCTACTGGGGGTCAATTCCGTAGGAGCGTCTTATATAAAGGCGGTGGATAGCTACCACACCGGGCGTGACCAATAAATATACCGGTTACCCCGACTAGACACTGTCAGTACTCAAGAGTGATGATGTTTTCTCACTCGCTCATCTGAGTTGGTGTGGATCCACATGTTCGGTGAAGTACACGTTGTCTAGGATTGCATAAGTACTCGCTGTGTCTAGCATTCATGTTATGTGTTGATTAAGTTAACGTGTTGTATGCGCATTGCTTAAGCTATGTCCTTTGCCGTTTTGTGCTATGATTGTATATGATGTCTAACCCCTTTTTTGCTGTGGCTACTCATACACCATTGTGTATGTTTAGACGATGAGACTGCAGGTGACGATGACGACGTGGCTGAGGAGTGATCTAAGGGCGCGATCATCGTAGATTAGGATTTTCGATGTTTTGGTTATTATCGATGTTGTTATTTTCGAAGTAAATGTTTAGGGTCAGCTCTGAGACGTTGTGACATCGGGGTGTTTGTATCATGTGAATTTTATTCGTAACCGTCAATTGATTATTTCCGCAAGTTTATGAGAGTGTGACGACTCTACCTTTATTTATGAAAATTTTATTTGACTGTATTTTTCAGCAGTTACATTTTTTCTTAATTTATTTTCGTAACGATAACATGCGGGGTAGAGGTGTCACAATTAGTGGTATCGAGCGATTCGGTTCTAACCGCTTTGTGTGTGGTCTATTGTGTTTCAGTGCGTGAACTCTGAGTTGAGTTACATGCATTACTTGTTTGATTTTGTTTGTTCTAGTACACGAACAATTCTCAGTGGGCTAAGTTCACAGGAGTATATGATAGATAGAGCTAAGATAGTAGGTACCTGAACCATTAGCTATGAATCTTGGGTTAGCAATTTCCTAAGTTGTTAATTTCTTAGTATCTTGTTTAAAATTACGCTTAGTGAATCGAGAAGGATCAACCCATCGAGAGATGCAAAGTTAACCCTTAGTTGTTGCACTTAAGGTGCAAGACTTTTATCCATTACCTTAAAGGAATTCTAGTAAGTACAATGGGCTAGTAGCTTAACTAGAGAGGATAAGCTGATCTTATTTTAGATTTACAGCATTGTTAGCTGGGAAATATGTTATCAGAGTAGCGCAGCGGAATCGTGGCTATGCTATAGGATGGATCTTTTGTAGAGCTTGAGGGTAAGCATGTGGTGTCGACATCTTTACGCTTAAGCCCCTATCAGAGAACCTTATAGAAGATGAATAGATGATTGTTGCACATGGTTATTATTGCTTGGATTACCTGGCTGAACGAGTAGGAGGGACTGCAGCCCAATCACTTACCGCCGGTGAGAAAAGCAATGATAATCAGTTTGGTGGATAGTATTAGTTTTTTGAATTACCTTAGCTACTAGAATTAGTTATGGGCATAGATTATCTACATTGCAGTTAAATTCTTAAGGGCTTCGGATAGGCATAAGGCTTTGAAACCGTAGATTCTAAAGGTGGAAAGTAATTTTTCCTAGGCGTAGAGACAAGCTTAGAGTGAGGATAGAAGTAGAACGTAATGGGGGATATTAGTTAATCTTTGGGAAATATATTGTTTTGCCTTCTGATAAGACCACAAAACTGATTTTAGATGTTCTAATAGAAACCGAGTCTATCATTGTGTAGCACCCTATAGAATGTTTTTCCTAGAGTAAGTTGAACAGTAGAAATAATAAAGGTTTTGTAGGGTACCTTAAGATAAATACTTGTAGTTAGTCATGCCTTAATTTGCGATAGACTACTTTTGCTATATTGTGTGCTTAACTTTAATGACTATGAAACATTGCATGCAAACATGTTATTTCTTTTAGGATAAATAGGTTTCTATTTTTTTTTACGGAATAAATAGATTAAAAATGATGAATAATTTTTTTTATTCATTTTATTTTAACGTTTTAGTCTAACATACTTTAGCCTATAATTTTTGTGTGTGCATTATGCTTAACTAAGTCTTGATTGCTGAATTATTTTCGATATGATATAAATAAATAAATAAATAATTAAAATTATTTTGTTACATTCATTGACATGCGGTTAATTGATCTTTCTATATTGTATGCTTCATTTGACTCTCTATTAAATACAATATACAAACGTGTTATTTCTCAAGGGGACTTCCGGTTATACTGAATATTTCTATAGAAATGTGAAAGCGCTACGTTATATCTGTTGCTTAGTTTGCTTTGAAAATGTTACATGCTTGAACTGAGGTAAGTTTCAACTCATTAGATAATTATATGACTGTGTTGCATTACTAAATTATTGAATTCTAGTTTAAATGTCTGATGCCTTTTGATCAGCTTATGTATTTAGCTCGTGATTAATCTTGGCTGCAATATAAAATGCCTTTGATAAGGGAAATTGTTTTGTTTGTGTTTCATTTTTCTATTAGTATTAATATTTAAAAAAATGTTATTTTCTCTTTCTAAATTGATGCTTTAGTCTGTCGTACTTTGGTCGTTAACTTTTGTATATTATGTTTAAGTGAATATTGATTGCTGAATTGTTGTTTATGATATGTTGCTAAATGTGTGTGTATATATATATATATATATATATATATATATATTATAGCTTTAATTATGATTTGGTTTTATAAAGGTTGTGTGTTTAGCTTCGTATGATTTTACCATAAGATAGTTAACCTCAATCTCGTTTTAGTTCCACCTGACCTTAGTACACCTTGTACGGTGTGTTGTATTAAGTTTTAAAGAATGTGGTTGTGCGAAATAAGGACCGGTAATCAACACCTTTAAGTTGAGATTCGTGGTAAGAGTTGGAACTCATAGCTTTTGGTTTGGAAGGTTGAGAAAACATTGCCTTATGGAACCTGATATAGAATGCGTAGCGATATGAAACTAGGTGTCTTACAGTATAGACATATGAGAATAGAATGAAAGAGTGCTTTTGAGTTGTAGCATGCATGTTATAAGAAAGATCAGACGTAGTGATTAATGTCTAAGAAAGAATCATTGCTTATTTCAATTGTCATGATTAGGAAGACTATTTTGTTTGAGTAGGAGGAAACTAATTCTTAGCTTAAGAACTGAATCTTAAATCATGAAGTGGTTCTTAAGGATTTAGATGTTAGCCTTGTTGATTTGTTGTGGTTGTTGTAGTACTAAAGCCTTAAGATAGTAATGTTTTAGTATTCATTTGTTTAATGAGTTAATCCTAGGAAGAGTCATGAAAGTCACTTGAGCATGATTGGTTAGTATACTGCACATTTAAGTTAGAACTTTTAAAATTCTAGACCTTTAGAAGGACTAAGTTCTCCAAATTAGTGACCTTAGTTGACCTTCTTAAGAAAGAATTGTGTGGAATATATATAGCAATAGTGAAGAAGGTTGCATGATGTTTTAGGGACATGAACTGTATCGTTTAATAGCACCTGCAGAAATTTCGAGGACGGAATTTTTTTTAAGGGGTGGAATTGTAACACCCCAATTTTCGTATTAATACATATGTATATATGCCTAATATATTAATAATTTTTGTGATAATTTTTATGTAAGTTACTTTGGAAATTAGTATTTTTAGTAATGCTTTATTGTTTTATTATTATCTTTATTTTTGTAAAACATTAGTTTGAAATATTAATATTATCTTGTTAATAATTATTTAAATTTAAGGATTATTGGAATGATATTTTATTATTATTCTTAGTACTGTTGTTAAGTGAGAATTGTAACACCCTCAAATTTAAGTTCTTAGGATCTATAAATTGTGTGCTCATATTGGTAATTTTGTGACAACTTGAGTGTGTTTGCCTTAATAATTAGTATAT
This sequence comes from Calophaca sinica, assembly GCA_037113605.1. Classification (NCBI taxonomy): domain Eukaryota; kingdom Viridiplantae; phylum Streptophyta; class Magnoliopsida; order Fabales; family Fabaceae; genus Calophaca; species Calophaca sinica. The sequence continues at coordinate 45,043,717 of CM073735.1, forward strand.
TTTAATTAATATTATTTTACTATATTTTTATTAAATATTAGTTTTGAATTTATTATAGATAATTATTATATACATTATTATATGTATAGATATATGTGTGTGTAGTGCTGATGCTTTAAAAACAAAAAAAAGAAGATATAGTTATAATTATATATTATATATATATGTATATGCAGCACGCTTCTTATCTTTTAAAAGAAAAAGTGGGCTTTTTATACAAAAGAATGGGCCACGCCCACCAAGCCAGCGCCACTGTTCAAACTTTCGATTTTAAGGACTATTCATCGTCTCTTTGAAAAGAAATCGCCGCGCGCACGGAGTGAACAAACCCTTATTCCTTTTCTTCTCTTTTCTTGTTCTCATATCCTAGGCCACAAAAAAATTCCAAATTTCAACTACCCAACCGAAATCGACCATAGAACACGTTTCCGGCCTCTGTTCGTTCAACCGCGGCTCCGTTTGTCGCGTTTATTTACGCTGGGCGAGCTGTAATTTTACTTTTTCGGACACCACAGTTTTCGGTTCGAAAAACGGACGCCATTTTCGGATTCCTCGCGTCGAAACCTTCGAGAATCACTACTCCTTTGCTCGATTCGGTGAAGTTGACGCCGGACCCCTTGTAACCCTTTTGTCTCGGTATGGCGTTTTCCGGTCACTCTTTTTGCTTCCTTTTAATTTCGTTTCAGCCTTAAAAATTATAAAAAAATATATTATACTAATTATTATTTTTTTCAGCCGCGTTTCGCTCTTCCGTGAATTTTATCCTGTGCTCGGTTGGTGCTCAAATTGTCGTTGTAGGCAATTTTCTTCGCCTTGGAATACTTCAAAATTTTTATTGAGGTAAGGGGGTAGATGGATACAAGATTAGTGGGCTTATGGATATAATTAGGTAATAGGGACGTCCCATGGTCCCTAGACTTGGCGCGGTTGTGCAAAATAAGTACCATTGCCATTGTGATGGGAAAATTTGATATTAAATTATGTCATGATGTTAATGTTAATTGAAATTGTCTTATAAGGTGTTGTTTGAATTGATGTGTTACGATGAAATGTCATGTATGGATCATATGATGATTTGGTTGTCTTGGCTTGTTATTGATAAATGTATGTAAATGTGTTTAAATGAGATTGCTTGTTGCTATTTGATGTTCTGGATTTGTTGTGTTGAGTGAGAGCTAGATTATCATAGAGTGTGGTTTGTTACACTTAGATTCTCTAGGTGGTATATCATGGTTATGTGAAAGGATAAAGTATGGATGATGGGTGTAATTGTTAGGAGTTAACTAAGGTATAATGATATTTTTAGCGTTTAAGTTATGGTACCAGCAAGTCTTAGGACTAGGATATGATGGTCATATTGTGGTGTCGGTGGTTTAAGTGCTTTAGAAGCAAGATTTGGTGTTATGAGTATTTCAGCCTAGTTGACAACTTAGAGTGATAGTTATACAGAAAAATTATGCAGAAAGATGACTAAGTCTAGAATTATTTTAGCAAAGTCTCACTAATTGAATTTTTAAATTCAGGATATAATAAGTATTGACCCAAACTCTCTTGGATAGCGTCCTATGATTTTAGGGGAGTAGTACGGTACGTCCGGTCAAATAAGTAAGTTGAAACACTTGAGTTAAGAGTTGGAAATTTAGTTAAGTTAGCCTAGACTTAGTGTGGTGAGGTAGGTTGATAACTTGGACTTGTTCCAAGATTGTGGGAAATTTGTCAGTTTACTGACGAGTAGTACCTTGTTATCGTTGTTATAGCCGGCCGCTTGATGAGATGGTTGGTGAGTTGTTGTTGTTGTTGTTGTTAGACACTTGCTTGGTTTGTGTTCATGCATCATATGTGTCTTGTTAAGTTAACGTTATTGGGGGTGAGCAATGATGATGCGATATAGTATCGGCCATGATGGGCAAGGTACCCGGCCTTGGGGGTCAATCGGGTAGGAGCGTCTTATATAAAGGCGGTGGATAGCTACCACAGCTGGGGCGTGACCAATAAATATACCGGTTACCCTGACTAGACACTGTTCGTACTCAAGAGTGATGATGTTTTCTCACTCGCTCATCTGAGTTGGTTTGGATCCACATGTTCGGTGAAGTAGACGTTGTCTAGGATTGCATAAGTACTCGTTGAGTCAAGCATTCATGTTATGTGTTGATTAAGTTAACGTGTTGTATGCGCATTGCTTAAGCTATGTCCTTTGCCGTTTTGTGCTATAATTGTATATGATGTCTAACCCCTTTTTGCTATGGCTACTCATACACCATTGTGTATGTTTAGACGATGAGACTGCAGGTGACGATGACGACGTGGCTGAGGAGTGATCTAAGGGCGCGATCATCGTAGATTAGGATTTTCGATGTTTTGGTTATTATCGATGTTGTTATTTTCGAAGTAAATGTTTAGGGTCAGCTCTGAGACGTTGTGACATCGGGGTGTTTGTATCATGTGAATTTTATTCAGAATCACAATTGATTATTTCCGCAAGTTTATGAGAGTGTGACGACTCTACCTTTATTTATGAAAATTTTATTTGACTGTATTTTTCAGCAGTTACATTTTTTCTTAATTTATTTTCGTAACGATAACATGCGGGGTAGAGGGTGTCACAAAGAAGAACTATAGCTTTTTCAAGTCTTTAAGAATTACATTTCAAATAAGTCCAAAATAATTATCTCAAGATTTTGAATAACTAAAAACAATTTAAAGTATTTTTTGAAAAAATTTAAAGAAATAAATTCAATAATAATTGGAAGAAAAAACATATCATTGATCCAAAACTTTCAAATTGGAAAAGTATAGTGGAAATCAAACCAAAATAAAAAACAAAATATCAAAAGATAAAAAGTGAGAGAATTACCATGAATTCAAAAAGTGGAGGATATTTATAGATATTAAATTGCATTCAAAATTTTGAATATTGAATGATTTTTTTTTTGGGTATGTAAATATTGACTGACTTGATTCTCAATATATAAATAATATTGAATGACTTGAGAATTGAAAAACATTCCCTTTAACTTAATGGGATGTAAGATTATTGCAAATTAAGAAATTTTAAACTGACTACGTTATTAATTAACCAGAAAATTAAATCATCATAAAATATTAATTTATAAATAAAATAATAAAATTGTACGATAAATGTTATTCCGTAAATTGATTATTGATATTTATGGTTATTGACTTCCCCATCTATTGGTATTTGTTTTTTCAAAAAAAAAAATTATTGGTATTTGTTGATTGCCGACATCTACTATATTGTATCTACTATCTACTATAATATATAAAATAGAGTTTTTGTCATGTGAGATTATGTCACGTTCAATAGCATAAACATTTTTCCCTCCTAAAGCAATTTTATTTATTATTATTATTATTATTGTTACTACTATTATTATTATATCAATAATATTACAAAATCTCAATTAGTAAATATTATCAAAATCATAAATATATTCTCTTAAATGACTTGCCGATTTTGAATTAGTGTAGTCATCCATCAGCATTTATTATTATTGTATCGTATAAATTTGACAACTTTTAATTTGACATTCACTATCAATTATATAATTCGTAATAAATCTGATTTCAAATTTAAATTTAAATTAAATCAAAACGAAATTCACTTAAAAATCATACTAAACATATCATTTATTAAACAATATATTATAAAGACAAATTTATGCTAAAGTTTTTAACATACACCGTGAACAACACATACCATTATACTATATATATATTGTTATTAATATTTAATGTCACATAAATTATTAAATAGGACTTTTATATAAGTTATATATATTTTAGTTTTAGTTTGTATTATTTATTCCTACAATTGATTCACCTTATCATATTACTATTTGTTATTATATTATAAACTCATTTATGTTATTTTTTCTGCTTTTTTAAAAAATTATTTTTGGCTATTTATTTTTTACGTGACTCGACAATCTTCAGTCTAAAGAGATATATAAGAATACATTTATTAATAAGTTACCATTCCCGATAAATGAGAAAGTTAAAGAATTATGGCAACAAAGGAGACTTGAAGTTGCAGATACCTTAGGAGGAATTATTTCGATTGTTTATGAATTATTAGCTAGTGAATGCCAGCAAAAGCAAATTAGGAAGTCCATTAGACATAACAAAGGAATTTGTTGTAAGAACCCAAATATAGACCTTCCAAACCAATGGGGATGTGATGACTCTAGGAAACCATATAGAAAAAAGAAATTTTTCAAGAAGGGAAAGAAATATAAATTTAGGAGATCTTATCCTAGAAAAGAATCATATAGGAAAAACAGATACTTTAAGAAGAGAAACCCAAATAAGATCCCTAGGAAGTATTGCCCTGAAGGAAAAAAGAAGTGTACATGTTGGTTATGTAAGAAAGAAGGACATTATGCAAATGAGTGTCCCAAGAAAGGTAAGAAAGAAGAAAATGTTAAGTAAATTAATTTAGCTCTTAAAAATAATTATGAACCAGTAGAAGAAGAATTTAGCTCAGATGAAGAAATATATGAGTATAGTACGGAATCTAGTGATAATGGAGCAACTTCAGAAAGTGAATCTGAATAGCACATATATTAGAATAGAAATAGAAATAAATAAGATTAGGTATGCTACGGAAGCCTATATAGATAGTGGAGCAAGTATTTGTTTAGCAACAAAATATTTGTTTCCTAAAGATAAATGGATTGATTTAGATAATCCTTTGAAGGTTCAGATTGCTGATGGTTCTACTAAGGTAATTAGCAAGGTTGTTAGAAAAACTATAGCATATATAGAAAATTATATATTTGTTATACCTACTATATACCAACAAGAATCAGGTTTAGATCTGATATTAGGAAATAATTTCTTACGATTATATGCACCCTTTTGCCAATATAAGAGATTTATTCAAATAAAGACACCCTATATAGCAGGAAAGCAAAAGAGAAATCTTATATCGATTCCTATAGTTCATGAATCTCAAAATAAAGCTATAAAATATAAATCAGAGTTTCACGCGCAAAAACGTGGTGATATATATAATAAAATGACAAAAATTTTAGAGCTTTTTGAGAATAAAATATATGTATTAGGCCAAAAAGAATTTCTAATTCCCCAGGAAATAGAAGAGCTTTTAGACAAAGTATGTAGTGAGAATCCACTTGATCCTAAAATCAATAATAAAAACCAGGAGTTAATTTCTCTTAGGTTAAAAGATCCTAGCAAGGAAATTAAGTGTAAGCCTATGTTTTATACTAAACAAGATAGAGATGAATTTGAGGAAGATATAAAGAAATGGCTAGATTTAGGATTAATTCGACCATCAAAAAGTAAGCATTCTGTACCAGCCTTTTATGTAGATAATCACAATGAGCAGAAAAGAGGTAAGAGAAGAATGGTGATCAATTATAAAGCTATGAATAAAGCTTTAGAAGGTGATGCATATTTTATTCCTAGAAAGGATCATATAATTGAATTAGTTCGTGGAAAGAAATTATTTAGTAGTCTTGATTGTAAATCTGGTTTTTATCAGTTAAGACTTGATGAGGATAGTAAACCCTTAACAGCATTTAGTTGTCCTCATGGACAATATGAATGGAATGTATTACCAATGGGTTTAAAGCAAGCACCAGGTATTTTCCAACGCAGAATGGACAATGTATTAAGAGATTTTAAAGACTTTTGTGTTATTTATATTGATGACATTCTTATTTTTACTGATAAGGATGATTTATTGGATCATTTTAAATATGTTAAGAAAGTTTTAGAAAGATGTATAGAACAAGGAGTTATCTTAAGAAGGAAAAAAGCTGTCCTTGGACAAAAAAGAATAGATTATCTCGGTCTTGAAATAGATGGAGGAAATATTGTTATGCAGAAACATGTCCTAACAAAATTACATGAATTGCCTTCTGAAATAAAGAATGTTAAGGAATTACAAAGGTTTCTTGGATTACTAACGTATATTTCAAATGAAGGATTTATTAAAGATCTTGCAGAAGAAAGAAGACTTTTGCAGCTTAAACTCAAGAAAAACGCAGAGTGGAAATGGACAGAGGAAGACACTGCAATAGTTGAAAGACTAAAGCAGTTGTGCAAAAATCTGCCCGAATTATACCACCCTCGTGAAGAGGATTATATAATTATCGAGACTGATGCGTCCGATATAACTTGGGGAGGCTGTATGAAAGCCAAACCAGTAAATAAACCAAAAACAAAGTTACTCTGTAGATATATGTTAGGCTCATTTCATGATCATGAGGTAAATTATCCAATTCATGAAAAGGATACCTTAGCATTAATAAGAATGCTAAGAAAGCATCAGATATACCTAATGCACCAAGAATTCTTGGTAAGAACTGACTCTACTTATGTTGCAGGATTCAAAAATTTAAACATCAAGGAAAGCCACAAGCAAAGAAGACTTATCAGATGGCAGATAGAGCTAAATCACTACGATTATAAAGTAGTTCATATTGCAGGAAATAAGAACTTGCTAGCAGACATTCTAAGCAGAGAATGGAACGCGAGCAGCTGAAAAAAGAGAAAGCAATAAAGCAGGCTCAAATAAAGCAGAAAGAAAAGGAGCTGGAATTATTAAGAGCAGATCTCAAATTACTCAGCCTTCAACTTGGAGAAGAAGAAGAAGAGCCTCAAGAAGTACAGCCAAAGAAATATTGGGTTGTGTTCAATGGCCCAATGCCAGGAATTTATTATGCATGGCATAAAGCAGCCGTTCATATAAATGGAATCCCTAATGTACTTCAAGAATCATTCAAGACATATGAAGAAGCAAAGGCCAACCTGGATGAATTTAACAAAAGAGAAGCCCTAAAACAAAAAAGCCAGAAAAATATTGGTTTTCGTCCAAACACAGGTTTTCCTGGACCAGTACCAGCCGGACCAATAAATACCAAACCTAAAACAGGTTTAATGAAGGATGCCAGAACTTTTATTCCAAATAAGCAGAGCCTCAATTCACTTCCAATTATAACAAGGGAGGAACACGAAGCAATGGTTCGTTTCTCTCAGGAAAATTTCAACAAATCTATCTCTGAATTATTCAATTGGAACGAAGAAACAAAGATATATAATTTCTACGTTCTGAACAGAGGAAAATATGGAGTAAAAGCAATAATTACCCCGGGATGCCCAACCATTAGAGTGTTCAGTTATTTCCAGTTCGGATTAATTGAATGCATTTATCTATCTAATGATCTTTAAGAATTACAGTTTTTCCCAACAGGAATTAAAGAAGCCGTGAAGTTCTACAAGCAAACAGTTGCTCGAGATCGGCCAATATTTATGAAGATGTATTCAAGTTATCCAGAGTTTGAATCAATGCAGGTCGCCAAGCATTTTATCAGCATGGGAATTTGCAATGGTACATTCCCATACATGGATAAGCTGCCAGAAATACCATACAATGAGGAAGAATATACAACAATTATTGTAAATCAGCTATCCTATATATTTGAGCAGACCCAAAAGGTTCGTGGAGATACGCCTCTGAAGGTTAATTACAAAGGACCCAGCACAATAATCACATCCAAAATTTGGCGCCCGATTAAGAAGGAAGAGTTTGACAGAATAATAAATTTTGAAGCCCCATTTTTTACTCTATTGGGACCAAATATCAACTATTCGCCAGTTGTCAAAATGAAGCTGTGTGAAATTATTAAAGTTTATCAAGATCATGCTTGTGAATTATGCTATGGAGAAAAAGAAAAATTAAAGCCAGAAGAAGATAAGATTGAAGATAAGGCAGAATCTTCAGGAGTTGCTGACCAAGCCTTCTCGGAAGGATCATGTGAAGCAATAATAGAGGAATGATGTAAGATATGAGGTCATAAGGACAAAAATGTAAGGGTGAAAAAGGCCCAAAATATCATGTAAATAGTCCACGTGTCATATGTAAATAGTGGGTACGTGTTGTAGAAAACCCACTATGTAGTTGTCAGTAGCCACGTATGTTGTTACTGGATAGGTGTAAATAAGTATGTTAGGATTATTATTAGCATATGACAAAAAGGTAGAAGATAAGAATTGCTTTAAATGATAGGTAAGTTAAGTGGCAGAAGAAAAATATAGAAGCCACGTATAAGTGTGTAGAATATGTTATGTCTGGTAGAATTGTGTAGGTGTTTCGTTTTGTAAATATAAATAGGACCTGCTAGGCATATGGTTCCAGGAGAGGAAATTGTGTGGGAAAGTCTCTTTACGAGTCTTGTATCTTCCTTCTCCGAATAGGAAGTTGTGCTCGTTCCTTGTGGAACTGAGTCGCTGCTTTGAGAGTAGCAGCAAAACCTTGTATTTTACCTTTGTAATATATCAATAAAAATATCCAGTTTCTTTCATATATCTCCAGAATTATTTTCTTTTCTCTTCCAAAATATTCATTATATAATATCCAACATATCATCAATCATCAAGCGGAAGCAAAGTGGGCAGTAACCACAAAAGTATGAATCCACTTCAGGTATATTCGAAACCATGCCAAATATCTGTTTAAGCTCAGAATTAATTATACTGTTTAGTATTTATCTTAAAAAATTATATTATTTCTAAATATGGCTTTTACGTCAAAAAATTTAGATATAACCAAATATAAGAATATAGAAAACTTAGAAGTTCATGAAGAAGCAGGAAATTATTCATCTACTATAGTCTTAAATAGAGATAAATTTAAAGAAATACAAAAAGAAAATATAGATCTTCCTGAAGGATATAATATTAAAGGATCTACAAAAAAGGAAAAATTAAAATCAGCAATAAATGTTTTTAATAAAAGAGAAAATATTCTTTATTTTGTTAAATCAGCTGTAGAGACAACTATTAATATTGAAGTACTGAAGGAAATACAAGTTTACAGTTAATCACTGCTAAAGATATTAATAATGTCATGAGAACAATTAAAAATAAGGAGCATAGAAAGAAAATAGGATATATTCATATAGGAGCAGTACAGATTTTGCTAAAAGCAACTTACGCTGATGGAACTAATTCACCAATTAAAATTATTCTTATGGATGATAGGATCACAGATAAACACTACAAGAAATAGCGGGATTACCGACGGCCAAAAGCCGTCGGTAATCCACAAATACCGTCGGTAATAAAAAAATTCCGACGGATTACCGACGGACATTAGGCCGTCGGTAAACTGCGCGTCGCAAATGCATACCGACGGCTTTAACCCGTCGGTAAATTTCCGACGGTTTTAACCCGTCGGAACTTCCGATGCCATTTCCGACGGCTTTAAGCCGTCGGTAAGTTTCCGACGGTTTTTCCGACGGTTTTAACCCGTCGGTAATTCTGATGACATTTCCGACGGCCATGACCGCTTGTAAATCGAACTTAATTTTTTTGAAATTTTTTTAAATATTTATTTTTATTAAAAATTTATTTACTTTTTTAAATTATTTAATTTTAATTTCTGTAATCAATTTAATTTATTTATCCATTTAATTAACGATTACTAGTTATCACATTTAATAATTAATTTCTTTCTGTATTTAAAAATGTAATGCGATAACATAACTATAAAACAAATTAAAAAAAAGAAACGTAACAAATAAATAAAAAAATTCGACGAACAAAACAGTAATAAAAAATATCCGAAAATATAAAAAAATATCAATACAAACATAACTAATAGTCCTGATAATCATGATCATGATCACTATCACTATCTACATCATCGACATGATCACCAGTACTATGAGGCGGAGGCGGAGGCGGTGGAGGAGGCGGCTGGCGAGCTAGCAAATGGTACAGATCCTCCTGTCGCTGCAGCACCTGAGCCAAAATGGCAGCCGTCCGGCGGGCCTCCTCCTGCTGGACGGCCGCGATCCGCTGCTGCTCGGCCATGGCCCGCTTCAACTCTGCTATCTCCCGCTCATCCGCGGCAGCACGACTGCTGGACGACTCTCCAGCAGAGAGGCAGCGGGCCCCTTTCTTGTAGTTGCTGGCAAGGTCGCCAGCACCGTATAGGCGACCCTTCTTCTTGCCGCCAACAACATCTGCCCAAACCATCAGCGACGCAGCTGGATCCTCTGGGCTCTGAGACGGGGAACATGAGGATGTCTGAGATCTAACCTGAGACATCCTCGCCTCAAACTCCTCCTGTCAAACATAAACAAATTAGTCAATTTTTATTGTAATAAAACAATATAAACATTGTTAAAAACTATTCATTATGTTTTATAATTACCTGGGTCCGCCTCGACCGCTCATCGACAAACTCACCTGCATTTCTCTAATATGAGTTGCACGATGGAGCTCGTGCAATCAACCTCCTTTGCAAATCACGAGACTGTAATTATTTAATAAAAAAAGCTTAACTAAATAATAATAACAATAATAATAATAATAATATAAAACATACAAGTCGAGCTGCATGCTGCGCCTGACTGACCGAACCTCCAGTATGCAAGCTCCCACCCTTTTCAGAGGCTCTATTCTTCTTCGCCTTCTCGCTTACCGCCTTGAACTCAGGGGAGTTCCAGTGCGCTTGTAGCTGCTGCCAGATCTCATCTCCTATCCAAGTGGGCTGCCCATTGAGGCGGGCATCTCTAAGCATATCAGATAGGCGGTGGGAAGCCTTCATATGGAAGTTCTTCTTGATCTGCTCCCCCTGCTCTTCCTTCCAAGAAACCCTCTCCTGTATGAATATAATACGTTATTAAAAATAATTGAGATTCATGAAATAAAAAAATAATACGCAACAAAAAAAAAATAAACAACTTACTCTGAAAGAATTGAACATGTGCCTCCGCTCACCAGTCAGCGTCCCCATGTGGGCCAATAAATGTGGTAATTTTGCTCAATTACTTAGTGATAGCCTTCGCACTGGCTTTGACTAAGGAACCTAAACAATAACAACATACCAAACAAGTTAAAAATATATAGGTTAAACTGTAATTTTCGTCCCTTATCCTTTTTTTGTAGTTTTCATTTAAGTCCATTAAGTTATAAAAATTACTTCAATTTTGTCATTTCTTTTTAATTATTCTTTTTTTGTCTTAGACGAAATACCATCTTACACGTGGCAGTTTGTTTTTTTTTTTTTTGCCACATGTCAGATGGTGATTCGTCTAAGAAAATATGAATAAATAAACAGAAAAGACGAAATTGATGTGATTTTTGAAGTTTAAGGGACTTAAATGAAAACTAAAAAAAGATAAGGGACGAAATTGAAAACTAAAAAAAAGATAAGGGGCAAAAAAGTGGAGTCAACCTACATACTCACCCTCTACCGGCACGATAGCAACTCTCGGCCATCATACAAGATCTGAATATCATCAACGACCCCCTGCTCATCCTGCTGCTGCTCAACCTCCTCGTCCTGCTGAACCCCGCTCTGATCAGGTGCCTGTCCCACACTAAACTCCTGATCGGACACATGAGTGTCGCGCACCGTCTCAAACACAAAATGACAGGAAGAAGCGGCAAGTGTCTGCTGGAACCACTGGTGGGCATCATGTAAATGGGTGTCGATGCGCAAGGTCTGCGTCTTTGTGTAGGTGCCCAATGTGACGTAGGTCGCGTGGGGCCGAACTCGCGAGGAGCCTGTGTAGGCGTAGATGTATGCGACGCTGTGGATGACAACATCGCATAGCCACATCATCAATCCTAATAATGTTCGGCCTCCGACGACGAGGGGGTCGACAATGATGCCCTTCCTTCCGCTGACCACTACCGGGTGGTGGAAGTCGAGCTGAACCTCCTGATGCCATATATGTCTATAGAGCAATTCAATAATAACAATCATGAAATATTATATTTAAACATAACAATATTAAAAATGAATTCCAAAAAATAAACAAGGTATATGAAAATAACTGACAAAATAAAATATGTTGTTAGACATTAAATTTTCTAATTGTAAAAAGTTAAACAAATTTATTACGCCCGTTCGCCCACTCGCTTGGCATCGTCTTCAGATCTTGATGGTTCTGCCACTTCTTCATTTAATTCCTCATCTCCATTTACATCTTCATATGTGATTGGATCGTCACGTAGTCGAGAAATGGGTTCAACTTCGTTTACTACGTTGACATGAGACATCTCATCCACTTGATAAGCCACTTCTTCCTGTGGATCATCTGCTTCAATGCGACCCCTTGGTTTTGTCTTTATTGCAACACACCAACCTTGTTTGTCCCTTCGAGTTGACGGATAAGGGACATAATACACTTGTCTTACATGTTGTGCTATGATAAACGGATCAAACATTTGGTATCTTCTGCTCATGCATATGTCAACAGTATTATATTTGCGATCCATTCTTGTGCCTCTACTTGACGGATCAAACCAATTACAATAAAATAGCACTATTCTTTTAGTATAGTCTAAAGTATTGTACGCCAGCTCATATATATGTTGAATCACGCCGTAGAAGTCGTCTTCACCTCCCTCTGTGGCACCTTTTACATAAACTCACGTTAACCTGCTTTTTCCCTCTGTTTTTGATCGAGTTTGAAATTTGTAACCGTTCTAAAGACGTGTGCCATTCTTTTACACGTGATTTAGGACCATGAGATAAATTTCTCAAGTGTTCGATTATGGGCGATTCTGACTCGCTATACACCTGCGTATACACATGCACAAGTGATTTAGGGTTCCTTTTTGCAAACAATCTTTTGTATTTTCAAACAACAAATAGTTGAAATAGGACTAAAAATACATACCTGGCTCCTAAACCACGTTGGGAAATATTCATGAATATAGGCAGAAGAGTCTTGTTCGCTTGTGGGCTTAGTTAACAAGAATGCCCTGAACAAGTCATTATCAAACAAATGATCATGAATAGGTGTGGACTAAATAAATTGAAAGTGGTCAAAAGTATACATACGTAAGATATGGTGATACTTCAAGATTGATCAACACGTGAACGCGTGTCGACTTCCAATCTTCTCCGTTAACCAGGACTTGACTCCTTTCCAAAGATGACGACCGGGAAGGAAAAACACTGATAAGGCCAACGGGTGTCTTTCACTTTCAATTTCTATTTCATTCCTATTATTTGTTGGTGTCAGCATGAAGTTCGTAAAATAATGGGAACAGAAATGAATTGTCTCACGGTGTAAGTAAGTTGCACAAATAGATCCTTCAACCCTGGCCTTATTTTTCACCGACCGTTTTGAGTCACCCATAAATCTACAGAATAACAAGGTTGGTGATCAACATTTAACCCGGGGCAGTGAATAATTATGTTAAAGAATATTTGATTATATTACCTTTCGAATGGATACATCCATCTGTATTGAACCGGTCCACCAAGCCTAGCTTCATGTGCAAGATGCACTGGGAGATGTTCCATAGAGTCAAAGAAACCAGGGGGAAATATTCTCTCCAACTTACAAAGAATGACTGGTATGTTCTGCTCCATCTTGATAAGATCATCATCTCTCAATGTTGCGAACACAAATCTTTAAAAATTGGCCGAAGTTACGTAAGTGGATATAAAATATTTGAAGACAGGGAACAAAATGTAATAGAAAGTAAACACTCCATGAATACATGACAACCATGGCTTTTCATCCCAATCATTGTTCTTTTGTTCACATCAGCACATCTTGCCAAATTAGAAGAATAACCGCGTGGCATTCAAGTTCTTTTATCCACCGGCTGATCGACATAGCTTCCTCAACAGCTTAAAGAGTAACAAGCTTTGGGCTTCAGGGTTTTCCCATTCGACCGAGTCGTCAACTGCAAGTCCTTTCGCTTACAAGAAGTGGTAAGTCGATCTGGCCTTATCATTGTCTTTCGTTCTTCCTCTAATGTTCATCACTGTGAGAAAAACATTGTCAAAAAGTTCTTCTCAATGTGCATAACATCAAGGTTGTGTCTCAACAAATTATCTTTCCAATACGGCAAATCCCAAAAAATACTTCTTTTAGTCCAATTGTGCCATTGTCCATATCCTTCAAATCGATCCAATTCACCAAAATCTGTGATTTTTGGCAGATCCATAACTCTGGTAAAAATCTGTTCGGATGTCAACCTCGGGGCGCCATCTAATTCAACTTCCCCCTTCTTGAAGGCTTTCTTATTCCGCCTAAATGGATGATCTGCTGGTAAAAACCTGCGATGTGAGTCAAACCAAGAACTCTTCCCCACAAATTTCAAGGTAAAGGCCTTTGTATGCTCCATGCAATGGGGACATGCCATCTTACCATCAGTACCCCAACCGCACAACATGCCATATGCAGGGAAGTAATTAATGGTCCACATAAGAGCTGCCTCATTGTAAAGTTCTTTTTAGTGCAACATCATAAGTCCCAACGTCATTCCACAACTTTTTGAGATCGTCAATGAGAGGCTGTAAGTAGATGTCAATACCATCTGTTGGATTATCTGGACCCGGTATAATACAAGTCAAGAACATATAGGGCTTAGACATGCACATATCAGGAGGAAGATTGTATGGGGTAACAATAACTGGCCAGCAAGAATAAGGTTTCGCCGTTGATTGAACATATGGGGTAAAACCATCAGAGCATAAGCCAAGTCGTACATTACGTGGATCTGCTGCAAATTCGGGATTCACACGATCAAAGTGCTTCCAAGCTTCACCATCACAAGGATGTCGCAACATACCTGAAGTGCTTTTATTCTCATAGTGCCAAGTCATTTTGTCTGCAGTCTGTGTTGACGCAAACATTCTCTGCAGCCTTGGAATAATTGGCAAATAAAACATTGCCTTCCGTGGAACTGGTTTTTGTCTACCCTTCCCATTATCAGTATGTGACATATACCTTGGCTCACCACAGAATTTGCATTCAACCAGCTAGCTATCGTTTTTACCAAATTCATTGTCGTAATATAACATACACCCTCTCACACAACAATCAATCCTTTTAGATTCCAACCCCAATTTGGACACTAAGCTTTTAGCCTCGTAATAACTTTTTGGCAAACCATCTCTGATAGGTGACGAGTCCAACATCATCTTCGTTACGAGATCCAAGCACACATCCGTAGCACCATAGTTGGACTTGAGAGCTAAAAGTCTCACACACATTGATAACTTAGAGTCGGCAGACCCTTCAAACAACGGCTTATTTGTTTCTAACAAGAGATTATAAAATCTTTGTGCAGTCTCATTTGGAAGTTCATCTGTGTCATCATATTGTGGCTCCTCGAATGATATGTTGACCCCCAAGGCATCACAAACCATATTTTGCATCAATTAAATCTGCTCACCATATCCCGTATTCACGCAATTACTTGAAGCACCTGTGCAATTATCGCCAACCCCTAATCCAACCCGAGGTAACTCTTCACCATGTCTAGTCCAAATCCAGTAATTAGGAATAAATCCAACTCTCTGCAGTGCAAAGATGACCTCTCCTGGGCTCTTGATCTTTCTGCAATCGCATTTAAGGCACGGACACCTAATCCCTCCATTAATTTCAAATCTTCGTGGTGCCATTGCGACTAGAACGAAGTGATCAATCCCATCACAAAAGATTGTTTCAAACCCCTCTTCCTGGATACAACCTATCGTACATCCAACTACGATTCAAGGAAAAAATCCATCTTCTGCATGTCAAAAAAATGACAATTTCAGAAAGACGACATTCTTACAACCGCTCTCTTTCTTTAAATGGTATGACCTATCCCATTCGAGGAAAAACTTTTCAGAACTTCGTATAATAGTCATTCCGTAATTCTCATATCTTATACTTGACAAAATTTAAGACATTTCCCATTGGTCTCTCGAGTACACAAAATGATCGCAGCTTAGGAACAAGGCAATCAGGTATGCACCCAGAGAACAAAAGGAAATGAATCTAACCGAAATTTCATCAAATATCAAGATACGAGAATCAAGCAACAACTATTATACAAGTAAAGAAAAAGTTTTTTCTCAAACTGTCCGACTTGGACAATTCAAGGTTCAATATACAATGAACACGTGGTATCTAAAAGAGTACACGCACTCAATAATATATTGAATCTCAAACGGGAAGCTAAGGCTTTTCTCCGATACTAATAACAACAATCAAACATCCATTTCATCAATAATTAAAAAGTAACATGTTGAAAGTTGACATCCTCTTAAAGGATAGAATTAAACAAGCATACCGACGGCAAGGGAAGCAAATTCTTTTAACAATTTTTGTTTTCATAGTGGTTTGGCTTGGTATATGCCATGCAATTAGAGCTCCTATATGGTCACATCTACCATACATCCTAATCCTTTAATTGGCCAAAAAACAATCATTTTCTGCTTCGCAGTTAAAAAACTAGCCTAGCACCGTAATCTACTACATTAACCAAGGCAATGATGGTATCTCTAAACAACATAAAATTGGTTACTTTATTATTTTAAAAAAATAAGATCATCACATAATTAAATTCATCAAATATAGGATTTTAATAGTTTATAATTAGTGTCTGATACGATTAATTTGGGAATCAATTTCCTCAGTAATTCATGTCTTTGTGTAATAATATGTCTTTCATATGTTAAATTTTTTAGTTTAATAAGCGTTGTTTGTATTTACAAGATAGTATATAGTTATAATCAGTAAATATTTTGGAGATTAATATGGTTACTATCTCAATATAAATTGGTTTCTACAAGTATAGCGAGACGTAGCATGAACATAGGATCGTAGATTCACTTATCAAATTGAGTTTATGTGTTGCTTGCTAAATGAATAATCTACATGCTACCTTACTCTAACATAAAATATACATCAAACAAAATTCCCTCTGTGGGAGAGAAGTAAATCGAGTGATTCCTTCTCTCTTTTACTTTTCTTTCAACTTAAAAGAAAAAGTATCGACATATATTATCCGTAAAGAGGGGTTTTGAATCAATTAATGAAGTTCATTTTTCAAAAACATCATTAAAAAAAATGAAATGGGATTTTTTGAAACATAGGAAAAGGTGATCTATTGAGTCATTTATACGAATCCAAAATATTATGATTATGAAGAACCCAACGGGACCCCTCGAATTCGTCAAAAATATTATCTAGACGCGTGAATAGATTGACCTTAAAACAACAACGATTAATTACGATTGCTATAAAACAAGCTCGTATTTTATCTGCGTTACCCTTTCTTATTCCTACCTTTTGTTAATAATAAAATTACTTCAATTTAAAAAAGCGAGTCGACCACTAGAACTACTACTGCTTTTTAAAAAAATATGTTTTTAAAAAAATAGAGTTACTCTTCAATTGAATTCAATTTTGAATCGAAAATCAATTTCAATGTGGATTGTTAGCTTGTTGGGAAACTACGACAACTTTACATCACTTCAACATAAAACATCCTTTGTTTGACAAAACACCCATCACCTCAAAAAGCTCTCTGCGGAGAGAACTATGAAACAAATCAAATAAATATGTCGGTGTGGGGGTCAGCACCAACCCTTTTCCACCCAATGAGTCAACTGACATTTCGTTAGAGTGCATACCTAATTCTCAGAACAAGAGAGTGTCCACGTCCTTCGATGTGAGTGGCAGTCTCGGAGCAATGTCGTGGCCTCGAACTAAAAATACAGAAAAAGCATAGAAAATTTTAACTAACAAGCTACCAAATAGCAATCAACAAAAATGAGCAGGATGCCAACCAAACAACAATCATGTTATAAAATAATTCCAAATAAACCCCAAGTAAGCTTTTTGGCTTTCACTATTTTTATCAAATCATGAATTCTCAAAAGCTATTTAACCTCCTCATGTAAAACATATAATAGAGCATAATAGAGTGGTGATGGTGGTGGTGGCGGCCTGGTTTCGCGAACAATCGTTGAAACGTTGGAATAATTGGAACTTAGGCTTAAGACAAAAATTAAATAGAAAAGCACAAATGTAAAGACATACATCATATATTATCCTAATACATTTATCCAATTAAAATGTTAAAGCGGTCAAATACTAATGTACATAACATGCATAATATAAAATAGAGGCTAGCTAGTGGCGGCTCCTTGAGGTCCCCAGGACAAAATCGGGCGGTAGAATCCTCGAAGGAGTCGATGGAGTGTAATGCACTACGGTGGGAGAATATTTTGGTGTGGGCCAGTGTAATCCTCTCCGATTGGAGAATACTCGGTGAGGTCGAGTGTAATCCTCTCCGATTGGAGAATACTCGGTGTGGATGGAGTATACTCCAAGATCTCATCGTCATCATTTGGAGACCTGAACGATGTATGTCCCTCGATGAGCATCACCGGTAGCTACAGGCCTCCTGGGATCACCATGCTGGTTCATCAAATCACGATCCTCAGCACGATCCTTAGTCCTGATGACAAAGCTATTTCGATACTCCCTCGCAGACATCATCGGCCTCCTAGAAGGCATAGGAGGATCACGATGGCGAGCATCGCGATCCTCAATCGTCACAAAGCTATTCCGATACTCCCTTGCAGACATCATCGGCCTCCTGGAAGCCCTACCTCGACCACGGTTTCCATCTAAAGACATTGTCTGTTTGTTGTCAATATTGGTCAGTCATGAGCATATAAACTGAAAATAATCGAATTACAACAAAACGAACAAAGGCATAGGTTTGCGTGATTTAAGACTTTATTCCAATATTTTTTCAATATTTTTTCAAATCATGATGCTAACTTAAAGCGAGGATCGCCAACTAGAATTGTTTTTTTTTCCCCTTCTAATTAGCATGCTTAAGACAAACTTTTAACCTTGGACATAATATAAGTATCCTAAACTTTTAAAATAACTAACAATCCACAAAATCAATAAGAGCGAGCAACCGTCAAACAACTAACAATCCACAAAATCAATAACGGAGAACAACCATCAAACAACTAATAATCTCACGCAGTCTACTCTTGCAAAGCTACTAAAACAAAAATCAAATACCAACAACAGGGAATACAAACAAACCTTAGTTCCCAAAATCACAGTAACACAAAATTGGAGGTCAAGCCACAAAGAATACCTGTGATGCACCAAAACCTTCAAAATCACGTCAAAACCTTCAAATCACTTCAAGAACTTTCAATCGTTCCTGAAACATCGAAAAGGAACACCAAATCAATTTGGGATTCTAAGAAAAAACACGAACAAAGAAGGACGAATAGAGACAGAGAATAGACGGTGGTGGCAGAGGTGACGGCAGACCACGGTGCTGTGGAGGTGGCCGTGGAGAGTCTTGTGGAGGTGGTGGCGCGACGCGTGGTCTTTGTGGAGGTGGCGGCGAGATGGTGTTACGTGGAGGTGGCGGCAGATAGAGAGAGAGAGCGGTTACGGTGGTGGTGGTGGTGGCAGAGGAAACGCAGTGGTAGTGGCGACTAAGACGTGGTGGTGTGGGCACGGTGGTGGTGGCGGCGGCGTAGTGGTGGGGGCGGAGGAAGAGAGGGAAGTGAAAGAGAAGAGGGATGAAGATGGAGGAGAGAATAATGACAAAACAGAGAGAATAGAGAGAATATAGTGGTGGTGGTGGTGGCGGCCTGGTGGTGGTGTGGGCGTGGTGGTGGTGGCGGCGTAGTGGTGGGGGTGGAGGAAGAGAGGGAAGTGAAAGAGAAGAGGGATGAAGATGGAGGAGAAAGGGAAGGCCTGGCTTCTGATTATTATCGCGCATTATCGACAGCTTTTTACCGACGGTCTAGGCCGTCGGTAAACTGTTCGGCATTACCGACGGGTTTTTAACTTACCGACGGTATAAGACCGTCGGTATTTGAAAAATAGGCGCGTAAATGAAATATCTTTGAAATTACCGACGGGCATTGACCGTCGGTAAATTTACCGACGGGCATTGACCGTCGGTAAATTTACCGACGGACTTGTTGTTTTACCGACGGCTTGGCCGTCGGAAAATCCAACGTTTAACCGACGGTCTCTGACCGTCGGTATATGCCCGTCGGTAAATCCGAATTTTCTTGTAGTGAAATATGATTCTATTTTAGGAATTATGGACGCAAACTTAGCATATACAAAAGTGAAGTTTGAAGTTTTTCCAAATATAGGAGTCCCACTAAATACCAAAAGATTAGATAGAACTTTAGCTCTTACATATAAGTTTGCTAGAAAAGATTTAATGAGACTAGGAGAAAAAGTATTTTCAATTACTTATTGTGTTTGTTTTGCACTTAGCAATTCTCATCGTAGTATAGAATTTAGACATAATGATAAAATAAATTTACCTGAATTATTTATGGATATAGGAAAAATATATATGCCAAGAAAAAATAATATAGAAGATTTACCAGAAAAATTGCAACTGAAATATATTGATATTGATTCAGTAGAAAATAAGGATTATAAAAATATGATAGAGAAATATAGTACAAAAATAGAAAGACCAATTATGCTTTCAGAACCAAAAAAGGTTGGAAATGAAGATAGTGAAATAAATAAGTTAGCAAATCAAGTGAAAGATTTAGAGTTGTATCTAAAAAATAGAATATGAATACAGCTACTTTTTCCGTAAATCAGGAAATTATGGAAATAGAAGTGAAATTAAATGAAAGATCTAGCATTATATACTCAAGTAGAATTGAAAATGAAGATAGGGATTTTTATGAAAAAATATGATGCATATGGCAGTTAAATTTACCAAACGAAATAAAAAGAATAATATGCAAAGATTATGGAAAACTATGTGCACAGTGGATAGTATATAATAATGAAATTATGGATGCTATATGGTGGGAAGAATTTATGTTACCTGATAATAATTATCCAGAAATATATTTAGATGGACCATTAGAAGATTTTGACATAGACGATTGGTTCCTAGATGATGATTAAAAATTTTAAGATTTATAATACTATCAATTTACTTTGAAATTGTTTAAAAATATATATGCATGTTTCATATATGCTTTGGTTAAAAATTTATTACGTTGCTACATTTACGTTATGCATTTATGGTTAAGTTGAACTATGCATGTGCTGGTAGTACAATCGAATTAATGCCAATTAAATTAATGCATGTTACTGAATTAATTATGCATGCTTTGGCTGTATTGATATATCAGTGTGTGTGTTGGATTTATTTATGGTATCAGAGCAGGTAACTAGCCTGCGAAAATAGGAAAAAATGAGAAATTCATCTAGACTTATTAAAACTAATAGAGGATTACACGTAGTAATGAAAATAAATAATAATATGGAAATTTATTATATAGATGAATTTTTCTGTAAAAAGTTAAGAAAAGTTCAGAAAATAAAATTACCCAAAGATGTTAAAATGAGAATAATAGAGAAATATGGATATCTGTTAGGTCAGGAATTAGTATATATAAGTAAAGTGGTTGATTTACTGAGATTCTTTGATGATATATTCTGGTTTTATGAATGAGTATGGAGTAACATTAGAAGAAATAAAAGAATATAAAAGAACTATAATTAGAGAAAAAATAAGACGAGAAAAGATAGAAGTAGAGAGACTTTATAGAACTATAGATGATTGTGTTAGGGATCCTAATAGAATAAATTGGCAAGAAATTAGAAATAGAATTTTAGCACAAAAACAGAAAATAAATAGATTAGAAAATGAGTACAACCAGATCTAGAAAAGAATTACGAACTAATGAACTTGTGGAATTAATTAAGGAAAATAGAAATATTGTAGAATTATTATGTAAAATGTTAGATTATTTTATAACAAAAAAGGATAATGAAGAAATAGAAAGAATAACTAGATCACTTACAAGGTTCCAAAATATTTTATGTCAATATGAACAGGAATTACGAGAATTAAGAAATTAAAATTATATCCGTCACAAAACTTTGCGACCAAAGATTTAGCGACAAAAAATGACTTTTCCGTCACTAAAATTCGTCAATATTTTATCTTTTTCTAGCTATGTAAGCCTGCCGGATCTGGATACCTATCTGGATACCCGAAAAGGAATATAAATAACACAAAAGTCTTTAAAATCTCTTAATACATTGTCCATTCTGCGTTGGAAAATACCCGGTGCTTGCTTTAAACCCATTGGTAATACATTCCATTCATATTGTCCATGAGGACAACTAAATGCTGTTAAAGGTTTACTATCCTCATCAAGTCTTAATTGATAGAAACCAGATTTACAATCAAGACTACTAAATAATTTCTTTCCACGAACTAATTCAACTATATGATCCTTTCTAGGAATGAAATATGCATCACCTTCTAAAGCTTTATTCATAGCTTTATAATTGATTACCATTCTTCTCTTACCTCTTTTGTGCTCATTATGAATATCTACATAAAAGGTCAAAAGTGAATGCTTACTTTTTGATGGTCGAATTAATCCTAAATCTAACCATTTCTTTATATCTTCTTCAAATTCATCTCTATCTTGTTTAGTATAAAACATAGGCTTACATTTAATTTCCTTGCTAGGATCTTTTAACCTAAGAGAAATTAACTCCTGATTTTTATTATTGATTTTAGGATCAAGCGGGTTCTCACTACATACTTTGTCTAAAAGCTAAGCCTGCCGGATCCGGATACCTATCTGGATACCCAAAAAGGATCACTACTGGAAAAACTTAAAATAGCGACGGAAATATAGGAAAAAAATAATAAAATGACAATATCTGAAGAAATGGAATTAAAATATAGGGAATTAAATAAAACACTGGAAAAAATCAATAGAAATATGTTCTTATTGTTAGAAAAAATTAATAAAATTGTAAATTATACTTTAAATAATTTCCAAAATGGTAGAAATACTATAAATAATATACAGGATACATTAGAAAATATAAATATTGATGATAATCGAGACATTAATAGAATTAGAGAGGTTCTTCAGCAATTTGAAAATCTTTTAGAAAAAGAAGAAAATAGTAGATATATAACTATACAGGATTTAGAGGAATTTCTTGGTGATAGAAAATTAGTAAAGAAAGAGAGTGGAACTTTAGTTTATCCACCAGGATTATGGAAGAATTAGTCAGAGAATATCAAGAAGATATAAAAAATGCAACAGAAATAGAAGAAATAAGTAGACTTATGAATGAATTAAAAATATTAAAGGATGAGATTAATAGCACAAAAATATATAAAATAAATAATGATCAGGAAAAGGAAAATGATTTAGAAGAAGTCATCTTAGGATATGAGGATGAGGATGAAGAACATATAAGAGTAGATATGAAAGAAGAAAGTAGTAACCAAGGAGAAAGTAGACAACCAAATTACCTAAGAAAAAGGACTTGGGGTACCTTTTTCAATGATCCGAATTACTGGAAATCTTATGATGAACCATTTATGGATAGACGTGGATATTATAGAAAGAAAGGAAAATGGGAAAAGTACCCATCAGATTATAAGCCAAAGGTAGAAACACTTAGGTATAAAAATATTTTAAACTTAGACTGTGCTATAAATAAGGAAGAATTAATAAATGAATGGACAAATGAAATAAGTCTGATTCTCCAAACAGATGAATATTTGAAAACTATAGTTTTTGATGCAGTACTAAATTTAGTCTTATATAAGACATCAGGAAATGTACAAAAAATGTTAAACAGTGTTGGAGCATTTGAGTGGCAGCATATAATGGGTGGTGTCAAGAAAAATACCGATATAATACAAAAAAATTACTAAAATAATATATAAAGAGTTTGTTGGTTTTGATAATGAATATAGACAAGCAGAATTAGATAGAACAAGGCATGAGAAGGCATTGCTACATCTAGATAATATGAATATATGTAATATGTGTTACTTTGAAGAATTTACTTGTGAGTTCCAGAAATATTATTATCAATTGGATAAACAATCTAAGGAGATATATAAGAATACATTTATCAATAAGTTACCATTCCCAATAAATGAGAAGGTTAAAGAATTATGTCAACAAAGGAGACTTGAAGTTGCAGATACCTTAGGAGGAATTATTTCGACTGTTTATGAATTATTAGCTAGTGAATGCCAGCAAAAGCAAATTAGGAAGTCCATTAGACATAACAAATGAATTTGTTGTAAGAACCCAAATATAGACCTTCCAAACCAATGGGGATGTGATGATTCTACGAAACCATACAGAAAAAAGAAATTTTTCAAGAAGGGAAAGAAATATAAATTTAGGAGATCTTATCCTAGAAAAGAATCATATAGGAAAAACAGATACTTTAAGAGGAGAAACCCAAATAAGATCCCTAGGAAGTATTGCCCTGAAGGAAAAAAGAAGTGTACATGTTGGTTATGTAAGGAAGAAGGACATTATGCAAATGAGTGTCCCAAGAAAGATAAGAAAGAAGAAAAGGTTAAGTTAATTAATTTAGCTCTTAAAAATAATTATGAACCAGTAGAAAAAGAATTTAGCTCAGATGAAGAAATATATGAGTATAGTACGAAATCTAGTGATAATGGAGCAACTTCAGAAAGTGAATATGAATAGCACATATATTAGAATAGAAATAGAAATAAATAAGATTAGGTATGCTACGGAAGCCTATATAGATAGTGGAGCAAGTATTTGTTTAGCAACAAAATATTTGTTTCCTAAAGATAAATGGATTGATTTAGATAATCCTTTGAAGGTTCAGATTGCTTATGGTTCTACTAAGGTCATTAGCAAGGTTGTTAGAAAAACTATAGCATATATAGAAAATTATATATTTGTTATACCTACCATATATCAACAAGAATCAGGTTTATATCTAATATTAGGAAATAATTTCTTACGATTATATGCACCCTTTTGTCAATATAAGAGATTTATTCAAATAAAGACACCTTATATAGCAGGAAAGCAAAAAAGAAATCTTATATCAATTCCTATAATTCATGAATCTCAAAATAAAGCTACAAAATATAAATCAGAGTTTCACGCGCAAAAACGTGGTGATATATATATAATAAAATGACAAAAATTTTAGAGCTTTTTGAGAATAAAATATATGTATTAGGCCAAAAAGAATTTCCAATTCCCCAGGAAATAGAAGAGCTTTTAGACAAAGTATGTAGTGAGAACCCGCTTGATCCTAAAATCAATAATAAAAATCAGGAGTTAATTTCTCTTAGGTTAAAAGATCCTAGCAAGGAAATTAAATGTAAGCCTATGTTTTATACTAAACAAGATAGAGATGAATTTGAGGAAGATATAAAGAAATGGCTTGATTTAGGATTAATTCGACCATAAAAAAGTAAGCATTCTGCACCAGCCTTTTATGTAGATAATCATAATGAGCAGAAAAGAGGTAAAAGAAGAATGGTGATCAATTATAAAGCTATGAATAAAGCTTTAGAAGGTGATGCATATTTTATTCCTAGAAAGGATCATATAATTGAATTAGTTCGTGGAAAGAAATTATTTAGCAGTCTTGATTGTAAATCTGGTTTTTATCAATTAAGACTTGATGAGGATAGTAAACCCTTAACAGCATTTAGTTGTCCTCATGGACAATATGAATGGAATGTATTACCAATGGGTTTAAAGGAAGCACCAGGTATTTTCCAACGCAGAATGGACAATGTATTAAGAGATTTTAAAGACTTTTGTGTTATTTATATTGATGACATTCTTATTTTTACTGAAAAGGATGATTTATTGGATCATTTTAAATATGTTAAGAAAGTTTTAGAAAGATGTTTAGAACAAGGAGTTATCTTAAGTAGGAAAAAAGCTGTCCTTGGACAAAAAAGAATAGATTATCTCGGTCTTGAAATAGATGGAGGAAATATTGTTATGCAGAAACATGTCCTAACAAAATTACGTGAATTGCCTTCTGAAATAAAGAATGTTAAGGAATTACAAAGGTTTCTTGGATTACTAACGTATATTTCAAATGAAGGATTTATTAAAGATCTTGCAGAAGAAAGAAGACTTTTGCAGCTTAAACTCAAGAAAGTCGCAGAGTGGAAATGGACAGAGGAAGACACTGCAATAGTTGAAAGACTAAAGCAGTTGTACAAAAATCTGCCCGAATTATACCACCCTCGTGAAGAGGATTATATAATTATCGAGGCGATGCGTCAGATATAACTTGGGAGAGGCTGATGAAAGCCAAACCAAGTAAATAAACCAAAAAAGCGAGTTACTCTGTAGATATATGTCGAGCTCATTTCATGATCTTGAGCTAAATTATCCAATTCATGAAAAGGAAACCTTAGAATTAATAAGAATGCTAAGAAAGCATCAGATATACCTAATGCACCAAGAATTCTTGGTAAGAACTGACTCTACTTATGTTGCAGGATTCAAAAATTTAAACATCAAGGAAAGCCACAAGCAAAGAAGACTTATCAGATGGCAGATAGAGCTAAATCACTACGATTATAAAGTAGTTCATATTGCAGGAAATAAGAACGTGCTAGCAGACATTCTAAGCAGAGAATGGAATGCGGCGGTGAAAAGAGAAAGCAATAAAGCGGGCCCAAATAAAGCGAGAAGAAAAGGAGCTGGAATTATTAAGAGCAGATCTCAAATTACTCAGCCTTCAACTTGGAGAAGAAGAAGAGCCTCAAGAAGTACAGCCAAAGAAATATTGGGTTGTGTTCAATGGCCCAATGCCAGGAATTTATGATGCATGGCATAAAGCAGCCGTTCATATAAATGGAATCCCTAATGTACTTCAAGAATCATTCAAGACATATGAAGAAGCAAAGGCCAACCTGGATGAATTTAACAAAAGAGAAGCCCTAAAACAAAAAAGCCAGAAAAATATTGGTTTTCGTCCAAACACAGGTTTTCCTGGACCAGTACCAGCCGGACCAGTAAATACTAGGGGTGTTCAAATCCAAACCGACCCAAAAAAAAAAAACCGCAAGCCGATCCAACCCAAACCGAAAACCGCAAAAAACCGAATTTTTTTGGATTTGATTGGGCCATTTTTTATACTAACCGATCGGTTCGGTTCGGCCCGCGTTTTTTTTCCGATCAACTAAACCGATCCAAACCGCGAATACCTAATTCAAGATGTTGCTAATACGCTGGGTTTCGTGACCCTATCCTCTGGATTTCGATCCTCGAGCCATAATGTAGCAATAGAAGACAAAACGAGAATTTTCGCTTTTCTTTTGTCGTAATAATACGAGCTTTGCATTTGCAAGCTCACCGTCTCAGCAACCAAACCACCAATCTCAATCATTGTTTTTTGTTTATTTTCGTTTTCCCACATATTCAAGCTTTGTGCAATTCTTGGTCGTCACCCCACAATCCTGCTGCAGATTTCCTTCAATTTCAGGTTTTTTTCTTTTCTTTATTCTCTTATCTGACATATCAAATAGGCTTCTTTATTTTTTTGGTATATATGTCAACTAGGCTTCTGAATCTAACTAATTATCTGTCTCAATGGTTCGTTTTATTTGAAATTACACAATCGTCGATTTCAATTTTGCTTGCTTTTGGAGCTGTGTCTTTTTTTCCCCCCTTCCTTTTTAATTGCATTTTGTTCCCGATTAACAGAAAAGGATAATTCATGATTTGGGTAACCCTTAAAAATTTAGTCTGCAATCTAATTTCTGGTTTTATGCTTGAAAGGGAGGTGCTTGTTGGTGATTATATGGCAAATACAATCTCTTGTATCATATTTCTGATTATTAGTTTCAGTAGTTGTAGCTTATCAGATGAGAATTCCATGCCAGCTTATCAGATGGAACTCTCTTTGATTTTAAGCTACTGATTTGGAACTCAAAACAAGCTATGTATGTCATGCATGAATAAGCTATGTATGTCATGCATGAATAACTCTCTGATTGGTTCTTTCCATGTGGCTGCAAAATGGAACGCCAGTTTTTTTTATTATAGCAAGCTACTGATTGTAGTAACTAGCAAGTTACATGAGTTTTTTATTTTATATATTTTCACAAAAACCGAATTAACCGATCCAATCCAAATAGCATTTAATCGGATCGGATTGGTTCGGATTTTTTTTAAAAGAGTCATCCAAACCAAACCAAACCGCATGGTGTTTTAGTTTTCGGATCGGATGATTTTTTACGCTAAGACCGAACCAAACCGCACCGCGAACACCCCTAGTAAATACCAAACCTAAAACAGGGTTAATGAAGGATGCCAGAACTATTATTCCAAATAAGCAGAGCCTCAATTCACTTCCAATTATAACAAGGGAGGAACACGAAGCAATGGTTTGTTTCTCTCAGGAAAATTTCAACAAATCTATCTCTGAATTATTCAATTGGAACGAGGAAACAAAGATATATAACTTCTACGTTCTGAACAGAGGAAAATATGGAGTAAAGCGATAGTACCGGGATGCCCAGCCATTAGAGTG
Source organism: Calophaca sinica (assembly GCA_037113605.1). Lineage (NCBI taxonomy): Eukaryota > Viridiplantae > Streptophyta > Magnoliopsida > Fabales > Fabaceae > Calophaca > Calophaca sinica. The sequence continues at coordinate 45,071,886 of CM073735.1, forward strand.
TTCAATTATTTCCAGTTCGGATTAATTGAATGCATTTATCTATCTAATGATCTTCAATAATTACAGTTTTTCCCAACAGGAATTAAAGAAGCCGTGAAGTTCTACAAGAAAACAGTTGCTCGAGATCGGCCAATATTTATGAAGACGTATTCAAGTTATCCAGAGTTTGAATCAATGCAGGTCGCCAAGCATTTTATCAGCATGGGAATTTGCAATGGTACATTCCCATACATGGATAAGCCGCCAGAAATACCATACAATGATATACAACAATTATCGCAAATCAGCTATCCTATATATTAGAGCAGACCCAAAAGGTTCGTGGAGATACGCCTCTGAAGGTTAATTACAAAGGACCCAGCACAATAATCACATCCAAAATTAGGCGCCCGATTAAGAAGGAAGAGTTTGACAGAATAATAAATTTTGAAGCCCCATTTTTGACTCTATTGGGACCAAATATCAACTATTTGCCAGTTGTCAAAAAGAAGCTGTGTGAAATTATTAAAGTTTATCAAGATCATGCTTGTGAATTATGCTATGGAGAAAAAGAAAAATTAAAGCCAGAAGAAGACAAGATTGAAGATAAGGCAGAATCTTCAGGAGTTGCTGACCAAGCCTTCTCGGAAGGATCATGTGAAGCAATAATAGAGGAATGATGTAAGATATGAGGTCATAAGGACAAAAATGTAAGGGTGAAAAAGGCCCAAAATATCATGTAAATAGTCCACGTGTCATATGTAAATAGTGGGTACGTGTTGTAGAAAACCCACTATGTAGTTGTCAGTAGCCACGTATGTTGTTACTGGATAGGTGAAATAAGTATGTTAGGATCATTATTAGCATATGACAAAAAAGGTAGAAGATAAGAATTGCATTAAATGATAGGTAAGTTAAGTGGCAGAAGAAAAATATAGAAGCCACGTATAAGTGTGTAGAATATGTTATGTCTGGTAGAATTGTGTAGGTGTTTCGTTTTGTAAATATAAATAGGACCTGCTAGGCATATGGTTCGAGGAGAGGAAATTGTGTGGCAAAGTCTCTTTACGAGTCTTGTATCTTCCTTCTCCGAAGAGGAAGTTGTGCTCGTTCCTTGTGGAACTGAGTCGCTGCTTTGAGAGTAGCAACAAAACCTTTGTATTTTACATTTGTAATATATCAATAAAAATATCCAGTTTCTTTCATATATCTCCAGAATTATTTTCTTTTCTCTTCCAAAATATTCATTATATAATATCCAACATATCATCAATCATCAAGCGGAAGCAAAGTGGGCAGTAACCACAAAAGTATGAATCCACTTCAGGTATATTCGAAACCATGCCAAATATCTGTTTAAGCTTAGAATTAATTATACTGTTTAGTATTTATCTTAAAAAATTATATTATTTCTAAATATGGCTTTTACGTCAAAAAATTTAGATATAACCAAATATAAGAATATAGAAAACTTAGAAGTTCATGAAGAAGCAGGAAATTATTCATCTACTATAGTCTTAAATAGAGATAAATTTAAAGAAATACAAAAAGAAAATATAGATCTTCCTGAAGGATATAATATTAAAGGATCTACAAAAAAGGAAAAATTAAAATCAGCAATAAATATTTTTAATAAAAGAGAAAATATTCTTTATTTTGGTAAATCAGCTGTAGAGACAACTATTAATATTGAAGATACTGAAGGAAATACAAGATTACAGTTAATCACCGCTAGAGATATTAATAATGTCATGAGAACAATTAAAAATAAGGAGCATAGAAAGAAAATAGGATATATTCATATAGGAGCGATCTGATTTTGCTAAAAGCAACTTACGCTGATGGAACTAATTCACCAATTAAAATTATTCTTATGGATGATAGGATCACAGATAAATATGATTCTATTTTAGGAATTATGGACGCAAACTTAGCATATACAAAAGTGAAGTTTGAAGTTTTTCCAAATATAGGAGTCCCACTAAATACCAAAAGATTAGATAGAACTTTAGCTCTTACATATAAGTTTGCTAGAAAAGATTTAATGAGACCAGGAGAAAAAATATTTTCAATTACTTATTGTGTTAGTTTTGCACTTAGCAATTCTCATCATAGTATAGAATTTAGACATAATGATAAAATAAATTTACCTGAATTATTTATGGATATAGGAAAAATATATATGCCAAGAAAAAATAATATAGACGATTTACCAGAAAAATTGCAACTGAAATATATTGATATTGATTCAGTAAAAAATAAGGATTATAAAAATATGATAGAGAAATATAGTACAAAAATAGAAAGACCAATTATGCTTTCAGAACCAGAAAAGGTTGGAAATGAAGATAGTGAAATAAATAAGTTAGCAAATCAAGTGAAAGATTTAGAGTTGTATCTAAAAAATAGAATATGAATACAGCTACTTTTTCCGTAAATCAGGAAATTATGGAAATAGAAGTGAAATTAAATGAAAGATCTAGCATTATATACTCAAGTAGAATTGAAGATGAAGATAGGGATTTTTATGAAAAAATAAGATGCATATGGCAGTTAAATTTACCAAACGAAATAAAAAGAATAATATGCAAAGATTATGGAAAACTATGTGCACAGTGGATAGTATATAATAATGAAATTATGGATGCTATATGGTGGGAAGAATTTATATTACCTGATAATAATTATCCAGAAATATATTTAGATGGACCGTTAGCAGATTTTGATATAGACGATTGGTTCCTAGATGATGATTAAAAATTTTTAAGATACTTTCAATTTATTTCGAAATTGTTTAGAATTATATATGCATGTGTTATATATGTTTCATGTATGTTCTGGTAAAAAAAATTATTACGTATGACATATGCATGTACCATATGCATGTTATGCATTTATTATGCATATTATAGTTGAGTTGAATTAATACATGCTTCAGTTGAATTTATTTTGGCATGACTAAATTAATGCTTCAGTTGAAATTATGGTTGAATCAATGCATGTAACTATTGAATTTATTTATCGAATTGAATTTATTGATGATCTGTGTGTTGATTTATTTATGGTATCAGAGCAGGTAACTAGCCTGCGAAAATAGGAAAAAATGAGAAATTCATCTAGATTAAAACTAATAGACGATTACACGTAGTAATGAAAATAAATAATAATATGGGAATTTATTATATAGATGAATTTTTCTGCAAAAAGTTAAGAAAAGTTAAGAAAACAAAATTACCCAAAGATGTTAAAATGAGAATAATAGAAAAATATGGATATCTGTTAGGTCAGGAATTAGTATATATAAGTAAAATGGTTGATTTACTGAGATTCTTTGATGATATATTCTGGTTTTATGGATGAGTATGGAGTAACATTAGAAGAAATAAAAGAATATAAAAGAACTATAATTAGAGAAAAAATAAGACGAGAAAAGATAGAAGTAGAGAGCCTTTATAGAACTATAGATGATTGTGTTAGGGATCCTAATAGAATAAATTGGCAAGAAATTACACTACAAGAAATCACGGGTATACCGACGGCCTTTTACCGACGGTCAGTGGCCGTCGTAAAAAACACGGCTTTTCCGACGGCTTTACCCGTCGGTAAGTCCAATCCGTCATACGCTCAACGTTACCGACGGCTAGGCCGTCAGAAAGCCGTGTTTTTGGCGACGACGCGACCGTCGGTAAAAGGCCGTCGGTATACCCTTTCAGTTTCCCGCTTTTTTCATATACCGACGGCATTAACCCGTCGGTATTTGAAAATAGCCATCGGTAAACCCGAGAAAGTTTCCGACGGGTTTAGCCCGTCGGTAATGTTAATTTGGCCGTCGATAAAGTCCAGATACAGCCAGACAAAAACCGTTTCTTCCCCTTTTCTTTCGTTCTCCTTTTACTTCTCTTCTCTTCTCCTCTCTGGTTCCTTGCCAGCCCCCCCGCCACCACCACCTCTCTTCCGTCCTCCCTCTCCCAGTGCCGCGCAGCCACCACGTCTGCCTCTGCCAGGGCCGCGTCCATCGCCCCCTCGCCAGGCCGCCGTTTCTCCTTCTCCATCCCCCGTTTTCTCCCTCTGCCGTTGCCGTCGACCGCTACTCTTCAAATTCTGCATTTAAAAGGTACTATTCTTTGATTGTATGTTCAGTTTCGATGCTATCATCGTTAGAATAAATTATTTATGAAGTGATTGTATAGTCATTTACGTTAGTGTTCGTTATCACTAGTGACTCGTGAATCGACACTGCACCTTTCATACCTCATTCGCCTCCGCATGACCCCCTCCGCCTTTGCCGCCGAGCGTAACCAGTGAGGAGGTAGGTTAATTGAAGGGCATTTTATTTTTGTTGTATTTTTTTTTTAACTTGTGGTTGCTGAAATTATAACTTGTGGTTTTTTTTTTATAACCTAACTGTGAGTCCTACATAATTGTGAGTACTGGTCTGAATTTGATTAGGACATAATGATTTAGGATTTGAAGATTACCTTCTTGGTTTTGTTCCCAATTTCCTTATTAGTGTCCAAAAATATGGAAATTGTTAAAAATTAATTATGTCTTTTAATCTTGTTTATTTGAGAATCAGGGATACTGGTTGTTCGGTGTGTTTGTAATTGCTGTTAAGACTTAATATTATATTAGGTTATTATATTTGATAAAAGGTACATGACCCTTGTTTGTGCTTGATGTATGGCTCCCTTAGATCATCAATCCTGTTGCTTAATTGTTCATCATCTGTCATCACTATGGTGTGAATGAGAGATTTTTATGGATTTCCTAGGCGGGAAATAAAACATGCTCTTCTATTGCTCTTATCACCAATTACGTTGTTTTTAAGGTTCATGTTTATGTCTACTGATTTCTAATTATGTGGGTTGATACATTGTGGTAATCTTGGAAATTTTAGTAGATAAATGTATTTTAACTGCCAATTTTTAAAAATGCTAGCATGTAGCCTTGATATTGATGAATAGCCTCATATTTTCGATGCAAATTTTTTTTAGACATTCTAAAATTCATTTAGGTCATTCTGATTGTGTATTTAGTTTTGGCTGTTGACTCTTAGACTCTTATTATCGTATTTGATCATCTGTAGGAGCTAATCAAGCTTTGATTTTGATATCAAAAGGCTTGTGGAAAGGAAGTATCGAAGAAGATGATACATACAAGTAACTATGATGTATATTTATTTTGTTCCCCTGCATATATATGTAATGTAAAGTCCGACTTACCGTGATTACTGCTGAACTAGTTAAGCTAGGAAAATATTTTTTGGACACTCGAACGCTTCTCTACACCTTGAAAGAGATAGAGATAGAGGAGTGATAGATGTGACATGTAGGTGGTGTGATAAGAAGGAAGAGATAGAAAGAATAAGAGGTGTTAGATGAGTGTTGATTTTGTGGGGCGTTCAAAAATCAAAACTCTTAGAATTAGTTCCTATCAAATTCACGAATTTTTGTTTTAACAATAAGGGCTAAAACAGAATGTGATTCATTAGCAATAAAATTGAGTAGAATTTCTCCATAATTAAGAGTTGGTTAGAAAAAAAAACAAAGGGTGCTGGCTTGATTGTGTGGTATTGTGCAATGTAATTAATAACGCGATTGCGTCTATATATTTTTATTAAAAAAATAAAATAATAATTTACTTAAAAACTAGATAAAATTTCTTCAATTTAAGAAGTTTACATTGGTGATGTTGCTTGGCTGCAATTTGCTTGTATGTCTTTTCCATTTTCTGAAATTCAATAATCAAATACCATAAGCAATTGATTATCGTCTCCATGTTCTTACTTTTTCTGTTTTCCATCTGGGGCAAGGGGAAGGTGGAGAAAAGAGAAGCTGGAAATGCATTTTCTGTATTTAATCGATCATACAAATAATTTTAATTTATGAAGATTTTGTTTTGGTACATGATATTATGAAGATTGGTTGCATGATACTACTATTTACATGATATTATGATATTATCTTTGACCTTATATGGCATACCCAGTGGTATCATGAGATGATGTTATATGCATATTATCCAAGCTTTGTTAGAGAATATTTGTTTGAAATAAAAACTGTACCCTGTCCTCCCTTTCCCTTCAGAATCCAGAATTATAAAATGCTTTGGTTACACATATATATACTTAATTTGCAGAAAGATCTTTTGTTTACTGCTATTCTTGCTTTTAGACCTGTTTAATTGAGTCCATTTTATTGCTTGCAAAATTTTCTAGGTCTTTGATGTCTTTGATGAAAAAAAGAATGGCGTTATAGAATTTGAGGAGTTTGTGCATGCTCTTGGTGTCTTTCATCCTTATACTTCTTTGGTGTCTTCCACAGTAAGCATTTTGCAGTTGTTTATTTTGTTACATTATTTGTTTTAATACCATCAGTATTAATAAAATATCAATTATATTTTCTTGGTCTGTTTGCAGTTGCTTTTAGATTGTACGATTTGAGACAGACTGGATATATTGAACGAGAAGAAGTAAGTATTTTGGCATATCCAGGTTGACATTTGAGGAGAAGCTTTTTTTGAGGTATACACTCTAACGAAATGTCGGTTTACTCATTGGGTGGAAAAGGGTCGGCTGAGAGACCCCCACACCGACATATTTATTTGATTTCCTTCATAGTTCTCTCCACAGAGAGAATTTTGAAATGATGTATGTTATAAGATTATTTTATTGTTATAAGATTGAGACAATGACAATTTGATTGGATAAAACCGGCGTTATAAGTGTGACTCGGTCATTGTGTGTTATGCATGCATTGGTGTTAAACTGGATCGGGTTTGGTTTGGTTTTATTCTGATATATATGTCTTTTTGTATTTTGTTGAAGGGTTATAATCTGTTGGGTTTTTTTTTTTCTTTGGCTTTACAATTTGGAAGCTGTATGTCTGATACAATTGTGTTGAGCTAGCTAGCTAGGGTTTCAAGGATGGGTGTTCGATTTTAAACTATGTTAAACTTATGTTGATATGTTTGTGAAGCAAAACTAGCATGTAATTATTACATTTATCTAATTATGTTTAACTAAATTAAGAGACATCAATTCATGTCGGGTGTGTTGAATTACTCTCTTGGAAAAGTAATTGTGATTTGTCATTAAAGGATAGTCATATATTAGATAAAATTGCAATAGAATTCACAAGAAATTCCTAAAACATCTACAGTTAACATAATTAGAAAAAGAATTATGTTAATGTTGAAGTAGACATTATGTTAATGTTGAAGTAGCCCATGCAGATGCAGTGTTTCTTACTTTCAGATCCCTTAAACACCAAAATTTAATTGTAGGTTATTATGATTTATGAGTTAGGCCAGTTATATATTGTCCTACTAGAAAGTGGGTTGATGTCCTAGGAGTCTATAGGAGATTGCTTTGAAAATAATCCAAAAGCAACAAATTTAGTTATTTTAGTTAGGCCAGTGTTTTTGATCCCTCTGTATTTGGGTAGGGTGCCCTTTTAATTATTATATATTCCTTTGCCTTTAAAAATAAAAAGAGTATGTGTGTTGAAATTAAATCATGACACATAATACTTAATCCTATACAATGCACAGAATAATAGTAACCAAAGGAAATAAAACGGAAAAAGAGTAGCTGAAAGAATTCGTACATTGGATTCCAAAAATTACCTAACCATTCAAATTCAAAGCTCAAAAGTTCACTATATTCTTTCGGTCACTATTATTAATTATAAACTATTACTACAATTGTTTTAAAAATGTAACCGATATATAGCTTTGGAAAGTTGCAAGAGAAATAGAAATGAGTTTATGGTGATAAAAATAAAACCAATAGAAAATAATAGGATGTGTTTCATATATTCAATATAAATGTATTTATGTCATGCAATAATGCTTTCTTTTCATATTCTTAAAACTGAAGAATCAAATAAAAAATTTCATTAAAACTTAACAAATGTAATTAAAGATTTGGCTTAAATGCACTTTTAGTCCCCAAATTTTCTCAATTTGGTGTTTTCGGTCCTCCTATTTAATTTTTGCGATTTTGATCTCCTAACTTTTTCAATTTGGCGATTTTGGTCCCTATGTTTTTAGTTGCACTTTTGATCCCCTAAAAATCGTGGATTGTGCACCTTTGATTCCCGCTTTCCCAAAACCCAAGATTTTTGGAACCAAAAAAGCAAAACATTAATGATTTTGAGGGACCATATTTCAACTGTGTTTTTACAACATCAATTCAAAAAAACATCAGCAATCGAATTTATTCTTTAATAAATACTGAAGAAGCTGGCCAGTGCAACTACATCCTGAAATTAAATTATGTATTTCCAATAATAATGATCTATTATTCCGCCATATAGAACCATTTTATTCAATAAACTATTTATCAATAAACTAGTAATTAAAAACCGATATACCATGAATTTAAGGAATTTATTTATTTAGAAATTGTATTTAATATGTTCCTTTTATTTTGGGGAGCCATCAGAAATTTGAGTTAAAGAAGCTTAAAGGAATAGTATTAATACTCACATTAGAGGAAGTTAATTAAGGTGAAAAGGAGAAAGGGGTGAAAATGGTTTGAAATGAGTTGAGATGTTTGAACTCGAATATTACAAGGGTTTGAACTCGTGTACTCGTGCTATTTTTTCACCCATATATTTTATGTTTAAGGTAAAGTTTAGTCTCTATACAATTTTTACTCATTATTTTGTCTTATAATATTAATTTATCCTTATAATTAATTTTCTTACCACCACAATTTTAGTCTTTTAAAGGGCAACTTAGTAATACAAACTCCCAAAGGCGGAGCCTTTGTTGACAAGAATGGCCAAATTGATCTTTTTACTTTTTGCAACAAGTTGTTGAGTTCTAATTTGTGACACAATTGATACAACAGATTGTGCTTGTGGCACACATGTATTTCTCGCTTTATATCACCAACAGTTTGCCTCAAAATTAAAATTATAAATTTGAAACTAAATTGAAACAAAAAAAAAGATAAATGACTAACTTGAAACTTTAAATTAACATAAATGACTTCTAGAGTTATTTTGCCTAAAATAACGTAGAATATGAGATGTATGGATCCTTGGGAATGGTCGCTTTTATGCTAGAGATGTACGATTTGCCTTTTGTACCTTGTGATGTCAAATGTGGGGTCAAATAACTATACCCTTAACAAAACTGCACTATATATCCTTTCCACAATAACACACACACCCACATTTTTGCTTTTAGCAAAATCTGCCAGTTGCTACACACCCACGTAGAAAAATCCAATTGTAAAAGTGCTTACCAGAGAATGGAATGCATGTTCAATATGCTCTCTGAGGTTGAAGTTTGTTTGCTTTATTTATTTTTTGTTTTAGAAGATCAAGGTGTTAATTTATTCCAAGAAATGGACATTATATATCAACACTAAAATTATCTTCCTTATTAGTAGCAGAAAGATCAGTCCCTTTCTTTCTAATTTTTGCTGTCACTGGTTTCCAAGTAGCTACCTTCTTAGGATTTACCCCTTAAGGGATTCCTAGGTAATCAACAGGGAAAGCAAGGATATTACAACCTAATTTTGCATCCATATAGGAGCTCTAATTGCATGGCATATACCAAGCCAAACCACTATGAAAACAAAAATTGTTAAAAGGATTTATGCTTCCCTTGCCACTTCTGCTTGTTTAATTCTATCCTTTAAGAGGATGTCAACTTTCAACATGTTACTTTTTAATTATTGATGAAATGGATGTTTGATTGTTGTTATTAGTATCGGAGAGAAGCCTTAGCTTCCCGTTTGAGGTTTAATATATTATTGAGTTCATATACTCTTTTAGGGTACCATGTGCTCATTGTATATTGAACCTTGAATTGTCCAAGTCGGACAGTTTGGGAAAAAACTTTTTCTTTACTCGTATAATAGTTGTTGCTTAATTCTCGTATCTTTATATTTGATAAAATTTCGGTTCGATTCATTTCCTTTTGTTCTCTGGGTGCATACTTGATTGCGGTGTTCATAACTGCGTTCATTTTGTGTACTCAGAGACCAATGGGAAATGCTGCCGAAATTTTGTCAAGTATAAGATACGAGAATTAAGGAATGATTATTATACGAGTTCTGAAAAGGTTTTTTCTCGAATGGGATAGCGTCATACCATTTAAAGAAAGAGAGCGGTTGTAAGAACGTCGTCTTCTTTGAAATTGTCATTTTTTTACATGCGAGAAGATGGAATATTTTCTTTCGAGTCGTAGTTGGATGTCACGATAGGTTGTATCCGGGAGAGGGGTTTGAAACCAGATTTTTGCGCTGGGGTTGCGTGCTTTGTCCAAGTCGCAATGGCACATAAAGATTTCAAAACTAATGGAGGGATTAGATGTCCGTGCTTTAATTGCGATTGCGAAGGATTAAGAGCCCAAGTGAGGTCATGCACCACCGTATTCAGTTGGATTTAGGCTTAATTCTTGGATTTGGACTACACATGGTGAAAAGTTACCTCACGTTGATTTAGGGGTTGGTGATAATTGCGAAGGTGCTTGGCCAAGCGTGGGATTCGGGATGTGGTGAGCAGATTGAATTGATGCAAGATATGGTTTGTGATGCCTTGGGGGTGAACGTGTTATTCGAGGAGCAACAGTATGATGACACAGATGAACTTCCAAATGAGACAGCACAAAAATTTTATAATCTATTGTTAGAAACAAATAAGCCGTTGTTTGAAGGGTCTATAGACTCTAAGTTATCAATGTGTGTGAGGCTTTTAGCTCTTAAGTCCAACTGTGGTGCTACCGAAGTGTGCTTGGATCTCGTAACGAAAATGATGTTGGACTCGTCACCTATCAAAGATGGTTTGCCAAAAAGTTATTACGAGGCTAAAAGCTTAGTGTCCAAGTTGGGGCTGGAATCTAAAAGGATTGATTGTTGTGTGAGAGGGTGTATGTTGTATTACGACAATGAGTTTGGTAAAAAAGATGGTGCGCTAGTTGAATGCAAATTTTGTGGTGAGCCTAGGTATATGTCACATACTAATAATCGGACGGGTAGACAAAAACTAGTTCCAGTGAAGGCAATGTTTTATTTGCCAATTATTCCAAGGTCATAGAGAATGTTTGCATCACCACAGATCGCAGACAAAATGACATGGCACTATGAGAATAGAAGCACTTCGTATGTTGCGCCACCCTTCTCGATGGTGAAGCTTGGAAGCACTTTGATCGTGTGCATCCCGATTTTGCAAAGATCCACGTAATGTACGACTTGGCTTATGCTCTGATGGTTTTGCCCCGTATGTTCAATCCACGGCGAAACCTTATTCTTGTTGGCCAGTTATCGTTACCCCATACAATCTTCCTCCCGAAATGTGCATGTCTAAGCCTTATATGTTCTTGACCTGTGTTATACCGGGTCCAGATAATCCGACAGATGGTATTGACATCTATTTAGAGCCTCTTATTGACGATCTCAAAAGGTTGTGGAATGGTGTTGTGACGTATGATATTGCACGAAAGAGGAATTTTACAATGAGGGCAGCGCTTATGTGGACCATTAATGACTTCCCTGAATATGGCATGTTGTCTGGTTGGGGTACTCATGGTAAAATGGCATGTCCGCATTGCATGGAGCATACAAAGGCCTTTACCTTGAAATTTGGGGGGAAAAGTTCTTGGTTTGACTCACATCGCAGGTTTTTACCGGATGATCATGCATTTAGACGGAATAAGAACGCTTTCAAGAAGGGGGAAGTTGAATTAGATGGCCTGCCCCAAGGTTGGCCCTTGAAACGGATCTGGGAAAGGATTATGGAACCGCCCAAAATCACAGATTTTGGCAAATTGGATCGATTTGAAGGATATGGACAATGGCATAATTGGACAAAAGAAGTATTTTTTGGGATCCGCCATACTTGGAGAGATAATTTATTGAGACATAACCTTGATGTTATGCACATTGAGAAGAACTTTTTGACAATGTTTTTTCACATTGATGAACGTCGGAGGAAAAACAAAAGACAATGAGAAGGCCGGACTAGACTTACCACTTTATCAGAGGCGAAAGGACTTGCATTTGACGAATCGGTCGGATGGGAAGACCACGAAACCCAAAGCCTGTTACTCTTTAAGCTGAGGAAGCCAAGTCGATGCAGCCGGTGGATAAAAGAACTTCGGATGCGGATGGTTATTCTTCTAATTTGGCAAGATGTGCCGATGTGAACAAAGGAACCATGATTGGGATGAAAAGCCATGATTGTCATGTATTCATGGAGTGTTTACTTCCTATTGCATTTAGTTCCTTGCCGTCAAATGTTTTAAATCCACCGATCAACTCACCAATTCTTTAAAGATTTGTGTTCTGCGACAATCGAGAGAGGATGATCTCATAAGGATGGAAATGTAACATACCAGTCATTCTTTGTAAGTTGGAGAGAATATTTCCCCTGCTTTCTTTGATTCTATGGAGCATCTAGCGATTGCATCTTGCACATGAAGCTAGGCTTGGTGGACCGGTTCAATACAGATGGATGTATCCATTCGAAAGGTACTATAATAAAGTATTCTCTAAAATAAATATTTATTTGAAGGGTTAAATGTATCAATTTTTATCATCAACGTTGTTATTTTGTAGATTTATGGGTGACTCAAAACGGTCGGTGAAAAATAAGGCCAGGGTTGAAGGATCTATTTGTGCAACTTACTTACACCGTGAGACAATCCATTTCTGTTCCCATTTTTCTACGAGCTTTATGTTGGGACCAACAAATAGTAGGAACAGTAGAAATTGAAAGTGAAAGACACCCGCTTGCCTTATCAGTATTTTGCCTTTCGCCGTCATGGTGGAAAGGAGGTGGATAACTGGATAACGGGCGAAGTGTGGAAGTCAGCCCACGTTCACGTGTTGATCAACTGTGCAGAAGTATCACCGTATCTAACGTATGTATCATTTTGACCACTTTCAATTTCTTTAATCCACAATTGCTCTTGATCATTTGTTTGATAATGACTTGATCAGGGCATTCTTGTTAACTAAGCCCACAAGCCACTACAACAAATTCTTTAAAAGATGGCGCCACTTTAAATAGCGTTTAAATATGGAAGTGCTACTTAAAATTAGGTAGAGCACTTTAAGTAGCGTTTAACAAAGAAACGCTACTGAAGGGAAAAGAAATAAATAGCGCTTACAAAATAAGCGCTGCTTATAGTACAGGAATAAGTAGCGCTTATACTATGAAGCGCTATTTAAAGATGGACGACAGAATAAGTAGCGCTTAACCCTGGAAGCGCTACTTATTGTCTTATACCTAAAGTAGCGCTTAAATCTGGAAGCGCTACTTATTGTCTGACCAAAAGTAGCGCTTAAACGATAAAGCGCTATTTATTGTCAAATACTAATTTTAATTCAGCCCGCGTTTCTCAATACAGTCACTTCCACACTGTCGCATATCTCTCTCTCTCTCTCTCTCGAGTTTCTTCTCGCCGTTGTTACTCGCCGTTGTTGTTGTTGTTCTTCTTCTTCTTCCACACTGTCTCTCGAGTTTCTTCTCAACGTTCTCGTCGTTGTTGTTGGTCTTGCCGTTTGGGACGTCATACCGTCGCTCGCGACCGCTGAGCTTCCGCACCGCCGTTAGCCGCCGCCGCCGCCGCGATCGTTGGGCCGCCGTCGCTGCCGTCATACGTTGCCGTCGCCGCCAGACCGTCCCTCACACTTTCTGTTACCAACAGGTTTCATCTCTTCCATTCTTCTTGCTTTTCTTTTTTTTTCCCCAAAAACGCTTTCATTTTTTTTTCAAGGAACTCAGTGTTTTCCAACCATGTCTTAGTGCTGAAATGGAAATTCAAAACGAAATGGAAATGAGATAGGTTTTTAGTATAATTATTATTAATGTTAGTGTTTTTTCTCATTATGTTAAATGAAGAATGAGATAATAGATGATATTGCGATCGTTTAGAGAAATAATTGAATTTGAAGTTTTTAGTTGTTTATATTTGGCCTATGTGGAACCTTGTCTTTGGTTGGTATGATATTTTATTTTATTCTGGTGTTGTATAAATTTTGGAATGTCCATATTTTAGGGAGGTTCATCAAAATTTTGTTAGAAATTTGATATTGTCTGTGTGTTGTTGTTAAGACAAGTGGTAGTTTTAGTCTTGGTTTATCTAATTGGGCTTTAGTTAATCTCAATTTTGTCTTGCATTAACGACATAGCCTATGTTGTTGCTCTGAATGCCTTGGTGTTGTTTTATTTCTCAATTCATAGGCAAATATGGATCGAAAGTGGATGTCTGCTAATCGTTTGTCGAAGGAATATAAGGATGGAGCGGAAGATTTTATTGGGTTTGTAGTTGGGCATACAACAGATCTTAGTAGAATCGTATGTCCGTGTTTAAGTTGTTGTTATGCAAACAAAGTTAATGTTAAGGAATTAGAATGGCATTTAGTGAGCAATGAGATTGATCAAACTTATACCTGTATTGGATTGATTATCGTTATGAATCTGAAATTGAATATTGGAATGCTGAATTTATTATGTTTAAGGATTGTGATTGATTTGTTTTTAATGACTTAAGTATTTGGATATTGTAATGTTGAAGTTTTTATTTGTTTATGTTTGGTGAATTTGAATCCTTATGCTGGCTGGTATGGTATTTTATGCTGTTACAGGTGTTGTATAAATTTTGGAATGCCCATATTTTAGGGGAGACTCTGCCAAAATTTTGTTAGAAATTTGATATAGTTTATGTGTTCATGTTAAGAGCAGTCTTATGCATGTATTGGATTGATTATCGTTATGAATCTGAAATTGGATATTGGAATGCTGAATTTATTATGTTTAAGGAATGTGATTGATTTGTTTTTAATGACTTAAGTATTTGGATATTGTAATGTTGAAGTTTTTATTTGTTTATGTTTGGTGAATTTGAATCCTTGTCTTTGTTTAGAATGCCCATATTTTAGGGAGACTCGCCAAAATTTTGTTAGAAATTTGATATAGTTTGTGTGTTGATGTTAAGAGCAGTCTTATGAATGTATTGGATATATATTGAATGATTTTTTTGGATTTTGCACTCAGGGCTATCCTTGTTCATCGAACACTAAATGTCAAGTCTCGGTTTTCTAAATCAACGACACCTAAATGGATACCGATAAAGGTATTATACCAAATTTTTATGCAATTATTTAAATTACCAAAATAAAAGCAATTAATTTCATATTTTTTGTTTTATAGTGTCCTCACCAACTGAACTCTGATGATTGTGGCCGGTATGTATTGAAGTTTCTCAAGGATATTGTCATTCATAACCAAACACAAATTCCAACGGAGGTATGTATATGTAATAATTAATTTCGAAGTTTATATAATTTTTTTACTTTTACACATACCATTTGGAAGCATGTATTCAATTCTAACTTGATTTAATTTTTATTTCGCAGTACTTTCCTGATTGTCAATTCGACGCATATCCTGATCATACCGTACTCAAGGAAGAGTGGTGTCGATATTTTGTTACGAACTTTATTATGTATAGGCACATAGAAGAAGAAGAAGAAGATGATGATGATGATTAGTGTGTAATGTTTAGGTACTAGCATAATATGTGTTATGTTTTAGTTAATGTATTTTAATGTTTTATTTATGATACTTTTGTTAATATTTGGTTGAGAATTATTTCATGTAATGTTAAATTTGGATTTTGTGAGCTTTGATATTAGCACAAATTTGAGTGTTGATGATTATTTTGTGGTGTGCAGTAACCACTATATGCATATATAGGTATGTGAATATAACCAAAAAAAAAAAATCATTATTGAGAATAAGTAGCGCTTATTATGATAAGTGCTACTTATTCCTTGAGAATAAATAGCGCTTTTTAAAGGAAGCGCTACTTATTCTCAGGAATAAGTAGCGCTTGCTAAATGAAGCGCTACTTATTCTCAGGAATAAGTAGCGCTTTATAAATGAAGCGCTACTTATTCTAAACGAATAAGTAGCGCTTCCTAACTAAGCGCTATTTATTCGCAACTTTAAGTAGCGTTTAACAAACGCTATTTATTGAAGATACAATCAGTAGCGGCACGATATATAGCGCCTTTAAGCGCTATTTAAGGCCAAAAAAAGCGCTATTTATTCCCTTTTTTTGTTGTAGTGAGCGTACAAGACTCTTCTGCCTATATTCATGAATATTTCCCAACGTGGTTTAGGAACCAGGTATTTTTTTGAGTCGTCATATATATATTATTATTATTATTATTTATTGTTTGAAAATACAAAAATATTGTTTGAAAATAGGAACCATAATTTGTTTGCACATGGTGTGTACACAGGTGTATAGCGAGGCAGAATCCCCTAAAATCTAACACTTGAGAAATTTATCTCATGGTCCTAAATCACGTGTAAAAGAATGGCACACATTCTTTGTAAATGGATACAAATTCCAAACCCAGTCAAAAACAGAGGGGAAAAAAACAGTTAACAGCGGGATTTATGTAAAAGGTGCCACAGATGGAGGTGAAGATGACTTTTACGGCGTGATTCAACATATATATGAAGTGACGTACAATATTTTAGACTATACTAAAAAAATAGTGCTATTTTATTGTAATTGGTTTGATCCGTCAAATAGAGGCACAAGAGTGGATCGAAAATATAATACTGTTGACATACACATGAGCAGAAGATACCAAATGTTTGATCCGCTTATCATGGCACAACATGTAAGACAAGTGTATTATGTCCCTTATCCATCAACTCGAAGGGACAAACAAGGTTGGTGTGTTGCAATAAAGATAAAAGCACGTGGTCGCATTGAACGAGATGATACACAGGAAGAAGTGGCTTATCAAGTGGATGAGATATCTCATGTCAATGTAGTAAATGAAGTGGAACCCATTACTCGACTACGTGACAATCCAATCACATATGAAGATGTAGATGGGGATGAGGAATTAAATGAAGAAGTGGCGTAACCATCAACATCTCAAGACGATGCGAAATTGAGTGGGCGTAATGGGCGATTGAAATTGTTTAACTTTTTACAATTTGAGAAATTAATGTGTAACAATATATTTTAATTTGTCGATTATTTTCATAACTTGTTTATTTTTATGGAATTCATTTGTAAAAATATGTTTAAATATAATATTTCATGATCAAGTATTATTCAATTGCTCTATAGACTTTTATGGCATCGGGAGGTTCGAGCCGACTTCCAGACCACCCAGTGGTGGTAAATGGAAGGAAGGGCATCGCCCTCGACCCCCTCGCCGTCGAGGCCGACCATCATTAGGCGTGACCTCATCGGGTTTTCGACGTTGTCATCTACACGTCGTCCTAGTACATCTACGCCGAGACACTGATACACCTCCCGCACCTAGACGATATACGCACCACCTACACGCACTCGGGCACATTCGACACCAGCTACACAGACTGGCACGTTCGGCACCTTTGCCTCACATTGACATGATCCCCACCCCTGGTTCCAGCTTTGCACATGGCGCTTCGAAGTTCCCATGTTGTGCTCGATCCGGTGGTCGATGCTCATCGGTCCGACCATGATTATAGTACGGGCCATACACCTGATGACACCGATGTTGGGGTGACTCGGGAGGAGCAGGAGGTTCAGCAGAGGAGGTTCTTGAGCAGGGGAGGCCAGGAGCCTGACATCGTTTAGATGTTGTATGATGGTCGAGTTCTTATCGTGCCATCCGTAAAGGGTAAGTATTTGCAATTTTTTCGAGTTATTAATTTACATGTATATATATATATTTTTTTTATTTAACATGTTTTTATTGTTCAGGTTTCTTCCCTCAAAGCTCTTTGCGTTAGCTATCACAAAGAACAATTGAGGAGAATTACTGTGAGTTTTGGCCCACCTGGGGACATCAAGGATTTTGAGCGGGACCATATGTTTAATTCTTTTCAGAGTAAGCTGCAATTTTTATTTTATTGCATATTATTTTATTTTCGTAAATTTCAATTATGTTTAATAATGTCTTATATTGATACAGACTAGGGTTGCTTGGGAGGAAAAATATGAGGAGATGATGGAGAAGAAAATTCATATGAAGGCCTACCACCGCCTTCTCGACATGCTTGAGATGCCGCATCGAGGGATCGCCACCAGTGGATAGGGGCGAGCTCTGGCAGCGGTGGTAGCGCCTTTGGAACACCCACGAGTTCCAGGCGACCAGCTCGAGGCCAAGAAGAATAGGGCCTCGAGAAGGGTGGCGGCTTGCACTGTGGCGGCCGATGTCGGTCGAGCGCAGCTAGACTTATGCGTGTTATAAAATTGTTATTATTATTATTTTATTATTATTATTATTATTTTAAATTTTTTATTAATACAATCTCGATCGAGGAGGTTGGGAGAGAAGTTCATTGCACGAGCTCCATCTTGCAACTCATACGAAGAGGAGTATCTTGGTGATTTCGTTGATGAGCGTTGAAGGCGGCCTCAGGTAATTATAAAATATAATAAATATTTTTTTAATAATGTTTATATTGTTTTGTTTAAAAAAAGATTTGACTTATTTGTTTGTTTAACAGGAGGAGTTTGAGGCGATGATGTCTCGGCAGATCTCAGAGCTCATCATGTTCTCCATCTCGCAGCCCTGACGATCTATCTACACCGGCCGAGGGTTTGGCGGAAGTGGTTGGCGGAAAGAAGAAGGGTCGCCTATATGGTCTTTGGCGACCTTGCCAAGAACTACAAAGGGCCCGCCGCCTACACCGGAGAGTCGTCGAGTAGTAGTCTGCTCTTGGTCGCTCTGCCGCGGATGACCAGGAGATAGCCGAGTTGAAGCGGGCCGTGGCCCAGCGGCGGGAGCTTTTGACACAGTCAGCGGCGGCGAGGCGGATGTACCAGATGCTAGCTTCGCGGCCAGCCTACTCGCCTCGGCCTCGGCCTCGCCTCGCCTCGCCTCGCCTCCGCGTACTCATGGTCATGTCGATGATGCAGATGATGTAGAGCATCTCGATCATGATCCAGTACCAGACTATTAGTTCTTTTGTACTTATATTTTTTCATATTTTTGGATATCATTTTTTTTTTCGCTTTATATTATTTTAGTTACTGATTTTTATTTGTTGAATTTTTTATTTATTATGTTTTCTTTTTAATTTGCTTTTTAGTTTACGTCATCACATTTTTATATATGGAAAATCAATTAATAATTAAATTAAATTAAATTACAAGTAATTTTTAATTAAATTAATAAATAAATATTTTTAATATGAGAGTAAATTATTTTTATAATTAAACAAATAAATAATTAAATTAATTAAAGAATAAAATTAATTTGGTTATTAATTAAAATTAATTTATTAATAAATTTTATTTAAAAAAAAAATTCCCGATTACCGACGGCCTAAGCCGTCGGAAACACTTCAGATTTACCGTCGGAAATCTAACGACGGCTTGCCCGTCGGTAATCGACGTCATTTACCGACGGGTATAACCGTCGGTATTACCGACGGCAAAGAAGAGTCCGTCGGTAATCCTTTGCGACGACCATATTTCCGACGGGTTTTAGGCCGTCGGTTATCCGTCGGTAAAATTGGGTTACCGACGGCTTTTATAGCTTACCGACGGCTTTAGGCCGTCGGTAATCCCGTGTTTTTTTGTAGTGTTAGAAATAGAATTTTAGCACAAGAACATAAAATAAATAGATTAGAAAATGAGTACAACCAGATCTAGAAAAGAATTACGAACTAATGAACTTATGGAATTAATTAAGGAAAATAGAAATATTGTAGAATTATTATGTAAAAGGTTAGATTATTTTATAACAAAAAAGGATAATGAAGAAATAGAAAGAATAACTAGATCACTTACAAGGTTCCAAAATATTTTATGTCAATATGAACAGGAATTACGAGAATTAAGAAATTAAAATTATATCCGTCACAAAATTTTGCGACCAAAGATTTAACGACGAAAAATGACTTTTCCGTTACTAAAATTCGTCAATATTTTATTTTTTTCTAGCTATAGTGGTGATGTTGCTGATAAGCTTTACGCTTGTCAAAACGTTGAGTGTCCACAAAGTGTATTATCTATGGGATTTACTGATAAAAACTCCAGGGTTGACCATGAATCCCTCTGTGCTTACCGCAACGAGGAAACACATGTTCCCTTATGTGATTATGACGCACAAATAGCATGTGTAGAAGATTGGTTGAATATGGAGATAGCAAGGGCTAATCATAATGATGTAGGAGAGACTGAGGCTGGGACATCTGGATTCGATGTAGGCCACTGGCTGAATAACATTGAAGATCTTGAATTGCAAGCGGCACTGGAAATGGTGAAAGGTAACATAGACTTGACTCAAAATCTAGAGCAGATTCATCAAGGCCAAGTGGAAGCAAACTCAATTGGGACTTGGCATACCATCCATTGGAAGAGTAATTATATCTTGTTAGAATGATCATATATCTTGTAAGAATGTTAGCTAATTCAACTAGTTAGTGGTAGTTGGAATTAGTTGAAGTGAGGTATTATCTATTGTAACTGAATAAGAGAGAAAGTGGTCCATATGGGACTCAACTCTCAGTGTATAAATAAAGGTTTTCAGTCATCAATGAGTAGAGCAATTCTAATTTTCATAATTTTCGTGAATACCTTTTCCCCTTCTCTCATCTATATTGTTTCTGTGTGTGAATATTTCTTTCCCTCTATTCATTGCTTCAGCCAATTGAATATAGCAGAGTGTGCTATTGGAGTGTGAGTGAGTGTCTTTGTTCCAACAACTTGGAATCCATAGATAGTGGCGTATATCCAAGACCGCAGTCCAGTGGTACAATTTTTAAAATTATTATTATAAATACATAAATATTAAAGAAAAAACTTTGAAAATATTAAGAGTGCTCATCATTTGGCTAGATTTAAACTAATTTTCACTAAAATAATTAAATTAAATATTTTTAAAAACAAGTATCATAACAGTTACATATTGTAATATTTTTAGGTTTACTTGTTACAGTTGAACCAATTCAAACCAAAACAAATCAGGTGAAAATCTGTTTTTTATTTATTTCTATAAACTTAACATGGATAAGTTTTTTTATTAACCCCGAATTCAAAGTTATCTATGTGATACCAAAACTAATGACTAGTCCCCTAAGGGCAACTTTATCGCTGATACTCTAACACTGTTAAAGCGTTTAAATCGATCATGATCGACGTGGTCTTCAGCGTGTCTCCCAAATAAGCTTAAATCTCAGTCAAAGCAACAACTGAAACAACGCCCACTAATATTGAACAACGAGCTTTCTTGACAAAGCTCTACTTTTTGGTTGGACAACACGCTTTAGTCACCCAGCGTTGTTGCCCATTCGGTAGGCGCTGGCAGGGACAATGTGTGGTGACCGGGTTCGATTCCGAGTCCCACCTTTCTCCACTCCCTCTGTGTGTGCGCACCACTAGACTATCACCAAAAAAAAAAAACTAATGACTAGGTTCCATGGAACTTAAACACGTTGGAAAGGGCACGTGAGACACGCACAAGTGGACTTTTTCTTCTTGTCTTGTATAAAGAACATCTTCCCGCACCATCCTTTTTATTCTCTCTCAATCAAAGTTTCCACTTCTCTCTCATACATTTATATAAATAACATTATTCATTGCTTCTTTTGAGAGGGCTGTGATATTTTCAACATAATGGGAAAAAACCAGAACAGAAAATAGGCCAGGGTTCAATCATATAAAAATACGGGGGCAAAATTTAAAACATTAAAAGTATTATGTGTAGTTTTCAAACTTGGGTGGTGCATCTGTATAGGAGTATTGGATAACTCTTCATAGCTGTTATTGTTATTCCTTGTAAATAGGAGATATACATAGCTAGAAAAAGATAAAATATTGACGAATTTTAGTGACAGAAAAGTCATTTTTTGTCGTTAAATCTTTGGTCGCAAAATTTTGTGACGGATATAATTTTAATTTCTTAATTCTCGTAATTCCTGTTCATATTGACATAAAATATTTTGGAACCTTGTAAGTGATCTAGTTATTCTTTCTATTTCTTCATTATCCTTTTTTGTTATAAAATAATCTAACCTTTTACATAATAATTCTACAATATTTCTATTTTCCTTAATTAATTCCATAAGTTCATTAGTTCGTAATTCTTTTCTAGATCTGGTTGTACTCATTTTCTAATCTATTTATTTTCTGTTCTTGTGCTAAAATTCTATTTCTAATTTCTTGCCAATTTATTCTATTAGGATCCCTAACACAATCATCTATAGTTCTATAAAGTCTCTCTACTTCTATCTTTTCTCGTCTTATTTTTTCTCTAATTATAGTTCTTTTATATTCTTTTATTTCTTCTAATATTACTCCATACTCATCCATAAAACCAGAATATATCATCAAAGAATCTCAGTAAATCAACCATTTTACTTATATATACTAATTCCTGACCTAACAGATATCCATATTTTTCTATTATTCTCATTTTAACATCTTTGGGTAATTTTGTTTTATGAACTTTTCTTAACTTTTTGCAGAAAAATTCATCTATATAATAAATTCCCATATTATTATTTATTTTCATTACTACGTATAATCCTCTATTAGTTTTAATAAGTCTAGATGAATTTCTCATTTTTTCCTATTTCCGCATGCTAGTTACCTGCTCTGATACCAAAAATAAATCAACACACAGATCATCAATAAATTCAATTCGATAAATAAATTCAATAGTCACATGCATTGATTCAACCATAATTTCAACTGAAGCATTAATTCAGTCATGCCAAAATAAATTCAACTGAAGCATGTATTAATTCAACTCAACTATAATATGCATAATAAATGCATAACATGCATATGGTACATGCATATGTCATACGTAATAATTTTTTTTTACCAGAACATACATGAAACATATATAACACATGCATATATAATTCTAAACAATTTCGAAATAAATTGAAAGTATCTTAAAATTTTTTAATCATCATCTAGAAACCAATCGTCTATATGAAAATCTGCTAATGGTCCATCTAAATATATTTCTGGATAATTATTATCAGGTAACATAAATTCTTCCCACCATATAGCATCCATAATTTCATTATTATATACTATCCACTGTGCACATAGTTTTCCATAATCTTTGCATATTATTCTTTTTATTTCGTTTGGTAAATTTAACTACCATATGCATCTTATTTTTTCATAAAAATCCCTATCTTCATCTTCAATCCTACTTGAGTATATAATGCTAGATCTTTCATTTAACTTTACTTCTATTTCCATAATTCCCTGATTTACGGAAAAAGTAGCTGTATTCATATTCTATTTTTTAGATACAACTCTAAATCTTTCACTTGATTTGCTAACTTATTTATTTCACTATCTTCATTTCCGACTTTTTCTGGTTCTGAAAGCATAATTGGTCTTTCTATTTTTGTACTATATTTCTCTATTGTGAATACATACCTTGACAGGATGGTTTTGATGATTGACAAAAGGGAGCTTTGCAAATAGTCAACCGTGCAAAAAGTGGAAAAGAATACCAAGACGCGTATCAAGAATGATAGTTTCTCAAGTCTTTGGGTTTTGGGTATTTATTTATCTTTATTAAGACAATTTGTAAGTAGTAATAAAAAGCTCTCAATTAAAATTAAATCACACACGCACAAAATATTTTGACTTGCATATCTCGTGTCGGATGTCGAGCTGAGGAAGTCGGATGTCGAGCTGAGGAGGAAGTCGCGTGTCGAGCTCTGAGGAAGTCGTATGTCGAACTGAGGAGGAAGTCGCGTGTCAAGCTGATGAGGTCACTTACCGAGGTCGCGTGTCGAGCTTATGAGGTCGCGTGATGAGCTCTTGTCGTATGCCGAGCTGTGTTCCGAGGTCGTGTGCCGAGGTCTTTTGCCGAGCTGTTCAGAGGGCGTATGCCGAGCTTTGTCGAGGTCGTCTGTCGGGGTGTGTGGCGGGGTCGCTTTTGAGCCGTCTTGAGGTCGTCTGCCGAGCGGTCTTCAGAGGTCGTATGCCGAGCCGTCTCCGTGTTTTCAATTTCTTTGTTTCAAAACGCAACGGGCAGATTTTCCTACGACAAATCCTTTTAATAATCAACGCAACGGGCAAATCTTCAACGGGCAAAATCCTCAACGGATATTTTTTTTAAGTGCGTGAGACGCTCCTCGGTCGGTCTATAAATAAACAACGCTGTGCTCTTTCTTACAACACGACAATACAACGTAGTGCTTAATTCTTTGTGCTAAAACTCTGTCAAATATTTTTCATCACTCACACTTATTTGAGCACAATTTTTGAGAGCCTTTTTATTCTACATTATTTGAGTTGTATTATTTGAGCTTCAATTTGTTATATCTGCACTATTGAGTGTATCTTTCTCATCTCATTTTATTTGCGAAAATCATTTCTTTTTGGGTATGAATCCCAAGGTGTTCATAGAGAGGTGATATCTCTTGAACGTATTGCTCTGGTATAGAGTTGTAAAGGTTTCTAGCTGAACCTGATTTAAAAGCTAGTGATTTAGTGAAAATCCCATAGTGGTTTGCTTTGGGGACAGGACGTAGGCCACAGGGGTGTTTGGTGGCCGAACCTGTATAAATTGCTGCGTGCTCTTCTTTGCTCTCTGTCTCTTTATCATTCAAGCACTTTATTTATTTTTGTTCTTTATTTATTATTCGGTCATTTATTTTCTGTAATTTTTTTATATAAGCACCGCTATCACAATTCACCCCCACTTGTGTTTGAAGTCAATTGGTAACAATTGGCATCAGAGCTAGAATCTTGTATAAAGGACTTAACCGTCTCAAGAGAATGACTTCAAACAATTACGAGAGAACTTCCATGAACAGACCCCCATTTTTCAATGGTGAGGGGTATGGTTATTGGAAGGATAGAATGCAAATCTTTCTTGAGGGTGTTGATCTTGATATTTGGGATGCTGTGGAAAATGGTCCATTTGTCCCCACTCAATCAATTAATGATGCAGTGGTAGACAACCCAAGATCACTTTGGACCGAAGATGATAAGAAAAAGGTCCAATACAATTTGAAGGCTAAGAACATCATCACTTCTGCTTTAAGCTACGATGAGTTCTATAGGGTCTCAAATTGCAAGACTGCTAAAGAAATGTGGGACACCCTTCTATTGACCCATGAAGGTACTACCGAGGCCAACTTATGTCTCATGGCAAAACACGAGGAGGATGAGGTAAATGCTCTTGAACTCGAATCTCCTTTAACTTATGATGAGCTGCTTATTGCTTGTGAAGAATTAAATAATGAAACGATTAAACTTGGAAAAATTGTTCTTTCTTCTAAGAAAACCATCTCTTCTCTTGAATCAAAAATTGAAATTTTAAACAAAGAGATAGTGATTCTTAAAGAAAAACAAGTTGCTGTGATTGAAACTTCTCCTCCCATATCTTGTGAAAATAAAAAAGATGAAGTTTTAAAATGCAATGAGTGTAGTGTTTTGAAAAATAAGGTTGAGGATTTAAATAACACTCTTGCAAAATTTACAATGGGAAGAGATAATCTAAACATTATTTTAGGAAACCAAAAAGGTACTTTTGGAAAAAGTCGGCTTAGGTTATCATCCAAAAATTCATGAAAAATCTTTCAAACTATTCAATCACAACAAACCCTCAAGTAGTCCTTTCATTAAATGTTTTCACTGTGGTAGAAAAGGTCACACTGCTTCCATTTGCAATATTAGGAAAAACCTGAATGTGATTGGTAAAAAGATGTGGATTCCAAAGGGAACCTTGCCCAAAACTAACTCACCTGGACCCAAGATGGCTTGGGTACCAAAAGTTAAAACCTGATTTTATCTTGCAGGTGTGCTTGAAAGCCAAGGACTTAAATTGGTATCTTGATAGCGGCTGTTCAAAGCACATGACAGGAGACAAAAGCAAGTTCTCCTCATTGGTACCTAAGAATAGTGGCTATCTCCCTGACGGTGACAACAACAAAGGTAAAATTCTTGGGATTGGTTCTATTGGTAAGAGTCCTAATCCCACTATTGAAAATGTTTTGTATGTGGATGGTTTGAAGCATAATTTGCTAAGCATTAGTCAACTTTGTGATAAAGGAAACAAAGTGGTTTTCGATTCTTCAAAATGCATGGTCATGGATTCTATAAATGAAAATGTTATTGTAATTGGACCTAGAATTGGAAATATCTATATGCTTGATTTAGATAAAATACCTTCAAATGATGCATGTTGTCTTATTAGTAAAGAGGATGAATCTTGGCTATGGCATAGGAGAATGGCTCATATTCACATGGATCATCTTAATAAGTTAGTTCGAAAGGACTTAGTAATTGGCTTACCAAAGCTTCGTTTTGAAAAAGATAAACTTTGTGATGCATGTCAAAAGGAAAACAAGTAAAGGCATCTTTCAAATCTAAAAATATTGTTTCTACAAACCGGCCTTTACAACTTTTACATATGGATTTATTTGGCCCTTCTAGAACTAAAAGCTTTGGTGGCAATTACTATGCTCTTGTTATTGTGGACGACTATTCTCGCTATACATGGACTTTATTTATTTCTCACAAAAATGATGCTTTTAATGCTTTTGAAAACTTGCAAAGGTTATACAAAATGAGAAGGGACTTAACATTGCTTCCATTCAAGTGATCATGGTGGGGAATTTGAGAATGAAGCATTTTGCACAGAAAATGGCATTGATCACAACTTTTCTGCTCCAAGGACACCGCAACAAAATGGAGTGGTTGAAAGGAAAAATCGGTCTCTTGAAGAGCTAGCGAGGACGATGCTCAATGAGACTAACCTTCCTAAGTACTTTTGGGCAGACGCCGTGAGCACCGCTTGCTATGTGATGAATCGAGTTCTTATAAGGCCGATCCTTAAGCAAACACCGTATGAACTCTACAAAGGAAGGAAGCCCAACATTTCCCACCTTCACGTTTTTCGGATGCAAGTGTTTTGTCCTAAACAATGGTAAGAATAACCTTGGAAAATTTGATGCTAAAGTCGATGAAGGTTTATTTCTTGGATATTCCACTTCTAGTAAAGCCTTTCAATTTTTAATAAACGTACTTTAATCATTGAAGAATCTGTGCATGTTTCTTTTGATGAATCTAACCCCAAATCTTCGATGAAGAAAGTGTTGATGATCTTGCGAAGTGTTAGGAGATACCTATTTAGAGGAACAAGAGAGATCAAAAGTTCAAAAGGAGGATCAAGAGTCCTTGCCTCAACCTCTCAAGAACTCTCTCACTCAAATCTTCCAAAGGAATGGAGAGTCTCAAAGAACCATCCTCTTGACAACATAATAGGTGATATCTCAAAGGGGTAACGACTCGAAACTCTCTTAATCATGCATGTCATCATATGGCCTTTGTCTCTCAAATTGAACCAAATGACGCCAATGAAGCCATCTTTGATGAGCATTGGACCCTTGCTATGCAAGAGGAATTAAATCAATTTGAGAGAAATGATGTTTGGGAACTTGTCCCTAGGCCTAAAGATCACCTAGTCATTGGGACCAAATGGGTCTTTCGCAATAAGCTTGATGAAAATGGTATCATTGTTAGAAATAAAGCTAGACTTGTTGCAAAGGCTATAACCAACAAGAGGGCATAGATTTCGATGAAACCTATGCACCCGTGGCTAGATTAGAAGCTATTCGCATGCTTCTCGTGATTTGCATGCATCATGGATTTCAAACTTTTTCAAATGGATGTTAAAAGTGCATTTCTTAATGGTTTTATTCAAGAAGAAGTATATGTTGATCAACCTCCCGGTTTTGAAAATTTTGAATTTCCAAATCATGTTTTCAAATTGAAAAAGGCTTTATATGGTTTAAAACAAGCTCGAGAGCTTGGTACGAGAGGTTGAGCAAATACTTACTTGAAAAGGTTTTGAAAGAGGAAAAGTTGATACTACTCTTTTCATCAAACATAAGAAGCATGACATTTTACTTGTTCAAATTTATGTCGATGATATAATATTTGGTGCTACTAATGAATCCTTGTGTAAGGAATTTTCGATATCATGCAAAGTGAATTTGAAATGTCAATGATGGGAGAGCTAAATTACTTCCTTGGACTTCAAATCAAACAAACAAAGGAAGGAATATTCATCAATCAATCCAAATATTGCAAGGATTTACTCAAGAAATTTGGAATGACCGATGCAAAAGAAATCTCAACTCCAATGAGCACTTCATGCTATCTTGACAAAGATGAAGGTGGTAAGTCGGTCGAAGTAAGTAAGTATAGAGGTATGATAGGATCTCTTCTCTATCTCACTGCTAGTCGTCCTGATATTATGTTTAGTGTTTGTATGTGTGCACGTTTTCAAGCTAGTCCTAAGGAATCACATCTCTCTGCTGTAAAACGCATTATGAGATACCTCATTGGCACACAAAACACGGGTTTATGGTACCCCAAAGGTGCCGAATGCACTTTGATTGGGTACTCGGATTCTGATTTTGCGGGTTGTAAATTGGACCGAAAAAGCACTAGTGGGACATGTCACTTACTTGGGAATGCCTTGGTTTCATGGCATAGTAAGAAACAAGCCAGTGTGGCTTTGTCCACTGCTGAAGCGGAATACGTTGCAGCAGGTAGTTGTTGTGCACAGATCATTTGGATGAAACAACAGTTGAATGATTATGGGATTAATTTGAAAACTGTTCCAATAAAGTGTGACAATACTAGTGCCATAAACCTCACTAAAAATCCGGTTTATCACTCTCGGACTAAACACATAGAGATTAGGCACCATTTTATTAGAGATCATGTTCAAAAAGGTGATTGCATGATTGAGTTTGTGGAAACATCTAGACAACTTGCAGATATTTTTACTAAACCTTTGCCTAAGGAAACTCTTTTTTTTATTAGAACTGAATTGGGAATTTTAGACCAATCATCCATTGAGTATCATCATGATTGCATTTTCTTTTTGAATAAATTCTAACTTGGGCGTTTGAGTGTGCTAACGAGTTTATGCAGGTCTTTTCCCCTTCCATTTTCTTTAAGTATGGAATAATGAGTGGGTGACACATTTGTCTTATGCAACTAGCTAATCATGTCCAACCAGCTCATCTGTCACACACCAAGCTTGGTATCACGTAACTATCAAAATATGCTTGTTTAATCCTGAATATATGCCTTGCTTTATTTGTCTTTCCCGCTTTTTGATGTTGCCAAAAGGGGGAGAGTTACATGAATGCATGATTCAGGGGGAGTGATCTTTAAGTATTACTATTGTGAGGGAGTTTTTCTAAATATTGTGCTTAAACTCGATATCTTTTATTGAAAAACCATGCTTATATCTCATTGTTATATCATGATTATATTTTACTAAATTCCTCCATGAGATGTTTGTCATCATCAAAAGGAGTCTGTGAATACATACCTTGACAGATGGTTTTGATGATTGACAAAAGGGAGCTTTACAAATAGTCAACCGTGCAAAAAGTGGAAAAAGAATACCAAGACGCAGCGTATCAAGAATGATAGTTTCTCAAGTCTTTGGGTTTTGGGTATTTATTTATCTTTATTAAGACAATTTGTAAGTAGTAATAAAAAGCTCTCAATTAAAATTAAATCACACACGCACAAAATATTTTGACATGCATATCTCGTGTCGGATGTCGAGCTGAGGAAGTCGGATGTCGAGCTGAGGAGGAAGTCGCGTGTCGAGCTCTGAGGAAGTCGTATGTCGAACTGAGGAGGAAGTCGCGTGTCAAGCTGATGAGGTCACGTACCGAGGTCGCGTGTCGAGCTTATGAGGTCGCGTGATGAGCTCTTGTCGTATGCCGAGCTGTGTTCCGAGGTCGTGTGCCGAGGTCTTTTGCCGAGCTGTTCAGAGGTCGTATGCCGAGCTTTGTCGAGGTCGTCTGTCGAGCTGTGTGGCGAGGTCGTCTGCCGAGCTGTCTTCAGAGGTCGTCTGCCGAGCTGTCTTCAGAGGTCGTATGCCGAGCCGTCTCCGTGTTTTCAATTTCTTTATTTCAAAACGCAACGGGCAGATTTTCCTGCGACAAATCCTTTTAATAATCAACGCAACGGGCAAATCTTCAACGGGCAAAATCCTCAACGGATATTTTTTTTAAGTGCGTGAGACGCTCCTCGGTCGGTCTATAAATAAACAACGCTATGCTCTTTCTTACAACACGACAATACAACGCAGTGCTTAATTCTTTGTGCTAAAACTCTGTCAAATATTTTTCATCACTCACACTTATTTGAGCACAATTTTTGAGAGCCTTTTTATTCTACATTATTTGAGTTGTATTATTTGAGCTTCAATTTGTTATATCTGCACTATTGAGTGTATCTTTCTCATCTCATTTTATTTGCGAAAATCATTTCTTTTTGGGTATGAATCCCAAGGTGTTCATAGAGAGGTGATATCTCTTGAACGTATTGCTCTCAGTATAGAGTTGTAAAGGTTTCTAGCTGAACCTGATTTAAAAGCTAGTGATTTAGTGAAAATCCCATAGTGGTTTGCTTTGGGGACGGGGCGTAGGCCACGGGGGTGTTTGGTGGCCGAACTGTATAAATTATTGCGTGCTCTTCTTTGCTCTCTGTCTCTTTATCATTCAAACACTTTATTTATTTTTGTTCTTTATTTATTATTCGGTCATTTATTTTCTGTAATTTTTTATATAAGCACCGCTATCACAATTCACCCCCCTCTTGTGTTTGAAGTCAATTGGTAACATCTATCATATTTTTATAATCCTTATTTTCTACTGAATCAATATTAATATATTTCAGTTGCAATTTTTCTGGTAAATCTTCTATATTATTTTTTCTTGGCATATATATTCTTCCTATATCCATAAATAATCCAGGTAAATTTATTTTATCATTATGTCTAAATTCTATACTATGATGAGAATTGCTAAGTGCAAAACTAACACAATAAGTAATTGAAAATACTTTTTCTCCTGTTCTCATTAAATCTTTTCTAGCAAACTTATATGTAAGAGCCAAAGTTCTATCTAATCTTTTGGTATTTAGTGGGACTCCTATATTTGGAAAAACTTCAAACTTCACTTTTGTATATGCTAAGTTTGTGTCCATAATTCCTAAAATAGAATCATATTTATCTGTGATCCTATCATCCATCAGAATAATTTTAATTGGTGAGTTAGTTCCATCAAAGATAAGTTGCTTTTAGCAAAATCAGATCGCTCCTATATGAATATATCCTATTTTCTTTCTATGCTCCTTATTTTTAATTGTTCTCATAACACTATTAATATCTCTAGCAGTGATTAACTGTAAACTTGTATTTCCTTCAGTATCTTCAATATTAATAGTTGTCTCTACGGCTGATTTACCAAAATAAAGAATATTTTCTCTTTTATTAAAAACATTTATTGCCGATTTTAATTTTTCCTTTTTTGTAGACCCTTTAATATTATATCCTTCAGGAAGATCTATATTCTCTTTTTGTATTTCTTTAAATTTATCTCTATTTAAGACTATAGTAGATGAATAATTTTCTGCTTCTTCATGAACTTCTAAGTTTTCTATATCCTTATATTTGGTTATATCTAAATTTTTTGACGTAAAAGCCATATTTAGAAATAATATAATTTTTTAAGATAAATACTAAACAGTATAATTAATTCTAAGCTTAAACAGATATTTGGCATGGTTTCGAATATACCTGAAGTGGATTCATACTTTTGTGGTTACTGCCCACTTTGCTTCCGCTTGATGATTGATGATATGTTGGATATTATATAATGAATATTTTGGAAGAGAAAAGAAAATAATTCTGGAGATATATGAAAGAAACTGGATATTTTTATTGATATATTACAAAGGTAAAATACAAAGATTTTGCTGCTACTCTCAAAGCAGCGACTCAGTTCCACAAGGAACGAGCACAACTTCCTATTCGGAGAAGGAAGATACAAGACTCGTAAAGAGACTTTGCCACACAATTTCCTCTCTCCGAACCATATGCCTAGCAGGTCCTATTTATATTTACAAAACAAAACACCTACACAATTCTACTAGACATAACATATTCTACTGTTAGGATTATGGCAAGCGTACCAAAATACCGAAGTTTACAGTGATAAGTAGGGTTGTCGTATCCACAGGGAATCGTGTAATACTCGTTTAATTCACACTTATACTAATTAAGTCCAAAAGATCTATGTACATATATATTCACAAAATATCTCATGTTTTTAGATTAAGAGTTTCTAACATACAAATTCTTAGTTTTAAAGAAAAGAAACACTAATGAGTAAAGCGGATTGATGATAATATTGGAAACGAGTTGGGATTGGATTTCATCAACCTCACCACTTATGAATTCAATACTCATATACGACTATTTTCATTACCAATGATATTACGAATGAAGTTTACTCAATTACCAATTCCTTAGTAAAGGAGATTCTAAGCTTTTCACTTTAAATAACAATTCCTTGATTATTCAAAGAGATTACTTGCATTAAGATTAGCATTCAAAAGTAACTAATGAATCAAGCTCTATTCCTAGTAACAAAACTCATTAGGTGATTTCATTCAAATCTAGAATTAGAAAGTATTTTCCAATCACAATCTAACTCACAAATCTAAATATGATTGATCAAGTCATATAAAGCATTAAACATAGAATGAAATCACTATCATTGATAAGAAGAGATAGCATATAATTGTAAAGAAATTACATAAAAGTTTGGTTGATTACATCCAAATCCCAACTACAAAAGAGTTAGCTACTCATTATCATGAGAGCCATATACAAATACCATGAAGATTGAGAGATGAAAGATGAAAGATAGTGTCCCTTTGATTCCCCAAAGGTTCTCTTATTTTCTCCTCCTTTGATTCCTCTCCCTTCGTCAGTCCCTTCAAAGCTGAAATGATCTATCCTTTTATATTGCTCCAATTCAGTAAAAACAGAGTTTAAACCGCTTAGAATTCGCTCAGCTCCAAGGATTTCGCTTGGCTGCATAGCATTCTTCATGCTGAAGAAACGTGCGTCGCTTAGCGCAGCATTTTCGCTCAAGCGAATTCAAGTTGGTTTGCAGGTAACAATTCTGTGTCAGATTCGTTTGAGCGAGTGTCCTTGGCTTAAGCGAAAATTGGACAGCTTTGATTCCTTCTTTGATTTGCCTCAATTCAGCCTACATAAATTTAACAAGGAATTTTGGATGAATTCTAACATCATTAAAAACATAATACTCTAATAAAAATATTTACAAATACTAACTTGAGGTAAGAAAACATCTTTTAATTCAAACAAATGAGTTAATGAATGCCATAAAAAGCTCTAAAAATGTAAGTAAAATTGACACTTATCAACTCCCCCCAACTTAGCATTTTGCTTGTCCTCAAGCAAAAGTCAACACATCAAAATAGAATTATCATGACCCAAACTATTTACACAAAAGAAGACATGGTTTGAAAACAATCAAATGCATGAAAAGTTTCACTGCTGGACTGATAAGTATCAAAATTTGTTTTTGAATGATGTCTTAAAATGAAATCCATAACCAAGATACAAACGTCTAATCCTATTAGCGATCCATCGAATTCACAATTTGCAGTCAATCAATCAGAGAATAACATAATTTCCTCACATCAAAGTGTTTCACTCAATAACATGGCCAAGGTGAGTATTTCTCTCATCCATACACTGCATCCACACAAAATCAAATTTGTTTTTCATCTCAAATATTGTGTCACAAAGTACATAATCAAGCATGGATCACTAAGGTCTTTCAAAGGTTGAAATGTGGTCTGGCTACAAAGGCCTTTGGTTTTTCTGGATAAAGACTAATCACCTTAAAAGATTAAGAGAGCATATGATATTAACTACATTCTTCCACAATAATAACCATAACCCTCTATTCTCTTGAACAACCAAATATGTCTAAATCCTTTGTTTACATACAACTCCTTCTCCTTCTTTTTCTTTCTATCTGCTTTTTTTTTACAAGAATCAACAACCTTGACCTTGATTTACCTTCAAATGCTTCCTCTTTACAAATGCAAACCGAAATAAATTCCCAAACTTATATACAATGGAAACAATCTATTCAGTCCATAGTAAATACCAAATGCTCTCTTCATCCTATTAGGTGGGGGTGAGAATTTGGTTTTTCTTTTAAGCTCAAAAGGGAATTTGTTCTCATGAAAAACATAACTTTTAGGCTCAAAGGGGTATCAAAGGTTATATTCACAGCATGCATGGTTAGCTTTTTGGTCCCAAAGGCTTGATCACACACAAAAAAAATTGCCTTGATCCTTTCCATGCATCATATATACAAAGTGACTTCCAGAGAATTAAGCAAAATCAACTAGCATGAATAACAGTGATGACTCTCAATGCATTTAATTCTGGATGCTCAAAACCCACAAACTTAAGGCTCATGTATTCCCTGATTGATGACTGTTTCATGCTACTCTCTATGACTAACCATTGAACTATGCGACATGTATCAAGGCTATACTATTCTTGTATACCACCATTTTTCTTTTTCAGTCATTCAGTCCAGATTCAATTCATCATCATGCATCAGTTTTGACAATTGATTTTTTTTCAAACCATAGTCACACAAAATTTTGGGTCAACAAAATGTTTCAACACACAGATTCAAAACAAACAAACAAAAACTACAACTACCAAAAGCAATAAAAGATAAGGGATGAGAGATTATCAATCTCCGAGGATGTCATTCATGAAGTCCTCCTCATTTAGCTCCTCTCCGCCATCATCTCCACCTTGTCCTTCATTTCCACTTTCAGCAGCCTTCCCTTCATTTCCAAATTCTTCTACATTTTCTTCCCTCCGAAAAATTGGCTGTCCCCAGGCCATGCAACATGTCGCAAAGAAACATCTACGGTGTGGGCCATGGAAACGAGTTAGCATCTCCTTGATCTTTGATGCAAAGTGAACCTAGAAGGAGTCGCTCAAGCTTGTGTATGCCCTATGGTTGGCGACTGTTGTTGCTCTAAATGTATGAGATGAGCAGTGAGGCGAGTCTCCATGGGAGTCATTGGAATCATTGGAGGCTGCCTAACAGGTGCAGGTTGGGTAGAGCTTTCTCCAAGTTCTAGCTCTGCTGGATTAAGACAGTAATTCCTGATAAAACTTGCATTGATTGGCATCCTCAATTTGGTTTTTTGAATGGCTCGGGACATCAACACTATGAGCCAAACACAATGCAGTTATCAATGCCGGGAAGCCCAATGGTTTCTTAGGCTGGTCGGAAAGAACAAAGTTGTGTATTTCCGCCGAAATTATGGCAGCAACATCCGTATTCTTCTTTTTCATGATGGCATAAATGAGGAAAGCTCGTAGGATTGGGAAGTCTGAAGTATGAGAATTAGGAACTATGTTTGAAAGCATGAAGCTAGTCCAAATTTGGGTTAGCGTTCTCATATTAGCCCTTTTAATTCTCAATGGCTGACCTTGCGCATTAACCTCATAAGTCCTACCGGGAAGACACAAAAACTTAGCCACATCCATTGCTGTCAAGCCTCGTAGAGTATGCCTCTGGTCCATTTGAATCTGATATGAACACTTCTCTCCCTCTTGCAAAGGAAGGGGATTCCCCAAAAGATCACTGATAGCATTTCGATCATAAGGAATCCACTTGGTCCTCACCCAAGATTTTCTGGTCTTGGATCCCCTTTTTATTGGCCAGGCATTGGCATAAAATTCTTTGACAATTTCTTCATTAATTGACTCCACAGGTGTGGCCAGCTTTTCCCATTTTCTCCTTCTGATTTCATTCAAAAACTCATCATATTCCCCCTCATCTAACTCCACTTTCCGTTCACACAGCAAGTCACGTGTCTCAACCATCAAATACCTTTGTTGTGTAGAACGGTTGATGAATCTTAAATGCTGTTGAGTGGTTCCATAGGCATTTGCGGAAGGTCCATTGGTTCTTCCACTGGTTCATCCTCATGAGAAGTCGCTTCGGATGCTTTTTCCTTTCTTTTCTTGCTTGATGGTATTTGGTGAACTGCTTTCTTTGGAGGCATCCTGAAATAATTAGAACCAATGCAAAACATGCTTTCCCCATTAGAATTTGTAATCAAACATTAAGCACAATGAACATTTGACCCTAACAATGCTGTCATTTCAACAAATACTTTAAAAGCATCATTTCAAACAACATTGTCAAAGCATCATTTCAAGCAGAACCAATGTAACCAGCATTGTCAAAGCATTCTTTTAACATCAATAGGACAACATTTCAAATGACACCATTCAACAAAGTTGATGCAATTTTGTCCCAACATTCTTACAACACCATTCCCTAATTATTCCACAATTTTGCCCCAAACCCAACCTAATTTGAAATTGTAAAAGCATGCATGTGGGTTGTGGAAATCCAATCAAACATTGAACACTAAAGATAGTGAAACAAGAAAATTCAAGCATTCATCAAAATAAGCCAACATTATTCACAACTTAAGCCAAAAACGAACGAGAATCACTTACTTGAATAATCGAACAATGATGGGAATGATGAAAATGCACAGAGAGATGAGTCGTGAGGTCTTTGAGAAATGATGAGTTAAGTGGAATGAAGAGAGACGAGAGCAATGAAGAAGTGTTTTGAGAGTGAGGGGTTGCGTGAAATGAAGAGTGAAAGAAATGGGTTGGGAGTGCCCTGTTCGTGGGAAGGAGAAATGGGAGTGGAAGTTGTGATTGTTCGTGGATTGGGTCTTTCTTTTTTTTTTTCATTTAAGATGCAAAATTTTAGAGTCTCGCTTAGCCCATCTTACTCGCTTAAGCGAGATTCACTCAGAAGTGAATGGCTTGAAACTTGCGCTAAGCGATTGGTTTTCGCTTAAGCGAAAATGAGTCAGACTTATGCTTTCAAAATCGTTTACGCGCTTAAGCGAGTAATATTCGCTAGCAAAAATAGCTCGTAAAAATTAGTTCCCAGGCTTTGTTTCCGCGCTTAAGCGAGTGTGTTTAGCTCAGCGAAAATAGCAGATAAATTTTTCACTGATTTTTTCAGATAATTCGCTTAAGCGAACCAGAGTGGCTTGCGAATATGGGACAGAATTTCACCCTTTCCAAAACCTTAAAAATTTTCTTCCAATTTTCACACAACCACTTCAAGACTCATGACATCAAATGAACACTAACACATTAAAACATTGGATTTAAACAACTCATCCACAAAAATCACTAAGAAAACACAAACTAAGAATCAAAACACACAAGCTAAAAGATTAAAAAGGGATAGAAAATTGGGTTGCCTCCCAATAAGCGCTTCTTTAACGTCATTAGCTTGACGTTGGATGTGTCCTCAAGGGTCACTAGATGAATCACCATGGTGAGCCTTTCAACTTCACCACCTAAGTAGAGCTTGAGCCTTTGCCCATTTACAGTCCAACTTCTCTTTGATGATGGATCCTCCAATTCAATTGCACCATATGGTCTTACCTCTTTGACAATAAATGGCCCTGACCATTTTGATTTCAGCTTTCCAGGAAACAATCTCAGCCTAGAATTAAACAATAAAACTTGTTGGCCTGGCCTAAATTCTCTCTTCAAGATTTTCTTGTCATGATAGGCTTTAACCTTTTGCTTGTAATGCTTGGAGGATTCATAAGCTTGTAATCTCATTTCTTCAAGCTCATGAAGTTGTAATTTTCTTTTTTCACCAGCTGCCTTAGGATCAAAATTCAAGAACTTTAGAGCCCAAAATGCTTTGTGCTCTAATTCAACCGGGAGATGACATGCTTTCCCGTACACCATCTGAAAAGGAGAAACGCCAATAGGAGTTTTGAAAGCTGTCCTATAAGCCCACAAGGCATCATCCAACTTCATGGCCCAATCTTTTCTTGAAGAAGCAACTGTTTTCTCCAAGATTCTCTGAATTTCCCGGTTTGAAACCTCAGCTTGGCCATTGGTTTGAGGATGATATGGAGATGCTACCTTGTGCTTTACACTGTAATGCTCCAAGACTTTCTTCAATTGTTGATTGCAAAAGTGAGATCCTCCATCACTTATCAAAACTCTTGGAGTGCCAAACCTGGTAAAGATATTTTTCTTTAAAAATCTGATCACAGTTTTGGCATCAGCTTTGGGTGCAGCCATTGCTTCAACCCACTTGGTAACATAGTCCACTGCCACCAGAATGTATTCATTTGAGTAAGAGGATGGCAAGGGTCCAACAAAGTCAATTCCCCAACAATCAAAAGCTTCTACTTCAAGAATATTCTGCAGTGGCATTTCATGTCTTCTTGTAATGCTCCCAGACCTTTGACAATTGTCACATCTTTGCACATGATCATGAGCATCCTTGAATAGAGTGGGCCAATAAAACCTGATTGAAGGACCTTTGCAGCCTCCTTTCACCATTATAATGCCCTCCATAAGGAGAGTTATGACAGTGCTACGTAATATCTCTTGACTCCTCTGTTGTTACACACCTCCTTAGCAAATTATCACCCCAAGTTTGAATAAGTAAGGATCATCCCACACGAAATAATGGGCGTCTCGAAGAATTTCTTTTCTGGTGCCGCTTAAAATCTTCAGGAATTACACCAACAACCTTAAAGTTCGCCATATCTGCAAACCAAGGTCTTTCTTGCATCGACAAAAGTTTTTCATCGTGAAATTCTTCCAAGACCTCCAATTCTTTTGTGGTCACCTCATTATTCATCAATCTAGACAAATGATCAGCTACTAAATTCTCACTTCCTTTTTATCTTTGATCTCCAAATCAAATTCTGCAACAACAAAATCCATCTAATAAGTCTTGGCTTAGAATCGATTTGGTTAACAAATATTTTATAGCAAAGATGATCGGTGTATACAATGACTTTGGATCCAATAAGATAAGACCTGAATTTTTCCAAAGCATACACAATTGCAAGCAATTCTTTTCAGTTGTTGCATAATTAACTTGAGTTTCATTCAACACTTTACTTGCATAATGCACAAAGATGAAAAACCTTATTTTTCTCGACCAAGAACTGCTCTACCGCATAATCACTAGCATCACACATTAATTCAAAATCAAACTTCCAATCAGAGTCATGATTATGGGTGCGTAAATCGATTTTGTTTCAAAAGCTCAAAAGAGATAAGGCATGCATTATCAAATTTAAAAGAAGTGTCCTTATTGAGGAGATTGCTCAATGGTTTAGCAATCTTGGAGAAATCTTTGATGAAGCGCCTGGTAAAATCCTCAAGATGTCCCAAGAAGCTTCGATTCCTTTGACATTTATTGGTGGAGGAAGCTTCTCAATAACTTCTATCTTGGCTTTGTCAACTTCAATACCTCTGGAAGAGATCTTGTGGCCTAACACAATGCCTTCGTCACCATAAAGTGACATTTCTCCCAATTCGTAACCAAATTAGTTTCCACACACCGATTTAAAATGGTATTCAGATTTGCCAAGCAAGATTCAAAGGAATGACCAAAAACAGAAAAGTCATCCATGAAAACCTCAATGCACTTCTCAACCAAATCAGAAAATATGGCAAGCATGCATCGTTGAAAAGTGGCTGGTGCGTTGCAAAGCCCAAATGGCATCTTTCTATATGCAAAGACACCAAAAGAGCATGTGAAGGTCGTCTTTTCTTGATCCTCAGGATCTCGCAATTTGATTGTATCCCGAGTACCCATCCAAGAAGCAATAAAAAGCTTGACCTGCCAGTCTTTCCAACATCTGATCCATAAAGGGTAATGGAAAATGATCCTTTCTAGTTGCTTGATTCAGCTTCCTGTAATCAATACACATTCTCCAACCAGTGACAGTACGAGTCGGAATCAATTCATTTTTCTCATTATGGATGACCGTCATTCCACCTTTCTTTGGAACTACTTGAACTGGGCTTACCCAAGCACTGTCAGAAATGGGGTAAATCATCCCAGCGTCAAGCAATTTTATCACCTCTTTTCGAACTACTTCTTTCATAGTTGGATTGAGGCGTCTTTGAGGTTGAGCCACCGGCTTAAAGTCTTGTTCCATAAGGATTTTATGCATACAATATGAAGGACTTATGCCTTTAAGATCAGAAAGATTCCAGCCAATTGCTCCTTGATTCACCTTCAACACTTTAATCAATTCTTCCTCCTCCTTGCTTGATAAAGAGCTGCTGATAATCACTGGTTTGCTGCTCCCCTTCTCAAGAAAAACATATTTTAAATGTGGAGGCAACATTTTCAGCTCCAGTTTTTGATCTTGCAACTTGCCTTCACCCTTCAATTCTTCTATCACAACTTCATGCAAAGAAACTTCTTTGAATGTGTCAAGATCTTTCAAGCATTTTTCAATCTCTTTTTCTTCTTCTTCATTCAGCACATCAAAGGCATCAATTAAAGCTTTCTCCAAAGGACTTGAAGTATGCAACTCTTTACTTGCCTTCAAAAACACTTCATCAAGAACATCTACTCTAAAACATTCCCCATTGTCATTGGGATATTTCATAGCTTCAAAGACATCGAAATTGACTTCATCTCCTTGAACTCTCACCTTTAACTTGCCATCATCAACATCAATTAAAACTTTGGCAGTTTTCATGAAAGGCCTACCCAAAATAAGAGGAACTTCTTTATCTTCCTCCATATCCATCACCACAAAGTCCACTGAAACATGAATTTATCTACCTTCACAAGCACATCTTCCACAACACCATGAGGTCGTTTGATTGATCTGCTACCTAATCAGAACGTCATCCTTGTAGGTTTGATTTCTACCTCCCTCACCAATTCTTTCTAGCAAAGAGAGAGGCATAAGATTGATGCTTGCACCTAAGTCTAGAAGTGCCTTACCAATGATAAACATCCTATAGTGACAGGAAGAGTAAAGCTTCCAGGATCCTTTGATTTACGAGGCAATGATTTTCGAATAATTGCACCGCAACCAGCTTCGATTCAATTGTTTCTTCTTCAGTAAATCTTCTCTTCTTAGTTAAGAGTTCTTTCATGAACTTAGCATAAGCGGGCATCTGCTCCAATGCTTCAAAGAAATGGAATGTTGATCTGAGTCTTTTGAAAATATCAAGAAATCTTGCAAATTGTCTTTCTTTCTCCTTTCTTGTTGGAGCATGAGGATAAGGAAGATGTTTGGCCGAGGACTCTTCAATTTTTCTTCCTTAGCTAACTGACTCTTACTTTTCTTCTCCTCAATTTGTTTTTCTCCAATTCTTCTTCTTTTTCTTGTTCACTCTCTTTTTCTTTTTCATTTTTTCACCCTCTTTATTCAACTATACTCCTTTATCACTCTCTTTTCTTTTTCATTAACAACCTCTCTTCAACTTCCAGATTCTCTCCAATACCCTTTCCAATCACAAGATTCTCCTTGTTGTAATGGAATTACAATGCTCTGTATTACCTTTCTCCCTTGGATTAACCTCGTGTATTAGCGTAAAAGTTACCTTGATTTTGTCCACCACCGCTTTGCCAATTGTCCTACCGTATTTTAAGGTTCTTAATGGAAGCTTCAGATTTTTCTCGATTGTTCATGGAAGCTTGCATAAACCGAGTAAGAGTATCTTCCATCTTAGACATCCTATCGGGTTGAGTAGGTCTATTTGAAGGTCCAAAGATCTTGTCTCCATCCAAGGTTAGAATTTGGATTTGGTCTCCAACCTCGAGAGTAATTGTTAGAATAATTGCCTTGCCTTCCTTGATTGCCCAAGTAATTAGCTTGCTCCTCTTGTGTTGCATCCGGGTTGAACAATGGCCATTTGGATGATCTCCTTGACAAAAATCACATCTTTGAATCATTGAGAGGAAGAGATTTGCATACCTGCAATTGCCAGGAAGCTTAGACATTTGCTTCGTCAATGCTTCAAGCTGTTGAGTCATAAGTTTGTTCTAAGCTAGAATGGCAGTTTGAGTGTCCAGCTCTATAACTCCTCTCTTACGTATGGAACTTCTGTCATGTTGAGCTTGATGATCATTTGCAGCTATCGCATCAATGATAGTTATTGCTTCCTCAGAGCTTTTTGACATCATTGAACCTCCAGCTGACGCATCTAAAATCATTTTCGTTTGAGGTCTCAATCCATTGCAAAATATGTGCAGCTGAGCTATATCATCAAAGCCATGATTAGGACATTTTCTCAACAAAGCTTTATATCGCTCCCATGCTTCACACAATGGTTCATCAGCTCCCTGTGAAAAAGTAGTAATAGTAGAT
The DNA here is from genome assembly GCA_037113605.1 of Calophaca sinica. Taxonomy (NCBI): domain Eukaryota; kingdom Viridiplantae; phylum Streptophyta; class Magnoliopsida; order Fabales; family Fabaceae; genus Calophaca; species Calophaca sinica. The sequence goes on from CM073735.1 coordinate 45,113,943, forward strand.
TTTGCACTAATATATCTAGATGGTGGGAAAAATCTGGCTAAGAATTTTTCTTCAACATCTTCCCATGTGGTAAGACTCTGATTTGGATGGGATTGAAGCCAAGTCTTGGCTTTTCCTGTCAATGAAAATGGAAACAGCCTCAGATAGACAGCTTCTTCATCATCTTCGGAAAATCCCATTGTACCACACAACTCATAAAAGGTAGAGAGGTGAGTGTATGGGTCTTCATGGTCTAAGCCTGCAAACTGATTTGAATTAATCAAACTTAACAAAGCTGGCTTCATTTCCATGGTATTTGCTGATGGTTTGGCAATGCTCGAAAAATGTCTGGGACCCTGCTGCTGAGCATAGTCTCCCAAGGTTCTTCTTTGATTATTCTGATTCTGAGCATTGTTGTTGTTGGCATTGTTATTACCTGGTGGATTGTTGTTATTGTTGTTCCCTGGTGGATCCATTTTATCCTGTTGTTGCACAACTTCAGAATAAGTAGGAGTAGAAGGGCCTGCTTGTTGTTGCTGTAATTTGTTTAGCAACTTCTCTTTCCTTGTCTTACTATTGTTCTTCCTTGCTGTTTTTTCAATCTCCGGATCAAATAACAATTGATCTTTAGGAGTTTTACCTCGCATAGAAAGAACAAAGACACTAAACAAAGGGTCAGCACCAAATACTGGTTAAAAAGAAGATATATTATAACTATACACTAATAAAATTAAAATTAACAAACTTAACAAGTAATAAATGTGAATTTAGAAAGTATCTAACACAGAATTCCCAAGAATCTACGCCTTAAGCTTGTTAGGATTATGGCAAGCGTACCAAAATACCGAAGTTTACAGTGATAAGTAGGGTTGTCGTATCCACAGGGAATCGTGTAATACTCGTTTAATTCACACTTATACTAATTAAGTCCAAAAGATCTATGTACATATATATTCACAAAATATCTCATGTTTTTAGATTAAGAGTTTCTAACATACAAATTCTTAGTTTTAAAGAAAATAAACACTAATGAGTAAAGCGGATTGATGATAATATTGGAAACGAGTTGGGATTGGATTTCATCAACCTCACCACTTATGAATTCAATACTCATATACGACTATTTTCATTACCAATGATATTATGAATGAAGTTTACTCAATTACCAATTCCTTAGTAAAGGAGATTCTAAGCTTTTCACTTTAAATAACAATTCCTTGATTATTCAAAGAGATTACTTGCATTAAGATTAGCATTCAAAAGTAACTAATGAATCAAGCTCTATTCCTAGTAACAAAACTCATTAGGTGATTTCATTCAAATCTAGAATTAGAAAGTATTTTCCAATCACAATCTAACTCACAAATCTAAATATGATTGATCAAGTCATATAAAGCATTAAACATAGAATGAAATCACTATCATTGATAAGAAGAGATAGCATATAATTGTAAAGAAATTACATAAAAGTTTGGTTGATTACATCCAAATCCCAACTACAAAAGAGTTAGCTACTCATTATCATGAGAGCCATATACAAATACCATGAAGATTGAGAGATGAAAGATGAAAGATAGTGTCCCTTTGATTCCCCAAAGGTTCTCTTTATTTTATCCTCCTTTGATTCCTCTCCCTTAAATCAGTCCCTTCAAAGCTGAAATGATCTATCCTTTTATATTGCTCCAATTCAAGAAAACAGAGTTTAAACCGCTTAGAATTCGCTCAGCTCCAAGGATTTCGCTTGGCTGCATAGCATTCTTCATGCTGAAGAAACGTGCGTCGCTTAGCGCAGCATTTTTGCTCAAGCGAATTCAAGTTGGTTTGCAGGTAACAATTCTGTGTCAGATTCGCTTGAGCGAGTGTCCTTGGCTTAAGCGAAAATTGGACAGCTTTGATTCCTTCTTTGATTTGCCTCAATTCAGCCTACATAAATTTAACAAGGAATTTTGGATGAATTCTAACATCATTAAAAACATAATACTCTAATAAAAATATTTACAAATACTAACTTGAGGTAAGAAAACATCTTTTAATTCAAACAAATGAGTTAATGAATGCCATAAAAAGCTCTAAAAATGTAAGTAAAATTGACACTTATCATCTACACACTTATACGTGACTTCTATATTTTTCTTCTGCCACTTAACTTACCTAGCATTTAATACAATTCTTATCTTCTACCTTTTTTTTGTCCTATGCTAATAATAATCCTAACATACTTATTTACACCTATCCAGTAACAACATACGTGGCTACTGACAACTACATAGTGGGTTTTCTACAACACGTACCGACTATTTACATGTGACACGTGGACTATTTACATGATTTTTTCGGCCTTTTTGCCCTTATATAATTACTTGCATTACATCATTCTTCTATAATTGCTTCACACGATCCTTTTGAGAAGGCTTGGTCAGCAACTCCTGAAGATTCTGGCTTATCTTCAATTTTGTCTTCTTCTGGCTTTATTTTTTCTTTTTCATTATAGCATAATTCGCAGGCGTGATCTTGATAAACTTTGATAATTTCGCACAACTTCTTTTTGTCAACTGGCGAATAGTTGATATTTGGTCCCAATAGAGTTAGAAATGGGGCTTCAAAATTTATTATTCTGTCAAACTCTTCCTTCTTAATCGGGCGCCTAATTTTGGATGTGATTATTGTGCTGGGTCCTTTGTAATTTACCTTCAGAGGCGTATCTCCACGAACCTTTTGGGTTTGCTCAAATATATAGGATAGCTGATTTGCGATAATTGTTGTATATTCCGCCTCATTGTATGGTATTTCTGGCGGCTTATCCATGTATGAGAATGTACCATTGCAAATTCCCATGCTGATAAAATGCTTGGCGACCTGCATTGATTCGAACTCTGGATAACTTGAATACATCTTCATAAATATTGGCCGATCTCGAGCAACAGTTTGCTTGTAGAACTTCACGGCTTCTTTAATTGGGAAAAACTGTAATTCTTGAAGATCATTACATAGATAAATGCATTCAATTAATCCGAACTGGAAATAATTGAACACTCTAATGGCTGGGCATCCCGGGGTAATTACTGCTTTTACTCCATATTTTCCTCTGTTCAGAACGTAGAAGTTATATATCTTTGTTTCCTCGTTCCAATTGAATAATTCAGAGATAGACTTGTTGAAATTTTCCTGAGAGAAACGAACCATTGCTTCGTGTTCCTCCCTTGTTATAATTGGAAGTGAATTGAGGCTCTGCTTATTTGGAATAAAAGTTTTGGCATCCTTCATTAAACCTGTTTTAGGTTTGGTATTTACTGGTCTGGCTGGTACTGGTCCAAGAAAACCTGTGTTTGGACGAAAACCAATATTTTTCTGGCTTTTTTGTTTTAGGGCTTCTCTTTTGTTAAATTCATCCAGGTTGGCCTTTGCTTCTTCATATGTCTTGAATGATTCTTGAAGTACATTAGGGATTCCATTTATATGAACGGCTGCTTTATGCCATGCATCATAAATTCCTGGCATTGGGCCATTGAACACAACCCAATATTTCTTTGGCTGTACTTCTTGAGGCTCTTCTTCTTCTTCTTCTCCAAGTTGAAGGTTGAGTAATTTGAGATCTGCTCTTAATAATTCCAGCTCCTTTTCTTTCTGCTTTATTTGGGCCTGCTTTATTGCTTTCTCTTTTTTCAGCTGCTCGTGTTCCATTCTCTGCTTAGAATGTCTGCTAGCACGTTCTTATTTCCTGCAATATGAACTACTTTATAATCGTAGTGATTTAGCTCTATCTGCCATCTGATAAGTCTTCTTTGCTTGTGGCTTTCCTTGATGTTTAAATTTTTGAATCCTGCAACATAAGTATAGTCAGTTCTTACCAAGAATTCTTGGTGCATTAGGTATATCTGATGCTTTCTTAGCATTCTTATTAATGCTAAGGTTTCCTTTTCATGAATTGGATAATTTAGCTCATGATCATGAAATGAGCCTGACATATATCTACAGAGTAACTCTGTTTTTGGTTTATTTCTTGGTTTGGCTTTCATACTGACCTCCCAAGTTATATCGAACGCATCGGTCTCGATAATTATATAATCCTCTTCACGAGGGTGGTATAATTCGGCAGATTTTTGCACAACCGCTTTAGTCTTTCAACTATTGCGGTGTCTTCCTCTGTCCATTTCCACTGCGTTTTCTTGAGTTTAAGCCGCAAAAGTCTTCTTTCTTCTGCAAGATCTTTAATAAATCCTTCATTTGAAATATACGTTAGTAATCCAAGAAACCTTTGTAATTCCTTAACATTCTTTATTTCAGAAGGCAATTCATGTAATTTTGTTAGGACATATTTCTGCATAACAATATTTCCTCCATCTATTTCAAGACCGAGATAATCTATTCTTTTTTGTCCAAGGACAGCTTTTTTCCTACTTAAGATAACTCCTTGTTCTAAACATCTTTCTAAAACTTTCTTAACATATTTAAAATGATCCAATAAATCATCCTTATCAGTAAAAATAAGAATGTCATCAATATAAATAACACAAAAGTCTTTAAAATCTCTTAATACATTGTCCATTCTGCGTTGGAAAATACCTGGTGCTTGCTTTAAACCCATTGGTAATACATTCCATTCATATTGTCCATGAGGACAACTAAATGCTGTTAAGGGTTTACTATCCTCATCAAGTCTTAATTGATAAAAACCAGATTTACAATCAAGACTACTAAATAATTTCTTTCCACGAACTAATTCAATTATATGATCCTTTCTAGGAATAAAATATGCATCACCTTCTAAAGCTTTATTCATAGCTTTATAATTGATCACCATTCTTCTCTTACCTCTTTTCTGCTCATTATGATTATCTACATAAAAGGCTGGTGCAGAATGCTTACTTTTTGATGGTCGAATTAATCCTAAATCTAGCCATTTCTTTATATCTTCCTCAAATTCATCTCTATCTTGTTTAGTATAAAACATAGGCTTACACTTGATTTCCTTGCTAGGATCTTTTAACCTAAGAGAAATTAACTCCTGGTTTTTATTATTGATTTTAGGATCAAGTGGATTCTCACTACATACTTTATCTAAAAGCTCTTCTATTTCCTGGGGAATTGGAAATTCTTTTTGGCGTAATACATATATTTTATTCTCAAAAAGCTCTAAAAATTTTGTCATTTTATTATATATATCACCACGTTTTTGCGCGTGAAACTCTGATTTATATTTTGTAGCTTTATTTTGAGATTCATGAATTATAGGAATTGATATAAGATTTCTTTTTTGCTTTCCTGCTATATAAGGTGTCTTTATTTGAATAAATCTCTTATATTGACAAAAGGGTGCATATAATCGTAAGAAATTATTTCCTAATATTAGATCTAAACCTGATTCTTGTTGATATATGGTAGGTATAACAAATATATAATTTTCTATATATGCTATAGTTTTTCTAACAACCTTGCTAATGACCTTAGTAGAACCATAAGCAATCTGAACCTTCAAAGGATTATCTAAATCAATCCATTTATCTTTAGGAAACAAATATTTTGTTGCTAAACAAATACTTGCTCCACTATCTATATAGGCTTCCGTAGCATACCTAATCTTATTTATTTCTATTTCTATTCTAATATATGTGCTATTCAGATTCACTTTCTGAAGTTGCTCCATTATCACTAGATTCCGTACTATACTCATATATTTCTTCATCTGAGCTAAATTCTTCTTCTGGTTCATATTTATTTTTAAGAGCTAAATTATTTAACTTAACCTTTTCTTCTTTCTTACCTTTCTTGGGACACTCATTTGCATAATGTCCTTCTTCCTTACATAACCAACATGTACACTTCTTTTTTCCTTCAGGGCAATACTTCCTAGGGATCTTATTTGGGTTTCTCCTCTTAAAGTATCTGTTTTTCCTATATGATTCTTTTCTAGGATAAGATCTCCTAAATTTATATTTCTTTCCCTTCTTGAAAAATTTCTTTTTTCTGTATGGTTTCCTAGAATCATCACATCCCCATTGGTTTGGAAGGTCTATATTTGGGTTCTTACAACAAATTCCTTTGTTATGTCTAATGGACTTCCTAATTTGCTTTTGCTGGCATTCACTAGCTAATAATTCATAAACAGTCGAAATAATTCCTCCTAAGGTATCTGCAACTTCAAGTCTCCTTTGTTGCCATAATTATTTAACCTTCTCATTTATCGGGAATGGTAACTTATTAATAAATGTATTCTTATATATCTCTTTAGACTGTTTATCCAATTGATAATAATATTTCTGGAACTCACAAGTAAATTCTTTAAAATAACACATATTACATATATTCATATTATCTAGATGTAGCAATGCCTTCTCATGCCTTATTCTATCTAATTCTGCTTGTCTATATTCATTATCAAAACCAACAAATTCTTTATATATTATTTTAGTAATTTTTTGTATTATATCGGTATTTTTCTTGACACCACCCATTATACGCTGCCACTCAAATGCTCCAACACTATTTAACATTTTTTGTACATTTCCTGATGTCTTATATAAGACTAAATTTAGTACTGCATCAAAATCTATAGTTTTTAAATATTCATCTGTTTGGAGAATCAGACTTATTTCATTTGTCCATTCATTTATTAATTCTTCCTTATTTATAGCACAGTCTAAGTTTAAAATATTTCTATACCTAAGTGTTTCTACCTTTGGCTTATAATCTGATGGGTACTTTTCCCATTTTCCTTTCTTTCTATAATATCCACGTCTACCCATAAATGGTTCATCATAAGATTTCCAGTAATTCGGATCATTGAAAAAGGTACCCCAAGTCCTTTTTCTTTGGTAATTTGGTTGTCTACTTTCTCCTTGGTTACTACTTTCTTCTTTCATATCTACTCTTATATGTTCTTCATCCTCATCTTCATATCCTAAGATGACTTCTTCTAAATCATTTTCCTTTTCCTGATCATTATTTATTTTATATATTTTTGTGCTATTAATCTCATCCTTTAATATTTTTAATTCATTCATAAGTCTACTTATTTCTTCTATTTCTGTTGCATTTTTTATATCTTCTTGATATTCTGTAACTAATTCTTCCATAATCCTGGTGGAAAAACTAAAGTTCCGTTCTCTTTCTTTACTAATTTTCTATCACCAAGAAATTCCTCTAAATCTGTATAGTTATATATCTACTATTTTCTTCATTTTCTAAAAGATTTTCTAATTGCTGAAGAACTTCTCTAATTCTATTAATGTCTCGATTATCATCAATATTTATATTTTCTAATGTATCCTGTATATTATTTATAGTATTTCTACCATTTTGGAAATTATTTAAAGTATAATTTACAATTTTATTAATTTTTTCTAACAATAAGAACATATTTCTATTGATTTCTTCTAGTGTTTTATTTAATTCCCTGTATTTTAGTTCTATTTCTTCGGATATTGTCATTTTATTATTTTTCCCTATATTTCCGTCGCTATTTTAAGTTTTTCCAGTAGTGATATTTTTGAATAGTTGAATATAGGCTCCACGTTATCTGTTGCTAACATTTAGGATCTAGTTGTTGGCTCTCCTTTTAAATACATACTGATGTAAACAATTAATGTAACTTTGAAATACAAAGTTTACACGTGCCCTTGAGCTTCTATATGGTATCAGATTAAGCCATTTTGTTTAACTCGCTTCAACCGATCCAATGGCCACCACATCATCATCAACCTCCTCCCTTTCTACATCAATCCCGGCCACTTCAAAAGACCTTGTTGAATTCAGTACCAACACTCAGCTCCCAATAAAACTAAACTCTTCCAATTATCCCGCGTGGTATCGCCAAATTCACTCTCTCCTTGTTGCTCGAGACCTTGATGGTTATGTTACCGGTGCCACCCCTTGTCCTGCTGCAACAATTACCACTGAAGCTGGTAAATCCACCAATCCTGAGTTCAGTCATTGGATTCGCCAGGACAAGTACCTCTATATCGCATTGCTTGGTTCATCGATCCTGAAGCTCGTGCTGTCATGTCCACTGCAGCTACATCCTGTGAAGCTTGGCTAGCCTTGGAACGTGCGGTTGCTACTCGTTCCCGTTCACGCGTAATGTCACTCAAAGAACGCCTGAACTCGATCACCAAAGGATCTTCGACTGTTGCTGCCTACTTGCAGAATATTCAGTCCATTTCTGAAGAACTATTTTTGATAGGCCATCCCGTGGATGACATTGATCTTGTCATTCATGCACTCAATGGTTTGGATCCATCCTTCAGAGAATTTACAGCAGCTATCCGCACTCGTGATGCTCCAATCTCTTTTGATGAACTATTCATCAAGCTCATGGACTATGAGATGTATCTTAAGAGGGATGAACTCATGAATCACCACACTCCTGTGACGGCTAATTATGCAAATCGTTGACGCTTCAACTACCACAATAGAGGCCGCCACTAGCAGCATCATTCTGCCTCCTCTCAACAGCCTGGAAGACGTCCTCCATCCATCACCATCTGTCAACTTTGCTCCAGAAAAGGACACATCATCCAAACTTGCTACAAGTTCACACGCAACAACAAGAGCTCATCTCAACCTGCAGCTTATGCGGCTCATTCCACAATTCCACCACTGGAATGGCTATTTGATTTTGGCGCCTCGCATCACATTACTGTTAACACACCAATTTGTCTATATTTATAGGGCATATTTGAAGCCAGATAACCTAATTCGCAGCCTAGTCTATAAATAGGGGCTTTTAACATGTTATAAAGACCTTTTGACGAATTTCTAAGTCAAGAGCCCCCAATTGAGATCTAATAGCAAACCCTTGCCCATTCCATCGAATTCTTGTCTCCTTGAAGCTTGGTACCATCTCGAATCGCTACCAGAGCTTGTGAGGACGCGAAGAACGTGCTTAAGGACTGTCGTCATACCGAAAGGGTGTCCCGGTTTAGAATTTATTCTCTTGTTATGGATTATTCTGATTTTATATCTAAGTCTATGTTATTATCATTAGTAATGAGTAGCTAAACCCATCACTAGGGGTGATGAAGGATCCTTTACAATACTCTTGATGTTTTGTTATTTAATCATATATACACGGTCGTACCGAGCTTCGTTGATGACGCTGGACCGTACCCATGCGTGCTGTTGCCCTGACATCACTTGTATACAACCGTAATGCCTTTGGCACGGCCGTACTGGACTATTTTATCGGCGTCAGGTGGTACAGAATGAGGGGGTACGCCCCTACTGTGGTTCTGCTCTAGGAACGGCCGTACTGTTGGTAGGTCAGGCCGTACCGCTTGTCCAGTAGTGCTAAAACTCTCCAAAACTAACCAGTTTTTAGTCCTTTTTCGCATCTTTTACTCCGAGTAGTCTCTTCATGATAATTCTGCATAATAAGACATAAATGAGTACCTTTGTGCATTAATTAGTGTAAAATGGTATAAATAGATACTAAAAATGCCCTATAGATATAGACAAATTGGTGTTTTAACAATTACCAATGATTTAAATAATCTCTCATTGAAGGGTGATTATAATGGTAATGATCATCTTCATGTTGCCAATGGTATGTCTCTTCCCATTACACATGTTGGTTCTACAACCCTTAATTCTTCCAAACCCACCCGCAACGTTACCCTTACTAATGTTTTTTATGCTCTAGGTGTCACTCAAAATATTGTTTCTGTCTCTCAGTTATGTAACACTAACAATGTCTCCATTGAATTTTTCCCTTCTTTCTTTAAGGTAAAGGATTTGACCACGGGGGCGAGTTTTCTTCAAGGTTCGAATGATGGAAATGTCTACAAACGGCCAGCTTCCCATCCTCATGTCTACTCCATCTTCTATCTGTTGGCATAATCGACTTGGTCATCCATCATCTCGCATCTTTCATCATGTTCTCAAGTCAAATAATATTCCTGTCAAAGTTCCTTTTAGTAGTTGCAATCATTGTATGGCCAATAAGAGCCACAAGTTGCAGTTTAATAAATCTCCCATTTCTACTTCTAGTCCATTAGAAGTTATTTATTCAGATGTTTGGGGACCCTCCTCTTTCGTTTCAATAGATGACTTTAGGTACTATGTTATCTTTATTGATCATTTTTCAAAGTATGTATGGTTGTTTCCTCTAAAATTCAAATCCGATGTGTCCATTATTTTTCCAATTTTTAAGAATATTGTGGAGAACCAATTTAACTGCAAAATCAAAAGCTTCTACTCTGATAATGGTGGAGAATTCATTAAGTTGAAATCCTATTTTCAAAACCATGGAATTCAACATCTCACTACTCCGCCACACACCCCACAACACAATGGACTCTGTGAAAGGAAACACTGTCATTTACTTGAAACAACAAGGTGCCTACTTAATCAAGCTTCCCTTCCTCCAACATTTTGGTCGACCTTCGCGGCTCAAACAACTGCCTATCTCATTAATTGTCTTCCTACCCCCTCCTTAAAAATGAATTCATCATTTCTAACTCTTTTTAACACTCAGCCTAATTATAACAAACTTAAGTCCTTTGGTTGTCTTTGTTTTTCTTGGCTAAAACCATATACCTCACATAAACTTCAATCACGATCTGAGCCTTGTGTATTTCTTGGTTATAGTCTAACCCAAAGTGCCTATATTTGTTACCATCCCAAAACCAAGAAATTTTATCACTCAAGGCATGTCCAATTTGTTGAAAATATTTTTCCATTCTCTGATGTGGCTTTCCATTAGCGTCCCACCTTCTCCCATTTAAATTCAAATGAAGTTGTTTCCCATAATTTCTCACCCTTAACAACTTCCCACCTGGTAAAAACCAACCCTCGGCCTCACCTTATCCTAACCCAACAAATTGAAAACCAAATGCCAAATATTTCCCCACCCTCCCAGCCGAATAGCCAGCAACCTTTCCAAATATCTCTACCCCCAAATTTAAATACAATTTCCAATTCAAACTAAATCCCAACTACTAGCCAAACTGGAAATCCAAACCCAAATATTTCTCCATCCTCACAACCGAACTCTTCTACTTCATTGGCCAATCCCACGTCAACTTTCACTCCAAGCCAACCTCTCGATATTTCTAACCAAATAGCCACTGTCCAGCCAACTCACACCCATCATCCCATGCAAACTCGATCAAAGAGTGGGATTTTTAAACCCAAACCACTTAACCTTGTTACTAAATATCCATTACCCAATTCCATTGAACCAACATGTGTATCACAGGCACTCAAGTCTCCTGAATGGCAACAGGCAATGACATATGAATTCATGGCTCTTATGCTCAATGGAACATGGACACTCGTTCCCCCGGTGCCCCATTACAATGTAATTGGTAACAAATGGGTCTTTAGACTAAAAAGAAATCCTGATGGGTCCATTTCCCGCTACGTTGCAAGACTTTAGCTAAATGATTTCACCAAAGACCTGGTCTTGACTACAAGGACACCTTTAGTCCGATCATTAAGCCACAAACCATCAAGCTGGTGCTATGTATTGCTATATCCAATGGGTGGTCTTTAACACAAATGGATGTTAACAATGCATTCCTACACGGAAGCATTAGTGAAGATGTCTACATGACACAACCACCTGGTTTCGTTCATTCTTCCTTCTCAAATTATGTCTGCAAGCTCAAAAAAGTGTTATATGGCCTCAAACAAGCACCACGTGCCTGGTTTCATGCTTTGAGCACATTCTTACTTCAATATGGTTTTGTTAATGCCAAGAGTGATACATCCTTATTCATCTACCACTCAGGTTCTATCACTGCATATTTTTTAGTTTATGTAGATGATTTATTACTAACAGGCAACAATTCCAGTTTCCTACACAAATTTAAACAGGCACTTGCAGAACAGTTCTCGCTCAAAGATTTGGGCTAACTGAGTCACTTTCTTGGTGTTGAAATAATACCAACTAAAACTGGGCTATTCTTAACTCAACATCACTATATCAGAGACATCTTGCATAGAGCAAACATGAGTGATTGTAAGCCTGTCTCCACTCCTATGGCTACCTCTTTCTGCTCAAACCCCAAGCCTGATGCCACAACATGTGACAGTAAAGAATTCCGTAGCATAATTGTTTCCTTACATTATTTCTTCATCACAAGGCTGGACATCGCGTTTGCTGTGAACAAATTAGCGCAACAAATGCAAGCACCCATAGTGACCCACATGCAAGCCTTGAAAAGAATATTGTGCTACCTCAAGTCCACCATTACAAATGGACTCCATCTTACAAAGTCTTCAAATAAAAGTCTCCTTGGTTTCTGTGATGCGGATTGGGCAGGAGACACAGTGGACAGAAAATCAACTGGTGCATACTTAATCTACTTTGGGCCCAATGTTATCTCTTGGTCATGCAAGAAGCAACCTACCATCGCAAGATCTTCAACGGAAGCTGAATACCGCACCATTGCGACTACTACTCAAGAACTAATATGGCTTCAGAATCTACTTCAAGAGCTTCAAATCCCAATCACTGCCCCAACATTCTTCTCAGATAACATTGGGGCAACATATCTATGTGCAAATCCAATCTTCCATTCCAGGATGAAACACATAGCCATAGACTACCATTTTGTTCGGGATCTTGTTACAGACAAGAAGCTCCATGTCTCGCATATTCCAACAAGTCATCAGTTAGCTGACTTACTTACGAAACTGTTATCCTCCACCAGACATCACTTCCTCAAAGACAAGATTGGAGTTATTGAAGATACCTCCATCTTGCGGGAGCGTATAGGAGTATTGGATAACTCTTCATAGCTGTTATTGTTATTCCTTGTAAATAGGAGATATATTTTTGAATAGTTGAATATAGGCTCCACGTTATCTGTTGCTAACTTTTAGGATCTAGTTGTTGGCTCTCCTTTTAAATACATACTAATGTAAACAATTAATGTAACTTTGAAATACAAAATTTACACGTGCCCTTCAGCTTCTATAATCTGCACACCCTCATCTACATGTGTGTTTGCCTATGTCCATAGGGAGTTTGCCTTTTTCAATGGCCTCTTCTAATGGTCATTTTTTGACAAATCTTCTCATACTTGATGGGAAGAACTACGACAATTAATAGTGCCCTCAAATGAAGGTCATTTTCAAGTTTCACAAGATGCATGTGCGAGAAAATGTGACAAGCCAACTTGGCTTGAGAAGTTGGTTGATGACTCGATAGAGGCGCAGAAGGAAGCTTTTAAAGAAGCAAAGAAGAAAGATTTGCAAGGCATAATTCATTCTCAATCAATGTGTGGATGCAGCAAGCTTTGAGAAAATTGTCATGGTATTAACAACAAAATAAGTCGGGGAAATTCCTGATAAGGCATATACAGGGGTTAACAAGCTTAAGAATGTGAGGTATGAGATGCTACAAATGGACAACAATGAAGGTGTGGCCAGTTAATTCACATGGGTGCAGTCTTTAACTAATCAAAGGTCCGTATCGATAATATCCTGAAAATCTTGATCGGCGTGTTTAGATTCAACGATTCTCCAATCACCTTCCTTAGTTTTCTCCTTATATATATTATGGTGGAGGCTGCTCGTTAACACCCGTATGCATATCTTAAAATTGGGTCTATGCAATTTGCTAGTCTCTATCAATATGAATTCTCTATGGGATTCATCAATCTCAGAGCCATTGACATGACAACATGAAAATGAATATAATATAATTCAAGTTTGTCAACATTAGGTACCAATATTAATTGGGACCAAGTTAAATATGTTACTTTGTAGCTCATCCCAAATGTTAGCCTTTATAAGGACCGGATCTTTATCTCTCTAATTATCAGATGTAATTGGGACACTGTGATTGACAACTGACCTAATATAACTCACTAGCTTTGATTCTTTAAGATCAAGTGGTTGACCATTCTTGTTCCACACAACCTAGTAAAATGCTACGGTAAGTACATGTGTTTTAAAAATAAATTAAATCATGCGATTTCAAGTGATAAAGTACATTGCCTTAATTTTTCTCCTTTACTCCCCTCTGATCTCAAATATAATCAAACGTTAAAATACATTTAGACCAAATTTTGACAAAATACATTTTAACTTTTGCTTATATTTGAAACCAGAGAGAGTAATTTCTAGCACAGATGACTTCCCCCATAACAATCAAATGCCTAGACTCATTAGCCTTGGCATGAGGAAGACGATCATCAGTAGGAGCATCATCATCGGCTATAGATGTCATTCACTTGTTGTCAAGATGGTTATGTGCTACTGAATCCCTATTACTATATCTATTTAAGAAATATAAAACCTATTCTAAGAAAGAACATTGCAAAAAATACAATATGACTTCAGATAAATTAAGACATATCTAAGACTTCTGACATAGAACACAAGTAAATAAAACATCTCATTTGAATTTAAAAATGATCTTATACTATCCAACAAAGATAGTCCTAAAGAAACAGGAAAACCCCCTTCTTAGTTTTATTTCGTAAATCATGCATCCTAAATAATGCATTACAATTTCATTATGCAGCAGTAAATTCTGTTTTGCATAAAACTCTTCCCTAGGCTCCAATGTGGTTATATCTATCCATTTTTTATTCACAACAAGTTGCGATTGCTACACTTAAGTGATGACTCGTCATGGAATGCACAATTTGCAGACACTTTCATTCTATTAGCTTTTTACATACCACAAGTACTGAGTTTGAAACTCGGTCCATATCCGTCTTCACGACAACTCTATTAGTATATACTCCCTTTTGACTCAATTATAAGCAAAAATACTTATTTTCTCACTCATTAAGAATAGTAGTTAAGTGTATTTAATTTTCTTGATTTCATGTAAAAAAAATACATTTACTAAACTACCCTTAATCATAATAGTCCTCTCCTTACAACATTAATAAAGTAAATTAAGGGTATTTTTGGAATAATAATATTGACATTTGCTTATATTTGAGTCCACCAAACTTAGGCATTTTTTTTCTTATAATTGAATCCGGAGGGATTATTTAACACCAAGTGACCAAAATTGAATTATTTGAAAAAATGTAAATCAAAATCAAGAGACCAAAATTGTCCAAACACTATAATTGAGTGATAAAAAATACAATTAAGTCTAACAGACTTAATCTTTAACGAACTAAACACTACAAGAATTGTAGGTCTTACCGAGGCCAAAAGCCCTCGCTAAGGACAAAAGGCCCTCGCTAAGATAACATTTTTTAGTCCGTGAAATTTTTGGTTAAAATATAGATAGTGTTTTACAGTATTACTTTGGTTCAATATGCCATAAAATAAAAAACCGGAGACTTAAACAACAACAATCCATCACTAGAATTAATGCAACAACTAGAACTTGGTGCCACTTCCATGTCCACCATGCAATTAACAAGAACTTTAATAGAAATAGATCCATGTAATTAATGAATAAAACATAACACAATTACAGAATAAGTCGTTCTCCTTAATTACTGATCAATGATATCAAACATCTGAATCAGACAAGTAATATTTGAGCAGTTCGTGGCATTCAGGCAAGGGATCATCCTTCAAGTAACCCATGGCATTTGCATAGTGAAGATGGTTGACGACACCATTTTTGTAGTGGGTAAGCACAATGCTGGATCTGTCACGCCCACGATCTGGGGTATTACACCACGCCAATGGGCTGCTAACAAGCAGGCATCTGCAAATATGGTCTTGGTGGTCATTTTCAACCATAATGTCGTATGTTCCTGTGGCGTCTGTAACTCCTTCGGTGTAGAAAACTACGTCCATAGTCTTTCTGTCTTTGCACTGAATTCCGACCCTTGCACCTAATTAAGAAACGTCACATATATACATGCAACATATAAACATTAATCTAAACGAAAATGGTAATAAAGAGAGTTATTGGATAAAGATTGGATGGTTACGACTCTGAAATTGTGTATTAAACTTAATTTGTGGAAGTTAAGATGTGAGTCGTCTGATAATTTCTATCTAACAGCTTAGATCGGATTGACCATAACAACTACGTTATTATGCAATTGTAGTGAATTCGAGTCGGAAATGTAAAAGATGCCAAAGATCATATGGTGGTCTAACCACTCCCTACTCC
The DNA here is from genome assembly GCA_037113605.1 of Calophaca sinica. Lineage (NCBI taxonomy): Eukaryota > Viridiplantae > Streptophyta > Magnoliopsida > Fabales > Fabaceae > Calophaca > Calophaca sinica. Next base: position 45,129,967 of record CM073735.1, read on the forward strand.
CATGTCACGTTAACATCTATTTTTATACTTTTTTTATCAAATCACATGTTATATTTCTCATTTTTCCTTTTTTTTTGACTTTTTTTTTCACTATACTTTTTTTTGTTTTCTTAAAATGGTTTGTGATCTCGGTCACAATATCAAAGTTTTTGATGTCTCCTCAACCGTGATTGATAGAATGGTCGATTCTCTGCGATATCAACGATCACACTGCAACATTTTCTGTGCAACCGCAATTTAAAATCTTACCCAGACGTACCTCATTTTCCATCTAATAAATTAGTAACACGCACCAGCAAATTTGGTAAAATAAATAAATAAATAAATAAATAAATAAATAAATAAATAAATAAATAAATAAAAGGTGTTGTGTTAACAGTGTGTGTACCTTCAATGTAAAAGGTGGCGTTGGTTTCGAATCCAGCGCGGCAAGTATCACAGTAAACGGAACCTTTGACACGGAACGTTGCTGTAGCAAGAGGGACAAGTAAAGGGATGATAGAGAGGGAAAGGGCCATGAACAACACCACCCTCGTTGCCATGACTACGATGAGCAATCAATTGGATACTAAAACGAGTGAAATAGAGAAAGGAATGGGAGGAGATGGAGGTTATTTATACTGCAAGGACTTTAGCTTTCGCTATAAATCCATCATTTTTAGTGCGCGCGTCTTGTGCGCCATAAGAAGTGAATCATGTCTAATCTCTACTAGTGGAGTCGGTGCCATTCCACATGCTCCTTCTCCGTGGCTTCCGTTCTTATATATGATTAAGATATTTTTTACGAGTTCGAGGTTTGATGACTGAATGAATTAAGCGTTTACTTTTTATAAAACACTAGCGATGACACATGCATGCCCCCATTAAAAGGGAGGAAAAATGAAGGAAAAGATAAAAAAAAGTTCTTGCTGCGTATATATCCTTTTATACCAAATGGTGTATAAGATAAAGGAATTGGCATCATAATGGATGCTACTATGCCAGGAAGGAAGATGAGAAGATAACAATTGTGCTGTGGCATTTTGATTTCCGAAATATTGTTTTACGAACATTTGGTATTGATCAAATTTGTGATAGAAATTCAATAGGCATGTTTAGTGATTAGTGTGTTATTTATGAAGGATTATGTTTTTTTTTATAAATTTTGAAATATTTATATTATGGGGACTTTTTTTCTTATTTTTAATAATTTTGTCTTTTAGTTATATGTTTTTAACTAAATATCATGTTCCTATCGAAAAGAAAACTAAATATCATGTTAATATTTTTATTTAATTTAATTCGGTTAGAATTCAATATGCTAGAAATTAATATTTAATTAGAATGTTTATTCAATTAAGATTGCATATATCTTTAAATCATAAATATCTTTAACATTTTTTTGTTGAATCATAAATATCTTTAAGAACTTTACGTTATATACTCCTTTCGTTCCATTTTACATGTCGTTTAAGGTTATTTTACACAAATTAAGATAAGCAATAATTTTTTTTGTTTTTGATGAAATTATTAGCATTCTATGTGATACCCTTGACCATTCATTACTTTATAAAACATATTTCTCTCTCTGCAATAAATAGTTACGGGTATAATTGACAAACAAGTAATTAATGTAACCTTAAACTTTGAGAATGACAAGTAATTAGAAACAAAATTTCTCTAAAAAATTGATATGTAAAAAAGAATGGAGGGAGTAATTAATAATACTAAGTATCTTAGGGAGTAATTAATAATACTAAGTATCTTAGTCAAAAGAGAATTTTGTCCTAAAAAATTATTCTAAATTTTTCGTTCTGCCATTCTTGGTCAATGGTCACCCACTGGCCACTCCTGTGAAGTAGGCATGTGATCTGGGGACGACTTCAGAAATTTTCCGACAATCAATTAATGATACATGTAGTAGTGATTGGCAAGTAGATAGAATTATGGATGTCAGTCAATGGATCCCAACAAAATCAGAATCCAACTGTAGCGAAATATTACTGGGCACAATTTAATTTGTGGGACAGAAGAGAATTCACAGCCAAGCAAACCTGTGTTTGAGCTTCACAAACAATTCAATTCTTTACTCTAGCTAGTTCAGTTTTCCTGGAGAGTTTTCTCTGCATACGCTTGTGGTTGTAATTTCTAGAGGTATACATACATGCTCTATGAAATATAAGAAAAAAGAAGTCTCTATTTATAAAAATATAAATGTAAATATGAGGAGGACTACACTACAACAAAAATAGGCAATAAACAGTACTTATTTTAGCCTTAAACAGCGCTTAAAAAGCGCTACTTATTTAGCCACTGTTGATTGTTATTAAAAAAAAACAGCGTTTTTTAAGCGCTGTTGAAAATTAACAATAAACAGCGCTTCCTTAAAAAAACGTTGTTTATTGTCACTTTTCAGCATCAATAAGCAGCGCTTAGTTAAAGGAAGCGCTGTTTATTGTCAACTTTTAGCATCAACAAACAGCGCTTCCTTTAATGAAGTGCTGTTTTTTTCAGCTTTTTTTTTTCTCAGCCTTACACGAACAGAGCACAAAGACGCGTTGAAACACCAGAAAATTCACATAAACATTTGCTTAACAAATCGTTGGTTACAAGAAAAATAAAACACAGAAATTGAGTACAGATCCAACAACAACAATACAAAGAAACCGAACTCGTTGGCTCGAATGCTCTCTAAATCTTTCTCGTTCTTCCTTCTTCAAACCTAAGCATCCTTTTGGCTTTCTTGTTCCAGATCCAAGGAGAAATCAATAGCAATCAACAGATCCAAGGAGAAATCAACTGATCCAAGCTTTCTCGTTCTTTCTTCAACAGAAATCAACAGAAATCGTTTTTTAAACTGGCAACAGAAATCGTTTGAAGCTAGGGTTTGGGGAAAAATTGGGGAAATCAACAGAAATCATTTATCTGAAGTCTGAAATCATAGCAAATAACAATTAAAGAAGCGAAAAACTAAAACAGAACAAAAAAAATTGGAAAAAAAAGGAAAAGAGGAGAGACTCCTCACGGTTGAAGCACTACAAGAAGTAGTTCAGATACCGACGGACATTCACCGACGGCTTGAGTCCGTCGATAAAAAAGCGGGATTTCTGACGGCCTTAGCCGTCGAAAAACGCGACCCGTCGTATTCTGGATATTACCGACGGGTTAAGCCGTCAAAAAACCGCTTTTTTAGCGACGGACGCAAGCCGTCGGTGAATGTCCGTCGGTAAACCGTGACTTTTGGAAAATTCCCGCTTGTTTTTGAATACCGACGGTCAATGGGGAGTTTTTCCGACGGGTTAGCCCGTCGCTAATCCCGTGTCGTTTACCGACGGGTTAAACCGTCAGAAAGTTTAAAATGGCCGTCGGTAAGCTCTTTATTTTGCCAGAACAGAACCCTTCTTCTTCATTCACTCGCAGATCAGAACCCCGTGCTTCATCTCCCTCGTTCGCCCTCCGCCGCAGCCTCCCTCCGCCGCACTGCCGCCGAACATAACCCCCTTTTTTTCACCATCCCACTCCCGCCGAACCCTCTTGTCTTCTGACAATAGTTTTATTTTTCAAGCACGGTGACAGGTTCGGTTTTCTCAGAACACTAAGGGTTGCTTATCATGTTACCAAATTGAATGTCGCTGTTCATTCAAAAAGTGAGGAGGTGGGTTAATTAAAGGGCATTTTATTTTTCTTGTATTTTTTTTCCCCTGGGTTTTGGGGAAGTTTTGATTTTGAGATTGGGAACTTGTGTTGCAGCTTCAACTTGGAGTGGATGAAAGCTATAATCTGTTCGTTTCAAATGCCAACGTGAATTCCGTTTCTGGGCAAGCGACAATTGAGGTAAGGTTGTGTTTTGAATTTTATGATGTATTCGCGGGCACCATTTGTCGTGTGAATCTCAAATGTATACTGTCCCCTTCCCTTTTCCATGTTTGAAGTAATTTCCTTTTATATATATTTTTTGATTCGATAGCATAAAATGAATGTTGCTATTACTTAAGAAACCAACTAAAGCACAGTGGTATCAACTAAAAAAACACCATTCATTTTATTAACTACTAGGAAGAATGCTAACACCAACCTCAAGTTCAGAAGAACCAATGTGATAAATGCAGAAGTTATGAAGCAACAAAGAAGCTATATCTGGGTGTAACAATAGCTATATCTGGCTGCTAAATGCTTCGGAAAAAACCTTGTTTTATTAGCCATTTTTTTGAATTTTAATGTTTAGTTACTTTAAGCCTTGGATGCTTAAACTTGTTTGTTTTCTTGACTTTTTTTTTTTGGTATTTACTTCTATGTTATGCTTAAGACCTATGACTTTTTATTGTTATTTATGAATATTTTATGTATATTGAGTATTATTTTAATTTTTCAGCATTTATATATATGGTATTAAATTTAATATGTATAAAAAAAATTCAGAATAGTGGTCGTCCCGCTACGCGCTGTCCCACTATAGCGTTTTTTTGAGGTCGGTTGCTACGTGTCGCTATCCGGGATTTATAACTATGGGCACTACTCCTCAATCACTAAATTGCCGAAAGCCTTTTATCAGAACAAGAAAATTTTGTAGAAAACCACATAATAGAAGCAGTAGTATGTGATGCAGGTGAAGAAAATTAGTCACAATACTTTTCCTTTTTATGGAACAAGAAAGAATATTCACACTCTTAGTATGCTGTGCTATGTTCATAATCTAAATTATCAAAGTAGAATGAACCTTCATTAGAGGTGTGACAAACAACACATCTGTTTTTTTAGATTAATATTAAGTAGTCATAAATGGTTTGAATGCCCATCCAATATAAATCATCCTAATTGATTAGAAAATTGATGCCGGATTTAGAGGTCAACTATGAAATTGAAGAGCATTTTGATTTGGGCTTGACCTGGGGCGGAACTACTCTATAAGTGTTGAGGTGAACAACACCCCAACAATTTACCCCCCTTACTTCTCATGCATAATTTTTTAAGCAAGCCTCCTCAAATAAATGAAATCTCAAATGTATACTGTCCCCTTCCCTTTTCCATGTTTGAAGTAATTTCCTTTTATATATATTTTTTGATTCGATAGCATAAAATGAATGTTGCTATTACTTAAGAAACCAACTAAAGCACAGTGGTATCAACTAAAAAAACACCATTCATTTTATTAACTACTAGGAAGAATGCTAACACCAACCTCATGTTCAGAAGAACCAATGTGATAAATGCAGAAGTTATGAAGCAACAAAGAAGCTATATCTGGGTGTAACAATAGGCCCTAGAAATAGGATAAATCTGCAAAAAGCCATAAAGCAAAATTAAGTTATTATTATAAAAAAGGTTAGGTCTATCTTTAATACAATGAGACAAAGAAGAGAATAAATCTTATACAAAGTTAATACTACAAAGATCATAATCTTTTAACTTACTATTGGCTAAAAACTAAAAGAAAGAAAAGCATAACTTATATAAAAGAAATCAATGACTGTAAAGCAGAACATAAAAGAATAATTATTTGAATAAGAGAAAATGACTGATACTGTGTAAGTGGCTATTCTATAATGAAAGAAATGTTACCTACATTGCAAATGCAAATGACAAGTGGATTAGAGTTGCTTTAGACCAAGGCCTTCCAATAAACTGCATACCCAGGAAGTTCCCTGCTATATATGGAATAACGAAGAAGTGCAGTTGAAATGATGGCAAATTGTTAAAATGTCAAAAAAAAAAAAATGCAGAGATCAATGCCATTAACCTACCCAGTTTCATGTATACCTCTATTGACACAGTTAAGTTCACCTATCTTCAGGGCATCATCCTGATCTGAAACGAATATGCAGTCACACTGTCTTATTGCCCATGCGAATTTTGGCAGGAAAACCCTGCAAATAAGTGCAGTCAATGAGACGTCCAGATTCGTTATAGCCATCATAGTGACATGTGACCTGCAAGGCATGATATGTAAATAAATAGTAAGTAAATTAGTGAATATAATTTGTGTTGAAGTCAAGTTTTAAATCAGAGTGTTTAGTGCCTAAAAGTTGCAGTGTTGCAATGCTGTACTGAAAATGGCATTTTTGAGATAGCTTCAAAGCTATAATATTGGCCACTTCCAATTAGTCACCTAACAAGACACACAAACATAAAACAATTACATTGACAAGGAGTTTCTTTGAATTACACAAACAAAATAAGTAAAACAAAAATCATATTATCATCTATTAACATAACTAAGAAGAAGATGCCAGGGATGCAGATGCACAAAATTGGTAAGGTTTATCTCTCTCTCTCTATCCCCCCTCTTTTTTTCTTTCTCTCTCACTATTGTTGTTATTTTGTCTCTCGGCAGGTTTCAGTTGGGGATGCGGATCTGATTTTCCGTTAGGTCACACTACCCCTACCCTTTCTTCAGATCCACCTTGAAGGAGCTTCGAATTGTCCATAGATGAAAATTTCTCCACTTGGATTTGCAATTGGGTTTTCTTTGATGTGTTGATTTCATCGTTTCTCTTTTATTCATGATATTTGGATGGTTAATTTTTACTTTTTGTAAGTCTTTTGTTGTGAACTATGTCTTCTTCATGTTATTTAAAAAAAACGGCAGAAGTTGTGTTTCCTATCCCTGACTTGTTTATGTCAATGGGTTATGGGTACATTGTATTTCTTGGTTTATTCATTTTGATGTGTCTATCCAAAACCATGGAGCAATTTTCGGGTTACTTAATCCATGAACCTCACTCGTGTACTTAGCCACTCCTAGTGTGTACCACTGTTAGTTCAACATGTCACAGAAAATCTATGATTGGGGTGTGGCATTTTTGTTTTTTGTTTTTGGGCTGTGATGATAGCAGGTATGTTTGTATAAATAAAGTTTCAATTTTTAGGAATTGTATACAGTGGCTAGGATGAGGAGGAAATTGTAGATATTTAGTTCTGCTACTCAATCCAAAACCTAATCTTTGGTGAAAGTAGTAACCTAGTCTTTAGTTTGTTTGGATAACCGTTGAAATGAGCTTGCGAGTTCCTTTTCCTTTTGAAGGTTTGAATGGATGTTTAGCTGTAAACGTGCTTTGCCACGGTAAAGCAAATAGGCACTTTGTGTTGCACATAAGGAGGAAGCACCTGCTTTGGTGTTCTCTTGGTCTTGGACTATGAGGAGACTTTTATGGCAATTTGTTACCCATTTTGCATGTGGCTTGATTATCTCCTTTTGTTTGGATCTTTGCTGCATGCTTGACCCCTATTATGATTAATTGCTTATCTTAATTGGAATTCCTTCATTTCCTTGATCTGAATCAAAATGAAATTGATTAATTACTGATTCCATCTGACATTTTCTTATATATGTTTTAACTGCTAATTTAATTTAATTTAATTTATGCATTTGATTGATAAATTATTGTTGTTTTGACATAAGATATGGGGTTTGTATGGTAAGAAAGAGAACATGAAGCTGCATGTACATGGATCTTATGATTGGAATTAATTTGCTGCTTATGAACAAGGGTTTCTGGATTCCTTTGGTGGTGACAAGGGTTTTACATTGCATTTTCTTTCTTTTTAGGTTTTTGGATTCCTGGGTTTCTGGGTCTACTGGTTTTTAGGTATGTTGCATTCGAACTTGTTTGAATTCTATCCTTATTTAGATTCTGGTGTGGTTTTGATATTCTTGTTTATATCTTATTAGTTTCTGCTAACACAAAAAGCTCTGTTTCATAGGCCTCTGAGTTCGCCACCTCCACCAGTTCGCCACTTGTACCACTAGGTATGCACTCTAACGAAATGTCGGTTAACTCATTGGGTGGAAAAGGGTTGTCTGTTGACCCCCACACCGACATATTTATTTGTTTTCGTTCATAGTTCTCTCCACAGAGGGGATTTTGAAGTGTATTGTGTAATTGTCTAAATGATATGTACTGTGTAATTGTCTGCCAGTTCTGCTATCACTCATCAGTCACAATGCTTGTGAGTAAAGAGTGCAATTTTAATTTATGCTTGCCATTTCATTCATGGATATGAAAATTGGTGATGTTGCTTGGCTGCAATTTGCTTTGCACATCTCTCTGTACTTCTTTCCCTTGCCACTTCTGTTTGTCTAATTCTATCCTCTTTAAATGACCAAGTCGATTTTCTAATTCCAGTGTTGTTAATCGAGGATAGCGTAAAATTCCAGTGTTGGTAGGATAGCGTAAAATAGCGGGTAGATAGCGTAAGTTAAATAGCGGGTGAAATAAATAAAATTATATATTAAAAAGTGACATATAATATTTAACGTTCAGCACAAAATCTGAAATGACATAATAAAATATTTATTTAATGAGCTATTTTTAGAAACTTAAGTGATTATTTATTCATAAATTACTTTAGAGGCTTATTAAAATAAAATGAAGAGAGCATATGCATATTTTTTATGTTGATATATTTGAATATTAATATCAGCATTTATTTTAAGTGATGTAAAATAAGTTTAAATAAACCCTGAATGAATAAGTAGCTCTCCCGTTTTAAGAAAATAAAATATATAAATTAAAATTGCAATATTGATTGAATTGTTAATAATTATTATTTATTGAAAAATAAAATATTTTTTATTATATATGGCGGATGGCGTAGTGGCAACTAAATGATTAATAAAACTACACACACAGTAAATGGACCATTGCTCAAAGAAACAAGGCAGATTTGAATTGGAAAGGACAAATAATAATAGAATTAAAAAATAGATTTAAAATAAAAAATAATTAAAAAGCAGAATTTTTAAGAACAATAGAATAAAAAAGCAGATTTTAAAAAAGAAAGAAGAGAATAACAAAACGAAATGAGATAGAATTGAAAAATAACATAATTAAAAAAGTAGAAGGATTCAAAAAACAGAATTGAAAAAATAATTAAGAGATGAGCAGAATTAAAAAAAGAGAAACAAGGGAAACAATCGTTAAAAAATATGATATAACAAAAATGAAAAAAGATCTGAAGAAGAGAAGAATTAAAAAAATTCAATAAAAAAGAAATAAAAAATAACAACATTAAAAATTATCATATAAAAAATTAAATGAAAAAGGAAAATAAAATATTTTTTATTATTTATATATATATATATATATATATAAATAATAAAACTAATTCTACCATTGTCACTTCTGCTTGTCTAATTGTTATGTTAATCATTGATCGAATGGATGTTTGATATTTGTTATTAGTATCGGAGAGAAGCCTTAGCTTCCCGTTTGAGGTTTAATATATTATTGAGTGCATATACTCTTTTAGGGTACCATGTGCTCATTGTATATTGAACCTTGAATTGTCCAAGTCGGACAGTTTGGGAAAAAACTTTTTCTTTACTCGTATAATAGTTGTTGCTTAATTCTCGTATCTTTATATTTGATCAAATTTCGGTTCGATTCATTTCCTTTTGTTCTCTGGGTGCATACTTGATTGCGGTGTTCATAATCTGCGTTCATTTTGTGTACTCGAGAGACCAATGGGAAATGTCAAAAATTTTGTCAAGTATAAGATACGAGAATTAAGGAATGATTATTATACGAGTTCAAAAGTTTTTTCTTGAATGGGATAAGTCATACCATTTAAAGAAAGAGAAGCGGTTGTAAGAACGTCGTCTTCTGAAATTGTCATTTTTTTGACATGCGTAAGATGGAATATTTTCTTTCGAGTCGTAGTTGGATGTACGATAGGTTGTATCCGGGAGAGGGGTTTGAAACCAGATTTTTCTTATTTGGGGTTGCGTGCTGTGGCCAAGTCGCAATGGCACATAAAGATTTCAAAACTAATGGAGGGATTAGATGTCCGAGCTTTAATTGCGATTGCAGAAAGATTAAGAGCCCAAGTGAGGTCACGCACCACCTGTATTCAGTTGGATTTAGGCTTAATTACTGGATTTGGACTAGACATGGTGAAAAGTTGTCTCACGTTGATTTAGGGGTGGGTGAAAATTGCGAAGGTGCTTGGCGATTCGTGGGTCGGGATGTGGTGAGCAGATTGAATTGATGCAAGATATGGTTTGTGATGCCTTGGGGGTGAACGTGTCATTCGAGGAGCAACAATATGATGACACAGATGAACTTCCAAATGAGACAGCACAAAAATTTTATAATCTATTGTTAGAAACAAACAAGTCGTTGTTTGAAGGGTCTACTGAACTCTAAGTTATCAATGTGTGTGAGGCTCTTAGCTCTTAAGTCCAAGCGTGGTGCTACCGAAGTGTGCTTGGATCTCGTGAATCTAAAATGATGTTAAACTCGTCACCTATCAGAGATGGTTTGCCAAAAAGTTATTACAAGGCTAAAAGCTTAGTGTCCAAGTTGGGGCTGGAATCTAAAAGGATTGATTGTTGTGTGAGAGGGTGTATGTTGTATTACGACAATGAATTTGGTAAAAACGATGGTGCGCTAGTTGAATGCAAATTTTGTGGTGAGCCTAGGTATATGTCACATACTAATAATCGGACGGGTAGACAAAAACTAGGTCCAGTGTAGGCAATGGTTTAATTGCCAATTAGTCCAAGGTCATAGAGAATGTTTGCATCACCACAGACTGCAGACAAAATGACATGGCACTATGAGAATAGAAGCACTTTAGGTATGTTGCGCCACCCTTCTAATGGTGAAGCTTGGAAGCACTTTGATCGTGTGCATCCTGATTTTGCAGCAGATCCACGTAATGTACGACTTGGCTTATGCTCTGATGGGTTTACCCCATATGTTCAATCCACGGCGAAACCTTATTCTTGCTGGCCAGTTATCGTTACCCCATACAATCTTCCTCCCGAAATGTGCATGTCTAAGCCTTATATGTTCTTGACTTGTGTTATACCGGGTCCAGATAATCCGACAGATGGTATTGACATCTATTTAGAGCCTCTTATTGACGATCTCAAAAGGTTGTGGAATGGTGTTGTGACGTACGATATTGCACGAAAGAGAAATTTTACAATGAGGCGTGGCCCGATGTGGACCATTAATGACTTCCCTGCATATGGCATGTTGTCTGGTTGGGGTACTCATGGTAAAATGGCATGTCCGCATTGCATGGAGCATACAAAGGCCTTTACCTTGAAATTCGGGGGGAAGAGTTCTCGATTTGACTCACATCGCAGGTTTTTACCAAGTGATCATCCATTTAGACGGAATAAGAACTCCTTCAAGAAAGGGGAAGTTGAATTAGATGGCCCGCCCCCAAGGTTGACATCCGAACAGATTTGGAGCAGAGTTATGGAACTGCCAAAAACCACAGATTATGGTGAATTGGATCGATTTGAAGGATATGGACAATGACATAATTGGACAAAAAGAAGTATTTTTTGGGATCTACCATATTGGAAAGATGATTTATTGAGACACAACCTTGATGTTATACACATTGAGAAGAACTTTTTTGACAATATTTTTCTCACATTGATGAACGTCAGAAGAAAAACGAAAGACAATGATAAGGCCAGATTAGACTTACCACTTTACTGTAGGCGAAAGGACTTGCATTTGATGACTCGATCGGATGGGAAAACCCTGAAACCCAAAGCATGTTACTCTTTAACTGCTGAGGAAGCTAAGTCAGTTTGTCGGTGGATAAAAAAATTTTGGATGCCAGACGGTTATTCTTCTAACTTGGCAAGATGTGCCGATGTGAACAAAGGAACCATGATTGGGATGAAAAGCCATGATTGTCATGTATTCATGGAGTGTTTACTTCCTATTGCATTTAGTTCCTTGTCGTCAAATGTTTTAAATCCACTTACTGAACTCAGCCAATTTTTTAAAGATTTGTGTTCTGCGACATTGAGAGAGGATGATTTTATAAAGATGGAGCAGAATATACCAGTCATTCTTTGTAAGTTGGAGAGAATATTTTCCCTAGTTTCTTTGATTCTATGGAGCATCTCTCAGTGCATCTTGCACATGAAACTAGGCTTGGTGGACCGGTTCAATATAGATGGATGTATCCATTCGAAAGGTAATATAATAAAATATTCTTTAATATAAATATATTCATTTGAATGGTTAAATATATCAAGTTTTTTCATCAACCTTGTTATTTTATAGATTTATGGGTGACTCAAAACGATCGGTGAAAAATAAGGCCAAGGTTGAAGGATCTATTTGTGCAACTTACTTACGCCGTGAGACAATCCATTTTTGTTCCCATTATTTTACGAACTTCATGTTGACACCAACAAATAATAGGAATGACATAGAAAGTGAAAGACACCTGCTAGCCTTATCAGTATTTTGCTTTCCCGGCCGTCATGCTGGAAAGGAGTTGACTTACTGGTTAACCGGAGAAGAGTTCAAGTCAGCCCACATTCACGTGTTGATCAACTGTACCGAAGTATCACCATATCTTATGTATGTATCATTTTGACCACTTTTAATTTCTTTTATCCACAACTACTCATGATCATTTGTTTGATAATGACTTGATCAGGGCATTCTTGTTAACTAAGCCCACAAGCGAACAAGACTCTTCTGTCTATATTCATGAATATTTCCCAACGTGGTTTAGGAACCAGGTATGTTTTTTGAGTCGTCATATATATATTATTATTATTTATTGTTTGAAAATGCAAAAATTTGGGGGGAAGAGTTCTTGGTTTGACTCACATCGCAGGTTTTTACCTGATGATCATGCATTTAGACGGAATAAGAACGCTTTCAAGAAGGGGAAGTTGAATTAGATGGCCCGCCCCCAAGGTTGACACCAGAACAGATCTGGGAAAGGGTTATGGAACTGCCCAAAATCACAGATTTTGGCAAATTGGATCGATTTGAAGGATATGGACAATGGCATAATTGGACAAAAAGAAGTATTTTTTGGGATCTGCCATATTGGAGAGATAATTTATTGAGACACAACCTTGATGTTATGCACATTGAGAAGAACTTTTTTGACAATATTTTTCTCACATGATGAACGTCAGAGGAAAAACAAAAGACAATGAGAAGGCGGACTATACTTACCACTTTATCAGGCGAAAGGACTTGCATTTGACGAATCGGTCGGATGGGAAGACCACGAAACCCAAAGCCTGTTACTCTTTAATCACGAGGAAGCCAAGTCGATCTGTCGGTGGATAAAAGAACTTTGATGCCGATGGTTTTTCTTCTAATTTGGCAAGATGTGCCAATGTGAACAAAGGAACCATGATTGGGATGAAAAGCCATGATTTTCATGTATTCATGGAGTGTTTACTTCCTATTGCATTTAGTTCCTTGCTGTCAAATGTTTTAAATCCACCGATCAACTCACCAATTCTTTAAAGATTTGTGTTCTGCGACATTGAGAGAGGATGATCTCATAAGGATGGAACAAAACATACCAGTCATTCTTTGTAAGTTGGAGAGAATATTTCCCCCTGCTTTCTTTGATTCTATGGAGCATCTAGCAGTGCATCTTGCACATCAAGCTACGCTTGGTTGACCGGTTCAATACAGATGGATGTATCCATTCGAAAGGTACTATAATAAAGTATTCTCTAAAATAAATATTTATTTGAAGGGTTAAATGTATCAATTTTTATCATCAACGTTGTTATTTCGTAGATTTATGGGTGACTCAAAACGGTCGGTGAAAAATAAGGCCAGGGTTGAAGGATCTATTTGTGCAACTTACTTACACCGTGAGACAATCCATTTCTGTTCCCATTATTTTACGAACTTCATGTTGACACCAACAAATAGTAGGAATGAAGTAGAAATTGAAAGTGAAAGACATCCGCTTGCCTTATCAATATTTTGCCTTTCCGGCCGTCATGGTGGAAAGGGGGTGGATAACTGGATAACGGGCGAAGTGTGGAAGTCACCCCACGTTGTCGTGTTGACCAACTGTCGAGAAGTATCACCGTCTCTATCGTATGTATCATTTTGACCACTTTCAATTTCTTTAATCCACAATTGCTCTTGATCATTTGTTTGATAATGACTTGATCGGGGCATTCTTGTTAACTAAGCCCACAAGCGTACAAGACTCTTACGCCTATATTCATGAATATTTCCCAACGTGGTTTAGGAACCAGGTATGTTTTTGAGTTGTCATATATATATTATTATTATTTATTGTTTGAAAATACAAAAATATTGTTTGAAAATAGGAACCATAATTTGTTTGCACATGGTGTGTACACAGGTGTATAGCGAGGCAGAATCCCTTAAAATCCAACACTTGAGAAATTTATCTCATGGTCCTAAATCACGTGTAAAAGAATGGCACACATTCTTTGTAAATGCATACAAATTCCAAACCCAGTCAAAAACAGAGGGGAAAAAGCGATTAACGGCGGGGTTTATGTAAAAGGTGCCACAAATGGAGGTGAAGATGACTTTTACGGCGTGATTCAACATATATATGAACTGACGTACAATACTTTAGACTATACTAAAAAAATAGTGCTATTTTATTGTAATTGGTTTGATCCGTCAAATAGAGGCACAGGAGTGGATCGAAAATATAATACTGTTGACATACACATGAGCAGAAGATACCAAATGTTTGATCCGTTTATCATGGCACAACATGTAAGACAAGTGTATTATGTCCCTTATCCATCAACTCGAAGGGACAAACAAGGTTGGTGTGTCGCAATAAAGATAAAACCACGGTCGCATTGAAGCGGATGATACACGGGAAGAAGTGGCTTATCAAGTGGATGAGATGTCTCATGTCAATGTAGTAAATGAAGTGGAACCCATTACTCGACTACGTGACAATCCAATCACATATGAAGATGTAGATGGGGATGAGGAATTAAATGAAGAAGTGGCAGAACCATCAAGATCTGAAGACGATGCCGAAATTGAGTGGGCAGAATGGGCAGATTGAAATTGTTTAACTTTTTACAATTTGAGAAATTAATGTGTAACAATATATTTTAATTTGTCATTTATTTTCATAACTTGTTTATTTTTATGGAATTCATTTGTAATATCGTTATGTTTAAATATAATATTTCATGATCAAGTATTATTCAATTGCTCTATAGACATATATGGCATCGGGAGGTTCAGAGCCGACTTCTGCACCACCCAGTGGTGGTAAATGGAAGGAAGGGCATCGCCTCGACCCCCTAAATGCGTCGAGGCCGACCATCATTAGGCGTGACCTCATCGGGTTTTCGGCGTTGTCATCTACACGCCGTCCTAGTACATCTACGCCGAGACGACTGATACACCTCCCGCACCTAGACGACCTTCCGCACCACCTACGCACTTCGGGCACATTCGACACCAGCTACAGACTGGCACGTTCGGCACCTTTGCCTCACATTGACATGATCCCCACCCCGGGGTTCCAGCAGCCACATGGCGCTTCGAGTTCCCATGTTGTGCCTGATCCGGCGGCCGATGCTCATCAGTATGGGCCATACACCTGATCACACTGATGTTGGGCAGGACGGGGAGTAGCAGGAGGTTCAGCAGGAGGAGGTTCTTGAGCAGGGGGAGGGGCAGGAGCCTGACACTCTTGAGATGCTGTATGATGGCCGAGTTGTTATCGTGCCATCCGTAAAGGGTAAGTATTTGCAATTTTTGAGTTATTAATAATTTACATGTGTATATATATATATATTTTATTTAACACGTTTTATTGTTCAGGTTTCTTCCTCAAAGCCACCAAGTTAGCTATCACAAAGAACAATTGAGGAGAATTACCAGGAGTTTTGGCCCACCTGGGGACGCTGAAGGATAATGAGCGGGACCATATGTTTAATTCTTTTCAGAGTAAGTCGCAATTTTTATTTTATTGCATATTATTTTATTTTCGTAAATTTCAATTATGTTTAATAATGTCTTATATTGATACTGACGAGGTTGCTTGGGATGAAAAAGATGAGGAGCCGATCGAGAAGAACTTTCATATGAAGGCCTCCCACCGCTTTTCTCGACATGCTTCGAGATGCCCGCATCGTGATTGCCACCCGATTGGATAGGGGATGAGCTCTGGCAGCGGTGGTAGCGCCTTTGGAACACCCCCGAGTTCCAAAGCGACCAAGGCCAAGAATAGGGCCTCTAAGAAGGGTGGCGGCTTGCACCTTTGGAGGTTACTGTCGGTCAAAGCGACGCAGCTTGATTAGACTTATGCGTGTTATAAAATTGTTATTATTATTATTTTATTATTATTATTATTATTATTATTATTATTCTTTATTTAAGTTTTTATTAATACAATCACGATCGAAGAGGTTGGGGAGAGAAGTTCAATTGCACGAGCTCCATCTTGCAACTCATATGAAGAGGAGTACTAGTGATTTCATTGATGAGCGTTCGAGGCGGACCCAGGTAATTATAAAAAATAATAAAGATATTTTTTATAATGTTTATATTGTTTTGTTAAAAAAATATTTGACTTATTTGTTTGTTTAACAGGAGGAGTTTGAGGCGAGGATGTCTCAGCTTAGATCTCAGAGCTCATCATGTTCTCCATCTCAGAGCCCTGACGATCTATCTACACCGCTGAGGGTTTGGGCGGAAGTGGTTGGCGGAAAGAAGAAGGGTCGCCTATATGGTGCTGGCGACCTTGCCAGCAACTACAAAAAAGGGGCCCGCCGCCTACACGTTGGAGAGTCGTCGAGTAGTAGTGCTGCCACTGGTCGCTCTGCCGCGGATGACCAGGAGATAGCCGAGTTGAAGCGGACCGTGGCCCAGCAGCAGGAGGTTTTGACTCAGGTGCTGCAGCGACAGGAGCAGATGTACCAGTTGCTAGCTCGCCAGCAGCCTACTCCATCGACTCCGCCTCCGCCTCCGCCTCCGCCTTCGCCTCCGCGTACTGATGGTCATGTCGATGATGCAGATGATGTAGAGCATCTCGATCATGATCAGGAGTACCAGGACTATTAGTTCTGTTTGTACTTATATTTTTTCATATTTTTGGATATCATTTTTTTTCGTTTCGGATATTATTTTAGTTACTGATTTTTATTCGTCGAATTTTTTTATTTATTATGTTTTCTTTTTTTAATTTGCTTTTTAGTTTACGTTATCACATTTTTATATATGGAAATCAATTAATAATTAAATTAAATTAAATTAAATTACAAGTAATTTTTAATTAAATTAATAAATAAATATTTTTTAATATGAGAATAAATTATTTTTATAATTAAACAAATAAATAATTAAATTAATTAATTAATTAATTAATTAAAGAATAAAATTAATTTGGTTATTAATTAATAATTTTATTAATTTTATTAATAAAATTAATTAAAGTAAATATTTTATTAATCAATTTATTTTTCTGAAAAAAAACATTCCGATTACCGACGGTCTAAGCCGTCGGAAAACGTTTCAGATTGACCAACGGTCAACACCGTCGGAAATTTAACGAAGGCTTTGCCCGTCGGAATTCATCATCATTTTCCGACAGGTATAACCATCGGTATTACCGACGGTAAAGAACAGTCCGTCGGTAATCCTTTGCGACGACAATATTTCCGACGGATTTTAGGCCGTCGGTGATCCGTCGGTAAAACTGGATTACCGACGGCTTTTATGGATTACCGACGGCCTAAAGCCGTCGGTAATCCCGTGTTTTCTTGTAGTGAAGAACGACTGAACGAGGCCAAGGCTGAGCAGTGCTGCAGTGGTGGTCAACTGGTCGGAGGAGTGCTTCGTGGGTGGCCGCGCGCGCAAGATCCGGGCGTGGCGTGGTGGTGGAGAGCAGATCGAAGGAGAGGAAGAGCAGATCCGTGCGTAGGGTGGTGGTGGAGAGTAGATCTGGGCTCCGGAGGTGGCGATGGCGCAAAGGGAGCAGCGTGAGATAGCCGTGACCGGTGTGAAAGAGAGAGCCAGACACAGCGAGAACGCAGGGAGGCATAATGCTGAGAGAGGGTTGGACTTCACTAAGAGAGAACGAAGCATCGCTGAGAGAGAATGGAGCAGATCGACGTGTTCATTGTTTCTTGTTTCGCGTGAAGTGCTGAATATAATAGGAATAAAGGAACAAAAATCAGCATTTAAAAACTTAAAGCGTTGTTTAATGTCTATGAGCAAGACCAAAATCAGCGCTTCATATAGGAAGCGCTGCTTATTGTTTTTGACCAAAATCAGCGCTTTCTATTGGAAGCGCTGTTTTTTGCTTAGGATCAAATTTTTAGGACCAAAATCAGCGCTTCAGATAAGAAGCGATGTTTATTGTTCAAGACCAAAATCAGCGTTTCGTGCTCTGAAACGTTGTTTATTAGCTAAAGTAGCATTTTTTTATTAAAACGATGCTTAATGTGGCGCTATCTTTTACACATTTTGTTGTAGTGCATGTTGTTAATTAGATCTATCTTTATTTTAAAAATTCAAGGTGCAAAGTCTAACATACTTGGCTTTTTTTTTTTGTAAAGATGATATTAGAGTCCATATTGGATAGTAATATGACATTACTTGTGGTTATAAGTGGATGTCAATTCTCGTTCCATGAGCTAGCTTTTAGGGTTGAGTTAGGCCCAAACCCAAATTCTAATATGGTATCAAAGCCTATCAAGATCTTTTGGCAGTAGCGTATCCAAGATCCTGAGTCAACGGGGTCCACTACAAGAATATGTGCATTTACCTAGGGACTATTAGCGAGGGCCATCAGGTGGTAGGTACTGTTTTTTAATACCAAGGGCTTAGGCCCTAGGAAAAAATTTGATGTCCCTTAGCGAGGGCCTTGGCTCTCGGTAGCTTTTTTTTTCTTCTAAATTATTAGCGAGGGGCTTGTGGCCCTTGGTATGCGCCTTCTGACATCTTTATTAGCTAGGGCTTGTGGCCCTCGGTACACGCAACCTTTATTAGCAAGGGCTTGTAGCCCTCGGTATGTGCAACCTTTATTATATATTTATTTAGTAATTTATTAATTACATATATATCTATAGTAATATTCTAAATATATTGATATGTTTTCAGTAATATATTAATATATTTAGAATATTTTTTATCAAATAATATAGTTGTTTTTTTAGAAATAGAGAAATATACTTTAGGATAATCTTATATATGTTTTTAATTGTTTATATATTTATTTTTTAATGAAGATATGACAGTTTTAGGTTTTATTATATTATGTTTAGTATTAAATGTTATTATTATGCTAGGATTATGAAAAATACATTTTAGGAAAAATGTAGGTTAGTTGCAATTAATATATGTAGGTTAGGAAAAATGTAGGTTAGTTGTAATTAATATATGTAGGGTAGGCTTAATTTATATATTAATATATTTAACTCAAAATTTGTATGATTAATTTAAATTAAGCGAATAAAATGGGTTAGGCTTATACAAGCAACATTGTCACCATGGAATAAAGATGGGTCAAGCGCTTTAAAATATCATACAAAGAGAAAAAAACAATAGAAACAATTGAAAAAAAAACACATAAGAGTAAAAAAAACACACACATTACCTAAACAATGGGCTAGATTATTATAACAGCTAAATAATAAAATAAATAAAAATTATAATACTAAAAGGTAATTAAGGAGAGATAGTTGTCATACCCTAATTTTATCCGGCCCATTTTCTTTTAAATTTTTACTTATTATATATATTAGTAATATAATAAATATATAAATAAATAAAAATAAAAATAATATTTTCTTGGTCTTAAAATAAAAAGGAGAAGGTAAACATAATAATAATAATAATAATAATAATAATAATAATAATAATAATAATAATAATAATAATAATAAAAGTGAAGAAAGAAAAAAAGTGAAAAAGAAAAAAAGGGAAAAAAAAGAGAAAAAGTAGCAATCTGCTAATGAGCAGCCCAATGCCCAGTCCATGCACGCACCCCCTTTCTTCTCATATGCCCCTCCCAGTGCTCCATTCTACTTCTGCTTCGCGCAACCCTCTTCCATGCGCACACCCCACCTGCTCAGCCCAATAATCCCCACACAAACCCTTTTCCCTCTGGCCCAAACCGAACCGGTTTTAATCCTAAAAACACATGAATCCTAATCCCCGAAAATAATGTCTGGATTCCAAAATGACAAACTGGCCCAATGGGCTTACAGACAAAGCGATGGGTGCATCACACTCTCGGCACCCTAATCCCGCTTCCCCTTTTTCTTTCAGCTGCAAGGCTCCCCCTTCTCTCTTCTCTCTCACTCTCGGTTTCCCTCTCCCCCTCTCTGCCCTCTCTTCTCTCTTCTTTCCTTTCTCCTTCATTATTCTCCTCCACTACTGTAACCTTAAACGGTGCCCCTTCCTCCCTCGCCCTCTTAAACCTAGCTCTAAAAAATAGGACTAGCCGCGGCCTCCCCTTTTTTTTCATTTATTTCCTTTTTTCAAACTGAATCTTGACGTTTTGTTTTTCTATGATACGGTCTGAATTCAAGACCCCTAATATTCGTATGAAAAATAACGTGTGTCACGGTTTTACTTGTGACTAGTTTTATTTACATTTCATTAGCTGAATAGCTAAGTTTACATTTCATTTTCACATTTTACTTTTACTTTTACCATTTTACCATTTGTAAGTGTGCATTGCACATGCTTGGTGTAACTGAATTCCCACCACTATATTGTGAATGAAATGGAATGTGATAATCATCATTGATATCACAACAGAATTGATACTCTCTCTCTCTTACTTCACCTCTTTCGTTGCATCATACTATTAGCATATTCGAAGGGTGTTCCATTCATCACCTTTCCATATCTAGTAGCAGGGTTTTACCGGATTAATTCCCTAAAATCCAAGTTTCCTGTTACAAGTGGTATCAGTAGTTCTTTCCTGGTACTCTGAATTTTCGCTTCCAATGGCTTCTAGAACTAGATCTGCTACAACCATTGCAGAGCTGGACAAAAAGCATGACGACAAGCATGCTAAATTGAGCTCGCGAATGGAACAATTGGTAGCTGGAATGGAGGAAATGCGTACGATGTTGCGTAAACAAGTTCAACCAGAAGGATCGGTGAACAATGCAACGAGACCTCGAGGAAACGGAAATGGCGGCACTGGAGCTACTGGTTTGTACGCAACGAGGATCTCCAAGGTGGATTTCCCCAAATTTGATGGACGAAACGTGAAGGAGTGGTTGTACCATTGCGATCAATTTTTAAAACGGCTTGTGGCCGGAGAATATGGTTCGCCTTGCTTCAATCCACATGGATCGGTTAGCTCTCCAGTGGCATTTGAATTATATTCGACGCAAATTCGACATTTACCCACCTTGGTATCAGTACATGACTGATATTGTAGCTCGATTTGGTGACGTTTACGAAGATCCACTCTCCACTCTTATTCAGGTCTAGCACACCGGCAAGGTCCAGGAGTACATCGATGCATTTGAGCTTGCTCAAACCCAGGTATCACTCTTACCGGAATATGCTCTTAGCATTTTTCTCTCTGGTTTAGAACACAATACACAGATGCAAGTGAGGATGTTCAATCCCACTGACATTGCACATGCTGCAAACTTAGCTAGATTATATGAATCCTCCAAAACCCCAATTCTTCGCCCTACCCAGAAATTTACCCCAACCTCACACTCATTTAACAATTACTCAAAAAGCCAACCCAACTTCACTAAACCCCCTGTCCCAAACCAAAACCCTGCCTCTAACCCGAAACCAAACACTACCCTAGCCCAAACAATTACCCAGAATCCCAGAAATACCAACTACAAACCTGCTGGACCCATCACTAGTGCCCAAATGGAGGAAAGAAAGGCTAAAGGACTATGTATGTTTTGCGATGAGCCTTTTACTCCAGGTCACCAACTCAAACATAGGAGAGCCCAATTTTTCATGTTAGAAGTTGAGGGTGACAGTGATGAGGGTGAGGAGACTGAACAATCTAGTGAGGCAAGTGCAGATACCATCCAAACCGATAGACCCACATTGTCTTTGAATGCTCTGTCAGGTACCCCAAACCACCAAACCATGAGGGTGACTGGGATGTACATTAAGAGGTTGCTGCAGATACTTATTGATAGTGGGAGTACCCACAATTTCCTTGATTTGGAGGCTGCCAAGAGACTAGGTTGCAAGCTTGAACCAATCAAACCAATGTCTGTTACTGCGGGTGGTGGCAACAAGATTGCAGCAGCGCACCTTTACTTGTGATGTCTATGTGTTGCCTATTGTCTGTTGTGACTTAATTCTAGGTGTGCAATGGTTGAAATCTCTAGGAAAGATTGTTTGGGACTTTGATCAACTACAAATGGAGTTTAATGTACAAGGCAGAAAATGTTTGTTGAGAAGTGCCAAGACTCCTTCTAACAAACTGATTAATAGCAAGAAATTCACTCAATCTTTGAATTCTGAGGCTGAGATATGTTTTTTGTATCTGGATAATGAAACTCCTACATTATCAGTTCCTAAATTGCAATTGTTGTCTCTGGAGGCTGATTCATCTGAGTTGCCATTAGAATTGCAGGACTTGCTTGTTGATTTTGAAGATGTTTTCCAGGAACCATCTGACTTACCCCCAAGGAGGCCTGGTTTTGATCATAAAATACCTCTCAAGGATGACATTATTCCTTTCAATTTGCGCCCTTACTGATATTCAATAGTTCAGAAAGATGCTGTTGACAAATTGGTGACTGAGATACTTGACCAGGGCATCATAAGGCACAGCAATAGCCCGTTTGCTTCACCAGCAGTCTTGGTAAGGAAGAAAGATGGGTCATGGCGCCTCTGTGTTGATTATAGAAGACTTAACAAGCACACTGTTAAGGATAGATACCCCATTCCAGTCATTGAAGACTTGATGGATGAGTTGGGATCTGCTACTCTGTTCTCTAAACTAGATCTCAGATCTGGTTTCAACCAGTTGAGGATTGAAGAAGGAGATGAATTTAAAATAGCATTCAAGACTCATGGAGGCCACTTTGAGTACCTTGTGATGCCTTTTGGGCTCACAAATGCTCCTGCTTCTTTCCAAGCGCTGATGAACTATATTTTCACTCCTTTCCTTCGCAAGTTTGTGATAGTGTTTTTTGATGATATATTAGTTTATAGTCCTACTATTGATGCTCATCTTGATCACTTGAGACATGTTTTTAAGACAATTAGAAGCCATCAATTGTTCCTCAAGAAGAAGAAGTGCCACTTTGCTACATCAAGAGTGGAATACCTTGGTCATTTCATATCTCAAGGGCAAGTTTTCTCTGATCCATCCAAGATTCAAGCAGTCAAGGATTGGCCTGTTCCTACAACCCTCAAGCAACTGAGGGGTTTTCTTGGCTTATCAAGCTACTATAGGAGATTTGTACTTGACTATGGCAAGATTGCAAGACCACTCACTGATTTGTTGAAGAAGGATAGCTTTGTTTGGAGTGAGCAGGCTACTGAATCCTTCAATCAGTTGAAAGAGGCTCTTATCTCTTCTCCAGTCCTAGCTTTACCTGATTTTTCAAAGATATTTGTTGTTGAAACAGATGCTTTCGGGAAAGGTATAGGTGCTGTTTTGATGCAAGATCACCACCCCATTGCATATATCAGCAAATCTCTGGGATTGAGGCAACAATCTATGTTTGTTCATGAAAGAGAGCTCCTAGCCATCGTGTATGCTGTCCAGAAGTGGGGTGCTTACCTTTCCCACAAGCCTTTCATTATCAAATCGGATCAGAAGAGCATCAAATACTTATTGGATCATAAACTCAATACACATTTTCAACAGGTGTGGATGGCAAAGTTAATGGGTTTTGACTTTGAAATTCAATACAAAACCGGTTCCTCCAATGTAGCAGCTGATGCCCTTTCTAGACAAAGTGGAGCTGAGTTGTTGCCTATGTTACTCAACAATGCACATGAGGACCTCCTTACTCTCATCAAGCAATCCTGGTTTTCTGATCCTCACTTGCAGGCACTTGTTGCTGATTTGAAGAATGATCCCTCTTCACACCCCAAGTTCACTTGGTTCCGTGATGAACTAAGAAGGAAAGGCAAGCTACTGATAGGCAATGATCCAGAATTGAAGCTCATCATCTTAAAGTGGCTACATGATTCATTTATAGGTGGCCACTCTGGTCGTGATATCACTGCTTCCCGGGTGAAATCTCTCTTTTATTGGAAGGGAATGAACAAGGAAATCCAGAATTACATAAGGTGTTGTGATACTTGCCAGAGAAGCAAACCTGAACTTGTCAAATCACCTGGTTTGCTGCAGCCTCTTCCAATTCCTCATCGTATATGGGATGACATCAGTTTAGACTTCATTGAAGGTCTGCCCTCTTCACATGGCAAGCAGGTTATTTTGGTTGTTGTTGATCGATTGAGTAAGTATGCTCACTTTCTCACTCTATCTCACCCGTACACTGCTCTTGATGTTGCACACTTGCTCCTTGACAATATTTTTAAACTCCATGGGATGCCCAGTATTGTGGTGAGTGATAGGGATCCTATTTTCCTCAGTTCTATTTGGAATGAGCTGTTTAAATTACAGGGTGTGTTGTTGAACAAATCCACTGCTTATCACCCTCAGAGTGATGGTCAAACTGAGGTGGTGAATAAGTCCTTAGAAACTTATCTGAGATGTATGTGTGCTTACAAGCCTACTAGTTGGTCTAAGTGGATTTCTCTGGCTGAGTGGTGGTACAATACACACTTCCATTCTTCTATCCAAACAAGTCCTTATGAAGTTGTTTACGGCCAGAGCCCTCCCATTCACCTCCCCTATCTTCCTGGTGAATCACCCAATCAAGGGGTTGATAGAACCCTCAGTGCTAAGGAATCTGTAATCAAACTTCTTCAATTTCATCTTCTTCGGGCACAGAACCGTATGGCACAGCAGGCAAATAAGAATAGGGCTGAGAGACAATTCAACATTGGTGACTCAGTTTTTTTGAAGCTGCAGCCCTATAGGCAGGTAACTGCTAGGCAACAAGCTGCTAATAAGCTCAATCCTAAGTACTATGGTCCTTTTAAGGTGGTTGATAGGATTGGTGTTGTTGCCTATAAGCTAGAGCTGCCCCCATCTGCTGAAATTCATGATGTGTTTCATGTTTCACAGTTAAAGTTATGCTTGGATCCTTCTACTGCTGTCTTTACTCCTTTGCCTACGGTTTCTGCATCATCCAGAGTTCCTTTTGCTGTTCTGGACCGAAAGATGGTTAAGAGGGGTAATGTTGCAGCTACTAAGGTGCTTGTTCAGTGGCTGGGAGAACCTAAAGAAGATGCCACTTGGGAATTTTACTATGATCTTCAACAAAAGTTTCCAAATTTTAATCCTTGAGGTCAAGGATTTTCTTAAGGGGAGGGTATTGTCACGGTTTTACTTGTGACTAGTTTTATTTACATTTCATTAGCTGAATAGCTAAGTTTACATTTCATTTTCACATTTTACTTTTACTTTTACCATTTTACCATTTGTAAGTGTGCATTACACATGCTTGGTGTAACTGAATTCCCACCACTATATTGTGAATGAAATGGAATGTGATAATCATAATTGATATCACAACAGAATTGATACTCTCTCTCTCTCTTACTTCACCTATTTCGTTGCATCATACTATTAGCATATTCGAAGGGTGTTCCATTCATCACCTTTCCATATCTAGTAGCAGGGTTTTACCGGATTAATTCCCTAAAATCCAAGTTTCCTGTTACAACGTGTGGATCTAACACGAATCAGAGAGTATTTTCCAGTTCTTCCTCTTTTTTTCTTATCTTGTCATATTTCTTTATTTGTTTTTTTTTCCTGATTTGCTTCTATTTTGGTTACAGGGGCTAAAAGTCTATAAGGGTGGCTGGATCTATTTTGCTTATATTTTGGTCAAGGCCACGCAAACAAGGGGTGGCTAGATCTAAAAGTGAGGATTCAGATCTGAATAGAAAAGAAAAAAGAGAGCCATTGATAGTTTCTGGAGAAAGAAGCAGAGAGAAAGAGAGCATTTTCTGGGTTTGGTTTTATTTGTAATTTTTTTGGGTTTTCTTTGTAATTTTTATGGGTTTTCTTTGTAGAAACCCTCTCCCTGTATTATGTTTTCTTTCAATTTTTTGTAATTACTGTTATTTTTAGACTCTTATTCCATTTTTTTGTAATTAGTGTAAGTTTCTGGGTTTGAACATAAAAACCCAGGTTCTCTTCCTCTTCTCTACTGCTGTGCTTTAATGTGTTCCAAAAAAAAACCTAGGTTCTCTAGTGTGTTCCAAAAACAATTAGTGTTTATAAAAAAATATCATTTTATAAAAAGTTAGTGTTTAAAGAATTACCAGTTTTTATAAAAATTTAGTGTTTAAAAAACTACCAATAAAATTAAATATTAGTGTATATAAAAAATTACCAATAGTGTTCATAAAACAACAATAATTAAATTTAATCAATTTTAAAATTTAAACTCATTAAATTTAATTATTATTTTTGAAAAAAAAAACACGTTTCAGTTACCGAGGGCCTCGCCTCTCGGTAATTATCTAGGGTCTTAAACCCTCGATAATTACCCGGGGTCACTAGCCGTCGGTAACTACCTATGGCTTTTGACCCTCGGTAATTTCCTCCGGCTTTTCATAAATGATGTCAAACCATTTAACTTTAATTAATAATTATTTTATTTTTATGTAAATATATATTTTTGTATCTTATCTCGATTATTAGGATAATATGCTGACATTTTAATTCGCTTTCCTGGATCTGATGACAACTCTTCTAAATTAATTTCAATGTGTTGTTGTCGGGAACTTGTTTTCATAATAAACTCCTTTTCAAAAATCTGTTCATTAACTCCTACAATTTAATCTTCTACAATTTAAAAACAAAGTTAATGACAAACAATAAATTAGGTACTGCCAAAACTCCTTATATTAGGTACTCGTAGTGGGTCTTGTTTCCAGCTTTCAAAATAACAATTAAATGAGTTTTATATTTCTTGTTTATAAATAAAAGAAGTATAGACTCAAATTGGTCATTCACAATAAACATAGAGACCAGTTTGGACCCTGAGAAATGAAAAAAAATATCAAAATCTTTAATTAAGAGTTTCAAATATTGGTCAAATTAGCCTTTGATAGGGATTAAAATGTCCCTAAAAAGGACAAATTTGACCAAAATTTGAAATTTGCTTTGGACTAAATTAGTATTTCTCATTTTTCAGAGACTAAATAGGTCTTTGTGTTTTATGTCAGGGACCAATTTGGACAAGTGAGATGAAAGAGACAGTACAATTGTGGGCAGTGGGTGCAAAACTGTAAAGTCGGAGGGGTCAGAATAAAAAATTTACAAGAAGCTAGGTGAGATTTAAAAAACTCAGCGAGTGCATATGCACACCCTCACATACACCTAGGTCGGCCCTTGTCCGTTGGACCACCCACAGATGTCCAGTCTTGCAAACTTCACGTTCTAGAAGTCCAGCCCTAGGCGTGATGGGGTGTGTTGGAGTCCCACATTAGATAGTGATATGGCCTCAATAGTGATTATAAGTGAGGGGACAATCCTCACCTCATGAGCTAGCTTTTAGGGTTGGAGTTAGGCCCAAACTCAAATTTTAATAGATGACCTCATAATCTATTTATTACTCAATTTTGGCTGCCTTTAATAATGGGGAGAGAAGATGGGTTTAATTTTTTTTAAATGTATTGACCAAAATATCTTTACATAAAATGTGGCATAAAAATTGTAAGAGAATAAAAATTAAATTAGATCAACACGGTGTGACACGGTTGATAGATAATCGGGTCCCTTGAACATGTGGTCACAGATTCGATCACATGCTTGTGTATGGAAGAACATCTATGGGGAGGTCAACCACTTAAATTAATATTT
The DNA here is from genome assembly GCA_037113605.1 of Calophaca sinica. Lineage (NCBI taxonomy): Eukaryota > Viridiplantae > Streptophyta > Magnoliopsida > Fabales > Fabaceae > Calophaca > Calophaca sinica. The sequence goes on from CM073735.1 coordinate 45,157,615, forward strand.
GTAGCTCAAGGGATTAATTTTTGGGTCCCAGACGGGAGATACCCTAGATTCACCATAAAAAAGGTAAATTAGTTTTGGATAAAACTTATATCTAGTTACTTGTGTCCTGTTTTCAACTAAAAAAATAGTAAAATTTTCAGAAATTGTTTGATGGGGTGTATTGAAAAACTGCCTCTTTGCCCCTGTTCACTAAAGAAAATTGTATTTTCGTGTCAGAAACTGTACAATGTCTAAGGCATTGTACCTAAGGTTTGCCCTCAGTTTACTAGCTAGAAAGTGATAACTTAGGGATTCAATTCTCCAAAGTCAATTCCAGTTATTCCAATTTTATATCGGCTAGCGCTAAGTTAAAAGGCAACATATCAGATGTTGATTACAATAACTTTCTTTACTATTGGTTTAGCAAATATTTTATTTGCACCAACTCAATAATCGTGGTTTTTAAATATTCTTACTACGTTTCGTAGGTCACTTCTGGAAGACATCTTGCTTTGGGGCTTCTATTTATTTCTCTTTTGTATAGAGCCTCTATACACTGACAGATTGACTGTGTTTTGGAGAAGAATTGAAGAATCTACCATGCTCTTTACGGTTCCTGCAACTTTGGATTATTCAATACTTTCCAGAATTCATTCATCATACCTTCAACCAATCTTAACTTCCTTCAGAGTGTTCAATACTAGGAGAACATCTTTGGCTCACTCCTATTGCCAAGAAGTTATCTTTCAAAGTTCCAAACACCTTTGTTGTCTGGAGAAGGGATTACACTAAGACTGGACAAAAAGAGCAACAACAGAAATTTATCTCACAATACTGATATAAGATCTAGAGGATGGATCAAGAAATCATCAGTTCAACTCAATGAAAAAGTAGCTAATCTGAGCAGTAACAAAAAAGAAGTTAATGAACATAGTTTAAAACAACAAGTACTCAACCAAAAATTAAACTCTGAAAGATGCCAAATGAAAGCAGCTACTAAAGACACCTTGACTGGATTTGGACGCGTAGTGGAGGATTAACTATGAAGATGCGATCAACCGTTAAGATGTCGTGAAAGATGCGATCTTGGTTTAAATCAATAAATTTCTTGGTTTACTCAGAAAAACAAACCTGTGAAGATGGCGATTACTCAGAAAAACAAACCCGTGAGGCCACCAGAGGCGTGTCCCAACCGGTGAGGAAGGCGATGTGAGACAGAGAAGAAGCATAGAGGCCAGAGTTCTGCGAACTGTGGAGAAACGTCACGATCTGTGAAGACACCGCAACTTTGAAGAGTCGTGGCTGGTGGGGCGAAGGCACTGGGCGTGTACGATTGGATCTAGGTGTGTTGTCGAGGATCAACCAGTAAGGTGAGGTGAATGATGATTAGTCTGGTTGTCTCAGTAGGGGCACTAGTATGAGAAGTTAGAACGACGCAAGGTGTAGAGGAAAAGAAATGAAAACCCTTGTCGAAGTATTTCAAGAGCACAAAGCAACAACTGAAAATAATTATTAAAAAAATCAGAAACCGGCCGGCCAACTCGCGTCGCCTCGCTTCCAGTCTGTTTTTTTGATGGGTTATGTGGGGCAGGTTACGACGGGCTGACAGGGTCATGACCCTGCCCAGTTTGAGGGTTAAAAAAGGCTAGCCTGTTGGGTTAAACTCGTATTGCCACCCCTAGTACACCCACAAAAAGCCATATCTAACAAAAGTCGAAAGGTTGCCATAAGTTTGCATGTATAACATGAGAAAACATGGCTTATACAAACGAATTGTATAAAATAATGAAATTCTCTCTCCCCATCCCATGTGTGAACCTCCTTCATCCAATGCCTTTCATACTGCGACCCCCACCCCTTCCCACCCCTCATTCCTACCCCTGTACTTTTTTTCCGTTCTGTACCGAAAATTTATTTCTGGTAGGCAATCAAAAACTCTTTTACAATACCGAAAACTTATTTACACGACCGGAATCTTGTTTTCACTATAGAAAACTCATTTTTACTATCGGAATCTTAGTTTCACTACTAAAAATTGGTTTTCGAAAAAAAGAAAAAAAAAGAGTTTTAGGGGGTGGATCGCAGGGGAGGACGCTTTGCGTGAGGGGGTCGCTGTTCGCTGGGGGAGGGGTCGCAAGTGGTGGGGGATGAGGAGAGAGAAATGTAAGGATATTTTAAGGCGAAAAAGGGAGGGGTGATGTAAATAAAAAATGAGGGTGCTGAAGCCATTCCTTTTTCCGGACTACATTATTTCAAGCGATTCTTTCTCTTCATTACAGGCCCAATTATATGCATATGACTTTGGGGCCGGGCCGGGGGTTACATTACAGACTTACAGACTGCAATGTGCGTGAGATAAAGGCCATTATTAAATGCACCCCCACCTGGTAGGTACACCCCCCCCCCATTTTGCAAATTTTCTAAAATACCCCTCTAATAAAATCAGCAAAAATTCCTTTTTTTTTTAATTCTGAACATTTTACCGGAAATTGCAATTTCCGGTAACATTGTGTGTAAAATTGTATACCGAAAATTGCAATTTCTGGTATACAAATTGTATACCGGAAATTGCAATTTCCGGTATATAATTTGCGAATTTTCCATAATGCCCCCTTGAATAACAAAACAAAAACTCAACCTTCACCCCGATCCACTCACATTCACGCTTCCGGAAATTCTAAATCCCTGAAACTGAAAACGCTCTATTCTTACCGGAAATTGAAAATTTTCGGTACGCTTTTTTTTTGTTTTTTAAACATAGTTCCGGAAATTGCAATTTCCGGTATACAATTTGTATACCGAAAATTGCAATTTCCGGTGATTTACAATTCTATACCGGAAATTACAATTTCCGGTATACAAATTGTATACCGGAAATTGGTATACAAATTGTATACCAGAAATTGCAATTTCCGGAACAGAATTGTAAATCACCGAAAATTGCAATTTTCGGTATAATTGCAATTTCCGGTGATTTACAATTCTGTTCCGGAAATTGCAATTTCTGGTATACAATTTGTATACCGGAAATTGCAATTTCCGGTACAGAATTTATTTTATTACATTTTAATATAATTAATTTATTTGTCTTTCAGATATGCCTAAGTCGAGAGGGAGAGGAGTAGCTTCCACTCCTGGTAGTGCGCCTCACGTGAACAACGACTGACTGTGGATCGCCTCTCGAGCGTCAGAGGCGTATTACTAGCAGGCTGCCGCACAAGGATGTAGTTGGTGACCAGGATCCCCATTTTGTATACGAGGCTCCAGAGGATATAGCTGGAGGAGACCATGGTATAGTTGGAGACCAGGCTCCCTTTCCTGGAGGACCTTATGATGGGTCGTTGCTTACAGATTATCAGCATCACGTTGCCTATCGGATATGGCAGGGGCATGTATATATCTGGTTGTTATTTGATCAAATGTTTATTTTTTTATATGATCAATGATGTTTATTTGTGTGCAGGAGCGTGATGCGCTTAAGGTGGCCTCTCACGGCCTGAAGTTGCAAAAATGGTTGAGGGGAAGAGTACCACCGCCTCCTCATGTAAATGAGCATCTCTCAGAGGCCGGCCTAACCTCCTTGCTATACTGCAGCTTCAGGATGGTTGACAGGGCCTTCATCGACCTTTGCGAGAGATGGCATCGGGAGACGAGCAGCTTCCATCTGCCCTTTGGAGAGATAACAGTCACGCTTGATGATGTGTCTGTCCTCCTAGGCCTTAAAGTGAGCGGCTCTTTTTATGTACCCCCAGTGATGGATCCAGACATTTCCATATCTTATTTACAGACATTTCTGGGGTGTACATATGAAGAGGCAAACAAGGAGACGACAAATATGAGGGGCGCTCATATGAGTATTAACTTCTTGATGAAGACATATGACCCGGCCCAGCGTTTCACGATGGGCCGGTGGGACTATGCAGCCAGGGCCATGATAATGTTGTTGTTGGCCTGTACCATTTTGGCAGACAAGAGCCATGTATATATTGACATCAAGTACCTGGACCTGGTACGTGACTTGAGGGCAGTTGGTAGTGTGTCATGGGCTAGTGCTGCACTAGCCTTCTTGTACGGATATGTGGGAGACGCTAGCCTGCATGACACTAAGCAGATTGGCGGATACATGACACTTCTTTAGGTACGCAACATATTTTTGTAAACAATTATTTATTTAAAGTACATTGTATGGCGTGTTGATTCATTATTGTTGTCACAGGCATGGATATATGAGTATTTCCCTCGTCTTTGCAAGAGGAAGGATAATGGCATCACCCCGGGCATGACACGAGCCATGAGGTGGTCGCCGGTTAAGGGTGACGGCCAGGTGGAGCCCTTCAGGAGAGCGCTGGTTGCGTTGGCAGTCGATGACGTTGTTTGGAGACCGTGGGAGGGCATTAGGGCGGGTTGTCATCCGGCGTGCCTGTTTTCGGGGTACATCCGGTGTGCCTCATTTATTGTGTCGTACCTGCCTGAGAGGGTAGTCTGGCAGTTCGGCTACATCCAGGACATTCCCCGGCCGCCACCACCGCGTCCCACAGCTGCAGAGATGATGGATGCATGGATACAGTTTCCTATGCACTCTATCATGTCGACTGTCCCCGATTATACCTGGCCTCGTATCCAGCAGAGTGCACTGACAGGTGTATCACAGGATGTCGCATCCACTCCTGATCAATCCGGATGCTCCTGAGGCTGCGGCTACTCCTGATTGTGTAAGTGTTTAGATATACATTATGTATTTTTTGTGTTTGTTTATTTTCTCTTATGTCTCTCTGATGTCTTGTTATAATTTGCAGCCGCATTGTGATGATATGGCTGAGAGGCTGGCCTCAGTCACCAGCATTCTCCAGACAGCCTCTGAGACCGACTATGAGATGATGGACCCCTCTCTGCTTGCCGAGTATATTTCCCAGGCACTACAGATAGCGCAGGGTGGGACGGAGGCGACCACATCCGGGGCGAAGCGTCGACAGCGGAGAAGATAGGGTTTTTTTTTATGTTTATTATGTTTTTTTGTTATATTTGGACATCTTTTGTTGTTATATTTACATTTTGTTATATTTGCGCTTCTTTTTTGATGTTGTTTAATCGTGGCCACTCGCTCGTTCTTTTTTATTCGCGTAGCCTATGCTCCCAACAATGAACCAACTTCACGAGGTTTATAGAAAAAAAATGATACATTTGGACTGCAAATTCAACACTAAAAAAACCAACGTCACATTACATTACATTGCATAACCAACAACATAATTCACTCTGCCACCAATTCAACATTAAAAAAAACCAAACCCACATTTAAAAATAATAAAGTGTACTACATATCACTACAATGTAGTCAATCGTCATTCAATCGTACATGGTCATCTGGTACTATCGTGTAGTATGACGCTTGGCGGAAATAATGTAAACCATTCTTGCAATCGACGCGACATACGTTGTTGCCCATGAGTGAGCCTCGGATAAGCATATTGGCGCCAACCGGAGCGACGTTAGGCAATGGACATCCTGGCTTAAGAAATACCTGAAAAAATGCAGATTAATTAAACACATTGTTTAATTTTACATTAAAAAGATAAATTTAAGTTAAAACACATTCTTTGTAAAAATTTACCTGTACCCGGTGATTTTTGTTGACAAACCCAATACAAATTATGGCGTTGTTTGGTGGGTTGGGTGACACATGCCCCTAAGAGGAAAAATGACCAACACGTTCGATTGCACTCATTCAAAGAGACTAGAACCAATTTATATTTGGTTGCTATTACGTAACCCATGTCCGTAAGGTCATCCACTTGTCACGCAGCGGTACCGATTACACCTATCAACGACTCCCTCAATGCTTGATATTGATCTCCAAAAAGCCGGCCATATAAATCATAATCATTCTGATCTCTTTTTCCAAGTCTTGCCGGACTATAGGCCATCCGTCCTCAGATTTATCAAGTAATGCTGCAATGGAACGATATCCGCAGTTTCCATCATCTTCGACATCCACTATTTGTTCAATATATGGATGAAACTGTGGAGGAAATTGGCTTAGGTAAGGCGTTTGATGTACATTAGATGGCACATCAAATCGTTTCTTTTTCCTTGTAGGCACATTAGATGGTAGATTAGATGCCTTTGATGTATTCTCAGATAGTACGTCAGAATACATGTTGCCCACATGCTCAGAATACATGTTGTCCACATGCTCAAAATATGATGGGTCGCGCCTAACATCATATCCATCCATTGCTGGGGCCTTACCTTTACCCTTTTTCGGTGCTCCCTTGGTCTTCACCTTTTGAGGAGGTGGACATATTGAAGTTGTGTCTGGAAATACAAGTTCACGCACTTTGGCAAACAGTGTCCTCTTGCCAATAACATTAAGTGATCGAAATCGATTTACCAATGCATCTCATTGAAGCGCAAGCTCTTCCTCGACACCATATACATCTCAACTTTGTTTTGTTGCGATTGGTATTCACCAAAATGTAAACTCCTCGATTGCAAGTGAAGCGCCTCCAATGGAATAGGTGCAAACAGTCTTATGTAACCCGCCAACTCACAAGCACAAGGTAACCCATGTGTCGTTCTGATTAGGCAACGACAAGTAGATTTATCGATACCCACATAATTCACTCTGCCACACTCGTCGGCAATAAGTTGCAGTGCAGTCCTTGATACAAATCCATGCAATCTGATAAACAAACGGTTGTTGTGCCTGTGCTCCACTACGTTTATGCTTCTTTCGAATGATGCTTTTATCTCAGTGTGTTGCAGTGCAATCATATTGTTCATAGTTTCCCAACAATGACACAGGTCACCCCTACTGTTTTGTAGATTCCTCTTCAATGTCCAATGTGCAGACTCAAATTTCTAATAACAAACAAAAATTAAATCACATCAAATACCAATGACACCATTTAAAAAACAAAATTATCAACATAATTTTATCTACTGGTTTAAGCATACCTATTTGTTGTTGTATTTCCGAAGTGCATGACTTGGTTGGTCCATGCCGCAACAAACTTTTCCTTAAAGGGGTTCAACCATGTATTCTTGACATATTCAACAAAAATAGGAAATTCTGAACATACACACTCAAAAGTCATCAACCATTGCTGATACTCAAACTCGTCAGTCGCATCAACAACACCATCCCATGCATTCTTCGCTACCTCATGTTTGTCTTCATGAAATACCAACTTCTTGCATTTCGCATAGACATTCTTACCTATGTGCCATTGACACAACAAATTGGCCGAAGTTGGAAAAACAGACGCAATTGCATTCATCAGAGCTAGATCTCTATCAGTAAGAATAACTTGAGGAAATGATTCCTGTCGCACAAACAGACCTTTTAACTTTAAGAGTGCCCATTCAAAGTTATCCTGCTGCTCAGAATCCAAATAGGCAAATGCCACAGTGTATGTAAGGGATGTGCTGGTAACACCAACAATTTCAAACAGTGGCAGCTGATATCTGTTGGTTTTGTAGGTGCTGTCCATGAACAAGACAACGTGAAATGTATTCAATAAATTGACGGCATCTGGATGTGTCCAAAAAATATCTCTAACAACGTCAGAACCTTCATGTCTTCTATACCAGGACACATATCGATCACGTTGGATTAAGTTCAACAAGTGTTGCATTTCAGTTCTTGGACCTTTCTGTGTTGATCGAAACTTACGCCGCTCATTATATACTTGGTGGTGGTAGTGAGATTGGTCACATTGCGACTTTTCGATGTCAATAGAATGCTTCCGACCTTACGTTGTTCTTTGTCATATCATGAACAATTTCTTTCTCATTTTGATTTAAACGACTAACAAATGGATGACCCATCATGCTTTCAGTATCCGATGGTTGTGAATTCCACAGAGGACCTTAAGTATCCAAATTCACCCATTGTGACAGGGGTCTTCCTTTAAGCCGAACGGACACTCACACTTATGAGATCCAGTTGACTTTGAAGAACTTGATGACTTTGATCTATACTTTCCACCCCTTTCACAACCCAGAATGACTTTTGTTTTTCTTCCTCTTTGTCCTGTTTCTGTATCTGATCTTACAATGACAACAACTATATTGTTTTCCTTCCCAACCTCTCGAGCCCAATACATAAGGTCATCTCGTGTAGGAAATATCTACAAAAAAGTATTAATCTTAATGTTTTGCTAAAAAAAAATACGACATATTCACAATATCAAACAATAATTAAATTACTGCGTAGTAGTGAATACATCACTACAATCGAAATGTTGGGAAGCGTCGGTCGACTTGTCGACCGTCGAATTGAAGCCACTAAAATCATCCATTTCCAATGAAACTAAAATGAAACAAACAATAGATTATTACGTGGGAAAAAAAGTTTGAAAAAATAACGTCGAAATTTGCAATTTCGGAAAAAGATTAAAAATATAACGTCTTTGGAAATTCAAAATTTCCGGTACACAATATTTTAGTCTTTTCCGAAATTACAAATTTCGATCTTATTTTTATATCTGAAATTGCAATTTCGGTATAAAATTGTATACCGAAAATTGCAATTTTGAACAAAATTCAAAAAGCGAAACAAAGTACGTCTGAAATTCGTATTTCTGCGATGAGCGTTGCACCAAGTCTGCGTGCAAAAAAATAAAAAATGAGTGTTTGACTACAAAATCCTTTGATGTAAAGGGGAATGGACCTGTCGTAAATAAGCTCTTTTGACCATCATAAGCTGGCATCTGTTTATCAACGATTGTCTCTCGATGCATTCGGACTAGCTTACTTTGCTAAGTAAGCTAGTCCTCGATGCAAAGTAAGCTAGTCCGAATACATCGAGAGATTGTTGACAGTATGGGTGAAAATCTTTAATCAAAGGATTCAGTTTCTCCCCCAAAAGAGAATTATCTCTTTCGGGTAAAATTGTGTGTAAAATTTGTGTACCAGAAATTGCAATTTCCGGTAACATTGTGTGTAAAATTTGTTATCGGAAATTGCAATTTCCGGTATACAATTTGTATACCGGAAATTGCAATTTTCGGTTCACAAATTTTACACACAATTTGTATACCGGGAATTGTAATTTTCGGTATACAATTTTACACACAATGTTACCGGAAATTGCAATTTCAGGTATACAAATTGTATACCGGAAATTGCAATTTCCGGTAAAATATTCAGAATTAAAAAAAAAGAATTTTTGTTGATTTTATTTGAGGGGTATTTTAGGAAATTTATAAAATGGGAGGTGTACCTACCAGGTGGGGGGTGCATTTAATAATGGACGAGATAAATAAGACTAATAAGGCTTTTATTTGGACAGGAAATAAGACTTATAAAGCTTTTACGCTTATTTACCAAAATTATTTATTTCCTTGTTGCCTAATTTCTTTGAAGGCGAATTTCACACTTAACAACAAAACAATATTTTGCCTCAAAAACAAAAACAAAAACAAAAACAAAAAACAAAACCAAAAACAAAACAATATTTAAGATAATTTTGTTATTGAGTCTTCCCCACGTTTAGGTTTACCTGTAATAATTACATGAAAGTCCAAACTGATACGTAACTGTAAATAATACGGCCCACTTCTTTTAAAAGGTTATCACCTTTTTCATTAATTTATAAAAACTATTTTAATTTTAATTTTGAAAACAAATTAATTATTATAGTATTTTTATCTTACATAATAACGTGCCTTTTTGACACGTATCTTTAAAACTTTCATATTCATTTTACATTTAAAAATTGTCTTCGTATTTAACTGAAAACTATTTTTCTTAATTTTAATCAAGGTTAAACATAATAAGATATTTTAAAATCACATTAATATTAATTTTATCAATTAAATTAAATTAAATTTTATGGAAAGATTTTAATATCTACATTTTTATGTAAAATAAAATATCACCTTTTCATTCATTTATAAAAACAATTTTAATTTTAATTTTGAAAACAAATTAATTATTATTTTTACTTACATAATAACGTGCCTTTTTGACACGTGTCTTTAAAACTTTCATATTCATTTTACATTTAAAAATTGTCTTCGTATTTAACTGAAAACTATTTTTCTTAATTTTAATCAAGGTTAAACATAATAAGATGTTTTAAAATAACATTAATATTAATTTTATCAATTAAATTAAATTAAATTTTATGGAAAGATTTTAATATCTACATTTTTATGTAAAATGATATAACAATTCTCTGGATGCGGAAATGTTTCGTAAACTTATGATGCTGATGTTTATTAAACTATAAAATATAAATAAATACTAGAGTATCCTATTTGTGCCCGGAAGCCCCTTTCATTGTTTTTTTATTAATAGTGTAAAGTTTTCATTAATCCTCACAAAATAACAGACCATATGCATATAGCATAGAGTCGTATGAAACGCTCTAACCTAAACCGACCATAAATCGAATATATAGATTTGCAACGTCTCAGCACATAAACAATTACAACTCAAAGACATGTCTTTGACTTAACACAAACAAGACTAACAATTATTCCAAGAATATTAAAAGAAATTAAAAAGCCTAAATTGTTCAAGCCATCAAATATCAATTGCACGCTATTTCTACTGGAGGCAGAGTTTTTTGCCTGACATTACGGGGTCCACAATTGGCCTTTTTTGAGTTCGCGGTCGAGAAACTCTGTTTGCGTGAAAGAAAAAGAGGGCATCAAATGCATCAGCATCACAGAAATTTTGTGGTGGATGCCGGATACAATGTCATCCATTCTTTTAAATAAGCTTTTGTTGGCATTCCAAAAGTTGCAAATAAATATACTTCTAGTAATCTCCTAGTGCTCAAATAAGTAAGAGTTGTTCCGATTTTCGTCAATGTTTTAAAATATGTAATAATTTAATAAACTTCGACAAGTAGGTACGTTTCCCATAATTAAACGGAATGTGTCTGGCAAGAATAAAAATCACTACTTTTTGAGTTTATTACTTAATAAGTAATTATAATGTTGTCTTATTGTTTTTTTATAATGAAAATTTAGGATGAGAGGAAAGAGTTTGTGAACCTTACCGGACCGATCGCTCCAGTTTGGTGGAGCGCTTTCGCCTTACAAGCTCGGCGCTTGAAGTACTGTGTATCGTATCAGAGCGATCAGGTACAGGCATAAGGACTTTACAAGGCCACATGACAATAGGGCAAAGTTGCTAGACTCATTGGTCAGCCTGACGATGGCGCACCAAGAAGCGTGGGGGTCACATTAATAAACTGGCCATCTACTAGGGATAGTACAAGTCGTACCCTTAACATGTGTCCCTATAGCCCTAACGACCTACCCAGACTATAGGGTGATGTGTCGCTACGCCATAGGATAGGACAGATCGTGCAATGATTGACAATGATATCCCCTGATTCACCCTAACAGCTTGGTAGGGGAAGGATTCTATACAATGCGGAGTATCGTATGCATGAGGTCGTTACCATATAAGGACACAATTAGGTCATTAAGACGAACTTTTACTTTACCTTATGTGTATTGTCTGCCTTAGGTCATCGAGATACTAGTGGCAGTGGTACCCTAATACTCACACTCGTGAACAGTATGCCCTAGTCCAAGGCAAAGAATACCCCAGGGCTCTAAGAGAGCATACAAAGGAATGTACATTTACCTTGCCCCAAGAAGACTAGTGAGAATTCGAGCTTGCGGCCTATCATATACGAGATCCTGTCATGCTTCACTAAAGCAACCCCTTGGGATAATGTTGTCTTATTCATGTAGCCAATCTTAGCTATGAGATATAACTTGAATACTGTCATTGATTAAATATGGAATTTAACACATAATAAGCAAATTGCACAAAAAATACATAGTAAGTAATTATACTGCTATCTTTTTTTGATGAATAAAATTTTAGGTGAGTTGGTCCCGGGGGCTCACTAGAGTTAGGAAAAGTCTCAAGACTCAAAGAACGCTCACAGGAGTATTTACATATTATCCACTAACGAGGTCCTCATATCAGTAGTGAGATTAGAACACGCATCCTTGTGAAATATGAGTTGAATGCTTACTAACTGGACCAACATTCGTTAGCACTGCTGTCTTATTCATGTAGCCAGTCTTTCCTAATGAGATGTAACTTGATTATTGTTGTTGTTGATTAAAACTTTACCTAAATACGCTGAATATAATTTTCATAATTCCAACTTGACACAATAAACTTTAGACAATGCGCATATTATTTTTGGGGTGAATCTTTGGGCCCCATAATTTCAGATAGTTTTCAAATTAATTATAACATAAATTCAGATCTCTCATTAGGTGTTAATACCCAGTTTTGTTTAATATTGCTTATTATATAATATTTAAAATTAAAATTATTATTTAATTACTATCGGTTCAGTTGAACCATTAAACCTTGAACCAATGTCTTTGCCATTTCATTAACCGGTCCAATTTTCATTACTTTTTAGTCTGGCCATCCGGCCTATCACCCATATCAGTTAAAACATATTGGTTTATAACACTCCAATATTTTTGAATTCAATTACCCCGTTTTAATTAAAAAAAAAAGTATAATAGGTCAGCTCGAATGGGTTGAAACAAACTCAAGATGACAATTACATCAAGGGGGAAACCAATTAAAAAAACAGAAGAGAAACAGCATGCCAACGATTTCCTCAAAAGGAAATAAAGACAAGCATCGCTAATGAAACGATTTTGAATGGGGTCCTCTCCCTTTGGTAGTTTGGTTGGGACCGCGTAGTTAAAGTTCCGCAGTTTGAAGCAGCTTGCGGACTCCAAGATCGTTAAACCATTAAATCATGTAAATTTCGGTAAATATTATTTTTTGTTTGTACCATTGCATCACATGAAACTTTTCCATCTGTAACCAAAAAAAATAATAATAATGTTACAGTAACAAAAAAAAACATGAAACTTCTCCATCCTCATCCAACAGATTTTGTATGTCCCAGAATCTTCCTACTTTGTCTCATCCAACAGATTGAAAATCATACATATACTATAATTAAGTGAAGCAGTTATCTGGTAAATATATACGGATATAATATAATCTTAGGAGTTGGGACATTCTCTGTTAAAAACAAAAATGCATGATGCTTTTACAGTACGTATGAGAAATGATATATGAATGTAAGAAAAATATATAAAACTCTTAGATAATCAAAGGTAAATGAATGGTGAAGAAAACATCAATAGTAATTTCCACCAAATTTAAAAATTTCGAGCCACTTATTTTTTATGTATATAGAAGTTTTTTGAGATTACCATTCATTTCATTTCCTTTATTTTTTTAAAAAAATTAAAACCAATAATTCGTGGGATTGTAAAATTAGTGAAATAAACAATTGACTTTTTTTTTAAGGGTGGAGGCTTTGAAAAATATTCATCTAGCGGTTAGCAGCTACAGATAAAAAGTAACGATTCAGCTCTTCAAATTTTTCGCCATGAAAAAGTAAGTAGTAAAGAAATTAAAATTTTATAAAAAGATTTAATAACTCTCTAAATCCCTGAACAATTTGAGAATTTTTAAATAGTTCCCTGAATTAAAATTTTAAATATTTAGGTTTTTGAAGTTATCAATAATTTGTAGTTGAGTCTTTGAATTTTAATTGAGTACCTGAAACTTTTAAATAATTTGTAACTAAGTCTCCGCTTATTGATCAGTTCATGGACTTGGTTATGCCCCCACTCAACACTATTCTAACTCATATGCCTTCAAATACTCTCAATCAACCCTATCATATGTCTTACTAACTAGTATTGAGTACCTGTGCAACGCACGAGGAGAAATTTGTCAAAAGAATCAACGTTAGTTATGATTTATAATTTGTTGTGTTCAGTTATTGAGCAGCAACGACGTTTAACAGTAAATCACATAATTGTATTAGGCATGCATCAATGTTGCGTATCAACTATCATGTACCTCTTTTATAAAGCTCAACATAACATCAAGATCTTAAATATACCATAATGATCATATGAAAAATTGAAAATAAAAGATGCATTAAAATTGTCAAGTATATTTACTTAAAGTTATTCTCATGGACGAACTACATATTTTTCGCTATAGTGTCTGAACAGTAACATCATTTAACGGTTAATCAAAATTTGATCAGATTTGACATTGATTAAAATCATGTAATTAAATGCACTTTCGAGTAAACTTTTCAATCTTATTGATAGAATCCTTTACAAAACTGATGAAGTGAGAAGTCACAATATGTCTCTGTATTCATAAAATGAAGTCTGGGAATGCAAGAAATGACAAACAACATAGAGCTGCATGATGCTACTCATGTACCAATAACAATAGTTCCAATAAAAAACTTCAAAATCCTCTTCTTCACTATGATGTACCAATAACTATAGTTACATTACAAAATTCCTTCTATCGAAAATTAAATTTTGCTATGTTTCCTTCTCATTATTTGCAAGAATGTATCATACTACTTCAATGCCAAATGATCTACTAACTTTGATAGCTGCATTGTTTAACTTTAGCACACGATGAACTGTCTTGGCAAGTTGGCAGGCAAGTATTACCCGTGCAATGCACGGGCTTCTTTTGAAGTTCTTGAAATTTAATGGGTGATGAATTGCTTTTTTTTTATAATACATATCGCGTATCTTACAATACAAATACAAAGACTGGTACATATTATAAAATGTATCAATAAAAGAAACCAAATTTGTGGACATCAGCAAAATAGAAGTCTTAGTAGGTCATCATGTGTCGACATTCATCTTGACTGTGCTTTTCCCGTGCAGTTTGTTTTATCCGTTGAACTTCTTCCTTCAGAACTCTGAGAAAAAAAAAATAAGTGATGAAAAGGGAAGCTACTCAAGTTAAACGAAACAAAGCAAGCTATCAAACTGAGCCAAATGTGTTTAAATCAAGGTACCAAAATGTTGAAATATTATTGTAAGATGCGCAACTCCAAAATGTACTGCATCCAAGTTCTATGTTGCTGCAACACCTACAAATGAACTTCCCCTTATGAATGTGTCTATCAAAGTTTGATTTTTATAAACTGTAAAACTTGTATCAAAGGGATCATCCAAGTTCGAGTCACCACTGTTATTGCTAAAATGTTGCACCCTTTCAATGGTTTCTTCTTATCTGTTTCAGTTTCCTTGACAATGGTTTGCTAGCTCATGGTTCCATGACAATGTAGTACTTCAGACTGTTTCATTGAGATGGTTGAAAGAATAGACAAACATAGGTTAAGAATGAACTTGCTAGGATTTTCATTGGGCATGAGATGACTGGAAAGCTTATAACAGATTTGAATTAATTTCAAGCCGTAAAGATATAAGGGAATACTTAAATGCAATTGCATAAATTAATTTGAGACCTCAATAGATTACCCAAACTCTTTAAGCCAATTTCCATTCTTATACTCTATCCAATATTTAATGATAAAAACCTTTTCAAAAGAGAAGAGAAAACTTCTATCCATCAGTTTCCCCCAACCCTCTATAAGATTCCTCCCCCAACCCTCTATAAGATTCCTCCCACTATCAGAAATTATCTGAATGCATTTTTTAAGGTAGACCATTTGCCACAAATGGAACACATACCAATAGAACAAAACCAAATTATGAAAACCAAAAGTAAAGTGAATAAGCTAAAAGAAGCAAAGGAAAAATATTTTATTCGAATAAGAAGTAAAGGATATAGTATATGACCATGACATAATTTTCTTTATCATTTAGGCAATTACATGACTATAATAAGAAACATAAGTTTAGGGCAAATACACAATAGCTTACAGAGTCAACTTTCAGTTTCCGTGAAAAGCATTCTAAGAGAAATGGCAAATGCAAAAAAAAAAAAAAAAACCTACCTTTAAGTAGGATCTAAATCACCAAGCTATTAATGCTTGACCTCACGACTGTATACAATTTCATAGCCTATAGACTGCCCTGCCAAAGAGATGATAAATAGTCACTGATAGTTGAGTTAAATCTTAAATACAAAACAACAAAAAATATTTAGTAATTAGTAATTAGACATATTGTATTTGAAACATAAAAATAATGACAAAATAGAATGATTAATAATTTAGTATGAAGTAATTAGAAATTAAAGGATATTATATGACGATCAGATCCAAAGCAAGTGCAACAAGAATGATAAATTCATCAACAAAAGCTGCCATATTATAGATAACATGGTCAAACATAGACCAAAATTTCTTCATTGGAAAAGACTTCCTCCACTGGAAAGGAGATATTCAGACAGACAAAAGCATCATCACTTGTGACTACTGCTCAAATGCCTCTGTCATACAAATATTAATTTTTTAAATTAGAAGGGAATCAGATATAGGATTATGAACTAAAAACATAAAAAACGCATTTATGAATGGTTTGTATTTTAAGGCCATCTCTATTAGCAACTCGCCATCTTTGAGTCAGATAAATTTCCATTGTTTGAAATTTCATTCTTCCTGCTTGACCATGTATCCAAAGTTGGTTTTGTACAAATCAGTGTTATTGAATAATGTTCCACAAATCAACATTTTTTCCTAACTTTCACTCCCCAACTTGATGCCCAAGCTGGCTCAACTTTAAACAAAGAAAGCATGTATGTTGAAATTATGTATGTTCTTCAAAGGAAAGCATATAGTTGAACAATATATTCCATCAAAATCAAAATATTGAAGAAAAAGGACAATAAGCAATAACATATGAAGGAAAAATGAGAAGAAAAAAGAGAAGAAAACTGCTGTAGCAATGAGCAATAGAGAAGAAAAAAGAAGTAAACTGTTGTACAAAGCTAAAAGAAGAAAAATCTACTGGAAATAGAAATAAGAAATGAGCACAGGTAACAGAGATATGATACATTTGCATCAAGATAATTGTCCACAAAGCTCAATAAGAGGTTCAACATTGTTAAGAAAAGGCTTACTATCATCTCTCATTAGTATCTTTTTGACATTGTAGCTTCATGTAGAAAATCACTCTAACAAAAAAAAGAGAAACATTAAACACATGAAACATGGGTATTATAAATATAAACCTCAAGGGGCACAAAAAAGTTATCATCTGCACTAATACACTTCATTCTTCCTCAAAAATCTGCATCTAGAGCATCATGAGCAGCAAGTGTCCTAACAATTATTTGACCCATCAAACATGATTCAAATGCTACCAAATTTAATATGAAACCCAACATACATATAAACATGTCTATAGTTTAGTATTTCAATAAAACATCATTGAAAAGTATAGTTTTATAGGTTGAGAACCCTTGGCAGCATTCCTAGATACATTACTTACGCTAGTGTTTCCACTGGTAGGCTCAATGAGGAGACACTACAAAATGATTAGCAATTACCCTTGTAAATTCATTTGTTATTTGATAACAAATTGTCTAAGTACCTCATAGAACCAACAAAATGCAGAATTTTAGGCAAATGAAAGATTCAGACAAAGATTCGTACTCTAACCCCATAAAGTTTTCCATGTAACACTTTGGAGGAAGAAAAACACCTCAGTCATCAATCAAAATTTTCTTTTGAAATCTTTTCAGTCACTTGTGAATACACCACCTAAATAGGATAGCAAAATTTTTCAGCACATGGTGAACTAAATTTCAGCATAACTATTGGATCATGGAGTAGGCAGTAGCAAGTCTACAGTATGACCAACATAAATATGTAAGTAAGAGAGAACCTTATTGGATAAGCTTCAAAACCAAATGTATAAAGCATCAAAAAAACGAAACACACTAAAATGCAAAGAAACAGTGATGTATGTTTAAATATCAAGTTTTAGTTTCCCTTAGAAGTTAAAAAAAATGCATGCAATAAACAAAGGAGGAGCCAAAATGCAACTGGATACATTCCTTTTTAGCCAATAGTATCGCACAATAATATATACAGGAGTGGTTTGTTTGAGAAGTTGAGAACTTTGGAAGCACTTCATTACTTGTCATCATTTGAAACTTGGGGTTTACCATAAAGAGCACTACAACCAAAACATTTTAAACACAATGAACAAACTAAACAACCAAAATGTTTATTTAAAAAAAAACTCAAGATAACACACTCAACTCACATCAGAACAACATAAAAAGACCTAAGAAAAAACTAAGGATTTGACCAGCACACCCAGCTCATAGAACATAAAAGGACCAAAAAAATAAAAATGAATGCAAACATAAACAAATAGAAATACAAATCAACCATGAGTTGTAACCTTTGGAGGCTTTAGAGCCAACAAACCCTCACTGCTGCTTTTGCGAGCTCTTTTCCTAAAAACAATCCAATAAAAAAAAATCAGTTTGGGGATGTTACAATATTAGGTGTCGTAACTCCCTTCAGGTTGCTCTTTTTTACCATTCTGATAAATAAAAATGAAAAATAATATGAGACATAAACCTAAACCTCCATGAAAATCAACATTTTGAGATGCTAAAGCTAAGAAAAATGAAAATCTAAAAAGATAAAGCGGGAGAAGAAAAACCAAAGCGTAATGTTCGAAGAGGGGACCATGGGAGGAGTCAGGCAAGGAAAGAAGAGAGAAGAGAGAAGAAAAACACTAACCAAAACCTCCATGAGCCTGACCGCAACACACCGCCATTGTTGTCGGCTTGGAGCTCCTTCCACAACTCCGTCTCCCTTCTGTTCTTCCTGCTTCTTGTCACCCTGTTATGGTGGTAGACAGAGATAGAGGTTGAATAGAGAGAGATGGCTTCACACCCAGCTCGCGGCGGTCACTGTTAAGGATTTCGACAAGTGTACCGAATCGTACAAGTAATAAAGTGAGTAAGTGAGTTATCGTCTCCACAGGGATTGTGATCGATTAGTTAACTTAACAAACTTTGTAACTATTTTGAACGAGGACCCAAATTTTGGTATTTGAAATTTAGAATATTTGTAACAACTCAAAATAACTATAACAACGATTTGAAAATCAAAGGATTAAAAATGACTAGGGATCGAATCCTCTTGTTTCCACTCTTATGCATTCAATCTACAACCAACGCAAGTTATTCCATACAAATTGAAGTTGAATCAATGAAATTATATTAAGTACAATTCCTTGTCTCATAAACCCTTTAACTAAACCAAAAATCCCTAATTCCTTAGGTGATCAATGATACAGTTAAGCATAAAGATCAATGATTCATAAGAACACATGCTCATAAGGTTATATTCCTATAATCCTCCTAAACATGACCAACAAACTCAGTTCAAGTTCAAACCCCAATTTCTCAATCGTGAGAAGAACCCCAAATCAATTTGACAGCAATCAATTACCAAAAAGCATTAAGAATAGAGGTGAAGGCTCAATCATAATTGAAATAGACTTGCATTGAAATAATATAATCAAACTACATAAGAGTTTCCACAAGGTTCATCTACCCTAGTCTAAAAAGCTTAGTTACTCATAGAGAAACAAGAATCAAACCAGATAAATAGAGAAAAGAGAGAAAACCACTTCATTGAAGACTCCAATCCTTGTTCCCAAGCTTGAATCCTCTTTGGAGATGGAAGAAATTGAAACCCTAGCACCCTAGACCAGCCTCCCAGCGTTTTTAGGTCTTAGATATGATAAAGAATGATCCTAAACATAAAAAACACGAGTTTTTAACGTAACAGCGCAACCAGAGCGCTCCGGGAGCGCTTCGCGCCCAACCTGCGCGATAAGACACAGAATGGTGTCAGATTTGGCGCTCCAGGAGCGCTCAAGCGTGCTCTGCGCGCTCACGATCAATCCTGCACCCGTTTTTCCACGTTGTTTTGCATTTTTTACCTCTGTAAAATCCGAATTAGCTCAAGGTGTCTTCATCAAAGTTGAAGCTATGGATCTTAGCTTTCCAATGGCACCAGTTTCATCTCATTTGGACACCTACAACTCCAGATATGATTAAAATATTGAACATGTGTCAGGCTGAGACAACATCACCTAATCAACTTGTAGCACAAATTACCCCAACTTAGAGATTGATTTAGGTCTTGGTTCCTTCATCAAAGTTGTAGATAATTCTTCTATCTTTCCAACAAGACCAAGATCATCTCATTTGGATTAGTGTGGCTCAAGATATAGCTTTTGGAATCTTCTTTGTCAGGAAACAGCGCTTCCAGACGCGCTTTCAAGTCAATCATTTGGCTATGCTCCCATTTCTGTGCACTTAGAGATAAAAAATCATAGAAAACATTAATGCACAAACGTTAGAACGAATCCAAGTGAATACACTAAATCACCCAATTTAAGCAAGTAATCACATTGAATTCTCTTCAATAACAACACAAATATCCAATTAAGCACTATAAATCTACAAGTGATGAAGACTTATCAGTCACAGTTTCGTTTTCCGGCAAAGATGCACGCGACTGTCTTCCTCGGGTGTGCATCTCCAGCTTTATTCTCCGATCTAGATCTAGTACAACAGATGTTGGACATAGATCCCTGTTACTCAACCGATTTATGGATCTGGTTCTACATCGTACGCCAAGAAGAAGGAGGAGAGGGTGAAAAGAGAAATTGTTTTCTTCATTGCCTGCAGATTAGAGAGTGAGGGAGAACGTGGTCTGGAACAGATGGAGGTAAAGCATCCCAAAATCGGTGGAAGGGGAAGTACTGGAGGAGGGGAGAGAGAGAGGAGAGATGGAGAAGGAGTGGGCAAACTTTTGGAGAAAAGGAGCGTGAGAGAAGCTCCTCTTGAATTCAAATTTTGGAAAAAAAGTCTGAGAGCGTGTAGTGTGATACACTTGGCCGCAAAGAAGAGTGCTGGGGAAGGGAGGAGTGAAGTATGTGGAGGAAGCTACTGTTTTGTTTCTTCTATTATTTTAGTATTTTTTTTGAAATCGTTTTTCCCTTTCTGGCCAAATATTTGTCCGCTAGTGAATTTGTTCTGCAGCTTCTCAACTTGACACGTGACAAAATGTGCCCTGAAAATCTTTCCTTGTGTATAGTATAAAGATATCGATTTTTGGAGCCATATCACCCTTCTTGCCTTTTGCCTTGCAGTTCAAGTGGTGGATGATTTCTATAGCAACAAAAACGTTATCCAAAATAGATCTGCCTCACATAAAAGTGTACTGAAACTCGGAGATGCATTTTGGGAGAAATTGCTTGAGTCTAATATCTAACACCTTCAAAAGGACCTTGTAAATGAAATTATAGAGAGAAATGGGATGTAAGTCCTACCTTTGGGATCAAAACAATGGTGTCATTAACTGCTAAGGGATGATATTCTCTCACTCTCTCTCTCTATCCAACCAATGGCAACAAGTTGCAAATACCTCAATTCCACAAATTTTCTAAGGCCTCTAATAGAACATCAGATTAAGGCCATCGCGGCCAAATGATTTATCCAAGTGCATTTTGTGAAGGGCACCTTTAAACTTGTCTTCTGTGAAGGGTGCAAGTAACATAACATCGTCTTCATAAAAAATGTTAGGGCTAACCAATTCTAGAAATAGGTGATATACCCCTACCCTGACATTAAAAAGATCCTCAAAATATTCCTTGGCCACCTTGCACATATCCTGTTGATTATCCAATGCTATGTTGTCCATATCATGCAATTCAACAAGCTTATTCCCATTCCTTCTCGTTGTGGTTGTAGCATGAAAGAACAGTTGTTCGTGTCCTGCTCCTTGAGGCAGTGCACCTTGGCTCCCTACTTCCATAAGCTCCTTCCTTGAGAAGTAGTGAAGTCAGCCTTTCCTTAATAGCGTTGAGCGCAACCACTCCCTCTGAGTCCCAATAATCCCTTCTCTCCTCCAAATTCTATTTGCACCCCTTAATCTCATCTTTGATTTGTGACTTGAGCTATCTTCCGCACGTACGAAGGGCTTCAGCGCAGAGAGACAATTTTGTGAAAATATCGCACGCCTGCTCCCTCAACAACCCTTCCTGCACAACCCCTCAACATCGGGCTCTTGAAGCCATATATGCATTTTCAAATCAAAAATTCTTGTTGACTTTGTGATGAAGATTCCCCTCACAGCTCATAAGAATGGGATTGTGATCTGAGATAGGTGCAAACAAGTGCTGGAGACGAGCAATGGGGAATGTCTCTAGCCACACTGAGGAAGCCATGGTGCGGTCCAACATTTCCTCTAATGTATTCTCGATCCTCCTATTATTTGCCTAAGAATACAAGTACCTCTCCAAGGAAATTTCAATATGATCACAATCATGCACCATACAGGGTGGTGCGTGTTGCGGCTCAGACAAGTGCACCTGTTTGTAACTTGTAATAAAGTGGAGTATATTTAAGACTCTGAATATCGAACCCACAGGGAATGCGCGAATATTAAATTAATAGAGATCATTTATTATTTAGACGAACGAAGATAGCATTACGAGAACGAAAAAATTAAATAATAATAACAAAGCAAATACGCAAGAACGGAATAGAGATCAGTTATGAAAAGCCAAGGAAAGCCGGGTTAACTAATACTTAGTCCTCGAATTTACCAATTAACTATTACGAGCTATATTCACTATTCGAAAGTTAATCTCCCACTCTAATATTATTAATACCCAATGATCATGCAATATTAATAATCTTCTTCCCTAACTATTAACCCCAATGATCATGCAAGGTAATTAGCAAAAGGAGCATTAAGCAACAGTGAGATTGTTAATCCAATAACTGATTAGAAACAAGCAATTATCTTTGATCTAGCATAATTAACGAGTTCATTTATTCCTAGAGTTCCATTAACTAATTGTGGTACGATCGCCTACAATTAACTAACTTATTAAGGAATGGCCAGACCCAATGGGATTAAGCACACTAAGAACAATACATTCAACATGATAATATGAAACTCATAATAGTAATTGAATAAAAATCAAAGACATGGTAAAAGATCCCCCATCACCCCTAGTGACGGATTTAGCCACTCATAGAATTTAGCAATAACATAGACACTACAAGAAAAAACGTGCATACCAACGATCGTAGCCCGTCTCCAAAAACAGCCGTCGGTAAACGTAAATCATCGTTCGCTAAAGTTTATCGACGGCGGAGGTTATCAGTAATGTTTTGCGTACGACGATTTACATTTATCGACGGCAAAAGCCGTCGGAAACGGCGTGTTTTTGGCGATGGGCTACGACCGTCGGTAATAGGCCGTCGGTATGCCCATACCACGTTTCAGGTTCCCGCTTATTTTTCAAATACCAACGGACTAGACAGTCAGTATTTAAAATGTGGTCGTCGGTAACGCCGCGTAGTGCTACGACGGGCGTAGGCCGTCAGTAAGTAAAGAAGCAGCGTCGGTAAGTAAAGAAGTAGCCGTTGGTATATTGCGTTTATGGAACAGAAAACGATCTTCTCCCCCTTCACTATTCTGAAACCCCTCTCTCTGATCTCTTCCTCTCTCTGTGGAGCGCTGTCCTCTTTGTCTCTGGCCACCACACCGCCGCCACCACATGACCACTCTGACACCGTCCTTGTCCCTGTCTCTCTCTCTGATCGTCGTGGCCACCACAACCACCCCTTCTCCTTCTCACTTTGTCCGTCACGGCCGCCACCACCACCCCACCACCCCCACTCCCTTTTGTCTGGCGTGACCACTAGACACCGGGCACCACCACTGCCACTG
Source organism: Calophaca sinica (assembly GCA_037113605.1). NCBI lineage: Eukaryota > Viridiplantae > Streptophyta > Magnoliopsida > Fabales > Fabaceae > Calophaca > Calophaca sinica. Next base: position 45,181,136 of record CM073735.1, read on the forward strand.
TCATCTCGCGCACCACTGCAGTGCTGTTGCCCACCAGGCACTAGCCACCGTCCTGTCTCTCGCCAGCCACCGCCACTGTTTCTCCTCCTCTTGTTTCTCCTCTCTTCCACTTCAACAGGTTCTTTCTTTCTTTCGTTAGCTTCAAATGACTTTATTTCTAAGGGTTCAATTTTCTTCTTGTGCTGCTGTTTTTGACCTTGTCAAATTCATGTTCATGTGCCATGTTTACATATTCATTCATGGGTCATGAGATTTTTCCATTTGGCAAAGGAATCATGATGGTGGGATTGATGAGTTTTTACTTTTTGTGTAACTGGATTCCCACGAAATCTGCAAGAATCCGATCAGGTTTCCTGCTTTTGCTTGGCTTGTATCATTATAATTCATCTGTGATTGTCGTATGTGTTCTTCATGATGCTTGTGATGGTAAATAACAGTGTCACTGTCAAATGATTTTGCAACAAATGACTTAGGGATTCCTACACTCCACTGTTTTCAATTTTTTTTGGAGACTATCTTTGATGTTGGCTTTTTGTTCATTTTTCCATGTGTATCTTTTTGGTTTACTTATGTATAATGGATGACTCCACATCTAAGCATTGTTGTCTACTTATAAATTTATCGACATTATATTCATCGAGCTTCAATTGAAAGGTGCCTGTGACAATACTGAAAACCGATGGAGTGTTTTTGCAAGCATTCAACTTTACTACTTATTTTTTAAAAAGGGAAAGTAGGGTTTTTATTTTTTGTTTTCTTTCATCAATGTCATGCATCTAGCCATTTGTGGTATATAGTATGGCTTTAGCTTTAAATTTTGAAATTTTATGTTGCTGACATTTGTTGTATCTGAAGGAACCAAATTGATTGAATTAAACCAAGTCCTCCGCCGATTCTCACCTCGACGGCATTGTCGGTGCCTCTATTTAGCTCGTTTTCCATTACAGGTTTCACCTCACTCTTACTCTGCTCCAATTTTCCTATCTGAAATTGAGATATTGTTTTTGTATTTGGTGTGCAATTGGTTGTGTTGTGGAGATATGTGGAAATTTAGTTAGCAATGGTTATATGGTTATGCTCCTATTAGAAATATGAAATTGAGAAGTAGTTTTGATTTTTTTTATATGCAATTGGTTGATTTGATGGAGCCTAGCATATTGTAGATTTATCATGTGATTGGATGAGCTGTCGGAAGCTTGATTCTAGTTGTACTTGATTTTGCAAAACTGAATTTGGTTAAAAATGAGTATGGAATGAAGTGGTTTATGTGTGGAAACTTTTGTCTTGAAAGTAAGCTTGTAATAAAACTTTTATATCATGACTGAAGTTCTAGGAAGTTGAATGATGATTATATGGCTTCGAAATTGTAAGTTAGTGATGATTATCATGATTGAACTTTTATATCATGGTTGTGGATTAGGCTGTAAAAATTTAGTTAGTGATGATTATATGGCTTCAGATGAGTGATTGATTTTAGATGAGTTTGATTTTACAAAATTGATTTTGGTTAAAATTTAGTTTGAAATGAAGTAATTTATGTGTGCTAATTTTTCATATAGAAGTGATGTTGACATATAGGCTTTTAAAAACAGCTTTAGTTAATTAGTTTCTCTTTTATCCAGTGGTGATCTTCGTCGCGGATGATCCGGAGTTAGATGAGATGGCGAGACCGCCGCTCCGAGGAGGAGACCTCAGACTAACGCCATTTTGGCTCAGTCTTTGGGCGGCGAAGCAGATGTACCAGATGCTAGCTCGCCAATAGCCTCAGCCTCATCATCAGCCGCCTCCGCCTCCTGGTACTGATGATGTCGATGACGCGGATGATTTAGAGCATCTCGACCATGATCAGGATTATCAAGATTATTAGTGATGTTTGTACTTATTTTTTTAAATATTTTAATATTGTTCGGATATTTTTTTAATTTATATTACGTTTCTTTTTTACTTTATTTTTTAGTTTACGTTATAACATTTCTTAATATGGAATAAATTAATAATTAATTAATAATTAAATAATTAATTTAATAATTAAAATTAACCAACTTAATTAAATTAAATTAATAGTTAATTAATTAAAGAAATTAATTAATTTAAAAACAAAATTAATTAATTAATTAAATATAAAAATTAATCAATTAATTTAATTAATTATTTAATTAAATTCAAAAAAAAATAACAATACCGACGGGTGTGGCCGTCAGTAATCACCGTCTGTCATTACCGACGGTCGCATCTGTCGAAAAACTACCGACGGCGTTTTCCGTCGAAAATTACCGTCGGTTTTTAACCGACGGGTTAGCCTGTCAGTAATACCGACGGTTAAAAAAACCCCATTTTACCGACGGGCTAGTGGCCGTCGGTAAATATACGTTTCCAATGGCTTTTTGGCTAGCCGTCGGTAAGCCCGCGTTTTCTTGTAGTGAGAATAACAAGAATGTAAATAAGAATCCATAAAAGAAAAGGAAAGACAAGAGGCAAAGTCAAAAGCCAAAAGCCGTTGAAAAGGGGTTGGAAATGCCTTTTTATATATAGGCTTTGTTGCGCACTAGGTCAAACTGGCTTTAAATCTGTGCGATTTGGGCGTAGGTATGGCTGTGCCGTCTTTATACACGGCCGTACTAAATTTTGGCTTCGATGTTGGCTCGTATACACTTAGTGCGACTTATTGCTAGATGCGGCCAGTACAACCTTTGAATGCGGTTGTCTTGGACTTTTCTTTGACGCCTTGTATCTTGGCCATGAGGTGCGCCCTACTGTCTTGCTTGATTAGAATGCAGACCATCTTGAATTTAGGTAAGTATCTTGAATGTCCAGAATCACCAAAAAAGGCCCAAATCTTGCCAGAATTAAATCTTTTGCTTCTCGTGTTGCCTTTTTTTTACTTTTCTGTATAAATGAAGAAATAGTGAGCATATACAAAACCGTAATTTGTATACTCAAAATACCCTAATAATTTAGAAAAATTGGGGTATCAACAGTGCGCCCTACCAAAATTGTCTTCCCATGTGAGCATGTTATTAAAGTCTTTGATGATGCATCAGGCAAGTTGGACATCGCACACAAGGTCCTGATTGATGCCCTCTTTATGGAAGGCCATAAAAACTGGTAACCCTTCGTTTCCCTTTGGAGTTATCAACCTCCACGTTTATGTAATTCAGGGAGTAATGCATAACTGTGCATTTCATGGATTTCTTCCAAATAATTGCAGCACCTCTACCTTCCTTGTCTACAAAAAATAAAAATAAAAACTTGAATCCTAGCTTCATTCCACTTCAATCCTATTTTCTTGCACCAAAGTCTCAATTAGAAAAATGGTTGTTATGATATCAAGATCATGTATTCGGAATCTGAATAATACCTCATGGAATTAATTAATGAATATAGAGTACAAGCTATGTATATATAGCCTTGATGGAGGAAGGGCTAAGCCGAAACTAATGCTAGCCTAAACAGAAAATAAACAGAATAATGGATAACAGAATACAATTAACAGAATTAACTAACTTTGTATAACTAATTATGCAACTAACTTTGACTTAGTCTAACTATAATATTGACTAAGTCTAACTCCAATATACATATCTGATAGCCCCCCTTAAGCTGGAGAGTGAATGTTAAGAACTCCAAGCTTAGAAATACATGACTTAAAGGGTGTTGGATCCAAAGCTTTTGTAAAGGCATCAGCCAATTGGTAGGAAGAACTGATGGGAAGGAGATGATAAAGCTTTGCTTGAAGCTGCTGGCGAACTATATGGCAATCCAAGTCGATATGCTTGGTTCTCTCATTAAATGATGAATTCATGGCAATGTGGCGTGCTGACTGAGAATCACAGTATAATAGCACAGGGGAGGTGTAAGGAATCCTTAAATCGCAAAGCAAGTATGTGATCCACTGAATTTCCTAAACTGAAACAGCTAAGGCTCGGTACTCCGCTTCTGAGGATGATCGAGAGACAGTTAGTTGTTTCTTCGATTTCCAAGATATGAGCGAGTTGCCAATGAAAATACAGTAACCAGAAATGGATTTTCTGGTTTCAGAGCATGTTGCCTAATCTGAATCGCTGAAGGCTTTGATTTGAATAGCATTGTCACTTGGATAGAATAGGCCCTGTGCAGGAGAACTCTTGAGGTACTTCAAAACCCGCATGGCAGCATCATGATGAAGGGAGGTTGGATGTGTCAAAAATTGACTTAACTATTGAACAGGAAAACAAATATCGGGCCGAGTATTAGTAAGGTATTGAAGCTTACCAATAAGACGTCTATAGGCAGCTGGATTTGTTAGAGGGGTTCCTCCTTGTTGAACTAATCGCGTGCCTTTGAGCATAGGTATAGAAGTCGGTTTAGAGGCCAATAATCCACATTCAGAGAGAATGTCTAAAGCATATTTTCACTGTGAAATATGTATACCTTCCTTAGATCGAGAAATCTCAAGGCCAAGGAAATACTTTGAGAATCCCAGATCTTTGATTTTGAACCTGGAATTCAGTTTTGTTTTAAGCAAGTTGATTTCGGTGATATCATTTCCTGCTAAGATTAAGTCATCAACATAGATTAATAAAGCAGTAAATGAACCATTAATGGATTTAGTAAAAAGAGAAGGGTCAGATGAAGATTGAGAATATCCTTGAGTAAAAAGAAATGATGATAAGCAAGCAAACCATTGCCTACTTGACTGTTTAAGGCCATAGATGGACTTAAGTAATTTGCAAACTTTTGTGGGTTGAGTTTTGTGTGATGTGAGTCTGGGGGGCATGCTCATGTACACCTCTTCATCTAAGTGTCCATGTAAAAATGCATTATGGACATCTAATTGATGCAAATGCCAATTTTGTGAAGATGCAATAGCCAAAAGTAATCTTATGGTAGTGAGATGAGCAACAGGGCAATAAGTTTCAAAGAAATCAATACCTTCAACTTGATCAAAACCTTTGGCCACCAAACGTGCCTTATACCTTTCTATAGAGCCATCGGCTTTGTGTTTGATTTTGTACACCCATTTGCACCCAATGGGAGTCTTGCCTGGGGGTAATTCAGTGATAGTCCAAGTACTGTTCTGATTAAGGGCTTCCAATTCAGAATTCATGGCTTTGACCCAATGATCATGTTGAATAGCTTGCTTATATGATGTTGGTTCATGTTGTGCAGAGATGGATAGTGTATAACATAGATGAGATGGTGATAGCTTAGAGTATGATAAGACAGGGGAAAGAGGATATAAGGGCTAGTTAGGTATATCTTGAGAAGAATGGATGTTGTTGCAATGAAAATCCATGAGATAAGATGGAGATTTCCTAATTCTATCGGATTTTCTAACAGGTTGTTTAGTGAAAGTGTGGGAATCAGTGAAGGAATTGGAAATGTGATCTTCAGATAAAGAAGAAGCTCTAGGAGGGGTTAAAGATTTAGAGGTATATGGCGTGTGTGCAGAATGAGAATTATCAGGAATATCAAACAGAAAAACAGAATTTGTCTCACAGGATTCAGTGTGAGGCAAAAAATCAGAACCAGTAAGAGCAGTATCAGTAACAGCTTTATAAGGAAAAATAGATTCATGAAAAACAGCATGTCTAGAGGCAAAAGTAGCCCTAGTATATAGATCATACAAAATGTAACCTTTGGTTCCATCTTTAAAACCAAGAAAAATACATTTCCTTGCCATAGGGTCAAGTTTATGTCTTTGTTGAGTTAAGGTAGTGGCATATGACAAACATCTAAAAACTTTCAAATCAAGAAAGGTTGGTGTTGAATAATAAACCATTTCATAAGGAGATTTATGCTTTAGCTAGCACAGGTGTGGGAAGTCTATTAATAATATACACGACATGGCAACGAGCATAAGACCAAAAAAATTTAGGTAAATGAGATTGAAATAATAAAGCACAGGTAACATTTAACAAATGACGATGTTTTCTCTCAACGATAGAATTTTGTTCAGGTGTTTCAACACATGATGTTTGATGCAATATTCCTAATGAAGCATAATAAGAAGGCATATGGAATTCAAGACCATTGTCAGTACGAATATTCTTAACAGTGGCAGAAAATTGATTTTTAACAAAAGTCAAGAATGTGGTGATGCAATTTCTAGTCTCAGATTTATTTTTCATAAGGAAAATCCATGTGTACCTATTATGGTCATCAACAATAGTCAAGAAATAATGGTGTCCTTGAAAAGAGGAAACACTAAGTGGTCCCCATATATCCATATGCAAGAGATCAAAAACATGTAAAGATTTAGTAATGCTATTAGAAAAAGGGCAATTTACGTTGTTTAGCAATGTGGCAACAGTCACAAATAGTAGAAGCACGTTTATTAGAGCCAATATAAGGAAAAGCATTAGACAAATGTTGCTGTACAGCAGGAGAGGGATGGCCTAATCTATAGTGCCATAAATCGAAAAAATCAGAAGTTGTAAAAACAGATTCTGTAGAATTTGCAGAATTAGCAGTAGCAGAAAGTTTCTTGACAGAATCATGATCTTGATTGCAAGATACTTGAGGTGTTTGATGCAGAATGTAGAGATTATGATGGATCTCAGCGTGTCCGATCATCTTCTTGGCATGGAAATCCTGTATATGACAAGAATTAGGGGAAATAATAATGTGCAATTAAGAGAACATGTGAGTTTGTGAATAGAAATTAGATTAAAATGAAATTCAGGAATATATAAAACATCATGTAAACAAAAAGACGAGGAAAAAGAGATAATTCCTGAATGATGAGCATATAATGTGGCACCATTTGGTAATGTGACTGCAATAGGTGGAATCTTTTTGTATGTGGAAAAAGATTGAATAAAGGGGCATATGTGATCACTTGCACCAGAATCCAAAATCCAAATGGAAGTGGGTGAAAGGAGATTACCTGATTTGTTGATATTAGAAACCACACTAGAAACCATGGATCCAGTGTTATTGGTATCAATTACAGAATTCTTGTTTGCAGGATTTGAAGAATTATTGGTCTCATTCTTCTTGGCATGTAACAAGGAGATGGGATATTGGTAATCTTCACGGGATATGGGAGGAGGTTGCTGAGTTTGTGAAGTGAAATTCACAAAAGCAGTAGATTTGTTGTTACTGTCCGAATTGGTATTTGTATTTTGTTGGGAATCATTTTGAAGTTGGAGTCTTGCTCTATATCCATGGGGAAACCCATGTTTGAAGTAACAATTGTCAATGGTATGATTGGTTTTGTTACAATGAGTACAAACCATTTGCTGTTTAGGGGTGAATCGGCCTTTGCCCCTTCCTTGAGACGAGAACCCTCTGCCATGAGAGTATTGCTGGGAAGAGGGTGCTGCAAAGGTAGTAGATTCAATAGTTGCGGTTGTGGAAGATTTCGTTTCTTGCTGGAGAACAAGTGAATAAGCCTGACTAATGGGAGGCAAGGGATTCATCGAAAGAATCTGTGTTCGAACAGCTTGATAAGAGTCGTTGAGACCTTTAAGGAAACAGATGGTGTGCTCTTTATCTTGGTATGATTGAACAGATTTGCTAAGATTGCATGTGCAGGGAATGGTACAGATACAGATAGGAATAGGGCGAAGAAAATCTAATTCATCGCAAAGAATTGACATATCAGTAAAGAAAGTAGAAAGAGAGCGATCACCTTGGCACATGGAGTGGATTTCTTGGAGAATATCGGACATTCTGAAATGGTTTTCTTTGGTGAATCGTTCTTGCAGGTTCAACCAGAGGAGGCGCGCACTATCAATGGAGATGGTGCTTTGGGCGATTTGGGGCGATAAAGTTCGAGTAATCCAAGAAACAACCATGTTGTTACAACGTTCCCAAAGATCATATAGTGGATCAGTTTCGGGAGGTGCAGAAAGTTTATCATTAATAAACTTGATCTTATTCTTTGATGAAAGGGCTCTTTTCATAGCTTTGCTCCAATTGTGGTAGTTATCTCCATTGAGGGGTGGAGATACAAGAACCGCACCTGGGTTTTCTCCAGGGTGAAAATAATATGGACTATTGATGTTTTGGTTGATGTCAGGCTGAGGAATCGAGTGAACACTGACATGATTGCTATGCTTGTTGTGATTGATATGGTCGCTGTGACTGCTACCGTCGTCTTGGCTTGATGTTGGTGATTGGTCAGTCATGGCTGAGAAAAGAAGAAGAAGAAGATAGGAATTGTAGCGGAATTAAGCTTATGTGCAATGAGAAAAATCCGATACCATATTATGATATCAAGATCATGTATTTGGAATCTGAATAATACCTCACGGAATTAATTAATGAATATATAGTACAAGCTATGTATATATAGCCTTGATGGAGGAAGGGCTAAGCCGAAATTAATGCTAGCCTAAACAGAAACTACACAGAATAATGGATAACAGAATACAAGTAACAGAATTAACTAACTTTGTATAACTAATTATGCAACTAACTTTGACTTAGTCTAACTATAATATTGACTAAGTCTAACTCTAATATACATATCTAACAATGGCATCCGGTCTATGTACCTAGACTAGATCTATTAGAATAGGAACAACACTCAGGTTACCCAAGACTCGGAAGTTCCAAGTGGGGACTATCATTGCTTCTAGTATGCCTGAGAACCAGGGTCTACCATAAAAAATGGTGTCGGGTTGGATTTGTAGTCACTCCTTTGGTTGAGATTGTTATTCCCATGCCCTCATGTATATCACATCCATTATGGCTTAATGATTCCTACCTTTTCCTCCTCTTTTTGTCTTATTGATTTGTGCCTTTTTCTAAGATACTCATCCAAATGACTAATTAGGCTGAGTCTAAACAAAGAATATTAATAGACTAATCAAATCAAATCAAATAAAAAACATAAAAAAGGGTAGAAGGCTACAGATTCGATTGCAGAGTAACTCCAGAATCCAAAGGGCGGGGACTGCCTCTGAAGAGTAACGTGCACAATTTATAGGACGCAAATGCCAATTTTAATTTGACTTGTAAATAAACCTTTTGGCTGAGGGAGGGCCACACGATTATGCCAAGCCTCTTTGTTTAGTTTCTTAATCTTAACCATCCAACAGCCACAGACCACAGAACCATTATCCAGTCACAGCCATTGCATGTCACATGATTCTGACACTTTATGCCCCATGCACACCTATGTTAATAGTCCGTTGTCTTTTATTTATAATTTCAAGTACTATCACATGCCTTGCTGAAGACCTCTTGGACATGAACTAGGTTACTCGTTTTATCATTTACAGCTGCTTATGATTTATGAACTATATATAACCCCAATAATACAATATTTTCTCACAGTTGACAGCCCATTTTTATCTCATTAACCCAAATTAACTGACAAGAGTATAATCTTTTTTTTTATGGGCAACTGACAAGAGTATAATTCATGCATGCATTTGGAGTATATTGGCACAAATTCTCTATCTCTATGGTGGAAAAGTTATTAGTATGACTTTCTCTCTATCTCTCTTATATTACTCTGTCATTTTAACTTTAACTAGTGTATTGACGTGTCTTGCACGGGTTATCAATATTGATTTTGAATGTATTTAATATGTAAATATAAATTTGATAAAACAAAATTAGAAAAGTTTTTAATATATATATATATACCCAATTTTAAAATAAAAAACACAAAAAAATTTGTATAACACCAATAATAGTTATAAACATGTTCTATTAAAATGATATAAATCTCCCTTAAGAATTACAATATAAACATTAAAAGAGTTGAGTATAAAAAAAGTAGAAAGTAATTAAAATAAAAACATGTACACTATATTTCCGAAAAGTATATATTCAAAAATTATAATAATGTATTTCTAATAAAATATTCATCAATAGTAATTTATATACTAATATTCATTCATATAAAATATTAAATTTCCTAACAATATATTTTTGCTCTTTAGTTTTAATATTAATAAATCTTTACATAGTGATTAATATGTTTTTGTTTAAAATATTCATCTTTCTATGATATATTTTTATCTTTAGTGTATCCTATTTTTATTTATATAATTGCTTTTATGACTCATATCAATAAATTTTTTGTAAATTTCTCCTTTCTATGCATTGTAAGTATTTGTCTTATGTCAAAAAAAAGTATTTGCCTTCAAATATTATTACGCTTTGAAAAAATATTTTATGTAATCAAATGTTATATTTCGCAACATATTTCGTAAACATATATGGATTTAGAATATGTCCACCGATGATGAAGGTAATGATGCTGGGATGATTATAATTAACATATAATTATTCTTAGCGTTGTAGTAAAATAAATATTTCAGACAAAATAAATGGAACTATAACAAATAAAGAAAAGAAAATCCATTGAAAACTAAAAAAAATACTAATTAACTGTCGTAGGAATTAATTCTTCAAAAAAACTATAGTAGAAATTTACATTATAAAAAAGTTAAATTATATAATAATATAAAATTTTAAAATATATAAGACTTCATTAATATAATTTTATTTAGTGTATTAAATAAATGATAAAAAATATTAATAAGTTGTTTTTAGAAGTAATTAATATTACATTGAATACTTAATATGACGCTTATTTTGGACTATTTTGATTTTTTACAAATGTGACACTTATAATGGGACGGATGGAGTACAATTTAACGTTTTCTTTACATAAAAATATCTAAAAAAATTATTATTAGATTAGTTTATGTAGAAAATTACTTTGTAATATTAAATATGTTACTTTTTTAATATTATATGTAAACACAATGTGGTTTTCAAAAGATATTACTTAAATTATTATTACATTTTTATATAACGCTTAAATGATTATTTTGTAAATTTGAATTATCGCACAACTAAATTTATAAACATTTTAACATATGTTTATTTTATACTATGTGCTAATATTAAAGAAAAATAGTGGAAGAATTATGTTTACTCAATTTTTCTTCATAATTTATATATACCAAGTCATTACGTAATTCGGTAAGAAATAAAATTAACTTGAATGAGTCTATATTTTAAATCTGTGATTAATCAGAATTAGATTATCAAGATATCATTATTCTTGGTAAAAAAAGATTTCGTTAGTTGTAATATTTGTTCAATAATGCTCAACCAAAACAATCTCTCCAATTTTAAGTTTCAATTTTTTTTCATTTTTTTCTCAAGGCAAGCATATATTCATCTTATAAAAGTATTTTTATTTTTTTTAATATATATGACATTTGAAATTTGCTTTTTTTGCTGCTTATATGTTTTTAGATTGTGCAAAAGACTTAAAAGAGAAATTTCTAGAAAGAAAAAATGAATTGAACTACAGAGAAAATAATAAAGTAATCTAAGAGGTTATCAAACATACCTCTAAAGTTGAACAACCTCATATCGATTTGAAATTGTAACCGAAAATAGAGAAGACGTACACTAAAGATAAGAAAGATTGGACAATTAAAGGGGAGAGAGGGGGGAGAGAGTTAAAATTCATTAATAATTAATAAAAAGTATTAAAGCTATTAATTCAAATTCAAAATTAAAATATTTGAAATAATATCGACACCATTATGGAAATTATTCATTTCTTACCATATCAATTGAAATAATTAATCAATAACTCAAAATCATGATTGATATGTTTTAATAATGGCTGATTAAAATAATAAAAAATAAAATAAAAATAAATATTTTTATGCGGAAAAAAATGTTCATGGTTTTGACACATGGCATAGTCCCACGTGACAAAACTCATTTTTATATAATATAGTAGATTTCTCTCTCGTCTTTCTCTCTCATAAAATAAATTAAAGTCACATTTACTTAATTATGGCGATAAAGGTAGAGAATTTATTTCCATTGTTTTTCGATTTTATCATATCATGTTGAGAAGAAAATCCTCACTAGAATCACAACACTAGAAGAAATTTGTGATGTTGTTAATGGAAATTTTTTTCCTGTCAAAAAAAAGAGATCAAATTGCAGTTACCTTTTTATAAAAGAGCCTCTTTTGTACTACACTAGTAACAGACCCGTGCATACGCACGGGTGAGTAACACATTGTATTCGTTTGGTTCCAAGTCGAAGTTTTCTTCCCAATTGTCGAATCATCTTTTTTTTATATTCGACGTCACCTTGTATTCCTCATTGAGCTCGTTAAATAAATGAACTGAACTTGAGCTAAGCACGTCACCTTGTTTTCCTCATTGAGCTCGTTAAATAAATGAACTGAGCTCGACTCGTTTGGTTCATGAGCTAGCTCGTTTGGTTCCACGTCGAAGTGTTCTTCCCAATTGTCGACATCACTTTTTTTATATTCGAAATAAATGAACTGAACTTGAGCTAAGCATAAAGTCGAAGTGTTCTTCCCAATTGTCGAAGTGTTCTTCCCAATTGTCGACATCACTTTTTTTATATTCGACGTCACCTTGTATTCCTCATTGAGCTCGTTAAATAAATGAACTGAACTTGAGGTAAGCATAGCTCGACTCGTTTGGTTCATGAGCTAGCTCGTTTGGTTCCAAGTCGAAGTGTTCTTCCCAATTGTCGAATCTTTTTTTATATTCGACGTCATCACTTTTTTTATATTCGACGGCAAGTCGAAGTTTTCTTTCCAATTGTCGACATCACTTTTTTTATATTCGACGTCACCTTGTATTCAGTAATTCTAAAAAATGAACTGAGCTCGACTCGTTTGGTTCATGAGCTAGCTCGTTTGGTTCCAAGTCGAAGTGTTCTTCCCAATTGTCAAATCTTTTTTTTATATTCGACGTCATCACTTTTTTTATATTCGACGTCACCTTGTATTACTCATTGTGCTCGTTGAATAAATGAACTAAACTTGAGCTAAGCACGTCACCTTGTATTCCTCATTGAGCTCGTTAAATAAATGAATTGAGCTCGACTCGTTTGGTTCTAGCTCGTTTGGTTCCAAGTCGAAGTGTTCTTCCCAATTGTCGACATCACTTTTTTTATATTCGAAATAAATGTACTGAACTTGAGCTAAGCATAAAGTCGAAGTGTTCTTCCCAATTGTCAGTGATCTTCCCAGTATCGACATCACTTTTTTATTTGTCGACATCACTTTTTTATATTCGGCGTCACCTTGTATTCCTCATTGAGCTCGTTAAATAAATGAACCGACTCGTTTGGTTCTAGCTCGTTTGGTTCCAAGTCGAAGTGTTCTTCCCAATTATCGACATCACTTTTTTAATATTCAAATAAATGAACTGAACTTGAGCTAAGCATAAAGTCGAAGTGTTCTTCCCAATTGTCAAGTGATCTTCCCAATTGTCGACGTCACTTTTTATATTCGACGTCACCTTTTCCCAATTATCGACATCACTTTTTTATATTCGACGTCACCTTAGTGCTCGTTGAATAAATGAACTAAACTTGAGCTAAGCACGTCACCTTGTATTCCTCATTGAGCTCGTTAAATAAATGGCCGAGCTCGACTCGTTTAGTTCTAAGCGAACTTGAGCTAAGCATAAGCCACGTCACCTTGTATTCCTCATTGAGCTCGTTAAATAAATGAACCAAGCTCGACTCGTTTGCCCAATTATCGACATCACTTTTTATATTGAAATAAATGGCTGAACTTGAGCTAAGCATAAAGTCGAAGTGTTCTTCCCAATTGTCGAAGTGATCTTCTCACTTTTTTTATATTCGACGTCACCTTGTATTCCTCATTGTGCTCGTTGAATAAATGAACTAAACTTGAGCTAAGCACGTCTCAAGTCGAAGTGTTCTTCCCAATTGTCGACATCACTTTTTTTATATTCGAAATAAATGAACTGAACTTGAGCTAAGCATAAAGTCGAAGTGTTCTTCCCAATTGTCGAAGTGATCTTCTCACTTTTTTTATATCCGACGTCACCTTGTATTCCTCATTGTGCTCGTACCTTGTATTCCTCATTGTGCTCGTTGAATAAATGAACTAAACTTGAGCTAAGCACGTCTCAAGTCGAAGTGTTCTTCCCAATTGTCGACATCACTTTTTTTATATTCGAAATAAATGAATGGAGCTCGACTCATTGTATTCAACGTCACCTTGTATTCCTCATTGTGCTCGTTGAATAAATGAACTAAACTTGAGCTAAGCACGTCACCTTGTATTCCTCATTGAGCTCGTTAAATAAATGAACTGAGCTCGACTCGTTTGGTTCTAGCTCGTTTGGTTCCAAGTCGAAGTGTTCTGTTCTTCCCAATTGTCGACTCGTTTGGTTCTAGCTCGTTTGGTTCCAAGTCGAAGTGTTCTTCCCAAATGTCGACATCACTTTTTTTATATTCGAAATAAATGAACTGAACTTGAGCTAAGCATAAAGTCGAAGTGATCTTCCCAATTGTCGACATCACTTTTTTTATATTTGACGTCACCTTTTCCCAATTGTCGACATCACTTTTTTTATATTCGACGTCACCTTGTATTCCTCATTGAGCTCGTTAAATAAATGAACTGAGCTCGACTCGTTTGGTTCTAGCTCGTTTGGTTCCAAGTCGAAGTGTTCTTCCCAATTGTCGACTCGTTTGGTTCTAGCTCGTTTGGTTCCAAGTCGAAGTGTTCTTCCCAAATGTCGACATCACTTTTTTTATATTCGAAATAAATGAACTGAACTTGAGCTAAGCATAAAGTCGAAGTATTCTTCCCAATTGTCGAAGTGATCTTCTCACTTTTTTTATATTCGACGTCACCTTGTATTCCTCATTGTGCTCGTTGAATAAATGAACTAAACTTGAGCTAAGCACGTCTCAAGTCGAAGTGTTCTTCCCAATTGTCGACATCACTTTTTTTATATTCGACGTCACCTTGTATATTCCTCATTGAGCTCGTTAAATAAATGAACTGAGCTCGACTCGTTTGGTTCATGAGCATAGCTCGACTCGTTTGGTTCATGAGCTAGCTCGTTTGGTTCCAAGTCGAAGTGTTCTTCCCAATTGTCGATGTCAAGTCTCGTTTGGTTCATGAGCTAGCTCGTTTGGTTCCAAGTCGGAGTAAGCTTCCCAATTGTCGACGTCACTTTTTTTATATTCGACGTCACCTTGTATTCCTCATTGAGCTCGTTAAATAAATGAACTGAACTTGAGCTAAGCATAGCTCGACTCGTTTGGTTCATGAGCTAGCTCGTTTGGTTCCAAGTCGAAGTGTTCTTTCCAATTGTGGAATCTTTTTTTTATATTCGACGTCATCACTTTTTTTATATTCGACGTCACCTTCATTGAGCTCGTTGAATAAATGAACTAAACTTGAGCTAAGCACGTCACCTTGTATTCCTCATTGAGCTCGTTAAATAAATGAACTGAGCTCGACTCGTTTGGTTCTAGCTCGTTTGGTTCCAAGTCGAAGTGTTCTTCTCTATCTGACATTGATGCAATTTCGAGTTTCCGTCTCGCTCTTTCTACTTTGAAATCGAATCAATCGAGAGCGTCAAACTCTAGGGTATAAGCGACATGCCACGCTCTTTCTGGTGAATGATTAGATAAAATGATAAAACATAGGAGGAAAAAAATCCAAAAGAAAAGGAAATAGAAGAGAGAAGAGAGAAGAAAACCGTAACCAGCACCTCCATGAGTTTGACTGCAGCACACCATCTTCGTTTTGAGCCTAGAGAAACTTCTGCAACTCTAATCATTAACGCTATAAAATGAAGAAGACGAAAAGAGAGACAATCAAACGAAAGCGAGGAGAGACCGAGAGAAGTTTGTGAGATTCCAAACTTTTCAAATTTGAAATTTGAAATGAGATGAGAGAAGAGTGTGGGAGAGGAAACAAAGCAGGTCAATCCTTTTAGGCATTGTCCTGTGTTCCAGCCTTGATTTTGTCGTTCTTTCATCCGAGGGAAAATGGCGGAGAAGAAAAATTTTGACTTTATTTGAGACACCAATTGATGCAAAAGAAGGAATACACGCTGGGTAATCCCGAAAACCTCCGTTTTGGAGAGAGAATCGTGTATGAGAGTTTCACTGATAAGGAAATTGTGGAGAAGCACGCACAAAAGAGGAAGCCTAAAATGAGGATAAGAGGAAAATGAAACAGGCTGGATCGAAAAATGTTGGACCGTGTGTGCATTTTTTTTTTTTGTGGGAGACAGTGGTGTAGGTTTGAATTGAATTTTCCATTTGTGGCATGTAAAAAATATTTAAAAAATGGTGATGTGGCAAAACATGTTTCAATGATTGACACCTGTAAAAGTTACTCAAACAATGACTCATAGATGTATTATTAATAGATTAACTGTTAACTATAACTATATTATTATATCTATAACTATATATAAATGGGATATCCCTTTTTGGTGTAGACTTTTTTCCTTCCAATTTTACCCTTCATTTCTCTTTTATCTATGCTTATCCATAAATTAACTTCTCCCTATTTTTGTGTATATCAACCGTTTTTAACTTATGCATTTCTTCTCCCTGATAGCGGTTAACATATACACACGTAAATTCATAGTGAAATCAAATATCTTAAATCAATTTCTAAAAAGTAAATCCAAATCCAAATTCTTTTTATTAAAAGAAAGTAACATATATGTGTACATATCAATAGGCGTTAAATACTGTTAATTAATAATAATATGTCATTTTCAAAATTAGTGTAATAAAATATAAGAAATGCTTAATCAAATTTCTTAAAACCAACATTAAACAATAAAATGCGATAAAATATTTCATACTGTAGCGTAATAGAAATGCGAAAAGACGGGCACGGTAGTTGCCGTCTTCCCGCTAGTAGAGAATAAGTGAGACCAAATTGCAGTTACCTTTTTATAAAAGATTGATTAGAATTTAGACGGGCCAGCAAATTTATTTAGCTCTTTTGATTTGCTTTGCTGGATCCTACGCATAATCGGGATCTTTTACTAATAATACTAGTATTGACTAAGCATCGGTTGTGTAATACATGTGCTAATTTTAAACAGTAGTAATCAATTAGAAATTGTTTTTTTACTAAATTAATTAGAAATTGTTATTATTAGATAATTTTTAACTTTTTCATTTAAATTGTAAAGGTTTGTCTTAATTTTCTTTTCCAAATATTCCTTCTTGCCTTTCTATTTTAATTTTTCTGGTATAATAAGTTAACAACTACATTTTATTTATCGATAATGTAAAATATTATTTAAAATTAAATATGATTAAAAATGGATGTAAAATTATTTTGGCGTACTAATCTATAGTTAAAAACAATACAGAAACATTTTTTTTTAAATCCAAATAATTTTTTTATTGTTGCTAGTGTCAAATTAAGTAATTAAGATATAATTTGTCAACAGAAGTAATTAGTAAGATATAAGTTTTTACTTTCAAAATCTTTAACAATATTATTTGGGATGTTTAGTAATTTTATCTTTTCTCCTTTTTTTTTGACAAAATTTTATCCTGTCTACTTTTTTTAAGGCATCCTATCTACTGAAAGAATAGATATTTAAAAATTTTAGTATATAATATGTTTTTTATTTCATATCATTTTTTATTTTTGAATTATTTTTTAAAATAATAACTAACAAAATTCGATAATAGCTAGATACAACCAGTTTAATTAATTGGATTTTGTTAATGAATATCTAGAGTATTAATTAATGAGGGAGTATATCTTATATGCATCTTATAGTTGATTGATTTACGGGGACAGAAGCGAGACAACATTTTAATACCCAATTAGAAGAATGTCATTATTTCCTTCTGCATTCAAACTATGGAATTAATGGTTCTTCATCTAAAAAAAAATTATGGAATGGTTATAATATTGTGCAGATCATACCATTGTTGTCTGAAAGAAAGTATTTACCTTGAACAATGTTTTTGTATATAGGAATGAGGAATGATTTGAAGGAAAATATTTAATTGTGGATAAAAAGTAAGAATGAAACAGAAGGCATACCTCTGAAAGAAGTAAACACGCCAAATGAAGTCGTAGCTTGCCTTCTGTTCCCAATATAAAAAATAACATCTGAAACCAAAGAATGAGAGAAAGAAAAAAAAATTAAAAGAAAAATAGAATAATTTTTTGTCTTACAAAAGTGTGAGTATTTATAGATTATGTGATACTTTTTGTATGATTATTAAGTTAATTCAAATTTGATTTAATTTGAGTTTGAATTTGAATTTATTACGAATTATATAATTGATAATGAATACAAAATTAAAAGCTGCCAATTCTGGATGATAAAATAATAATAAATACTTATAATTTTGTGATAAAAAATTGACTGCAACAAATCTTGTAAATGGAAATAATGTGCATATGTTCAATTTTTAAAAAAGGTAATCGTAATATTTATTATATTAATTGGTGATTCTGAATATTCAATTGAATTGGTGAAGCGAGACCAAAAAAAAAAAAAATTTAATTGGTGAAGAGGATGTACTTGGTGGATTGATTGGTTAAATTGATTGGTAATAGTTGTGAATGTGTTCAATGTAAAAATTGTAAGTTAATATTTAATTGATCCCTTGTTGTAAATATTTTTTTTTATCGTCATTATTCATTTGGAGAAGGGGACACATATAGTAGATTGATTGGTCATTAAAATTGGTCAAATCAACTATATTATATAAAATAGAGTTTTACCACCTAGGACTATGCTACGTGTCAAAACCCCAACATTCTAATTCCCACCAAAATGCTATTATTTTAATTTAATTATTATTAATATTTATCAATCTTAAATACAAAATTTATTCCATCCATAAATACACAAATAAACGCGGTACATAACATTATTATTTCACATATTGTTTGATTTCATTCATTCATAAATTTAGCAATATGCACTCCTGTCATATTTATCATTTGTTATTTGAATAAGTATATTAAAGCTTTCCTATTATTAATGTGATAGGTTTTGAAATTCAAATATTTCATTAATACGATCGATTATTCACCATAATTACTCACTTTTTAGCATATCCAAATATCTAAATATCACAGTTCATGTGTTAATATTTATTGTTTACTATTTTTATTCTAACAATAACTCATTGATTGTATTGTCACTACTTAATACATTTTGAGTGGAATAATAATATTTGATTTCAATATCTTGATACTATATTAGTATTGTCACTATTCCAACTATATAAATCAAAAATCTTTTCTAATTATTACTACACTATTTACAAGTTGTATTCTTTTATACACAATGTCATTGTAAAACATGTCTGCAGTTTTTGATGTCATTGCATACATTAACAAAAAATATGCTAGCAAAATATGAAAGTTGCAGGTAAGAATAATTCGGTTATAAAGATTTCGAAATTTTAAACAACCACAAGAACCAGAATTATTAGAATTGTTTGTCAAGTCGAACAAATCATGTAAGCAGTTCGATGTTAGATTGAAAATAAGTGAGTGTTAGATCTGGATATAGACATGCAGACTATTGGCTCATTACCCACCTATTACAAGGGTTAGGGCATGACTATGAAGAATGAAGGAAGACAATTTCACAAAGGTTAGGACATGTTCATTTTCTAGCCAGTTTTTTTTCCCCTTTATTAGCTTACTTAAAAATTAGTTAAAAATGAATATAAATTCTAATAACAATTCTAAATATGAGTCAAAGATAAAATAATTCTAAATATAAATTTTAATACTACTTACTGCAAATTTATATAAAATATAATACTTACAATAATTCTGAAACTTAAAATAATTCAATTTATAATACTAATTAATTATTATATTAACATTAAATTATTTATATAATGTTTAATATGATTATATATATGTACTACAAGAAATAAGGCCAGCGGCGGCGGTCAGTTTGCGGCGGTTGCAGCATGAACCGCCGGCAGTCGAAAAGCGGCGGTGGTGTAGGCGGCGGTTCTTATAACCGTCCTTAAATACTAGCATTTTGCGGCAGTTGATGGACACCGGCGGCGGTTGAAATTAAAAAAAAATGAAACCCGCGTTTCTGACTTTCAATTCGCAGCGGTTGACTGGCAATTCGCAGCGGTCCAAATGGAAAAATATAATTACCCTAATTTGTAAACCCCACTGCTATTCCTCATTCTTCTCTAAGCAGCAGCGCCGCGGCCTCAGAACCCTCATTGAGAGCACCGCGAGTTCACCGTTCCTCCTTCCTTGCCATCTCTCTTTCTCCTTCTTCTTTGCCATCTCTCTTTCTCTGTTTCTCCCAAATCCTCAAATCAAAACCCTAACATATTTCACTGAGCACTGCCAAAATCACTGAGAGCACCGTGTGTTTGTCAGAGGAAGGAGGTGAACACCAAACCCTCACATGAGCACCTCACCAAACTATCGTGCCACAAACGTATTTCTGCCTCTCACCGTCATCCACCATGGGCACCCCCGTCTCGCAGCATCAGATTCCTTCTTTGTTGCGCCGTGTCCTGATGAGAGTCCAATCGCTTGTGTACAGTCACATCACAGTGGATCCATGGTGGTGATAACTGTAGAATAGAAGCAAAAACCTATAATCGCGTTTTGAAGTCGCTGGTTCCTAAATCTTGAAATCCTAATACAGGAATCGCAATTTTCAAAGAATTGCGAGCACTCTACTCTCTTCTCAGAGCGGAGCAACGCCCACTCCATGAGATCCGGCCGCGAAACGGATCAGCACCAAGAGCAAGGTCTGTTTTCTTTTCTTTCTTTCTTTCTTTTTTTTTTTGCATAGATCTGTTTTTGGATTTTTAAAATTTGATGTAGGGTTTGTTTTTTTTTGGGTAAAAATCGCTGTTGTTTATTGTTTTTTGATCTGTTTAAGTTTTGAATTTGATTTGTGTGCTTTGCAGATCTGTTTAGGTTTCTCAGAGAAGGTTTCTTTTCCTCTCCTTCACATTTGAAGTCTTGATTTGGTTTGTTCTTGTTGTGCTGGTTATATTTATTTTCCCTCTTTGTTGGCACACACCCTTGCAGATAATTCATATTGTTGCAAATTTCTTGAGGATATGGTCAACATATTCCATGTTCCGGTATTTATCACAGACTGGAGCTTTAGTTGTTCTTTTTCTATTTGCCTGCCTGGCCCCTGCATCTATCCTATTTTTGATTTTCCAGGTTGTGGGGAAAGGAACTGAAATCATGTGGACCAGTTAGGTTGGTTTTTGTTTTTGTATGTTCAAAGAAAATTTCAGTTTTTCATAGTCCAATTGAATCATTGATGTCATCCATCACTATTACATAGTTATTTATTGATCATGTTTGCATTTGTAAGTTATTGTTTTTTAAGGACAAGGAATCTCTTGGAGCTTGTTGATTATTTTTTATTTTTCTTTCGCTTTATTGATAAGAGGTCGACTAATTTTTTCTTTCGCTTTATTGATTAGTTGTTTTTCCCGTTAGATTGATTTATTTTGAATTGTGCTGGCTTTTGTGGGATCTAAGTGTTCTCAACAAATATTGGAGGTAACAACACTCTATATTTCTCTTGAGTTTCTTGCATTTATGATTGATGTTATTAACTTAAGAACTAGTCATTTTGCATGATGGAAAAAAAAGATTAGTTTTGATTGTATTTCGCTTTACAATACCTGATGGCTATCATGATTTATGTCTGTAGCATGAGTATTTTGATAATTTTGGTGGCTATCATGATTTATGACATAACACACTTCTACTTTTCAAGAGAATTCCATTGCACTTCTTTTGTTATGGTTTAGATATGACTACTTTGCTTAATAATTAGAATGGAATGCAATGTGAGTTTGTTTGAGGATTGTTGCTTTTGGGAATGGAATTGAAGGTAGTTTGTGTTGTTGTGTTTAATTTTCAGGTTGGGAGGCAAAGACTGTTAATTACATGTAGGTCTCTTTTTTCTTTTTAACATGTAGGTCTCTCTCAGGAAACCAGTTAAATGGAAGCATTCCAGATGCCTTATCCTTATTAACTCGATTGTCGAACTTTTGAGTTCAAAACATATATGTATCTCATGATGTCATGTTGACTTGTTATTATTTTCCATAATATGTTTCTCCATTTTGAAAGAGAATGTGTTGCCCTTACATCATTAAGCAATAACCTTTTAAACGCTTAATTCTTAAATTTGCTAGTTTGATTAATACGTAAGAAAAATGGCGTTTAATAACATTGATGTTTCTTATGTCTTTGCATACACTGTTTATGAAACATTGAAACTCATGTGCTATGCTGCAGGGATCTGGTAGGTAACAACTTGAGTGGTCAACTGCCTTCCTCAATAGGGAGTTTGTCATCTCTTACCACATTGTGAGTAAATTTTCTTGCTAAGGATAGATTCTGCTTTCCTACTTGTTTGATGAAGATGTGTTATTATTTATTTGTTTATTGTGCATTTGCAGACATTTGGAGAACAATAAACTTTCTGGGATCCTTCATGTTTTGCAAGACCTTCCTCTTCATGTGTTATTAATTATTTGTTTATTGTATCATTTGTTTGTTTGTGTTATTCATTCAGTTGGCAAAAAATTGGAAATTAAATTTAGTGATTTCGAATGTGGCAGTAACCAATTTTTTATTTATTTTTATTTTTCTTACTATTGCAGCGGTTGGTTATAACCACAGCAAAATGGCGTCTCGACACTGATAACTGCAACGGTTTCCAAACCACCGACATGGGTATTTTGTGGCGGTTAGAACCGCTGCAGAATGCCTTTTCAACCGCCGCGAAATGCCCTTTTTTTGAAGTGATGTACATGTATAAGCAGTGCTATTTGGTAAGAATAGCAAGCCGCACAAAACGCATCTAATTGGTTTTGAAAGGGATAGATATTATTAATTAAAAATAGAAAAGTATATACTCTCACTTTGTCAGTAATCAGTATTCGTGCACACATAAATTTGTACGAAAAAGTATTTTCATATGTATTTACACATTTATCCATACCTACTAACATATAATTTTATAAAATTTAAAAGTAATAGAGAAACACAATAAAAAAATCTAAAAATATACATACTTTGTAAATTGTGTTAGTCGCTACCCGTGCAAGACACGGGTAATTGCACTAGTTTATACATCAAAATAACAGTAATTAGTTTTTTTTTGTTGACAAGTTATTGATAATTGATATATTGAAATTACCAAATTCATTGAGATGTCATAATAATTACTTCCTTTAAATAAATTTAATTTAATTTAATTTAGTTAAAATAAATTGATTTTTTTACTAAAAAATATATTCATCTATTCAAATTAGTAAAATACATAAAAAACAACACAAATTCAACATCGTTAAAAACCGAAAAGGATGAATCTGCGAACAAACTCACGATCTGGGTTAATAGCATAAAAGCGACAAAATCTTTTATCGTGACAAAATCAAAGTGGCCAGGAATAAATGCCTAGGATGCATAGCGTTGATGTATAAACTAGTGTAATTACCCATGCATTGCACGGGTAGCGACTAACACAATTTACAAAGTATGTATATTTTTAGATTTTTTTTATTGTGTTTCTCTATTATTTTTAAATTTTATAAAATTATATGTTAGTAGGTATGGATAAATGTGTAAATACATATGAAAATACTTTTTCGTACAAATTCATGTGTGCACGAATGGCATGTTGATTACTGACAAAGCGAGAGTATATACTTTTCTATTTTTAATTAATAATATCTATCCCTTTCAAAACCAATAAGATGTGTTTCGTGCGGCTTGCTATTCTTACCAAATAGCACCGCTTATATATATATATTAAACATTATATAAATAATTTAATGTTAATATAATAATTAATTAGTATTATAAATAGAATTATTATAAGTTTCATAATTATTGTAAGTATTATATTTTATATAAATTTGCAGTAAGTGGTATTAAAATTTATATTTAGAATTATTTTATCTTTGACCATATTTAGAATTATTATTAGAATTTATATTCATTTTTAACTAATTATTAAGTATGCTAATAAACACTACAACAAATTCTAAAAAAGATGGCGCTTTAGCGTGACTTTAAAATAAAAAAAAACGCATACTTTATGTCATACGTAAGCAATAAGCAGTAACTACTAATTAAAGTATTTCTTGTTTAGTTCATATAATAAGCAGTAGCTTAGTCCTGTATTTGTTTTATCTTTAAATAATAAAAAGCGACTGGCACATTAAATGACTTAAACATGAGCTGTTTTTGATCATAGGAACAATAAGCGGTAGCTTCATAGTAGGAAGCGTTTTTTGGTGTTAAAATAAGCAGTAGCTTTTAGACTTAAGCGTTGTTTTTGAAAATAATAAGCGGCGCTTTCTTATTAGTATTTGTTTTTGGTCGGTTTATTAAATATATGTATTTCCCTCTCTCATTTCGCATCCGGAAGCCTTTGTTTCTCTCTCTGTCTGTCGACTCTCTAGCAACTCCGCGAGTCGTGCCGCCTCCATCTCTACCGTCGTCCCTCAAGCGAGATCGTGTGCTTCAAAAGCCGGGAGATCGTGAGCTCGATCAAAGCTTTGGCAGCTCGTCAAAGCGGGAAGCGAGCTGGTCAGTAGATCCTCCAAAAAGTGAAATCAGGGTCGTCAAAGCGGGACCGAGGCTCGTCGTAGATCCTCAAAACCCGAAATCAGGGCTCGTCAAAAACTGGGTCAGTAGTCCTCCATCCGAGGCTCGTCAGGTAGTCCTCCATCCAGGCTCGTCAAAGTCGTCCTCAAAACCAAATCAAGGCTCGTCCAAAACTCGTCAGTAGTCCTCCATCAGAGCAAAGGCTGTGGCGGTGCTCGACCTCATCTCCCAGCCTCCATCTCCAAACTCCTGTTTGCGTCCATTTCAGTGTATGGCCACTGTCTCCATTTTGTATCTCGATTCCACATTGGTTTACATTGTTGGTGGTTCGTTAGTTTTTGTCTCTGCTCGATTTTGTTTGATTTTGTTCATCGTTGACCAGTTTGGAATCAAAAAGGGTTTGATTTTGTTTGATTTTGTTCATTGTTGTCGAGAGATAAATTAGAAGTGTTAAAGATGCTTGGAATCAGTTTGTTAAAATGTCTGATTAGTAAATATATATGCATATCGGATGGGAATCAATGGAAAAATGACCAATGAATTTTGTTGTGGAACCCGATTTTGGTTTTTTGGTTTGAACAATGAATTTTGGAATATTCTGGTATTGTATATATTTTGGAATGTCCATATTTTAGGGAGACTCTGCCAAAATTTTGTTAGAATTTTGATCTAGTCTGTGTTGATTTTAAGAGCGGTGATAGTTTTAGTCTTGCTTTATTTAAATGGGGTTTTTCTCATTGTTTTACCTCTCAATCCATAGGTAAAATATGGATCGAAAGTGGATGTCCGCCAATCGTTTGTCGAAGGAATATAAGATTGGAGTGAAAGATTTTATTGGGTTTGTAGTTGGGCATACAAATGCACCATAGTAGAATCATATGTCCTTGTTTAAGTTGTTGTTATACAAACAAAATTAGTGTTCTGAATTGGAATGGCATTTAGTGAGCAATGGGATTGATCAAACTTATACCGTTGGACAAAGCACGGTGAGACAAGAGGTGAATCTTCTAATATGGGGAATAGTGGGAGATATGCGTCGAGAGGACACCGCTACAAATACATATGATGGTGACCGCTTTGAAGATATGTTAAATGCGGTTGAAGAAGATCTTCGTGATTGTCCTCAAATGTTTGAGAAGTTGATGAGTGATGCGGGCCGTTATATGAGGTTGTACTAAATTCACAAGATTGTCGGCAATGTTAAAGTTGTTTAACTTGAAGTCGGGCAATGGATGGGTGATAAGAGTTTTACGGACTTACTCACCTTTGTTGAAAGATATGTTGCCTAATGATAATGTGCTTCCTAGTAGGACATATGAGGCTAAACAAATGTTACGCTCTATTGGCATGAGCTATGAGAAGATACATGCTTGTCGTGAACGATTGCATTTTATTTCGTAATGAATATGCATCGTTAAAGTCGTGTCCAAAATGTGAAGCCTCACGGTATAAGAAGGAAAATTCGGCTCCGAGAAGGTATTGTGGTATTTTCCCATAATTCCCAGATTCAGCGTATGTCAGTAGTTGAAGATGCAAAAAACTGACATGGCATGAGGATGAAAGGATTCAAGATGGCAAGCTACGGCGCTACAGATTCTCCTCGATGGAAAAAAATTGATATTGATTATCCCGATTTTGGGAATGAACCAAGAAACTTACGACTTGCATTGTCTCATCGATGGATTTAACCCACATGGTGTTCAAGTAGCTCTCACGATTACATGGCCTGTGATTTTGGTGATTTATAACCTACCTCCATGGCTATGCATGAAGCGAAAATATATGATGTTGTCTTTGTTAATTTACGGGCGAAACAACCAGGAAATGATATCGATGTATATTTGGCTCCTTTAATTGAAGATTTGAAGCAAATGTGGGAGACAGTGTGGTGGTGTATGATAGGTATAGAAGAAAGTTTCACCTTGAGGCTATGATTTTCGCACAATTAATGATTTTCCGACATATGGTAATGTCGGGATATAGTACCAAAGGTCGGTGTGCATGCCTATATGTGAAGATAGTACAGATTGGATTCGGTTGGAACATGGTAGGAAGAATGTCTTTCTTGGGCCTCGCAGATTTTTGCATCCAAATCATCATTATCGATCATGGAGAAAGGCATTCAATGGGAATCTGAGAAGAGCGGAGAGCTCCTTTGCCTCTGACGGTACACAATTGTTAGAAAAAGTAAAAGATTTGAATATTAAATTCGGTAAACCTTTTGCAGAGACCTTGCCACACAGGGTGGAAGAAAAGGTCGATTTTCTTTGAGTTGCCATATTGGAAATCATTATACGTAAGACATTTCGGTGATGTGATGCATGTTGAAAAAAATATTTTTGATAGTCTCAGTGGGACCTTACTTAATGTGCCCGGGGAGACTAAAGTTGGCCTCAATGCAAATTTGGACTTGGTTAGTATGGGATTGAGGCGAGAGTTGGGGCCGTAAAGAAAGGAAGCGTCGTGCATATCTACCTCCGTGCTCATACTCTATATAAAAAAGAGAAAAGAGATTTATGTAAGTTTCTTGATGGAGTTAAGGTTACAGAGGGGTACTCTTCAAACATTAAGAACCTCGTATCGATGAAACATCTCAAGTTAAAGGGTCTACAGTCTCATGATTGTCATGTTCTCATGGAGAATTTGCTACCCATAGCTATCGATCTATTTTGCACGACAAAGTGCGGAATACCTTAAGTAAACTTTGTTTCTTCTTTAAGGCAATTTGTAGTAAAGTGATTGACCTGGAAAGTTGCGACCTTGCAAAAGAAATTATTCGACTTTGTGTGAGCTTGAGATGTATTTCCCTTCATTCTTTGACATAATGATTCATCGGCGGTTCATCCGTTAGGGAGACACAATTGTGTGGGCGGCTTATATGAGATGGATGTACCGTTTGACGTTACATGAAGATATTAAAAGGGTATGTGAAAAACCGATCACGACCGGAGGGTTGTATTGTTGAACGTTATATAGTCGAAGAAGCCGTTGAATTACATGCGAGTATGTATCCGATATTGAACATTCTATAGAAATTTAGCGGTCTCGTCACCACAGGAAGAAGTGCAGGGAGGGATTCTTTGGACTTGAAATATTGACTATATCAAGGAAAGAATGGGAACAAGCACACTTATATGTTTTACGCAACGCCGATGAAGTTGAGTCATATGTTGTAAAACACAAGGACATACTCAAGAGCTTGTACCCAAATAAGAGTCAAAATTGGTTAACAACACAACCTGATCGGTGTTTTATAAAATGGTTGAAAGAATACATTTCTGCAGAGTTTCTTTGCAAATCCTAGCTCAGTTTGAGAAAGATTGAGATGGTTAGCTAAAGGTCCAGATATACATGTTAGTTCTTACAGGTTATCGATTAATGGGTACACTTTTTATACAAAAGAACATGATGATCGGAGGAGAATACAAAATAGTGGAGTTGACTCTTGTAGTGAAGCTATGCATATATCAAGTGCTAAAGATAGAAATCCCATATATGCGAATATGTCATACTTGAGGTCATTGAGCATATGGGAGTTGGATTACAAGATGTTTCGAGTGCATGTTCCAATGCAAGTGGGTTGATAATAACAACGGTGTACAAATGGATGAGTTGGGGTTCATGCGGGTGAATTTTAATAAGTTGGGACATAAGGATGAGCCCTTTATTTTAGCATCGCAAGCTCAACAAGTGTTCTATGTCACCGATCCAATTGATATGAATTGGTCCATTGTTCTATTGAATAACAAAAAAATTGTTAATGAGATTGATGATGAAGCACATGAATATCTTGACATTGAGGATGACCACTTTCTTCTGACATCACAATCATTGTTTGGGGCAAGTACACCTATAGAGGATGATGTGTATATTAGAAATGATCATAATGAAGGGCTTTGGATCAATCCATTATTTCATAAGGGATGCTAAATCTAAATAAAACGAGAAAAAGGAATAGAGTTGCTTAAATGTACATGTATGTAGTGAATGCTATTTAATTTTTATTAATTTATTGATCAATTAAATGTGTATACATTGATTTCTTTATTAATTTTTATTAATAACTTATGTGTATAATTTTTTTCAGGTAAATGACATCTGAAGGTGATGATAGTGCTCCCGAGGCCCCCCAAAAGGGGACGGCGTCCCGTGGACCGACTTTTAAGAAGAAACTCATCCGTGAGAGGAGTAAAGGAGTTGCAAAACGTGTGGTAAGATACTTGTCGATTAAATTTGTACACTAATACTATTTTTTTAGTTGAGTATCTAAATTTGTACACTAATACTATTTTTTTATAGGTTATATGGAATGCTAAGGGTCAACCAATTGGTGAAAATGTTAATGACTTTATTCAATTCATTGGGGCCACAGTGCGGAAGACGGTCCCAATTAGCGCGATAATTGGAAGGATAAGGATCCATATTTGAAGGAGCTAAAAGATGAGATATGGACTGAGATACGGTATATAAAAATGGGATTAATTAACATTGGTTAGTTGTATTGTTTTTTAATTTATCTAAACATACTTATAGTCTACCATTTTGTTTATAATGTTCTTGCGAAGCATTTTGATGTTGATGAGACCGAAAGGATATTACACTTAGGTTAGTGGAAGATCACACGGAATTTCGAGCTGCGTTAGCGAACAAGTGGTTGAGAGACCAACACGGGAACATCGGACATCGGCCTCGACAAAATATGCATCGTTAAATAGAACAGATGATTGGAGCGCTTTTGTAAGAAGACGCACGTAAGATGAAGAATATATAGTATGTACAATAATATTTATAACTTTTATATATGACATTAAACCATGCATTAATATATTCTTATGTTTTTATGTAGAGAATAAGCAATGAAAATCGTGAAAGAGCGTCAAATCCTCCATACCCTTACAGAGGAGGGGTTAAAGGGTATCCCGCATTGAGGAAGAAATGGTATGTACAATATCTTTAATTATAACTTGTTTTAACGCATCTCTTGGTATGTACAATTTCTTTCTTACTTTCTCTCAATTTGTTTGTTCACATGTACAATTTGTTGGAGTCGAGGAGAAGATGCAACTTCTCAATCCATTGATCGATCTTGTTTGTGGATAGAAGCCGCGAAACAAGAAGGGTGACATTGAACATCTACCCACTAGAGAAGTGGTGATAAAATTGTAAGTATGATAACATTAATTAACGTTTAAATTAATGATATTATTTAATAATATTTAATAATATTTGTGTCTCGCAGAATGAACTGTCAATGTCTATGTCGATTTGTCTGCAGTCAAGACATCCTTTCCCAAGCCATACCCATCAAGGAGTATCCTGGTCGGGTAAGAGGCGTGGGATTTGGCATCTCCCATGCTATCTTTGGATCACGTAAGCGCGTAAGACGCCATGCCGATGCTAGTGAAAGCAGAAGAATTGAGGAGAATGGTAACTCGGCTATACCAAAAAGTTCAGGAATTGGAAGATAGCAAGAAGGATAAAGATGAAGTGGAGAGGCGAGCATCAGTCACCTATCCCTAACCCAAAGAGTGTTAGAGATAGTTGCACTTGTGTGAGTCCCGAGGTAATAATCGTTACATTTCTTTTTATACTTTCTCACCTAAGTATTCAAAGATTTAACATATTAATATTTCGTTTATCATTAGTTTAGGGCATTTATGAGTGCAGTCTATATTTGACAAGTCCAACGCATAGCGAATGGTTGGTAAGGGAATGTTGTATAATGACCCAGGTGTGTCACTACACAACCTTCCCTTACCTCCTAATCATGTAAAGGTTAGAGTTGGCGTTGCACTTGAGGGAGATGCACTATTGCCTGTACCATTGGAGGCGGCAGATGTGATGACAAAGTGGAGCAGGCAATAGGAACCTATGTGGCATGGTCAAACCACCTCGTAGTTACAAGTGATATGAATGCGTATATGTTAAAGTATATGCTTCACTATCATATCGTGCATATATTTATTAAATTAGGTGATCACTCACTAACTAGTCAATATGTTGGAATGCAAAATATGTAGGTATCTCCAACATCCAAAGCCAAGGACAAAGGCAAGGGCAAGCTGCCTATAGCTAGCAAGAGTGTTGGCAAGCGACCAACAAATGGGTCATTCACATCTCCAGTGAAGAAGGTCATGGTATCTCGACCTCCTCTGACTCACACTTTCTGATTTTACAATTTATCTTAGAGTCCATATGGCAACAAAGATGGAGGCAAAGAGATACCATTAAAGTACCAATGGAAGAATCAATTTTGGGTTATGAGCACGACCTAAGAGCTAGTGTTGAGGGTGGACCTCAACGAATTCTTAATTACAACCTATGGTTAAGTGAAAGCTGTTATTAGTGTATATCTCAGTCTTGCATTAAATTTTAAAGTATCCAATGATTTTTATTTTTGTACACTAAATATTTATGTTATTGTTAATGCATTAATTTGTATGCATGTTTTAATTTAAGGTACTTGTATCAAGAGATATTGATCCCACAAGAACAAACTCAAAGGTTTGTATTTTTGTGCCCTAGCGGACACATATGGGATCATGGAATCTTGACATGTCTGAGTATGTCATTCACCGCTTGACATTAGCAAATCGACTTTGAGACTTTGTTTTTGTCACCTTGCAACGTAGTGTAAGTCATTTAATTTAATCAATATTACTAAATTTATTGAAATGTGTTTACTTTCTTATATTTTTTGTCCAACATTTTTGTAGGGATCATTGGTTATTGTTAGCGATTAACTTGAATCAAAGCGTTGTGTACTATCTTGATCCATTGCGTGTACATATCAACATGCATAAAACAATGAAAGAGAAGTACAATCGATAAGTGTGTATAAATCATAGATATGTATATATATATATATATGTATGTATGCAATTTCTTAAACGTTTAAGTTACTTGTAATATTGAAGTGTTTATTTGTTTATGTTTGGCCTACGTGACATCTTGTCTTTGGTGGTGGTATTTGTTTAAGTTCTGGTGTTTTATAAATTTTGGAATGTCCATATTTTAGGGAGACTCTGCCAAATTTTTGTTAGAATTTTGATATATATAGTCTATGTGTCCATATTGAATGATTTTGTTTGATTTTGCACTTAGGGCAATCCTACTTTATCGAAGAAACAAGTCTCGATTTTCTAAATTTACTCCACCTAAATGGATACCGATAAAGGTATTTATATTAAATTTTTTATGCAATTATTCAAATTACCAAAAATAAAAACAATTAATTTCATATTTTTTGTTTTATAGTGTCCTCGCCAACCTAACTCACGATGATTGTGGCCGATATGTTTTAAAGTTTCTCAAGGATATTGTCGTTCATAATCAAACAGAAATTCCAACAGAGGTATGTTTGTAACAATTTCAAAGTTTATATAATTTTTTTCTTTTACGCATACCATTTGAATGCTTATGTTCAATTCTAACTTCATTTAATTTTTATTTAGCAGTCTTATCACGATTGTCAATTAAACACATACACGATCATCTGAACTCAAAGAAGAGTGGTGTCGATATTTTACTACAAATTTTATCATTTATAAGCGAGATAGAAGAAGATTAATATTAATGTTTACGTGAGTTTTTGTTAAATTTGGTTTTTTTTTAGTTTAGTATACTTGAATTGGAAAGGTTCACATGAAATTAGGAATAAAATTCCTTTTATGTTGGCTAATATTTTATATATTTTATGTTGACTGGTGATATGATATGTTATGTTTCTGATTATTTTTATATTTTGGAATGTCCATATTTTAAGGAAAACTCGCAAAATTTTGTTAGAATTTTGACTTTGTATGCATGTTTAGTTGCGATGTGATGTAAGAAAAAGATATTACTATTTAGGTAGGATTTGTAGCATGACATGTGCAATATTTTAGTGATCTATTCTGTATAATTGTAAATTTGACTATGAAATATATTGTACTTTATTTATGTTAATGTAAGGATATGTAGGAATTTATGAAAAAATTACATTATAATGTTAAATTTTGATGTTGGGGAATGTTGATGACAATTTTGATTGTATTTTGTGTTATCACTATTATGCAAATGAGATATAATGTAAATGTGAGAGAACTAAATTTAATAAAAAAAGGAGAATAAGCAGCTTCAATAATGAAGCGCTTATTGTATAAAAAGACGCTTAAAAGGAAGCATCGCTAATTATACAAAATAAACAACGCCTTGATGGAAGCGCTATTTATTGTCTATACAATAAGCAGTAACCTTCCTAATTTGTTGTGTCGACAATAAACAGCTTCCTAATTGAGCTTATTGTCCATTTTCAGTAGCGCTTCATAAACGCTGTTTTTTTGAAATACAATCAGCAGCGGCTTAATTTTCAGCGCTTTTAAGCGCTGTTTTAGGCTAAAAATAAGCGCTGTTTATTGCCAAAACTTGTTGTAGTGAAAGGGAAGAAAAAAACTGGCTAGAAAATGAACATGTCCTAACCCTTGTGAAATTGTCTTCCTTCATTCTCCATAGTCGTGCCCTAACCCTTGTAATAGGTGGGTAATGAGCCAATAGTCTGCATGTCTATAGATCCAACACTCACTTATTTTCAATCTAACATCGAACTGCTTACATGATTTGTTCGACTTGATAAACAATTCTAATAATTTTGGTTCTTGTGGTTATTTAAAATTTTGAAATCTTTATAGCCTAATTATTCTTACCTGCAACTTTCATATTTTGCTAGCATATTTGTTGTTAATGTATGCAATGGCATCGAAAGCGGCATACATGTTTTGCAATGACATTGTGTATAGAAGAATATAACTTTTAAATAATATGGTAATAATTAGAAAAGGTTTTTGATTTATATAGTTGGAATAGTGACAATACTAATATAGTATCAAGATATTGAAATCAAATATTATTATTCCACTCAAAATGTATTAAGTAGTGACAATACAATCAATGATTTATTGTTAGAATAAAAATAGTAAACAATAAATATTAACACATGAACTGTGATATTTAGATATTTGGATATGCTAAAAAATGAGTAATTATGGTGAATAATCGATCGTATTAATGAAATATTTGAATTTCAAAACCTATCACATTAATAATAAGAAAGCTTTGATATACTTATTCAAATAACAAATGATAAATATGACAGGAATGCGTATTGCTAAATTTATGAATGAATGAAATCAAACAATTTGTGAAATAATAATGTTATGTATCACGTTTATTTGCGTATTTATGGATGGAATAAATTTTGTATTTAAGATTGATAAATATTAATATTAATAATAATTAAATTAAAATAATAGCATTTCGGCGGGAATTAGAATGTTGGGATTTTGACACGTGGCATAGTCATAGGTGGCAAAACTTCATTTTATATAATATAGTTGATGTGGATGGTTCTTACTACTCTCCGCCGATAGGTCCTCAGCTTGTGGAGGATTAATTAAGAGATTCTAGATGATCTTTTATCAAAGGCTACCATTGCAATTTTGGAACCCCGACTGGAATTCATGCTGAACTTTGAGGCTTGTGTCTTGGTCTAAAACTCGTCCATCAGTTGGCTCCCCTTCCCTTTCTTATTGAGATGGACTCTCTTGTAGTTTTTTTCTTGTTCCGCAGCGACCACCCATCAAATGCACCTCTTTGGCCTCTTCTCTTGGAGGTTTTTCATCTTCTAAGAGCTCCAAACTGGCAGGTTATAGTGTTTCACATTTAATAGTGAAGCTAACAATTGCATGTGCAGATCTCCTAGCTAATATAGGCCATGGTGGAAGTTTCTCCTGGACTATTATAAAAGAACATCCCCTAAACCTCAAGTTGCTTATTCACTTCGATATATAATAGAGTGCAATACACGCCATTTAGTTCCTTAGTGTTATTTTCCATTTCCATTTCCCTTTCTTATAAGAAAACCACCAAACGTGTTTACCAAAAAAAACTATCAAGCATGATTTTTTTTATCAAAAAAAAGTATACACCGATTTTTGCAGACGAAAATGCAATGATTTAAGACTAATTTTTACACATTAAAAAATTGATTTTGACATTCAAGAATTTAGAGATTATTTTTCAGAGATTTTTTCATAAAAACATAAAATAAAATGTTCGTTTACAATTACAAAAAGTGATTTTGTATTTCTCTCTCTTCTATCGAAAATGATTTTCCCAAATGTTAATAAAAATAACTTTTCATTTTAACCATAAAAATAGTTTTTTTTAAATTATATTTTAAAAAACTTAAGCAAACACAATTATAACCATTAAAAATGATTTTTTTTTACTTAATAAAAGTGATTTTATGGTAAAAAAATAAAAATCTAACAAACGCACTCGTACACTACCAAAAAAGGCCGTCAAGAGTTTGTTATTTTTTTAACAAATTCAAAGATTTTCTATCATAACATTCTTTTAGGGAGCGTTTGTTTTATGGATGCAATTATATTCCAGGGAATGATATTCTTGGGATTATTATTACTAGGAATATGATTCCCATAAAAAATGTTTAGTAAACACTTGTTATTCCTTGGAGTATTATTACTTGTTATTTTAGTTTAAAAAAAATAAAAAAATGAGGTAGAATAAGGTAAAAATGGAAATTTAAGTTAGAAAATATCTTCCAATCCCATGGGAATATAAGATTTCAACCCCTTTACATAGGAATAGAAAGAGGGAAAAACATGTACTACCATAATATAGATTCTTGGGAATAAATAATGTCTTGGATTATTTTTTGATAACGTGTACCAAACATTGAAATGCTACATTCTCAAACTCATATTCCTAAAAATAATCTTAGAAGACTTGAAACAAACACACTCTTAGTATTAAGTAAAATTTAGATAACATACATATAACATTTTAAAGCTATGGATATATTTCATATTTTTATCTGAAAATCAACAAATTGATTAAAAAATTAAATACTACTAGTTTATATTAAATTAAGGCGCATTTGAAATAATTTAGAAAATTAATTATTTTGTAATTGTAAGGCATCTTTTTGAATATTTTCTCAGGTTTAAAATATAAGAAAAAAACTATAAAATATAAAAAAAATCTTTATATTTGGTTCAATTGAACCAAAATACATAAACTATTTTACTTATATTTAATATTTATTTTTTACTTATATTTCATACATGAAAAAATGACATATATAAATGTGGACCAAGCAAACAGCAATGGTCTCACTGTGGACTGTGGAGGTCCTACTTGGCACTTCACTCTTGCCGTTCCTTTCACCGAGTCACCTTCACGCCTTGAGTATAATCATACCACGTGTCCTAATTTGGCAGACATGAATAGCCAATAATATATGAGCGTGCGCATAACGCGACTGCGATTGGGACGTGGGAACAGAGAAAGCAGTGCAGATTCCAGAACTAACCGAATTTTCCTGAATTTGAGTCACGTACCCCTTGCATTCACGAGTCGCGGTCACTGCCACTGCTTGGTCCCATTTAACTTCCGAGTGTACTCTCACTGTCTTCTTCTCCCAAAAATGCCCCCCCACAACAGTGCAGCTCACACTTGGCCTCTCGTTCCATTGCCACGCATAGCTAAACACATCTCCATTCTCAATCCTTCTTCACCTCTTCACCGCGCATGCCTCCTCATTTATTTATTTATTTATAAAATGAATGAATATTATTACTTATTTAACAATAATATGAAACTCGTCTTATAAAAAAGTGAAATATTATATTAATTATTCATTTTATTTTCTTTTACCTTTTATCTAATCAAATAAATGGAGGTAATATTTTTTCTCTCCTTTTGTTATTTTTTCTTCCTCTAAATAGTATATAAAATATATTATTTTTGCCCTTTACTTTCTTTCGTTTTTTTTCTTTTCATTTTTCTCTTGCATCAAAATAGAGCTTTTTTTTTTATATTGAAACATCCAAACAGAGCTTTAAAGTTTATTTATTTTAACTTATTGATTGTCTTAAAATTAATAAAAATGAAAAATACTTAATATACAAATTATATTTATAAAAATTTAAAAGGTTGTTTTTGTCAAAAAAAAAGTAACCTTCTAAATTTTTATGTAATATTTGAGTAAAAAAAAAGTAATATTTTAAAGGGTGGAGTATTAAAGTGATATATACTAATGGGAAGAGAAAAAAAAGAGAAAAAGTATAAAAAGAAAATTAAATTAAATTAGGCAAGTTGTGCAATTTGAGATTGATGAATTCAGAAAGAGAGGAGGAGGGAGGGAGGGAGAAAACAATGGTGCGGATGGCCAAGCGCAGCCCTACCAAATCGAGCATTTTAGAATCAATTACTTATAATAATCTAATAATACTAATATAATGCGTAACCCACTCAATTTGCGCCACGTGTAGAGCCACAGTCGTAGGTTCCTCTATTTATAGGAGCATCTTCACCTACATTTAGGGGCACCCAGCAACCGTTCACAAAATCTTTTGGAATTTAGAGTGGGAGAGAAAGAGGGACAGTTTCCGTTTCTTCTTCTTCTCTAATACCTGTTCTTTCATTTCGTTTTCGTTATTAGGGTGTGGAAAAAATGTTCATCGAGAATTTTAAGGTTGAGAGTCCTAATGTCAAGTACACCGAGACCGAGATTCAGTCCGTTTACAACTACGAAACCACCGAACTTGTTCACGAGAACAGGAATGGCACTTATCAGTGGATTGTCAAACCCAAGACCGTCAAATACGAATTTAAAACCAATACCCATGTCCCTAAATTGGGGTTAGCTCCTAATTCATCCTCCATTTCCCCTCTTTCTCCCTAATTTGATTCAAATCCTTAATGCTTGTTATTATTATTATTATTATTATTATTATTATTAATTTATTAATTTATTCATCCATTTTCTGCTCCATTGATTTAATTTATTTATTGGT
Source organism: Calophaca sinica (assembly GCA_037113605.1). Lineage (NCBI taxonomy): Eukaryota > Viridiplantae > Streptophyta > Magnoliopsida > Fabales > Fabaceae > Calophaca > Calophaca sinica. The sequence continues at coordinate 45,218,375 of CM073735.1, forward strand.
TGTGATTGTCAGGGTAATGCTTGTGGGGTGGGGTGGAAACAACGGCTCAAGCCTCACCGGTGGTGTTATTGCGAACCGAGAGTTAGTTTCTGCTTCATTTTGTTTGGTGTTGTAATTGAAGAGAAATGTATGCTTAACATTTATGGTTCATTTTTGTATTTTTATGATGATTATTCTCAGGGGCATTTCATGGGCAACGAAAGATAAGATTCAACAAGCCAATTACTTTGGCTCCCTCACTCAAGCCTCGGCTATCCGAGTGGGTTCTTTCCAAGGAGAGGAAATCTATGCCCCCTTCAAGAGCCTTCTTCCAATGGTAAAAACCTTTCCCTAACCCCCTTCCTTCTAATTGATTGGTTTAATTGGACTTTATATTTGGATATCTGATGAGTGAAATGAAATAAAATAAGCTGCTATTTTATTGTGTAAATACTTTATACGACAACAACCAAGCCTAGGTGGGGAGGGGTCGGCTACATGGATCACCCGACGCTATAGTAAACTATTGGCCTCGTCATTCTTAATAGTTTCGCCTTATGTACATACTTTATGATGAAATAAAATAAAATTTAAAAAAATAATTTCATCTCGTATCCTAAAGTAAATAGAATGGATGGTATTTCACCCACTTTTATTTATTTTATCTTCTTTTAGCGACGTAAGTGATGGAATTTAATGTTATTCCATTTTACCTTATGTGGTAAGTTTTCATCAGTCTAAGCATACCATAAGGAGTAATGATTGAAGCTTTTGATATGTGCCACTCTTTTTGTTTTTAAAAAATTGGAGTCCAAGATGCTTTGAATTATGTGTGATGAACTTGACCTTATTATTGTGTTAAAATCTACATATGCAGGTCAACCCTGATGACGTTGTTTTTGGGGGATGGGACATCAGTGACATGAACTTGGCTGATGCCATGGCCAGGGCTAGGGTGTTTGACATCGATTTGCAGAAGCAGTTGAGGCCTTATATGGAATCCATGGTTCCACTCCCTGGTATCTATGACCCTGATTTCATTGCTGCCAACCAAGGATCCCGTGCCAACAACGTTATTAAGGGTACGAAGAAAGAACAAATTCAACAAATCATCAAAGACATTAAGTATGTCCTACTTCAATTCTGGCTTATATACTTGTACCCTATTAAGCTTCAAACATGTTACATGTTGAATATGTTCCTATGTTGACATGAATTCAGGGAGTTTAAGGAAGCCAACAAAGTTGACAAGGTTGTTGTCCTCTGGACTGCCAACACAGAGAGGTATAGCAATTTAGTTGTGGGACTTAACGACACCATGGAGAACCTCTTGGCTTCCGTGGACAGAAATGAGGATGAGATTTCTCCTTCCACCTTGTATGCTATTGCTTGTGTTATGGAGAATGTTCCTTTCATCAATGGAAGCCCTCAGAACACTTTTGTCCCAGGTTTATTGCTTAATCTCTACCTTCTCTCTCACTTAATTATATTTACTTATGCATGTTTGTTAACTTTGCTTGTGTTCTCATCAGGGCTGATTGATCTTGCCATTAAGAATAACAGTTTGATTGGTGGAGATGACTTCAAGAGTGGTCAGACCAAAATGAAATCTGTGTTGGTGGATTTCCTTGTGGGGGCTGGTATCAAGGTACATTATTTTTTATAATGCCATAGCATGTGTTTTATTTTAATGTAAGACAGCCCCTTCTTTGTTACTTTTTTTTTTAAACGGTAAATGTTAGTTATTAGTGTGTGTTATGTTAGTAGCCAGGGTTGAATTTGAACCTCCTTCTCAAAGTTTTTATGGTGTCTCAGCTCAACCACCTGAGCTGCTATGCCTGGGGGAGCCTTCTTTGATACTTTGTATGTTTTTATTGCATGCATTATGCTAATTTTAAAAGTGTTGTTGATAAATGACAGCCAACATCAATAGTGAGTTACAACCATCTGGGAAACAATGATGGTATGAACCTCTCAGCACCACAAACCTTCCGCTCCAAGGAAATCTCCAAGAGCAATGTTGTTGACGATATGGTCAACAGCAATGCCATACTCTATGAGCCTGGTGAACATCCAGACCATGTTGTAGTTATTAAGGTAATTTTTATTTCACCAACCTTTCTGTGTTTCTTTCTGTTGTCACTTTGTCATAAGGTCTTTAATTCTTTTCTGCTTTGTTGCCTTTGCAGTATGTGCCTTACGTAGGGGACAGCAAGAGAGCCATGGATGAGTACACTTCAGAAATATTCATGGGTGGAAAGAACACTATTGTGTTGCACAACACATGTGAGGATTCCCTGTTGGCTGCTCCTATTATCTTGGACTTGGTCCTTCTTGCTGAGCTTAGCACTAGAATCGAGTTTAAATCTGAAGCTGAGGTCTGTTATGCATTGCTTAATAATTTCATTTCTTCATTTTACTATACTAGTTCTTGTATTATTATTTCTAGCCTTCTGAGATACATTGTGTTTTGGTTCCTGCAGAACAAGTTTCACTCATTCCACCCTGTTGCTACCATCCTCAGTTATCTGACTAAGGCTCCTCTGGTGAGTTCAATCTATCCGATTCTATGTTGAGTACATATACACACGTTAATTTTCATATAGAAATTAAGTTTCAAGAAACATATCTGGGAATCTAGTATTGATTTACAAGTAGTCCAGTTATATTGTTACATCATCATTGATCAATGAATTTCCATTCCACACCCCCCACCCTTTTTTTTTGATATACACACCCCACCCTTTATTGTTACATCATCAATCATTGATCAATGAATTTCCATTCCACACCCCCACTTTTTTTTTTTGATATACACACCCCCACCCCCTTTATTAGCAAAAGTGGTGATTAACGAGATAATATTATCTCGCAGGTTCCACCGGGTACACCAGTGGTGAATGCATTGTCAAAGCAGCGAGCGATGCTGGAAAACATAATGAGAGCTTGTGTGGGATTGGCTCCTGAGAACAACATGATCCTCGAGTACAAGTGAAGCATGGGATAGAATCATAGGTTGAATTCTCTAGCTGAATGTTCGCAAAACTTGTTCCTTTTTCCCTTTTTCTGTCGAGAAAACGTGTTTGCTGATGTTTGCACAAGTGTAATATAATCGTCTTTGCTCCCAAGTAATTGAGAGCAGGGCATAGCTTGTTTTCTAGGTACATCAAATCAAATAATATTTATATTTATGTACCTTCTGCTTAATTGGTGTTTAATTTTCGCTCTACCTTTTCTTTTCTTGGTATTTTTAAGGGACGAGACACAATACAATATACGGTATAACGTTTAACCACCATTCGATTGTTACACTTATTCTGGGATTTAATTTAATACCCTACCGATAATGTCAGGACGACTATGGTTTTTAAGAAGCAACAATATCGCAACCAGCCATGAATAGCACAGAGCTGAATTATTGGTGAAATAAGCCACGTCGTACACACGACAACACTTTTGAGACCCTACAATACAATGGCTCTTCTCAGTTCTCACTGCCCTTAAAAGCCGAAACATATGAGCTTGGGTGATATGAATAAATGATCCATAATGCATCTGTGGCCTTTACCGTACCTTTTCGCAATTGGACCATGGCCCAATCAAAAGGCATGTATGGACCTCATTTCCCCTTTCATTATTCCAGACCAAAAAAAAAAAGCTTCAATCATGTTCGCTTGTGGACAATTTTCTTAGGAGTTATTCTAGGATGCACCAACTATTGAATTAAGTTTTGGTCTATCATCAATCAACTAATAATAAGCATAGGTATATTATAAAATATTGATCAACTGTGATTTAATTATTATCTTATACCAGGTAAATTATAAAGCTATTATAAATTTATACTAACCGTTCTCAAAAAATTTGTTCGTATAAATACCCATATTATATTATATTTGTTTGGAATTGAAGCACAGGAAGAATAACTGATTCCAAATAATGAACTATTGAGGGAAGAAGAACATGACATAACAGCAAAGATAATAAATCAAAGCTCTAGTTTTTTCAGTTATTGTCAATCCTTGTCCCACCATTGTCTTTTCTTCTATGATATTCATCTAAAACAACACAGGGTCCTTTTTTCCTCTTTGTGAGGTGGCGTCACTTTGCTTGTACCTTTATATATGAGTTGTGCTTTTTAAACAAGCTTCCATTTTATTTAATGCTTTCACTTTCCACATGATAAAGCTTGAACCTTTGGAAGCATTGTTTGGAAGCAAATCGTGTTTCATCACCCGAAGAGGAAGTTCTCTCGTGGCGGCCTGTTCACTACCCTATTTGCACCGTGCTAGGCGTGAGCAAAACCTAGTCTAGTCCAGTGATCCAACCCAAGCTGATTTACCTTAGTTCGGGTTTGACCTTGGTCCAAAATATTGGGTTGTGCGCGTGAAACTTTTTTTGTTCCCGACTAACAAAAGGACTAATTAACAGCAAAAAAAAAAAAATACTAACACAGGTCCAAAATATGTTTCCAAAAGCAGGGGTGCCGCAATCTGATTTTACTACTCCGGTCTGAAATATAAGTAAAAAAAAATATAATAAATATAAGCAAAAAATCTATGTATTTGGTCCAATTTTTGAACAAAATACATAGACTTTTTGCTTATATTTCTTATACCTTTTTTTGCTTATATTTTAGAAAGGAGGGAGTACATGACAATGTAAACCAACATGAAAAATTTGGGGGTGACCATCGCCTACATAGGTCACCTGCTCCCTTTGCCCATGGGGACAAAAATAAGGCCTCATTTTAGTTTTAAAATTATTTAGTATTATAATTTATTGAAAAATATATTTTATACATAAAGTGATATATTATTATTTTTTCTTAACAATTTCATAAAATTATAATAGCGTGAAATGAGATGGTCTATACTTAAAGAAATTCTAATGTATATGATAATTTTACTAAATGCTTGAACTATTTTTCTTTTGGGCATTGATATGTGATATTCTTAAAATTTTAACTAGCTTATGCTTTTGGCCAACATGGTCATGTCCTGCTTAAACAAAGTCTTACTTAAATTTGTAAATCATCAAGATTTTGTTGTGTTTATGATCGAGTTTGGCTCTACAAATTTGAGTCGGGAGAAGATTAAGATTTTTGTGTGCTTATGATCGAGTTTAGGTATGCAAATTTCGTCTACTAAAAACTTAGAGTTGAGTGAAGAACAAATATAACCCATAATAACTCATCTCAAGCTCACCCCTACACCGCGCCATCTTCGAGTCCCACCATTTGCGCGCTGATAGCAACATAGCTCCGAAAGTGAGTAATGGTTGCAAACAATATTTTTAAAACCACACAGGTATCATCGAATTGATGAAACCATTGGTTTAATGTTAAATAGTCTAACTATGGTAAAACCATGACTGAGCTTGTAATAATTAATTTTTTAAATCATTTTAGTACAAATATACGATATAATTTTTTTAAACATTTTAAATTTATATTTTAGTATAGATAATTTAAATTTTGATATATGCAATTGTAGTATAGTGGTCATGCCCCGTGTCTCATATTCTCAGTGAAGGGGTTCAAACCACAACGGGTAGCTTTCTTCTTCTTTTGGGTAAAAATGTATCAAGCATTGAATTCAGTGTTATCAAACTCGACTCGGATTGCCCAATCCAACAAGTTGAGTCGAAAATCGGTTCTATGACTCGTCTGAGTATTGGATTAGAAATGCAACCAACTCGGTGCAATTCGTCTGACTCAGACAAGTTTTTAAAAAAATAAGTGGTTCCATGGTTCATGGTGACTCGGTCGAGTGATGCTCAAAGCTTTTTTGGGTTTAAAAAAAAGAAAGAAGGACGAAAGCGAAATGGAAAAGCAATTTTTACCCACAGAGGTATGAAGCACTGTGGTCGTTGATGGAAGGAGGAGGAAGAGAACAAGTGATAAGGAAGAAGGCGACAAAAAAATGATCCTTTAACTTTCATTTAGAGTCATTTTAATATGTAATACATTACAATTTTATAATACGGTAGTTAATATATAATAACGTTTAATTCGTTAATTATATTTACAAAATTTCCCATATATATATATATATATATATATATATATATAATATACAATATCATATAACTATTTTTAAGATAATTGTTTTCAATAGTAAATAACACTTAGTATTGTCATTAACTAAATTTACTAAATAGAATTATATTTTATATTCCATAACAAAATTTAATAAATAACATTCTAATTTAGTTATATTTTAAGTATTTTTCTCAAATTATATATAATAATTGACATGATCATTAATCAATTTTAATATTTTAAAGAATGTCTAATAAGTTTTATATTTAATTTAATTACAACCAGTAATAAATTAAATTGATAAATAAAATAATATTTAATAATATTGTTTAAATAAAGTAAAAATGATGAAATTGATTAATTAGAGTTATTTAAAGGTTGAAACTCACAAATTAAAATAAATTTATATTCAATACTAAAGCTCAAGTCTCCTTAAATTAATTAATATTTAAATAAAGTAATAAAATGATAAAATTGATTAATAAAAATTTGACGAGATTAATAAAAATAATTGAAAAGTTGTAACTCATAGAATATAATAAATTTGTATGTAATATTATAGCTCAAGTTTCCCTCTCACACACACAAAATGGAATGTATGTTTAAGCTTCAATCCTTTAACAGAAGCTACATTGCTCGAATAATGGATGGAATTGAAGGAACAGCTTGGCTATTATATACACCAATGGCACCTTGTAAATATTTACCTCTTCAGGAAAGAGCTGCGCTTACTTGGCATCCCCATTGACAAAGCGTCTAAATCGTTAATTAATGTCAACAATAAGTGACACGAAACAGGCCACATTTTTTTTTATTTCCATTTGAATTCAGGCAAATCTGAATTGGATTCTCATAAAATCCTCTTTCACCTTACAATTGTAAGATAAGATAAAGACATGGAGATCAATAAACGGTCCCAAGAGAATCTGAACATATGTTAAAATTCAGATCTACCTATTCTTCCTGAATATTACTAGATTGTGTCTGTGATTCCAGTATCCGATGATTGGGCCGAAGTTTAAAATCAGATCATGGGGTTTTTCATTTTTGAACGAGGTATCTTCTTGTTGTGGGCCTCCTAAAAAGTGAATTCAAAACTGTACAGCTCAATTTATTCCCACATCTAGTGCGTTTCATAGTCACTCGTTTGCTTTGTTGCCTGGTTTTCTTTTTTCCTTTCTTTTCTCTCTCTTTTTTTTTTCCACTTTCCGGTGAAAATAAAAGAATCACTAATTGAATCTTCACGGTTACTGATTGCACAAAAGCCATATGGGGGACCTCAAGACAATGGCCAACTAAGTGACAGTACTGAGTAACGCTTTCCCAATTTGACAAAAAGAGTTGTGACTTTATGTGTGTTGCAAACGACCCCACGTCCCCACAGACATGGCTTTCACCACAAAACCCCAATTCAGTCGGTTTCATCTATAATGATACTTCAACATCTCTTGTTCTACTCTAAAATGTCAAAGTTAAAACCCATATGCAAGATTCTAAATCGCAGTCGTAATCATGGGTGCAATTGTTTCATGATCGATGATATTATGGTTAATTCAAGGCCGGCCTTAGGGGCAAGCTGCTAAAGCAGCATCTTTAAGCCTCCAAAATAATCTCAAATTTTTTAAGAGTTTTAGGCCTAAAAAAATGTAATTAATTAATCTATAATTAAATAAAGTGATTTTTAGGGTGTTTAATTTTTATTATATAAATTATGCCCATTGAGATCCGTGAAAATTGAATATGCTCTTTTACTATTGTATTTTTAATATTAAAATATACTTTGTTTGTATTTCATTTTGTTATCTGCATGCTTACAAAACATAGAACACGAGTTAAATTTGCAATATTTTTCGCCCCTCTCTAAGTATGGTTACATGCACACAAAACAAATATTTACATCGAGGAGGGATATAGTTCTTTCAGGGAATAGCGTAGTCGGAAATTCTTTCAGTTTAATAACTCTTTTGAACGTTGAATTTTATCAATCTAACCGTTGAATATCGTTATATTATATTAATGATCATGTACACCAAATTTCAAATAAATTGGACATTCGTAGCTATTCAATCTTATAGTTAATATTTTACTTATATTTTTAAAAGTATATTATACGTTGAATTGAAGTTATTTGATGTAATATCAAATATTTTTAAAAATTTATGAAATTCTATGGAATTGATCTACTTAATAAGAGCTTTTAATTCAACGGTTAGATTGATGAATTTCAATGTCCATAGAGAGTTATTAAGCGGAGTAACTTCAACAAGAGTTACTCTTGGAGTAACTATATCCCTTCTCATTTACATCAACCATAATAATTTTGCTTTAAAAGTGTAAAAAAATTACAATAATTTTTTTAAATAAAATAATTTTATAAAAATACTTTTATTAACTTTTAAAAGGTCTCACTCAAAATTCGCTTTAGGCCTCAATGTATGTTGGGTCAGCCCTGGGATAATTGCAGTCAAATGCGGCGATACATCTTAAATCACACCCGTGTTGTGGTTTCAATGACACAAACCTTATTGTGGTGACCTAAATCGCGATTGCAGACCTTGATTTAAATGCTGTCAGTGCCATCACCATCACGAACTAAATGCATATTTGCATATTTAATGTGAAAATTGATTTTCTTTAAATGTGATTTTGGTATGTTTAGTTACTTTTGTAATTGATTGTGATATTTCTAATTCTCCGTTTTGAGCCTCTAAATAAAACACCACGGGAAAGAAAAAAAGCAATTGAAGACAGGAGAGAGTGCTACTTGGTGTCATCTAAAGAAGTTTCCGCATGGATCTTTAAAGGGCAATGGGTTGATGTGCCATCAATCTCCTTCACTCATTCATCTCATTACTTTCATTGATACAATTTTTCAATTACTTTCGGGAGGAAAAAACAAAAGGGAAAGGAATGTGCATGCTTTCGTGCCCCTAAGATCTACCACTCAATGAGAGGGCGATAAAGTATAATGGACTAAACAAATTAAAGTTGCAGATTCTTATTTTTGGTCGATAGCTCATTTACCATGGCTTTTGCGATTTTGACGTGGGTCCAACATTGTTTTAGCTTTGTTGTATTTAATTTTGTCAACTGCCTCTCTTTTATGCTTGCCACTATGCAAAAGTACTAACACAGATTGGACTAGTATTACGAAGTATGTCATAAAACATAAGGGTCGTTTATTTTTTTAAAATATTTTCACTTTTCATTTTCTAAAATCTTTATTTATTTTATATTGCTAACAAGAAGATGGAAAACTCTTGTAGTAAACAATTGTAATAGAGAGAAGATGAAAAACTAACTAGGTAGAATGTATTTTTTTAAAATAATGAAAACATTTTTTTGACATTTCCAAAATTTTCTAAAAATACTGAATTTGTTTTCTCTATTGTTTCTTATTGTTTCTTAGTTAAAGTGGAAATAAAAATCGGAAACAAGAGAAAGAAGTAAACGGACCTAAATTTTTAATGAGGTATGATGATTTTTGGAGCAAGCAAAGGGAAACAAAGGCAGTATTATAGATTTTTATAGTTATTTGTATGAGACTATGAGGACAGCATCTACGAAGAATAATAATGTTCGAGTTAGGATTACAAGCGGGTTGAGTCCGATGGGGAGGGTGGAGTATCCTAGCCCACCAACCAGTGGCGGACATAGAACCATGACTCAGTAGGTGTATAAAATTTTAAAATCATCAAAATTAAAACAAGAGCATCAATACATGTTTTTTTTTAAAAAAAACAAGAACAAATGTTTGCTCTTCTTACAAAATAACAAGAGCATGATTTCTGATAACACAAAATATAGACAAAATTAACAGAGACCCAATTATACAACAGAAAAAATTACAAGAGAAAATTAACAGAGGGATCATATTAGGGTTTTAGTTTAAATTAGGGGAAATCTGAACCTAGTAAAAGGGAAAACAGAGACCGAAAATGGCACTCACCAACAGGGGAGAGAGAGAGGGGGTCGAGGTGTGAGACAATGAGAGGAGTTGTGTTTTGAGCTTTGAGAGAGAGAGAAAGGACTGGGTTTAACTGAATGAGATGAAATAGATGAGTATGTGAGGGCATTGGTGCAAAGTATTATACTGAGAAGGGTCAAAATATAAATTTTATAAGGGATAAGTAGTATTTTTTATTTTTCAGAGGGTGCAAGTACACATCCTAGACAACAAATAGGTCCGCCTCTGTTAAGATGAAAGGAGTATGGGTCTAGGAGTAAAATTTTAAATTGAGAGAGGTCAAAATAAAAATTATATATATGAGGGGGTAAGTGAAAATTTTTAAATTTCAGGGTGTGCAAGTGCATACCCTCACTATAACCTAGGTTCGCCTTTGCCACCAACTCGCCCAACACGTCGAGCTAGGGACAGGGTGGGGGCAGGCCATTTATTTTTTAATTCAATTTTTGCATTTTTTAACTAATATTCCTTTTTTTAATATTTTGGCAAATTTGGCAGGTTAGCCAACCCGTCACTTTTTAGTCCAAAGTTTTTTTTTGCGGTCTCAACATCCCAGCCCACCATCCCTTGGCGGGTCAACCTGACCCACCCTGTTTAAAGCGGGCTACTGGCGAGCCTGGAGGAGGGTCAACCTACTTTGCCATCCCTGATTTTTTTCCATGGTCCGAGTACCCATGCTAAACGGGGTGGTGACCTAACCTTCCGGCGGTTGTAGACAATAAGATATCCTATGTGTGTAGCGAACCTGGGATACCTACAGAAATTATTCTGACGCTCAAGTAAAAACTTATTTTGAAAAAGTATATAATAGTTTTATAGGGATATTAGATAAGCATATGTATTGTGTATGGGTATTTATAAGGTGTATGTTGACTTGGGCCACAATCATGTTACCTCAGAAATATCCTATGGGTGATTTTTTAGGAACGGATAGGGGATCCTAACACTACAAGAAAACGCGGGTTTACAGACGGCCTAATGCCAAAAAGCCGTCGGAAACGTATATTTACCGACGGCTTACCGATGGCCACTAGCCCGTCGATAAAATGGGCGTCGCAAATGATTACCGACGGGTGTTTTTTACCGTCGGTATTACCGACGGACTAACCCGTCGGTTAAAAACCGGTGGTAATTTTCGACGGACGCGACCGTCGGTAATGACAGACGGTGATTACCGACGGCCACAACCGTCGGTATTGTTATTTTATTTTTTTGAATTTAATTAAATAATTAATTAAATTAATTGATTAATTTTTTATATTTAATTAATTAATTGATTTATTTATTTTGTTTTAAAATTAATTAATTTCTTTATTTAATTATTAATTAATTAATTAATTAATTATTTAATTATTAATTTATTCCATATTAAGAAATGTAATAACGTAAACTAAAAAACAAAGTAAAAAAGAAACGTAATATAAATTAAAAAAAAATATCCGAACAATATCAAAATATAAAAAAAAATAAGTACAAACATCACTAATAATCCTGATAGTCCTGATCATGGTCGAGATGCTCTAAACCATCCGCGTCATCGACATCATCAGTACCAGGAGGCGGAGGCGGAGGAGGCGGCTAATTATGAGGCTGAGGCTGCTGGCGAGCTAGTATCTGGTACATTTGTTCCTGTCGCTCCAGCACCTGAGCCAAAAAGGCGTTCGTCTGACGGGTCTCCTCCTCGGAAGCGGCCAGTCTCCACCTCATCTCAGCTAACTCCGGATCATCCGCCGTAGAGCGACGACTGGCACCGCTACTCAATGACTCTCCAATATGGAGGCGGCGGGTCCCTTTCCTGTAGTTGCTGGCAAGGTCTCCAGCACCGTATAGGCGACCCTTCTTCTTGCCGCCAACAACATCTGCCCAAACCCTGAGCGGTGCAGATGGATCCTCAGGGCTCTGAGACGGGGAACATGATGATGTCTGAGATCTAATCTGAGACATTCCCGTCTCAAACTCCTCCTGTCAAACAAACAAATAAGTCAATTTTTTTCCTAAGAAAACAATATAAACATTATTAAAAAATATTCATTATATTTTATAATTACCTGAGTCCGCCTCGAACGATCATCCATGAAATCACTAGTACTCCTCCTGATATGAGTTGCAAGATGGAGCTCGTGCAAGTGAATCTCTCTACCCAACCTCTTCGACTGTAATTATATTAATAAAAAACCTTAAATAAATAATAACTAATAATAATAATAATTATTATTATATAACACATACAAGTCGAGCTGCGTGCTGCGCCTGACTGACGGAACCTTCGGTGGGCAAGCTCCTACCCTTCTCAAAGGCTATATTCTTCTTGGCCTTCTCGCAGGTCGCCTTGAACTCAGGGGAGTTCTAGTGCGCTACCAACTGCTGCCAGAGCTGATCCCCTATCCAGTGAGGCTGTCCCCTGAGGCGAGTATCTCTAAGCATATCAGAGAGGCGGTGTGAGGCCTCCGTGTGAAAGTTCTTCACGATCCGCTCCTCATCCTCTTCCTCCCAAGCAACCCTCTCCTATATCAATATAAAACATTATTAAACACAATTAAAATTTATGAAATAAAAAAATAATATGCAATAAAATAAAAATTGCAACTTACTCCAAAAGATTTGAACATAAGCTTCCGCTCCTCGTCCTTCAACGTCCCCCAGGTGGGCCAATACGCCTAGTAATTCTCCTCAATTATTGTTGTGATAACCTTTGCAGTTGACTTTGAGGGAAGGAACCTGAACAATAAAAACATGTCAAACAACCATATATATATAATGTAAATTATTAATAACTCAACAAAAAAATGTAAATACTTGCCCTTTACCAGCCGGCCTGATAATAACTCGGCCATTATGCAGCATCTCAAGATCCTCCACCTCCTGATGCTCATCCCTATCCTGCTCAACCGCGGTCTGATCAGGTGTATGGCCCTTACTATACTCATGCTCGGACTGATGAGCATCGGGCACCGTCTCAGGCACAACATGGGAACTAGAAGTGCCATGTGTCTGCTGGAACCCCAGGTTGAGATTAATGTGAATGGGAGGCAAATGGGGTGTCGGTGCGGAAGGTGCTGGAGGCTGTGTAGGTGTCGAACGTGCGGGAGGCTGTGTAGGTGCAGGAGGTGCAGGAGGCTGTGTGGGTGTTGAATGTGCCGGAGGATGCATAGGCGTAGATGTACACGGACGTTGTGTAGATGACAACGTCGAAAACCCAGTAGGGTCACGCCTAATAATGTTCGACCTCCGGCGATTAGGGGGGTCGATGGCGGTGGCCTTCCCCTTCCATTTACCACCAGTGGGTGGTCTGGGCGGTCGGATCCTGATCCTAATACTATATGTCTATAGAGCAATTCAACAATAAACAGTCATGAAATATTATATTTAAACATAACAATATTAAAAATAAATTCCATAAAAATAAACAACAAGTTATGAAAATAACTGACAAATTAAAATATATTGTCAGAAATTTCTCTAATTGTAAAAAGTTAAACAATTTCATTCGGCCCATTATGCCCACTCTACTTCGACATCGTCTTCAGATCTTGATGGTTCTGCCACTTCTTCATTTAATTCCTCATCTCAATCTACATCTTCATATGTGATTGGATTGTCACGTAGTCGAGAAATGTGTTCCACTTCATTTACTACATTGACATGAGACATCTCATCCACTAGATAAGCCACTTCTTCCTGTGGATCATTTGCTTCAATGCGACCCTTTGGTTTTGTCTTTATTGTGACACACCAACCTTGTTTGTCCCTTCGAGTTGATAGATAAGGGACATAATACACTTGTCTTACATGTTGTGCCATGATAAATGGATCAAACATTTGGTATCTTCTGCTCATGCAAATCTCCATAGTATGATATTTTCGATCCACTCTTATGCCTCTATTTGACGAATCAAACCAATTACAATAAAATAGCACTATTCTTTTAGTATAGTCTAAAGTATTGGACGCCAGTTCATATATATGTTGAATCACGCCGTAGAAGTCGTCTTCACCTCCATCTGTGGCACCTTTTACATAAACTCCGCTGTTAATTGTTTTTCCCCCTCTGTTTTTTACTGTATTTGAAATTTGTATCCGTTTTCGAAAAATGTGTGCCACTCTTTTACACGTGATTTAGGACCATGAGATAAATTTCTCAAGTGTTGGATTTTAGGGGATTCTGCCTTATTGTACACCTGCACACACACCATATGCAAACAAATTATGGTTCCTTTTTTCAAACAATCTTTTGTATTTTCAAACAATAAATAGTTCAAATAGGACTAAAAATACATACCTGGTTCATAAACCACGTTGGGAAATATTCATGAATATAGGCAGAAGAGTCTTGTTCGCTTGTGGGCTTAGTTAACAAGAATGTCCTGATCAAGTCATTATCAAACAAATGATGTAGCTGTGGATAAAAGAAATTAAAAGTGGTCAAAATGATACATACATAAGATATGGTGATACTTCGGTACAGTTGATCAACACGTGAATGTGGGCTGACTTGAACTCTTCTCCGGTTAACCAGTGAGTCAACTCCTTTCCAGCATGACGACCGGGAAAGCAAAATACTGATAAGGCTAGCAGGTGTCTTTCACTTTCTATTTCATTCCTATTATTTGTTGGTGTCAACATGAAGTTCGTAAAATAATGGGAACAGAAATGGATTGTCTCACTGCGTAAGTAAGTTGCACAAATAGATCCTTCAACCTTGGCCTTATTTTTCACCGATCGTTTTGAGTCACCCATAAATCTATAAAATAACAAGGTTGATGAAAAAAATTGATATATTTAACCATTCAAATGAATATATTTATATTAAAGAATATTTTATTATATTACCTTTCGAATGGATACATCCATCTATATTGAACCGGTCCACCAAGCCTAGTTTCATGTGCAAGATGCACTGAGAGATACTCCATAGAATCAAAGAAACTAGGAGAAATATTCTCTCCAACTTACAAAGAATGAGTGGTATATTCTGCTCCATCTTTATAAGATCATCCTCTCTCAATGTCACAGAACACAAATCTTTAAAAAATTGGCTGAGTTCAGTAAGTGGATTTAAAACATTTGACGACAAGGAACTAAATGCAATAGGAAGTAAACACTCCATAAATACATGACAATCATGGCTTTTCATTCCAATCATGGTTCCTTTGTTCACATCGGCACATCTTGCCAAATTAGAAGAATAACTGTCTGGCATCCGAAATTTTTTTATCCACCGACAAACTGACTTAGCTTCCTCAGCAGTTAAAGAGTAACATGCTTTGGGTTTCAGGGTTTTCCCATCCGATCGAGTCATCAAATGCAAGTCCTTTCGCCTACAGTAAAGTGGTAAGTCTAGTCTGGCCTTATTATTGTCTTTCGTTTTTCTTCTGACGTTCATCAATGTGAGAAAAATATTGTCAAAAAAGTTTTTCTCAATGTGCATAACATCAAGGTTGTGTCTCAATAAATCATCTTTCCAATATGGCAGATCCCAAAAAATACTTCTTTTTGTCCAATTATGTCATTGTCCATATCCTTCAAATCGATCCAATTCACCATAATCTGTGGTTTTTGGCAGTTCCATAACTCTGCTCCAAATCTGTTCAGATGTCAACCTTGGGGGCGGGCCATCTAATTCAACTTCCCCTTTCTTGAAGGAGTTCTTATTCCGTCTAAATGGATGATCACTTGGTAAAAACCTGCCATGTGAGTCAAATCGAGAACTCTTCCCCCCGAATTTCAAGGTAAAGGCCTTTGTATGCTCCATGCAATGCGGACATGTCATTTTACCCTGAGTACCCCAACCAGACAACATGCCATAAGCAGTGAAGTCATTAATGGTCCACATCAGAGCTGCCTTCATTGTAAAATTCTTCTTTCGTGCAATATCATAAGTCAAAACGCCATTCCACAAACCTTTTGAGATCGTCAATGAGAGTCTGTAAATAGATGTCAATACCATCTTTTAGATTATCTGGACCCGATATAATACACGTCAAGAACATATAAGGCTTAGACAATCATATTTTGGGAGGAAGATTGTATGGGGTAACAATAACTGGCCAGCAAGAATAAGGTTTCATCGTGGATTGAACATACGGGGTAAAACCATCATAGCATAAGCCAAGTCGTACATTACATGGATCTGCTGCAAAATCGGGATGCACACAATCAAAGTGCTTCCAAGCTTCACCATCAGATAGGTGGCACAACATACCTGAAGTGCTTCTATTCTCATAGTGCCACATCATTTTGCCTGCAGTCTGTGTTGATGCAAACATTCTCTGCAGCCTTGGAATAATTGGCAAATAAAACATTGTCTTCACTGGAATTGGATTTTCTCTAACCTTCCCATTATCAGTGTGTGGAAATATACCTTGGCTCACCACAAAATTTGTATTCAACCAGCGCGCCATCGTTTTTACCGAATTCATTGTCGTAATATAACATACACTCTTTCACACAACAATCAATCCTTTTAGATTCCAACCCCAACTTGGACACTAAGCTTTTAGCCTCGTAATAACTTTTTGGAAAACCATCTCTGATAGGTGATGAGTCCATCATCATTTTCGTTACGAGATCCAAGCACACATCGCTAGCACCACAGTTGGACTTAAGAGCTAAAAGCCTCACACACATTGATAACTTAGAGTCTGTAGACCCTTCAAATAACGACTTACTTGTTTCTAACAAGAGATTATAAAATTTTTGTGTTGTCTCATTTGGAAGTTCATATGTGTCATTATATTGTTGCTCCTCGAATGATACGTTGACCCCCAAGGCATCACAAATCATATCTTGCATCAATTCAATCTGCTCACCATATCCCGAATCAACACAACTACTTGAAGCACATGTGCAATTATTGCCAACCCCTAAATCAACCCGAGGCAACTCTTCACCATGTCGGTCCAAATCCAGTAATTAGACCTAAATCCAACTAAATACAGGTGATGCATGACCTGACCTGGGCTCTTAATCCTTGTGCAATCGCAATTAAGGCACGAACATCTAATCCCTCCATTGGTTATGAAATCTTCATGTGCCATTGCGACTTGGACAAAGTGTTCAACCCCAGCGCAAAAAGATTATTTCAAACCCCCTCTCCCCGGATACAACCTATCGTACATCTAACTACGACTCGAAGGAAAAAAATCCATCTTCTGCATGTTAAAAAATGACAATTTCAACAGCACGACGTTCACAGAAATGCTCTCTTTCTTTAAATGGTATGACCCTATCCCATTCGAGGAAATTTTTTTCCAGAACTCGTATAATAGTCCTTCCTTAATTTTCATATCTTATACTTGACAAAATTTCGGCAACATTCACTACAAGAAAAACCGGGTATACCGACGGCCTTTTACTGACGACCATAACCTGTCGCCAAAAACGCGCATTTTTCGATGGCTCTAGCCGTCGGTAACTGTAACAGCCATCGATAAATGTAATCGCTTATTTTTTAAATACCGACGGTTGTAGCCCATCAGTAATTACGATGGTCAATCGAGTCAACGATATTACCGACGGTCGTTGGCTGTCTGTATTTAAAAAACGGCCGTCAAAAATGCCGTGTCAGACCGTTGAGTTTACCAACAGGTTTTAGCCATCGGTAAAGTTAATAAGGTCGTCAGTAAACTCGTTATACGACCAGAAAACAACCTTTCTTCCTCATTCCCTGTTTTTCGATCATTCTTCTCTCCTCTCCTTTATCTCTCTCTTTCGTCTTCCCTCTCCCTTGGAAGCGCCGCACGCCACAACCACGCTGTCCTCCACCGCACCGTCTGTCCGCCACCACCACGCCGTCCTCCGTCTCCCCTGCTTCTCGTTTCTCGCCGTCTGTCCACCACCACCACGCTGTCCTCCACCGCACCGTCTGTCCGCCACCACCACGCCGTCCTCCGTCTCCCCTGCTTCTCGTTTCTCGCCGTCTATCCGCCACCACCACGCCTTCGTCTCCTCCTGCAGCTTCACAGTGAACATTCAAACTCCCTCCCTCATTCATCGCGCCAGTGAGACCCTCAATTTCTATTTATTCAGTTTGCATTCAGTTTTCTTCAATTGATTAAAAAACCTAATTTCAAATGTTTCATATCCTTATTTATTGCATCAAAATTATTATTATTATTATTATTATTATTGTTGTTGTTGTTGTTGTTGCTGCTGCTGCTGTTGCTGTTGCTGTTGTTACACATTTAATTCGCTTTTGCTTTTATGAGTAATTCAGATTTTATCTTCTACGGATTTAGCAAGATCCTGATTTATTTTGTTTTATTCCTTCAGTAAACATGTTTTTGTTAATTTTTCTGCATTGAGACTCTTGTGCGTTGTATTTTTTTATTTTGATCTTAGGTTAGAATTGCTAGTAAAAGGGGGGAAATCCATTTGAATGAATGCTGAATTGAACAATATCGTGTGAAGCAGTTCCTCTGTTGTTGCCTTCCCTTGAGACCTCTTATAAATTTGATGTTGAACTGCTTGTTATGATTCTATTCGGTTGAGCGATTGTCAATCGTCATTTCGGATTAAATTGAGTTTGAAATGAAGTGATTTATGTTTTTTTTTACTTTAAAAACAAGTTTGATGTAAAATTTAATCAATTGAGACACGATGGTGCATGGTTTGAGACACAGGACTGCTAGATTTTAATGAAATTTTTGTTCCTGTGATGGGGCTAATGTTTTTCATTTTTTTAAATATCGATTTAGTTTTTAAAATAGTGATATTAATTAAGGGAGGTTTTTGTCTTTGTTGTGGCATATTTGTGGGATATAGCATAGGACATTGGAGACATGAGAGTTGGGAATTAGGATCATAGATGAGTAGGGACAGGGAAGAGCCTATGGCTATAAGCAATTTGTGTGTTGCGATTAGGATCATACATGAGACTTGTTTTTTTGCCTTAGTTGTTTGTTGCAATGGATTGAAATTTACATTAATTTGGTTCTTGTTCTTGCATGTTTGGTGATGCTTGTTGTTGTCATGTATTTTGATTTCAAAATTTTAAAGTTACCGGTGATGAGATACTGGTTTGATTGAACTTATATATATATATATATATATATTAAAACTGAGTTTATAAGGAGGGCTAGACCAACAGAAATAAAATGATGCATGCATGTATTAAAAGGATGTGAAATGGTGCTTTTTGATACTCTATGTTGCTGTCAACTCTGTTTCAGTTCAATTTCATATCCGCTATATTGCTTTCTTGTGAACTGTGGTAACCTGATATAGCTTTATTTTATAGTAGTTGATGTTGATGTATGGTTGAATTTTTGTTGATAGTGGTTGAATTGGAGTGACAGTAGTGACCTTTTGACTGATGCATGCTGAAATTTCTGTTTAAAATTGGTGTTTTTAGTGTTGAACTGAAGTTAAATTTAGTGTCCTCTATTGAAATCCAAATCTATTGATATCAGGTACTCTGCAACAAAATCATGGCGGTTGATCATTTCGTTGTTAAAATATTAAGTGTTGATACTAACATGATTGTAAGTATCTTGTCACTTTCTTATAGTGCTCTCTATTATGTTTACGCTATCTCAACTAATAACTAATGTTATTAAAAAAATTTAATGAATGTACATGGTTGTATATATTAAATCTAAAATGTATACACAGTAACATATTTGTTTTCTGTTGTTGAATTTAGTAATCCATTAATTATTTATGGGCAGAAACTACCTGCTGAATTCACAAATGCAGTGGGCCCTACATTGTCAAACCTTTTGAAGTTTAGGTTATGTGATAACAATGTATGGGAAGTTCAAACTGAATTAGTTGATGGGCATATTTGGCTGCATTTGGAATGGAGAGAAATTGCTAAAGAATATACTACTGAAGACGACTATTTGTTGTTTTTCAAGTACGATGGTGACTCGAATTTCAACATAACCATATGTAACCACACTGCCTGCGAGAATCCACACTATAGTCGTAAATTTCCAATCATGCCTATCAAATTCTTTAAGTACATTCCACATGTTGAACAGCTGTCTAGCATTGTAAGATAACGATATTTATTTTTCACTCTATTCCATTATAATTTTTTATATCATTGTAACTAATTCAGCCGGTTTATTGTATTTTTTTTTGTACCAGAATCTACCAAATACTTTCACAAACCTGTATCGGAAACATCTGTTGAATCCATTTATTGTATGTCCTGGTGATGACACGGAATGGCCAGTGTTTTAGCAGTTTGAGGAAGGGCACATTTGCCTATGCAAAGGATGGAAAGAGGTTACTGCTCACCTTTCAGTCCTGCCGGGTGACTTTTGCTTCTTCACTTACAGTGGGAGTTATAAGTTGCCACTGAGAGTTGCTTATGGAAATAGGGGGAAAATTGTAACTTCCAAAAGGAGGACCACTGAAGGGATTAAACAGCCTGGATTAGGAAAGCGTACTCTATGGACGGCTGTAATTTCAGAGAACATTGAGTCAGGTGTCAAACCTTTGGTGAGTATGTGTCGAACTAATTTATAACAGTAATTTTTTATATATTATTGGTTATTTTATTTATGTAACAACTTATAGTGGCTACTTGTGTAGCTACTATCTTTTTTAGCACCTGCAATATTTGGTATATGAATGACTTAAATGTTGTTGGATAACTATTTGTTGCTGATTTATAATGTTGGTAAATTGTTGATATTTTGAGGTGTTCGAAAAATAGGGGAGACTTTGCTAAATTTTCGGTAGATCCTTGATTTGTAAAGTGTATGTGTTATGGTATGTTAGGCCAGGTTAACAACTTATAGTATAACTACAATCTGGCATATAATTATTTTTTGTAGTATGTTCCTGCAAGTGTTGTTCATAGGTACTTCAACAACAAACCACCATCATAGACTTTAAGTTACCTTCTGGTGAAATACAGAGTTGTTTGCTCATTTGGAGAAGAGATCGCAAATCAGAATGTTATCTAGGAACAGAGTGGTCCAAATTTGTTTTTGATCACAATTTGGCTGAGAATCAGAAAGTGCGTTTCTTCAAAGAAGGCAATGAATCAGTCATATGTGTTGAAGTCACTGAAGGAGCAGCTGGAATCGTAGATGATTAGTACTTATAGTTGATTAGGATATGACTATGAGGCATATGAAGTCATTCTAATATTTTGCACCCACTGCCCATATATCCCCCAATTTTATTTGGTCCCCTTTCGTAAGCCTTATTTTTTTTCTTCATGAACTCCTGCATGTCATCTTGTGAGTACGGTTTCAATCAGGTTGTTTAGCATTTTTTTAGTTTCTTCACAAGTTTCATAGTTGACTCTATTTAATAAATTGCGGGGACAGTACTATTTAATAATAGACGCAATTCTTCATTTTTTTTAAGTATAAGTATTATGTAATTTAGATGATAAGATATATTATGATTTTATGATTTTTATATTTATGTTTTTATTTTTATATTATGATAATAATTATTAATTGAAGATATAGAGTTTGATTAAATAAATAAATCAATTAATTAATTAATTAAATTAAATTAAATATATAAAAGTAATCAATTAATTTAATTGATTATTTAACTAAATTCATAAAAAAAAACTATGCCGAATTTACCGACGGCCTTTTCCGTCGGAAAAAACATTGTCGCGTCGGACGATACCGATGGCCATTACCGTCGGAAACTATCGACAGTTTTTTCACCGACAGGCTAACCCGTCGGTAATACCGACAGTTAAAAAAACTCGTTGGTAATCATTTGCGACTCCCATTTTACCGACTGACTAGTGGCCGTCTCTAATCCATCTGTAAATACGCTTTACCGATGGCTTTTTCGAATTACGACAGCTTTTGGCCGTCGGTAATCCCGCGTTTTCTTGTAGTGATTTTCCATTGGTCTCTGCGTACACTAAATGATCACAGTTATGAATATCGCGATCAAATATGCACCCAGAGAACAAAAAGAAATGAATCGAACCGAAATTTCATCAAATATAAAGATACGAGAATTAAGCAACAACTATTATACGAGTAAAAAAAAAGTTTTTTTCTCAGACTGTCCGACTTGGACAATTCAAGGTTCAATATATAATGAACACGTGATACCCTAAAAGAGTACATGCACTCAATAATATATTGAACCTCAAACGGAAAGCTAAGGCTTTTCTCCGATACTAATAATAAGCATAGACAAGGTACCTAGAAAACTGTATAACTTGGGTATTCATCTTCCCCAAGGTTTCAGCACGGCAATATTACGGCTACAACAATTTATATCATTCCTAGAAAACTATATAACTTGGGTACTCATCTTTCCCAAGGTTCCAGCACGACAATATTACGGCTACGACAGTTTATATCATTCCTTAATTACATATATGCACATATCACAGCTTCACTAACATATATGCACATATCAAAGCCACTACATCATTCATCCATATATTTTCACATAAATCCTAAGTAGTAGAAGCATATATAGTTCATGTCATATTTTCACATAAATCCTAGATCATACATACTAAGACTAATTACAGACTAGAGCACAATAAGTCCTAGATCATACATACTAGAGTACCTACCTACAGTCCAATTACATATTACAAAATCAACACACTCTAATTACATACAATTTAACCCTAAACCACAAAATACACTGTAATTACATAAAATTCAATAATACCGCTATTTAAAGCATGAAATCACTAACAACAAAATAATCCTATAACATACAATTTAAAGCACGAAATCACTAACCACAAAATATGTCAGTGAGAGAGAAAGAGAGAGACGCCACGGTGGTGGCAGCGGTGGATGGTGTAATGGAGGAGTAGTGGGGGCACAGGCGCTGATGGCAGCTGTGTTGGCAACTGGGATAAAAATTAGCACACATAAATTACTTCATTTCAAACTCAATTATCTCATAATCTAGCCAACCATATGGTGTAGGCATTCCTAATGCAATGAATGACAGAAGGGTAGTTGGCACTAATTAATAATTGGCACTAATTAATAAAGTAATGCTATGCAAAATATATAGTTGCCTTCTCCAAATCAATTTGGGGCAAGTGAAGCCAAGGATGAAACAACAAATCATAATGCCAAACCATGTACTTAGGGAGAAATGTAAACAATTATATTCCCAATCAAAGCAAAGTTTACTAAGCAGATGAAATACAAAAAGTAAAAGGACCAGAATTTCAATCAAATAAAAAAGAAGAAAACAGCACAAGGAACCATGAATAAAACGAGAGTAAGACCTAGAAAACTGTTTCCGTTCCAATATCACCAAAGTTTTACTTCAATAAAGAATACATAACATAAGACACCCATTTAAATTCAATTATTCAATAGAAAAAATCTAACTTGATTTAGTGCAAAGATGAATTCAACTCAAAAAGGTGAAAAAATTGAAGGGAAAAAAAACAATACCCATTAAGCAGGGTTAAGTAAAGCTTGCATCTTTAATGTGATTCAAATAAAAAGATGCCAAAATAAAAATAGTAACGATTAAACAAATCACAAAAATTAAAGCTTGAAGATCTTATCGGCCTGCTGAGAGAGCGAGCTGCGATTTTCTTCAAGTCAGCCTATTGTTTCACTAAGTGCCAATCTTGTCAAAACTGACCTTCGGATGCAAACGAAAAAATTGGCCATGAAATCCAAACATTGGTGCACGTACTGTAATATATAAATACAGACAATCAAACAAAAAGATCAAATTCAAAATACAGGAACAACCAAACAATCAAACAGGAAGCATGAGATTGAGAGAGTGTGGACCTCAACTCCACTCAGAAGTTCATGAGATGGAAAATTTTCTGAGTGGTCCAACCGTATTCAGGTGCTCTAAGTTCAATTCTGATGAGTTGAATCTGCAGCGATTTGAATTCAAAACTGAAATTAGTGTTACAAAACTTAGTAAAAGCCATGAAAGAGAGAAAAAGCATAAGACTGGAAATAGAGATTGTATTAAAATGGGTAAAGTGAATACAAGTGATTACATCAGATATCAATGTTTAACCATCATTATGGACAAAAACTAATATCAAGCCAAAGAATGCTAAGCAAATCACGGAACCCAAATCTGTCTTCAATCTTCACAGTTGTGGACAAACCAGAAGCAAGCAAAATGCACCCAACCAGGCCAATAATGCTGAACTGATCCATCTCACCAACCAGCCACAAGGGGGGAAAAAACAACAAAAGTCCTCCTCAAAGGAAAAATTCTCTGATCAATACAGAACCTACTAACAGCCTTACTGAATTCTTGGACCAACGTATAACAAAAAATTCAGGTTGAAATGCTAACAATCACCAACTCCAAATTACAGATTGAACCAAAACAAAATCATCACTGGATTAGAAGCAATCTCTGACAAGTCTAGACCATCAGAATAAGAAAACTATACAGAATATGCGGCAACCAGAACCATCCAAATTGTGCAGAATGTGCAGCAAACAGAACCATCATAATATGCATTAAACAAAACCTAGTTCTACCAAATCAGAAACAGAACCATATTCCTCTCTATATCTCTAATAATTAGTATAGTAATAATGAGAGAAACAAAACGATGCATGAATGAAATCAATAAAAGCGGGAGAGAGAAGAGAGGATGCAGACCAGAGCGATGGAGGAGATGAGAGCGTAAGTGGCACAGAGAGAGTAGAAAGGTGTCTAGGGCTTCTTTTATGAGCTGTGGTGCCTTGCTTAGCGGGCGGTGTCGCAGCTATGATGACACAGCAATGGAGTGGTGGAGGTGGCGGTCGCAGCTACGGAGGACGGAAGAGAGAGAGAGGAGAGAAGAGAAGTGACAAAGTAAAACTGGGAATGAGGAAGAAGGGGTCGTCTTCTGGTTGTATCCGGACGTTACCGACGGCCTCATTTAAGTTACCGACGACCTAAACTCGATCTTATCGACGGCTAAATTCAAATATCGATGGCCCTAAGCCGTCAATATTTGAAAAACAAGCAGGAATATAAAAACGTTGTAAATTTACCGACGGACTTAGGCCGACGGCCGCTGCCCGTCGTCAAAAAAATTGCCTTTTCCAATGGATTTAGCCGTCGGTAAATGTGACCTGGCGTACCCTAAACTTTACCAACGGCCTAACATACAGTGTAAGACGGGTTACATTTATCGACGGCTAAGGTCGTCGAAAAAGGCGACTTTTTGGCGACGGGTTGTGGCCGTTGGTATGCCCGCTTTTTCTTGTAGTGTAACAAAGTAAGAGATCCAAATAGAGTAAGGATCTGGAATCCCTAGCATGGGGAGGGTGACTTTTATCTATAATTCTTACTTTGCCTTTGCCAATGTGGCTCTCAAAAAGTGACTCCTGTTACCTTGATTTATATTTTAGTGCGTGGATTAGGCTTGACATCCAATCCCCAAAACAAGTAATAATAATAAAATTTAAACTTTCGATTGTGTTGTGTCTACATATACTATACACAAAAGGGCGACATCCCATCACCTTAAATTTTTGTAACAAAAAAAAAAAACTATACACAAAAAGTACGCTACATTATTTTTTGTAAAGATCATCGCATACTATTTTTTTATATAAAAAAAATAGATTAGGGGAGACACACCCCATGTAAGGCCAGAGAGAACCGCTAACCTCAACGAGAGTTTATGATGAAATTTACGTAACAGGGGAACAGGATCCAACCATATGTATCAACCTCCGTTAGCAGGTCATCGCATACTTTGTGAATAAATGATTTACTATTATGTTTAAAAAAGGGGTTAAATATAAATAATAATGGTTTCGGTGGAAAGGTTTGCGTCCATCAGTGGGTATAATATGCTTAGTTATCAAATTTTCACTTAGGGCTGGCCCAAGCCCTTGCTTTAGCTCACTAGCAAAAAAAAACTTGTTTAATTACTATCAAAGTTTATAAAACTTTTTTCATTAGTTAGCCTAACACATTGGCGTGTGTTTTTCTTTGGAGAGTGAGATTCGTTTCCTACTTGAATAAAAACCACATTTATTTTGTAAGGATCCTAATCTTTTTATTACTCTTTATCACTTAAAAACGAATTAGCCATAAAAATATCTCACTTTCTTCGAGAGTCTCATTTAAAAAGGCTCATTTCAAAGTTCATTTTAGGCCTAATTAAGAATATATTGGACGGTCCTGTGTTGACTAAAAAAATTGAGGATTAATTAACAGCTTCGTTGTTGACAAAAAAGGATGGGTTTACAAATATTCTATTATTATTGTAATATCTATATTGAGTTTGAGTAAATTGGTAGAATGGAATAATAATAGTAAATTTTCTTTTACAAGTTTTGATCAATACATGTATCGTGTTTGCTTTATGAACGTAGGCTACATTTTTTTTTTTTGGTATAACACGTAGGCTGCATTTAAACAGAAGCAACTTATGAATATATTTTCCCCCACCATTTGCAAATATAACAAAGCATAAACTACATATATTAATTCCTGTTTGACGGTGGAGAGCGTTGGAAGAAAGGGGACAGTTGTTGTTGCTTAAAACCTGGCTAATATTATAGTGAAATATTGAAGGCTGAAAAAAGAAATATGAAGCAAAGGGCTTGTACATGATAAAATATAGATAGATAGATAGATATATGAGAAATTTTAGATTCATGAGATCACTAAAGTTCACATAATAATTAATAATACAGCAGCAACCACACCAGCGCCTTTACAAACTTGTAGCAGAATTATATATGTTAATTAATAAGATTAAGAAAAACGGAGAGGCTTCCTAAATTATTTAGCACCTAAAAAAAAAAAAAGATTAAGAATGAGTAGCACAGGGAGGTGTGAAAGAACTAGTATGAAGGAGCATAATTATGATTGGGACAACGGGAGAAATGGGGTTCCCTTTTGTCGTTAAGTGCGCACACATGACATGAGGCATGGTTAATTAGCATGACCTTTTTTTTTTTCCCTTAATTTTCTGTTGAAATAATAATTCATTTTAATTATGCAACCCTTCAAGTAGAAGCAGCAGCAGTTTTGGCTTTAGTGGAAGCGTTGGCGGTGGCAGTGCGTGGTGATACGCGGTGGTCTTGTTTGTTGTTATTGCTGGAAGCCACCTTCCACTTTTCTTTTCTATGGTCTTGCTTCATCTGCTTCTCCCTGCATTCCAAACTGCAAAATGCCGTATCCCCCCTGAAATGAACGATTTTGTTTCACCCAGCTAGCTAGAAACCAAATTAAGTTCACTAATCAACAAGATCCACTAAACAGTTGAACAAATTAACTGAAATTAAGCTCTAGACTAGCATATATAATCCCAATGAATACTAGAGGAAGAACAGATAGACAGATAACTGTAAATATTTAAAAATTAAGTAATAACATATACATACCTGTACATGTAGATGTCTCGACCGGTTGCCAAATGACACCTACAGAGGCCACAAGTTCGGAGAAAGTGAGGGGTGTGTATGACATGGGCATGGGCGGGGTTAACGTTGTTTGTTTGGTTCTGACTATGATTATTATTAGTGATGGTGGTTGTGGTTGTGGCTGTGGGTGAAGGGAACATGACGACTGTGCCCACCAAACGCTCATCATATTCATATCCTTTGGTCCCAAAAACATTTTCGGTCTGTTCAGCCTGTGTTCCCATCACAACATCATGGTGCTGGTGCAGGGAATCAGCTGGCATCGCTTCCTCATGATGGGCTTCCAAGTTATTGCTAATTGCCTCAGTTGCCTGCATGTCCACGGCCATACCGCCGCTCATGCTCCTTGTTCTTCTCATAATCGGTGGCCTAGGACGCTTTCCAACCAACATCTTCCCCCCCCCCTCTTCTTCTTCTTCTTCTTCTTCCAACAGTTAATAGAGATGAAGTATACCACTACAAAATCCTAATTGCGAGTGTGACAGAGAGAGAGAGAGAGAGAGAGTTCTGTTGGAGGATGGGTGGAGTGGAGTGGAGTTGACTGTTGAGTTCACACCTCGCACAGGGCGAGAGAGGTTGTGTGTGTGTGTGTGACTGAGAAGGAATGGTGGCACCTCGGCGTGGAAGATATACGGGACGTGTCACCCCTCATACGAGTCATATACCCAATCTCAGCCGTTGCTTGTGGGCATCAACTTCATCTTCCCCACGTCACGCATTGAATATTTTATACACAATCTTTTCTTTTTTTTTCCCCACACATGTTCCCTCTACCGTAGGAAATCTCTTTTTGGGCATCAACGGACACTAAATATGGGTGCATTTTTTGGTAAGGATTTGAACTTTGGTTCGTTATGTTGTGATAAAGTGTCCTCTTTTGCTAAATTCGACTCTTGTTAGTTATTAATCTTAGAGTCAGTTTGGTTCTCTTTGTTTCTTGTTTTCATTTCTACTAAAATGAAGAAAGATTAAAAAAGGACAGATTCAATATTTTTCTCATCATTTTTCTTCTCAATTTTTGAAAACAAATATAGTATCTCCAAAAAATTTGAAAATGTCAAAAAATTATTTTCATTGTTTTCGAAAATGGATTCTCCTTAGTCGTTAGCTCTTTCATCATCTCTCTGTCACAATTGTTTATTGTATGAGTCTTTCATCTTCTTGTTGGCATTTTAAAATGAATATAGATTTTAGAAAATTAAAATTGAAAATATTTTTTACAAAGTAAACAAACCCTTGTTTCTTATGATCATTTTACATTTCTTTGTATATTTTGTTTCTTTATATTAGCTTGTGCGACGGTGTAAATTTTACACATGCATATCCAATCCTATCTCGCCATGTATATATTTGTGAAAATATTTTAGAAAGTAATATAACAGAGTAATATCATGATGAGATATCAGTGGATGCATGCATGTGTCTATCATTCTCATTTTTTTTCTTTTTTTCTTTTTTGAACTTGATGAGACTCAAGATTGCTTGTTCACTTGTTGGAAAGTTACTGTCATTTGGGATAAGTGTGGAATTGAGCAGGTACAGCCTCCCAATAATGAATCAGATTTGATGTTATGGTGTAGGAATGGCATAGTAAAACATGGTAATCTTTTCGCTGTTATCACGTGGATGATTTGATGTTCTAGAAATGGGCTTTATTCAACAAGGCTAAGTTGAAAATTGGTTCTGTTTTGGCAAAAATTCACTCTCTATCTCAATAGTATTTCTTGAGCTTATGATACTGAGTTTGACAGCACTCGAGCAAGTAGTACTTGTGAATTCACGTGTGGACAGAAACGCCTTGTCTAACCCCAAGAAGGCTTGTTCCGGAGGATTAATCTTAAATAGTGCAGGATAATTTCTCAAAGGCTTTTATGGTTTGGTTAGTTATTCTAAAATTTTGTATGTTGAGTTGATGGCCCTTTACCACAGAATTCACATATGTTGGGATTATGCCTTCAGGAATATTGTAAGTTGTTCTGATTCTCTTCTGACAGTGAAGCTCGTATATAGGAGAGTGTAGTGGCAAATCTTAAGCATGACGAGAGGGAGCCTTGACTCCCCCAAAAAATTTTAAAAATCTTTTTTACCTACATGTAAAATACTGAAAAGCCCATTCTATTCTGTAACTTGACCATTTTATTCCATATTTACGAGGGCCTCATGAAGAAAACACGACAGAAAATGGTTTTCCTTAGCAACGAGGAAGCATCCAAGGTTGTGACAGATTGCTAACCATGGAACTCGTTCCAAAAAATGACGTGAAGAAATAAAACTCTGTCCTTGACAACACTGTCGACTTTATCTTCACCTCTAACCTCCCTCTACTGCTTCGAGATTCATCTAGAGGGTTCGTAAACGGATGATATTGTCACAGTTCTCATGAAGGACAACAATCCCTCGACGTCATTTCACAGGTTCTCAAACTACAATCCCTCGCGGTGCCCATAAAGGAAAATGGTGCCGCCAAGCTGATAACAAACTGAGCCTTAACTTCAATTTTAGAAATATAATCATTAACAGAAAATTGCCTATTTCCTACAAAAATTTCTTAAGGCTTGTGACCCTAGAAATTTACCTAGGGTCAAAGCCTTAGGAAAATACGCATATATGTGTTTCCTAGGGCTTAAAATATAATAACACACGATTTTTTTTTAAGCTAAAAAAATACGATCACTATTTTTTAATTGTGCTTTTACCTAGGGCCAAACCCTAGGAAATGAGCAGGCCAAAAAAAAAATCAAATCGAGGGGTAGCCCTCGGATTTCAATCTGTGTTTTTTTTTAATATATTAAATATTAAAGCTGGCAGACGTGTTGCCCTTTCTTTTTTTTTTGTTGATAAAAACGTGATGTCCTTTATTCAATCGGTGTTTCGTTTATTCATCAAAAAAAATATTAAAGATTCATCAAAAAATCTGTGTTTGGTTTTTTATTCACACTCTCCTCTCACCCTCACCAAAAGCTAACCCTAATCCCTTTCTCCCTCTATCTCACCAGCCGCAACCTCCCCATTTCTCTCTTCCCCTCAGACCCCACCTCTCTCTTCTTTCTCCCTCTTTCTTTCTTCTCTTCTCTTCTCTTCACTTCTTCCCTTCGCTGCTCTCATCGCCTTTCCCTCTCATCACTCTTTGATTTATCTCTATTTCTTCTTCTTCGTTTCTTCTTTGCGGCGCTCCTCCTTTCTTTGCTGCTGCTGCAAATGCGCCGCTCTTCTCCCTTCTTTGTTGCGCCACTCTCCTCCCTTCTTTGATGCTACAAATGCGTCGCTTCTCCCTTCTTTGCTGCTGCTGCAAGCTTCTCTCATTCCCGCGGCGAATCGGATCTTAACACCACTGAGGACGATGAAATGCCATCGTCTGGTTCCTCCTCCGGCATCACTACAGGCAGTGCTTCTGCTTCTGCTTCCTCTGTTTCTTTGGAGCTATGGCATGTGTGTACGGGTCCAATGATCTCGTTGCCGAAGAAAGGAAGCGTCGTTGTGATCTTGTTGAGCACCTTCAGGATTTTTCCCTCTCTTTCTCTGATAAGATCTGGCCTTCTCTAAAAAAAAATTGTAATTTTTTGTAATGTTTTATTTTGAATGTTTAGATCTGGCATTCTCTATCTGGATCTGGAGTTGTTTTATTTTTGCAATGATCAAATCTGTTCTTGTTTTGCAATGTAATTGGCTTGTTCAGATCTGTTCTTGTTCTTTTAATATTTTTAGTTTCTAATTGTTTCCAATTGTTTCTGATGCTGTGTTTCTCTGTAATTCGTTTGCTCGTAATTGCATTTCCCTGGTTCTTCAACGAACGGAGCGACGTATTTGCTCATCAATTCTGATTAAATTTTTTTTATTTACTTGTTGCAATTTCCGAGAGTCAAGCCGTGGGAAATTTCCTAGGGTTCAGAGTCGTGGGAAATTTCCTATGGGTCAGGCTGTGGGAAATTTCCTAGAGCTTTTTTAAAAATACCCTCGGTTCCCATTTCCTACTAGCGAAAAACCTACCACCTCGTAGCCCTCGGAAATTGTGATATTTCCCACGGCTTTTAGTCATTTCCTAGGGTTTTTGGCCCCAGAAAATGACAAGTATTCTTGTAGCGAATATAATAATATATGATATTATATACTTAATTTATGAAGTAAAATGTATTTTGGCACCCAAATTTTTTGGTTCAAGATCCGCCATTGGGAGAGTGTCTCTCATTTTTATTGTTATGTGAATGAGGTTCATACGATTAGGGGGTACATTTCTAGAGATTGGAATTTCAGTTTGTATCACACCTTACGGGAAGGGAATAGCCGTGCTAATTTACTATCCTAGTTGAAGGCGAGATCAATGATAATTTAACTCTTCTGGATAAAACTCCTATCATTATTCCATTTTGCTTTTGGCAAATGCCATGGGCATTGGTTTTATGAGGAAGTAACTGTTTTTTTTTCTATTTTGTTTTTCTTCATTGTTTATCTTTTGTAACAAAAAAAAGCTCTAGATGTCAAACAATAAGAGGAATATACTAATTTAGAGTCTTATTATTATTTTTTGTCTTGAACTCTTGGTATTTATAAATCACGTTGGAGTTTAACTAATTTGAGTTGAGTTGGTGACCTAATTCAAAGGGCAAAGCTTTTTCACCAACAAGACTCAAAACTACAGACCTTATCTAAGAGAAATAAATCTCCTTACCAATTTAGATCGAAATGCTTTAGGTAGATTGGAGTCTTACTATTAATTGTGTACATAAAGTGATAATTTTATACTGAGAATATAACCCTTGTAAAGTGAGCAATTCACTCTGCAGGATAAAGGAATCTCAACACTTGATAAATAAACTTTTTTCAGTTGATATTATATGCATATGCATAACAAATTATAAATATGTTAGAATATCAAGCTTATTTTTTTTTCAACAATGGTTAAGATGATTTAATTTATCATCTAATATAAAAGTTCACCTTTTTTTATGGAATATAATGTAAGAGTTCACTTTAGACGGATCAAATTGTGATATTGATATCTTCTACTAAAAAAAGTCTTAAATTTTGATTGATTTAACTTTGAGAATTAGTAAAGATTATTAATTAATAGATGAAAATAATAAAATATATTAGTAGCGGTTTTTCTAACATGTGCAAACTTTCACATGTTAAGGTACATTAATTATATCTTTTTTTTCTTATTAATCACCTAATTTCCTATTTATTTAATGTATGTAATCTCTCTCTTCCCACTAAATAAGAAAGTGATCAATTAATAAGAAAAAAGTCAGTAATTAATGATTCTTAACTTGTGCAAGGTTGCACAGGTTAGAAAAATTGTATTAATAGTTGTTGAATCGAGTAGCAACGACCTCAAATTTTCTTAAGAAAGATCTCGAAATCGGATTTTGTAAAATAATTAATAGATGTTGATAGATTTTTTTTATAAAATAAATTTAATTTTGTCAATAAATAAATAAATAAATTATTTGAATTGGATTAATTAGAACATTTTGTCTTTGAAATAGTTATCTTGGATAATAAAAAACAAAGGCAATAAAAGATTAGCTTTATAATTATATCATTTTAATATTCAAGACTAGAAAATAATTATAAATGTTTTGGACTGGGCCTGTGCTCATAGGCCCATCACAAGGCCTGATTTGGAAAGCTTACTCTGCAAGCTACATCTTCAAGAGAGTACACGGATTGAGACGTCACAACTCACAAGGACCACGACGTCACACACGGATCGTCATCATAGTCGCTCATCTAATCAACGGATTTCCGCAAATCACGTCGAGATTTACGCTAAGTCAGTAACAAACTAACGAATTTTCCCACCAAGCCTCACTAATTGACCTCCTATATAAGGCTGTTAAACTCAACAATCCAGGTACATTTTCATTTCTCTGCTTGACTCTTCCTTAGGTCACTTACTGACTTAAGTATCGATGTCCTTGCAATTACACTCCTACTGTCGTTGTTGTTACTATGTCGCACCAACGTTTACTCCGACCACTCAGCTCATCACTTCCCATCAGAGGTGAGGTCTTATTCGGTTCAATAAGATTATTGTTGTATTTATATTATTATATTGTAATTTAAAATTTCATGTATGTTTGAGTATTTTTCAACAATAACTGAAGCATTTTCCTATTGGGTGGGATCAGTTACATGGATTAAACGATGCCATAATATTTTATTAGGGATTATGTTTATGAATAGACCATTTAATTTTAAATATCTTTTGATGGTTTGACCTACAGTTTTCTTGATAAAATGACCTGCAGTTTTATATTATCTTCTCTTTCTCTAACTATTTGATTATCTTGGGAAAGGATACCCTGACTTTAGCCCGGGAAAGTCACGTAACTTTCTTCCTATCTCCCTCTTTCATCATTTCTGTCTCTTATCTCTGATTATCTTCCATTTGATCTATCTTCGTTTTTAATATTTCTACCTGTCTTTATGAGTATTTTCCATACAATTAAATTTATCACATTATATAGGTAATGTAAATTGCATGACTTGATACGGTACAATATAATTATTATGATATACTTTCTCCGTTCCATTTTGTTTGACGTTTTAGCAACAACAAAAAAATTGTTTCATTTTTATTGTCATTTTACAATATCAATGAAGCATCGAATTCTTTTTTCTTATTATATCCTTAATCATTATTAAAGTATTTTTTGATCAACATATTTTTTTGTCAATTCTCATAATCAACTCTCTAAATAGTTGTATTTATTGATTCCTATGCAAAACCTTAAACGTCAAACAAAATGGTAGTGGGGTAGTAGTTATTTAGTTTTCTTAAAAGTGTTTTTTTATTGGTTCTTAAATACAAAGGTTATCGAGCGTTTCAAGACATTGATTAAAGAAAGAAAAGTGAAAATGTTTAATTAAAAGAAAAATATTTGATTTACATCGCTCCTTCACTCCATTTTTTATTATGGAAAGGATGAGTGTCTCCTTTTTTACCGTAAAAGGTGAGATGTAGAGATAATGTAAAAAAGTAGGTATGAATTTTTTTAAAAAAAATATTGTTAAATATATAACATTTAAAATTTTTAATTTATTAAGTATTAGTATTTTTAATAAAAAATTTCTAATTTATAATCGTTTAATCAGTTATTCTTATTGATTAGGAGGGCCTTATTTAAATTACTACATCATACTATAAAGGATGTAATGTGAATACTCTGGGGTCGGTGCCAAAACATTGAGACAAGCTAGCATAGTTTACAATTTCTTCCATTTTTATACTTAGATCTTGTAAGATTTGCCGGTGACTCTGCTGTAGTTGGACCTCACTTATGTTTCGCTTCTTTCTATACCTAAAAATCAGTTAAACTTTGATAGACATGAAAATGAAAGTTAAATCATTTTGATTGGACATAGGTGTATGTTCTATGAAATCGAGATATTGGCATTCCAATCAAATTGACTCTCCTGACTATTCCCTCTCCATGCACCATTGTTGTCGAGCAAAGCACCATTGTTGTCGAGCAAAATTTAGGGTATTATTAATGAGTGTCCTAAGTGCGTTGGTTAAGGAATCAATAAAAATGAAAGTTTGTCTTAAAAATATAAGTTAAATATTTTTTAATGTAACAAATACATTATTTTCTCAAACAAACTTACTTTTTTATTCCTTAACCAATACCACTAGGGCACTCGTTAGCATTGGCATTGTGCTCTATAAAGGGGGGAAAAGGTGAAATAACACCAAGGGCGAGAAAGGAAGACAGGGCATGAGGGCGAGAGAAGAAGACATGTATTTTTTTTAGGTGTCGCACCTTCATAGGCGAGTCACCATACTCAATCAGAATTTAATTGTAAAGTCATCCATGAGTTTTGTAATATTCACAACCATCACATGAGCACCACCCCTAGACCGTAGCTACTCAAACAATCATTTTTTGAACATCAAAAAAGAATATATTAATAATTAAATATGAGTATTTCAGGGGTACTCCAACCCATATACAATGAATAGAAAAGGAGCACTCTAACCCGTAATACTGAGTACAAAGGGGTACTCCAACCCGATACCTCTTAGGCAACAACCTAAAATACCTTAACTCCCTAATTCACACCTATTACTCCCTCACCTAGACAAGCATCCTATGGGATCGGTGAACCACTCATAAAAGAGACATGAATGTGATTTCCCCTTGCCAACAACCACCGCCAAGAAACCACTTGGATTCTCTCAAGCAAGGCCGCATGCTCTACCACCTTATTCAAGAAGATCCTCTGATTCCGTGCCTCCCATATAACCCAGACGACGGCATGCCAGATCATCGTCAGCCCCGCTCCCTTGCGCCTACCTCCTAGCGAACACAGAAGGAGATACATCTGACATAGGTCATGCGGTAGTACCAGGACCGATCCCAGCCACTTGAACACATCATACCAGATAGGGCAAGCAAAATCACAGGTAAGGAATAAGTGTACGCTTGTCTCCTGGGGAGCCCCATAGAAGGCACATATGATCCCTCCCTCCTCGGGGATCACCCTCCTCCTTAGCAAATTGCCCGAGTAGGAACCCTATCTAAAAGCAGTTGCCAAGAGAAGGCAATAACTTTAGATGGAGCTAGACTCGACCACAGGCTCGCAAGGACCCTAACGTCTTCATCCGACCTCCCTAATATCCGTGATTCGTCAGCAGTAAGGAGCTGATAAGCCGAGCGGACCGAATACACACCCTCAGTGTTATGTGGCCAAAGCCAAAAATTGTCCTCCCGAGACATCCGTACCTTGTTGAGTCTATCCATGAGCTGGTGGACTAGCTTCTCCCCTCGCCTCTGTCTCGCCGCTCTATCCCACTGCAAGTAAACCCACACCTGCAACCACTGTTGGCAGAAAGACCAATGTGCATTTGAACAGTCATGATGTCGACCACTTGCTGAAGAAGAGGCAGAGAAATGCCACTCTCCAATTTTAGTTTGATCAACGTTCTTGTTGTACTAACGATCATTGTGTCAAATCAGAGGGCTATCCTTGACCACCGCCATCGACAAGATCTGGATTTCTTCTTCGTTCTCCGACAGAGAGAGAAAGGGGCAGAGGAGTTGGAGGAAAGAGGAAATATTAAGGAGATAACAAGGATCTGTAGGCTACATGTTCGCAGTTCAAACAACAATGGAGGGGAAGCTTTGCGATTTGGGGGGATGGGTAGCTCAACTGGTTTGAGCTAAGGGTGTGAAGATGTGAAGGAGTCAAAGGTCCAGGTTCAAACCCTGGTAAAGGAGGGAAAAAAAACTAATCTAACAACTAACATACTAACATTTGCCTATCAAAAAAAAGGATGAAACTTTAGGATGTGCTCATATTTTGGACACCAAACTTAGATTTTTTTTCCTTATATTCCAAACCCAAGAAAGTATATACTTTAATAAAAGTCGAACAAATTATTAGGTAATAACTAATCTACATGTCTCCGGATTAAGTCTCAAAGTAAAGCTAATTTAGGCTCTCTCTTCTGTCAAAGTTTCAATGTTTTATTTAATTACTATATACTTAAATAGAGACGACCCAATAATTATAAAAGTAAAAAAAATCTTATAACTATATAAAATATTTCCCTTATATCTTTTTCTTCTTAAAAATATATCTCTCATCTCTTAGAAAGAATAAACATTTCATCATGTTTTGATAATTAGTTTAACAAACTGTAATCTTAAAATTCGTTATAGACATATATCATAATGGATTGGCCTTACATATCTCTACATTCTGTTTAACTCTTTTTTGTTTTAAGAAATTTTGAGGAGAAAACATTTTGTTAACTTTTTAATCTTTCTCAACTAAGTTTAGGTATATATAGTTTTTTTTTTGTTTTTCTATTAAATATGAAGTAGAAGAAACAAACAAAAAATTAATCTTATTAATATGAAGTAGAAGAGGTGTTCTGCAGTTGTTTCAGGGAAACTCATGCGTGTTTTGCTTTTCACATGCCGAAACTTGTGGCCATCTATTTTTTTTCATGCCCGTTTTATTATAATGTATGGCGCTCTATTTATGCATGGTTAGGATTTGAGAGAGTATATCATAATGAAGGAGTTTATCATTTTTTACAGCATGCTGCAATAGTGAGAAAAAAATCTGAAGAAGGTTAAGCACCTTGTGTGGTGCTTATGTTTGTTAAGGAACAAAATAACATTTCAGGGAGGGGTATCTGATTGTAATTTTGTAATTTTTCACATTAAGATGTCATCTTAGGGTTGGTTCATATGTAGGGCAGGTCGACATACCAGGCTTTTGTTTTCTGACTGGTATTTAAACCCTTTGAGTTGTATACATGCGTTGTGATAAATTGTTCTTGATGTAACGGGTTGGAGTACTCCTTGTACTCCCTCTTTAATAAAGTTTTCTTTGCTTATAAAAAAAATAAAGTAGAAGAAACAAAGAAATTGTAAGGGCACTAAAGTGAAATGTCGAGTAACATTAGGGCCATTGTGTTAACCATGATTGATTTAATTAGTTTTTTTCCCCTAAAAGAAAAGAGGTTGATGTTGCCGTGGGTTAGGCACAGGGCAGTGCAAGAGAAAAAGATGATTAGTTATGATCGAGTCAGGAGAGCGACGATGGAGGAATGTGAACAAATTGGAGCTCCCAGCAAGAGGGCAATGATTGGGTGAATGGGGCACAAAAGCACAAACATATGACCCTTTCAGCAACCTAACTACAAATTGTCATTGACGCCTATTACTCTGTATACTATACCCAATGCTTGGCACTGGCAGCTACGCATCTTGTCCGTCGTTTCACCCCAGATCTCTCGGGACACTTGTTAGGGGAAGAAAACGTATATTGTTGCGTCTTAATAGGTCTTTTTGTTTTATTTTTGCATTTTTTAATTTACTAAGCAATAACTGAAAATTGCTATTTTTTGTAAATCAAGTTTCATACAGTTTAGTGGTGATTTTTCATCCACACCGTTATTAACGTTCATAAACTTAAAGAAATAATTTTAAAAAAAAATATAAAAGACAAATATAAATATTTAAATTAATATAAAAGATTATTTTATCTTTGAAGTTTTCATTTAAGTTATCCAAAACCTTTGAAAGTTTGCATTCGACGAAAAAGTCTAACAATGTTATCGTTTATAAGCTTAACGGACTAACTTAAAAAAAAATATAAAAGGCTAATGTAAGATTTTAAATTAAATAATTTTGCCTAAATAAATTTACTGTTTTTAGAAACATTTTGGGCGACTAACCGAAAGCCACTCTTTTATTCTTTTTAATTAATAAGGATTCCTGCCTTTTGGGACTCTAGCTAGCTAGCATATTTACAGCTGACACCAAAGTTAGTAATCTTTTAATATCAATAATAAATTGCTTTTTTCAAAAAAAATAATAATAAATTGCTAATAATAAAAAATGGAATACGTTATATCAAATACAACAAAATAATATCAACTAGCTTGGCTCAACTGGTTCGGCCTTCTGCTCGCATATACTATGACTTGGGTTCAATTCCAGGTGGTTGCGTTGGTGGGTGATAGTTCTCCCTGGCCCTCACGGGGTGAGTTTCCCTCAATCTAAACTTTTTTCTATAAAAAAAAATACAACCACATAATAATTTGTATGGAATTTAATTAATAATACTACTAGTATGCCATGTTTTTTTTTATTCAACATCTTTCTTCCTAGTTCTTTTTTTTTCCCCACATGTCTCCTCTAACGGAGACAATCCTGTTTGAGGCGCGTTGGGCACTAAATGTGGGAACCTCTTCCAACAGGAATTCAAATCTTGATTCACCACGTTGTAGAGGACTAGTCCCTTCCGTTAGACCCAATCTCCGTTGGTCTTTCTTCCTATTTCAGAAAACTAATATTATAATTTGGATTTAAAAATCATTTTGCATATTCGGCCATAATTATTGAATGGTCTACTAGTCTCAATTATTGGGTACACTACTTATTTGGTTCATTGCTTATTTGGTTAACGCTAATATAAAAGAGAAAGAGAAGATGAAATGTATAATATTAAATTATTTTCAAGCCAAGCACCCAAGATAGAATATGGGGTGTCGTCATGAGACGGACCCATCAACATCATTCCCATCAATTATATAGTACAGATCTTCTTCTCTAATAGGTGATCGGTCCCTGTCACGCAATTTTTATTCTTAATTTTTTGAATAGTTTGTCTCAATTCATTCAACTCAATGACTCGTGTATTTCTTTATATTTTTCTATTAGGAAACCAACAAAACAATTTAATTCCCTAACATGGACTACTAAGATGTCGTTCTCATTTCTGTCTACATTAACGCATTAATTAATTACACCTAAATAACCATGAACGGCTCGTTAGAAGAAAAGGAACAGTGCCTTGTAGTCTTCTTGAGCATGCCATGCAGTATCATGTTTCCTTTTAAACAGGCTGTGAATTGGTTTTTCTTTTTTCTTTTCTCCAAAATAGGTGCAGATCTTTAATTAATTGTGTAATGAAGTTGGTTCTTACAAGTAACGCTGTTATATATAAGTAACGCTGTCTCATCATGGATTAATTCTTAGTTATCTGTCTCATTGGTTAGTTATGCAAGTGGCTGTAAAAGTCAGAGAGCTCATACAATCGGGTTTCTGATTTTTGACTTGAAAGTAGAATTCTATAATCGAAATTCAACTGTTTCCTGATTGCTCGCATATATCTGCAATATTCTAGTAATGGGATGGAGTACTTCCAAAACAGAGGAATGAACACTTGTTATCATCCCCCCCCCCCAAAAAAAGAAGGAACAAAAAAAAAAGGGAAGGAAAGCAAGGTATAAAGAACAAAAAGTAATTAACAGTGTTAGTTATTTGATAGGGTAATGACATTAAAATAATACTTCAGTCATTTTTAGTAGTGGTGTCCGCAAATCGATTTTGAGGGGAAAAAATAATTCAACTTACCTATATCAAATTTGTATTTATCATCTAATTGATTTCATTTTAATTTTAAATGCAATCCAATCAAATCTATAGCTGATTGATAGGATCAACTTCTTATATATATTTATTTTTTATGAGACATTTTACAAACAATTAAATATAAAATAAAGGTTGTCCGCAAGTAAAGACAACTAACAAAGTATTTGCCGCCATGAGTTCAACCCGTTCGCCTTTTTTCGCTTTGGAGTGCGTAGTAGGCCGCTGGGCCATAAGACCAAAAAAAAATATAAAATAAAGGCTTAAATATGTTTTTCGTCCCTGTAATTATAGGGACTTTTGTTTTTTGCTAAAATATACTTTTAGTCCCTTAACTTTATTTTAGTTTCCATTTTGGTCTCTTAATTAATTAAACTTTCATTTCGGTCCTTTAAGTTACGAAAATTATGCCAAGTTTATCATTTCTGTCTGTAATCCCTTTATTGTGTGTGTATAGGTCATTGATACTCCGTTTTTTTTGCTTCATTACCTTTTATCATGTTACCTCATCAATAAGAACAATGATAGGAGTATGATTTTGACTTTATTGTTTAAAGGGATTACAGACGGAAGGGACGAATATGACGTAATTTTCGTAACTTAAGGGACGAACGTAGCGTAACTTCGTAACTTAAGGGACGTAAATGAAAAGTAAAATAGTTAGGGGACGAAAGTGGCGTAATTTTCGTAACTTAAGAGACCAAAATAAAAGTTTAATTAATTAGGGAACCAAAATGAAAACTAAAATAAAGTTAAGGGACCAAAAGTGTATTTTAGCCTTTGTTTTTCATCCCTGTAAATTATTATTTTTTGTTTTTCATCCCTGCGATATAAGAATTTTTGCTTTTGATCCTTGTTGTTTTATTTTAGTCCTTGTAATATTTTTTCATGTTTGATTTTAGTCTTTAAAATTAGATGCCAATGTGATTTTATTCCTTAAAATATGGAGAATATAAGGACTAATTCTAAAATAATATATATATATTACAGGGACGCAAAGCAAAAATAAATTTTTGTAGGGACCAAAAACAAAGTTTAAAAAATTACAGGAATGAAAAACAAAAAAATATTTTTGCAGGGACTAAAAACAAAAACCTTTATATTTGCAGGGACGAAAATCATATTTAAGCATAAAATAAATTGTTAAATATGTTTTTGGTGCCTCAAAATATAGGGAATTTTGATTTTAGTCCTTTTAAAAAAAATTGGCACTTTCGGTCCCTAATTTATTTTCCGTCTGCACTTATGGTCCCTGGGGGCTAAGAGCAACTTTAACGCGGTACATTAACGTGTTCCTTTATTTTAGTTGACGTTGCATGTAGTTGCTCAGCGTTGGAGCATGTCCATGTGGCAGAAACAATTCTTTAAAATTAGTTGCCGTCAACCAGAGAAAAGACGATGTTCGTACGTTGCTTATAAATTAAAAATTATTTTTTCATCAATCAACACTCCAACAACAGATCTCATCAGGAAAAGTAGTGGGAAAAAAGGGTAATGTACATTTATCAATGTTCCAATCCAGTACTAGAAATATC
Organism: Calophaca sinica; assembly: GCA_037113605.1. Classification (NCBI taxonomy): domain Eukaryota; kingdom Viridiplantae; phylum Streptophyta; class Magnoliopsida; order Fabales; family Fabaceae; genus Calophaca; species Calophaca sinica. The sequence goes on from CM073735.1 coordinate 45,260,131, forward strand.
CAAAAGGAAAAAAAATATGAGCAAGATCCAGTATTAGATCTGAGAAAAAACAAGATTCAATCATCCAAAAAACAAGATCCAAAATCATCACCGGTATTTAGATCTGAGACCAAACTTGTACCCAAAAAACTCCATCTTCAGAGACCTCCATCTTCAGATTCGCAACCATATTCAGATCCGCTGAGGTAGATGAGGGCAAGATCTAGACGAAGGGATATGAAACCGAGGGAGATGGGGCGAGATTTGGATAAGAGATATAGGGAGAAACGGAGGAAGACGAGCCCGAGGGAGATGGGGCAAAACAGAGGAAGATGAGTCGACGGAGTGAAGCAGAGAGATGAAGCCGAGGGAGATGGGGCAAAACAGAGGAAGATGAGTCGACGGAGTGAAGCAGAGAGATGAAGCCGAGGGAGAAGAGACTGTGAGGCAAGGAGATGAGACCGAGGAAGATGAAATAGAGAGATGAGGCAGGGAGTATCGATCGAGGGAGATGAAGCAGAGAGACCGAGGGAGATGACATGAGAAGAGAGGCCGAGAGGTTGAGAGATTTGGGGGAGAAGATGACCCAGGTGAAGTTTCTCGAAGGAGTGAGAGAGAGAGAGAGTTTACAGGTTTCTTTAAAATGCCAGCGTTGAAGTAAAATTGGTCTCGATTGCTTAATATCTGACCTGGCCTCTATGGGCCCATTAAAATGGGTTAAAGCAACCCAATTTGGTCTTTAAGTGACCCAACGTTAAAGATGCCCTAAGTTTGTCCGTTGTCTAATGACATGACAGGCGTACTCACCATCTGACGTGGTTAATGATGTTGATGTGTCGCCCATGTCAATGTCCACATAGATAAAAATACTATTTTTTTAATAATTAATCAGTTGTTTAGTCAAAACGTTTTTGAAGAGATCTTGTTCATCAATATCTGAGAAACCGAAAACCCATCAAACCCTTTCCAAGCATTAATCAATTTTCTTCTTCTTAATTTTTTTATTTGATGGGAAATTTCTTCTTCTTAGTTGAAGCTGTGGGAATATAAACCCTATCCCAACATTAATCAATTTCTTCTTAGTTGAAGTTGTGGGCATAAATTCTGTGTCTAGTGGCGATAACATTGAACAACATTATTGCAAGAAGATTGAACAAAGTCTTTGCAAGAATACGTCATCTATATTTGCAAAACATCATCAATCCAAAAAAATAAGAGACAAAGAAATGAAGAAAAAAAAAAATAGGATTGTTTGCTTACTTATTTTCGTGACCCGTTCCCTCCCACCACCAACAAATTTCAATGAACAATATCAACCAAGAGGGATCACTAGCACTATAATTTTTTTTCTAGAAACCCATAAATTTATCAAGAACAGTAGAACAATATCAATGAAAAATATCTATTAAATCCAAAAATAAACAAATTTCCAAGTTTGAAAAGTTACATCCTTAAACAAACTAACCCCAGAAGGTTAAAATCGATCCCTCGTGGCCATCACAGAGTCCGTTTGCTCTGCCTCCAATAACCTCACTAACATGCACACACAATGGTTGACCCAATGAGATCTCCATCGTCACCTTCTTATTCCTGCAAAATAGCTATAAGCAAGGTTGTCAAACACGGTAGCCTGCATGCACTCACAAGATAGTGTAGATTCGACTGTAAACTCGCATTTAGCTACCTAATATTTAAAATAATATTAATGAGAGAGTCTAAGCAAACTCGTAGAGCATAGGTAGACTCGACTCGTAAACTCGTACGAGTTTATCTAATATTTAAAATAATATTAAACAAATGTACACATCACAAATACTTACTATAATATCATCAAGACAAAAAAAAAAGTCAATATTTATGAGAGATCTTGTGCACTTAACTTGCTTCTATATCCCCAAAAAAAAAGCATAATTTATTTACTTGCTTCTATATCCCAAAGTCGCACTTGACTTGCCGTAGAATGAAAGATAATTTTGGTAGCATAATCAACATGCTAAATGAGCATAAAATATAATTGCAACATTCTCCAAACACAAAACATTAGCATCAAAATATAATTGCAACATTCTTCAGATGTAAAATTCTCCAAACACACAAGTTCCAAAACTTCAGGACTAAGTATTTGTTTAAAACAAAAAGAACGAAACGCATGAAATGATATCGTTTTGGGGTTTTTTTAAAATGTCAACACTGACTCGCGGACTCGGCTCAGACTCGCGAGTCAGTCCGAGTCTACCACGAGTCCATCGAATCCACCCGAGTTGTGTAGATACGAGTTACAGGGCAAGTCAACTCGTTTCGTCTATATTGAAACGTAAACCCGTAGAATCGGACGAGTGGACTCGCGAGTCTAAACCTTGGCCATAAGAATTTGGTCTCGTAGCTCCGTTAGCCACTGCTCCGACATCCACGAGCACCACTTCGAAACGTCATCTTCATGATGGAGGGTTTGCATTTTTGAAAAGTCCGGAACTTAATGAGGGTTTAGAAATCAAAGCCCTGATGTTTATAAAGTATACAGATCCGAAGGAGAAGCAATGAGTAAAAAAGATTTGCATTTGCATCTTCATGTTTTTTATTCTGAAGCTTCAATTTTTGTATAGAAGAAAAGAGCTTCATTTCTTCAATGGAGGCGTTGGTTCTGAATAGAAAGGGTTCGTTTTTAACCCTAAATATATTTTTTAATTGTTTATTATATAAATTTTCATTTAATTGTTATTTTATTGTTTTAGCTGTAAGTTTATACATGTGGACCTTGACATGAACGACACATCCACATCATATGGCGAGTTGGTCTACCATGTCATCAGATAACAAAGGAACTTAACCCTAGGGACTATAAGTGCATAAGGAAAATAAATTAGGGATCAAAAGTGTCCAAAAAATTTTAAAGGGACTAAAACCAAAATTCGCTACATTTTCAGTGACTAAAAACATATTTAACCTAGATAAATATTAAAAAAAATTAATAACTCATCATAAATCAATTGTTACAAATATAAAATTAATATATTTTATTTCATACCAAAAGAAAAATCTTTACACAATGTCATAGTTGTCATTTTGAAGTTATAAATTACTTATCTACTTGTGCTGTTTTTATTTTATGATTTTGTTATCGATAATGTCTCGTTTTATCTCTTACTGACATTTCTCTTAATAGTAAAGTATTTTTTAATGTAAAATGCGAACTATATATTAAAAGAGATATATGGGACATATATGAAAGCACATTCAAAATAAATTTAAAAAAGGAAAGCGGAATGAAATAAAGTAAAAAAAGAAATAAAGTGAAAGAAATGAAAGAGAGTAAAAAATGAGATGATGTTTGGTTAATGCCCCACAACAGTACTATATAAGTCAAATAGCACTCTAGGCCAAGCTATATATCCATTCAGAGTTCTATCATCCTTTTGAGAGAACTAACCGACTAGAGCGTTGGAGTACTTGTAGGTGGCCACCATTGTTTTCCTCTTCTACTGCAACCTTCCTTTATGTTTTGCCATCTTGCTACCTGAAATCACTATGAGATTCTCCTTTCCTAGCATATTCTCTTAGTTTGTACGAAACAATGGCGCTATATGTGGGAATGTTGTTCATTTTTCTCACCTGAGAAGATCATCTTTTTGTCAACCATCAAGATCGTTCTTTGTTTGAAAGTTCACACAAGATGGTAGAAACCTGCAAGATTGTGGTTCAAATGCGTATGACGAGTCATACTCTCTTCTCTCACGTGCAAAAGCCAATCGATTGCCAAGAGGCCTCAGTCACCCTTAAGAATTATCTTCAACAGCAGCTTCCTACCGAAGAACCTTAGCCTCACCAGGTTCACCAATAACCTCTCATCACAGAGGTCTCTTCTCCCCCGCCTCAACTTGATGTCAGATGCCAATAATTCTCGGAGTTACTCCGCCAACAACAACACATTGTCAATGAATAACTTCAGAGGCTAGAATGCCTAAAAGGCCAACAAGCAAAAATATTTACAAGGATTCCTCCAAACAATCTCTCTCAAGCCCCAACCCATCCAAAGCCTTTTGTCTCCATGCCTTCCCGATCCGAGCGTCGATAAAAGAGTCCCCTCACTGACACCCCCAAAGGTCACCCCCATGCCAGGTAGCAGGGAAACAAACCTCACACACAACATCTTTTCAATGTACGCCTCATTGTTACCCTCAACCTTCTCCCCCATCATAACGGTCAAGAACCAGTCTTGGACAACACCGAGGTCATCACGACCAATCTCCCCTTCTCAGAAATCATGCTCTTTCTCATCCCTCCAAGACTGGAGCAGCTTCCACCAATGAAGCAATATGACAAGATGGGAGAGAGTGTCGAACTATATGACATTTTGTGACACATTGACAGTCTCAGCTATCATGGCAAGCCGTTGAGTGAAAACATCTTTGGGAAAATTGCACTCACCTACCCTAATGTATGCTTACATAGGACACCACGCTCTATTTTTCAAATGAACACTTATCACCGTTATTTGTTGGAAAAAATGAACATACCTATCCTAAGTTCTTATTTAAATGATAGACAGACATACACTATTTTTACATAATAGATGGAAGGTGTGTGTAATTGAGGAGAAGACAATATCTTATACAAAATAAAAGAGGTGTATTTGTCATTTAAGCATATCTCAGGGAAGGTGAGTGTAATTTTCCCAAATGTGTGCACATGAGGGTTACATGTTGTAACTGAAAAATAATTCATCACGCACAGAGCTTCAATATGTTCTTCAAATGTGGGAAGAAGAAAGAAAAGAAAAAAAAAGACACTACTATTGGGGGAGTAGAGATATGGCCATGTCAAGTGTGCAATGGTGGCAATCTTGGTTTTCTATCACTTGCCCTAATCCCAAAGAGGTGATGGGAGCTATCAATTTAGCAAATGATGCCAAGGAGAAGTTGAGGACTTGACATGGAACGAGGAGTTCCCAATTTCATACTCCAAGCGCAATGACTCGTTATCTAGGAGGGGGAAACATCGTTTCTCTCGTGGGCAACAACCCAGTTGGTTTACCTAGTTTGTCACCGGGGCAGTCATCGTCTGAAACCATCCATGGGGAGTAGAGTGGTTCACACTAGGAAGCAACAAGACTTTCACGATTATGCATCTGGGAACGAAAAAGAGGGGAACCTGCAAACTACCCTACCATGAATGTGAGGAAGGTCACTGCTATTTGAACCCTCTAAAAAATGACAGATAATAGAATGAAGGAATGGAAGATGACGGGGGAGATTGCTGTGCGGAAACTCAGGATCAGTAGGCGCTGGAACTGGAAGCAAAAAACCAAGGCATGCTGAGATTTTCCAAATTGTGTTGAATACTGGCACAATATTAGCTTCGATAGCTCAACACATTGCACCCCTCGTGAGGTCATTTATGAAGCACACTGCATCTAGATAGTTTTCAATTTTTTTGGCTTAAGTGCCCAATTATTTTCTTCCTGTTTGCAGAATACACTGAAGATCTGCACGTGATGGTTTTTTTAACACCACATAAATGAAAAGGATATGGCACCCATGTAATAATAAAGAAAAACAAAGAAAGAAAAAAATTACGATGAGCACAAAAGGCTTATCTCATTGACGATAGCTAATTCAATCGGCTGATCCAACGGGAGACAAAAAGGGAGGGGCGAGTAGAAAATTATAGTTGTTCAAAGTTTTAACATTTCCTTCATGAATTTGCATGTTTCGAGTAAATAATTATCCAAAAATAGGCTAAACGTAATACAATGACGGGCAGAAGGATCCCAAATTTGCTGAAAGGGCGCAGCATCGCCATCACAGCCAAATCATATAACTCAAACTAAAATAACCATTTCCTATACTTAATTTACAATTATTTTCGGCAAAATAGGAGTGGTAAATAAATCAAGTATTTTTAGGACTATAGGATAATGAAACTTCAAGACCTCATAACTAACATCCACTCCCCCCAAGAAAAGAACCGTGGACCTTGTCTGCAATAAACATCTTTTAATAAGGTCTAAATTTCCTGGCAGCTCTCAACTGTTGCAAACGTTTTTTATCCTCCTCAAATTTTCCCTGCAATAGCATGATCTCTGCAGGCAAAACATGAATGGTTTCATCATTAAAAATATCAAAATTTTAATCAAAATCGATTTAGAATGTCCCCAAGTAATAATTTACGACAGCATCCAGGGTTGGGAAAAAAAATGGGGTATAAAGCATGAAATCTCATAAAATCATATAATTTTTAAGGTGTTCCAATCAACAAGATAACATTCATTTCATGAACACCCAGAAACATTATTTGCTAGTGTTTTTGTGCATAAAATCTTAATTTACAGACAAAGGGTTTTGAATCTTAGGAACAAAGATATTGGGGAAAGTAAAAAAGATAACTGCACAAGAAAAGAAAGGGAAAAGCATTATGGTTTTCCTTCTCTATGGGTTAAATAATTCATTAGAAACAAGAGCATTGAAACTTCGAGGTTTAGACAAGGAAAGGGAAAAAATGTAGATTAACGACTGAAAATGAATTAAGAGATTGATAATAAGATGTAACGCAGACACGATATCCTAATGCATCTATTTATACTATTAATTAGGTCTAGCTTGTAGTACAAGACTTTTTTTTTTTGGTGGACTGTATTGTAGTACAAGACTATCACATGACTAATAACCCCATTATTTCTTCACTAAAACAAACAAATAACATCAGCTATAAGATATTTTCCATGTTTTTGCAGATTTTGATGGAAAGCCCCCTAATTAACATCTTTATGCTTTTCCTTTATTTTAAACCAACATCGTTGGTTTATATTTAATTATTGACTACTTGTTTTAACAGAAATAAACAACTTTTATGACAAAAAATGGCTAAGCATTTCCTAGGACATAAAAATGGCAAAACATCATGAAAAACAAGTCATACCATTTCTCTGAGCTTCTCTTTTTTGAAAGCGATAGAAATCTAGACCAACTTCTTTACGTTTCTTTTTGGCCAATTTATTCTCCACAGCAGCTTGAGCAACCGAGCCCACAGCAATCCCACTTTCAGAGTCAGTAGTTTTTTTCCTACCCTTGTGGTGTATAACAACCGTCCATCCCCCTTCTGCAGCAACAGCTTCTTTTGCTATTCTTTCCTGCATTGACCAAAAAATAATTGCATGGAAACCAAAATAAGTAACAAATGTGGGATTATTCATAACTGAATATGTATATGGAAGATTAAACACTTAAGCTAAAAAAGAGGCGGATAGGTAACTCCATTAATTAGTTAGTTAGTGGGTTAGTGAGAGTGAGTGAGTTAGTTAGTTAGGGGCAAGGTAGACAGGATCGCGCACCGGCTCGTAGGTTCGGACGATCCTACACTCCTACTACCCCCCCAGCGAACCTGTGCCTATGTAGGATCGCGATTTGCAGCGCACAGGTGGGAGCGCCATGCCGGCTCGCAAGATCGGTAGGAGCGGACGAACCCGCGCTCCTAGACATTGTTTGGCCGCAAGTGTGTTTCCGGGTCAGGTTCGTGACCCGGTTGTTTAAACTCTCCCTGCGTCTGTGACGGTGCCTGCGCGTGCGGCGGCTGGGCGCGACGGTGCCCCCTCCGCCTTTCCAAGTCGGGTTCGGTTCGAGAAGAAGCAAGATGAGGAGGAGGAAGAAGCATTAACGAAGAAGGAAGAAGCAAAAGCAGCGGTAGAGAAGAGGCTTAGTACTACTTACATGGATTAGGGTTTGGTATTGGGCCTTCAAATAGGCCCAATAGTAATAGGCAGTCACACATAACACGTTCTGTTTTTTTTTTTAACACCACCAGACAATATATGTGTTTTAACCATATAAAATTCATTTTTGCTCAAAAAAAACTATATAAAATTCATTTAATTTATTTGTTTAAACTAGTATAAACATATATTGTTTAAAAAATATAAATACTTGTAAACATATACATATATTGTTTATATAATAGAAATTATTTATGTATATTTTCATATATTTATATTAAAATGTATTTTAATATTTTTGGTAGGAACTTACGAACCATGTTACGAACCCACAATTTACGATCCTATGACCTCTTCCCGCTCCTACGTAGGATCTCGCTCTTGTCTACCTTGGTTAGGGGTGTGAGAAGAGAGTCTATAAATAATGGAAAGGAGAGATTAGAGAGAGAAAAAGAGGGGGGGGGGGGTTCATTGGTTTTCTAAAGGGCTTTAGAGTGGGTGAGAACCAGGTCTCTCGAACATATGGAGTGTACTACTGTTTTCTATCAAGGAACACCATTTATTCTATAATCTGATCCAGTTCCTATTAACCAAGATCAGAGCTTCAACCTTGGAGCTGTGGGAGTGCATGTGAGGTGTTCAGGAGCTGTTCAACATTCAGGAAGGAGGAAGAAGGAAATTCTCGACATTCTTGAAGAAATGAGAAAAGAGACTGCAAGTTGAAAAAGAGAAATCGGGGAGGATCGTCTTTGGACCCAAAAGAGGATACTGGAATCTAACAAAGAAGGAGAAAGAAGGAATAATCACAGAAACCCGCCATTGGAGGAGGAGCAAATCGAATCTGAAAGTGAGTCGCCAAGCGAAGGGAACAGAGAAAGGTGGAAGAAGCAAGAAATACCAATCTGCACGGGCGATGGTGCTTATGGTGGCAGAGGAGAATTAAGATTGTTGATAGAGCAAGAAAAGAATCAAGAACAACAACCAAAGAAGAAACCAAGAAAGTGGAAGCAAAATCAGAATCTGACGAGGGAATGGTAGGGAGGAGGGGGAAAAAAAAAGGCGAAACAGAACATTGAATGGAGTTTGCGAAGACCACTTTCTGGGTAACAAGGGAGCGGGTAAGACACAAAAAGTGGAGGCAATGGAGAAAGTTTTTGTTGTGAGCTTCGCAATAGCGGGAAAAAAGGGGAGAACACGACAGAAAGTTTGGGTCTCGAAGGCCATTTCTCGGGTCTCAAGAGAGAAGCAAAGGTGGAACAAAGACGGGAAGAACCCGTGACAGTGTTGGCAGGCTGGGTGACCCGCCGCTGTCACCCAAACCGCTAGTTCGTCCACAAAGGGTACAACAGCGACAAGCAAGCGATGTGCATCAATGGTGTTGGAGGACGCATCAATGATGTGCATCAAGCGATGTCAAACGCAGACAGCACCAAGTACACACCACATGGAGGCAAAGCGAAACTAAGCCTAATGCAATTATAACTTGGATTCATATGTTAAATGCAATTATAACTTGGATTCATATGTTAAAGTCCCCCGTTGGGAATGAAAATAACTTTTACTAGTTATTTTTTAAAGCCAAGGACCTACTAGGTATACAAAAGAAAACTCTAATTAAATAAAATATTTTCCAAAATCAATGTCAATATATAACTAAAATTCATGCCACGATAATTATCCCCACTGAAAAAGGGGTTAACTGACACTATTTAGCAAGTAATCTGCATAAAGTAGCAAAATTTTGAAGCAATGGCTGACAACAAGAGCATCCAGTTTGTTTTGATTTAAAGGACGCTTATCAAAACAATTACCTCTTCCAGTTTTTCCTCGTAAGCAGTTACAAAGTCGTCAATTTGATGTTGCAATACCTCCAACCCTGGTCTACTTCGATGGTATTCCATGATCCATTCTGTAGTTTGAGTATTCTCCGGTCAGAAACTGTACCAGGCATGACAACTAATAGACAATAGCATACAAATATGCACAAAGTACAAGGGTGCATCAATATCCAACAGTAAACAGACTGAAAAAATGAAGTTAAAAGATCTGTCAGCATGCTCTCTCTTAGGAGATAGGGTGGATTTTGGCAAATGATGACAGACATATGCACATGAAAGTTAACATCAAAAATGTTGAAATGTTTATCATATGTATGGCAAGTGGCAACTACTACTGCAACTAGTGCCAAAGTACATGTAAATAGCCTCACAATCAGTAATTATGCTACAAATTTTGACATTACAAAAATATAAGCCCATCATCCAATATAGATCATGCAAATGAAGTTTTAGGGGCATAATATTTATAGTTTTTAAGTAAATGTGAAGTAATTCTCTGAAATAAGTAATTCATACTTTTCATTCCATTTGAGCAGTCATCATCTCCAGAGGAAATAATATGAATTTCGTCCTCATGATATTCTCCCTTTTCTGGTGAATTTTGAATCTCCTTTTTTCTTTTCTTCTTAGCTTTCTTTGACCTACCTATAAAACAAGGATAAATTCCATGAGGAAAATGAATGTATGATTTCAGGCATGATATTTCACAATTCAACAATGGAATCAACCAGAAAAAGTTTCTTCTTACAAGGTTTGATAGCTGCTCCAATATTAGAATCTCTATTATCCTTGGAGTCTTTGATCTCCTCTGCTTTAGAATGACAATTGTCCACTACTCCATCTGATGCCATTGGGGAAAAAGGTAAGATCAACACGAGCAGTTCGAAAAAATTTAGTGAACTTTTATTAAAAAAAAAATTATAAACTAGATGCCAGGACAGGGAGAAACAATGATGAAAAAACTAAATAAATACAATAAAGAACCAGAAAAGAAACTTCCAGTTCTATATTTATTAATAGACAGAGAAATATCTTGCTCACAGTGTAGCACAAGCCACACCATAACCATCAACTCACCATTTTGTTCTTCCAGATCGACTTCATCTTCTGGTCTTTGTCTTCTTCCAACTAGATTTTTGTCCTTGTTCTTTCTTTTTCGGTTGGAAGAAACTTTCCCCTTTTTTTCCTTTATAACCTGCACTCCATGATCCACTTGAACAACCAATTTATTTCAGGGACAGTTCAACAAAGTGTGAGGATTACAGAAACATAACAAATTTATATACCTTCATTGTTCACTTTTACATGTGTCTCAACATCAGCATTTTGTTCCCTGGTCCTTCTTTTCTTCTTTTCCCCAGTTCGTATGTCTCTTTTTCCCTTATTTACTTTCATCATGGCAAAAATTCAACCTGTGAATCAACACAAACACGATACACAAATAAATATATGTACATACGTGTACTAATCTAACACGCACACACACACATTATTGTTACTCCACAAACTATGAATCAACTACACAGAATGTAAATTCATGCTACAAAGCATCCCATTATGGTGAAAAGAGAATTAGGAGTAGGAAAAAAATTGAAACACCAGAGTAAAGACAGGGAAAATGAACAATCTTAAAAACTGAGAAGAAAAAATAACCCTTAAGGTGTAGTTCACCGGTGAAAAGTGAACTACAAAGGAAGGAAACCTAAAAAACGATAACAGAAATAAGAAAAGGAAAATTGAAATGGAAGTCTGTTGTACATATCAAATTTTGTTACATGAATTGCATATTCCTAATTCTTTGTAAACATATATTAATTAATAACGTGAATATATTCGTTTTCATATTTGTTTAATGCATTTCTTATTATTAGATAAACTTCATGTAATTTGCACTAAATAAAGAGTGAGCTTAAAATTATTTAGTCAATCCCACATAAAATTCATCTAATAGTAGAGTTATATATCTATCTAATATGTCAAACTCATTAAATGATACACCAATTCATTCATCATTACATTGATGTAAAACATTTTTACACTTGGGTTGTCAACTATTAAATGTTCTAGACGTGTGGTAAATTACCTATGGATAAAATATACTCATCTAGCTACTAACACTTATCTTGAAGAATGAGACCCTCTATATAATGTTTTATAAGTTGAATTATTTGATGCATAGCAATTAGATTTTATGAGAACTTTAACACCTTACTCAAATCAAAATATGCTGCTTGTTGTAGATTATGTCTACAAAAAAGGTAGATGCAGTAGGACTTCCCTAACAATGCTAAAAGTGTTCAATTTGTGGAAAGATATTTTCACTCCCTTTGCCATCCCCAAAGACATCATAAATAATAGAGGTGTCTAATCCGAAAATTGTTAGTCAAACTTTCAACCAAGTAAGGGGGTGGTTTGTCTGGTAGGTACTGCTTATGGCTGTCCAAAGAGTGGTCTAAGTGAAGAAATTCAATAGAGAGAATTAGCAAGCACATAATGGAAACCTAAGCCTCAGTGAACGCCTCTATAGAATAGACTGGTCTAAAAAGTTAGATGACGGACTATGGGTATACAAGACAAGACAACATTTAAAACACCTATTGATGTATCTCCATATCGTCTACAGGATACATATTTTGCTCTTAGAGGAGGATCCTGGTGCTTTTATAGCATAAATGGTAAATGGAACTACATGGATACTTGTAGCATAAATCAATGTTATGCCAACCTAAAGATGGAACTTATAGGTTATAACACTAATGATAATCAAACAGTATACCTTCTTCGAGTATTATTGACAGCAGTGTTGCTAAAATCGCGAGTCAACGCGTAAGATCGTACGATCCTACGAGTTTTCACCCCCTGAGCGAGTTGACTCTGTTACAGGATCGCCGGCCGGCCTGTAGAATCGCTGTAGGATCGTCGTTCCGGCTCGAAAAATCGTAGGATCGTCGTCACTCCGTTTCGACTTTGAGAAGGAGACGACGTGTCCGTGTCGGATTTTGCAACCCGGTTCAAAAAAAAACTGGGTTGAGGGCTTTGGACAACATACTCGGGTCGGGCTTCTTGATGACCACTAAGAAAAACACATTCCCTCCCGCACTCTCCAACCTTCCTTGCGACCTGACCTAACCTAACCAGACAGAAGTTCCCTTCTCTCTCTCTGCAACCTCCGTCGCTCTCTGTGCGAAAATGCCAAGTCTCTCTGCAGCCTCTGATAGACTGATACGGTTCCTAGGGTAGACACCTGAGCTGAGGATCAAGCTCGTGTTAGTGGGCCGGATCCGCCAAACAACAACAGGTCCAAGCGGGTTAAAAAAACCCAATTGCCTTAATGATAAAAAGAGAAGAGATATTTCCACATTGTTTATACGTTTCATTTACAGTTTTATGACAAATTACATTGTTATTGTTGTGCATTGGCACATGATGCTAGGATTTATATATCTTTATTTATACAGTAGTGACTCATGAATAAAACATTGAATATTGAAAACCCCAAAACTTTATCTCAGTCTCTAATCTATCTGAAGTCTTCAGTACTCGAAATCTGAAAATTCTCGTTGTCTATCTTCTCTTCCATCATTTCCAATTTTAGTTTGCATCAACCTCTCTTTCTCTTCTATCTATTGCGACTCTGTCTCGTTCTCTCTATTGTGTATGTTGTGCGGTTGTATGTCGTTCTTTTTTTTTCTATATTTGTTCTATGCACTTCGCATAGAATACCATTCTTTTTGTTACTGTAGCTAAGTATTTTTTTTTTAATTTTTTTATCCCACTCTTGAATCAGCCCTTGTCCTCGTCCTCGTTCATAGCTAAGCAGCTAGCGCTTGGTCTCTCCATATTTTATAATTTATTTATTTATTATTCCTATAATATAAAACTCGAGGCTCCTAAGCCCATTGGCATCTTTTTGTCAAAAAAAAAGGTCCATTGGCATCCCAAATCTCTTCTGACATTGGGCAGTCACGAATGCATTGAGTGAAAGACTCAGCTGAAACATGACCCCTTCGGCATATACCAGATTGAATAAATGCTTATTTAATAATTACAATTGAATAATACAAAAAAAATATTGAATTTTGTTAATTCCTAACCTTCAATCTTATCCTCTATTAACTACATCTATGCATTCTTCTGGTGAATTGAATAGTTCAATTTTGATGGATGGTGTTAGTTGATATGGTATATAAGTTAGTTATTGATTAGTGACTTGGTGTGCCAGCTCGAGTTAGTTATTACCAGCTAAGCAAATTAGTTGGTACTGTTTTATTGGCTCCTCTTTGTTCTGTTACTTCTTTTCTTCTGTTATATATAGCTGAGGGAGAGGGTTTGAGAAGAGTGAGATGAGAGTGATTCATTCTGTAATTCTGTGAGGCTGAGAGGAAAGGCAATAACTCATTATTGCATTAGGCTTTCGAGTGTAAAGGGATACATGGTAGTGAATCGCTGTGAGAGAAACAAGGGGAGGTTCAATACTCATTGTAAAACTCCATAAACTTGATTCTTGAATAAATTGGATGAAGCTCTTGTGGAGTCCCGGAGACGTAGGCAGGATTGGTGGTCGAACTCCGTCATCAAACTTTGGTGTGTTTGTTTCATTTGCATTCTTTCTGTTTTGTATTTGTTTGCATTGGTAATCTTCACCTTAATCACTGATCGATTAATCTTGTGTTTAGGATCTGGGTTAGATTCAGTTTTCATTGAATCTTGTTACAACAACTGGTATCAGTAACTATCGGGCAAGCAGGAAGATCGATGACTATGGCAAAGTTCGACATTGAGAAGTTCAATGGGAAGAATGACTTTGCTCTATGGAGAATGAAAATGCAGGCACTTCTGGTTCGGCAAGGTCTGGAGGAAGCTTTAGAAGGGGAAAAGAAACTTCCTAGCACTGTTTCAGATAAGGAGAAGAAAGAACTCATGAACAAGGCGCATAGTGCTATAATCTTGTGTTTGGGAGATAAGGTTCTCAGGGAAGTATCTAAAGAAAAGATTGTTGCTGCTATATGGCTAAAATTATGGCTAAAATTCGATAATCTTTATATAACCAAGACTCTTGCTAATCGCTTATATCTCAAGCAAAGATTGTATACTCTGAAGATGCAATCGGGAACATCAATTGAAGACCATATTGATGAGTTCAATAGGTTGATTCTTGACCTAGAGAACATTGATGTGAAAATGGAAGATGAGGACCAGGAATTTCTGTTAATTCGGTCTCTGTCAAATTCTTATGATGGGTTGGCTGACACTTTCATCTATGGGAGGGAAGCCATATCCCTGTAAGAAGTTTAGGCTGTATTGATGGCAAAAGAATTGACCAAGAGGGCTGAGAGTAAGGAGTCCGATGCAGGTGGAGAAAGCCACATGATCAGAGGCAGAGGTGAAAAGAGAGAGGGCAAGGGAAAGAATAGATCACGATCTAAATCAAAAACCAAATTCAAGTGTTTCATTTGTCATAAGGAGGGACACTTCAAGAAGAATTGTCCTGAGAGAAAATCCAAGAAGAAGAATCATGGGGAAGACAGTGGTGATGCATCAGTTGCCTCTGATGGATATGACAGTTCTGAGTTACTTGTTGCAGCAAACTGCCAAGGAGAATCTGAATGGGTCATGGACTCGAGTTGCTCCTACTATATGTGTCCAAAGAGGGAATGGTTCTATGAATACAAAGCAATTGAAGGAGGCCAAGTTCTAATGGGAAACAATGCCACTTTCAAGGTTGTTGGCATTGGATCCATTAAACTTAGGCTCACTGATGGCACAGAGAAAATCATGACAAAAGTTAGACATGTTCCTGGCCTTAAAAGAAGCCTCATTTCCTTGGGGACCCTTGAAGATGCAGGATTCAGTTTCAAAGCTGAAAAATCTGTGTTGAAGGTTCTTAAAGGATCCAGGGTGGTGATGAAGGGAGAAAGGACCAAGAATTGCTTGTATGTGCTAAAGGGCAACACAATTACTGGTGAATCAAATGTTGCTGCTGCTCATGGTCAGGACAATAAGGGCATTCTTTGGCATCGAAGGCTAGGTCACATTAGTGAAAGAGGGCTGAAAGAATTAGAGAAACAAGGGCTGCTTGGTGGGGACAGATTGGAGGACCTTGAATTCTATAAACTGAAGTGAATAAAAACACAAGAAAGGAGGGATTGAATTGTGTTCCTTTTAAAATTTTCTATACTCCAAAATCAGAATTCTTTCTTTGAAAAGATAATGTAGTGAAAGAGTATTTGGGAATTGAATGTAAACAATATAAGTTAATAAGTAGTATGTTTTCCTTTTTAAGAATAATAATTCAACAAGATGATTTTGTCTGGAGTGTTGAAAACTTACTCCTTTTACAAATGATTTGTCTGTGCAACAAATATTTAGAAATGATGGGAGCAGAAATCGATTTGTATGATATGCAGAAGAAATAGGAAGCAAGTAAATAACACACACAGATTTATAGTGGTTCACCCAAAATGTTGCTTGGGCTACATCCACTCCTCACCTCCTGTGAGAGTTTCCACTATTTGGCAAATAGTTACAACTTGCTTAACCAACCCTTGGTTAATTACACTTTCTAGTATTCTTTCTCCTACAGCCTCTACAAGCTGTCTTCTGAGTCACACTCACTGAATCAAGACATCCTCACATCACTCACTTACCCTAAGTAGTTTTGGTTTGATTCTTGACAGTAAACAGGTTCAGATTTACGAAAGTGTTTGTTGGGATTTTTTGGCTTGGAAACTAAGTATAGGCAGTTACAAATCAAAGTTTACAAGCTGGAACACACTCTAAGGTAATCCCTAATGATTATGCAGTTGCAGTATCTCGAGTGTGTTGAAAGGATGATAGTTGTGTGCTTGAATATGGATGTAACAGTTTGCAGCTTCAATCTCTGAGTGATTCAACAGTTTTGCAATGTTTATGAACTGAATCACCAAGTTTTTATTCGTTGGAGAGAGTCGTTGCACCTCAAGACAGTCTGATGAGGTAGTCTTAGCTTCTGCATAAAGTTTTCCTGCTTTTATACTTGTGTCAGGCTGTCTTGTCACCCTTTTTGGAACCTTCTCAGCCACTTCATCCTCGGACTGTCCTTTCTCCAGAGCAATGCACTTTGTTCTTCTTTTATTTAGTGCAAGAACTTCATTTAATAGTGATTGACTTCCTTGTAAATGCATTTAATCACATTAAATTCGATTCTGTTCTGTTTGTGACTCTGCTGCATTTAATTTTTCTTCTGGTGCATGCCTTCTCATCTTAAGAAGGTTCAGTGCATGTACCTTCTCAACTTCCTACACTTTATCATTTGCAGATATTTGCCTTTGCTTTTGTTGTGCAGTTTTGGATTATAGATCCTGCTCTTTACTAATCATACTCAAACAGCATTTGTTAGTACACCAAATGATCAGATAACTTAATTCATATCTCGTTGAGTTTGGTTTCATCAAAACCTTTGGGAGTGAGATTTTATTCTCAACAATCTCCCCCTTTTTGATGATGATAAACTCTAGAGAGTTAATTAAGTTTTCTGATTTTTAAATTTCAAGGATAGTAAATATAATATACACAGGTATGTAGATAATGCCAAGATTTCATTCATTTACAAAAATGATTACAATATAGCATATCAAGGATAGACCTTAATTTCCATTGGCCTTACATCAGTAACATACAACCCTAAACCATAACTTAAACACGGGAAATTTCAAAGGAAATTTAATAACAACAACCCTAAAAAGAGCAAAACAGAACAACTCCTGTTAATGAGTAGATAGACCAACAAAAATAGCAAAAAGTCCTAAGTAGCTAGACATTAGTAGCCAACTTCATCTATGCTAATAGCCAAACTTAATCTAATCTTCTTCTCCCCCTTTGTCATCTATCAAAAGAGAGGAGAGAGGAATACATTAGGCTGCTACTGGCTAGGAGAAGAGCCACCAGAGGAGTCTGAAGCAGCAGGTTGTGCCACATTTGGTTCTAAATGAGGAGGATCAAGAGATGGTGGAGCAATGTTTGGATTAATTGATGGCAGCATATTGTTTACAAACCAGCACTGAAACTGGTAAGTCCTGTCAGCTTCCTTTCTTTGTGCTTTCTGCTGCAAGTCAATTCCCAACAGGGCTTTTTTGAGTTCTCTGGAGTTCTTTTTCACTTGCGTCTCTAGTTTTGCCAATTCTGATTCAGGTATGGGAGGTGTGGGTTCAGATTCAAGTACAACAGTATCTTCCTAAATCTGTTGCTTAGCAGGCATGTGTTTTGAGGAAAATGGCTCAGCCTCTTTGTTGAAGAATGAGCCAAGAGAGCCCATTTGAGTTGAGAGATCAGGTGGAAGGTGGAGTGATGGTTTAGAGAAAATATTTTCTTGTGGTGCGGATCTGTCATATAATGGAGGAGGGGAGAAACAGAATTTGTCCAGGTTATATGAGTCAACGGTGTGGCCTTTGATACGAGATGAGAAGAGATTTTCCACCATGGGATTGGGCTCATGAATTTGAGAGCTTTGAGGAGGTTCTTCAATGGTTGGTTCAGCAGGTGGAAGAATACATAGTGGAGTAAATTGCATAGGCAGAGGAGAGGAGGTATGTGTAGAATAAGTTACATTTGGAGGAGGAATCATAAGCTGGGCAAGGGCAATTGAGGCTTCAACTTCAGCATCAAGCTTCCCAGAAGAGTTCTCAACTTGAGGAGAGCATGTATCACGAATCTGTCCTTCATCCTCAGAACTTTTCTAAGAAAGTTCATGCTCCCCCTGAGCATGTTCCTCATAGGTTTCTTTGCTGATCTCAGCTTGCTCCCCCTGAGCAAGTTCACCTTGATCACCAATAATGTACTCCCCCTGAGTTTTATCACCTACATCTTTCTGAGATTGATCATCAGAGACCAAGGCTTCCTTATTTTCCTTCTCTTTCTTCTTCTTTTTCTTCCTGTCTTCACTTTCTGACTCTTTCCTCTTTTTCTTCTTTGGTTCCTCAGTGTTTTGTTCTGGTATCTCTCTATCAGATCCTTCTTCCACAAATGGCTTCCTAATTTCAAGTTTCATATGCTTGAGGTTTTTTGAATTGAAGGTGGTTCTTTCTCTAGTAGCATCCTCTTCCTCTAAGGACAAGTTAAAATGCTTAAAGACCCGAGTAAGTGCCATGCCATAGGGTAAGGATGCAGATTGCCTAAGGGTTTCTATTGCATTCATCATGTAATGCAGGATTACATAAGGCACGTTCAGTGGAATCTTTTTAGTAAGGTGATAAATAATCAGCAAATCTAACTCAGTGACCTTTTCGAAACTTCCAACCCTGGGAACAAAAGAATGCACACACATGTTGTGCATAATCCTTTCAGTACCATGTAAATTTGAAGATTTCAATTCCTTTTTCAGGTTCACAGCCATCAATTTAGCCACTTCCTTCTTAGTTGTTTTAACCTGATGAAACCATCTATCTTCATACAACCTATTTCCTTGGTTTGGAAGGTTAAGGATGTCACTAAGGGTTGCAGAGGTTAGATCAATGTCTATTCCTTTCAGGGTTTCCTCATCTATCTTGGATGGAGTTGAAATTTCTTCTTTTCCTTTTTCATCCCTCGAAGGTTTTCTCTTTTTGCTTAATACTTTTTCCTTCTTCACTCTTTTTAAAGTATCAGAGGAGGGTTATGAAGAGTGTTTGTCTACAATGGGAGCAGTGATAGTTGCCTCTGAGTCTTCTTCATCGCCTCTCACCTCAATGACTTCATTGTCCCCTTCCTTTGGCTTTGAGGATCCTACAACACTAGAGGCTAATCGTTGAGATCTTTGACTTGGTGGTGAAGTGGGTTTAGAGGATTTTTCCTTCGAATATTTGCTCTTAGATAGAGGGGTGGAGGACGAAGGTGGATTGACGAAGGGAAGGATGGATGGAGAGGGTTCGGAAGCTTTCTTAATACAGGGAAGTTTAAGCCTAACCATGGTGTTCTTGAACTAGGAAGACAATAGAGGGCGAAGAGAAGAATGAGGGTCGAGAATGAGAATGAAAATGAGAAGATAAAGAGAAAGTGGTTTTTGAGAAACTGCACGTGGGAGCAGTTATGGAGAGTCACGGTTATAGAGGGAAGTGATTTGACTAACCATCAGTAATGAAAAAGAAACGAGGGAAGAGAAAAGTAGCCATTTAAAAAGAAATGAACCAATGGGAGCATGCCACGTGTGCTAGCTTGCTGACAATTTTTTTTTTAAAGAGAAGTGATGGTTTATAATCTCATTTTGCATAGAGCCCTAATTATGAGAATGTTCTTACACTCTATTGAACCTTCTCATGTTGAGAAGGTATGTGAATTTACTCAAGTTCAGAAAGTTTAACAATATGCAATCTTTCTTTAATAAAATTGTATATTTCTTCCAACAAAGGTTTAGTAAATATATCAGCTAATTGATGCTTAGTATCCACAAATATCAATTCAATTTCCTTCTTTTGAACATGATCACGAATGAAATGATGCTTGATGTCAATATGCTTTGATCTAGAATGCTGAATGGGATTTTTTGTAAGATTAATTTCACTAGTATTATCACAATAAATGGAGATACAGGGGTACCTGACTGAGTAATCTTCAAGTTGATTTCTTACCCAGTTAATTTGCCGACAACAATATGAGGCTGAGACATATTCGGCCTCAGTGGTTGAAAGTGCTATGGTTTTTTGCTTTTTGCAGGACCAAGAAACCAGTGATTCTCCCAGAATTTGACATGATCCACTGGTGCTTTTTCTTTCAACTTTGTCACCCGCATAATCAGCATCACAAAAACTAATTAAATCAAAGTGTGTGTTCTTCTTGAACCATAAACCAATGTTTGTAGTTCCAACAAGATATCTGAAAATTCTTTTCACAGCTGTTAGATGAGATTCTTTAGGAGCAGTTTGAAACCTTGCACATAATCTTATTGAAAATACAATGTCAGGCCTGCTGGCTGTGAGATATAATAGAGAGCCTATCATACCTCTATACTTTTTTTCAGAGACATCCTTGCCTTTTTCATCCTTATCAATACTCATGGATGGATGCATGGGGGTGGCCATTGCTTTGGCCTCATATATTTTCTAAGAAGATCAGTTGTGTATTTCTCTTGGTAAATAAAAATTCCTTCTTCATGTTGTTTAATTTGTAGACCAGGAAAGAAAGTTAATTCACCCATTATACTCATTTCAAATCCACTCTTTATGAGATCACCAAATTCTTTATAAAGTTTTTCATTTGTGGCTCCAAAAATGATGTCATCCACATATATTTGAATAATAAGCAAATCATGTTTGTGAGTTTTTCTGAAGAGTGTGATGTCAATGTTGCCTCTGATAAAGCCATTATCAATCAAGAAAGAACTCAACCTATCATACCAAGCTCTAGGAGCTTGTTTAAGCCCATATAAAGCTTTTGTGAGTTTAAAAACATGGTTCCGTTTTCTTTGATTAATAAAACCAGGAGGTTGATTAACATAAACCTCTTCATTTAAAAAACCATTTAGAAAGGCACTTTTGACATCCATTTGAAAGAGTTTGAAATCTTTATGAGCAGCATAGGCAAGAAGTGTTCTAATAGCTTCTAATCTAGCAACTGGAGCAAAAGTTTCATCATAATCAATACCTTCCTGTTGATTGTACCCTTGAGCCACTAACCTGGCCTTGTTCCTTGTAACCTTACCTTTTTCATTTAGTTTATTTCTGAATACCCACTTAGTCCCTATAACAGATTGATGAGTAGGATACGGAACCAGCTTCCATACTTCATTCTTCTCAAGCTAAGAGAGTTCTTCTTTCATAGCTTCAACCCATGATTCATCATTTATAGCCTCATTGATGGATTTTGGTTCAATTTCAGAAATAAGTGCCAAGTTTGTTTATTCCAATCTGAAGGATGATCTGGTTCGGAAAGGTTCTGAAGTTTCTCCGAGAATTTGATCTTGTGGATGATGAACCACTAACTTCAAGCTTCTAGGTAGATTGTGAGAGGGATTGGCTTGAGAAGTTTCTTTTTCAAGGTTCTAAGTAGGTTCTGAGTGAGTTACTGAATCTAATTTTTTCTCAGCTTGTGCAGCATTTTCCAGCTCTTCTGGAATCACTCTTTGTTCATCTAGCTCATCATCATTTCTCAAATTCATAGCATTGTTAGTTTCATTAAACATTACATGCATGCTTTCTTCTACAACTTGAGTTCTAAGAATGTATATTCTATATGCCTTAGATGAAGTGGAGTATCCTAGAAATATGCCTTTATTAGATTTTGAATCGAATTTTCCTAAGCTGTCTTTGTTGTTTAGGATGTAACAGTCACACCCAAACACATGGAAGTAGGAAATATTTGGCTTTCTATTTTTCCAAAGTTCATAAGGGGTTTTGTTCAAAACTTTTCTAATTGATATCCTATTTAAAAATAGCATGAAGTATTAACAGCCTCAGCCCAAAAATACGTTTCAATTTTGGAATCATTTAAAATTATTCTAGCCATTTCTTGCAAATTCCTATTTTTTCTCTCAACAACTCCATTTTGTTGAGGGGTTCTAGGACAAGAAAAGTTGTGTGAGATCCCATTTTCTTCAAAGAAGGTTTGGAATGAGAAGTTTCCAAACTCTCCTCCATGGTCACTTCTCACAGCAATAATGTTAGAACCCTTTTCATTTTGAACTTGTTTGGCAAAGATTTGAAAAGCTTCAAAGGATTCATCCTTGTTTTTTAGAAACAAAACCCAAGTGTACCTTGAATAATCATCAACAATAACAAAACCATACTTTTTCCCACTAAGACTAGCAGTTTTGGTTGGGCCAAAAAGATCTATGTGCAAAAGCTCTAGTGGTTTTTTTTTGTTGAAATCATGTTCTTTGGTTTAAAACTTGACTTAACATGCTTTCCTTGAACACATGCTTCACATACTCTATCCTTTTCAAATTTGAGCTTTGGGAGACCTCTTACTAACTCAAGTTAGGAAAGTTTAGAGATGGTTTTCATATTTGTGTGTCCTACCCTCCTATGTCAAATCCATTTGTCACTTTCAGTAGATATAAGGCATGTATCTTCAGATAAATCATCAAGACATATACTATGCAGATTTTTATTTCTAGAACTAGTAAACAAATTTTTTCCTGATTCAGTTTCCTTAATCGTGCATTCCTTTGACTTAAATATAACTTCATGACCATTATCACATAGCTGACTTACACTCAGCAAATTATGTTCTAGACCTTTAACATATTGAACATTTTTAATAGATGCAGAGTTTGGTTTACTAACTGTCCCTGTGCCTTTAATCCATCCTTTCTCATTGTTCCCAAAGGTGACACAGCCACCTTCATTTCTCTCTAATGAGAGAAACTTGTCTCTATCTCCTGTCATGTGCCTGCTGCAGCCACTGTCTAAGTACCACAGCTTTTTCCTTGTTGCCAAGAGGCATTCCTGCATCAGAAATTAACAAAGATTTAGGTACCCATATGCTTTTGGGTCCTTGAGGGTTAGTGTTCCTCCTAGTGGAGGATTTTTGTCTTTTCTGACATTCAGAAATTATATGTCCATAGTTTTTGCAATATGTGCATTTCTTAATTAGTGTTGTTTTGGGAACCAACACATTTTCAAAAATTGGTTTATGATTAGGAACATAACCAATTCCAGCTTTTTCAAAATTGTTATCATGATTTCCCGTGATTTTCTCAAAAGTTTCAGTGTTATGAAGAAATGTGGTTAGATCATGAGTAAGTTCATTAACCCTTCTCTTAAGTGACTCATTCTCCTTTTTAAGATCAAGATTGATAGGATTTGATCTTTCAGAAGTCTTTGTACTTAAAAGCTTGTGCTGTTGTGAAAGTTTAAAATGGGATTGTTGTAAGCAGTATATACTTTTAAGAAGACTTTCATTTTGTTCCTGCAACTTCTCATTTTCCTGTTTAGCTTCAACAACTTGATTTTTGAACAACACACACTTTTGAGCCAAAGTATTTGAGTCAGATAAGAGGTTATCAAAAGCATGTTGAATATCTAAGCATGATGGACATGTAGGCATTTCAGAATATGTTACCTCATGTTCTTCATCTGAATCTGTCATGAGACACAGATTTGCTACTTCATTTTCTGGTCCTGAGGATGTCTCATCCGAATCATCCCAAGCTATCATTGCCTTTTTCTTTGAGGAATATTTTTTGGGATTTTTCTTGAGTTGAGGACAGTCAGCTTTGAAATGTCCAGGTTTGTTGCATTCAAAGCAATCAGGATGTGATTTGCTAGATTCTCCCTTTTGATAATCTTTTCTTCCTTGAGGGAATCTTCTACTGTTCCTTCTTCTCATCATTCTTTGAATTTTCTTTGATATGAATGCAAGTTCTTCATCTCCAGAATATTCATTCTCGCTGTTGCTGTTGTCTTCATCAGTTTCTTCTGATGACTTTAAAGCTGTAGCCTTAGCTTTAGTTGAACTAGTATTGCTTGATTTGTGAAAGGACTTCAAAGCTATTGTTTTCACTTTCTTTGGATGAAGTTCTTCCATGATTTCTTGTTCATGTACTTTGAGTGATCCAAGCAATTTTTCAATTTTGAGAGTAGCAAGATCTTTTGCTTCTTGAATTGCAGTCACTTTGGGCCTCCATAGCTTTGGCAAACTCCTCAGCAGTTTTCTGACTTTAACTTGGCTTGGATAGATTTTTCCCAGTGATTTCAGATCATTTGTGATGACAGTAAATCTGCTGAACATCTCATCAATTGATTCTTGTTCATTCATTTTGAACAATTCATATTGATGAGCAAATATATTGATTTTTGCCTCCTTTACTTGGTCAGTTCCTTCATGTGTTGTTTATAAGGTGTCCTACATCTCTTTTGCTATCTCACACCCAACAACTTTATCATACTCAGCCCTTCCCAAAGCACATGTGAGATAGTACTTTGATTTTGAGTTTAGCAGAACCTTGTGCTTTTCATCAGTAGTTCATTGGGCTTTTGGTTTCAGCAACTTTTCCATCATCATATACTGTTGTTGGATTGAATGGGCTATTTGCAACAATATCCCATATCTCAGTGTCCTGAGATTCTAGGAACAGCTTCATCTGCCCTTTCCAGTAGTAGTAGTGCTCACCATTGAAGCCAGGTGGTCTGTTTGAGGATGCTCCTTCAGGGAGGAACATCACTGAGTTGGGATGCATCACTTATTCTAGGATCTTTCCTCCTACACTGTTAAGTGCTCAGCCCCTTTTAGAGGTAGAGCTCTGATACCAATTGAAGTGAATAAAAACACAAGAAAGGGGGGATTGAATTGTGTTCCTTTTAAAATTTTCTATACTACTCCAAAATCAGAATTCTTTCTTTGAAAAGATAGTGCAGTGAAAGAGTATTTGGGAATTGAATGTAAACAATATAAGTTAATAAGTAGTATGCTTTCCTTTTTAAGAATAATTATTCAACAAGATAATTTTGTCTGAGTGTTGAAAACTTACTCCTTTTACAAATGATTCGTCTGTGCAACAAATATTTAGAAATGATGGGAGCAGAAATCGATTTGTATGATATGCAAAAGAAATAGGAAAGCAGGTAAATAACACACACAAATTTATAGTGGTTCACCCAAAATGTTGCATGGGCTACATCCATTCCTCACCTCCTGTGAGAGTTTCCACTATTTGACAAATAGTTACAACTTGCTTAACCAACCCTTGGTTAATTACACTTTCTAGTATTCTTTCTCCTACAACCTTTACAAGCTGTCTTCTGAGTCACACTCACTGAATCAAGACATCCTCACATCACTCACTTACCCTAAGTAGTTTTGGTTTGATTCTTGACAGTAAACAGGTTCAGATTTACAAAGGTGTTTGTTGGGATTTTTTGGCTTGGAAACTAAGTATAGGCAGTTACAAATCAAAGTTTACAAGCTGGAACACACTCTAAGGTAATCCCTAATGATTATGCAGTTGTAGTATCTCGAGTATGTTGAAAGGATGATAGTTGTGTGCTTGAATATGGATGTAACAGTTTGCAGCTTCAATCTCTGAGTGATTCAACAGTTTTGCAATGTTTATGAACTGAATCACCAAGTTTTTATTCGTTGGAGAGAGTCGTTGCACCTCAAGATAGGTCTACAGTAGGTAGTCTTAGCTTCTGCATAAAGTTTTCCTGCTTTTATACTTGTGTCAGGCTGTCTTGTCACCCTTTTTGGAACCTTCTCATCCACTTCATCCTCGGACTGTCCTTTCTCCAGAGCAATGCACTTTGTTCTTCTTTTATTTAGTGCAAGAACTTCATTTAATAGTGATTGACTTCCTTGTAAATGCATTTAATCACATTAAATTCGATTTTGTTCTGTTTGTGACTCTGCTGCATTTAATTTTGCTTCTGGTGCATGCATTCTCATCTTAAGAAGGTTCAGTGCATGTACCTTCTCAACTTCCTGCACTTTATCATTTGCAGATATTTGCCTTTGCTTTTGTTGTGAAGCTTTGGATTATAGATCCTGCTCTTTACTAATCATACTCAAACAGTATTTGTTAGTACACCAAATGATCAGATAACTTAATTCATATCTCATTGAGTTTGATTTCATCAAAACCTTTGGGAGTGAGATTTTATTCTCAACACAAACATTGTGTTTATGGGAAGCAAACAAAGATTAAATTCTCTCCTGGAATTCACAAGACTAAGGACAAGCTTGGATACATTCATTCAGACCTATGGGGGCCATCAAGGCCACCAACTCATGGAGGTAATAGCTATTTTATAACTTTTATTGATGATTTCAGTAGAAAGGTTTGGATATACCTATTGAAAACCAAAGATGAAGCATTCAAAACTTTTGTGGAATGGAAAACTAAAGTGGAAAATCAAAGTAACATGAAAATAAAAGCTCTTAGAACCGACAATGGATTGGAATATTGTAATGATGTGTTCAACAATTTATGTAAAGAGAATGGTATTTACAGAAACTACACTGTTAGCAGAACACCTCAACAAAATGGACTTGCTGAGAGGATGAATCGAACCTTGCTTTAAAGGGTTAGATGTTTGTTGTCCAATGTCAATCTTTCAAAGCAATTTTGGGGGGAGGCAATCCATACAACATGTTATTTGATTAATAGGAGTCCTTCTATAGCACTTGAGAATAAAACTCCTCAAGAGGTATGGAATGGCAAACCTGCAGATTATGGTAATCTTAAGATATTCGGGTGCACTGTGTACTATCATGTAAATGAGGACAAATTGGAACCAAGGGCCAAGAAGGGGCTGTTTGTTGGGTATCTTAAAGGTGTTAAGGTCTATAGGGTGTGGTCTATAGAGAAGAAAAAATGCATAATCAGTAGGGATGTTAGATTTCATGAATCTGAATTACTTGGAAATCAATCAACCAGTGAAGTCGTTGGGAGTTCTACAAGTAATGAGGGACATCAACTTGAGGTGGAGCTTGAGGGTAACAAAATCGGTAAGCAAGTCACAGAAAATCAAACTCAGCAAGATCAGGTGGAAGAAGGGTCAGAAGATGGATCAGATCAGGAATACCTTCTCTGCAGGGACAGAGAAAGAAGAGTGATCAAGCCTCCTAGTAGATATGGTCATGAGAGCATGGCAATATATGCTTTAAATGCTGCTGTGACATTTACCAATGAAGAATCAGGGAATTACAAGGAAGCTGTCAATTGCAAAGAGTACAAGGAATGGCAACTTGTTGTGGAAGAGGAAATGGAATCTCTACATAAGAATCATACCTGGAAACTGGTGGAGAAGCCTCCTAAAGTCAAGCTAGTAGGGTGCAAATGGATTTACAAGAGACAAGATGGTAATTCTGAGAGTGATCCTCCTAGGTACAAGGCTAGGTTGGTTGCTAAGGGATTCACTCAAGGGGAAGGAGTGGATTTCAATGAGATCTTCTCTGTAGTGGTTAAACATTGCTCAATAAGGATTTTATTGGCAATGGTTGTTCAGTTTGATCTATGTTTGGAGCAGTTAGGTGTAAAAACTGCATTCCTACATGGTGAACTTGAAGAACAAATCTACATGAGGCAACCTAAGGGTGTTGAGGTCAAAGGAAAAGAAGATCATGCATGCTTACTTCAAAGATCTTTGTATGGTTTGAAGCAATCCCTAAGACAATGGTACAAAAGATTTGATAGTTTCATTTTGAGTATTGAGCATAGAAGAAGCAACCATGACAGTTGTGTGTATTATATGAAGCTGGACAACAATGATTATATATACTTACTTCTATATGTTAATGATATGCTCATTGCTAGCAAGAGCAAGAGGGAAATTGAGAGACTCAAAAGGCTGCTGAAATCTGAATTTGATATGAAGGATTTAGGGGAAGCAAGGAAAATTCTGGGTATGGAAATTTCAAGGCAGAATACTACAGGTGTTATGATGGCAACTCAACAAAATTACATCAAGAGGGTTTTGCACAAGTTCAACATGGAAGAAGCAAAAACTGTGAATGTCCCGATTGCATCTAATTTCAAACTGTCTTCTGGTGACAGTCCATAGTCAGAGAAGGAGCGTAAAGATATGATGCAGGTGCCCTATGCAAGTGATGTTGGGAGCCTAACGTATGCAATGGTATGCACCAGGCCTGATCTTGCTTATGCTATAAGTCTTGTAAGCAGGTTCATGGGTAATCCAGGTAATCAACACTGGTTAGCAGTCAAATATATCTTGAGGTATTTGAAAGGTTCTGTTGCAGTTGGACTGAAGTACAGCAGGGATAAAAACCAGAATGCAGGTGGAGCTTTTGGGTATGTTGATACTGACTTTGCAGGGGATATCTATAAAAGAAGGTCATTAACAGGTTGTGCTTTTTACCTTATTTGGGAATGTTGTAAGTTGGAAGGCTTCATTACAACACATAGTGGCTTTGTCAACTACTGAAGCTGAATATATAGGGTTGACAGATGCTATAAAAGAAGCAATCTAGTTGAGAGGGCTGATAACTGAACTTGGGGTTCCACAGGATAGTATAAGTGTGCTTTTGTGACAATCAAAGTGCTATTCATCTATGCAAAAATCATGCATATCATGAAATGACAAAGCATATAGATACTAGACTCTGTTGGATAAGGGACATTGTAGCTGAAGGAAAGGTTCAAGTGCAGAAGGTTGACACTGCTGAGAATGCTGCTGACTTCATGACAAAGGTTGTTCCCTTGAGTAAGTTTAATCACTGCTTAAGCTTGCTGGAGATCGACACTGGTTAATCATTGATTATGCGTTTAGCTCATGGTGTTCTTGTACATCCAGGAGCTAAGTTATTCGTATATACCAAGGTGGAGATTGTTAGTTGATATGGTATATAAGTTAGTTATTGATTAGTGACTTGGTGTGCCAGCTCGAGTTAGTTATTGCCAGCTAAGCAAGTTAGTTGGTACTGTTTTATTGGCTCCTCTTTGTTCTGTTACTTCTTTTCTTCTGTTATATATAGCTGAGGGAGAGGGTTTGAGAAGAGTGAGATGAGAGTGATTCATTCTGTAATTCTGTGAGGCTGAGAGGAAAGGCAAGAACTCATTCTTCCATTAGGCTTTCGGGTGTAAAGGGATACAGGGTAGTGAGTCACTGTGAAAGAAACAAGGGGAGGTTCAATACTCATTGTAAAACGCCATAAACTTGATTCTTGAATAAATTGGACAAAGCTATTGTGGAGTCCCGAAGACGTAGGCAGGATTGGTGGGCGAACTCCGTCATCAAACTTTAGTGTGTTTGTTTCATTTGTATTCTTTCTGTTTTGTATTTGTTTGCATTGGTAATCTTCACTTTAATCATTGATCGATTAATCTTGTGTTTAGGTTCTGGGTTAGATTCAGTTTTCATTGAATCTTACTACAACAGATAGTTTTAAAAATGGCACCACTTTAAACAACGTTTTCCACTAAAGCACTGGCTATAAAAATATTTGGACAAGAAAAAACAGTGCTTCCTTGATTAAGCGCTGTTGATTACATGGTTCGAGCATAGACAACACTTTCTACAAAAAGCGTTGTCTTTTATTCAACCTTTGTCAGGTTTCCATAAGAAAGCGTTGTCTTTTTTCTTAGTTCGCCAGCGCTTTCCTAATAAAGCGTTGTCTATTTCCAAAATTATGATTTAATATACCCGCGCCCTAGCTAGCTGTTATCCCTCTATTTCATCTATCTCGCGTTCATCTCTCTATTTTGCTCTCGCTCTCTGCGTTCATCTCTCTGTTTCATCTCACTCGCCGTCCTCTACTCACACTCTCTCATTCTCCATCGCACGTGAACTTCGTCATCCTCTCCATTGTCGAACCTTTTCCTATTTCCTCCTCCTCTCCACCTTTGTCGTTCTTCTTCCGGTTCTGAAGTTGCACGTCGTTGCCGCCTACTTGTTCTTCTTCATCCAGGTTCCACGCCATTTTCTTAGTCATGGTCGTCGTCGCGTCCTCTACTCATCGCCCATATCCTTGAGTTAGTAGCTGCTGCATTTGGTTTCTACTCACCGCCCACCTCCTTGGTTTCTAGCTGATTAAGGCAGGTAGATTTTGTTAACATTTGGTTTCTAGCTGTTGCATTTTAGTGTTTGTAGTTTGATTAAGGGATTGAGATTAGGTATGTTTGACACCATATAGCTGCTACATTTTGGAATTCGCTTGAGACCAAATTAATTTGGTTTCTAGCTGCTGCATTTTAGTGTTTGTAGTTTAATTAAGGGATTGAAATTAGGTAAGTTTGACACCATGTAGTTGTTGCATTTTACAATTCGCTTGAGACCAAATTAAAACTCAATTTTTATAGTTGTTTCTTTTACTTTATGTTTGAGGGGTTCTGATACATCTTTACTTCTATGTTCTGAGGGAAATGCTTTTAAATACAACAAATGATTTTGATGAACTTGAGGTGAAAATTTTGTTGAAGTTTTTGACCTAACTGATATACAATTGAATTTGTTAAAAGGTGAAAACTTATTGATATAATATTATTACAGGTTGATTTGTTATCTGCTTGCCTGTAGAGTGAGTATATGTGTAATGATTTTTATCACCACAATTCATAAAGGAGTGAATAAAATTTGTCATTGAATTCTATCGTTATTGTAGCAGTGTGTGATATCTAATATATCTACCTTTGACTCATTTTGTTCTTTTTTTGATTTGTATGCTTGAATGGTGCTATTTTGACTATGTACTATATAAATGGTACATAGAATTTGTCATTGAATTCTAGTGTTTTATGTTTGATTGGATTGGATATATTTTGAAATGTCTATATTTTAGGGGAGATTCTGCCAAAATTTTGTTAGAAGTTGGAACTTTGAAATGTCTTATGGGTGATTGGATTAGCTATTAACATGTTTGTAGATTGAAGATAGCTAGATGGCTTCTCCCGGACATGAAACTGATGCTCATGATAGTGATGTTGCAGTGGCCCAAACTGTGAAGCGTCGTCCCCGTGGACCGACTGTCAAGAAGAATCTCATCCGAGGTAGGAGTAGAGGACAAAGACCAGTGGTATGTTACTTACTAATTAATTAATATAATTAGTTGTTTTTTTCTATTTAGTATCTAATGTTGTACACTTAATTTGTATAGGTTCAATGGAATGTTAAAGGTTAACCCATAGGCAGAAATGACAGAGAGTTGATTAGTTTCATTGGATCTCAAGTGCGGCAGACGTTTCTGATCCGGACCTATCCTAGGCTCAAACACCATTTTATAGGCTCCAACAACTTGGCCCATTTGGCATGGTTTCTCCTACGAGCTAACCCTAGCTTCAAGGCTATATAAGCCTAATGTTATCACCTCTACATGGTATGCCTCTCTCTAACCCTAACACCAACCTCATTCTTGTACTGACTTAAGCATCGGAGTGTTTGCAGGTGGCCACCGCCCACATCCTCCACCGGAGCTCGGAGCAGTACCACCACTCATTGCGGTTATTTCCACCCTTCGACTACCGTGAGGTATTTTCCAATCATACTCTGAGATCCACTCCGGATCAGTGGCGACCACAGTGGAAGCGATTCATTTTTCGTTCTCGTTTCCTCTCGTTTGCCTCAATGTTGTCAAAAATCAGCCATGGCAGCGCCATGGCGGAAAGCGGAGGCGGATCGTGAGTAAACCGCCACAGTCCAGGCGGTGGCGAGGCGGATTCCGAATGGCGGTTCGTGGCGGCCACTTCGCTTGTGGCGGCCATGGCGGACGGCGGGCGCCATGGCGGAAACCCGACCCATAAACGCGAAAAGCTTGTTGTTTGGCTGACGACCCGACGACCCGACCCGGTTCGTTTAAGTGTAAAACAAAAAAACCTAAACTCGTTCAGTCTGTCTCTCTCTCTCTCGCCACTGCTTCATTCTTCTCCCCGACCCTGCACCGCGCCTCGCCTCGCCGACCCTGCGCCTCGCCTCGCCGACACTGCGCCGCGCCGCGCCTCGCCTCCCCTCCCCAACTTCAGGCTAAGTCGCAACCCGGTGTGCATTTCTCTGACTCTGTTCGTCTTCGTTTTCGTTTTTCCTTCTCTGTTTTCCTTCTCTGTTTCTCTCGTTCTCATTTCTTTCTTCTTTCGTCTTTCTTTCTTCGTTTTTCACTTTGTTTTTTCATTTCATTTTATTTTATTTTGTTTCTCTATTTTTTTTTTCATTCTTTTCTGCTTTTTCTGCTTTTTCTTCTTTTTTCATTCTTTTTGTTTTAATTTTTTTCCAGTTTCTTTTATTTCTTTCCTTCTTATTTCTTAAATAGTTTTTTTATTTTTTTTGATTCTTTTCTGTTTTATTTTTTTTTCCAGTTTATACTTTTTAATTTTATTTTTTTTAATCTCTTTTTATGCTATTTTTAATCTTTTCTCCCTTTAATTTTTGTTCCTTCATTTGAATAGAGGTCTATTCATTCTTTTCATCAATGGTGGGTGAAAGATCAAGTAGTCAACCACAATCAAGTAGTCAACCACAATCAACAAGAAGTGCTAGAGTGGACCCGGGATGGAAATATTGTTATCCTCTAACTGAAGGAGACACTAATGCCATTGTGTGTAATTTTTGTAAAAAGGTCACCAATGGAGGAATCACAAGAGCAAAACAACATTTAATGGGAAAGAAAGGGAATGTTGCTGCTTGCAAAAAGTGTCCACCAGACGTTAGAGAAGAGCTTTGGAAATATCTAGAGCAGAAAAAAATTGAAGACAGCTTTGCAACTTCACGTGCTAGAGATCCAATTGAAAGTGAAGATGAGGTTGATATGACAGTAACACAAAATGTTAGGAGAAATAAAGGACCAATGGATTTATTTTGTAGAAATCCAGAAACTGCAATTGCAAAAAGAAAGAAGGAGAAATTGAGGCAAACTAGTATAAATGAAGCATGCGACAAAAATTTAACGGCTAAAGTTCATCAGTCAATTGCTCACTTTTGGTATCAAGCTGGATTGTCATTCAATCTTATAAAGTTGAAGAGCTTTGAAGAATGGTTACAGCTATTGGTTCCTTTGGTCCAAATCTACGAATTCCCAGTTATCATGAAATTAGAGTTCCACTCCTAAACAAGGAATTGGAATTCACTGAAGAACTACTAAAAAATCACAAGGAGCAGTGGAGGAAACATGGGTGCTCTATTATGTCAAATGCTTGGACTGATAGAAAGTCTCGATCTATAATCAATTTTTTGGTGAACTCTGCTGCTGGAACGATGTTTTTGAAGTCTGTTGATGCCTCTGATGTTGTGAAAAGTGGCGATCTTTTGTTTGAGATGCTTGATTCTATTGTAGAGGAGGTTGGAGAAGAAAACGTCGTGCAAGTCATCAGTGATAATGGAAGCAATTATGTTTCAGCTGGTAAGAAGTTAGAAGAGAAAAGACCTTATCTTTTTTGGACTCCTTGTGCAACCCACTGCATTGATTTGATGCTTGAAGATATTGGAAAGCTTCCAATGATAAAGAAGACAATTCAAAGGGGAATCAGCCTTGTTGGTTTTATCTATGGCCATACTAGTACATTTAGTTTGATGAGGCAATTCACAAACAAAAGGGAATTGGTGAGACATGCTGTTACAAGATTTGCTACATCTTATCTATCGTTAGAAAGGCTTCATCAAGAAAAAACAAATATGAGAAAGATGTTTACTTCCGAGGAATGGACCAAGAACAAGTTGTACAAGGAGGCTAAGGGGAAGCAAGCAACAAAAACTGCCCTAATGCCTTCATTTTGGAAACATGTGGTTTTCACTCTTAAAGTCATGGCGCCTCTTGTAAGAGTTCTTCGTCTTGCTGATGGTGAAAGAAAACCAGCCATGGGCTATATTTATGAAGCAATAGATCGGGAAAAAGAGACAATCACCAATTCCTTTAACGATCCAGACAAATACAAAGATGTATTTGCAATAATTAATAAGAGATGGGAATGTCAGCTTGGTAGAGATTTGCATGCTGCTGCTCACTTGCTAAACCCAGAGTTCTTTTATAGCAACTCAAAGTTGGAGAATGATTTGAAGGTTAATAATGGGTTATATAATTGCATTACGAGATTGGTGCGAAGTGAGGAAATGCAGACAAAAATACTAATGGAGTTGCCATATTATAAGAGTGCTGATGGTCTCTTTGGTACTAAGTTTGCAGTAAATGGAAGAAAAACTATGGCTCTTGGTAAGAAACTATTTCTAAGAATACATTCGTAGTCTCCTGGTAATATAAACTTTAAAATTCTAAGTTCTCTTCCATTTTGTAGCTCAATGGTGGAAAATGTATGGCATGGGAGCTCCACATTTACAGCAGCTGGCTATCAAGATTTTGAGCTTGACATGCAGTGCATCTGGATGTGAACGCAATTGGAGTGTCTTTGAGTAAGTAATAATCCTTCCTAACTCTTAACTCTTGATATCATAGGAAAAAAGAGGAATAGCATTAAAAATCTATCAATTAACACTTTTATGTTTATACTGCAGATTCATACAAAAAATAGGAATAGGCTTGAACATAAAAAGCTGCATGATTTGGTTTATATCAAATATAACCAACAACTCAAGCAAAAATATAATCTTAGAGATGAAATTGATCCAATTGCCCTCAATGACATTGATACATGTAATGAGTGGTTAATGGGAGAGATGGATGATCCTAATGAAGATGCTGAGAATGATTTGGTCTTTGATGATGATCCCACACTACATTGGCAAACTGTTTATGAGGCTTCGGGGGCTAAAGAACTTAGAACTTATACTAGGAGCAGAGCAAGGAAAAGAAAGGAACCACCAAGTGCTGTCCGTATCACAACTACCACAACTTCAACATCAAAGAGGCAACAAGTAGCTAGGGGAAAAAGGATAGTTGTTGAAGTTGAAGAAGCTGAACCATTGGAACATGAGGAGAGTTCTGAAGAATCCGATGCATCTGATGAATATGTGGAACAGGGAGATGAAGAAGAGGGAGATGATGAAGATGGAGAAGAGGAAGAAGGATATGCCCCAATAGATGATGGCATTGAAAATGATTATGTTGGGGTTAATGAAGAGGACTAGGCATTTACTTGATGTTTGATGTCTTGAACTTATGTTTTATTATGTTGTTATTTTGATATTTGATGTCTTGAACTTAATGTTTATGGTCTTGGATTTGGTATTTTGCCATTTTGGTTATGAACTTATGGTATTTACTATCAATTTAGTTCAATTGAAGCCTTATATTTTAGTTATGTAGCATTTTTTCTATATATATATTGTATTTTATTTAGTCCGCCATGGCGTCCGCCATTTCCCGCAACGCAATCCGCCATTTTTCTATGGCGGATTTTTGGCTTTCCGCCATGGACCGCCATCCGCCATTGATAACATTGGTTTGCCTTCACAGTGGTTCTGGAAGGAGAAAAACTCAACCAAAGTTTGGTCGAAAGACTGAGAAAATCTGGGCCGATTTTCCTCTCACGTTTTCACCAAATCCATTTCCAGTGAATCGGACCAAGGATCTGAACGATCTCTGCAACTCAAGATTCTTCACGATCTCTGCGAAGACAAAATCGAAAACCACAGAAACCAGATCCAAGATATAGTCCATGGCATCCTGAAAGCTGAAGTCTTCAACGCAATCGGCTTTGCGTCGTGCCCCATCGCGCAATGAGCAATCGCACACCATCACCAGGACCGAGACGAAACCAAGCGTTTCAGAATGATGATCGAACACCAACCAGAACCAAGCTTCAGCTCGACCCGCGCGCGAAAACCCTAAATCGACCCGAGAAAGCTCCCGCACAACGCCACGCTGTTGTCCAGCTTCTAGTGAGGCCTTGCGAGTCATGAAGGGACCGAGGCAAGGGCAAATCTTCTGCGCCGGAGTCTTACAACGGCCGCAATGACCACTGACGTGCACGATGTGATGCTTTTCGGCAAGCCAACCCCGGTCCATGACAGCTTGGTCAGTTTGCTGCAGCGCACGAGTTGTGAAGATCGATCCCACCATCGGATCCATGGCTCACAGCAAGTTTGGGGAGACAAAACCCACAACGGAACCACTTCATTCTGCAACCTGAGGCGCGACCCCAGTGGCCTCGCTAGTTCCTGAATCGAGCCTAGGTAGACACGATCTGGGTAGAACTAAGGCAACAACATTGCTTCATTCTCCCTTGATCCTGAATCGATCTTAACTGAATTCGGCTTTGGGCTTCTTGATGCCACCTCCAAATCTAGAGTAAGATCCAAACCTACCTTATATTGTTTTTTTGCTAATGCTTGTTCATGGTGGACATAGGCACCGACTTCAAAATAGACCGAGGTAGCCAAAATTTCACCGTCGAGGTTAGTGCTGCTCGGAGGACATGCTCCTCTCTAAGAGGATTGCCGAAGCTAATCCACTTCGATCTCTTATGAGAGTATTCGTAGATTCCGAATCCGATCTCGAAGATCCGAGACTGGGACTGTTAAGGCAAAGGCTCAACAAGTTGGGGCTGCAACAGATCCTTTTAGCTCGCTGCAACGCGCGATTTTGAGATACCAAAGCCACCATCGGATCCAAGGGTAAGGTTCAAGCCTTTCTTTTATATCTTTTTACAGATCTGTTTGTTATAATGACTTCAAGCGCCAATGTCGAACGAGACGAAGACCAATGAAGCTCTGAGCAAATTTGAATTCCAACGCCTATGTCAAAAAGACGAAAGTCGCTGCTGAAAGGCGGAGTGAATTTGCATTTCTCCTGCCTCTGCAATGACAACTTCCAAGTCCGAATGCATGTCCAATCTCCGAATTGGCACACCAATAACCTGATTCAATCTGATTCGAGCCAACCAAGTCCTCAACAGATTTTTGCTGCTTGCCGCAGCTCATTATTTTGATAGACCGACGTCGTCATCGAGCTCAGAATAAGGTTCCAAACCTTTCTTTCATTATTTTTGCTAATTTGTTTGTTCATGATGGATTTGAGCGCCGATGTCAAAGAAGACGGGGGCAGCCGATGAAGCATTGAACGAATTCGGATATCAGCAACAAGCATTGACCCAGAAGCACAATACTGATGTCCCGGCGTCGTCCTTAGGCTCTGTTCCAACCTCGTTGTGGCACCCTCAATAACTTGGGATTACTCCATTTGGGAGAGGATAGAGCCCCTAACTCTTATTCCTTCATCAAGGATCATGTTCACGTGAATCCACGATCAAGTACTGATCCGGATATCAAGACCAATTGATATCCCCATTTCACGGCCCTAGTGCCTCGAAACTCACATTGATACGTCCTCACCGATGTCCTGACTTCAGAAACGCCGATGTCTTGAACATCCGCGCTACCAATTTCACGGCCCTAGTGCCTCGAAGCTCCCCCCACCGATGTGGGATCAGGTTTCTAATATTTTCCGGTATCTAAGATTAAACATGATATTTCAATATCTTGCTTTATACTGCTTCATGGGTTACCTCAAATAAGAGGGCATGATGATGGTGCTAGAGCACCATATCCAAACCGCATTTATCCTATCGTTTGAATCAAGTTTGACATATCATTATTCACAATTGCATTCAGATTATTATTATATTTTATTATCTGAAATCAAATGTGGCATTTGCTGAATTTTATGCATTAACCTGCAATCAACTTGCATGATTTAAATGGATTCAAGGACCAATATGTGTTCATTCCTATTTGCAATCTTTCTTGCATCAATTTTATTATTTAAAAATGATCAAACATGCACTATGTCAGGGTATGACCCTCATATATCGCGATATCGTCACAATAGCCGTTATTGCCTATTATGCACCACTTAGAAACTTGCATGGAAGCATTAACTTATATTCCGCAGCTAAGTATCATCTGTGGCGTTGTAGAACTTACTATCATGAATGCTTGTTCATATGGGTTCAAAACAACATGTCATACCCTCCTGAAACATGAATTCATGAGTTCCTAATACAGCCTTAGACTTGTCATTGGGTCAACTTGATTTTGTGACTGGTTCAAATACACAGATGCTTATCACATTGTTATCTTTCAATTTGATATCAGCTATTTGTGAAGCGTTCACTGATTGCATTGTTCTTTGCATGATTGGATTTTACCATTCTATAAGCTTGAATAGATAAATATAGTAGATTTGAACTGTCTACTTCACTTCAAGCTTGAAGCTTATGCCGAAGCAAGTGCTGAATTATCTATTTCACCTTTTCATGCTACTTGACTGAAATTTTTATGTAAGCTTATTCCAGTTCCACTTTGCTAACCGCTTGCATTCTGCATATACTGTGGGGAAACATCATTTATCTAATATAAGCTGTTGACTCTTCCATTCCGACAACCGGAGATGGCATAGAAGTAACAGTATCGGTCAATTTCCTTATTTCTATTTTCAAATTTCAAATGATATTTGTTATCTCTGTTGAAAGTATGGCAGGGCATGACAAAAACTAGGAGCTGCTAGGGAACAACCAACAACATATGCTCCAAACGAGTCGACCCAGATTAAAGGGCACGACCACTCATTAGGGGTTCAAGCACTCCAATTAACATAGATTTACTCTGGCTAGCACAACACATATTGCTTTTATAATAACATGTCTCTTGGAAATTGTCTATGTTTTCCTCTTACAACAAATGATAAGCAGGAACCATTGAGACCCCAAATTTGATCTGCTTCAGCAGTTCTACAAACCGCCTGTTGTTTGTTGAAATATACTTCCACCAAAAGGAACAAGTACAATGTGCCAGAATACATCCCACTACAGATTGGTTTAATAACAATCACATTCTGATTGCCTTTGCCTCCTGGTATTCAATGTTTAAGCATGCTAAATATTCACCCTTCTTGGTACGAAGACCCATGGTAGTAATACTTGCAACATATTTTGTCATGATTATTGCACTTAACGTGTACAAACATACAACTGTCAGGACATACTGTGCTTTCATTTAAATACCACAGGAAATTCTTTGAAATACTTGTCGGAGGGCAAACCGAAATTTTTCTGCTGGAATTGACACTGTACCAAGACATAAGGGATTCCCGTGCAATCCTACTTTTTGGTTTTCACAATCAAAGCAACGATTGATGATATAACCTATTTCTATATAATAATGCTCTCAAGTTATGAGATTTGTTTGTTTTCCTTGTGCAAGGACTGCAGGAATAGTAACATTCGCAATCGTGATTTTCCACTTCAGATCGGATGGAAAGCTGGAATCAAAGCAGACCTAGTAACAATTATCCGTAACCAAGGACCACATTGAACGCTGCTATCTTCCATTATTATCGGATGCTGGGGGCTAAGAGACCGAAGTCTAACACTTTGGATACTTGCCACTACAAAGAGACTGAAGTCTGATACTTCAGATACTTGAATTTCAAAAAGGCCAAAGTCTGACACTTCGGATACTTAAAACATAAAGAGACCGAAGCCTAACACTTCAGATACTTGCTACCTCAAAGGGACCGCAGTCCAACACTTCGGATGCTGACACTTCGGATGCTTTGTAACTCAAAGAAACCAAATCCTAATGCTTCGAAAAGTCCGAAAGTTTACTACTTCTATGTGGCATGACATCTCTACAATGAAGAAATCAATTATATGGCATCATCAATCACTAAAACAGGCTGCCACAGCTACAGCACCTTCGTGCGACCTCTTATCCACACGAGAGCAGGCATTTTCCGTTTGCAAGCGAACATTCAGTCTTAGACAAATTTTATGTCAAGTAGTCGAGAGCTACTATTGTAGATACTTTCCCCTATTATCAGAGCTCCTGAACTCGGTGGAAATGATCACGAGTTGCACATCTAATCAAGAGTCCTCCTTTACACTTGTCATATTCGCAATTAACATTGCTAGTATTGTCTCACCGACTGATATGGCATAATCTGGTTGGATCACTTCGTATCCATTCTATCGGAATGCATTTGTCGGGCTAAATCGACATGATTCATATTTGCCCAGAATGGGTAACATCAAGGTTATCTCAATCTGTCTGATGAGGTTCCAATACCAACAACGGAAAGAAGAAATCTCTAACGGTTGAATCTTACTCTTATATGATTATATTTTCATGTTTTGGGATTCCTGTATTTTTATTGGGCAGGAATTATATACCATGAATTACACTCCAAGGAGTATGTGTAAAACACATACACTCCACCTCAAGGAGCGAAGTCTATTCAAATTTAAGAGTTGGGGTTAAAGAGAACCCGGTGACTACCGAGAATCGAAGTCTGGCACATCGGATAACATGAAAATCTATTACATCTAGTAGATTATTTCTTTATAATTACTAACGACTTCTCCAATCAGAGTTGTACATGATCCTCTTATGCAGGAACTAGATAACGCCCAAAGCGGCTAAGTGATAGCTTCACATGACTACCTCGGCCCTCGAAATGCCGAGATTCACCCTCCGAGCTTCTACGCTTGGTCATTCAAAATCCGATGCCGTGCACGAATTCGGTTGACTCCCCGACTTGTCTAGCCCCCAAGTCGTCGTGTGTCATTTCGGGGTCAGGCCACCCGAGGCTATGGTATTCACTATGACCGCCTGGGATCGAGGAGAAACTCCCTTGGCCGGGCTGTTTCTCTGATGTGACACTACCGCATAAAGGTCAGATTCTACCTCCAAGCTCCCGTACTTCGTTGACCGAATCTTGACTTCTCATTAGATTCTCCCGCCAAGCTCTTAAGTTCGGATGAGGAGAACATAGACATAACGCCTCGGTCTTCCAACGAGGTATACATTTTCATACGTCAGATTCTACCTCCAAGCTCCCACACTTAGTTGATCGAATCTCGACTTCTCATTAGATTCCCCTGCCAAGCTTTTAAGTTCGGATGAGGAGGACATCGACATAACACCTCGGTCTTTCGACGAGGTATACATTTTCATAATTTAATTAAGCCACATTCCCTTATGAACCACTAATACGAAATTTATTGTCTAAAAAAGGATAACACCTATTGTCTATCATTTAATTCCATTGACCTAGTGAGAATAAGGCTTGATCAGACACGCTTGTTTCCATCTCTCCTTAGCTAAGTGACATGAGCAGGAGAAACCTATGAGATTTGTCCCAACTCGGGCAAATTGCTACCTCCAAGAGCAGCAAAAGCAGCCTCATGACGACTGCACACCGCAATTGAGGCATAATATGAGCTTTATAATAGCGCTTATTTAAAATGCTGAGTATTACTTTTAACATATACATATATGTTTTGGACTACTTGTCTTCTGTTTTATATGGCTAAGGATTTCAACAATATCGAGTTCCCCTTTCGAACTCCTACGCTCTGTTGAGGACGAATCTCGACATCTCGTCAGGATTTCTCGCTAAAACTCTTAAGCTCGGACGAGAACTTCGACATCATATCTCGATCTTCCGACGAGGTATACATTTTCATGCTTTATGCTTATCATTTTCTGAACATATGTGGCGCTTGAGGCCAATTTAAAATAGTCGCGACAAGCTCGCAAAGGGATTCACTCCTAAATGCCTATTCCCAACATGCTAGTTTGGTATGGGGCAATACAATCAAAACATGTGTTTACACTCTGTACATCTTGTATTTCTTGACTAACACATGCAGGACAACAACCCTATGAGGGTTAACTATGCTTCTAAGTCGGCTCCACATTACATGAGCAACCGACTTGGGGGGCTTCTGATCCAGACCTATCCTAGGCCCAAACACCATTTTATGGGCTCCAACAACTTGGCCTATTTGGCATGGTTTCTCCTAAGAGCTAACCCTAGTTTCAAGGCTATATAAGCCTAATGTTATTACCTCTACATGGTATGCCTCTCTCTAACCCTAACACCCACCTCATTCTTGTACTGACTTGAGCGTCGGAGTGTTTGCAGGTGGCCACCGCCCACATCCTCCACCGGAGCTCGGAGCCGTACCACCACTCATTGCTGTTATTTCCATCCTTCGACTACCGTGAGGTATTTTTCGATCATACTCTGAGATCCACTCCGAATCAATTTCCAATTACTTTTAGTAATTAGAGGGAGAGAGATAATCCAGTCTTGGATAGATTGAAAGAGGAGCTTTGGTGTGAGATACAGGTATACACAATCAGTTGTATTTTTTAAATGACTATGTAAATATACTTACCCTACTATTTTGTACTTGTTAATGTATTTGCAGAAAACATTTGATGTTGATGACACACATAAGGACATTATACTTAAGATTGGCGGAAGATCTTTTCAGAATTTCCGAACATGGTTGTCCAATAATTGGCTGAGAGATGAAGATGACAATGTTAGATATGAGCCTCTACCTGATTATGAATCAGTCATAGGAGTGGATGCCTGGAGAGAATTTGTAGCAAAACACACCGAAGACCCTGAATTTCTGGTATAAATATACATGTCCCTACTTGTATACTTGTATATGTCTATACTTGTATACTTATATGTTTGTTCCTAAGCACTTTATATGTCTATATAGAGAACATGTAACGCAAATCAACAGAGAGCATCAAGTCCTCCTTACCCTTAAAGAGGAGGGGCTAAGGGATATCCCGGCATTGAGGAAGATCTGGTATGCAGAGTAACCCTAAATTATATGTAACCCTAAACCTAATTAACACTGATTAATTTCAATTTCTTTGTTAATACGTATAGATGAAGATGACTGGAGAAGATGTAATATCATCATCAATTGATCGTCATTTCTTGTGGATAGAAGCCCGCCGCAACAGGGATGGTCTGATTGTGGACCCCCCACTATGGAAGTTGCTGATAAAATTGTAAGTATGATAGATTAATTAACATTTTCATTTGTAATTTTCATATGATAATGATAATATTTAACAATCTTTGTTAATAATATTTGTGTGTCTCAGGAGAGCCTATCACAACAGTCTGTGACACAGGGGGTAACAGACATCCTTACCGAAGCCATACCGATCAGAGAGTATTCTGGTCGTGTAAGGGGGAGTGGGATTTGGTGTTTCTCAAAAGGCTATTTTTGGTAAACCAAAGCGCGCTAGAAAAGATGAAAATAAAGAGTTGAAAAAGATGGTAGCCCATCTCTTTCGGGAGGTCCAAGAATTGAAAAGTAATATGCATCAAAACAAGGGACCGGTAGAGGAAGATCATCACCTTAGCGCCAGAGAACCGGTAGAGATGGATCAACACCTTAGCGCCAGAGATAGTTGTACTCTTAGGTCTCACAAGGTAAATCAAATTACTTCAAAGACTTGTTTGGTAGATTAAGTATTTGTGAATTGCATACTAGGTAGACTTGTATAGCGACTTGCGCTGGCTGGTATATGGTATTTTTTGTTGTTACATGTATTAGATAAATTTTGGAATGTCCATATTTTAGGACAGACTCTGCCAAAATTTTCTTAGAAATT
This sequence comes from Calophaca sinica, assembly GCA_037113605.1. Lineage (NCBI taxonomy): Eukaryota > Viridiplantae > Streptophyta > Magnoliopsida > Fabales > Fabaceae > Calophaca > Calophaca sinica. Next base: position 45,303,369 of record CM073735.1, read on the forward strand.
CAAATTGAAGTATAAAAATATTCTAATTTAATATTATTGTGGATCTTGATTACTTAAGGAACCGGTGGAGGAACACGAGCCTACTTTACCCATGGATAGATGCACTCTTAAGTCATCTGAGGTAATTGAGCATTAGAAACTGTTCTTGTTACTTGTACGTATTGCATCATTGATTTATCATGTCTAATATTTTGTTTATTAATTCATGGTTTAGGGCATCGTAGAGTGTTCCTTGTTTTTGCTTGGCTCGTCTCGATCGGTTGGTAAGGGCATTTCTTACACCGATTTAAGTGTTATGCTGCACAATCATCCATTACCTCTCGGTCATGTGAAAGTCAGAGTTGACATTGCTTACAAGGCGGAAGCAGCGTTGCCAATTCCACTTGAGGACGCATGTATCAACAATGTGGGAGAGGTAATAGGTACCTTTGTGGCATGGCCGCAGCAACTCGTAAGAGTAAGTGACGTGTTATTTTTTAATAAACGTGATTCATAATCAAATATTTATTAAATTATGTGGTCACTAACTATGTATCTTACTGAAATTAATGCAAAATATTTAGGTACCTGTACAATCCAAACCCAAGGACAAGGTTAAGGGCAAGGGGAAGCAGCAAACAGTTGGGTCAGTTACATCCCCAGCAAAGAATCAGGGCAACTCTCAACCTTCCCCTTCCACATCTTCTGCTACACTTTTTTTTTATGTTTCTTCAAGCCCATGCTAATGCTACTCTGATTGATGGAGCAACCCTGAATGTAAATATTCCTCCAGAAGTTTTGGGGCATACAAAAGATTTCCCCTTGTATCTCGGTGCCAAGGAAGAACTGTCTGAAATTTTTACTCATGGCGCTTGGATCAATCAGATTACTATTATTGTATATATGAGGTACTGCATTTAAATTTAAACTATACGTGTTTTTTCATTGTTTTACCTAAATTAATATTGAAGTTATTATTAATTCATTAATTTGTATACGTTTAATTTAAAGTACTTGTATTATGAGATACTGATCCCAGAAGGACGGGCTCAGAGGTTTGTGTTCTTGTGCCCAGAGAGCACAGATTTGTCACTTGACAAGCTTGTCGCGGCTAAAACATATATATCTAAACACTTGGCACTAGGAAACCCTGAGTCTGAGACATTGTTTCACCGTGTAACGTAGGGTGAGTCATTTAATTTAATCATATATATATTAATTTTTGTGAAATGTGATCACTTGCTAATTAGGATTTCCTTAATCAACTTTTTTGTAGGCAACATTGGGTATTGTTAACAATCAATCTCAATGCAAACACGGTGTACTATTTAGATCTATTGCAAAAAAAATTGAGCAGCCGTAAAAAAATAAAGGATACATACGACCAGTAAGAATCTAATATATAGTGTTAAATTGTGCTTATTTTGAGTTTTGTGTGCTATATTTTGAATTTTGATGATTCAAAGCTAATGATGATGTTTGTTTTTGCACTCAGGGCTGTACAAATTCTTCGATGACTTGATGGAAATTTCAGGTCGTCTCGATTTTCAAATCATCCAATGCATTCAACTGGATAACTGTAAATATATTTATCAAAATACTTATACAGTTATTTAATTTTAAAAATTAAATCTATATATATATTGATTTACTATTTTTAATTTTATAGTGCCCCAGACAACCAAACAGCAATGATCGTGGGTACTATGTTTTGAAGTTTATTAAAGATATTATTGTTCACAACCAAATGGAAGTCCCAAAGGAGGTATGCAATTTGTTCTACTTTAATTACTCTTCCATTTCACCATTCTTCCAATTTAATTCTAATATGAGTTATTTTTCATTTCGCAGTACTTTCCCGACTGTAATTTCGAGTCATACTCTGATTCTCAAATTCTTGAATTAAAGAAAGAGTAGTGCTCCTACGTGGCAAGAAAGTTTGATTTACACGTATGAAGAATATCTTCCGAGTTAGAGATAGCGTCGGAGATAGTTGTACTCTTAAGTCACAAAGGTAATAAATCAAATTACTTCAAAGTCTTGTTTGGTAGATTAAATATTTGTGAATTGGTTACTTCAAAGACTTATTTGGTAGATTAAGTATTTGTGAATTGCATACTAGGTAGAGTTGTATAGTGACTTGTGCTGGCTGGTATATGGTATTTTTTGTTGTTACAGGTATTAGATAAATTTTGGAATATCCATATTTTAGGGGAGACTCTGCTAAAATTTTGTTAGAAATTCAAATTAAAGTATAAAAATATACAAGTCAATGATTAATTGGTTGATATTTTTTTGTATGTGTGTGTGATGGTATTTTTTGTATGTGTGTGTGTGATGTTTATTGGTATTTTCTGTATGTGTGTGTGTGATGGTATGTGTGATTGTTAATTTCCTTTCTTGTGAATCTTTGATGCAGGAATTGAATCAGCTAATACTGAAGCAGCAAAAAAAAAGCCAAATAGTCAGCGTCTATTACTGAAAATAGACAACGCTTTTTTGAAAAAGCGTTGGCTATTAGAAAATATAGACATCACTTTTTCAAAGAAGCGCTGTCTATTTTCAAAATCCCCAGCGCTTTCCAAACGTTGTCTTTTCGAATCACAATCACCAGCGAATGATTAGGCAGCAGTTTTAAGAGCTGGCAAATGTCAAAATTAAGCGTTATTTATGTCGTTTTATGATGTAGTTACAACAGATGGTTTAGAGCTTCCATACACTAATTACTATACTAGTATTTTACTTTGAAGGATTTTATCTAACGGGATTTGGTTCTTTGTATTTTTTAAATTTATATTTGTTTTTTAAAATGTACATTCAAAAGTTAAATTTATTTAGACCGAATTACTTATTAATTATTTTGTATATAACATGTGATAAACTAAATCACGCGTGCAAAAAGCAAAAGCTTAGAATAAAACAACCATTCCACGAGCAAAAAAAAAAAAAAAACCATTCCACTACCTTAATTTATTTATATTGCTACAATACAATTAATGATTCACTACCCTGTGCCAATAGTAGTTACTAGAAATCTAATTTAAGTTAGTAATTACGAGTATTTCGGTTTCGAATATATGCACGTGGTCTATAATATAAGTAAATATTAACTAATTTTACTTTATTTAATGACATCATTCATAATATATCATTCAATTAATTTAGTATTTTTTAATAACCCTTTTATTCTCGTAGAACAAATTCCCATAAAAGACACTTTCAGGCAATGGGCAGTCTCAAGTAGAGCTGGCAAAATGGGCCCGCCGACCCGGCCGACCTGAAAAAGCCCAAAAAATCATAGGGCTAGGGCAACACAATATGAGTCGAATAAAAACCGAGCCTTTTTTACCTAGCTTGATAAAGCCTGAACTCATACCAGGCTAGCCCGATCGGGCCGCGGGCAACCCGCATATATCTCAAAAATTAAAAATACATGGACTAGTCACTACTTAGTGGAATTCAAAAACACTGTCACACTCACTTTAGACTTAAAAACTTAAAAACGGACTCAAATACTTAAAAAGCGCTGGCAGGGAAGCATGGTGCTTTGACTCAAGTATTTAATAAATTGTATTTTTGCTATTTTCCTTTTTTATAGTGGGGTGCTACTGTTGCTGCAAGTGTTGGGAGTATTTTAAATTTTAATATTTTTTTAATTAATGAGTTGAATTAATTTACAAAAGATCGTGCAGGTTATATATATGATGATGAATGTGATTAGTTTCTTTTAAACATGTCATTTTTAATACTACTGTTGCATTGGAAAAATTGCATTGTCATCGTCTTAAAGAATATTTATTTATTTATTGATTTTACTGCGGTTTTAGTCCCTATATTTTCACCAATCTGTAATTTTGATCCCCTGTTTTTAAATTCTCAATTTTAGTCCCCCAATCTTTAACATTTCTGAAATTGGGTCCCTATCTCTAATTTGAGTCAAAATTAGGTGATGTGGCAGGTCAAACGCTGAGGTGGCAGTCACTCATGTCATCTTTTTCATTATTTTAATTTTTATTATTATTTTAATTATAAATTTTAATTTAATAAATAAATTAAAAATCCAAGTCATTAAACCATTTAAAAAATAAAATAAATGGTGGGAAAACAACAAATGAAAAATCAAATTAACAACACATCTTCTTCTAGAAAAATCAAATTCTGGATCAAATTTAACAAATCAACACTCCACTAACAATAAATTCAACAAATTAACAACAACACCAACATTAACAACACTCCACTAACAATAAATTCTACAAATTAACAACAGCACCAACATTAACAACATCACCAACATTAACAACACTCTACTTCTTCTTCTCCTCTTCTGCTGCTTCTTCTGCATCGCATGAATGAAATTTGTAGATCACTATTTTCCAGATTTGAGCAGAGACATTCAAGCACCAAGCAGAGGCATTCAAGCACCAACCTTGATTCCTCCTGCGTCTCCCTCTAATCTCTCGATCAGTATGCCTTTCCTCCATTCAAACCACCATCCCTAACTCCCTGTAACAAATCTATCCATCTCAAACAACGAGCAGAGGAGAAGAAAGGGAGAAGGGAGAAGAAAGCAGTAGCAACAGTAAAGGAACCACAAACCCAAACCCTAACCCAATCCAAAACGCAATCCCCAAAACCCCCACTCCAACTCGTCCTCAACCTCAACCTCGCCCTCCCACCTCGTTCAACCGAATCATCTTCAACCTCGATAACCCACCATCCCTCACACCCAAAAATCAAAGGAGACAAGATCTGAGGCAAGGCAAGCGGAGCATTTCTGGATCAAACCCAAGAACCCTCTTTCGGACTACATCGTTCTCACTCTCACCCAGAAACCCTATAACACAGCAACCAATTCTCCTTCATTCTGCTTCGATTCACCTTCGTTCTGCTTCGATTCTTCATCGTGCTGCTTCGATTCTTCTTCGTTCTGCTTCGCTCGCCTTCGTCCTTCATAAAACTAGAACCAGTGGCATAAACAAGAATCGAACCAGTGGCATACACAGGACATAACTAATTGACCAAAACAGAGAGCGAGAGAGCGAGAGTGACTTGTGAGGTTAGGGTTTTTGGAAAGGAGAGCGAGAGTGACTGTGAGGAGAGGAAAGGGTCGAGGGAGTAAGAGGAAGAAGAACGGGTCGAGTGAGATTAGGATTCATCTTTTATTTTTCTCTTTTATTTTTATGATTACATTGATTTATTTTTATTTATTTATTTGAAAAAATAAATTAAATGATTTTTTGTTTATTTTAAATAAGTATTGCTGACCTTGAAGCCACTGTACAGTCTAGTCACTTGCCACCTCAGCGTTTGACCTGCCACATCACTTAATTTTGACCAAAATTAGAGATAGGGACCCAATTTCAGAAATGTTAAAAATTAGGGGACTAAAATTGCGGGTTTAAAAATAGGGGGACCAAAATTACGGATTTGTGAAAATAAGGGGACTAAAACTACAGTAAAGCCTTATTTATTATAAAAATATGAGCTTTGATCAATAGGTCGGGTCGGCCCGAAAAAGCCCGGGGCCTATATAAGGCTGGGTCGGGCTGTAATTTTTGAACCCGAATCTCACCAAGGGCTTTCTGGCCCGGCCCAATAAAGCCTGTGCCCGATACGGGCCGGGTAGCCCGTTTTGCCGGCTCTAGTACTCTCAAGTAACAACAAGGTAAACAGAGGCACCCCTCAGATTTTAAAAGTTATATATAATATCTTGTACTTTTTTTTATTCTGTACCCACTATTTTTATATGTTGAATCCCCTGCCCCAGTTTACTTATATGGAATCAGTTAGAGTAAATAGTCATTTTGGTTCCTAAATATGTGAGGCGTTATCACTATAGTTCCCAGAGGCGGACCTGCCTTGTAGTGAGGGTGTGCAAGAAATTTAATATTTTTTTACTTATTCCCTTGTATAATATTTATTTTGACATCTCTTAATTTAAAATTTTGCACTTAGACCGATACTCCTTTCATCTCAACCAGAGGCAGACCTACTTGTTGTTTAGGGTGTGCACTTGCACCCTCTGAAAAATTAAAAATACTACTTATCTCTATAAAATTTATATTTTGACCTCTCTCATTATAATAATTTGCACTTAATACCCTCACCTAGTCACCTTTTTCATCTCATTCAGCCAGACACAGTCATTTCTCTCTCAAAGCTCAACTCCTCTCACTGTCTCACATCTCGACCCACACTCACTCCTATTGGCGAGTACTATTTTCGATCTCTGTTTCCACCTTTTACTAGGTTTAGATTTTCCCTAATTTTTACTAAAACCTAATCTGACCCCTCTGTTAATTTTCTCTTGTAATTTTTTCTCTTGTAAATTTTTTAATTCCAAAACCTTTCTATTTTTTTAAGTCCAATAGCCTGTTTTGGGTTATAAGAAATCATGCTCTTGTTATTTTGTAAGAAGAGTAAAACATTTGCTCCTTTTTTTTTAAAACATGTGTTAATACTCTTATTATAATTATGATGATTTTAAAATTTTATGCACCCGCTGAGTCAGGGTCCTAGGTCTGCCGCTGATAGTCTCTGAATGTGTCAAAATTTCAAAAACATCACCAGGTGTGTCTTATGTTAGTAATTTATAGGATCAAACTGACCAACGAAAGACACATTTAAGGATCAAGCTGACTAACGAAAGACACATTCAGGAATATTTTTGTAATTTTGATATATTCAGAGACTATAGTGACAGCGCTACACACAGTCAGAGACCAAAACAACTATTTACTCAACCGGTTAATGTGAACAACGAACGAAACGCTTTGTTATCCTAGAAACCACAAGATACTCCTCTGCTTCCTCCTTAGTGGACGACTATTCCAGCATCAGATACTACATAACACGTGCCTTCCACGCTACCACACCACAGTTCGAACTGCCATCAAGGCTTTCTATCTCACACATCCCTCCTCTAGGACCCAAGTGCAATCTCACTAACCGTCGAGAAACTTAGATGCTCTATAGTGAGCAACCCACTTTAGAGGGTAAAGTAAGTAATTTCAACAATTGATGAGAAAATCAATGGTTGATATTACATGCATAAAAAAACAGTCATTTATTTTCTTAATAATGGTTAGATTGCTCACTTTACACTTTACTCACTTTAGAGAATTCAAATCCCCATGAAAAACCCTCCAAATCCAAACCCCAATAGTGATCTCAACAACAAGCTCAAAACATCGTTGGGTCATACCCATTTGGCTCTTAAAGAGGAAATGTCCTTGTACGGGTAAAAAAAAAAATCACAAGTCAAAGAAAAAAGTCAACAAATAAGTTAAAATACTCCTTCCAGTCCATATTATAAGAGACAAAACCCTTATTCACTTAGACAAAAAAATGCTTTGAAATTAGCTAATTCTAATTAATCAACTATATTATATAAAATAGAGTTTTGTCACGTGGTACCATGCCACGTGTCAAAACTACAGGCATTCTTGTCCCGCCTAAAATAATTTTATTTATTTATTATATTATTGTTTTAATATCAAAATTATTACAAAATCACAATTAATAAATGCTATCAAAATCATAAATATATTCTCTTAAATGACTTACTGATTTTGAATTAGTGTAATGAATCATTATTATTATTCTGTCATATAAATTTGACAACTTTTAATTTGACATTCACTATCAATCATATAATTCATAATAAATTCGAATTCAAATGTTAAGCATGAATTTAAATTAAATCAACTTCAAGTTAACTAAAGAATCATACTAAAAATATCACTTAATCTATAAACATATTCATGAAACAAAATAAATACATATGTCTCCATTGTTATTTTTTTTGTCTTTATTTTCTCATTTTAAAATAGTCTATTTCAACCCTCATCTTCTTTCATTTTTTTATTCAATTTCAATATAGGAATAAATACAAATAATACAAATTCAACTATTTTTATTTTCTTTCTCTAGGTAAACTTCTATCTTTTTTTTCCATTCTCTTTGAATGATTTTCATGTTTTGTCTAACATTTAACAATAAAAATTTGTTTACCGACACGAATTCAGGGTGCGTTTGATACGCATTGAAGCACAGGACAAACAGAACAGTACATCACAAACCCTTGAGTTACTGGACAATATTTTGTCCTCTGTATTGTTTGGTAGACAATGGACAGAACAAACAAATTTTTATAAAAATTAATACAATACCCTTAATAAGATATATATTATATATATAGACACACAATATTTGATTATTTATTATAATATAAATATTATATAATATATATAATTGCATTCGATAAATTATAGTATATTTTATTATATAATATTCTGTTAAATAATTTATATATATATATATATAATCAACATATTAAATAATATATGATAATCAACATATTAAATAATATATGATAAAATAAACTTTAATGTTTGAATAAAATAACGTTATATATATATATATATATATATATATATATATATATATATATATATATATACACACGAATAGAATTAATAACGTAAATGCAATTTGTATCAAATAAAAAAATGACGTCGATGTAAAGTTTTAAGCGAATAAAATAATATAAATGTAATTCCTATATATATATATATAGAGAGAGAGAGATGGGTTATTAAATAGAGAGAGAAAGATTATTAAATAGGAAAGGATATTTTTGACATTTATTGAGTTTGTCCATGGACAAAAAAGTTGTCCCATGGTTTAGTAGGTAACAAAAAATTAGAGTTTTATACAATTCCTTCTCCCCTTTTTTGTCTTGTCTATTGACCACTTTGTAAATCAAACGAAGAACAATTTTTTTTTGTGCTATCCAGTCCCTTACTTTTTTACAAATCAAATGGACCCTCTGTCATTTAGATTTTATTGTTAATTCCTACTATGAATTCACCTTAAAATCATATTATTATTTGTATTATCTCCTTTCTTCATAAAAAAATATTATTATTTGTATCAGAAACTTATTAATGCTATTTTTTCTACTTTCTTTTGAAAATATTTTTGACTATATACTTTTTTATGTGACTCTATAACCGTTAAATCTCATCCGTGCATCGCACGGGTTAATACACTAATACTTCTAAAAATTTAACTTTTTTCTAAATATACCCTCATTCATGAATGGTGGCTGATAATTAACGAGCGTTAATTTACACAAATTTCATTAACTTAAATAAGAATATAATTAAAAATTAGCATTTAATGTATGTAAAAATTAATGTTTGTTTCTTATATTTTGGACAAAAAAATTGGACTTATTTGTCTCTTATAATATAGACGGGAGGGAGTAACATTTTCAGTTATATTTTTATTGTTAATCTAACATACTTTTTTTTTACTCAAATTATTCTAACATACTTGATACTTTTAAAATAAATTTTCAATTGACAAAAATAAATTACCAAAATTTGTGTCTTACGAAGACACTAACAAATTATCAATTGTCTTAAAAAACTTAAAATATATAAGTTATATTTAGTAATCAATTCTAATTTAAGTTAATATCTGTTATGCCAAATTAATAAAAAATAAATTAAATTAACCAAATTATTTTTTAATTTTTTTAATGAAAACAATTTTTTTTTAAATTTTTTTAATGAAAACAACTTAAATTAACCGTTTTAAACCCTTCACATTACATCTGTCGCAAAATTCTGCGTCCCAAATGGCGTCATTTTAGAAGATACGCCACGAGATTCCCTATAAGTTTTTCGACCACCCGGTGACAACGCCACCGTCGAGCTAAAACCCCTCAACTTCTCCTTCCCGCTTGCCATGTCACGAGCCATCAAATACTAATTTTTATTTTTTAAAATACATTGTCCTCACTAACTCAGGGTCATGGATGCACCTCTGGTTTGAAGAATGCATTTATTTGTTTAATTACATCAAGAAAATTAAATGAAAATTATTTAATATTCTTAATTAACATGAATTAATTTGTTTGCTTATAATCATATTTTAAATATTTAATGATGTTGGTAGTAGTTTTTCTTAACTAGAAATTATGGATGACAATGGGTACCTTATGAGTAGGATACTATAGTATTCATCCCCATATTCACGTTTGAAAAAATTACTCGTACTCGAGCTCGTACCTGCGTCGGTAGCAATTTTAGTACCCTTACCCGTACCCTTTAAGTACTTAAGTACTTGTACCCGAACTTTAACCATGAAAAAGTAATAAATAACAAAACGAAACATTATAACAATTAAAAAAGATCCAAGGATCTTTTAAATATACTTATAAAACATTACAAATCAAAATATTTAACTAAATACAAACATTCAAAACATAAAAAAAGCGTAAATATCACAATAAAGAAAGTATTGATGCAGGTAGGCTTAAAAAGTTTAGAATCTTTAGATTAATTTTGTTTTTAAAAAATTTGTATCCTAATTAAAATTATATATTAGTAATGTAAATAAATAAATAATTATATACGTATATATGTGGGTACGGGGCAGGGTGGGTATCATAGTACCCACACATATCCATTCAAATTTATGGGTAATTACCCATACTCGCACCCGTACCCAATGTGCGAGTAATTACCCTATCTATAGTTGGTAATTTTTGCGGGACTAGAAATTGAGAAAGCTTGCTCTCACCTAAACTTCCTAGAAAAAGAAAAAATAACTCATTCACTTTTTTGGCGAGAGACTGTTGGCCAAATATTCAAATTTGTTAATCAGTAATCCCAAGATTGAGTGCCTTCATCTAAAGGAATGAACTCGACTACTACCCGAGTTCGATCATTGGCGATGAAACACTTGAGTCAGATTTTACTTATCTCTCGATTGAATTTTAGATTACTCATACCTCTCTTTCCTCTAAACACAAAAACAGGGTCAAAGACCTCTCGGAAAAAAATTCCATTAATCAGTGCAATCGTTACACACCATTGCATCTATGGCTTCCATGCCGTTCACTTGTCATGTTCTTTTCTATAATTGTTCTATCCAATTCAATGTGGGGTAGTTCACCCAAAAAGAATGTGGAGGTCTTACTTAGGAAGTCTTACTTAGGGTGCTCTTGAAACACGTCTAGATTCAATGTATCTATTGTTGGTGTCTACTATGGCCAGTACTACTTAATTAGTGGACCAAAGACAAGGTACATAGGTGCTTAGGTTAGTTCATTGATAATTACTTATGGGAATCTGGTTGTAGATTCGAGTGAGTGGCGTTGACTGTATAAAACTCTACTACTATGTTTTTTAGGCAAATGTTAAGAGTTGTTGTTGATTAAAAAAATCAAAAAGTGGAAAAGAATTCATTTAAAACACAATTTTGTAAGTCCTTAATAAACATACTATTTTTAAAAAAAATATTTTAATTCTTTAACCAATATACTTATAATAGTACACCCTCCGGTCTTCAATTTAAGAAAAAAAACACATTTATTAAGAAGTATACTTCACAATATAAAAATCACACTTTTTTTTGTACACATAAAAAGCACATTTTTTACAACTTTCGAGAACAAAAAGTAATTTTAATAAGGGTATTTTATAAATATTAGTATAAAATTGGTTAAATTTACTTATATTTGAGATCAAACAATATGAGATTTTTGTTGCTTATAATTGAGACCTGAGGGTGTACTAATTAGGCAGGACCTTTTTAATGATGTCGATCTCATACTCTCTATCACGGTGTGTTGATTTGTTAATTTTAAATTGTGTTTGGAATTTATTTAGCTCTTTTAACGCACTAAAAGAAATTTGCTATCTTAGCAAAAAAAAAAAAATTGCTATCTAGTGACCGAAAATTTGGCTACTAAAATTGGTCGCTAAATTAATTAGCCTCCGAATTAGAGATCGGTTTATACAATAGTTAAATCAATCTCTCAATAGTAAATTTTTAGTTAAAAAAAAGTGGTCAACAAATCCATAAAATTGGTCTCCACACTGACCCATTTTTTTCATCTCTAAATCAATTATTAAATAGAAAATAGAAGTGACATAAGGAACATACTTTAACGTAGAATACTAATTGCTAATAAAAATTATTTGGGAACCCAAAGGGTTGGCCTAGTGGAGCATGACATGACTTGTATCCGACATGTCGCGGGTTCGAGTCTCCACTAGTCCTCTTGAGGTGAGGTAGATGTAATTACCTTCGAAAATACTTAAAGAGCCCGAAGGTCTATCCTGTCTTTGACTGGGACGCCATCCCTTATCCTAAATTTCTTATTATCAAAAAAAAAATTATTTGATGAATTTGCAGTACACTATATGGATATATAATAATATTTTTTGAGCAAATATATATAATATATTATTCTCTTTATTCTTCTTCAATACAACCTTCGATTCTTTTATAAGAAATAAAATGGTACATTTTTTTGCCCTAAATATAAGAAATATAGTCCTATACACTGGAGTAGATTTTTTAGCTTAGCCGGCCTTGATGCTTGGGCTAGGTGGATTGGAATTTAAACACTCCAAATATTGGTAAGGTACTTTGGAATTGTTCCTGTGTTTCTGGGTGTGGCAGTTTGGACCTTTCGGAGGGATAGGACCATATGCTAGTCTTTTCTGTTAGGTACCAGAGTATCAGAATGGTGTCACACAACTAAAATAAGAGACAAGAAAATAAAGAAATGAACACACAAAATTTACGTGGAAAACCCTCAACAAATAAGGGAAAAACCACGGGGCAAGACCAGAAGAATTTCACTATGTGGAAAAATATTACAAGAATACCTCTCACAAAATACCTCACAAATACTCTCACAATACTCTTGTTGAGTATAAGAAATAATAAAAGAGGAAGAAGAGAATGTTTGGGATGATTTATAAAAGCATTACTAAGCCTCCTTATATAGGCTCCAAAGCCTTCACCAAAGCAAGAACCCACCGATGTGGGACTTGCTGTAACATTCTCCCATTTGAAGATTTTGATTGAGCCAATCATATCTTCACACCACTCTTTCTGCCTTGCCATTCCATGTCGCTTACGTTTCTGATAGGCCATAGGAGGATCGACACCAAATAAACTTGTCAGCATTGATCGGCCGTCATCACATCTGCTAGGTTATCTTTGGTGTGAATCTTTGCATATCCACGGTTCCTTTCTCTACCACTTCACGAACAAAGTGATACGGTATCTATATGCTTTGTCCTGGAATGAAAAAGTGGATTCCTTGCAATGTGCAAGGCACTGACCGTCACAATACAGTAATCATCTGTTGCTTGTGCGAAGTTCCTCCATTAAACCTTTAATCGAGATAGCTTCCTTGCAAGCCTGGGTAGCTGCCATATACTCGGCCTCTGTAGTAGACAAAGCTACAACGATGCAGTAACTTAGATAACCAGCTCACCGCTCCCCTGCAATTGTGAATACATACCCGGTAGTGGATTTCCTTTTATCAAGATCACCGCAAAATCTGAATCAACATAACCCACGACAATGAATTCGATCCTCCGTAACATAATGCAACATCTGAGGTTCCTTTGATGTATCTAAGGATCCTCTTAACAGTATTCCAATGCTCTCTACCTGGATTTGCCATAAACCGACAAACTGCTCCCACTGCTTGTGCAATGTCTGGTCTTGTACATATCATGGCATACATAAGGCTTCCCACCGCTGATGCATACGGTACTCGAGACATTTCCATCCTCTCCGCTTCATTACTAGGACTCATACCTGAGGATAATTTAAAATTGACAGGAAGCGGGGTAGAAATTGACTTACAGTCTTGCATGTTGAAGCGCTGCAAGACCTTCCTAAGATAATTCGTTTGAGAAAGCCAAATCTTCCTATCATTTCTGTCTCGGTGAATTTGCATCCCTAAAATCTTGTTTACGGGTCCCAAGTCCTTCATATCAAACTCCCTAGCCAATCGTGCCTTCAATTCCTGGATTCGATCTTTGTTGGGGCCTACCACTAACATGTCATCCACATACAACAAAGAAATGATGAAATCATTATCATCAAACCTCTTGTAATGCGTACAATGGTCTCAACTCGACCTGTTGTAACCAAGGCTAATTATGAAGGAATCAAATCTCTTGTACCAACATCTGGCGCCGCTTTAGACCGTCTGCAGATTTGGTCAACCTACAAACCAAGTTTTCTTTTCCTTGTTCTTTAAAGCCTTACGGTTGGAGAATATAAATTTCTTCTTCAAGCTCTCCATGAAGAAAAGCAGTCTTTACATCCAACTGCTCAAGATGTAAATCAAATGCGACACACATTGCCAACACTACCCCGATAGTAGTAAGTCGACAACCGGAGAAAATATCTCGTCAAAATCTATCCCTTCTTCTCGAGCATAACCTTTGACTACAAGTCCGCACGATACCGTTCCACTTGATCATTGCCGCCTCGTTTAATTTTGAACACCCATTTGTTCCCGATGGCTTTCCGACCTTTGGAAGTTCAACAAGTTCCCAAGTCTTATTTCTATGTAGGGCTTCCATTTCTTCTGCATTCTTTGTCATCCATTGAGAAGCATCGATCGCTCAACGCTTCTTGAAAAGTCGATGGTTCACCTTCTTCTGGCCAAAAGACGGTATGCATCATGACAAAGCCATAACATAGTCCGAGTGCCACGATGGTGCCGTTATCCGACGTGTTGATCGTCGAACTCCTTCATCATTGACCTCATCCGTTCTTGTTCTATGTGCTCTGGTTACGCCCGGAAGAATCATCTTCTTGAGTCTTTCTCTCCAACCGCACTATAGCAGCCTCCTTGGAAGTCTTTGTCATTTTTCTGCTCACTTTGCAGTTCATTTTCTGCAAAGACTACATCTCTGCTAACAATAAGCTTGCGGGTAGTGGGGTCCCACAAGCGATACCCCTTGACATTGTCAGCATAACCCAAGAATATACATTTTCTGGATTTTGGATCCAATTTTGTTCTTTCTTGGGAGTTGTACATTACGTACGCAGGACATCCAAACACATGTAAAGAAGAATAATCTACCGGCTTTCCTTTCCACATCTCCATTGGTGACTTCAAACCAATCGCTGTTGATGGCGATCGATTTATCACGTAACAAGCAGTTTTGACTGCTTCTGCCCAAAAAGATTTGGCCAATCCCGATGTTCTCAGCATAGCTCTTGTTCTTTCTAGGAGAGTCCTGTTCATCCGCTCTGCTACACCATTCTGCTGAGGTGTATGTGCAACAGTGAATTGTCTCGTAATACCCTCTTGCTTGCAGAATGATAGAAAGTTACCATCTACATATTCTCCTCCATTGTCCGCCCTCAAGCACTTGATTTTCTTCCCGCTTCAAGCTCTACTTGTGCTTTGAACTCATTGAATCTGGAAACACATCGACTTCTTTTTGATCGGTACGCCCACAATCTCCTGGAGTAGTCATCAATGAATGATACAAAATACTTTGCTCCCCATGGATGTTTCCTACGACTCCCATACATCGTAATGTATCAAGTCTAGTATGTGTTTACTTCGTAGTTACTTTTGCAAATTTCAATCTATCTTTGCTTACTTGTCACCACAGTACTCACGGAAGGGTAAAGTTACCGCCTTGAACCCGGTAAAGAGATCGCTCGCAAGGACTTTTAAGCCACGCTCGACATATGGCCTAGCCTCGCAATGCCACATCATCGTTGATTCTTCATGGCTCATCGATGCAACCGATGCATCCGCCTCTTGTAACGTATCTCCCAAAAGCATGTATAGATTGCTTGTGATCTTTTCGCTTTCATCACCACAAGATTGCCCTTCACTACTTTCAAGATTCCACCTTCGATATGGATCTTGCACCGAGGTCATCCAATTGCCCAAAGGACAATAGATTCCTTTTCAAGCCATTCACATGTCGCACTTTGTATCTTACGAACAAGTACCATCTTGCATCTTTATTCGACAAAGATCGATTCCAACAATTTCTAAGGCGTGATCATTTCCCATAAACACGGATCCTACCGAGACAGGCTCATAAGTACAAAACCAATCACGGTGTGAAGTCATGTGCCATGTCGCACCTGAGTCCACTATCCAAACATCATTGAGTTTCCTTCCACCTTTAGGACTTGCTGCTCCGCTATACAGGATTTCTCCATCATCTGAGGTACTTGCAACACAACCTTGAGAGGTTGATGCTCCTGAGGTCTTCTCTCCATTCTTCTTGTTCCAACACTCCTTCTTCAAGTGCCCTCTCATGCCACAGTTGTAGCATTTGAGATTCTTTCTTCTTCGAGATTTTGATCTACCATGATCTTGGCTCCCACTGGGGCCACGTTCTGTTGATCTGCCTCTCGTCATCGTTAAAGCTTCTGCTTGCTTCGAACTTTCTGACCTTTCCTCCTTATTCTTGCGCCTGGATTCTTCTTCAAGGATTGCACCGGCAACATCATCAAAGTGAAGAGTGTCAGCAACATTGTTGTTTGTAATGTTGATGATGAGTTGATCATACGAATCTGGTAAACTCAAGTAAAAGTTACGCACGCGTTCATTTTACGCTATTTTGAAATCGATCTTTGTGGTGAGCCAATAGCGTGTTCAGGGTGTTAATGTGATCCGTCATTAATGTGGATTCACTCATTCGAAGAGTGTAGAGTTTCCTCTTCAAGAATATTCTTGTGTGAAGTGACTTAACCTCGTACAATTTGTTAAGTACATCCCAAATCTCCTTTGCAGTCTTCTTTTCTGCAACACTTGACAAAACTGAATCCGCCATTGCTAGGTGCAAATTGGCAACAACATTGTCATCCTTCTCTTTCCACTTTTCATCAGTCATATTTGTGGGTCTGCCTTCAATTGCTTCAAAGCAATTATCCTTCCTCAGAACTGCCGCTACCTTCAATTTCCACAGGGAGAAATTACTCTCATTGAACTTCTCTATCTCAAATTTTGCTGCCATGGTTGTACACGAACCGAACCGGATTACACTATTTCACCGTGAATAGCACAAGATATCGTGAAACAGATTGCACGTATCCCGTATACCGTAACAAATCCAAAGATATGTTAACAATTACCGTAAAGTATACAACCACATGTGTGAATAGTAACCGTGTAATACGTGAATAGTACTATATACCGAAAAAGTAGCAGAGTCTGTAAAGAGTGCACCAAGTAAGTTCCCAGGAAAGAGAGGTGTCGCTAAGCGTACTTAAAAACCTTGTCTTTCCTTAGCGTAACTTTACTAGACATACACTTTTATACTACCACACTATTTCCAGGTAACAATTCTTTTACGATGTGGCAGATCGCATAATCTTTGCAACCACAAAGCATACTAAGAACCAACACCTTCCTAAAGTGGCCTTGTGAGAATAGTATCACCAACCTTAGAGCTCGATACCACCGTTAGGTACCGCAGTATCGTAATGGTGTCACACAACTAAAATAAGAGACGAGAAAATAAAGAAATGAACACACAAAATTTACGTGGAAAACCCTCAACAAATAAGGGAAAAACCACGGGGCAAGACCAGAAGAATTTTACTATGTGGAAAAATATTACAAGAATACCTCTCACAAAATACCTCACAAATACTCTCACAATACTCTTGTTGAGTATAAGAAATAATAAAAGAGAAAGAAGAGAATGTTTGGGATGATTTATAAAAGCATTACTAAGCCTCCTTATATAGGCTCCAAAGCCTTCACCAAAGCAAGAACCCACCGATGTGGGACTTGCTGTAACATTTTCTAATAAGAGAGATTTGGGTGATCGGTTATGGCGCTCAATCCAGAATCATGTCCATGCTATTAACAGTGTGCTTAGGAAACCTCTTGCATCTCATGGAGGGAGCAATACTAATCGGAATATGGCTTGTAGGATGCCTCTGCATGTGTGTTTAAGATGAATGTTGATGACTTCTTTTAAGTGAATGGCAATAGTGCACCTTGTGGTGGATTACTCAGAAATGATAAAGCCGAATTTGTTAAAGGTTTTCACCGCAATGTTAGCTAATCTTGTAATTCAAGTTGGTCCGAGATGTGGGCGCTTTTATTTAGGTGAATGCTAGCTCGTGAGCTCTGTTTGAAAGACATTATCTTTGAACTTGATTAACGGTACGTCAGTTGTCCAAATGGTTCATAAGGGATTTGCAAACAATCCTTCACTCAACTTTTTAGTTGAAGAAATTTTGGCTTTGATTCGGTTGCCCAATTGGAAGGTGGTCATAAACCACATCACACGTGAAGCCAACATTTATGCTGGCTCTTTAGCTAGAAAGGACCACATGGCCACTTAGTTGATATGTGAGCACCCGCGCGTAGAGAAATCGATTTATACTTGTATAATATAAACTTAAAAAGTCTTACACCATTAATAACATATATTTTTTTTCTTTTTTTTTGGTAAGCCAAAATATATTGTATAACTTATATAACATTTAATTTTTGTCTATCTAACCATTAAATTATAACTATTTCTTACCTTTATTATTTGTGTCTAATAAAAATAGTCCACTTATTCAATATTTTTCATATAACCGTTACGATATGCATTTTTTATTATTTTAAAAAGTAAGCAGTAAGTTATGAATAATTATTTCGGTGCCCCAAAAATATTTTAGAAATTTGTTAATATGTTGTTCTTCCTCTTTTCTCTTGGATGTTTAGAATGCCCATTATATTAGAAAAAAGTGAATAATCAAGTAGCAGTAAATATTTATCGATGCCAACTTGTTTTCGATATCTAGGCTCCATCGGAAGAAGAAAAAGAGAAATCAAATCTATGTCGGGAGAAGAAGAACCATGAAATGGTATATAAAGATGAAGAAGAGAGAATACAAAGAGACATCATTGAGAAGTTTTTGATAAAAAATTATTATTTAGTTTTAAAATTGTATATCTACAATTTAAAAAAGTAAGATGACTAATTCAAGGTAATTAAAATGGATTTAATGACGTAGATACAAGCTCACTTGGGTACCGTACCCAATATTTCCATCGGGTACCGGAGTGCTCACCTAATTTTTATTCATATCAATCATGCATTAAATAATTTTGGTTCAATAATATATTATAGTAATTGTTAATTTAAGACTAAACCTACGTACAGTTTATGGAAACTGTTCCTGTGTTGTTAGAACAATACACCTGTTGTATTTATTAACAAACATCCTAACACAAATAACAAATTAACTCTGTCCTCCCTATGTGATATTTTAATCGAAAAGACTTAATTGTACTTTTGGTTCTCATGTATTTTGATTATGCGATTTTAGTCCCCTTAAATTCTAATTGAGCAAATTGTATCCTCTAAGTATCGCAATTGTGTGATTTTGGTCCCTCGGGTTCTAATCAAGCGAATTGAGTCCTCTAAGTATCGCAATTGTGCGATTTTAGTCATTTCGTTCAATTGTCATTCAATTTATAACTGAAAATGTTGTAAATATTTTTTATTTTTATTTTTATTTTTTAAGCCAACTAACATGCCGCATAGACTAAATTATGTGCTAGGTCATTCTCACATATGATACATCAGCATTTTTTATAAGAAATTAAATGACAAGAAGGATCAAAATCGTATAATTGCAATAACTGGATGACCCAATTCGCACAATTGGATCTTAAGAGATCAAAATTGCACAATCGCAATACCTGAAGGACCCAATTCGCGTAATTGAAACTAGGGGGACTAAAATCGCATAATAGAACCAAAAGTATAATTAATCCAATTGAAAAACAGTACAAATACCAACTGTTCCCAAGTTTTCTCCTTTAATTTAAGGTACCTCTGATTAAATGATGCAAGAGTGTTATGTACCCCAAAAAAAAAAAAATGATGCAAGAGTGTTACAGTTTTATACCAATTAAATTTTTTTTATCGGAGTTTTATAGTATCAATTTTGTTATGTGTACTCTGGACAATTATTATATATTTTATTTCTTGTGCATTATGAAGCAAGCCTTTGTTGCTCTATATAAGGTTGTTTCAAACGTCTAGTCCTAATTCAACTTCAAAGCCGAGCTCTTCAATTCACAGGTAAGTTTCATGAGAGTGTAGTCAGATTTCACGGGACAGAGTTCTCCCAAACACTTCAATATGGCTTCTTCAACGGTGGAAACCTGCAAATTTGAGGATATGCTGCAGGTGGACATTGAGAAGAATGCACAGGATGTAAGGTCTCAGTGGGTACTTAACGCTCCTGAGCCCCCAAGTCCCTGGCGTGTGGCTGCAGATTCTGTGAGGAAAACCATCTCGCAGTGTCGAGAAAATTTTTCCTCTCTCAGAGATCAACCCTGCTGCACACTGCTTTCAGTTTTGCAGGTCATTTTTCCTATTCTTGCCTGGGGCAGAAACTACACTGCAGCTAAATTCAAGAAAGATTTTCTTGCAGGCCTCACTATTGCCAGTCTCTGTATTCCCCAGGTAATAATTTTAACGACAAAACTTACCTACGGTACCATAAGTGCTTAGGTGCTGTTTTACACTAAAAACATCAATAACTACTCGTAACTTTCTTTCCGTAACTGCCTTTGAAATATCAGTTTTTATGATTTTTAGTGCAAAGCAGCAGTTGTATAGCACCTATGGCAGTAGCTAAGCTTTTTCCTAATTTTAGTTAAGTTACCACTTACCTTTTGCAATTGATATCATGCAAATAACAATAAGCATTTTTTTATATGAAAATAACAATAAACATTCGAGATAAGAAAACATATTAACTCATATATATGTTTGGTTTCATGTTTCAATGCAATTGCAGAGCATAGGGTATGCGACCTTAGCAAACCTTGATCCTCAATATGGCCTTTGTAAGCTACTTAATTTTTATTTTATTTTATTTTATTTTATTTTTTGTGTGTAGGTATATGTTTATCTTGAAATTGGTTAACGAATTTGTGTAATAAAATGTATGCATGAATTAGATACGAGTGTTGTACCACCGCTTATCTATGCTGTAATGGGAACTTCAAGAGAGATAGCAATTGGTCCCGTCGCTGTTGTTTCGCTGCTGTTATCCTCAATGATCCAGAAATTAGTTGACCCTGCTGTTGATCCAGTGGGTTATACAAAGCTTATTTTTCTTGCTACTCTCTTTGCTGGTATATTTCAGACTGCGTTTGGACTCTTCAGGTGAAAAATATCTAACTATATATTAAGCTCTTTTTTCCTTTTTCATTATTTTTATTTTTTCCGCGCAAGGTAACTAGCTATTTTGTTTGAGAATAATAATTTGGACTTAATTTGACAATTAACATGCAGGCTGGGGTTCCTTGTGGATTTTCTATCCCATGCTGCAATTGTTGGATTTGTAGCAGGAGCAGCTATTGTGATTGGCCTTCAACAGTTGAAGGGACTGTTTGGAATCACTCATTTTACCACCAAAACCGACATAATCTCTGTCATGAAAGCTGTTTGGGGAGCACTTCATAACCCCGTATACATACTACTTTCCCTATCTGGCCGTTTTCTTTTTCTTAATTTTGTCTATAAAAAATAGCACATACTTAAATTTGATGGATCAGCTGGTGCCGATTATTAAACATATTAATTCAAAAAGTCAATATTAACTTTATTTTACTCATAAACAGAATTTATGACTTCACCTTTTTCTTAAGGTAATTTTCTTTTATTCGTTTAATTCTTAAGTCAATATATGTTTGATTTTATTTATTAAGATTTTAGTTCTAACTCATTCTTAGAAAACCAGCTTATAAGGTGATACATGTCATTTACTTAAAAAGTATATAATGTGGTGGGTGGCCTAATGGGTCTAGAATATGTTTTGATAGCATATTAGGATTTTGAGTCTAACTCATCCTTACAAAACCGACTTATAAGGTGGATGATGTCTTTTATTTATAAACTCTTTTGGGGTCTTATCGGTAGTTTATGTGGAACTTGAGTTTTTCTCAATATTATTATACTCCCTCCGTCCCTTAATATACGATCTTTTTGGTAAATTTTTCTTGTCCCTTAATATAAGACCATTTTCAAATACCAATGTGCATTAATATTATTTTTTTTTACAAAATTACCCCTATACCAAGGTGCATTAATTCTCTCTCTCTTAATAGTCTTGAAAGATGAGAAGGGTAACTTGGGAAAAATAGCACACATTTTGTACAAATTTAATGCTAATAACTAACAAAACTCACTTTTTTAAAGGGCGTGAAATAGTCAAATAGGGTTCTATATTAAGGGACGGAGGGAGTATATTCAATTATTATATATTTAATAATATTAATTATAGATATTTTGAAATTATTTATACTATGGGCATTTATTTCAAGTTATGTAAATTCATTTTCGAGAATAACATTCTCTCATGAATGCAACGATGGGAATTCATTTTTTTTTTGGTACATACAACGATGGGAATTCTAATCCTGTGTATTATTTGAAAAAGTTGTTTGACAAACCTTTATAACAATTCTAGGAACAAGATAATTATAGAAATTAAAAAAAAATTATATATAGATTTTATTTCCACCTTTCTGGAATCCATTTTCCCATTCCTCCCTTAAAAATATTTTAATGGAAATACGGATTTGCATGAGAATCTTTTATACCAAGAATAATTTTTTGAAAACTTGTAAAAAAGGAATACACACTCTCCATTATGTCAGTTCTATATTTAGTTCATTTAAAAAATTTTGATTAATTAATTTATTTAAAATTTGACGGTAGAAATGCAGTTAGTTAAAATTTGCAATAACTAGTAATATTATTCTATCATGTTAATACTAGCATATGTTGAATTACAGTGGAACCCTCGTAATTTTATCCTCGGAGGCTTCTTCTTGGTCTTCATCCTAACGGCTAGATTTCTGGTGAGTGATCTCGCTGAACTAGCTCAAGCTAGCTAGGTACTTATTCACTCTTTTGCCTGCAGCACCGGCTGGGTTCTTTTTTTTTGTTGTTGTTGCTTTTTTCCAATTTCTGTTTGAATTGAATTACTATTGAATTCCCTTAAATTGATGTTTAATATACTGCATGGTCGGGGCTAATTCCCAGGGTAAAAGGAAGAAGAAGCTGTTCTGGTTGGCATCAATCTCTCCACTTGTATCTGTTATACTATCAACTCTAGTAGTTTTTCTAACACGAGCAGATAAAAATGGAGTTAAAATTGTGAAACACGTCAAAGGTGGAATGAATCCAAGCTCCATCCATCAGTTAGACTTTAACAATCCCCATGTTGGAGATGTGGCCAAAATTGGACTGGTTGTTGCTGTTGTTGCCCTTACTGTGAGTAATTATAATTAATTACCAATTAATTATATGTAATCCTCTACTTAATTAATTAATGTCTATGACAATACAGTTCCATTTATTCGATCTCACTTTCATTTTTTTTTTATTAGTTTATTTTTCCTTTCATGTTGATACAACTTGGTGCCTTACCCATTATATAGGAATCTGTTGCTGTTGGACGATCTTTTGCATCCATCAAAGGATACCAACTTGATGGAAACAAGGAGATGATGTCAATTGGCTTCACAAACATCATAGGATCTCTCACCTCCTGCTATGTTGCAACTGGTACTTTATTCTAATTTTTACCTAATTCTTAACTAACTGAGATGAAAATAACAAAATTGAAGGTGTTTTGCCCCCTCAAATGCTGCTATTAAATGTTATGATGAAAATTAACTTGAAAATTAAACAAATCAAAACGGGAGTGACATTTGATCGTAAATTTTAAAAACAACTTCAAGTGTGTATGTGCGCTTATGTGTTTGAAGGCAACAAAAGGCTTGTTAGGTGATTTATTAACAACTTATTTGAGTTTATTTACTGGTATAAGTACTTGTGTGAATGTGAGAGAGTTTATGGAAATGACAAAATCTATATCAAGTTGTAACTATCAAGTTCGTCATGTTCTTTGTTAAATACATACATATATTCATGAAACAATTTGATTTGACATTATCCACTCCTTGAAACATGATAGGGCAGTTACCAACAACTTTTTTGTTTTTCTCAGTTAAAAACATGACGAATTTGGTAGTTTGAACTTGATCTAAGTTTTATCCTTATGAAAATAGTTTGTGACATGTCTATAAGCTATTTTCAACTAATTTTAATAAGCTTGTAAGGATAGTTTATGAAAACGGCTTATAGCTTTGTATGAAAATAATTTAACTCTATATTTTTTTTATTATAGAAATAACTTATATATAATCAATTATATATGAATATCTCTCGTTGATTTTATTAGAACACAGAATATATATACAACTTTTTTCCCTAAATTCAAGGAAACTATGTATATTACAGAATTTTTTTTTTTGGTTGGATAGTGTATTACAGGATTTGCTTATGCGCGCATTCTTATTGCATATTCGGGAATGTTTTGTCATCAAAGGACAATAGATGAAAGATTCTTATATAGTAATTAATTGTGATGTGATGTGATGAGATTCCTGGAACATGTATATTATTAACTTTTACTGTTTTCGGTATCTTTCAAGTCTTAGACAATATACCAAACCTAAGAAAAAATTACTCCAATAACATTAAATAATATTTGAACTGAATCCATGAGGTTTTTCTCTTGAAAAATGCTTAACAGTACGAAACGAAACATACGAATGTTGCTCCACGTTTTTTTTTTGACTTACGGATGCACGGTTATGCAGTAGTACGTTATATTTGTTCCGGTTTGTAGGTTTCGTTTCGTACCATCCAACACTCCTCTTTCCTCTTTTGACCTCTTCTTATTGGAAAAATAAATAAATTGAGGAACTTTGAGGGGGTGTGGGAGCCCTATTTGATCGAACATTGTTTTATGCTTTACATTTTGTTTCTCTGAATCTGATGGCTCTGCCCTAGCCGCACTAGTGCTACCGCTACAGAGGATTTTTTGATGTTACTCCCGTCGGTTTGAAATATAAATAAAAAAAGTCTATGTATTTAGATTAAATACATATACTTTTTAACTTATAATTCAGACCGGACGGAGTATTTGTTTGCTAAATATATTAACTAGTGAAGCGTTTTGTGGCAGGTTCGTTCTCCCGTACTGCTGTGAATTATGCGGCTGGCTGCGAAACTTTAGTATCAAACATTGTGATGGCAGTTACCGTGTTGATATCACTGCAGTTTTTGACGAATCTCTTGTATTATACCCCAACTGCTATTATTGCCTCAGTGATCCTCTCTGCTCTACCAGGACTCATAGACATCACTGAAGCTTACAAAATTTGGAAGGTTGATAAGCTTGACTTTCTTGCTTGCGCTGGAGCCTTCTTTGGGGTACTGTTTGCTTCTGTGGAGATTGGTCTGCTAGTTGCGGTAATCATTGGCACTAGTTCCTTATCATCTCTTGTGACATGACTTAATTCACTCTGCAACTATATATACATATATATATATATATATATATATATATATATATATATATATATATATTAGTAAAAAGCACTATTTAATATCCCCCTATTAAATATTTATTCATTTATTGAAAACATTTAATTATTTAAAATAAAATTAACAGTTTTTTAATATTAGTAATATTTAATATTTTGCTGTTAATTTTTTTTTTGTGTACTTCAATTGGTGAACACTTCAATTCCATGTCAGTTTTTGCTGCTGCTGCTGTTATCGTTATTCTAATGGTTTTTTTATTGACAAATGACAGTGAGTTAGTATTTTTCCTTGTTATTGGGGGGAGAGGAAAGCGAATCCCTACCTCCTTATTATTCTCTTCCTTAAGTGTCCCAAGCCAACCACTTAGGATTTTTTTTTTTAGAAAACGCACCAACCACCTAGGATTGGGACCCTTGTTCTAATGGGTTAGAGAATGTCGCTCAACTATGTTACTATTTTAAGAGAATCAATATATATGTATGGCCAATGCTATAAGTACTACTATATATATATATATATATATATATATATATATATATATATATATATATTCTTGAAGAATCAACACACTAGCATATCTTTATTTTACATCACTCACTTGCTCTTCAAATGTTCACTTCACTATAAATAATTTTTTTTATAGGCAAATGTTAGTATGTTAGTTGTTATATTAAATTATAGATAATAAATAATAAATTATAGATAAATGATACTTTTGTGTTTTTGTTTATAGATACAATTTAAGGTGAGTAGATGATGTACAAGTCCAAGTGAGGGAAAACCTACGGGCTCTAAAAGTACTTATAAAGAGATTTATATTTATCTCTCCCAAAAGAGACCAGTGAAGGCTAAAAACCACAAACTTGTCGGATACAACAAACTTGTCGGATACAAGTCAACCTTGTCTTATTCCACTGGATCAACCCCTTGCGTTAAATGCTACTTTTATATTCCTGGTTGTCAAAGCACCACCAAACTTAAATTATGAAATGCAATACTGATTCAGTCTATCTGTGAACATAATGACCCTTCGAGTGGATATAGATCTGTTAGCTAGCTTGCAACCCGATTCTACTATTCAAGAGTATGTGTGTTTTCATAGCCAAACTGAGAAATTCAACTATCCATATGAATTGGTGATGGCATGGGCCCATAACTAATTACTTTTCCATATTATATAATAAGTATTCCCCACTACATCACCGGAACAACATATTCAGCACCAAGTGTGATGCAGAATGGATGTGCGCCATTGAAAAACCCCACTGTCTTGTTGGGACACATTTTATCTTGAAAACTAAAGCCACCTAGTCAATTCTCAAATTGGAATTATATTCCTTAGGTTGCAATCACTTGAGTGATATTCCTAAAGTTGCAATCTCTTTATAAGGTGCAAGGTCAACTTGTTTCTTTGCTAGAAATGGCATAGCTAGAGTTATAGCTTTCCTTTGAAAGTTACAATTATGTACAATTATTCATCCACAAATTTAACAGTGTTTTCTGGCAGAAACGTCCTCCACATTTGCCACAAGATATTCCAAAAATATAGGAAAAGTATTGCTTAGGCCTAAGGGATGTATATTATTTATGATGCGCCCATTAATTAAAATTTGGATTCTCTTAATTGGCAGGTGGTAATATCGTTTTCAAAGATCATTCTCATCTCAATTCGACCAGGCACAGAAACTCTAGGAAAACTTCCTGGAACAGATTTGTTTTGCGATGTCTATCAGTATCCTATGGCAGTTGAGATTCCTGGGATTGTGATTATACGTGTCAAGTCTGCGTTGCTTTGCTTTGCAAATGCCAATTTCGTTAGAGAAAGGTATTATTAATTTGCTACATATAATCAGTACTACAGTGACAAGGCTTATGAAATAAAAAATAATTATATGAAGTACGAAATTTTTTTTTTGATAAGCAAAAAAATATTATTAACGAGAGTACAAGGTACTCCAACCCATCAAATACACTATATGAAGTATGAAATGAAACATGCATATATAATTAACCTGATATTCAATTTTTGTTTCAAGGATCATCAAATGGGTCACTCAGGGAGAATCCGAAGATGACAAGGGAAATTCAAAAAGCACCATTCAACTCATAATTCTTGACACCTCGAGTAAGATTTTATTTTTTATCGACTTTTTCATTAGAAACAGAGGAAAAAGGAAAAAGAAATTAACAGAATGTAATGCATCCGTTACTTTTATTACTCATGTAATCATATGTAACTGACGTTTTATTGGATACCAGAATTTTTTTGGGGAAGTACATATATGGGTTACGTTGTTTCATCTATGACTGATTCGTGATTTTCTCTTGTGATAGATTTGGTGAACATTGACACCTCCGGAATTGCCTCCCTAGAGGAACTGTACAAATGTTTGTCTTCACATGGGAAGCAGGTAACTTCGTTTTTGTTTAAATTATATAAAAGGGCGTTTGTACATATACTCTCTCCGTTACCCAATATAAGGAGAAAAAAAAGTCCATGTATTTGGTCTAAATTTGGACCAAATATATAGGGTAATGGAGGGAGTATGTTAATTTCATTGTTTTGCACCTATAATTATTATGTTCAAGAAGTGTAATCATGTACTTGAGTGTAACATGCATAAATAATTTCTATATATTATATTCTTATATATCTCTTACGAATTACGATCCTTTTGACCTACTTTTTTTGTTGTTGTTTTATATAATTCCTCTCAGTTGGCCATTGTGAATCCAAGGTGGCAAGTAATTCACAAGCTAAAGGTGTCCAACTTTGTCAGCAAAATAGGTGGGAGAGTCTTTCTGAATGTCGAAGAAGCTGTTGCCGGCTGCAAGTGTGTGTTATAAGTTGTATGTATGATTACTAGCTAATTCAACTGATGTTCCGAACTGTCTCCGTATATAGGAATAGGAGATGCGTGTGGAAAAATAAAAGTGGTATCTAATAGTAGCTGTTTGTCTTGTTGAAAAAACATAACAGTACACGTACGTGACATTCGCTTGTGTGTTGGATTTCCAGTCCCAAAGTACGTTATGCACGGAATGGGACATTAGAATAAGTTATCTCGTAACAATTCTTATTGGAGATGTACTATATGCTATGTTTCTGTTCATGTATGTGCTTAATAATATAGTACCTAATTGATGTCAAGCTGATTAATTAGGTGTTGAATGGTAATTATATTTCACACTCCTAAGTTTACATTACTCCTAGGTTTTTTATTTTCAATAAAAAATGAGAGACTCGTGTAAAATTTTGGAAGTTATAAAATGGTTATTTCTCTTAGTGTTAAAATGAATATGCGAACCGCACCTAAATTATTATTTTTTGACAGCCCTTTATCAAAAAAAAATAAAAAAAATTAAATGGTTTCACGTTAAATAACATAATCATTGCGGAGTTGGAAATTTAAGAAAAGTTGAGTGGTAAGTGCGTGATGTTCTTAAACGGAATTACGTCTAAATTCATATGGGATAATGGACGATGATCTAAAACACTGATACTAGTAACAACCTTTCTAGCTCCCTAAACATTGTTGACAAATCCACGTTAAGCACTGCTGCACGCCTGCAGATTACTTTGTTACCGTACTGCTTTAAAGACGCGTCTAGATTCAATGTACACTGAATATCCTCCTCTCCTCTCCTGTTTTTGTTTTTTTTTTGTTTTTTTTTTTTACAGATGAATTCCCTCTTCTTAACTCGGCTTTTTTTTTTGGGTACATTTTTTTTTTTTTTACAGATGAATTCCCTCTTCTTAACTCGCCTATTTTTTTTTGGCACATTCTTAACTCGCCTTTCTTCCAATAGTTTCTTAATTTTTTATGCACACATCTCAAATGATGAAAGTGTTTACTCTCTCCATATTCCATTTAGGCTCTGATAAGATAAAACCGTTAGCTTATAGCGGATAAGTTTGTAGTAGCTGTTTGATAACTACGAGTAGCTTATACTAGTAGCATTTTTTACTAATTTATAGCATTTTTTCAGATGTTACTTGAAGTGGCGTTTGAGTTTATAGCTTATAGCGTATCATTTTTTCTCTCGTTTATATCTTTATTATTTTAGTTAAATTCCTTGTTTATCCTCTAATAAATAAAGTAAAAAATTATTAATCCTTACGGTCTCTCTTATTAATTAAAATGTCATTTTATGTCATTTTGTATTTATCAGTTAGTTCAACCGCTAGTTAACGTTATCAAACACTTTAAATTCAATATGCTAACATGTAGATCTCCATTTCTTTTGAGAAATGAAGATGATCTTTACTCGTATTATATTAAGTGTCAATTATCAATTCAAATGTCTTAAGAAAATATTAATTACTACGTCATAAGAGCTTTTTAGCCAACTCTCTTCCACCAATGAACTAATTAAAAGCATTAATTTTGTCTACAATTTGTATTTTTTTCCACCAAACTACCTTTGAATTAATTGGAAAGTCATAATAACTATTCATATTCTCAAGCTCACTTTTATCTTCTCAAGCTCACTTAATCTTGTAAATCACCACATTTATTATTTTTTACAAAAAAATGTAAATTAAATAAGGGCAATATGGTAAAAAATTAATTAATGCAAGAAAGATGTCTTATAAAATGAGAGAAATGAATTGGCCAAAACACTACTATATTTTGGGACGGAGGGAGTATCATTTTTAAGGCAAATTTATTTGTGTTGACTAAAATATCCTTAGTGTAATATACGTTAGGTGAAATAACTAGTATTAATTAATACTCCTTCTGGACTCAATTATAAGCAAAATTAGCTACTTTCACACTTATTAAGAATAATAGTTAAATACATTTAATTTTTTTGATTTCATGTAAAAAAGGAAATGCATTTACTAAACTACCTTTAATCATATAATGGTTCTCTCCTCACAATATGAATGAATTAAATTAAGGATATTTTTGGAATAACAACATTAAATATGGATAATTGCTTATAATTGAGTCCACCAAACTTAGAGATTTTTTTTTGCTTATAATTGTGTCCGAAGGGAGTATAGAGTATTTGAGATACAAATAAATAATGATATTATTGAAAAAAAAGTAATTAACACTCTCTTGATATTCCAAAATGACAAATAATTTGATACATATAAATATTTCAAATAGGACACTTAGTTTGTGTTGGGTTCTATGGTTACGAAAATTGATTTTGACAGAATTAATTTTGTAAATTTGATTTTAGTTAAAAGTGAGTTGAAGGTAAAGTTTTTTATATTTGAATACATTCACGAAAAAATTGATTTTTATCGATTGATGTAGTTTGAATAGTTTTGATTAAAATTGTTTTGAGTGTGTAATGAGAGAAGATACACGGTCACTTTTGAAATAAATATGAGAATCAATTTAGGTCCACCGTGAAAGTTAGAAATCTCGTCTTCTAGATAAAGTTGATTTTGTGACTGGAATGAATTTAACTTTGTTGAAGCCAAACATAAAATTTTGTGGTCAAACCACATTGGACTGATACAAACGCACAACAAGAGCATTAATGTGAGGCAGGGGAAGTAATTTTTTCCCTCACCCTAGTATGTGCATACAATAACACTTATTTGGTTGGAGGAAAGAAAATGAAAGGAAAAAAGAGAGAAAAAAAAGTATATTATTTTTTAGTTGTTTACTTCGAGAGAAAATGAAAAAAAAATTAAAGGCTTGTAAACTTGATTTCACAAAATAATTTCTGTTTTTATTTTTAATTTTGATTTATAAAATGATTATATTTTTTTACACTATTTTTTTTAAAGTTTTGTACAAGAAAGTGAAACTAATCAAAAGTTGTCAAGTAATAAAAATGAAATATAATAAAACGGAATAAAAATCGAATCGAGGATAAACTATAATGTCTAATATTTAAATGGTTTATGTTAGTTTTCGTCACAATTTGAGGTGAAAAATATAAATGTGGAACTCACATAACTTTTTTCCGTTCCTCACTTCTTTTTTTGTTCCCATCAAGCGAAGGTTTCTTTTTCTTCTTGTGATAAGTTGTTTTTTCTTTTCTCATAGAATGAACCATTCCTAACAAACGCCTGATTAGACAAAAGAGAAAGAAAAGAGGATGTCCCAAGAGTTTGTCCAAGGGTTGACCTCGGCTAGATCAAGACAAGGGGATAGTCCCCACACCCTCCCATACAAGAGAAGAACGACATAACACACAAGGTATGTGCACTGTTCAATTAACCTTTGCACAACCATACTCTCAAACTGATTTGAGCCTCAGAGGTCTTTGTAGATACCCACACCTACCGCTCTCAACTAGAACTCACCGGAGAGGTTCAAACCTTGGACCAACAAACGAAGGCCCGGACAAGTTGTCGACCCATAGAGGATTTGGAACAAAGTAATAGCGCCGTTTGTGGGAAAAGATAAAGTTATTCTCATCATCTTTATAGCACTATTAGGACATTAACAATGGTGCAAACTCATTCTCAACAACAATTGCCCTAGAATTAAAAAAATATAAAATGGACAAGTCATGGGTACCATCCACGACTTTGTCCTATAATGAAAAATATATATAAATAGGCCTAGCATACACAACTTTTCCCTAAATTTAAAAAAAAGGAGGGGGGGAGAGGGGCAAGTCGTAAATACTAACTCCAACTTACCCCAGACTCAAAAATAAAAAACTGTTTACACCACCTTAATAATTATGACATCAAATTACACCAAATTGATAAAAAAGGGTCCACGAACCCATTGGAACTCCCTATAAAAATGAATGACCAAGGTAAATGTGTCCCTACCGTTAAGATCCTCCCTGTAAAGGGTATGTGATGGAATCATACCACCAAAAGCAGGTGTGCACCACCAGCAAGCAAAGAGAGCGCCTAGTACCAATCAAACGCAGAGCCAGTCAGCTGTGTATCCCAGAGGTAGGGGATTTATCTTGAGCACCCGGAACAATAGGGATTTGGTCTTGCAAAAGAGAAACCTTACATAGGCCAAGATAGGAAAAATGGGGCCCACACACCGTCCATAAGAGAAAAGGGATAACATCATACATAAGGTATCTGCATTGTTTCATTAACCTAAGCACAATCACACCTCAATACTAACTTGAGCGTCATATTGCCTTTGCACTTACCCACCCTTTGTCACATTATGCCGCGTCCAGGAGGAACCACCAACCTTAACTAATTATTGAAAGCCCAGGCTAATTTGCAGCCAGTAAGGATTTGGAATGGAGCAATATGCTAGTTTTGTAAAAAAGCAAAATAGAGAATTAGTAACCTGGTAGTTAGGACCA
This sequence comes from Calophaca sinica, assembly GCA_037113605.1. Lineage (NCBI taxonomy): Eukaryota > Viridiplantae > Streptophyta > Magnoliopsida > Fabales > Fabaceae > Calophaca > Calophaca sinica. Next base: position 45,335,852 of record CM073735.1, read on the forward strand.
ACTCCTAATACAACCACTATCATTTGCAAAAACAAAAGCAATAAGCACCAATTCTGAACGAAGCATTAAAAAACCCAATAAGATGTGATTTGGTCCAATAGGATCATTAAAGAAGGAAAGGAGGTAATCTGAAAGACATTGAACTCTATCATAAACAGAAATCACCTATTTAATTTGCCGCAGGAAAGTTTCACTAGTAAGACAATAACCACAATCAAAAGACTCCATGGAGTTATATCTTATGATGCTCAAAGTTTTACATACATTAACCTTGATACTTTCTTGAAAAGAACAAGATAAGTTTGATTCAGTTTACTACAGAGATGACATAAGTTTCCAACACAACTACATACTGGTAATGCTTGAAACATAAATGAGGCTGTGGCATATAGCTGTGGAATCAGCCACGGCCAATTATTTTCATATTACACATTGACAAAACACAAATAAAATTCACTAAGTTGAAGAAAGTACAATTAACATTAATTATATTAAACTAGTACAGCAGGCTTTAGAGGGATAAGTGCTTTCTTAATTCTCTCCACAGCTTCCTCTAAAGTAGTAAGAGATGCTGCATAAGAGATGCGGATACAAGTATCATCTCCAAATGCACTCCCCGGCACCAGGGCAACCTGTAAATAAAAAATATCATTTGAAAATTTTCTGCTGATGAAATATTTCTTAAATCTCAAAAAGCCATTAAATTTCAATGTGTGTATCTACCAGGCCCTTGTCCAGAAGGTATCGACAGAGGGAGTCAGAATTCTCAATCACACCAAACCCTTCAGCTTCTCTTCCATAATAAGAGCTGAAGTCAATGAATAGATAAAATGATCCCTGCAAGTGAAAACAATAGTATATATATGAGGTATAAAAGTTGACCATACAAGAAAAAAGAAGAGACAGAAGAACAAACCTGAGGTTCTGATATTTTAACACCATCCATTTCTCTAAAACTTTTAACCAAGAAATCCCTTCGCTCCCTGAATGCTTTCACCATGGTAGAAACAGCCTCGCCACCTGCATAGCCTAGTCCTAATGCAGTGACAGCAGCTTTTTGAGATATACTACTTGCCCCTGAAGTGAACTGTATTCAATAACATGTGTCACACATGTTATGTTACATGTACATTATAAACACTAATTAACACTACCCCAACCCTTTCCAACTGGTAAAATCTAAGTATCTATTAAATGTCTTAGAACAAAAAAAAATCAAGACAAATTTGTTGTTTGTGTCTACATTGTTGACAAAAGCAGCAATGAAAAATATAGAATACCTGACTTTGAATCTTTCCGCATGCTGCAACAAAATGTTTTGGACCAGCAACATACCCAACCCGCCAACCAGTCATTGCAAATGTCTACAAGAACACAATTTAAAAAGCATCATATTCCAACCTAGATTCTCTACATTGTCATAATTTACAAACATACTAAAAATTAAAAAATACAGAATTTGCATTGAGTTGAAAACAAAAAGAAGGAATCAACAACAGTACAAATATAGTAATTAGAAGTTACATTCTATCAATACAGGAAGATACCATTAAGGACTAACCTTAGAAAATCCATTAACAGTTAGGGTTCTGTCCCACATGCCGGGTAAAGAGGCAAAGCTTGTATGAGATGCAGGTGCATAAATTATGTGTTCATAAATTTCATCAGAGAGAACCTGTACAAAACAGCCATAGATATTTTCAAAGGAAATTATCATTTAGGAGACACATTCAAGTGTCATATGGATGTATTGTATGTCTGTACCAGAAGCCTGGGGTGGTTTGATACTATTTGGGCTATTTCTTCAAGTAATTTCTTAGGGTAGACTGATCCTGTTGGGTTACATGGCGAACAAAGAATAAGCAGTCTCGATCTTTCAGTAAGGTTGGATTCAAGGAGTTTGGGATCCAAAAGAAAATTATCAGATATGTTGGTTGGAAGAAACACTGTTGTTGCATCAGCCAATCTTGCCATTTCTGGGTAACTCACATAGAATGGAGATGGAATTATGACCTGAAGCAGTCACAGCAAAAGGTAAATAAGAACCACCACATCTTACAAAGGAGAAGGGATGAAAAGGAGAGCACTGCTGATGTTGCATATGTTATTGAACTCAATTTTGTTTTTCTCCTCCTTTTGTCAGCATAAATTTTGCATGCATTGAACATTTTATTCAGCTTTTATAATAACCAAGGTTAAAAAAAAAAAAAAAAAGGTCCACGACCTCTGGGCCACAAAATCACGACTTTTGACATTTTCGCAACCCCGATTGAGGTCGCATCAGCCGTATTTGACTATAATTCTCCGCAATATCAAGAATTGCAGTGCGATCGTGATTTAAAACCTTGATGATGACTTAGCAGCATGAGAAATGCGAATGCTTATCGTAGAGGATAAGGCCATTACATTACATACCTCATCTCCTGGGGAACAAACTGCAAGCACTGCTTGAATAACACTCTGCTTAGCTCCATTACTGACCACAATTTGATCAGGAGTATATGTGATTCCATTCTCCTCTGCAACAATAGTGCTGGCATATTGTCAAATTCCACATCTAACAAAAATAATAATAATAATAAGAAAATCAAGAAATATGACACGTGAAGAATCTAAAGTAACCCTGTAGCTTATGACAAATTGCTTGGCGTAGTTGTAATGTTCCTGCATTTGGGGTGTATCTTGTGTAACCTTCACGAATTGCATTCATCCCAGCCTGCCATGCATGTCCATATGTTATGACATGACATGATCATGATATACAAACCAAAAAAAATGAAAAGAAATAGAACAAGCAATTTTATTGGAAAGTTAGCGAAGAAAGTGAAAATTACAAAGAATTAATTAACCTCAGCTATAACAGGTGGTGTGTTAAAATCAGGTTCACCAGCAGCTAAGCGAATAACGGGAACTCCAGCTTGTGAAAGAGCAGTGGCCTGGTCACTTATGGCTATAGTCTTGGAAGGTTTAACAGCATTAACTCTTGGGCTCAAAGAAATATCAACGTCGTCTGTGTCATCAAAGTTGCTGCTCTTTATCTTTGCTTTCACCATCACATTTGTTTTCTTCAGCTCAACGTGTTTTCCTTTCTGCAGTGCTCTACAATACATTACAAAACCAAGACAGGCAAAGGTGTTAGCAGCAAGTGAAGCTGAAAGAAGCGAATGAATAATAGAATTTGAACTCGCCTGAGAGGAAGAGTACTGAACAAGGATGGAAAAGCGCGACGTGAAAAGCATTGGTCTCCAAACGGGATTCTGGAGATGGCGGCATTGTTGAGTGTCTTGGCCATACTGGAATTCACAAGGATGAAATACGTAGTTGGATTGGTGAATGAGAAAGAAGCAAAGCAACGGTTAAACTCCAAGAAAAGAAGAAGTGTGTCATATGATATGATGCCAGTAAGAAAAGGAAGAGGGGGAATGGGGTTGGTGGGTGGGAGGGAGATGGGTGCGTGCATGCGTTCAAGTTCTAGGTAGTGGAAGGAGAAGCAAAGCTAAGAGGAACTTTTCTTGTCTTTCGTCAGTAAACATAAACAATTATTTTCTTATTTTCTATTTCATTCTTTTCAACATCCCTGTCAGTCTCACGCCTTTCATGACTTCTCATAAAACGTAATAGGCATCACTTTAGTTTTCTTTCCTTTTTGTGTTAGTCTTTTTTTTTAGCGGCCTACTACGTACTCCTAATAGCGCTGAAAGGGCGCGTAGCGGGTTCAAACTTGCGCTCAAGCGTCCAAGCGGTAAATACTTTACCAGTTGTGCTAAACACCACGGACTTTTTTGTGTTAGTCTACAACATCAAATTCAATTTCACAAACGTAGACATAAAGCGTTAAAATATTAAAAGAAAGGAAAAAGCTAATTGTTATGAAAAACAACGAATTCATTTCATCCCGTTGGATTTGATTTTAATTTTAATCTGATGTGGCTTTTATTTATTTTAAAAATACAAAACCACAATAATAGCAATTCTCTAAGGGTGTGTTTGGTTCACGAGAGAAAATGTGAAGAGAGAAAATGTGAAGAGGGAGTATGAAAAGAGAGAAAAATGTGAGAAATTGGGTAGATTTTGGGTATTGATTGGAATAAGTGAAAGAGAAGAGAAAAAGATAAGAGAGAAGTGTTAGTTATTTTTGAAAAGACATTAATATCCTTGACTAAAAATTTAAATAAGGAGAGATATAAGGAGAGAATAGGGGTATAAATTGGAAAAGGAGAAGAAAACTGACGCGGCTCACATTTTCTCGTCACCTGAGCGAAGAAATTTTTTTCCATGGATCCCACCCCCTTTTTTTTCTCTCTCGTCATTTTCAACTCAAACCATTCAGTAGAAAATGTCATTTTCTCATCATTCCACGTCGCATCATTTTCTCTCGTCGCATTTCATGCGAAAACAAACAGACGCTAAAAGAAAACGGAGTAGGTACGCGTTCGAGCATGCAGTATAGGCCTTTCAGTCATTGGGGCCTAACATTTAGACATGTGCAGGATTGACAATAGTTTTTTTTTAATTATTTAAAAAAATTTTGTAAAAAATTATAAAAGAAAGTTTGTTTTTTCCTTTTACTCTCAGTAAACTAACTTGCAACTATCAATTGTGAGCACTCCCAATTTGGTCATGGTGCACGTCACCTCCACTCAGCATGCATGAATGGTTGGCTTCTTTTATTCTCCTTTTGGGCTTGAACTTTGAGAAGATAAGAATAAAGACTGAAAGCATGTTTAATTATACATTTTAAAAACAGTTTTCTGTTTTTAAAAAACTAAAAAGAACAAAATTTGTTCTTTATTAATTTTTAAAACAGAAAACTGTTTTTAAAAAGTGTACTCAAATAGGTCCATAGTTTACAGTTTTGAGATTTAATCATGAAAATTTAAATTATTAATCCTCACTTCATCTGAAAGATTTGGAATCTCTTAGTCAGAAAATGTTATTTATTTCTTGTAATTGATCCTACTACAAGAATAAAGTCTTTTTAGGGTGACGGGGGAGAGATGCGATTAAGACTCGTTATATTTATTTATTTTTGGTACAAAAGAATCGTTATATAATTAGCCAAAAGATTAAGATTCATTATCATCAATTGAAAGACAGACGATACGAAGCCGGCCATACAATACAAGGAAAGAACATCACTACATCATTTTCAAATTGCATTTATTAACCCAATTATTAGTGGTATTCCACTCTCTGCACACTGATCGCGGCTTGCCAGGGAAAAGCATAACAAATAGTAGGGTGATTCAAAGAATTTTATTTCAACTGGAAAGCTTTTATCATAATATTTGCAACAATACAATGTTTTAATAGTTATAGTTACAATTCAGTATCCATCAAAAAATAGTTACAACCAGTAAGAAAGAAAATTAGCAAATTGGTGGAATACGGGAGAGAGGGAGTCTAAACCTTTCGTCTAGACATGTCAAATTAATTAATTGTCATCAGCCGAAATGAAGGGCTTTACAATGGAGTGAAGAAAATAATATTTTTAAACAAATTAAAATACTTCTTTACCTATGGGCAAACTTTCAACTTCAAGATTATATCCCTCCATCCTTTTTTTTTTTTTTAACATTCTGTAATTTCCATTTCACTTTCTAATGAAACAATACATATTCAATCAAATGAGAACACACACACAAAAACAAAAACCCTGCTCCCTATAGTAAAAGGAAGATGTTAGATGCATAAGAATTTGGTATTACATTTTTATCTCATTTTCTAATCAATGGAAGTGAGATAATGACGATGATGAAACAAAAGCAATATGCGAATATCAATTTGCAGCAAGTCAAAAGGAATGTGCCAAGTAAAATAGAAAGATCTAGCTTTTACTGCAGAATAATTCCATAAGGAAACCAACCCTAAAACAATACAATTCCCTATAAGAATTTAATGAATGTAATGCAAGAGTTTTGTTATAATCATCAACTTCTCAAGACTGTGTTTATTCTTGTGTAATAGAATTTTGTCAATCATATTTTGAAAGCTTGGAACAAGGTGTGAACCAAATAAGAATTTGGATTCAATGCTGTCAAAATGTGAGTCATTGCAATCATGAGATCGCAGTTATTGGAGGAAAGATCGAACGACTCAAACTTGAGTTTTAAATTCGATTTGTCAAAGTTGAAATATGATGCTTTCGATCTTCATCCAATGACTAGTGAACTCAAATCCAACCAAAATACACCTAATTCCTTTGATTTTTACTCCTCTAAAAGAAGCGTGCACTTAAGAAAAGGAAATACATAACTATTATTGTGTCAAGAGTATAGACCGAAATAAAAAAAAAAAAACATGTGCACCTATAATAAATTATGAAATCATTAAAATCTGCATCCATTGATGGTCATAACTCCGTACTTCAACCCTTCCTTCACTCCCACCTCCAAAGTTCCAACACAAAACTAAGTCCACCACCATTTTTGTCTTACAAAAAGAAAAAGTATTTTAAACTAACTAAAAAATGCTAAAGGTTAAATGATAGTAACATAAAAAGAAAGGAGTTAGTTACTATCAACTCCTAATACCATTATCATTCGCAAAGCAAAAACCAGTCGCATAACTAACGACGCATCAGAAAACTCGAGGATTCCAACTTCCAAGTGCTTCTCAAAAGCAGTTAAAAGCATACTAGGAATCAAGACTCGTATTTCCAACTCAAATTGCCAATCCAAATATATCACTTGGTATAACAGGATCACGCAAGACGGAAAGGAAGTAGTTTAGCAAGGATACCATCTATCATCAACAGAAGTCACCTATATGCTGCATGAAAGTTTCGCCAATAAGATAATAACCACAAAGAAAAAGACTCTGTGTAGTAATATATCAAAAGGCCCTTTTCCAAATTCCGAGCTTCGACAATTCTCTGTACAGCTTTTAGCTTTTATCCTAGGAATGTTCAAATTTCATATCCACTAACTCTGATGCAGTGATGCTCACAAATTTTTATTATTTCCCCAAGACAAAATAAGTTTGACTCAGTTATTTTGTATCCCTCAAACCAGACAATCAAGGATTCAAGTGGAAAAAACCTTATATTGGGCGACTGTGGGAGCACATGGGTAAGATAGAAGATGATAATCAACAATCCACAAGTGGCTCTCAGCATAGAATGTTTCAATTTTCAACTTTCAAGTACAAGGGGATGCAATGAAGTATGAACATCTTATTCCATCAATAATACACACAAATAGGCTAAAGTAGTAATTTAAAGGACAAAAAAGTAGCATCCTATTAATGAAACAAAACACAAAATCGCCATACATTACAAGAATGCCAGTTGCAGGCAAGGCAAAATGGAAATGGGAATGATAAAAGAAAGAAACAGAAACTACCTCATCATGTACGAGTACAGGTTGCATCAAAGTCATCAGGAGCAACACGAGCAATCCAACTACTAAGCGTTCTCTTAATATCAGAGTGATTAACATAAGCCAACTCATACATACTACACAAATTGACAACAAGGGTTTCATTGAGAGCCACGGTAGGAACCCTCTCAAGGGCACTTTCCAACGCCTTGATGGAATCAGACAAGTCCCTCAGATACATCAAACAAAGAGCCTTATTGTTAATGGCCACCATATCCGTATCATCCCTCTCAATGCACTCATCATACTCCCTAACCGCAGATACATAATCCTTCCCAACCATATACACCAACGCCTTGTTTCTATTCACGAGGTTCTTAAACGCAACCTCGCTCAACGACTCATTGCTCTTCCCCTCACTCTCAGCTTTCAAAAACGAAGCTTTCGCACCTTCCAAGTCACCAATTTGCAATTGGATGTAGCCAAGCTGTGAAATCAACATTGGATCATCGGAGGAATCGCGAGAAAGCAGGTCCTTCATCAAGCTCAAACACACACCAAACTCTTTGTGACTCAAATGGTTCCCTATTATACAGTTCATAACGAAAACCTCTCTCTTTCTCCACACACCAAGAGAAACGTTAAAATTGTTGTTTTCCTTGTCCTCAATCTTCTCGCGAACGAAATCGAGGAGACGGTATAAACGGTCGATTCCTTGCTGGCGTTGACCTAATTTGATGGGAATTAGGGCGTGGAGCCATCGGAGGGAGAAAGGGACCATGGATCCGACCCGGTTAGGGTAGATGTTAGGGTAAGTTTCGTACCTGTAGTGGGAGCTGTCGAGGTCTTCGACGGAATCGAGTTCTGCGGAGGCTTCGTTGAAACGACGCAGTTTGGTGAAGGCGAGGGCGTTGAAGGCGAGGTAGGTGAGGTGGTCGTGGGGTTTTTGGAGAAGGGAGAGGGCTCTGGCGCGTGCGACTTTGTCGATGATGGATCGCCACGCGCCGCCGCTGGCTAGGTCTTGGAGGGAACGCAGGTCGTGGCATAGCTCGTCCAATGTGTTCCGGAGAGGGTCCGTTTGGGATTCGGATCTTGGAGAATCCGACTCCATAGATGGGACGGAAGTGTGAGACACAGTGGAAGGGGATGGCCGGAGGAGTTAAACGGATCTGACCGGAGTCAGCATCGGCTTCGTTGGTTATTGCTTCTGCATCTAATTGGGCCTTATCTTGGGCTGGAAGCCCTGAGATCAAACTAGCAAAATTTCTAGGGGAGTTACTATTGACACTCTCTTTATGCTAATACACCCCTTATAGAGTCTTTTCACTTCTTCTCAAAATGTCGGACATAAACTTCCGGACGCTGCGGACCCATGACACCGGGTTTTTCTCTTTATGGTCATTTAGGCCATTATTAAGGCTTTTTCTATCCACACCCCCCACATTTTCTAGCCACACCCCCTGTCAGCTTTTTGTGGATGAAAAGACGAAAAAGCCCCTACCCCACCTAATATGTTTTATCACTCTAGAGCTGCCCGCCTCACGAGCTCCCTCCCTCACCCGAGTGCCTCCCTCCGTCACCCCTCCCGAGCGCGCTCCTCCCCTCACGAACCCACGGAGAAGTCGACGTCAGCGCTCCCCCTCCTCACGACGAACACACCCACGCCGAGAAGCTGCCGAGCTCGCGCAGACATTGGGCACGCCGAGCTCGCAGACATTGGTCAACGTGACATTGGGGACAAAAGAAGCGCCGCAGGTTTAGCACCGCCGAGCTCGCAGACATCGGGGACGCCGAGCCTGCATACTGGTCAACGTGACATTGGGGACAAAAGAAGCCGCAGTTTAGCACGCCGAGACATTGGGGACGCCGAGCCCGCAGACCGCTTTTGAGTGATGTGTTTGGTCACCACCGTCGCGAAACTACACGTTAACTCGCCACGTGTCTTACGCGGAATCGGAAAATACGGAAGGAAAAAATTGCCCATTACGTGAAACCGAGTTTATTGAGGCCACGTGAACTCAATTCACGGTACTACGTGAAATTCAGCTTTACGTGAATGGGCAAAAAAATTTCTTCAGTATTTTCGCCACGTAATGCACGTGGAACTACCACGTAAAGTTCACGTGTAAGAATTAGGAATTCGCCTTCCAACTCGTCCCCGAACGGGCGCTATGGCAAAGAACAAGAAGAACACAAAAGGAGGAATTTGTCCAATAGTAACAAATGGTGCCCTCGACAGTGACATCCGATCCAACCGGAAAAATTTATTACGTGAACCGACTTATTTAGTACACGGAATCGAAGTTCACGCGTGGCCTCACGTGAAACCTCGCCACGAATGGGCAATTTTTTTTCCTTCCCCAGATTTTCGCTTCACATTTAATACACGTGAACTCGTCACTAAAGTTCAAATTTTTGGGAAAACGCAGAATACAAATGACTATACAGAACATAAATCACTATAATGTATCAATGCCCAAACGAATAATCATATAAAGGAGAAAAAATAATGTGTCATTTTACTGCAAGGCGATGGGGGTGGTGAGGCGTGATGGAGCCCGGGACGTGGTGTCTTGAGGCGCGACGTGAGGGCGTGAGGAGGACGACGTGAGAACGACGACGTGAGGACGACACGTCCCTGCTCAGATCGTTTAAAAAAATTAAAATGGAAGTGGAGAGAAAGTCGCTGGAAAATGGGAGTGTGAACTCTACAGGGAGTGAAATGAGACTCAATCATGCGAGGAGGAACTCGGGACGCGTCATGTCCGCGAGCTCGACGTGTCAATGTCTCATGCAGCTCACGCCCAAGGCGGTGTTCTGGGCCGTGAGGGGAGGGGAGCGCAACGTCACTCCTGCATGGGTTCGCGGAGGGAGGGAGTGCGAGGGTGACTGAGGGAGGCGCCGGTGAGGAGGGAGCTCGTGGAGGCGGGCCCTAGGCCGAGCATAAACATATTAGGTGGGGGTAGGGCTTTTTCGCCTTTTCATCCACAAAAAGTCGACAGGTGTGGCTAGAAAATGTAAAGGTGTGGATAGAAAAAGCCCATTATTAAATGCACCCCCACCTGGTAGGTACACCCCCAATTCTGTGAATTTTTCAAAATACCCCTAAAAACAAAGAAAATTCTTTTTTTTAATTAACATTTTAACCTGAAATTGCAATTTCCTAGGATGGCAATTGACCCAGGCCCACCGGGTACTCGCAAAAAATCCGCACAGGTAGGGTAATTACCTCATTATGGGCATTGGGCCTGGCCTGGGCAATTACCACTTTGAGTGAGTAAGGGTATCGACACTCTAGTGCTCAGCCATGACCGCACACACACACACACACACATATATATATATATATAGTCATATTAAGTAATTAATATTTCTAAACCTAGGGCTACTTCCAATTCCAAACCAAACCAATATTTCTAAACCTAGAACTAAAAATTTACTAAAATCTAACCTCATCGCATTGCTGTTTCTTTGTTCCTTCCCATCGACCCTCATCGCCGTTGTTTCTTCTCGCTCAAGACCGCGGTCGCCGCTTCTTTCCGATCGCCGCTTCTTCTCGTTTACACATTGGTCATGCGAGTTCCTCCGACGAAGCTTCTTCGATCGCGCTTTCTTCTCGCTTCTTGATTATCACTCTCTTTTTCTCACTTTCAGGTATATCCATGTTCTGCAAGCCTACATTTGTGAATCTCAGGATCTGTTTTGCTTTTTATGGAAGTGTTTTTTTTTCGTCCTTTTTTTGTGAATCTCATGACCTGTAATATTATCTTTATTTTAAGGATACTTTAGCGGACATAAAACCTTCAACAACAGAACCACAAAATTCTTGTTGCAATTTTTGTAGCAATATTTTTCTGGATGGTATATATATTGTCTTCTATTATTGGGGTTTTTCATCAATTGACTATTGCTAGTTGAATTTGAATTTTTTATTTTGATCTGTATTGAAAAACCCAAAGAAGCAATAGTAAGAAGCATAGACTAAATGTAGGATGGTCCAATATTTGGCAAAATACTATGATTTGTAATATTTTAGAATTGATTTAAAAAAATTTTGGATCGTATTTTAATTAAGTAATGATGTTCTTTTCGTTGTTTATTGATTTTTCATAGTTAAAGTGCGGGTAGCGGGTGCGGGTACGAGCACTTAGGTACCCTACGCAAGTGGATGGGCACTAAAGTTGTCGCCCACGCGGGTATGGGCTCGCACGCACTTTTTCAAATGCGGGATGGGGACTGGCACTATAGTGCCCTCGCCTGCAGGGTACCCATTGCCATTCCTAATTTCCTAGATACAAGTTACCCTGTAACATTGTGTTTAAAATTGTATACCGTAAATTGCAATTTTCGTATACAATTTTAAACACAATGTTATCAAAATTGCAATTTTCAGATATTAATTTATATACCGAAATTGCAATTTCAGATACAATTGCAATTTCCTAGAAGAATTTAAAACACAATGTTACCAAAGAGATAATTCTCTATCGGGAAACTAATCTTTTGATTGAGATCTTCACCCATATCACAACAATCTCTCGATGCATTCGGACTAGCTTACTTGCATCGAGGACTAGCTTACTTAGCAAAGTAAGCTAGTCCTAATGCATCGAGAGACAATCGCGATAAATGATGCCAACTTATGATGGTCGAAAGAGCTTATTTACGATGTGTCCATTCCCCTTTACATCAAAGGATTTTGTAGTCAATTTCAAATTTCTTAGTATAATGTGAATTGGTTCATTTACATGTCTCTTTGTCTAAAAGCCTACTAAAACTATTTTTTGTATGCGTGCTCTCATCTTTTGCACATCGATCACCCTCCTCGCCAACCGTCACATATTTTCATCCTCTTGTGTTTTTATTAGTATTATTTTAATCTTGCTTGTGAAATGATAGTATTGTTATGATTAATGCATGCCGAACACATTCCATTTCCACATTAACCATCCTTATATAAAAATTGATAAGTCATTTTCAATTGAAAATTAAGTAATCAACTTCGTGTTACAATATTGTCCGTAGTAACAAAATGATTGCCGAGCTTTGTTGAATGGAAGCAAAAAGGTCACGCATATGTAGATGATAAAGGGCACTAGGGTCGAGAAGTGCCACATCAACCTTAGCTGATGACTTTGACAAATGTAACCGTGAAGTCGATGTAAGAATCCATGTATCAAAGCTTTTTTGAAGTACTTGCTTTTGTTGCAAAGAACTCTAACTGATGTGATTTTATTGATTAACATACTTGAATTTTGCAAATTGAGTTATTAATTGATAAAAATTGGTATAAAGATTTTCTGTTGACATACAAAACTTTGATGTAAAGTGGGAATGACCTGGTCAGAATAAGCTCTTTCGACCATCATAAGTCGGGCATCCGCTTATCAACGATTGTCTCGATGTATTCGTGATCTAGCTTACTTTGCTAAGTAAGCTAGTCCTCGATGCAAAGTAAGCTAGTCCGAATGCATCGAGAGATTGTTGACAGTATGGGTGAAGATCCTTAATCAAAAGGTTCAGTTTCCCCTCCAATAAAGAATTATCTCTTTCCGGTAACATTGTGTTTAAAATTCTTGCCGGAAATTGCAATTGTATACCGGAAATTGCAATTTTCGGTATACAATTTGTATACCGGTAAAATGTTCAGAATTAAAAAAAAAAAAGAATTTTTGCTGTTTTTTTCGGGGGGTATTTTGAAAAATTCACAAATTGGGGGGGTGTACCTACCAGGTGGGGGGGTGCATTTAATAATGGCCGTCATTTATTAGCTGACATTTTTCAAAGTGAATAAGTGTATAACTGACAAACTGCATAGTAGACTCTAGATATGTATAATAGGACGTATTTAGATGTTTATTTCGGATGTGTTAGACCAGTCCAAAAATATTGTATCCGGATGTTGTATTGTGTACTTGAAAAGAGAAAGCCATTGTGTCTGTGGACCAACATTTGAGATCGCACCTATTAAATAAAATTGTATTGTTCACGTGTCAGTGTGTCAGTAGATAAATAACTGAGATTGCACTGATGAAATGAATAGTTGAGATTGCACTGACAAAATAAATTGTATTGTTCACGTGTCAGTATGTCAGTAGATGTGTGTCATGTAGATGAATGACTGAGATCACACCGATTAAATAAATTATTTTTGTTCACGCGTCAGTAGATGACTGGTTGAGACTGCACTAACGCTTTGAACTGTTGAGATTGCACAGATACTTTGAACGGTTGAGAACACACTGAGACTTGTATAAATAGAAGTATCCTGAAGAAACACCCAACTTTAGAAACAATCACAAGTCTACAATTCCTAGACGTTTTCACCCAAAACTCTTCCTTCCTTACTAATGCTACCCCATTGAAGATATGCAACATTTATCTCCTTTAAGGAGGTTATCGATCGTGCAGCCTCCTGAGGATCCCATAGGATGCCCTGGATGTAGCCGACATGGCTCAATACCGGCTCCAAAAGGTGTGGGTGCATCATTTTGCCACACCTAATCCACCTCAAGTACCAGTAGATCAGCAGTCATCCAATGCTAATTGGTCCAGAGCATTCTGTCTCGGTGTCAGATCTCCAACTCCCCTGTTGCTGCCTCATGGATATCCACAAATATTAATAAATTTCACAAATACCCGCTCAGCATATACCAACACGAGTATGTCTGTTGCCCGCCCTGCTCCATTGTCAATTGTCAATTTGTCATCTTTATTTGGGACATCCCTTATTTTGTCCTGAGATTTTTTATTACACGAATAAGTCCAAAATTAGTTTGACTAAGATTAAATTATTTTTCTGGAGGCCAATCATTTACAGACAGATCGAAATATAATGAACCTAGAGTACATAACCCCCACAGTCTGAAATCTTAATTCTTGGGTTTCTTTTTGAGTTATAAACTTGCAATTAGCCAATAACTTTCCCTAAAAATTAACATGTTCATGAGTTGGCCTCTGTTCTCATCTATCCATTAATCTAAAACTCCCTAGTATCAACAGCTCTGATCACTACATGGTGCGTGGGTACCCAAACTTAATTATTGAACATGTATCCCAGCAGCTCAGGCAGAAAGAAGGCCACAACATCACAGGTCATGCCTAAGGAAGGAGTCAAAGAGCAGAACTCATAATACAAGCATTTGCAAAACCATGATGGCAATAACATCGATTATGTTTGGTTCAAACGTACCGGTGAAAATTTATTTTGAATTAATTAATTTTGTAAAATTGATTTATTTCAGTTAAAATTGAGTTGAATGTAAAATAATTTATGTTTGAATATATTCACATAAATTTGAGGGTAAAAATTACGTACGGAGACAAAAACTCTGTTGGGCTTATGGTCCAATGTGTTTGGCCCATTCACCTCTGGCCCAGTACTGAGTATCCACGATTGAAGGCTCTTGTATGCTGCAGCATCCACCAAAGCATCGGGTTGTTATGTTAGTTAGGATCTGTTATAACTTATAACAACTTAATGGTTGCGTTCGGGTAGATGGCTATGTCTATAAAGCCATAGGTTTTGGGTTTATGGTTAACACATTCTGTAACATTGAAAGAGAGCTTGATTGTGAATTGTATTGGAGAGGAATTGAGAGCGATAGACACAGTGAGGTTTAGCTAAGAACTTGGTGATTGTTGAACAAGTTCTTGAGTGATCACAAGGTGTAATTCCCATCTTCATAGTGAAATATTCTCAGCTCGGATCCTGTCCTGCAGACGTAGGAGTTCATCTCTAAACTGCGTTACCAAATTCCTGGTGTTCTTCTTTCTTTCTCTTTCGCTTTCGTTTTGTTAATCGTTTTGATTAAGTTTAATTTCATTGCATGCAAAGTAAGAACAATTTTCTTCTGGTTCCGGTTTACTTGTTTGTTTTGTTTGTTGTATTTTCAAGATCTTTAAATCCTTTTCTTCGATTGAGTCGCAACAACTAGTATCAGAGCCAGTTTTGTGATTCTTGAAGAGAAAATGGCATCAACGAAGTTCGATGTGGAGAAGTTCACAGGGAAAAATGATTTCAGCTTATGGCGCCTCAAGATGAAGGCCCTTCTTGTGCAACAAGGGCTTGCAGGTACTCTTTTGGGCTTGCAGGTACTCTTCTGGGTATGATGGGCTTTCCTCCAACTCTCATAGATCCAGAGAAGCAAGCAATCATGGATAAGGCACACAGTGCCATCATTTGGAGCCTGGGAGATAAACCGCTGAGGGAAGTTTCAAAGGAGACAACTGCTCCAGCAATCTGGTTGAAATTGGAGAACCTCTACATGACAAAGTATCTAGCCAGCAGACTTTACTTGAAACAAAGGCTGTATACCTTCGAGATGCAAACTGGGAGGTCAATCGAAGATCATATTGATGAGTTCAACAAAATAGTCATTGACTTGGAGAATCTTAATATAAAGATTGACGATGAAGACCAAGCTCTTCTTCTGGTTAGTTCTCCGCCTATCTCTTATGAAAATCTTTTTGATACTTTGCTCTATGGGAAAGATTCTTTGTCTCTGGAAGATGTTCAATCTGCATTAATTTCAAAAGAGTTGAAAAGGAAGGCTGAATGCAAGGAAGAAAGTAGTGGTGAGGGTCTGTTCATCAAAGGCAAGTCTAAAAAGAACGGGTTCAAACAGAAAAACAAGAATAAGAGTAAAGAGAAGGATAATTAATTAATATATCTATAATTTAACAATACATTCCAAAAATTTTAGTTAGATTATATATTTAGAATATATTATATATATTCTATATAATATATTCTAAATATATAGTCAATATTCTATATTAGTAAATATTATTTATCTTTATTAGTATAAAATGAGTATTAAAGAATACTCTCTAAACTTAAATTATTATTATTAAATAAATAATTTATACCCGACTACTTTGAACCGTCTTCTTTGGATTCTTTTTAGCAATGTTGTCACTTTCGAGAATTTTGGACATGCTGCTATCGATAGAATTACCACTGCATAGCTTTCAATTCGCCTCCAAGAAGAAATGCTTCATATGCAAGAAGGAGGGGTATTTTAAAAGGGATTGCCCAGACAGAAAGTTTAAGAAGAAGAATGACAATGAGGATGATGTGGGAAGTGTTTCTATAGCTTCAGAAGGATACGAAAGTGCTGATGTTTTAATGGCTACAACAACTATCACGAAGGAGGACTGGGTTCTTGATTCGGGATGTTCTTTCCACATGTCCCCTATCAAATAATGGTTCCTTGGATACAGGTACACTGATGGTGGAAAGGTGGTCATGGGTAACAACACTGTGTGCAAAGTTGTGGGAATAGGAGCTATCAAGCTTCGGTTTGAAGATGGGACAGAGAGGATTTTATCAGAAGTGAGGCATGTTCCTGAGTTAAAAAGGAACTTAATCTCTCTTGGTATGTTAGAGGAATTTGGTTGTTCTTATAAAGCAGAAAAAGTGTGTTAAAGGTAACGAGGATCTATGGTGTTCATGAAAGACACAAGGGATCATGGTATCTACACTTTGAGAGGTTATGCAATTATTGGTAGCACAATAAATATTATTGGATCTGCAAGTCCTACCACTGAAACTTCTGTCTCCAACAAAACCAGCCTTTGGCATCAAAGGTTGGGACATGTAAGCTTCAGAGGCATGTAGATTCTAGGCAAGCTTGGTGTTCTAGGTGGAGACAAGGTCACTAGCTTGAATTTTTGTGAGCATTGTGTATTTGGAAAGATGCATAGGGTGAAATTTTCTTTTTAAGCTTGAATTTGCAAAGCCAAAGTGTGATTACTTGATTGTGTGCATTTTAGTTTAGTATAGGAATGTTTAGCTTAAAATGTTTTAGTTGTTGCTTGGCACTTTTAGTGCCATTTTAGTGTGAATAATGTCATTGGTTTAGTGTGCGTAATTATGCAGAAATTCTGGTGTCATGATGGCACCACGCTTTTGGCACCTATCACAGTCCGATTCGTAAAACGCCTAGTCACGTATTATTTTGTATTGGAAGTGGTTTCAGCTGTAAAATGGCAGCCTCCATGTGCCATTAAGTGATAGAAACAGTGGTCCCCACTCATATGTTTGAAGGTGTGCTTATTTGTGAATGGGCCTTAGTTTCGTTAGTGATTAAATGGATAAAACAAGGCCCATTAAGGATGAAAGTGAGGGATGGTCATTAGAGAAAAACCCTAATAGGGTAGAACAGTTGCTGAAATGTCAGAGAGAAGGATTTCAGAATTCATTGAGCAGCACTTTGCCTCTCTCCCTGCCGCCAACCACATTCCATCTCCTTCTTCCTCCATTTCCTTCCATTTTCACCATCTTCCACCATTCCATCTTCAACCTCCCTTCACCACTCCATCTTCCACCATTGTTAACCCATTTTCGGAGCTGATTTTTTGCATATTTGCAGTGGAGCAGATTCACGTTAGAGAGAGGAGCTTGGGCAAAGAGGAGTTTCATGCTTGAACAAGCTCTTGGCTATTTCTTTTCCCTTAGCTCTATCATTTTATTTCTCCATTTGTAAATTTCAATATTCAGTTCTGTGATGGATATTAGCTTTGGTTTTATTTTCTGTTTTCTTGTTTTTAAGCTCACCATGGGCTAAATCTTTTATGCTAGGATGATGTGATTTTGTATTGAATCCTTGTAGGTGAATGTCTATCAGTCTTTGCCTTTGAACCTTTGACTCATGCGCATTTATTTACAATATGCTTGACCTAAGTCTGGCCAACTTTTGTTGGGTACATGTATGTTAGGTGTCGAAAGGTGGTAACATGTCAATTCATGAGTTAATATGAGGGGTATTAATTAAGGGACACCTGTAATTAATTTTGATTAAACTAGACATAGGAAATCATCTCATAGGGTGTTCTCGGGTCACATTTAGACGACAATGGGGAATATAATGGGGCTTAGACATAAGGTACCCTTTACTTAACCCCTGGTGAAAGTACTTGAAGGTACACACATTAGTGCCCTACGCCAAAGGCCAAATGGCAATCGACTTATGGCACTGAAACCAACTTGGTGAAAATATGAATGAACTGAAATCCTAGCTGTTTTTCTCATATTTTTATCACATCTTTTTAAGTTATTTTTACTATCAATTGCACTTTAAATTACTGTCATCATCACCTCAAATTAATGTGTTACTTGTTACTTTGTTTCCTCACTAATTAGATTAACGAAATTGGGAATTTGTGGAATTAACCATAATCAATCCTCGTGGGAATGATCTCTCTTACTCTTTATTACTTGTTCACGATTGTGTATGCTTGCACAATTGTTATTTCACACAACAATTGTGTATTTGGAAAGATGCATAGGGTGAAAATTTCTACTGGTTTGCATTTGGGAACCGGCTAGAGTCACTTCTCATGGTGGAAACCGATACTTTATAACCTTTTTGGATGACTTCAACAGGAAGGTTTAGATCTATCTTTTGAAAAGCAAGGATGAAGTTTTCAAAGAATGGAAGGCCACGGTTGAAAACAGAACTGAGAGGAAAGGAAAGAATTTGAGGATTGATAATGGATTGGAATACTATAATGAATAGTTCAATAACTACTATAAACAGCAAGGAATCCACAAGCATAAGACAATTAGAAGCACTCCACAGCAGAATGAATTGGCAGAGAGAATGAACAAGACAATTTTGGAAAGTATGAGGTGCATGATGTCTTATGTAGGAATGCCTATCAAATTCTGGGGAGAAGCTATTCATACAGCTTGTTATTTTATTAATTTGTGTCCCTCAACTGCAATTAACCTCAAAACTCCTCAAGGACTTTGGTTAGGCAAGCCTGCAACTTATAATCACTTGAAGGTATTCAGTTGTGCTGCATATTATCATGTCAATGAAGGGAAACTTGTCCCTAGGGCCAAAAAGGGTTACTTTGTTGGTTATCCAAGTAGTGTAAAGGGTTTCAGAATCTGGTGTCCAAAGAGCAAGAAATGCATAATTAGTAGGGATGTTACTTTCCAAGAAGCTGAGTTGTATAAATCTCTTAAAAGTCCTAAAGATCAATCTGTTTATCAGAGGGATTTGGAGAGGTTTGAGTTTGAGGTGGAGCCTAAAAGCAACAAAGAAACTCAAGCCTACACACCTCAAACAGAAGAAACTGATGCTCATGAGGATTCTGATACCTCTGATGAAGAATATTTTGCCACAAATGATTATCAGCTGGTAAAGGACAAGGAAAGAAGGAACATCAAGGCACTTGAAAGGTATGGATATGTTGATATGATCAGTTATGCCTTGCTGGTTGCTGAAGATGTCAGCTATGATGAGCCAAGGTGCTTCACTAAAGCTGTAAAATGCAAAGACATTAAGCATTGGTTGTTAGCTATGACAGAAGAGTTGAATTCCCTTGATAAGAATGATACATGGCAGCTGGTTCCTAAACCAGAAGGCACTAAAACAGTGGGAAACAAGTGAATTTTTAAGAGGAAGGAAGGCATACCTGATGTTGAACCTCCAAGGTATAAAGCTAGACTAGTAGCTAACGGGTTTACACAAAGAGAAGGTGTGGATTATGATGAAATCTTCTCCCCGGTTGTCAAGCATTCATCCATAAGAACAATTTTATCAATGGTGACTCATTTTGATATGTAATTGGAACAAATGGATGTTAAGACAGCCTTCCTCCATGGTGATCTTAAAGAAACTATCTACATGCAGCAACCAATCGGGTTTGAAGTCAAGGGCAAGGAAAATTGGGTGTGTCACTTGAAGAAGTCACTCTATGGCCTAAAGCAGTCACCTAGACAATGGTACCTAAGGTTTGATTCTTTTATGTTGAAGCACAATTTTAATAGATGCAAATCTTATTGTTGTGTGTATTATAAAAGGCTATCAAATGATCTCTATGTGTATCTCCTATTGTATGTTGATGACATGCTATTAGCTTCTAAGGATATGTCTCAAATTGATCTTCTTAAGAAACTGTTGAAAGAAGAATTTGAGATGAAAGACTCTGGGGCAGCCAAGAAAATTCTTGGAATGGAGATTAAAAGGTACAGGGATAGAGGAAAGATGGTTGTATCACAGAAGGACTATCTTGGTAAAGTGATGAAAAGATTCAATATGAGTGATGCAAAATCTACAAGTGTCCCTTTGGCTCAACACTTTAGATTTTCATCAACTCAATGTCCCAATACTCAAGCAAAAAAATCTGATATGAGTCACGTCCCTTATGCAAGTGCTATAGGTAGCATAATGTATGCTATGGTATGTACAAGACCTGCTATTTCTCATGCTGTAAGTCTCACTAGTCGATTCATGGGAAATCCAGGGAGGGATCACTGGAAAGCTGTTAAATGGGTGTTGAGATATTTGAAGGGAACTCAATCTACTGGTTTGGTGTATGGTAAAGGCAGTGATTCAGCTCAACATGTTCAGGGTTATGCATATTCGGATTATGCAGGTGACTTGGACAAGAGAAGGTCAATTTCAGTATGTGTTTTCACGTTGTTTGGCAACACTATCAGTTGGAAGGCATCACTTCAGCACATGGTGACCCTTTCAACCGCAGAGGCAGAATTTGTTGCCTTAACTGAAGCTGTGAAAGAAGCCATTTGGTTGCATACTTTGGTTACTAAATTAGGCTTAATTCAGAAGTTTATTAGCATCCATTGTGATAGCCAAAGTGCTATTCACTCATGCAAAAACCAAATGTATCATGAAAGGACTAAGCATATAGACATCCGACTACATTTCATTAAAGACATGGTGGATAGAGGTGAAGTGGAGATTGTGAAGATTCACACTAAGGAAAATCCTGATGACATGCTCACAAAACTAGTTTCACTTAGCAAGTTCAAGCATTGCTTGAGTCTGCTGAGTTTGGATGTTGATTGATGCTGTAATATGGACAGAAGGGATCTTAGCTGAGAGTTGTATTTCATGAAGGCCAAGCCACTTTGAACCAAGGTGGAGATTTGTTGGGCTTATGGTCCAATGTGTTTGGCCCATTTATTCACCTCTGGCCCAATACTGAGTATCCACGATTGAAGGCTCCTGTATGCTGCAGCATCTACCAAAGCATCGGGTTGTTATGTTAGTTAGGATCTATTATAACTTGTAACAACTTATGGTTGCATTCGGGTAGATGGCTATGTCTATAAAGCCATAGGTTTTGGGTTTATGGTTAACACATTCTGTAACATTGAAAGAGAGCTTGATTGTGAATTGTATTGGAGAGGAATTGAGAGCGATAAACACAATGAGGTTTAGCTAAGAACTTGGTGATTGTTGAACAAGTT
The DNA here is from genome assembly GCA_037113605.1 of Calophaca sinica. NCBI lineage: Eukaryota > Viridiplantae > Streptophyta > Magnoliopsida > Fabales > Fabaceae > Calophaca > Calophaca sinica. The sequence goes on from CM073735.1 coordinate 45,357,401, forward strand.
CTTGAGTGCTCACAAGGTGTAATTCTCATCTTCATAGTGAAAGATTCTCAGCTCGGATCCTGTCCCGCAGACGTAAGAGTTCATCTCTGAACTGCGTTACCAAATTCCTGGTGTTCTTCTTTCTTTCTCTTTCGCTTTCGTTTTGTTAATCGTTTTGATTAAGTTTAATTTCATTGCATGCAAAAGAAGAACAATTTTCTTCTGGTTCTGGTTTACTTGTTTGTTCTGTTTGTTGTATTTTCAGGATCTTTAAATCCTTTTCTTCGATTGAGTCGCAACAAACTCCAAATGTCGGCTTCAAGTTAAAATCAATTCTACCAAAAAAATAACAAAACATGTCAAAATCAATTTTACGTTTCTAGAATCACTTTTGTCGATCCTAAAACATGCACTCTCGATGTAGCACGCTATATAAAAACAAATACTTTTAAATGGAAACAATAAAGTAAAATAAAAGAACCTACTACATTTAAAACTAGAAAGTTAACTACTGTGCGAAAAATTCCTTTTTCTTTTTTTACCCCTATGAACTACATAATGGAGCAGGCATTTGGGTTTTCATCACTGAACATGGTAGTGATGTATGGGTCTTCATATGTTGTGACCACGGTTCCAGTTGTCTCCAATCTCCTCACATATCCAGGAGGAGCCTTCTTGTCATAAGCTGGAGCAGCATATGGATGAGCTACCATGCTGTATGGCACATAAGGCCAAATCTCTGCTTTCTTCCCTGTTGACTTCGCCTTCTTTAGCACCTTATTTGGTTCCACATACCCCGTTACTGTCACTTTCTGCTGTTTCCTATTTATCTCCACTGATTTTACTCCTGCACCCCCCACAACCATTTTTTAATCTCATTTCATCACCTTCATGTTGAATGCTATATACATGCATATTACAAGAGAGTTAAATAGAGGGAAAATGTAGCATACCATTTAATGAAGAGAGGGCTTTCTTGACTTTTAGCTCACAGCCATCACAATCCATTCTCACCTTCAGCTCTACGGTTTGTAATTGCTTCTTCTTTGTCTTGTGATGATGGTGGCCATTGCCCATTAGATCAGAGAAGTACTCCAGAGTGCCTCCAACTCCCATTTCTGTGTATATTTAGAATTAGAATCAATGCTTGAAAAAAAGATAACTTGCTAATGGATATGAACAGAAAAGCACAATTCAAGGCTGGGAAAAGTTTTAGAGTTTGTAAGATTTAGAGGGAAGCTGGGTAGAGAAAAATGGGGTATTGGTAGCAGCTGTGTTGGTGACGACGATGTTGGACATGAATTTATATTGAGAAAACAAAGAGAGGGTGCTCCAAAAAGAAGAAATAGCAAGGAACTTTCTTGTAAAGCAGAAAAAGATTCCTCCCTTACCTTCTAATGATCTATGAATAATGCTGCTCTTTGAAGAACTTCTTTAGTTACATTGAGATTTTTTACTCAACACAGGCCTATTTATAAAGCCCTTTCATCAGATTCATAAAGAGAAGTGGAAAGGTCATGGCCCCCACCTTTAGAACAAAAGCCTTTTGGGTGGTACCCTGAAATGGGTTCTAAAGTTACTGGTGTATTTGGTTTCAATGATACCAAAAATTGATTTCGAAAGAATTGATTTTATGAGTTGAATGTAAAGTGATTTATGTTTGGATATATTCACGTAGTTGAACAATAAATTTGAGTATAAAAATTACGTTTAGAGGCAAAAGTTTTAAATTTCAGCTCCAAGTTAAAATCAATTTTAGAGGCAAAATCAATTTTACTCGAAAAAATTCAAACATATCAAAATTAATTTTATATTTTTGGAATCGGTTGAGCTCTCTCAAAATTCCAAACAGAGAAATTTTATACTTGGGCTTCAAGAAATTAGACAAGAAGGAAAAATAGTCATGCACTGGTCTGTGCAGTCTTTCATTTCATCTGTAAATAAATAGTAAAATTTTATGGTACTGTTTCAATGTGTTGTGATTCAGTTGACATTTGACATTACTGTTTATTAGGTAAAAAATTGGCATATCATATGACAGCTAATGAGAACTCTCTGATTGAGGCTTCAATTCAAATTGAAGAATAATGATTAATTGAGGAAAGTGAAAGCAGCTACCACCAACTCCCAAGTCTGAATGAACAGCAGAATGTGGATCGGATTGTGACCGTGGTTCAATTGTGAAGCGGTGCAAGCATACTTCTTAAACTCTAGAGTTAATTCTTAAACTCTTACAAGTTTACAATTTTAGATCATAAAAACGAGTTAACTCACATGTAAACTCTATTTCTCATAAACTCGTACGACTTCAAATAAACTCTGATAAAATCAATAAATACTAGCGAGTTTACGAGTCTATAATGTTACATTAACTTGGCCTTAAAATATAAATTATCGATCAATATTGTTGGCTACTTAGGTTGAATTAACTATGTGCTGCAATATATATTGTATTTATGAAGCTAATTTTACGTTATCAATATTATTTTTGTTTTGTTTTATCCAACTATAAAGTAAAGTATTTAACTAAAAATTATATTAGTATTAGCTCTTGTTTTTTTTTGAATTTTTTCACTTTGGTAACTTGTGTTTTTATGAATTTATGTATCCAGTAATAATGTCTTAGCACACTTTATTAATATGGTTTGCTACTTGATTGTATTATGGAGTTGGAATGTTAAATTATTGATGTGTTGAATTGTTTTATATTACGTATAATAGTGTATTTAACTGTGCTCGCATGAGTTATCTAAATTTTATGATGCGCAAAGTAAAATAAATCATTTATTTATTTTTTAGACGAAAAAATAAATCATTTACGAAAAGTTATAAAATTAAAAATAACTAAATTTGTACAGTAAAATAATGATGAATAGTGATTGATAATTGATATAATTAATAAATAAAAATATATAAGTCATTTAAAGGTTTTACACTATGAAATTATTGTTTGACATGAGATAAAACAATAACTTAAAAAATTAAATTGATTTAGGTAAAAAATTTAATGATTCTTATGTTGTCACATAACTTAGATAATATTTTGATTGAACGACAAATGTCCAGATATGAGAATTAATTAATTGATATGCTTTAATTTATTTACATTTTGAATTTGAATTTGATTTAATTCAAATTTGATTGAATGGATAAAATCTAGATATGAGCATTTATTGATTGATGTCTTAATTAATGAAATATTATGAATTAAAAAATAAAAAATAAATTATTTTTCATTTCAGCTAGAAAAGAATGAATATAAAGTTTTCACGTGTCATGAGTCTACTTGGCAAAGCTCTATTTTATAAAATATAATAGATATGTCATTTATAAGTTTCTTTAATATTAGATAAACTCTTACGAGTTTATCAGTCAATTCTACAGAAACTCCACAAGTTTACATAGACTCTGGAATTTAATAACCTTATGTGCAAGCATTTAGAAACCAATGAGACAAAGGTCATGCTTGATATTGCAACGGCTATGAATCTTTTAACCTTCCTTAAATTTATTTACTTCAAATTAAAGCCAATGAATTTCCATATATATAACTTAAAGTTTACACTTTAGACCCAAAAGAAAGTCAGTGTAAATAGTGTACCACTACTTTGGAAAAAGAGAGTGGTTACTTATTGATATTTTAAGAAGCGTGATATGGTCAACAAAATAATTAAACTTAATAAATAGGCTTCGAGGAAAATTAATAGTTGTTAGTTGGTTTCTTTACACATGTAGTATATAGTTTGAAAAATAGTTAGTCTCTGTTGCGCTCTTTAGTTTATTCATTCATGTCGCTCAACACATAACCACTGGCCAACGAATGTCACTCAAACGATGGTTAAGTAATTAAGAAATAAAGAAATAAAAAGACGCAACAACAAGATCAAAAAAAAAAAAAAGACATGACATGGCATAATTGTATAAATAGGGGGTGAGCAAAGGACAGGTTGGGATGAGTTATACTTGTCTCTAATCGGGTATTAAACTTTGTTCGGGCCAAACCAAATCTTTAAATTATAACTCGTCCTTAAATCCGAACAAACCTGATGTTCTGTGGGTCAAATTAAGACCAGGTCTATTTAAGACGAGATCAGGTTGGTCCGAAGAACAATTCTAATAAGATTATCAAGTGATCGTTCAATTATGACTAAAAGTTATAAGTGAAGGATTAAATATTTGTAGTATTTTACCATGTACTCAAAGTCAAACATCATTCTTACAATTGTACTTTGTTAGAAGATTACTTTTTTTTGATAAGCAAAGAAATTTTATTAAAGGAGTACAAGGGGTACTCCAACCCGTAACAACATGGAAGTGCCTCATTAAAACCTCCCGAAGTCAAAACACATTGAGAAAAAGACTAAGGGAGAAAAAATAGTACACAAATCATGGAATACAGATTACAAATGTGCTACATCCAAAGATGTGAATATGAGAAACAGAGTCGATCACAGGGTCGAGCTCCAAGACCTATTTCATCCCCCCTAATCGAGTTACTAACTAAACTAACGGATCGATTCTAACTTGAATATTTTGTTTTATAAAAATATCATCACAAACATAATAAAACTAACAAATTGGTGAATAAGCGACAGGTTGGAACGAGTTATATCTAACCCTAATTTGTCCCTAAATTTTGCCTGGGTTCATTCATTAGCTCATAACCCGTCCCCATATCCAAACAAACCTGATATTCTACGGGTCAAATGTGATAGAGATGAGACGAGTTTTGGGGTTGGGTTACTGCGAGTGGCGGATCCACTTTGTAAGAGTTGAGGGCAATTGCCCCCACAACATCCTTACTTTTTAGTTAAATATACTAAATAATTTTCATTTTGCCCCCATAAAAAATTAGGTGTTGCCCCCATATAAGACACATTTTTTTAAATAAGTGAAAAAAGTTATAAAAGATAAAACAAAGAATAAATTTGTCCTAATTTTATCTCTTTATCCTTCTAATTTTTACCACTTCTCAAATGCTAAACTCATACAGTGACAAAACACATTAGATTTCAAAAAAGAAACACTGTTTAAGATAGAGAAAGAGATAAAGAGACTCAAATAGCAGAGACAAATTTTTGATGATTTTCTATCAATATTATTAGACTAAGATACAAAAAGTGATTCTAGTAAAGAACATATGAGAGATAAGTGGTTAAATAATTATTTTTTTAAATATTTAAATGACTGTTTGTTACATACATAAAGGTATTTTTTTTATAGTATTGACATTGAAAAAATTATATAACATTTTCAAAATATAAAAAACACAATTGTAATTTGTAGAAGGCTAGACATTTTCAGTTTTTTTAATCATAAATATTACGTATTTTGTAAAAACTTACAATATTTTTTTATATAAAAATATTACAACTATTTCTTGTCCCCACGAAGGAAAACTTATGGATTCGTCATTGGTTACTGCCTACCCACCCCTATGTACAAGTGATATCTTAGCTTAGTCATGAAGAAGTTGAAGCGACATAATTTTCTTATGCATGATTATCGTGGTTTACTTGGAACTTATTAAACAATTAAAAAACGTCTCGTTATATCACTAGTCGTCATACAAATTGAACACATACTAGTATCATACAAATTGAACACATACTAGTACTGCTTTACCTTTTCTCTCTTCTTTTTTTTCCCCTTTCCAAATACTAGTTTCTTTACTACTTTTTCAGTTTTTCTTTTCTTCTTTCTGTTATTTTTTTTTTCTTTATGAGGACAGGGGTGGGAGGGATAGGGGTGGAAAAAGGAGATCATGGTTTCGGCGTGTCCTGATAAATAAGGTCAGCAGCATAATTAAGTGTACGTTTGGTTCTGCGTTTGAACCAATAAACGCACTATTCACTACAAAATGGACGTGGAAATAGAGAAGTTACAATACGTAGCTTTTGCGTTGCCGTGGAAAACTTGACATGGTTTTCATTCAACGCGTAAAAACGAATGCCAGACCAAACATAGGCTAAGTATGATTTGCTTGAATTTGGGATCTATGATTTGTCAATTATACTTTTTCAGTAAAGCTAACATATGATTTCAACAGCTTCATATTTCAGAGATAATAACCAAAGAAGCAATTTAAATAATTCAAGTAACCCACTGCATAAGCTTTTTGCACTCAACAGCAAACTACTTACAGAAAGCTCTCAGGCTCCCTTTTGGAAAACAAAAGTAGAATGAAAAGAAAAAGGTGACAAATAAAAAAATGCAGTAAAAAGTTGATGAGAACAGAACAGAGAAGCATGCATCCCACACCGCCCCAAAATGTGTTTATGAAAAGAACTGGAAGTATATAGCAAAATCAATTACAGTCTTCGTTTTGGCAGGGCGACAAAAGTAGTAATAAAACTACTCTCTTTTTCTCACTATCCACGTTATTTATTATTATTATATTATTATTATTATTACTATTATTATTAATCACGTGAATTTTATGTTATATATCTGACATCAATATAAGAATACAAACGGTTGTCAAAATTATTAAATTAGACTACTATATTTTTGTCATTTATCATTTTAAAGGGACAATTATGTCAATCTAAATAAAAATTAATCATAATAAAAATTAAATTCATATAAAAAATATGAATATAAGAATACAAAGGGCTGACAAAATTATTAAATTAGACTACCATATTTTTGTCACTTATCATTTTAAAGGGGCAAATATGCCGACCTAAATGAAAATTATTCAAAATAAAAATTAAATTCACATAAAAAAATTAATTTTTCTACCTACTTTTACTTTTTTCTCTCTCACTTTCACTTTTTTCCTCTCTCTTCTATTTTTTCTTTATCATGTGACACTCTTTCTCTTTTTCTCTTTCTTCTCTCACATCCTCTCTCTTCTCTTTCTTCTTTCTATTTCCTTTTTTCAATTTCTTCTTTCTATTTCTTTCTGTTTCTCTTTTTCTATATTTTTATATCTTATCATTATAATTTTTTTATTATTTATAAATAATTATTTTCTTTTAAAGTCGCAATAAAAAAATATTACATATTATCAATATAATTTTATCGTCTTTGATCACGTATTAAAATTTATAAATATATTTATTATATATTTTTTATAATGATTATTTTACTTTTGATTCTTAACGGGAGAAAATATTACATACTATCGGTATAAATAATTATTTTTCTCTTGGGTACAGATGGAGAAACATAAAATTTTGTCGGCATAACATCAAAATTTATAAATATCTTTATTATATATTATTTATAGATAATTATTTTACTTTTAACTCTTAACGAGAAGAAACATTACATACTATCGGTATAAATAATTATTTTTCTTTTGGGTCCAGACGGAGAAACATAAAGTATTTATTTTTTATACGAGCATAAACGTCTTTATTAGTTTATTATTTATAAATGATAATTTTGCTTCTTAATCTCTACAAGGAAACATTACATGTTGTGGTGCAATTTTATCGTCTTTTAACACATATCAAATTAATAAATATTTTTATCATTTGTAAATGATTATTTTGTTTTGTAGTCCTTATGGGGAAACATTACATGCTGTGGGTGTAATTTTATCGTGTTTGAACACATATCAAATTTACAAATGTCTTTATCATTTATAAATAATTATTTTACTTTTTAGTCCTTACGGGAAAACATTACATGTTGTTGGTGTAATTTTATTATAAATGATTATTTTGTTTTTTTAGTCCCTACGGGAAACATTATGTGTTCTGGTGTAATTTTATCATCATTAAACACATATCAAATTTATAAATGTATTTATTATTTATAAATATATTTAATTTAGCTTTGATATTGTTTTATGACTATTAATGTATAGAGGTAGTTTAGAAAGATGTTATTAAAATTGGTATAAGAACCACTATATTAAAATATTTGTCAGGTCAAAAGACATAATAAATGATATTTAATTTTAGTTGATACACGTAAATGCTTTAGAAATATTTATTACAACCAACATGGCGTGACCCGTGCTGATGCACGGGTATTCTACTAGTTTTGAAAGATAAAAAGATATTCCGCACGTGAGATCATTCTTAGAGCCATGAGGTAGCCATGGTGACTCAAAAAAATAAAATATTATAAATTAGGTATATAAATAAGTTATTTTAGCCCCCCAAAAAAATATATTACAGAGCACAAATACAAATTTTGACTAAGGGTGAGTCTCAAGTCACAACACGATCTCTTGATTTGAAAAGTTACAGGGTGTAAATGACAGTGATAAAAATTTATTTAAGTCTTCCAGTAAATTGAGTTGGACTACTAGTTTTGTTAAAATAAAAAATTTATTATTTTTTCTCAATTACTATTTATATATAAACTCTTAACACTTTTGTTGCTATTTTATTTTAATAAAATTTATTTCACCAATAAAAAAAATTCCTCTTTGTATTAAGCCACTTCATCAAAATTAACCCTGCTACGCATAACAGAACATTGATTTGCAGGATGGGAATTAGGAATTGGCACTCAATTGCTCGTCGTTGCTTTTAAAAACTAGCTGTGGACACACGAGAAATGGTATTTCGGTTTTTAAGGAGCTAATCCTGTACGTGTTTAAACTTTAAGGACAGAAAAAGCACTGCATTGATATCTTTGTGTGCTTTCTTCTTGCTTTCGGATTATAGATTCTATTTGTTTATTAAACGGAGCAACTTTAGTTAGGAAACGGGGAGGGAAGCTACAACAAAAGACCTAAAACGTTGTTGTTTGTTGGTCGCTATTTTCCTTTTTTATTCAAAGGAGGGAGTGCCCATTGCTAAGGTGGGTCTTGAAGGGAATGAATTCTCTCAAGTTAATTTTTATCATGTTGGATCCCTACGATTCATTGAATGAGAAAGAAAATTTAAAAATATAAAAAATGATTAAAAATGAGGAATAAAGTGATTGAATGGTGGAGATTGAAAACATGACTGGTACAGAACCAAGAATGAGAGAAAATGCAAAAGTCAAGCAATGTGATAAATGGGGTGGTTGGATGTTGGTGGTGAGCTTTTGTCAACATGGAGGGAGGACTTTGAAGGAGGTGGAGGTGGTTGGCATGATGGGATGGTGGCGAGAAACAGGGGAGCTTTATCTCCTGTATCATTCTCCCCGTGTTGGAGAAAACCCGTCCCCCGAGTTTAGTTATTTTTCTTCCATGGTGGTCCTTGCCGAATTTTTGTTGCTTCTTTAATCACTGGGGGCACCTGTGGCTTAGGTTGCTTCTTCTTGATTTTATTAGGCGACAGTGGAGCTAATTTGACTTTGACACCATCCTTTTTAAAAGAATAGGTGTTGGCATAACCATCGTATAAGACATGTTGATCAAATTGCCAAGGTCTTCCCAAAAGAAGGTGACAGGCATCCATAGGAATAACATCACACATCACTGTGTCTTGATACTTTGGACCAATGGAGAATGTCACAAGACAACGTTTGGTAACCTTTACTCCATCATCTTCATTTAACCAATGTAGCTTGTAAGGGTAAGGATGATATTCTATTGGCAAATTTAGTTTCCCCACCATGTAGTTAGATACTACATTTTCACAACTCCCATTATCTATGATAACTTCACAAACTTTGTCAGTAGTAGTGCAATGGGTGTGAAAAATATTGTGTCTTAACCAAGGTTCTTCTCGTGCTGCATATGGTCTTGATCTCACAATCAACAATTCACCATGATTGGGTTGCACAATCTCTTCATCATACATTGGAGGGACATCTTCTTCGATTTCTTCTTGGTTGTCTTCCTCCCTGATAACAGTCACAGTTCTTTTACTTGGACAATCGAAGGCTATGTGTCCAAAACCTTGACATTTGTAGCATTTGACTGCTTCTTTGGTGGATTTGTATGGAGATCTATTGGAAGAGATGGGTTGGGAAGGTTTTGATGTAGTAGCTGAGAAGGATTGGTGCGAAGATCTTTTGGATAATTGCTTCTCCACACGATCGGATAAATGAATTACATCATCCAAAGAACAATATTGTTGAAGTTCTACACGATGTGCAATGTCTTCATTTAGCCCTCTGAGGTATCGAGCAATGGTTTGTTCCTCCCTTTCTTGAATATCGCATTTCATCATCAGTTTCTCAATTTCTTGAGTGTATTCTTCCACAAATAAATCCTTTTGTTGAAAATTCTGCAGTTGAATAAAGTTATTCTGATAATAAGATGAGGGTAAGAAATTACGCGTTAGCTCACGACGCATTTTCTCTCAGGTCTTGATCTTGCTCTTTCCTTCACGTTCACGTTTCTTCTTAAGATTCTCCCACCAAGTGGAAGCGTACTTCTTTAGCTTGACAGCAATGATCTTTACCTTCTTCTCTTCTGGAACTTCCTTGTATTCAAAGACGCGTTCAACGGTTTGAAGCCAATTGACAAAATCATCTGGTTGAAGCTTCCATTCAAAATCAGGGATTTCAACTTTGATATCATCACTTTTATACGATCGGCCACGAGGACGACGTCTTCTAGTAGATGAGGAATCACTACCGGATGAATAATTGCTTGAGTTCCTGAAGCGTTCATCCAATAGGGCTTGTTGTTCCCTAACAGTTTCCTGCAGCTCCAGTAGTTGTCTTCTTAACTCTTCATTTTCAATTTCAAAAGTTCAGGGGTAAAATTGTAAATTGTGAAAGCCCATGGGCCAAATTTCAATTTTCAAAATTTTTGGGGCCAAATTGCAATTTTTTGAAAAGTTCAGGGGTCAAATTAAAATTTACAAAAATCTAGGGCCAAAAAACAATTTTTAAAAGTTCAGTGGTGATTTGCAATTCCAAGAAGTTTAGGGGCAAAAATGTAAATACAGAAAAGTAAAAGGACATGTCTATATTTTTAGAAAAGTGGTCAACCACGTGGCAGATGTGACACGTGGCAGAAGGTGGTTGGCTGCTGGAATGATGTGGCGGTGAGGTGGCCGGTGAGGTGTGTGTTGACCATAGTTGTCAAAACTAGGGGTGAACATGGGCCGGTTTGGATGAATTTTGGCCAAATCTGATGCCCGATCCGATCACTTTGAATGGTTTGGATTTCAAAAAAAATCCGCAGTTTTTCTAAATGGCCCGAACCGAACCGAACCGGTGTTGACCGGGTTGGGTTGGATGGGCTCGCGGGTTGTGAAGCAAAAATTAATAATAATAATAATAATAATAATAATAATAATAATAATAATATTAATAATAAGAGTTTTCATTCCCTGAAATGATCCCCCATTTTAAAATGATTCTGCACTCCCTGAAATTTTCATTCTAATCAAATAAATAAGAGTTTTCTTAAACTTTCAAAGCAGGAACAATAAAGTATGCATTAGAAGAACCAAATCAGTTAAATAAAGCAAACAATTATTCTAGGTGGAACTGTATAAAATTAATACTCACCCCTGATTCACCGTGGAACATTTGGTAGATCAGAGAGAAATGGCTCAAGAATGTATAAAAGTTCCTCATGCTCAACCCCAGATGCTGCAAGTACCATTCTAGGTGCAGCATAATTCTCCTGATTTTCCACATCAAACAATATTCGGATAATAAAATAGATTGCATGAAATTTTAAATTTGCACAAGTAATAACAGTAGCACTTATGCAGTATCAAAAAGGACAACAGATCTTACAGCAACAAATTCCTCTAAAATGGAACCATCTAATATGTTCAGTGCTGATTTAGAAGCCAAAAGTGGATTAGCCAGTGCACCAGAATAACCAGTAGAGTGAATTGCCTCCAAAAGTAAGCCCTGAGGATTGTTTGTTAGTTCTCCAAGCTCTGCTCTCACCTTTTGAAGTTGTACAAAAAAATAGTTTTACAAAATAAGAAAGAACTCATATAGTTGAACTACTAATTGATAGGCCTAGCTATCAGAGGAAAATAAAACTTCAGAAAAGCTATCAATAGAAAACAACACGTCAATGTGATAAAACAAATATACCTCTTCATTGACCTCCCAATCCAAGAAGGCTGGGTTCCTCACACGGTCAACTAGCAATTTAATCATTTGTGGAACATAGGTTTTTAGAGCATCAAAGGTGTAGCCCATTTGCTCCCAAGAGGCTGAGGCTCCTAAATTACCACCAATTGCTTCGACTTCCCTAAATTGCCACAAGGAAAGGGTAGAGTATTTGGGATTTGCAGATTGAATAGAACATTTCTCCAATAAGCCATGTACTAATTAATAGAAACAAGACAAATCAACACACTAACAATAAATAAGAATCACTTCTCCACCCACATCACCAACAACCCTCTTCTCCTTTACCTCCCTCGGCCTCACCACCATCCCAACCCAAACCACCTTTTTTTTCTTCTCCCTGGAACTCGTAACCCCCATAACCTCCATCAATCTCCCTCTCTCAACCACCAAAACCCAAATCACAACAATATACATACGCCAAAGATTAAGAAAGATTAAGAAAGAGAAGAATCAGTAGCAAGATCAGAGAAAAAAAAGAGAAATAGAGAGAACTAGAGGGAGGAGAACCGAACCAGAGGTGGCGCCATGTGAAAGGGAAGAACAGATCACGACGGCGGAGCAGGGAGATTGCGTCGCGGAGGACGGAGGTGGGTGTGACTGTGATCGACGCCGTACAAAAGGGAAGAGGAAGAGGTTGAGGACGCAGAGGAGTGGAACCCTAAAAGGGAAGAGGGAGACACGAACGAGAAGAGAGTGAGAGTGAGGGTCAGAAACGAGTGACAGTGTAAAAAAAATAATAAAAATAATAAAAATCCCACCGGGTTGGGCCATCGGGTTCTGGTTCTAAAATCCATAATCCGAACCAAAAGTCATCGGTTCTGATTGGGTCGGTTCGGGTTCGACCCGAACGTGGCTGGGTTGGGCAAAATTCGGGTTGGGTCACCGGGTTGGCAGGTTGGCCCAAACCCGTGTACACCCGACTCAAAACCGGACCGGACCGGACCGGCCGGTCCATTTGAACCTTAAAACCGGATTGTAGTCGAACCGGCCTAAAAACCGGTAAAAACACAGGCCAAAATCGGAAAAACCGGAAGAAAAAAAAAACCGGACAAAACCGAGAACTGGGCGGTTCAACAAAAATTAATTTTTTATTTTTATTTTTAAAAATAAAATGGTAAATGACATTATTTTTGACACATAAGAGATTTTATATCCATTTTTTTTACGTTAATGGGTTAAATTAAATATTATAATAAAATTTAAAATTAATTTATATATTAATATAAATTATGAGAATACTTACATTATAGTATTTGTAATTATTGAATGTTAGAAAGTTATTATAACATATTTATTTTAGTTTAATATGTAATTTTTGCATGTTATATGTTGACATACAACATTTTAAGCATAGTTTAATTTTTTATGTCGTGATGTTATGAATATTATGTTATTTTTTGTTTATTAGTGTTTTATATGTTATATTAAAAAAAATTAAAATATAATTTAATTCATTTCCGGTCCGACCCCGATTCGACCTCATTCCAACCTTTGAACCTTGAACCAGTGCCTACACCGGTTCAGTGTCCGGTCCGGTTTTGATAACCTTGGTGTTGACTGGTCTACGCTAACTTTGTCAAATGACATGTGGCAGCTTCTGAATGGACAACATGGGATGATGTGGCACGCTGATGTGGCTCGTCTTCTTCCTTGGACTGATGCGTGAAGAAGCAGAGGCGGCGCGTTGCCGCACATGGGACTCCGATTGGAGCGTGGCGGCTCGTGAGACGTCCTGCCACCGTGAAATTTTGTATCCTGAAGGTTTTGGGCCTTCTGAACACAATGGTGGTGTCTATTTTGGTGAAAAAGGATCGGAAATATGGGTTTCGAAGGGAATCTGAATCCTCAAGGACAACCTCCTAAAAACTCAAGATTTTCCTCACTTTTCTCACTCAAACTCGCATCTTACCTTGCTCTGATTACCAAAATGGTATAGAACCAAGAATGAGGGAATCCACTCTCAAGTTTAGAACAGAGAATCCACTATGTTATTGAAGGACTCCACCCTCTAATGGATTGCCTAAGCATTAATTTCATATATTTCATTGATGAAAATTACATACAATTGATGCTATATTTATACTAAATGATGGAGCATCTATGGGCAATAATTAAATACGAAATTACAACTAAAAATGCAAAAGTCAAGCAATGTGATAAATGGGGTGGTTGGATGTTGGTGGTGAGCTTTTGTCAACATGGAGGGAGGACTTTGAAGGAGGTGGATGTGGTTGGTGTAACAAAACCCCGCCGGACAGGCCATTTACTTTATTTATTTATTAGTAGTAGTCCATATTTAAGGCAACAAACACATACTTTATTTATTATCAAGGCGTACAAACATATTACATATACAAGTATAAATATAACCCTACACCCACATGGGGTGACAAAAGACCCATTGGCCGTGATACAAGGATCAATCATTTGCTTCTAGGTAGTCCTTCCATAGACTCCCCAACCTCCAAGTACAGGTTGATCTTGATTATCTGCTATTCATCATATAATAATATAGAAAACACAAGATACAGAGGGGTAAGATATCCATCAATCACCACCAAGCAGAAAAATAGCATGGCAGAGTTACTATCACCATGTATGGTATAAACATACAACATAAACATCACAATCATCAACATGACTGTTTTCACAGATATCATACTCAGATTCCTGAACGTACGGTCATAGACCAGACCACACTAATACGTCATACTGACAAACCCGACCATACGGTCATAGTTCTCCTCATACACTGGTTCCACAACCTGACATAGACCACGAGCTTTCGGGCTGATCACCGGCCCTACTAACCCAAACCATAGATCGCTGAATATTGCGGGTCATTAATGCCCTACTCCCTAGATCGATCACCGGTCTCAGGGCACAGAAGAATCAAATAAGTTGGTTGTCCCGGGAACATATCTTGATATGCTACCATCTCCGATCATCGGTTATGTAATCCCCCATACCGAGAATTATCATACCCAATTATCGGAGTAAGGCACTGTCCCGTGCACACAGACGACATTTCCTATACAGAGAATGGCCAAGATTGTCCACCCGTCAGACGTGGAGTTCCGGAGACTCGTCTGGATGACTGTGTCCATACCTTCAGGCCACCGACTATCCCCAACTACTTTGTACCTTTGTTACCACGGACATGGAGAGCCTCGTCGGAAAGACCAAGTCCATACCCTCAAGGTCTTGGCCGAGTCCATACCCTCAAAGCCACCGACTGATCTCATTACCATCCTGTTGATATCTCAGGTACACCAACCTCGGATACACCGACCCGGCTATCACCACTAACAAACAGAGTACCAATAGTAATACTTGTTATTACTGTCTAGGGATTCGCAAACCTCTAACTAATGGGCGTCACCCTTGACTCTAAGACCATACATCAGACTCACATGCATCATATGCAACCAGCACATAAATATCAGACATATATCAGAATTTTATTCATCATGGATCATCATAATCAACAACATATAATTTAATCCTAGCGTCGCATAAGCGACTGTCTACTAATTTTATAACCATAACCTATGTTGATTGATAGGGCTACGACGACTATTCTTAGCCACCGCATACCACAACCCCTCTCCTGAGGTGTTGCTACTATCAACCCCTTGTAAGGTTAAGGTCCCCTACACATGCTAAGAGTACTACTCTACTACCTATTTTTCCTAGTGATTAAGTTATCTTCCCCCTTACCTGGCTTAGAAGACTGCCGCTCGAGTCCCGTCGCTCTTCCTTCTCCCGAGCTCACTTTCACACTCCCAAGGATCAATTGGAGAGTCTTGCGAAATGAGTAGAGGAGAGCTCTATTTATAGGCATAAATTGGCCACATCGCGTCGCGAGCGGATTACACATGGATCCTATCGCGTCGCGAGTTGGGACACATGTCAAAAGATCTGCAACGCTGATCACCGCCTTTGGTCCCGACTTATCTCACGTCGCGATGTTCGTCTTTGTTTTCTCCATCGCGCCGCAACGGTCCCTAATCATAAATGTTTCGTTTTCGTCCCTCTAGGGGATTCTAGAGTGTTCTAAACCTTTATAGGGCACTCTAGGCCTCTTATGAGTCGATTTTAACTCTAACTAAGGCTTTTAATACTTGATTATTATTTAATTATTATTCTAAGAATTATTTAAAAACTTATGTGAAAATCAGGATGTCACAGTTGACATGATGGAATGGTGGAGAGAAACAGGGGAGCTTTATCTCCTGTATCATTCTCTGGTATCAGAGCAAGTTTTTAGATCCCAGAGTTAAGTTTGAGTGAGAAAATCAACGGAAAGTTTGAGTGTTTTTGGTGAGCAAGAGAGCTGCCCCCCAGAAACTCCACTTTGCGGCCATTTTTTTGCAAAACTAACGCCACCATTGTGTCCGGAAGGGCCAAAAACCTTGGGAACCAAAGTTTCACGGCCAACGGAGCCTCCACGCGCCACCATGAGCGTTGCCGAAAAGGTTGCCGAAAACTGTTCCGCCACTGCCGGAGTTACAGACCTCCGCAGGAAAATTCTGAGGTTGAAGACGACGCCATGTCAGCGTACCAGGTCATAGACATGTGTCACTGTCAACCACCCCCTTCACGCCACGTGTCAAGGGAGCCACATCATCAGTCAAAGTCAACCTTTGACAAGTCAGTAGCCACTTCACTTCCACTTCACCAGCCACGTCATTTCGTGAGCCAACCAGAATCCGCCACATATCATGTTGACCAGCCAACTTCCACGTCGTCCAAAGTTTTAGAAATTGCAAAATAGTCCCTAAACTATTGAAAATTTTTGTTTTGGCCCCAAAATTTTCAAAAATTCGATTTAGCCCCTATATTTTCTGAAATTACATTTCAGCCCCTTTTGAAAATTGCAATTTGACCCCTTTGCTTTTAAATTTATCATTTTGCCCCTATTTATAAAAATGTTTTCTAAAAAATATGATGAAAATTTTGAAATTAGAAAATTGAAAAGAAAATTAAAGAAATTGCAAGAAAAGGTGACTGCAAATCAAGCTTTAATTGAATTAAATTTTGGAAAAATTGATTATGGCAATTCCAAAAATGATTCTTTTTTGCAAAATAATATTTTCAAATCAAATAATTTCTTTGATGAAGAATTGTTTGAAAAGAAAGAAGAAAATTTGTTTGCGCTTAAAAATAAAAATCTATTTGAAAAAAATTGGTCCATTTTTTAGGGAAAAAAAATTAATTGAAGATGAACCAGTATTTGATGTTGAGCCAATTTTTTGATGAAGGAGCAATCTTTGAAAAACAACCAATATTTAATGGAGATCCAATATTTGATGAGGAACCAATATTTAACAAAGGACCCGTCTTTGATGAAGAACCACAAATTGAAAGACAATCCTCAATCATAGAAGAGTTTATTCAAGAGGAAATTTGTGTTCCTATGAAAATTGTTCAGAGATTCATTGAAGTTCTAAGTGATGTTCCTCTCAAGGCCATTGGTGAAATTTTAAGGATTCATCAAATTCTAACAAATGTGTTCAACGATGCCATCAAGTTTACACATCAAGGAAAAGTTGGAATAAAATTTGAGGTTGTGCCGCAGTTAATTTTCATCAAAGTTGAAGGACCACCACCATAGAAGACAAACTAAACTCGAGGGCGAGTTCTCTCCAACCCAGGTAGAATGATACGGGAATTAAAATACATCCCCTGTTTTTCTTCCACCCACAACATCCAACCACCCTCCCAAACATCTCCATGTGAACCAACTCATCTTCATTGACCGTCAAGCCTCCATAGCCACTATTTTTTACTAATTTTACATTTCCATTTCCATTTGCATTTCTTTACAGCTTGCATTCAGATTAGTTCTAGCTATTTTCAATTACAAACTGGCCTCTAGGATTAGCATAAATAGGGCCATTGTATCATTGTATTAGATATTGAGGTTTATATGAAAATGAGAGTTACTTGTTAGCAATTGTGAGGGTAGATTCCTTCAAAACATAGTGGATTCTCTGTTCTAAACTTGAGAGTGGATTCTCTCATTCTTGGTTCTGTACCATGGTACAGAACCAAGAATGAGAGAATCCACTCTCAAGTTTAGAAAAGAGAATTCACTCTGTTATTGAAGGATTCCACCCTCTAATGGATTGCCTAAGCAAACACATTTAATTTCATATATTTCATTGATGAAAATTTCATACAATTGATGCTATATTTATACTAAATGATGGAGCATCTGTGCGCAATAATTAAATACGAAATTACAACTAAAAATGCAAAAGTTAAGCAATGTGATAAATGGGGTGGTTGGATGTTGGTGGTGAGCTTTTGTCAACATGGAGGGAGGACTTTGAAGGAGGTGGAGGTGGTTGGCATGATGGGATGGTGGAGAGAAACAGGGGAGCTTTATCTCCTGTATCAATGACCCCCTCGTGTTTTTTCTCAACATGAGAGGATCCACTCCCGGGTCTTGAGAGACATCTACACAGGAGAATGAGGAGATTTCCCGAGAAAGTGAAAAATATAAATATTGTAGAGTTTGAATCCACATATTCACGTTATTCGTCTCATAGCTTTACTTAGTTGTTACTGTATGGTGGCCCTGATCATGTTCAGGAGGTGCGGCCACCAATGGTCTCATTTTTTTAAGGACACCAAAATTTTGTTTTATAGTAGTATATATAGATATTAAATTAAAAATTTATATATGTCAAATTATATAAAAATTTTATTATAAAAATTAAACAAAAGTACTCCCCCTGGTTTAAAATATAAGCAAAAAAAATCTCTAAAATGTAAAAAAAAAAATCTATGTATTTGGTCTAAATTTTGGACTAAATACATAGACTTTTTGCTTATATTTTAGAGACTTTTTTTTGTTTATATTTTAGATCGGAGGGAGTAGTAATTAGATAAGTAGTTTCTCGAAATTAAGTCAACTAACAAGTGACTAACTAACATGTGATGTTCCATTTCTCTTTGTACATGTTAACAAGAATACATTTGTGATCTTGGACACTAAAACAATGATAATCGTTTAAGTGCAAATTTTAGGGTCTCAACGAGGAAAAAAACACTAATGTTAGTGCTAAAAAAATTTGCAAATAAATGGAAGTTGAATATGTGTTTATTCAAAAAGTCAAATTCGTAGAAAAAACACTATGATGCAAATTCCTCTTTTTTTTGGGTTACACAAGGGAAAATAAGAAGAAAAAACAACAAAAGCACACAAACTAATTCATTAGGAATCTAACACCCAAAGCATCTACTTGAAGAAACATAGATAGGCCTTGAGGGCATTCCGTTAGTTGGACCAAACTCTCTGTAGTATGAGCTCCCAATTTGGCAAGAAAATCGGTACTATGGTTATATACCTTCTCTGAAAATGTGTTTCAGATCACACTCCTCGTCTCTGATCAACAAAGAACGAATAACTGCTATCATCTGAATACACACAATTGAACCTTTTAGGATTTATTATTTTTTATATATTATAGGTCAAACAATTGGCTCACTTAGTAGAAAATTTGAACAGTGTAGCACATATAAGGAGATTTTTTGGATTTTTGTTTAGTATTGAAAAGCTTAGACCATTCTTTGATAAAGACCTGAGTTTATGTTGCAAACATTTTGAAACTTACTTAAATCAAGATAATTCTTATGATTTTGATGGTGAAATTCAATTTAAAGAATTAAAAGTTCTTAGAGAGGTTTTAACCAATGAATCAAAATCAAACTATATGATATTGTATTCTTTGAATACATTTAATTGTTTTTCTAATATATGCATGACTTATAGAATAATATTAATTATCTCTGTTACTATTGCATCTACCAAAAAAAAGGTTTTCTAAATTGAAATTGTTAAAATTTTGTTTACGATCTACTATATCACAAGATAAAGTAAAAAGTCTTGCTTTGATTTCTATATATAAAAAATGATTTTTTAAAGAACATTGATTACAAATGAATTTTCATGATTTTACAACAAAAAATACAAAAAAGATAAAATTTAAATAATTACAAGGACATTATTTTCTTGGCTCGCCCAAGACACCCAAAATCTATATAATATCAAGATTCCTTTCCAAATGTTTATATAACTTCTTCATTATATTTTTTTTTTTGATAAATAACTTCTTCATTAAACTGCACCAACGCCAACATATTACATTAAATTCACACACATCTATAAAATATTGACCCCGTATAATAGCTGTAGATACGAAAAGAAGTTGGTAGGAGGCATCGTGTTATTTTTTGGTCTGAAATACCCATCTCCATTATTACAAAAAAAAATCGTCTTTTTTTTTTAGTCTTATGGCGTGACTCTACGCACTCCAAAGAGCGAAAAGGGGCGTGGTTGAGCAAGCGTCCGGCGGCAAATCTTTGCAGGTTGTCTTAGCACCACGGACAAAAAAAAAAAATCGTCTTCTTTCCAGCTTTATCCAACATGAACATTTTTTTGTTTTTCATTTATTTTTTTCTCCCAAGATTTAAATATAGTATACCTAATGTGAGAGCATCTCTAATAGAAATTATTTTGGATGTTCTTAACTCCTTTTTTATGCTCCTACCATGTCACATTTATCGACTTTTTACTTCAATAGTACAAATCTTTGATAACTTAAAATAGGTTTCATAAGTTATCCCACATCTTCGTAAAGTTATCTCACGTTTATTTTTTAATAATTAAGAATTGGTTCTTTTATAAAAATGGTTCTTAATTACACTTACAAATGGCATTCTATTGTCAAAAAAAGAAAAAACTCACATGCCATTCTCGTCATCTTCCTAACCAGTTAAGAACATTTCTAAATTTTGAAAATCCAGTTAAGAACAGCTATTGGAGATAGCCCGGGAGAGGTACAAAGAAAAGTCATAAAAGAAAATGAAGAAATAGAAAATAAGAAATATAATTAATGAAAAGAAAGATAAAAAAACTGCGTTATAAAACCTGTAGTGAACTCCGATTGAGAACCAACCATATGGTCAGTCCAAACCACTAATTGCCCAAAAATGTATGAGAACAGGTGAAAACTAGTTTGATTCAACATTTATATGCAACAATTGGTGATCACTAGTTGAATCGATCGGGGGATCAACCTTTTTATTTTTATTTAAATTTCTATATTTTTATACAATTCTAAATGAAGTGATGTATTAGATATATGAAATTAAAAAATTAATGATTTATTACTTTTATTTAGTAAATATTTATTCTTTCAAAATGACTAACTATTATGAATGATATTCTATATTAGATGCATGAAATTAAAAGTAAATTTATAAATGATTATTGGCGTATGATATGAATTTTTTTTGGAATTTTTTTAGCACGAAATTTATGTCATAATTTTTTATAAAATTATTTAGTCAGTTCAACTAGCTAGTGACTCATTAGTTCAACCAATAATCCAAGGACTATATATTTACTTTTAATTGGTCTAAATTTTACAACATTGTGAAAAAGTTAAGTGAAAGGAAAAGAAGTGTGAGAAATATATATAAAGAGTTAAGCCTAAAATGATTTAACTTAATTGTAAGATAATGAGCTAGATTTTTCAAACAGAAAAAAATATATCACTTTTATCCACCATATTCATTTGAATTTTCTGTGTATTTATTAGACAATTTTTCAAGAAATTTATATCCTTTTAATCAGCCAATCGAAAAAAATCAGAATTTTGACATGGGAAAATCTTCTTATTAGTTTGCACTTTTCTATAGTTTTACTATATATTGATATTGAAATTCATATGTACTCCGATTTCTTGCTCAAATCTTCGGCATCTCATTCTTGATTTATTTCATGTTCCGTCTTGGCCTCCTTGAAAGTCAGAAATAATACCCTGATCACCACTAAAAAAATGACCACAAAAAAAAACCATCAAAAAAGAAATAACACCTTGGCAGCAACATAATTGGTGAAGGTGGAATAATACAACTTATACAATCTAACAACATAGGAATAGCATACATAGTGTGGAACTCGGGCTCCTTGCGATCATTTTTTATCGCAATTGCCGCAGTCAGATGATGTGAACCGTCTAATCAAGATCAGACAGTGCATATTCCAAGATCAAATTTTGTATCTGGTTTACTTTCGTGAGGTCATCATATTGCGCGCAACCTATTCGAGTTGATTCAAGGGATTTATTTTATTTTGTGAACCAGTTGTCTAAGTGTTGACTTGAAAAAAATGAATAGATGTCAATTTCAGTCGTCTCTGAGGCAGAGTGGCATTAGGTACGTCAAAAAATAATGACAACAACGACAATCAGGGGTAAGCATAACTGAATACAATTTTAAACTCAAATTGAATGCAAAACTATGCTCTTTGGTTTCTCCTTTTAAATTGAATTAAAAGGTATCGTTTTTTAACTTCATTTCATTCTGCTATGTTTTTACTACATGTATTAAATACATAATACAATTCATTTTTTATGTTTTTCAGTTGGTCTATCAAATACTACTGTTTTTTTTTTCTTATCAAAAAAAATACTACTGTTTTTATGACTTTCCTAAACCCAGACATCGCCTAGCAATTGGGCTATTGTGAATTTGTCATGTTAATGATTTAAACGACAAATTTAAGGTATTTTTCGAGAACAGAAGAATATATATATATATAGGAGTATAAGCGATA
Source organism: Calophaca sinica (assembly GCA_037113605.1). Taxonomy (NCBI): domain Eukaryota; kingdom Viridiplantae; phylum Streptophyta; class Magnoliopsida; order Fabales; family Fabaceae; genus Calophaca; species Calophaca sinica. The sequence goes on from CM073735.1 coordinate 45,379,965, forward strand.
TCTGGACCCATATACAAAAGAACAGAAAGACAACGCTTATGCCATAACTAAACTAAAGGCAACACGCCCCAACAAACAAAAAAAGGAACCAGATCATATGAATACAATTCAAAGGAACCACGCACCGCTCATAATAAAGACAACTATCAGACTTCACAGTTGACAAAAGTCATATCTAGGACATCACCTTGATATTCTCTACAACCACAACAACATCTGCCACAAAATGGAAAAAGCACACTCATTCCTAAGTTCTCATATCTTCTATAACACTTAATGTCAAATCATAGAAAGATTCTGTTTAGCCTTAGTTGCCCTCCTTAACAAAGATAAAATAGAAAAAAGCAGGGTCAGGCTTTTATGCATCACCAACACCACCTACCCGCCTAAAAATGGCATACCCATACTATAAAAGAGAAATCAATTGTAGCAAATAAATGTATAGTAGGGGAGTCCCCACACAACAAACAGACAGTAGCATTAGCATTCGCAATCACTCTTCTTCGGAATAGGTTTATGCGAGAAAACAATTACTTTAGAGGAAGCGTAACTCTTCCATAAGTTGTCAGAACAGTGATCTCCAAGTGAGAAAGCTCAGATTGATCAGAAATTTCACGGACAGAAAGGCGGCATACGCAAATCTAACCAAGAATAATCCACCAACCTGCCCCTTCAAACACTATATATCCTCATAAGACGACAGGGAAGTAGAGGATACAAGAAGCAGGAACTCCCTATCAAAACCTCTTCCCAAAGAAAGAACTCCCTCCTCCAGTTGAGCTCATACCCAAACACCAGACACCCAACAACCACACGCCACCACCAACGAATCTCTTTGTTCGGAGATGGAATGAAGCCTAGGAAAAGACTGACCAAGCAGGGAGGAGCCCAGCCAAATGAAACCGACACCCATGTTCAATCTCTAATCGAACACATTCTGAGAGGCAATTAGTACCCAAACCCATCAAGCAAATTGTGGAGGCCTAGTCCCACCTAGATTGGATTTCCTATAGGCCCCCCAACCCGTACCTCACAGCTAACACCGCCCTCCATGACAACCCCCTAATCAATTTAAGGTTTTCTTATTCATAGAACTTCACAATTCTTACCAGTAGTAGAACTTCACAATTCTTACCAGTAGTAGTTGATTCAAACTTAATCTGAAGTATTTGGATGATCATAACTGCAAGGCATCAAATGCAAACTTGATATGTAAACAGCTTGCATCGTAGTAGGCTATTGGTTATTGAAAATTTTACTTGGAAACCTATCTATTATTAATTTAAGTATGATGTTTAATAAGATTTTATGTTCTGTATCAAATATGGATATTATACTCTTCAAATATCCTATGTTCAGATTTTTGATAAAAAATACTTGAAAATTTAAAATGTCTAACTCCCCGAATATTTCACACTCCACAATAATTTTTAAATAAAATAAAGAAAGTAACATAAAAATGGGTTAATAAAAAAATGAATAATTTGAACAGGCAAAAAAAGTCTTCAGGATAATACCAAGAAAATTAATTTACATAACCTCACTCTGACCGAGAGTTAACAGCAAATGGTTCATTATGAGTCCTAGGAATCTAATGCTGACAAGGTTAAAAAATAACAGCATTGGATGGTGTAAGATCTAAAATAATACTTACAAAGCTAGGAGGACAAAACGGGAGACAGACTTACATATACATGTAACGCTTTCTAGATAGGCTACTTGGAATAATGAGAATGGAAAGGTCTCAGTAAAAGGTTGACAAAAGTTGAAATAGAAACAACCAATAGCAGTGCCAATGTTGCCTGTATGAAATCACTAGATATGAAGCAGCTGAAGGTTTGTGAGGAGTCCTTCCAGCAACAGCTGGAGCAACTGCATGCCCATTGGTTCTTTGCTGCTCATCTGCAGGCAGTGGATTTGACGATGTCTCATTCGGAGGAGAGAGGGGCATCCTCTTACCTAGACTGAGATCCTGACCTACAGACGCATGTAGACAGTGTTTAAGAGAAAGAAAGAGAGGGAGAGTAAATGCTAGAAAAAAGCCTTTGCATCAGGCAAATCAGCAAGTGGCCAAGAAAACCAAGGAGTGAGCTTCATTGCCTAAGTGGTATTATTTGAACTTGAGGTAAAATATATTGGCACATAAATTCAAAGTAATCGGCATGCTTCATTCTTTGGATGCACATGACAAGAGAATATACCCACAGATTTGCACGCTTCACCGAGAAATAAAATAACTCACAATTTGAACGCGACCATGCTAGCTTCTTGTTTTCCCTATCAAATACCAACCGGTATCCAATCATGAAGTTCTCTGCAAAAGATTTTTATTAGTTTTAAGATCAAAATATCTTTTTCTCCCGCATCTGGAGTAAGGGGCAATCAGTAGATTTTGCTAGAGAAAATATGTAAACTCACGTCCAATTGTTCCCATATCCCCTTCGGTTGGCTGTATTGCTAAACAAAATCCAACAATTCCCTGCACAAAATCGATCAGTTTTTATAATTTAGCTACATCTGTTACAAGAGAAATTACCCTTTTTTCATTTACTTTCTTTTTAAAATAGCCTTAACTAAAACTGAAAACTTTCATTTGGAAAATATTTTCTATCATTAGAGAAAAATATTTTTTTTCGTCGTCCACAAACTAATATAAGTTCTAACAGTTTGCACTCGAATAATTAGTCTATATTTATGATAAAGACCCTTATAATATAGTTAATCATCTTGTCAAATTTAGTTCATGATAATATTATCATGTGTTTTTTGTCAAACAAAAATATTATCATGTGTTTAACTCCTTAAACTCTCCTCCCAAAAAAGGAACCACCTAATCCACACCCACCTGATTGTCATAGAATACAAACACGGGATTATAGACCACAAAACTGTTATTCTGTTGGAACATGAGTGTCAAGCTGGGAACCTTGGGCAGCTGTTGCAAACTGTTTCAAAACTAAAGTCATTGACAAGACCAGAAAATTCTAGCAATTAGGAGATCAAGCACCAAGAAAAGAGGGGAAGAGAGATCTATCAAGTGAATTCACCTAGGTGTGTAACAATACTCCCAAGGAGATCCTTGAAAGGCAGATCTTGAAGCATTTACTTGTTTATCAAACTGTCACAGATAAAATCATATAAAGAGGCAGATAGCCAGATATGCAATTTACAATCATGGAATTCAAAAAAGAAAAATACCTCCTCAGCTATTGCTCCATATGCATGACCGGGAAGAAATGTAAATGATGTTCCGCTATCAACCTGAGCTTTAAAACTCGCCATTTTAGGACAAGAATTCCCGATACAACATGCCTCCACTCCAATAATATAGGTTGAACTGACCAGGAAATTTATCATAGTTAGCGCGAGACCATTCGCTAAATTATTTTAGTACCGTTAAAGGTTGCAAACAAATTTAAAGTACAGAATTTCATACAACATTCCATCCAAAGGCAAGAATGGAGTAGACTGTTGCATGGTTGATCCCTGGTCGCCAAAAAATAATCTACCAGAATCATCTTCATTAAAGCACAAGGAAAAAGAATCACGGACTAATCCTGATTTAGCAAGAAAACTCGGAACTGAACTCTCCCCAGGTCCCAAACCCAGGAGACCATCTGGAGCAACCCCATCCAAATAACCACCACTTTGCTTCATACCACACCTGCATTCAACAAATTTATTGTCAGACAAAGGACCAGGGATACATTAAGGACATGATCAGTCAGGCATACCCGACAACGACTGGAGCCTGAACAGAGGAGTTAGACGAGCCGCCACCACTGCCATCACCGGATAGAAGATGCAATATGTCCTCAACTAACAATCCAGAACTTGATGTATTCTCCGATAAGTAATTGACAGTGTACGGACACTGCTGCTTGGAATTTTTACAATTTGAACCCGTATCACATAACCGATGGCTGCAAGATAGATGCTTGCTGGATAATGAACGAGAGGGACTATACTCATTCAGATCTCTATCCTGCATAATAGATGCCCCATATGTGAGGGAGCACCTGCCAATCAATTACTGGAAATAAGTGCTAAACCAGTTACCAACTCTTAGCTTAGACTCCAAAAACTTCACCGCAAACATATGCACCTATAAATCGAAGGTGCTATGTCCTCTGTTAGTAGTGTTTGCAATGTACATGATTGTTTAACACTTTGATTTTATCAATTTTCAGGGACAAATCTTTATTTATTGTTTAAAATTGCATAAATTAAACTAACCTAATTACACATCAAGGTTATAAGTTACATACATACCAGATTGGAATAGTAACTTGAAGACAAGGGAGCACACTGTATGCAGTTACAGGGAACCCAAAGGAGATCACTTCCTGCATCCAACGCCACAAGAAACGAGATACTCGGTGTCCCGATATCAATCCACGTGTAATGTAACCTATATCATTGCAACAACCACAAATCGGATTCAAAAATAAAAACGGCGTCGTTTTGTCTCGCTACGAAGAAGGAAAACAACACAAACACAAAGAAGAGAGGAATAAGGAGTTACCACTTACCAGCCAAAGTCGTTACCAAGCGACATCGTTTTGCTACCTTGAGAAGGGAACAGGAGCTGGTGGCGAGCGCCTCCGAGGTCGATCTGGTGCCTGAGAAAGTCGTTGCCGAGAAGCATCTTGTAGTAGCGCATGCTCCGTCGGTCCGGCCAGGCACCGGTCGGAAATCGAACCGGTTTCATTTCTTCGGAGAACCGGTGAACGAGCCTCGCAGAAAATGTGGTCGGAACCGGCAATGCGTAAGCCATTGGCACCGACAGTAAGAACAGAAGGAACAATCGCCACCGCGTCGGCATCGGAGATCGAGATCTAGCAATTTCTTTTTCCGATGCCTCGTTCTACCTGTAACTGATTAAGTTGCGATTAGTGTTAATTAGTGAAAGCAAGCGTTGCAATTAACTGGTTCAGACGCTGGTAACAGTAATGAGCGCGCAGGAACGAACGAGGATTGGGTGAGGGTGCGCAGTGTGCATAGTCATTCACTCATCCCTGTGTGATGTGCTATGCTGTGTGGCTCTGTGACGGTGACTGTGACTGTGACTGGATAAAACAAACTTTTTTTCCTTGTTTGGTGGTGGAATCAAGTAGTTAATGGATTAATTGATGGAAAAAGCTAAAAGAAAGCGGGTTGATGTGATATGATTAGCATTTATAATGGATGATTATTAGGAGGAGTAAGGGACAATAATGCTACGACGAAACGAAACGTCACGCGGGTACTTGCCCCACCGTGTCTTTTTTTTTTTTGGTCAATGCCCCACCGTGTCCTTACGTGTCTCAGAATAAAACGGGCATTCATTGCCTCTGTCCATTTGTCTTTACTCTTTACCACTCCCTGCAATTAATTTCATTCCTTTCTTTGCGAAATTCAAGCTCACGTAAAAATACCTAATTTTATTTAAGTTTATTTAATTTTTTAGTATAATAAAAAAACTAATTATATTTTGCAAACTATCTTTTATTTTCATTTAATTTTTCATCGGAACTTTGTGTCATAAAGGTTAAATAAATAATATTTTTTTGAATGATAATATTAAATAGAGTGAAATTAGTTAGAATTTACTTATATTTTAGACTACAAAATATAGTTATTTTTTTGCTTATAATCGAGTTCAAAGGGAGTAGTAAAAAAACAAATGGTAAACTGTAAAGGCTAAAAAGGGAAGACTAAAATAATCTCCTTTTTTGTTATAAAACTAACCGAAACAAAAACAAGACAAAATATAAGAGAATAAAGATAAAAGAGAAATGAAGAAAAGAGTATTTCTATTATATTCTTCAAGATGCATATTTTAGAATGCTACATGAGTCTTATTTACATGACACAAGTCTTGTAACTCGCAAGTCTATTAAGGGTCTCACTCACATAATGTGTCATTAACATATAAAAATTTAGAACAATAACTATAAGTGAAAACATTTTACTTATAGGAATTATATACATGAGCATCCTATGGAATATGAAAAGGCTAAGTAAGATGAACATCCATTAATATTCATAATACTCCCACTTGGATGTCCATTGAGGATATGTCTCATTAAATCCTTACTAAGAAAAAACGTTAATGGGAAAAAAATACTAGCGAAGAAAAAAGAGTACGATATATTTTGTACGAGAAATGTCTCGTTAAAAACCTTACCAGGAAAACCCAATGAAACAAAACCATGATGAAGAAAAAAAAAGAGTTCGGAACATTTGTATCTCCCCCTCATATAGACAATTATCTCTGAGACGACAAAGACCAATCTTTTATATTAGTTGCTTAAAGGTTTTACTTGGCAATAACTTTGTATAAAGATCTGCTAGATTATCACATAAGCGGATTTGTTGAATGCTTATATTACCATTCTTTTGAAAATCATGAGTGAAAAAGAACTTTACTGAAATATGTTTTGTTCTGTCTCCTTTAATATACTCTTCTTTCAATTGAGCAGTGTATGCATTATTATCCTCATATAGGATCGTTGCAATTATTTTTCCGGAAGACAAACCATAAGTCTCTTGTATGTGTTGAATCACATACCTCAACTAAATGCATTCTCGACTTGTTGTACTACATGTAAACAAATAGTCTATTTATGATCTACCATTATGAGAGTCAGACAAATAACCTCCATCTACATAACGAACCAAGTCTGACTTAAATGCATTTAAAGAAAATAAACTTATATCCATCATACCTCTAAAGTACCGAAATATATACTTGACTCTATTCCAATATCTTCGTGTAGGTAAAACATCAAATTTTGTTCACGGCAATTCTTGTTTTTAATCGATGTTTATATAAAGAACTTAAAATTAATTGAAAAATAATATGAATTATTAAATAATAAATATATCAATTTATTGTTATTTTGAAGAAAAATATTTAAAATATACTTATACATACTTTTAAGTTTTAACATATTAAATCATATTACATGTTTATCATAACTCTTTTGGGGGTAAATAATTAAAAAATGAAACAAGAAGAAGTCAAAACTAAATCCCTATAAAAAATCACATGACAAGTTTTCCTTTAGGGGGTAATATATGACAATTTATATTATTGTTATTTTACATTCAATTTACTCTCAAATATGTATGGAAGTTTACAACCCCATAAAGCGTATAATTGATAACATAAAAAATCATATAAGAAACTCGAACCAGGCCTGATCTTCTTGCCCGTAGTATCTAAACTGGGAAATGAAGGATCAAGTTACGAAAGAATATTATGACAAAAAAAGAATTTGTTTGGGACTATAGACGAAAAACGAACAACTGCTGCTATATACACTAGCATGAATGCATGATAAATAATCCCCAAAGTTTAAAACAAATTTCTTTTCAACCATGCACCCTATGCTTCCAGTTCAAAGCTTGGCACTAACGGGAGCGGGTATCACTTGTTAGACCATTGAAATTCTATTTCTAAATTTCTGGAGGGGCCACTTTTACTTTCCGGCAACAGAGTGTACTCTCCAGATACTACCCCCAGCATCACCACCCGATCAATCTGGATTGTCACTTTCCCAAATGAACTCTGTCATCAGATAAAAAATAAAAGGGTTAGGTGGAAGTGTAAAAGCAAAATAACTGAAGATGAATATACTGTATTTGTTAATCCAATTTTCCCACATTTACCTTTCCCATTTTACTCTTATTTTTGCAAGAAATATGAAGCTTCTGGCCTTTTGGAGGACTCTCAAAGGACCATGAGAAACTTTCATCCCACTCTGGATTAGGGCCAGTTGAGATCACCTGAGCAGCACATTCTCATGTATTAGCATATTCACTTTCCCAAGAGGAAAACAAATTAAAAATTATATCAATTAAGCAGAAAACACCATGTTCTTTGTATTATATAATACAATCACATATTAAGGACGCAAATCCTTGTCCTTCCTTAAAGTGGCTGTGGCTCTAGTAAGATGCCCAAGAGGGAAGGCACAAGAACTTGACAACCAAATACTTTCATATCAATGATGTAACGAATCACAGTTTACGTCAATGCTATTATAAAGGGAAAGGGAAAAAAAAAAATCAATTTGGGTGAATCTGGATTCTGAAGTCTACAGATGGCAACAAACTGCAGCACAATATGTAAATGGTCAACAGGAATTTTTTCCAAGAAGCAACTATAAAATTGTATATCTCAAGTGGGCATTTCTTATATAGGCATAATTTTTGGTGGGACATTGCAAATAACATTATCAAGAAACAGCATTCACTGGTTAAATCTATGCAAGTTTGACAGAGACGGACAATTATATATTAATTTCACATAAAATAAGCATGTCACCCATGTCAAATAATTGTACTGCATCAGAGGAGAAGATCACAAGATAATGAGTAGGTATAAAATTATTATTGAAAAAATACCTTGGTTTGCCTTGGAGGGGTGTTTCCAAGTGTAAGCTTACAATAAACACTCGGGTTTCCAACAGACTGTTTCATATTATTACCGCGCTTTATAATCACCACTAATGTCCCGGGCAAACACTGCAACAAAAATTCTGCCTTCTCCTGAAACCGAGGTGGGCCAGACTGTATTAAGTACTGTAACAATGGAATAGCATCTGCGGCTGCTATGGACTGAGCTCTCGAGACTTCTGCTGGGCACGCTGACCAAGCCTGCCTGAGCAGAAAAAGTGTATCCAAGGCAGCTTCCTGAGTAGCCTCTGAACCTGTTTTTAAGGATGTAACCAAATGTGGAATGCTAAGTGTTGCTGGTTCAGTTGCTCTGAGTCGTGGGAAGTTGCTAAATAGAGAATTTAAGGCTTTAAGGTACTCATCGTTCACAGTTCCAGTAGCCCATAAATCCTTTTCAATAGCAGCTACAAGACCATAAAAAACTTTGTTAGGCCACGTTTAAATAATGAAGAGATAGCAGCTACAAGACCCTAAAATACTTTGGTAGGCCACGTTTAAATACTGAAGAGAGAGACCGGGAGAGATAGAGGAGAGTATTATAGTCAGCATGCTGAAGCAACTTAAAAGTGTTAACATAATATCATCATTGTTTACCAATCAACTCAGATTAAAAACAACATCATCATTTCCATATAACTTAGGCTTTCCCACGAATATTTTTTAGGTTACTTAATGAATACCCAACGAAGTCTAGGTGCCCATTTTTGCTAGAAGATATTATATAGCATGAACAAAATGTCAAACTGTTCAACTTAAGGAGCAATTAAGTGAAGTGCACAAGCCACAATTTTTACTATTTAGCTATTCCTTTCCTGAATTTTATGTTTCATCAGCATGTCCAACAACAGTAGCCTTTTCCTACCAGTAGGGATTGGTTACATCATACATGAATCAAACAGTGTTCACTTTCCAAAAATTAACTTTGACTTTTTCAAAAGAATTGTCAACTTCTTCATGTGGAAAATCGTTGGTTTTTTTCAATTGGAAAATATTTCGAAAACCAAGTTATGCCCCAGCTTATAAAAGCAAGAAAAAATTGCATTTACTGTCATTTATCAATTAATTTATGAAAGGATAAGAAAACCTGTTTCTAAAACGGCAACATGAAAATTGAAAAGTAATGCACCATTCTGATATTATTACAAAGTTGATTTGGAATAAAAACAAGTGTTAACACTGCATGGTGCGAAAGGAACTCACCAGTTATCGCTCTGACTGTTTCACTAGAAGCATACTCTTGAATAGTATGATTTGAAAAGAGAAGTTTAATAAACAATGCAGCCTGGACAGATGTTTCAGGATCACTTGAACCAATCAGATCCAGTATAACCTGAACACCACCAGCCTCCGCAACTGCTCTTTTATTTGATCGACTGTACATCACAAGGTTTTGCAGAGCACATATGGCTACAACTTTCATTTCTTCAGTTGGTTGATCTTCAAGCACATTCACTAAAGCACGACAAGCTGAAACTGCATCAGCTGTCCGAGCAAGACCCTCATTTTGGAATAGATCACCAAGAGCCAAAGTTGCTAACAACCTTGCTTGTTGTGCTTGAGTTTGTGGGTCCAAAAGGTACTGGGATAATGGTAAGATGGCTGACTTAGTAACTTTTGTTTCTCTAATCTTTACATTGTTCAGTAATACTTCTAAGAGTCTCGCTGCAGTGTCCTCACACTGATGAGATCTTAGAAGCTCCAAGAGAGCCTCTATGGCACCACTTTCAGCCATTGCCTCTGCACTAGTTCCATCATCACTTTCCAACACAAGAAGAGCATTTAATGCACCACTAACTGTGCTCTCTGATCCAGATCGAAGCAACCTTACCAAAACAGCAACAGGAATTTCCAAGTAGAATTCAGAACTAAATTGCAGAATACTTGCCAAAACAGAGGCAGCAGATTCCCATAAAGCATGAGGAATGGAAGGGTCAGCTTGCAATATCACTTTGGAAATTTCAATAACGCCACCCTCTTTTGCAATTTCATTTGGCCATACAATTGCAATACTGACTAGGGCCTTTAAAGCTCTCTGCTGCAATATTTGTATACCAGAACCAAGAACTCGTACAAGAGGACCAATTACTTGTTGTGTCACTGGATCCTTCTGAAGGTGTTCTTCTAAAAGTAGATGAGAGAGAAGCTCAGCAACCAACTGTTGCACTGCTGATATTGGAGAATCAAGCAAGGGAATGAGTGGCTCAATAGCTTGGTGAGAAGTTAATGTGTAATCAGCACGACACTGTGGATGTTCTAAGATATTAACCAAAACCTGCAATGCACTATGTTGTCCATCGGGCCCAAATTCTTGTCTAGTTAGCAAAAAAAATAGGGGTTCAACCACTTTAGCAGCTGATGGTCCTTTGGCTATGCTAGCATTATTGGTCAATATACGCAGCAACTCTGCAAAAGCTGCACATAGATAATCAGGTGCTTCATGAAGGATGTCAAGTATGCTTTCAATAACTCCAGCTCTCACCATTTCCATTTTACAGGCAGGCCTGTCTTTTCCTAACTTGACCAGAGCTCTGGAAATGGCCTCATGAAGTACATAGTTCCTACCATACAATAGGCCAACGAGAGGAATAACTGCACCATGTGCAGCAACTAATTCAGCCAATTGCTCATCGCCAACAAGCCTATCCAATGCCCGCACAACCGAATGCTGAGCAGAACTAAACTCGGTTACAAGAAGAGAGACCAGAGGTTCAACACACCGTGCAGCAGCCATTGTGGATCGAATCCTTGTATTTCCAAAAAGAACACAACATAATTCAGCAGCATCCCCTTTGAGGTCCATTGAACAATCTGATGAAAGGATCCTGCAAAGAACATCCACCGCATTCATTTCAACATCTGCAACAGCAAGTGCTCTTGAAGGGTTTTCACTCAGTAACTTAACTAATGCAGCAATTGCAGCATGCTGCTCCCTCTCTAAACCAGTATTAAGAATCTCCACCAAGGGTTGAACAGCTTGTCGGGCAGTCTCTGCATTTCTAATGTGGTCAGCAGAGAACAAACTTTCCAGGGCTTTTGCAGCACTATACCTTGCAGCTCTTCCTCCTAAACGTAGGACAGCTACAAGTTGAGTAACAGCACCAAATGCTGACTCATGTCTCTGTATCTCAGCACTGCTAAACAAAATTCCTAACAGATCTGTAGCAGCTTCTTCAGTTGCATCTTGTGGACCCAGTGATAGATACTTAGTAAGTGCCTCTATGGCCCCAGACTCTACCATTACAATCTTATTCGATGGACAATCTCTAGCAAGCTGAGTCAAAAGCCCAAGTGCTAAAAATGGCGCTCCTGGGCGATCTGGAATCGGTTTGAGCAGATCAACTAGGGCAGGTATTGCCTTCCGAGAAGTAGCACCCACTCTAATGTCATCAACTCTAAACAACCTTTCAAGAGCAACTTGATCAGGATAAGGCACCAAAGAAAATTCCTCTGACAATTCCAGAAGATCCTGTATATCAGCATCAGCACAGCCAAGCAAGGAGATAAGTCCACCTGCTGCCCCAGAATTTGCCACAGATAGAAGTGTTCCCCTGCTACCATTACAGACTAGGCTAGCTATTGATTGTGCAGCAAAATATTTGTTTGCTGATTCCTCTGACTTCAATAAATTGGCAAGGGCTGGTATAGATTTCATTGTTGCATGTGCTCGTATGATATCCCTATCTTGAAATAATATTGCCAACAACAAAGCACAAATCCACATGCTGCTATCTTCTTTATAGTCAATCTGCATGGTCAACATAGAGTAGCAAAGGTTGATATGCAGAAATAATGGTTATATACTAATCTGTTATCTAGCTAAACATACATCAACGAGGAAGAGATCGTTCAGGATCAACATTTGATGGCTAAGGATGGCTTTATGCAAATAAGTTATTTAATATGAACCAAATCAGATGGCACTATCTACTTGCTTTAGATTGACTGAAAACGAAGTGGAATAAGGCACTTGAATACCTGACTGTATTGTGAGAAACAATTTGCAATCCTGTCAGTGAGAACCTCAATCGCTCCGGCCTCCATTATTGCAATTTTACATTTTTCGTCATGGCAAGCAAGAACAGCCAGTAACCATATGGCTAAGTTGGCACCAGATATAATAGCAGTGCCGTTGTTGGATTTACCATCATTGGCTTCTTCTTTTGCATGCCTGCAAATGCTGATGACTTCCTTGTTGTCGTCACCCTGATTAACCGAAGTAGCCTGTGAAGAAATAAGCATGTCAACAAGAGATTGTACAAGATTAGCACACAAGTTTGACAAATTGAGATCCTCCACCAGCCTCTGATGATTTCCTTTAGCTGCACAAATTAGAATTGCAGCCCCTCCAATTTTGACCTTTACATTTGTAGAAGTGGAATTGATTATCCTCTTAGCTATTGAAGAAATACAATCAGATGCAGCAGCAACAGTGTCCCCTAACACAACAGGCTGATCCTTACATAATCGAGACAATATTTCAATAGCTTTATCCTGCAACACTGGTGTTGAATCAGCAATAGACCGAACTATTGGGCTTATGCTTTTGGGGACTTCGGCCAAAACCATCCAAGCAGGTTTGCTAAGTGCGCTGGTCTTTTCCAACCTGGACAGAATGGCAAGTGCTTCTAGAGTCTCTGTTGTGGCAACAGGTTCATTAATAGCAGAATCTACGAAAGAAACTAATGCAAGAACAGTACCAGCACGATTCACACAATCATTTACAGCATAATCAACTTTCCTAGAACGTAAGAGGCGAGCAATTGCTGCTGCTGCATGTGTTTTTCCAGATTTTGTGCCTTCTCGTAATACTCGGGTAGCAGGCATGATAATTTCCTCCGCAACAGCTTTCTCAGCAATTTCACTATCCAAAATAAGATTTGCCACAGCACATGTTGCCAGCTCTGCTACTTCCAAAACTGAAGAGCTAGCCAGTGCAACTAGGGAGGATAATGCATCTCTAGCAATAGCAGCTACCTCCCTATTCTCTTTGATGGACAGAAATATTGCAGCCAGGCAGCGTGAGGACTCCATTGAGATACTTTCAGATTCAACGTTAAGCAACTTCATGGCTGACCAAAGAGTTTTAACCGCGATGTTGCTTTCTCGCACATCTTTCCTTGTTTCAAAAATTCCTGCCAAAGCTGATGCAGACTTTGCCTGAGTTTCTTCCTTTGTTGAGCTCAATATTTTTATCATTGTATCGATTGCATCACTGGCAGCACTACCTTCACGTAGAAGGTCACTAAGAGCAACAACAGAAAGCATGCTCCTCAAAGCATCTAAAACATAAACCTTAGATTCAGGTAGATCACTAGTCAATAGTGCTGTAAGCTGACTGATAGTCGCCGTATCAGATTTATGAATCAAGTGATTCAAGGTCTTAGCTGCAATCTCCTTCCCATTTGAGCTTCCATTCTTCAAGAGCCACAACAATGCAGGAACTGCATCAGCGCTTTCAACACAAGCACGTATATCCTCACTGTGATCACACAGGTTCCTAAGGATTGTTGCCGAGTCTTCCTTTGCTTTTGCAGATCCAGATTCCAAAATTTGAACAAGTGGAGGTATACCACCAGCAGCAGTAATGGCCCATTTACTTTCATCATTTTCATTGGACAAAAGACAGAGCAGGGCAACAGCACATTCTTGTTGCTGTTCTGATGAAAGCCCCAGAAGAGATATCAACAGCTGAACTCCTTCACGGCCTTGAAGCGCACGCCATAGATTGCATTCACTATTGCACAGTGTCAAGAGAGCTTTTAGAAGCTCATCTTGCACTTCGTTAGCAGCCATTGTTATTAAACCAACAAGCAAACGCTTTGCGTCAGAATTTGCAAGTTTAATCAAGAGGATAGGATTGCCATACAAACTAGCTAGGGCTTCAATGGTCCTTTCCTGCACAAGGAAGGGCGAGCGAGGTTTAAATTGCTCGAGTAATGTCTGCTCAACTACCAAAGGATCTGATGCTCTAGTAGATTCCGCCTTGTCATCATATATCATAAGAGCTGAAGCTAAAGCCCCCAATGTGTCGGCAGTTTGGGTAGGTGAGGAGCATGATTCAAGGCTTTGACCAAGGCTGGAGATGACATAAGACAAACCACCAGAGATGTTCGCTAGAGCACACATAGCATTCTCCTGTATTGCTTGAGCATATTCACCTTGCATGAACTCTTTGGAAGGAGCTATGGTAGCATTAATCAAAGCAGGAATGCCATTAGAATTGGCTATCTCTTTCTTTGCATCTTGGCACTGGGCAGATAGAGATTTAAGAGCACCAGCTGCTTCAGCTCTAACAGGGGCATCATTACCGGGGCCTATAAGTTTGAGTAGTTGCTTTGTGGCCTCTGTGGTCAATACCTTTGAACAAACAGATGCATCTTCCATCATCATACAGGCAAGTAAAAAGCACACATTAGCTAAAGTGCTAGACTGTCCTGTTGTAAGTAACTTCAGTAATATGTCCACTCCTCCAGCCTGTATTGTGGCATTCCAGAATCTCTCAGTACTGCTGTAGAGATTTTTCAATGCTCCAGTCAATAAACTATCGACTACACTTCCACTCTTCAAGCCCTTTTGCAGCTGCTCCCAGAGCACTGGAACAACTCCTTCCGTTGAAAAGATTTTTGATCCAACATGATCTTTGGCACCACCTTGAGAGACAGCAAAAATTGTCTTTGCAGCAGCTACTTGACCTTCCGCAGAACTGGACTTTAACAAACCGAGCAAAGGAGGAATGCATCCTCCAAGCAAGACTTTCACCCTTAGCTCATTTTCTTTACAAAGTGAGCCCAAGACAGTTGCTGCCTGTATCTTCACATTCAATGACCCTGACCGGAGAAGGGAAACAAGTACCGGAACTGCCTGAGAGTGAGATCCAACTGCACTGAAAGCATTTTCACGTGTATCAATAAGCTCTAATAATTGCTTCAAGGAATATTCTTTCTCTTGCATAGAAGATGAGCTCTGACGCAGCTGCTCAATGCATTGAGCAATACTTGCTAATGTCCCATCTGGATCCTCCATGCTGTTGCTGCTACGTTCTCTGCAACCAGTTAGGAATATAAGACAGTAAAGTTTACACATTAGAATTTATGCTCAAATTCAAATTTACAAAAGCCATATATCAAAGCATCAAGTAAGATGTTCTTAGATTAGAGAGCATATACGCCATATTGTCAAAGCCCCCACAATCTTATCTTTTATGAATGGGATTCTCAAAGCAAAGAAAGCATTTTTTTTGTCTTTGACTTTTTGATTCAGACGACAAGCTACACAACAAGAGAAGAGATTCATGGGTGCTAGCTTGTGGCAGCAAGCATAAGTACCAGTGCTAAATCACAAAATGTGTCAAACACAAGAAAGTAAAAAGTGTTGATTTTAGCAGAGCATTTGAAGCAACTGATTCATTGAATTTTTTTCAGGCTGTAAGATATTTATTTTTGACATGATTTTAGACATGTTTTACATTGTAACCAACCTCAATCCCATTTTCAGAACAGAATGGGGAGTTGGAGGATCTGAATCTTGAGCCTTGCCATCACCATTCCTTTCCTGCAATCAAGAGAATGACAGTGGAAAGCATAAATGGAATGTCTGCATATCTCTAAATAGTAAACATTGGAAGTAACATAAACATAATCATAGGAGCAATATAATACACACAGTTATGGATAAAGATCAATCTAGAAGTTCCATTTTCCTTTTTTTTTTTTCCCTCTCATTTGCACGTTACATGCAAATCCAGTTTATCTCTTTACTATTTCCCTTATTCATAATGACAGTGAAAGATAGAAAACTAAGTAATATGAAGAGATTTGGAAAATCAACTTGTGAGGGAACATAGGTAAATGGTAAACCATAACATTTTCACGACTTGATTATACTCCATATCACAAAAGTAAAGAAGTCCTAGGTATTAATGATGGTTGCTTCCATTACAGTTGGCTTTTTCATTTAGGATTGCATCTTACTGAGTGAAACAGTGGAGAAATTCTAAATGAAGTATAAAAGTATATAGCTTATGTAGTGTTAACAGGGGATCACATATGTATATTGTGCAATTGAGCTCTTGTACAGAGAGAACACTACAACTCACCCACTAACAAAGATGGTCATGAATGCTTTGTTAGATTAGATATGTAAACAGACAATCTAACAATGCCAACTTTTTTTTTTTCTAGTATTGTCCTGCACCCTATTTTAGGGATCACTGCCAAGTATATGCAACAACACATATTAAGAAGGTTCGGTGCATAACTAAAAGAATGTTAACCATCTAAAATAGAATACTTCTCATCAATTTCATAATATACATAAAACCTTTCATCCCTTGTTTCGAAGAAGAATGACAAATGTGTTTCTGTGGACAACGGAAGATAAAAAATAAAAAAAATAAAAACAGAATGAAATCAAATAGCCTCATGATACTTCTATGGTTCTCAGTGATACTTTCTCGAATTAATTGGTACAAGGTAAGGACAAAGCAGGGCGTCTTAAATTGTGGTCTACAACGACAATTGTGCTTTCAGAGGTATCTATAATCGCAAATACTGCTGTATGATCTAAAAATTGTCTACAATTTTTGTTATTGCAGCATAACCGCAACCAAAATTTAAAATCCTCCTATACAATCACCAAGCAATCTGAAGAAATAATATATCTATACGTACTGGCTGGAAATAAGATTCATAAAATGAAAATAACGACGTGATAACGCAAAATGAAAATTATGAAGAAGTACCAGATCATTAGCAGCAAGGCTGCTGCCATTGTTGGCAGCAAATCTCCAAGTCAGTGTGGTCGACATCTTCGCTTCCCGTCAATCGAAGACGCTCCCGAGCAGGATCAGTCCACGACACTGTCCCTTCTCCAGATCTATACTGAAGGCACACTCAGAACATCAAACCCTCCCTATCCATTACCAATCACACAGGAATGCAGATCAGAAACCAATCACGAATCTCACACCGTAATTGAACCATAATCACAAATGCAAATTTCACAAATTAATAATAATAAAAAATAAAAACACGGTGACCTAACCGATGCATTAAAAGATCAAGCAAACGATGAAACTGTTTTTTTCCTGAGTAAAACTGAATCGTGCTTAACAAATTGAGTGAAATTCGAATAGTTTTTGGAGGTGAATGTAGTAGATCAGCTTCCGAGGAGTAGAAGAGAAAAGCGCGTAGTGTGTGTGTGTGTCAGTCAACGAAAGATCAAAGCGGTTTACGACGAAATGCAGGAAAGAGAGAAAAAGAATGAACGCGTGAAAATAGAAGAATCGAGCGACGATAGGTAAGAGAAAATGAGGAAAAACCTTCAGAGACTGAGAAGCGAAACGGGCGTTTGATGCATAGGTTGGGCCCGTTTCGCAGTGGAAGAAAAGGGAAGGAAAGAAAAATGGCGATGATAGAATTGGTTTGAGGAAACAGCGTGCTTATTAGCGTTGTTTTGGTTTTTACATGTGCGTCTTTGTATGAGTTGTTGATTTTCATGGATAGCGAGTGTCTGTGAGGGAAAGAGGCCTCGGCTGATCTCACAGCCAACACCACCGACAACTGGTTCAAGCTCATAGCCTCGCAGTTTAACGGCTAGGCTTAACATTTACTTGAGCCAACAGTTGGGAATTACTGCATTACATCGAGAAGAAAATGCCATAGTAAAATTGATGAGATAAAAAAAAATTGATGAGATTGTTTCAAATTATTAGTAAATTGATTTTTTTTTTTTGAGATATCAAGTAAATTGATTTTTTATTAATTCAAATATTTTTTATAAAAAATTAAATTAAAAGTTTAAATATTTTTATATTTTAATTTAGTTATTATATATCTCTCACAAAAATACCTTATTAAATTTTTACTATATTTGAGGATTTCAGAATATTTAGATGCAATAATGAATTAGAACCAAACTACAATTATTCGTTGCATATATCACACGATTTTAATTCGAGTTGAGCCTAGCTTCTGATTGGGACCAAGCCACCAAGCCAAACCAGACCATTAACGTCTTAACTCTAAAAGGTCATCTCATCGTGTATCTCCGGTTTTTTTGTGCTTAGTTGGCAGGAGTATATTTTCGCTTGCTCTCTCTCTTTATTTTCACACAGTGGAGCAGTTGATGGTAATAGAATCCTTTGATTTTACAAAGTAACAATGATGACGGCATATTCGAATGGTCTTATTATAAGCGGCGAAAGGTGGACTCTGAAGTGGAAGACAAATTATTTAGCCACATGTTCGTTTTATTTTTTTTGGTAAATTATTTAGCCACATGTTCAAGTCTTATATTATTTGCATCACTGGCCACACCAGCTGGATTGGCAACTGGCAAGTCATGAGGTTAGATTTCATGCAATATTTCATGCAATACAATCAAAGTGGGTGGCAACGAGTCATGTGATTTGCACTTGCGCCCCGCAAGCATTTGCTGTTATTCCCACACAATGATTGGGGCTCAGCTAGGATTAGAACACGTTAGGGGCCAACTATAAAATTCAGAGCCCATCCAACAAAAATGTACTACTCCGGCTTTAACTATAAGCAAGAAAGTGAATGTATTTGGTCCAAATAGGCCGGAGGGAGTATGCATCAAGTTTAAAACAAAAAAATCGTAATTATATTTTTTTTGTCAGTTAGTAAAAATGGTAAACAATAAACACACACACATCTAAATGCAACACCCGGGTTCGAATCCCGATACCGGCGTCCCCATGTCGCTGAAATTGCCAAAACAACTAACAGTGGAGGACAAAAATCGTAATTATATGTTCCAAAATATTGATTACATTATAAATATATTTAGATGACTTCTTTATTAACTAATAAAGAAATTAAATACAATAAAAGAACTGTAAGAGTACTAGTGTGTTTGACCCGTGCAATGCACGGGTATACATCGTCGTTTTAACAAATTACAAATCTTAAAAAACTGTTCAGATATATAATGTAACATATTTTTGTAAAGCTTTAGATGAGATGTTCTTAATTAGATATTACATATATTACATATTCACAATTTTATTACATATACTAATTCATCAAGGAATTATTGATTGCATTCACATAAAAAATATATAACGGTTTAACCTAAAAATTATTTGTATAGGTAATTAGATAATTATATTATATAATATACCATAAAATTTCTATGAAAGTATTGCAGTTTGCATTGTAGTTTGATTTAAAAATATATAATGATGATGGCGCTAATAACCAACAAAGGTTGGTTTAGTTTGTAAGTATAAAACTCATATCTACAATGACGTGAGTTCGTATCTAGCTGCCGATGTGAGAACATCGTTGGTGGCTAACATGTAAAACATATTTGTTAGAAAAATATTCAAATAATATAATAAGAGAAAATTTTGATAAAAATTACAATTGACATATTATAGAACGTACCTAAAAGGAGCTGAAAAAAAGTACTTTATTATAACTAACAAAGATGATTAATAAAAATTTTCATATAGTTTCAATCTTCTTGATATACAAATGTTCACCAATATAATAACTATAAACAAATAGTTGAAATTTACTCCATTCACTGGAGAAGTCAAACTTTTGTAAGAATTTATAATAAAAAATAAAGTTAAAATATAACTTTCATAAAAGTGTTATTAGTATGAAATGACAATAGCCCGTGCTATGCACGTTGTATATTAAAAACATAAAAAATGAGCATAAAAATTCTATTGATATTTTATTCTATTAAAATATTCATCCATTTTAATTTGGATATTAATTATTTTTTCATATAAAATGTTCAATCTCATTATGATATAATTTTATCATATAATTTATCAAAAAAAATTATCATATTATTTAAATATAAATATATTTTTCGTGTAAATATTAATGGGTTTTATTGTAAAATATTCATCAACCTATTATATATAAAAACCAAAAAGAATATTCCCCAACAACAAAATTGACGTACTCTGCGTGATATATAGTTAAAAAATAAAAAAAATATCTTATAAAATTTATATTAATTTGAATTTCTATTAAAATGATCATAAGGAATATACTCATTTTTAGGATTTGACTAAAAAATATGCAATTGTTGAGTTCATGTTTTTGGTTTAAAAATTTTTTTTGGCAAAATTTACCTCAAAAATTATGTTTTATTGTAAAATTTTTATCCTTTCTTTTTACAATATATCTATAGTACGATGATATGTACTACGCATTATATATACTTAAACAATTATAAATTTTGTACTTAAAATTATATCAATGTATTATTTCTAGAAAATTATTCATTCATGGTAAATAAGATAATAATGTTAGTTCATGTAAAATATGCAATAATAATATGAATATTCACCTATAACAAAATTTAGATCTACAGTATGACGGCATGTGCTTCGCACGATATATAGTTAAAAAATAGAAACTGTATCTTTAAAAATTTATATTAATTTGTACTTTCTATTAAAATGTTCATAAGAACTTTGCTTATTTTTAGGATTTCATTAAAAAATATGCAATTGTTGAGTTCGTGTTTTTGGTTTAATTTTTTTTGGCAAAATATACACACAAAATTATTAAAATTTTAATCTCTGTATTTTACATATCTATAGTTCGATGACATGTGCTAAAAAAATATCAATGTATTATTTCTAGTAAATTGCTCATTCATGTTAAATAAGAGAATAATTTCATTTCGTGTAAAATATTTAATGCTCTATGTGATGTAAATAATAACTAATAGAAATATTCTTTTAAAATGTGGATGATACCGCATTAATTTATGATTGGTCAATGATTGGCTTGATTGTAGCAAATGGTCTAAAATCGGATGTTATTTATTTTGATTTTTGTTTTATTTTAATATCAGAATCGAAGTTGATTAAATGATGCATATAGAATGTATACCCGACCACATTCATATAGCATTCAGTGTAATTGATATTTGACAAATTAATGAAATTTATTTTCAAAAATAGTGGCAGTTATGCAGAAATTTCTCTAAACATATGATTAATACTATTTTGAATTTGATTTATTTTTTATGGCAACCGATACAACATGAAACATATGCATAAAAAACGTGCGACAATAATCATTTACATCACAAAAAATTCTATTAATGTTGCCTTATTCGATTATTTGTAAACGTTTTTTTTGGAATGAAAGTGTATTAAGCATGTCCACATCATCTTTGGCATTTCATGTAAGTAATTACTCAGCAAGTATGGCCAATAAAAAGATGCCAAGGTGTATAATTTTATTTGTGATCTATATTGTGTGAATGTGATATGTTAAGGTACAAAAGTATCACATTAATATATCTATTAAAATTATAATCACACACCTAGGGCCAATTCTAATTATTGAAATCACGTTTCTTTTCTTTTTAAATTTTTTGTGGAAAAATATAAATTAAAAATTACATTTTCATGTAAAATTTTCATCCCCGTTTTTTATAATATATTCATAATACGATGGCATGTGCTACGTGCGGTATATATTTAAAAAAAATTAAACTAAAAAATATATTAAACTATTATTTATAGTAAAATTTTTCATTCATGATAAATAAAATAATAATTTTATTTCATGTAAAATATTTTATACTCTATTGCATGTTTTTTCTTTGTTTCCATTTTGCCATTGTACCCTTCGTAACATACCAATATTGAGCAGTTTGATTTCTCCGACTAAGTTGTTGAACCAGGTTTGGTCTAGAAAATGATTTGGTTAATTTAGATATGAGTAACTTATAGAAGCAACTACTCATTTACGACCTCAACCAAATTGAGGATGAGTTTGGCACATATTTGATTAAGAAATTAAAGCGGCAAGTCTACACGAATCTGATTATTTGTTTATTTGTATGCTTCACTATAATGCTTTTGAGAAATGACTGAGAATGTTTCTGTATATAAGTTGTTAATCTTTGATTGCCCAATTCTCACCTGACAAGTGATATGTAGTCTACTTAGCATGCTTTAAGATTATTTAAAACGATATATTGCAATTATAAAATTTTATGAAAGTGAATACGTACTAATATATGTTCGTTAGGAGTGTAAAGAAAATATAGACTAACACATTAACACTAACACGTGTACTATCTTCACTATCCAAGTTTTATTGACAACAGAATTTTTGAAAATTTGTAACAATTTTTACATTCTGAAAACTTATATCATTTTCCCTTTCTTTCTTGTTATTACAGTTGCGCTCATCCATATGTTCTGGTATCTGCACAAGTGAAGAGTGGTTGAGTAATAAAATGAGTTTCTGGATTCTTCACTTTTTTGTTGCACATATTCTTCGTTTGCCTTCTTTTTTGGCATTAAGATCAGCAGATTCAACACCTACAACCTGTAAAATATTTAATGCAACTTTTTGGATTCATTTTGAAAGATAAAAAAGGGAATAAGGATCTCTGTTGTTAAGAGAAAACTTGGTCGGTGAAGGGGGTACCCCCCTGATTCAATTACAGAGGCAGGAATTGAATCCATGATACAATGCATTCTTCTAGGCTCCTTGCAACACATAGATGGTAAGAATAGTATAGTATATATATTAGAAGAGTGCATAGTAAGCTAAATATATTTTCAGCAAGCACTTTGGCTATGAAAACATTATTGTCCACCAGAAGAAAACTATGATGCAGGTCTACATATGTGCAATGACACTTATAGCATAGCAATTATTTGTAAAATTATATGGTGTATGTACAATTGCTATATGTAAAGCTTCATTAAAAGGCAACTAATTTTATACGTAGTAGCAATATAATATGCATGTTTTTTTTGTCAAAAAATATAATATGTATGTTTAAGGTTGTTTATGGTCCCTACAGAAAAGAATATGAATAGACTATATATTGACAGTGAGATTAGAATGGTTGCTGAAATAAATATATCATGATTTGGGAAATATGCAAGTACAACTTAAGCTATTACCTAGCAGTGAAAATATAATTTAAAATTCTTCATCCAATTTTTTTTCATCACAGTTAACATCTCAAAAAATCTTACTTTCTCGCTAGCTTATGACTGTTTGTTTCTTGACCTCAGCGGGCTCTAACATGTATGGATTCCTCCTTAGGTAGATCAGAAGATTGAAAACCATGTTTGGCTGTCTGTTGCTTGTCACGATTAAGCTGATATTGCAGCTCTAAAATCTTTACCATATTTTCTACTGGCCTGACATCAAATACTGGGAAAGCTTTCTCTCTTTTGCCATGAAAAAATGTTAATGTTTGTTACACTACACGTGAACAAAGAAATTGACCATGTTAAAAAATAGACCACTTTGGTTCACCATTCCATTCCTTTCATTCATCGTATTACCTTAAATTGCCTCCCTCGCATGTGCCAATTTTAAGCACAGTAGCATCATCATTCATCCATCGAACTAAACAGGGACACTACAAATTGATACTAATCAATAGAGACAACATAAACAAAAAAGGGAAAAAGGAAAAGAAAGTTGCAGTGCAAGCAATTAAAGGGAAGAGAAAAGTGGAGGAAGGAAGGAAGTTGGTTAATGTAATGCATCAGAAGAAATTTGAAATTCAGATTGGCCACTTGTGTGATTAAGGAGCATCTCTAGAAGATACCCTGCCACTAATTAAGCCCAAGTAGCCAACAAAATGGGAAAGAGTATCTCCCCTTTTCTGCAAAAGTTTGCATAGAAGAAAACCAAATATGGACATTAATCAATAACAATGAAAGCACGTACATTGTGAAAAAAAAGAAATTAAACATGCAAGTCGTCATCATCATTGCAGTTTTATTTTTTTTTAAAAATGCAAGTCAACATAAAAAAAATAAAAAAAAATAAATGGAAGACTAAAACAGGAAAGTGTGAAGAAAAATGGTATGTAAGAAGCACTTGCAAAAAAATCAGAGTTTATTGGGATTGATTTGAATAAGCTCCACAGTCACGACGATTCTTGTACTGCAAAAATGAGAATAAGAGCATGTGAAAAATAATAAGAAAAGAATGCATAGTGTGTGGTGAGTCGATGGTACCTCAGATGCAGGAGAGAATGTGAGATCCATCGCAGTATAAAATTGCAACTCATTATCATCGACCAATGTCCTGCAGATCCGCTGGCCGTTTAAAAGAGGAAGAGAGGAATGATGACTGACGATAATTAAATGGAATTTTGTTCCTCATTGGTCTCGATCCTCCAAATAAGAGGTCTTGTTAACTACTATCTTGCAAGAAATTAGTTGCGATTTATTCATACATGTTAGCATGTGCCTCATTCTAGCTACATATCAATAATTTATTCACACACCTCATATGACAATCAGTTGGCTAATAGAGAAACACTAACTCCATTGATATCAGTTGCACCGGTAAAAGATATCCAGAACATTGACTCCATCCAAATTTGAGAGTACATAAACGAAAAATACAAAACATGTAATAGTTTTTATTGAAAGTAGGATAAAAAAACCATAATATTAAATATGTAAGTTACCTTGGAAGTGATCTCCTTGGTGCTTGCCTGAAAAACCTTGGCCACAGACTTAGCAAGTTACGACAATTTACCAATTCCCTGAAAACACACAAAACAGTGAATACAACAATAGGTCTTAAACAGTAAATCATTTCCCAAAAAAAGAAAAAGAAAAAGGAGATCCAAAGTGTAACTGCATAACGAAAGAGAAACAATCATTTTGGGGACTTATCCTCTGGGAACGGTGGGGAGGAGGGGAGCTAGATTCGAAGCCAACATACCTGCCACCCTGCAACGACGGAAGCCCCTTCAGTCGCGATTCATTCTTTGCCATAGGAAGTGTAAAATCATGGTTCTTTCTTCCAAAAATAGAGGAAGTTATGATTGCCTTACGTTCAGAATTTGATTCTTGCGATTTTGAATTTTAAATGTGATAGGAGATATTCACATGTTGCGTGTATTCATTGATTATTGTAGTAATTGTAATAATAAATGTGTTGACCAATTTGAAACTTGGCCTGCATGTGCTTAGTTGGAATAGCGCCCACCATTTTCGATCACAGCTCATTGTATGTGTGTCAATTTACCTGTTAATGATTGGTTTGTGTTTGTCACGTTTTTGGTGATTTGGTTTTAACATTTCATATTAACACGCCATTTGTTACGTTCCATATTTAGATTATTCCTAATTGTATATTATATAGATTGATTTATGAAATCAATAGGGAATGATCTGGTGCTGAATTTTGGATGTATATGGACTGAATATTAGCGTATAAACGTTTGAATATATTTTCAACAAATAACTGTCCATAACTGTCCAGATTTAATGTCATAAATACATTCCTTAATTCTATTTTATTTTATATTTTTGGTTTTTAAAATTTCATTAGGTAATGATGTGGTGATAACATGGCATGCGGCTTGTCATTGTGTTATACGGCTGGCCTTTTTTGTGCTGGGGTGGCATTTTTTGGTGCTAATGTGTTTGTTTAGTGGCAAATCATTAATTGTTAAATTCATATTAATAGGACATTTGGCAGTTAATTTAATGAGGTTATTTGCAAATGTATATATTATTGATTTTGCTGTGTGTTATGTGAATTTTTCTGTGAGATTTTTCAAATTGTAATGTCTGAGGACTGAGGTTTTGTTGGTTGTTTTGTGTATTTTGTGATTTGTTTCATCCTTTTGTATTTCTATCTCTGTGTATTCTGTAACTTGTTTTGTTTCATTAACACTTTTGGATTGATTTTTCTTGTTTGACTTTGTCATAATCTACTTTGCGTGTTGCCTTGGAGCTGTTGCTAAGCCTTGAGTCAAAAAAGTTTCCTTTTGTAGCTTAACTTTGCAAAGCATATATGTACATGGTACTATGGCTCTATGGGAGTAGGAAGTGGTAGAGTACTATTAGTAGTATTTTTGTTAAAGCAAAAAAAAAAAAAAACCAGGGGCAGGGCCCTTGAAAGGGAGAACGTAGTTCCCTCCCTGGGCTCTGCCAATTCAGCTCCCTAGAGTAGCTGTTATTTGTGCTTTATTATTACTCTATCCGTCTCATATTATTTGTCGTTTAAGGTTATACACACATCTTAAGAAAATTATTGATTGCACTCATTTTCAAGGTAAAATGATTTATTTTGACTAGTATACCCTTATTATAGTGAGAGTTGGGTGGAAGGGTAAATTAATATAGAGCAGTTGAGATATAAATAAATAAATAACGGTATTGGTGGAATAATATAATTAATATTCTCTCGATATTATAAAGTAATAAATAATTTGAGACAAACAAATATTTCAAATAAGTCAAACAATATGAGACGGAGGGAGTACATTCTTAAACTAACAGCGGTTGTATTACGTGTTTAATACTACTTTCGTCCCTATATATAAGACCATTTTCACTAAATCATACAAATTAAGAAAAGTAATCAGTGCATTAAATTTGTCAATAATATGTATTGTTTTTCTAAAATTACCCTTCAATTGTTATGACTCATATTTTTTCAAAACTCTTAAGAGAGAGAAATGGTAATTAGGGTATTATTGTAAAAAAATAATTAATATATCTAGTAATTTGAAAATAATTTTATAAAATGAGACAATATTTTTTTCTAAAAGAATCTTGTATATAGAGACGAAAGTAGTACCTTCTATAATGGCCCTTGTCCTGCAACTAAAGCGAGCACTCTCGTTTTTGAGGATAAAGTGATTTTATATTTACTATTAATTATTTTAAGGACAAATTAATTCATATTTTATCTTTTAATTAATATTTTTGAAAAACTGTGTGAACCTTCAATCTTCGTTATTGTGATATGCGAAACTGCAACCGCTAAACAAGTAACAAAAAAGATTAAGCATGAAGGGGAAACTAGATTATCTTTCTTTATGGAATTGCAAGTTGAACAAGTAACAAAAAACTTGACCCACGAAGGGGAAACAGCGGGGATACCTTCTTTCTGAAATTTTGTTACAAGTTTTGGTATTGTCTTCTAAAAACAAAAATCACTCCAAGACAAAGACTCCCCTTAATATATACAGGACATAGACAAATACATGTCTTCTTTTGCATCGCAAATTTGAGACTTTTGTTTTAGGATCCAGCTTTGTGAAAGAATTGTTTTATGCAGTGAGCTGTGCGAACAAAAGGAAAATAAAGCCTGTTCAGCCATTGCCATCTAGACGTGTTCATACAAACATTGAAGAACCATGTCGAAATTCAAGTTTCAAAACAATGGGGTTGGGAAAGAAAATAGTCAAGTATAGGTATTAGAGTTATTAATTTATATCCAAAGACAATACATATGGAAGTCATTGTTTGAGTAACAATGAACAGGTGTCAATCAATGGGATACATTTCACCACGTCAGTATTTTTTTATTATTTTTTCCATGCTTCTTTTGGTGAAAAAGAAAATCATTTAGTTTCCAGCATAAGACAAACACAAGTGGACAAACGTTTTGCTGGAAAAGCAATGGACCAGTACATGGTAAGCGGACAAATGTTTGGCCAGCTTTTTCACACCGCAAGCAAAAACAAAATATTCACACTGCACAATGCAAGACTGCAACGACGAGGCTCAAAATATTCACACAGAAGAAAAAGAATGCCCATTGCCAAGACTCAAAAAATTTAGAAGAAAAATAACGCCGAGATTCAAAAAAATTTGAATCGTTTCCCTCTCTCATAAACAACTCTCTTCCTCACCAATTTCCAACCTCCTTCTTCTGCCATTCTCTCTCTCTCCATCTCTCCTAAACACAATTTCTCTCTTCTCCTCCTCTTTGATTTTCCAGAGCTTCGTTTTCCAGATCGATAGCTCCGTCTGTAGTAATTCCAGAGCTCTGTTTTTCACTGCGACCTGGTGGCAAGTAGAGATGGAACCGGTTTGCAGTGGCGAAACCACACACGCGGAGGAAAGTCAGATCGATAACTCCTCGACGTCGCCATACCATCACCTGTAAATCTCCATTCTGATCTTCTATGTTTCAGATAATGTTTCTTCTACTTCTATTTTCGATTTTATATATTCTTCTTTCATCTATTTTGCTGTAGAAGAAACTAGGACAGTTTGGTTTCTTCTTTGTTTTTTCTGATTCCTTTATAGTTTCTCGCACTGAGGGAGACGCTCGCGAAGAACATAGTTGAGCATCGAGAAGGAGGAAGAGGAAGAAGCTGTTGACGGTGAACCACCATCGAAGAAACAAATTCGATTAACGAGGTCTCTTAAGACTCCGCAACAAAACCCAGTACTGCGAACCACAATCTGAGCCATCACCGGAGACCTCCGCCGAGCCGGAATGCTCACCCGTGAATAATCCTTCTTCTTCTTCTCACCTGGAGCACATTCGCCGAAGCCACCGTGCGCTGCCGTCCACCGCCGCGCCGGAATGGTGAGATTTTTCACCTTCACTTCTCGGTTTGGGTCTTTCATTCTCGCAGCTCGACCCCCGTGGTCCTAAACCCAAGTTAGCATAAAGGCTTGGTGGGCTCACTCGCAGCTCGACCCCTGTGGTCCTAAACCCAGGTCGGCATAGAGGCTTGGCTCAAAAGCAGCTCGGAAGGTCGCCAGTCGACCTAAACAACCCCTGTGGTTTCCAAGACACCAGATCAGCATAGAGGCCTACAAGCTCTAAAGCAGCTCGGCTAAGGTCGCCTGTCGAGCTAAACAAGACCATTGTGGTTTCAAAGACACCATGTCGGCATAAGGACGTGCCGAGCTCAAACACAGCGCGACAAAGACTAACCCCTGCGGTTCCAAAGATTTCAGTCAAAGATAGAGGCCGGCGAGCTCTAAAGCAGCTCGGAAGGTGATAACTCGACTTAAAGAAAAACCTAACCAGCTCCAATCATCGAGACCCGACACCAACACCAAGAGTTCTGTCGAGAACTTCAACACCAAGAGTTCTGTCGAGAACTTCAACACCAAGAGTTCTGTCGAGAACTTCAATTGTTACCTTAATTATCATTAGCCCATGTGTTTCATATGATAATATCAATTGTGTATATTCCATTAGCTGTCAAATAATCAGCATTCATTTGTCAAATATCAAGAAGATATTAAGTATAGAGATTCTGAAGATGATTCCCAGGTTCGTAAAAGATGATTCCCAGCATAAAGGCTTGGTGGGCTCGCTCGCAGCTCGACCCCCGTGGTCCTAAACCCAAGTCAGCATAAAGGCTTGGGGGGCTCACTCGCAGCTCGACCCCTGTGGTCCTAAACCCAGGTCGGCATAGAGGCCTGGCTCAAAAGCAGCTCGAAAGGTCGCCAGTCGACCTAAACAACCCCTGTTGTTTCCAAGACACCAGGTCAGCATAGAGGCCTGGCTCAAAAGCAGCTCGGAAGGTCGCCAGTCGGCCTAAACAACCCCTGTGGTTTCGAAGACACAAGGTCAGCAGAGGCCTACAAGCTCTAAAGCAGCTCGGCTAAGGTCGCCTGTCGAGCTAAACAAGACCATTGTGGTTTCAAAGACACCATGTCGGCATAAAGATGTGCCGAGCTCAAACACAGCGCGACAAAGACTAACCCCTGCGGTTCCAAAGATTTCAGTCGTCATAGATAGGCATGGCGAGCTCTAAAGCGACTCGGAAGGTGATAACTCGACCTAAAGAAAAACCTAACCAGCCCAATCATCGAGAGACTGACACCAACACCAAGAGTTCGTCGAGAACTTCAACACCAAGAGTTCTCACGAGAACTTCAACACCAAGAGTTCACGAGAACTTCAATTGTTACCTTAATTATCATTAGCCCATGTGTTTCATATGATAGTATCAATTGTGTATATTCCATTAGTCATCAAATAATCGAGATTCATTTGTCAAATATCAAGAAGATATTAAGCATAGAGATTCTCAAGATGATTCCCGTGTTCAGTAAAGATGATTCCCAGCATAAAGGCTTGGTGGGCTCGCTCGCAGCTCGACCCCCGCGGTCCCGAAAACCCCAAGTCAGCATAAAGGCTTGGTGGGCTCGCTCGCAGCTCGACCCCGGTGGTCCTAAACCCAAGTCAAGATAAAGGCTTGGTGGGCTCACTCGCGGCTTTCGACCTGTGGTCCTAAACCCAAGTCGGCATAGAGGCCTGGCTCAAAAGCAGCTCGGAAGGTCGCCAGTCGACCTAAACAACCCCTGTGGTTTCCAAGACACCAGGTCAGTATAGAGGCCTGGCTCAAAAGCGCTGCGGAAGGTCGCGGTCGCCACTACTTAAACAACCCCTGTGGTTTCAAGACACCAGTCGTGAGGCCTACAAGCTCTAAAGCGGCTCGGCTAAGGTCGCTGTCGAGCTAAACAAGACCATTGTAGTTTCAAAGACACCATGTCAAGATAAAGACGTGCCGAGCTCAAACACAACATGACAAAGAATAACCCTGCCCAAAGATTTCAGTCAAGATAGAGGCCTGGCGAGCTCTAAAGCTCTAAGGTGATAACTCGACCTAAAGAAAAACCTAACCAGCTCCAATCATCAGAGATCTGACAGCTCAACACCAAGAGTTCTGTCGAGAACTTCAATTGTTACCTTAATTATCATTAGCCCATGTGTTTCATAGGATAGTATCAATTGTGTATATTCCATTAGCTGTCAAATAATCAGCATTCATTTGTCAAATATCAAGAAGATATTAAGTATAGAGATTCTGAAGATGATTCCCAGGTTCGTAAAAGATGATTCCCAGCATAAAGGCTTGGTGGGCTCGCTCGCAGCTCGACCCCCGCGGTCCCAAAGACCCCAAGTCAGCATAAAGGCTTGGTGGGCTCGCTCGCAGCTCGACCCCCGTGGTCCTAAACCCAAGTCAGCATAAAGGCCTGGTGGGCTCACTCGCAGCTCGACCCCTGTGGTCCTAAACCCAGGTCGGCATAGAGGCCTGGCTCAAAAGCAGCTCGGAAGGTCGCCAGTCGACCTAAACAACCCCTGTGGTTTCCAAGACACCAGGTCAACATAGAGGCCTGGCTCAAAAGCAGCTCGGAAGGTCGCCAGTCGGCCTAAACAACCCCTGTGGTTTCCAAGACACAAGGTCAGCAGAGGCCTACAAGCTCTAAAGCAGTTCGGCTAAGGTCGCCTGTCGAGCTAAACAAGACCATTGTGGTTTTAAAGACACCATGTCGGCATAAAGACGTGCCGAGCTCAAACACAGCGCGACAAAGACTACCCTGCGGTTCCAAAGATTTAAGGTCAGCATAGAGGCCTGGTGAGCTCTAAAGCAGCTCGGAAGGTGATAACTCGACCTAAAGAAAAACCTAACCAGCTCCAATCATCAGAGACCTGACAGCTCAAAACGATGCTCGGATTAGACAAGCACTCGACTAATGTAGTTACGAGGGACTAATGTTCCAAACTTTCAATTTGAAACAAATCTTTCGGGGGGAAGCCACCCGAGGACTACAGGAAAGCGTGGAAAGAAAAGTAAAGTAAGTCATCATCACTTAGTCAAATTTCATTCATAGGAAAAGGAATTGCAAGAGGTGGTTATCGGATGAGCAATTACAAGATCGGAACTAAAGAAAAACAAAAAGCAACAAGGCACAAGTTACGCAAGGGCATCCTCTTGGCTTTCAATAACAAGATCGGGAGCGATCACCTTTGCTGGGGCCAGGGCATCATCGAAACCCTCCTAAAATTGGGGAGCACTGAAGCCCTTTTTTCTCCTAGAGACGAAGCCCGACAAAGATTAACTCGCCACGAGTTTGCGGAGGTAAAGCTCTCCGTGATCCCACCGACGAAGACCGGTTCTCCACAAGCTCAAAAAAGTGACGCTCCTTGTGAGCTCACCTGCAAATGGAACCTTGCCACAAAGAAGGTCGAAACTTGGTTCCCCTAATCATTCCAGGTCAGACCAAGACCTGGCGAGCTCTAAAGCAAGCCCGATTTCGGTCACAACTCGACCTCAGAAACACCTCTACGTCGCAAAGAACCGCTTCTCCTTGCTTCATCTGGGATCACCCTGGTTGGTCTTTTTCACCGTCCTCCTCCTCCACAATCTTGCCATCCTTCGCAGTCTTGGTGAAGTCACGCTCTGAGATATCCAAATCGGGGGCAACCACCCTGATTTGGGCAAAGGCATTATCAAAGCCCTCCTTGAACTGTAGAGCACAAGAACTTATACTCCTCCGCCCGAACAGCTTCGGTCGAGGATTTCTCCTTCTCAATCGCAAGGTCGAAAGCCAAGAGATCTCTCTCATTTTGCAACTCTTTTTGGTCCTCCAAGTGCCTCATGTAGCTCTCACAAGTTCGGTTACAACTTGCTCGGCCACAGTGAGCCCGGATCGAACAAGCTCGACCATGACCGACCATCCTGGAGAGACAACGAGGATGCTTGAATAAGTGCAGTCACGATGCGGATTAAACAGTTGGGGGCTTACGTCCCATCGTAAAGACAAGAAATAAGGTCAATGCCTAACACATGTAGCACATGAACCAAGGATGACTACGTGATTAGTCGAGTTCCAATCATCTCGAACCTCTAGACATCATACCTCGCAGATCAGATCATCTGAAAAATCATCATATTATTGACAGTCAAAACCCATGCTATTGATCGCGGCTATTCGACGAGTTCAACCCGACCTACTACCCTTAAGTAGTAGTTATGCTATTTCAAGCTCGGCAAGAGCTATTCTATGATGGGATCAACTCTTACAGGGAATCTGGAGAAAACCAAACACTTGCACTCTAAGTATTAGAAGCCCACCTGCTCGACAAGCAAGTCTAGGGGGCTTGTGGACCAAGATCAACAACGGATCACTCACCGTTCAATAACCCGCATTTACAGGGTCGAATAAAAACAAATAATATAGACTTATCAACTCTTCAAGTATCAACTCTTCAAGTCAACAAGTCTAGGGGCTCGTGTTACTGCACTCGATCACCGCCCTGCTCCAAGAGCCCTCTCAACTCGGTATCCTCTCCAGGATAGCTCCATGCCCGGAAGGAGATCTGCTGCGGATGAGAACAAATAATATAGACTCATCAACTCTTCAAGTTAATAAGTCTAGGGGCTTGTGTGACGCCTGGCCTCGACCCGTCCCCTCCTAGCTAGGCCTCCGAAATGAGCTCCATAGTGACCGAGCATCGACCTAAGCCCATTAACCGAGAAGGGCCCTGCAGACGATGACCGAGCCCACCAACCGAGCAGGCTCCCAAAGGCATGTCACACGCCTCAACCAAGGATCACCATGCGGACATCCTAACTAAACCATTGCCCACATCACGGTTTCATGATCTTACAAACAAGATGAAGGTAATGATGGTACCATCATCTTGAGGGGCGATAGATAACCAAGTCAACTGTTGAGAAATACTCCAAGAATTCTGTCGAGATCAACACCAAGAGTTCTGTCGAGAACTTCAACACCAAGAGTTCTGTCGAGAACTTCAACACCAAGAGTTCTGTCGAGAACTTCAACACCAAGAGTTCTGTCGAGAAAATGACAATAACTTTGTCTCTAAATTTTTAACTTCAATTGTATAATGATAATAACTTACAAATAAGGTTTATCGCCCGTGCATTTGCACGGGTCCTAATACTAGTTCCATAACAAATGCTATTGCACTATAATTATATCGTAAGTTTCATCCCATTTGCCCGCCCAGTATCAGAAGCAAAGTTCAATGGAGAAAAATTTCAATAGATAAAATCATCTTTTTTTAAATTGTCCATGGTTTTATCAAAAAATTGACAACAATCAATCAAGTCAAGAATGTGGTTTTAGAAATATTTTTGGGTTCTGGTTAGTACTACTTTTTTTTTTTTTGAAATCAAACATACTTCATTCAAGATTGAACAGCAGAAACAGTACAAATGTTTTGCAAAGACTGGTGTGGGGCATTCCCCATCCAAGTCCTAGATCCAACTCTCTTAGCTAAGCCAACTAGCTTATGGGCTTTAATGTTCAGGCTCCTGCTAATGTACTCCCTCCAGAATGAATTATAAACAAACAAAATACATGTATTTGGTCCAACCAAATACATGTACTTTGTTTGCTTATAATTCATTCCGGAGGGAGTACATAATAGTAACCTCCTCAAAAGAGCTCATTATATCCATACAATCATTGACAATTAATTCTAAATCAGCTCTAAAGGATATACCATTAATACAATTAACTACTACAAGAGCATCAGATTCAACCAAGATTTTGGGTCTTTGATGTTCTTTAGCAATTTGGAGGCACCATTTTCTGCAAGGAGGGGATCCACAGAGATGTTCTCAGCTTTGCAGGTTTCAAAAAGGGTGTTACCCCCACTGTCACGGGTAGAGAGTCCCCAAGATGTGGTTCCATCGTTGAAACGCCTGCATCTACACTAAAGACAGTAGTATCAGGTGCAGTGTTCACTGCTGGCCGAGAGGGTGGGACTGGTTATATTCATTGACAGTGTCAAGTGCTTCACCAGTCACTTTAGTGGGAATTATGGCTCTTTGCTTGAAGAGGAGTTGATTCCTATCAAACCAAATCTTCCATAAAATGGTACAGAACAGTTGAGCTCCTAGTGGCCGTCTTCACAAGTCAGCCACTGTCAAATCCAAGTGTTGAACTTAACCTGTTTTGGAACATGGATTCCAAGCAAAGATGAGAACCAAATAAGCTTTGTAACATTACAATGCATGAACAAGTGTTTAGAATTTTCAACATATAAATTGCACAGAGGACAAATCATGCCAATTTTTAGTCCCTTTTTGCAAATGTTCATCCTAGTAGGCAAGATATTGCTAGAGATCCTACACATGAAGTTTTGGATCCTGTTCGGTAGGGGAACACTCCAAATTTCTTTCCATAGTTGATGGTTTTAATTTGAGGATGGTCCAGATTGTTCTTTAAGTTTAAAATCCCCTAGCATGCGATATGCTGACCTAACCGAATAGAGCCCATTTTTCTCCCAATGCCACACCTTCTTATCCTCAGGAATTCTAAGAGATAAGGGCATACTAACAATCTGATTAGCTTCCCTCAGGTTGAAACAAGAGAAAATAAGCGGCCTATTCCACTGATTTTTAGTGGGGTCAATGAGTTCACTCACACAAGCCTCAAGGTCAAGTCCAGAAACAGGGATCCAGATTTTGAAATCCGCTTGGTTCAGTAACCATTTATCTTTCCAGATTAAGAAATCACTTTCAGATTAAGAAAAATTGTATATAAGTCTTTCAAAAATTCATGTCAATTGTTTTTGTCGTTTTTCTTAATTAGTAGATACAATTAAAGCTACGGAAATTTACTTTATTGAAATTATTATTGTTTATTCTTTGTTGTGTTTTTAATATCATTATTTTTATAGAATAATTGCAGCAAAAAAGTACCAAATTAGGAATGGAGTTTCATACAATATGTCGAGACTTTTGAAGAAATTATGGTGGAATGATCAATTTTGGCATTCGACAATTGTATGCAAATAAGAATCAAGTGGAAAAGTGTACGAATAGCTTAAGGTTTGTATGCGCAAATGAGGGTTATCGAAGACAAGATAAGTGGGGCTCTGTAACAAAAAATTTTGGTGATGAAACAAGGATAGATTGTCAAGTAAGAATGATACTCAAGTTAGTTTGTGAAAGCGAAAAGTTTGTAATTTCTGATCTTGAGCAAAATCAAAATTATATTCTCCAAACATCATAGACAAGTCATATGATGACTTCACAAAGAAAGATTTAAGAAGTGCAAGTTTTACAAATCAATTGGCAGATGACTCTAGTATAAGACCATGGGAAACAAATGAAATGATAAATAAGTAGGTGGGAAAGATGTACTTGGATATACCAAACAGGACCAAAAGAATTATGTTTAAAGCAAACGAAAGTGAGAGTTAGCCTATGGTGAAGCCAAATTCTTATTAAGGTATTTTTAACCAATGTTGTCAATATCAATATCCTACGTAGGATTAGGAGGGAGTTGCAAGATCGTATGATCCTATAAAATGAAAATTTATACTAAAAAATACATATATGCACACGAAATATGAAGAAAAAAAGCCTATAAATGACAACTTTAAAACAAACTTAAAATTGAAATTTCATAACCGTAACATCATAAACAAATCATAATTAGTCACATTCATAACATAAGGTTTGCTAAAGTAATATAAAATATATTTTTTGTTAAGAAAGTTTTAAAATATAAAAAAATAGCACTTGGAGCTAACAAAATAAAAGAAAAAATGATAAGTGTTGAAGGAAAGTTTGGGCTGTATCCACTACCCCATTCGTACAAAAACAAATATAATATGAAAGAGAAAAAGAATGAGTGAGGCCCCAAATGGCCCAATACCCTTCTCACAATAGAAGCAAATAACCCTAGTTTTCCTTTCTCCCATCAGTCGCCTATCTCTTGAAAAGATATGGTTGAAAGAGAGCTGATACTCGAGAAAGAGAGAGAGGTGAGAGAGTTCATACACTGTAGAGAGATATGGGTTTTTTAAACTAGGGCATAAAATTGTCAAAAAACGCGGGTTGGGAACCGGATTACGAAACCCAACACATAAATCAACCTTTTTTATGGATCGCTTGAGATCGATCGATCTAACAATTTTTTTTGACATTGCTCGCGATCTTACCACGATCTCACAAAAATCTGACCCTACATGCTATTTGACTCGAGAATGGGTAGTAAGATAGCAAGTTCGTATGGTCTTACGGTATAAATCGTGATCTTAACAACACTGTTTTTAACACCAATTACATGATAACCCCTCTTTTGTCTATGTTATACAATTAACTAGTGAGTGAAACATTACAAATATTTGTTGGGCTGATGTAATAATGATTATTGATTATGCTTAATTTGGTGTTGTAATCACTTTTGACGCCACGTAGTGCACAAATAAATAAAATAGGTCATTGGATGTTTTTTGTGGATTTAATCACTGTCGAGAAACTATAATATTTGGAGTTACTCTTTTGTACACCGAGACAATAAAGTCAGTATTTTGTATAGTTATCTAAAAAAAATTAGCAGATTAGAAAAATCCCATATCTATTTTCTAATTTTCACCAATTAAGAACCTACTATGGCAAAGGTTTGGCTACGGTGATGTCAAACTCTTATCATGGATTGTGTATTTGACATATTATGTATATAATAACTACATTATTTTTTTTTACATGAACAATTAAAAATTGTAGGTATAGACAAAAAAATGTTGCCTAATGTTTTAGGCAACAATTTTGTGTGTTGGCTATTCGAGTGTTACCTATTGTTTAAGGCAATTTTTTTTTTTACTTTCTAACCACTTTTGCATAATATATGAATAGACAACAGTTATCAACCAGTAAGTGTTGTCTAAAATATAGATTTCTTGGCAACAATCTTAAAATATTTCCTAAAATATGTACTATCAGACAAACTTTTTCACCTACGGGCTAATCAAGCGTTGCCAAGGACAAAAAAATATTTTGAAATATTTTAAAGCTTGATACATAATTATGACGATGAATTAAAATTTCTTGAGAATTATCAGCACAATATCTCTCCGCCTCGTGAGATGACCTAGCCTTTTGACTTCTCTCTGCCGTCAATGTGAGAGTACCAAACCTAGCAACCACACATACTTTTTCTTGTTACGTGATGGAAGACCTAGGTAACCTGCACCTAAGCGATGATGAAGAAGAGGTGCTAAGCTTCTCAGCACCGAGCACGCAGGAAAGAAAGGCTGATCCAGAGCTTTGTCTTGTAGGGAGGTTTTTGACACAGAAACCTATCCGAAGCTTGATAATGAAAGAACGCGTGGCTACTATTTGGAAACCAGGGAGAGGTGTGGCGATAAAAGAGATAGGAAGGGGGTTGTTTGTGTTCCAGTTCTTTCACAAGATCGATGTGCAGAATATTCTAAGCAAGGGGCCATGGACTTTTGATGGTCACTTGTTAATCCCAAGTAAGATGGCTCGAGGTGTGCTACCTACACAAGTGTCTCTGTTTCATGTTGCTCTCTAGATTCAGGTTCACGACCTACCCATTGAGTTTATGTCCTTGAAAGTGGGAAAGGGCTTGGGCAACTTCATTGGTGAGTTTCTTGATTATGACCCAAAGAATTCTTCTGACTTTTGGCGTGCTTTTATGCGTATTCAAGTCAAAATTGATGTTAGGAAACCACTAAAGAAAGGAAAGAAGATTAAGATAACCGATGGAGATGTGAAGGTGGTGAGGTTCAAATATGAAAGATTGTCGCTTTTTTGCAATTTATGTGGCCTGCTAGGCCATGGTGATAACACATGTGAAAAGTTATTCTTGATAGAGGAGGATAATGGTGAGAGAGGGTGGGGGCCGGAGCTGAAGGTCGAACGCCGGAAGTCAGGAGGGAGTGGTGGCGGCTGTCGTTGGTTACGTGAAGAAGGGGTCGTAGCACAGGAGACGCGAAACCCTAGCCCGGTTCGCAGCGCTCGTAACGCGACATCAGTGCATGATGCACGTCGCAATACAGGAAAGAATTTAATGCAGCTTCCTTTTTGGGAACTATCACTTGATCAACGCGATATGGGTATTGGCAGCAGTGGGTCACGTGCGCCAAAGAATCAGACAGATACTCAATTAATGATTTTCAAGTCAAATCATGCATTTGACCTTGAAGATGTTGAAGTGGAGGATGGCCTGATAGGCAAAAGACGTAAAATGGGGGAGGGGCAATTAACAATTGAGGGGGTGCAACCTATGCAAATCGAAAGTGAAGGAGGAGAGAAGAAGGATAGGAATGAAGAGCATCATTTTTTAGGGTGGGTCCTGGGTGCCAGGCCCACCAGGACCAATGATTATTCTCAGCCAGAACTGTTGGGGATTGGGTCACCCGAGTGCAGTTCCACCCTTAAGAGACCTAGTCCGGAGTCATAAGTCGGACATAGTCTTTCTTAGTGAAACTATTTGTATGAGAAACAAGATAGAGGAGGTTCGGAGGGCATTAGGGTTTGATAGTTGCTTTGTAGTTGATAGGGATGGTAGAAGTGGAGGTTTAGCCCTCTTATGGCAGAGGAACAACATTTGTAAAATACAAAGTTATTCTCAAAATTTTATTAATGCTATAGTGAAGGATGACATTAACCAACTCAAAATTTTATTAATGCTATAGTGAAGGATGACATTAACCAACCTTAGCGGCTCACAGGTTTTTATGGCTTTCCAAATAGGGGTCGGAGGAGAGAGTCTTGGAGTTTGTTGAGAGACTTAGCGGCACAATCTAACATGCCTTGGTGTATCATAGGGACCTCTTATCACAGGACGACAAACGAGGTGAGGTGGAGCATCCTCAATGGCTCCTTACAGGTTTTAGAGATGCAACTAGAGATTGTGGTTTGATTGATATACCTCTCCAAGGCCATGCTTTCACTTGGTGGAGAAGCCTTGACTCGCCGGATGCCATTGAAGAGCGCCTTAATCATGCCATGGCCACCACTTCATGGTTAGATCTTTTCCCTCATTGTAACCTTAGAAATATTGTGGCTTCGAGATCGGATCACTCTCCAATCCTTTTAGAAACTGAGACACATGCTTATGTGTGGATACGCAGGCAATTTAGGTTTGAGAATGCTTGGTTAATTGAGCCTGAGCTTCCTGGAGTAGTAGAGGATGGATGGAATAATGGAGTAGGTGAGTCTCTGATTAAAAAGCTTCGACTTTGCACCGAGGAGATGGACAGGTGGGGTAGAGCTCTTCGAAGGAGGTATAGGGATGATATTAACAATTGTAAGAAGAGTATTGATGTGCTGCGTGGTGTGGGGACAGAAAAGGCAGGTAGAGAGGTTATCACACTACGGGAGAGGTTACAAACTCTCCTGACTCAAGAAGAAGCATTTTGGAGGCAACAGGCCAAGTCTTTTTGGAGGAGGGATGGTGACATGAACTCTAAATTCTTTCATGCAGCTGCCACTGCAAGGAAGAAGAAAAACAAAATTCTAAAGCTTCACGATGAGCAAGGTGGCCAAGTAACAACACAACAGGCACTTTGTGATTTGAGTTTACACTATTTCTCTGATCTTTTTCTTGCAGGTGCTACAAATTATGGGCCAGTTATTAATGCAATAAGCTGAAAGATTGGGGAGGAGGAAAATGCAATGCTTCTAGCACCCTTTGAGGAGGAAGAGTTCAGACAAGTAGCTTTTCAGATGCACCCTAATAAGGCTCCAAGCCCTGACGACTTAAACCCAGCCTTCTATAGAAGATTTTGGAAGCTGTGTGGGAATGAAGTGGTGACAACGTGCAGGTATTGGCTCGCTGATGGGGTTCTCCTTAGCTCCTTGGGGGAAACCAATATAGTGCTCCTTCCAAAGTGTGACACTCCTATAAATATCAAAGATCTTCGGCCAATATCTCTCTGCAATGTTGTGTACAAGATATTAGCTAAGGCTCTTGCAAACCGCCTCCAGTTGGTCCTTTCTCATTGCATTTTTGAAGAGCAATCAGGTTTTGTGGTAGGTAGATGCACCGTTGATAATGTTCTGGTTGCCCACTACAAGAAAAAAATCGAATTGGGACGGAAATTTTCGTCGCACAACAGTTGAAGTTTTCGTCCCAAAACTTTTTCGGGACAGAATATGCGACAAAAACATTTCGTTGCAATTTGTGCGTCGCAAACTATTTGGGACAGAATATTTGACTTCGTCGCATATTTGGGACGGAATTTGAGACGAAAAATAATCAATTCCTATGACGGAATTCCTTTAGTCCGTCCCAATTTTGAGACGAAATCTATCACCCCGTCGCATAGTAATTAGATAAATATTGTGACGGAATAATGTTCTTCCGTCCCAATTTTGGGACGGATTAATGCAAAAAATGTCATCCCAAAAAAACTACGCAGTATTTTTTTAAATAAAAAAAACTACGTTTGATTGTATCATTCCTCCCAGTAAAATTTGGCAACAAATGCTAAAAACTAGCAAAATAACAACAATAACTTAAATAAACACAATCATAATATAATATACACATATGACTTAAAATACTTGTTTGATCACTGTTTCACAATGACTTATATTATACACACAATGTCAGAAAAATACAAACACTTAAACACTAATATACACACAATGTCACCAATGACTTGGACACTTAACACTAGCATACACAATGACTTAAGAAATGGGCTCAATAATACAAGTTATATAATCCACTTTCATCAAACCTTCTAATACAACCCACTTCGATCAAACCTTCTAAGGTTATGAACCAAAATCCATTTCTTTCACTCGAACATTATCTTAAGACTTCAACAAAACCATGGCTGCCACTTGAAAAGGTTTATCAAACCACTGTGTTCTGTAGCCACCACTCAAATAATCTGATTCAACTGCTACAACACGTGATGTTTGACTTCTTTTTCCTACAAATGATATATAAGGCTTGGTATTTGGCACAAACACACTTTCTCTGCACAAATTTCATATAAACAAACCAAGGGTAAAAAAAAAAACCCAAAAGGTCATGTTTTACTGATATAAAATAAAATTAAAGGATAAAACCTTCCAAAATGAGAATTTGGTAGTGAAAGTGAAAGTTAAGTCTAATTGTGAATAAAATACAATTACTGACCCGTAAATTCCTGGATAAATGTATATTTTGACCCTATGTTTGTTATGATCTGGAACCAAATCCATTGCTCATTATAAACCTTTCAAAATAGTAAAAAAATTTATAAACCATCACAATGAATTTCATGTATAGAGGATGCTTCCATCTGAGAAAGCAAAAGCAGAAGCATGCTCAACAACCAAAAGCAACAAGAAGTAAGAAATAATAAAGAAAAATACCTTGATGAATGTGAACACAAGAAGGGGGTTGAATTGTGTTGAAAACTTTTCGCAAACTTTAAGTTAAAAACACTTAGAACACAGGTTTTCCAAAACAGTTTGTATATCGGACGCTGGAAATAAACCGGACGCTGAAAAATAGTTTGTGAAAACTTGTTTTTAACACAGTAAGATAAAGATAAATATAAAGCAGTAAAGCAAGAGACACAGAGATTTATACTAGTTCACTACCAAACTGGTAGCTACGTCTAGTCCCTTCGTTCCTGAAGGATTTTCCACTATAATCAACTGATTACAATTTCCTCAAGAGTATTCTCATCACAACCTTGACAATACTCTCAACTTCTCAAACGACTCAAGATGCAGTTGAGCCTTTGAGGAAACAAATTTAACTAGGCCAAAACAACTTTTACAAGTAAGTTGAATACAAGTATAAATAACTCTCACAGAGAGGATAAAAAATAAGCTCAATATAGAAATGCTTTCTAAAAGAAAGTGTCGGACGCTGAGTTCAGTTCTTGTAGTCCAGAGACTTGGCTCGAAACTTGATTGCTCACAGAAGCAGTGCTTTCAGAGTATTGACTCTTTGTAGTGTATAGCAACAGAGCTTGTTCTCAGTAAATGAAGCAATATTCTCTTATAGAGTTTCGGCAGTTTCTTTAATGGATACCTTGGGGTATTTATAGGAGTTATAAAGGATATTACCGTTACAGTAAAAATGGCTCCTTTCCATTGAGTGAGATGATTTCAAAAAGCTGTCTCTTTCTTCCTTTCAAGAGAATATCTCAGTAGTACACATTACCGTTTTCGTACTACCTTACTTTTCACAATTGCTTTTACGATTTTTGTCTTGTAGCTAAAGGTGTCACCTTTGATACCTCGTACAACAATTTTGGCGCATAAGATCAAATTCGAAATTCGTTCCAGATGCTTCTGAGAGGAAGAGCAACAACGTGACCATCACGTGATATAAAATGAAGTTCAGACGCTCGCTCAAAACGGAAGATCGGACGCTCATAGCAAATGGATAAGACTAGTGTCACAAAAAGATAATTTCAGACGCTCACGAAGACAGTTTACTAAGATGAGCCAAATGCTGACACATGAAGTGTATCATTCTCTTGAGAGCTTCTTCCTTCTTGTTTAAGTGGCTTAGAAATATATGTAATATTAGTATCTGCACACTTCAAGAATTATTAGAACATAAATTGTTCTCTTGTGAATATTTTGTTATCATCAAAATTAATGAGGGTCTAAACTTCTCAATCGTTTAGGTCCCAATAATCTCCCCCTTTTTGATGATGACAAATATCTAAGGTTGATGAACAATTTAGTTTCAAAATGACATCAAGGGTCTCCCCCTGAATTTAACAATTTTGATATATAAGAAAATTCTAGTATTAAGGTGATAGTTGATAAACAAAGTCAATTAAGTGATCGCAAAACAAATATGTAGATGTATCAGAGTAAGATCGGATGCTGATCAAAAAGATTGATTTAATCAAATTGTATCAAATATATTGATCATTATAAGAGCACTAGTACCAAATTTATTTATCATTATAAGAGCACTAGATCAATGAATGTTATCGCATTAATAAATAACCACACAAGTGCTATGTATGAAATGCTATGCATGATACTTCAGTTCCAGCGTATTCATCGGAGTGTGAACATCGGACGGTGGGTTAGTCAGATTTTCACGTGTTCATCATACCTTTCTTTTACTCCCCTTTGTCATCGTGACAAAAAGAGTGTAAAAACACATCATAGTCAAAATAAGACTTAGAAAAATTTGAATATACGTCAGATAATTAGAGCAAAAATAGTGTATATTTATAAGTGTATCAACAAAAATAAGAAATATCACTTAGTACCAAAAAAAATTTAAAGCAAAACAAAGTTTAAGGGTTTGGAAGAGGTGGTGGAGGGATGTTGAGACGTTCATAAAGTAATTTCAGAGCGCCTCGGTGAGTGACTTTCATGTTTGTGGCCTTCATCTCTTCAAACTCTGCTTTGGGAATAGTGACCATCTCAACTGCAGAAGTAGAAGTAGAAGGTCCAACTTCTGGTACGGGTGCATGTTTCATCTTCTGATGCTCTGCTAGCACCCAGTTGGATAGTTTCAGTCTCAATTCCTTCTTCCGTTGAGCTCTTAGAAAAAATGCATCATTTGGTATAGACCATTTGAAGAAATTTCCAAGTTTTCTAAGCTCAGATGCTGTTTGAATTTCCCATTGATACTTCACATCTTACGGATACAAAGATATTCATGAAGATGATTTCTCTGTAGAACAACATCGATGGTGAAAGCATCAAACCTATTTCCACCTTCTTCTCCCCATATATTTTCGATAAAGACTCTTAATGCTTCACAGCGTAAGAGAGTGCTTCATTTTCTCGCCAGGTAAATTCTTCTTCGCAGATTTTCCTTGTCATCTTCTTCTAGCACTAGGGGACGAGGTATGGTAACATAGCTTTGGCTTTCCAAGACTCGCACCATTGACTCCAAGTAAATCCAATGTCGGCGTTTGGTCACAGCAGCCCATTGGTCATATATCTTCATGCGGTCAAAGGCACGATTCATCGAGCATCTGAACATATCATCGAAGTAGACTGTTCTAAGATTGATGTCAGTAATTCTGCTGATTGTGCCAACTGTTGGAATAGTGGCTTTCTCGGCATTGCAGCAGTTGGAGGATCCAGTTCTCCATTGATCTTTCTTCAGAGCACTTAGATAATACCTTCTGGCATGATCT
Organism: Calophaca sinica; assembly: GCA_037113605.1. NCBI lineage: Eukaryota > Viridiplantae > Streptophyta > Magnoliopsida > Fabales > Fabaceae > Calophaca > Calophaca sinica. The sequence continues at coordinate 45,424,826 of CM073735.1, forward strand.
TCAGAGATTTTCTTTACCGGAAGCTGGGTAAACTCCTTGACTTTGTAGTCTCTGGGCGTTTTCTCATATTCCTTAGGCCCTATCTTACTGAATGGCATTTTGCCAGGTGCAACTTCCTTTCTTTTTCCAGGAATAGACCAAGGTAACCACCTTTGTCTATCTGGAACAATCTTTATAGAGACAGATGATGGGTCTCTATATTGTCCAATGACTTCAAGCTTTTTCTGCTCATAGCAATGAACCATCATACAAAGCTTGACACGTAATCCATCTACCACATTCCTCTAATGTAAGAGGTTCATTCTGGGGTAGGAACCTTGGTACATCAACAGAAAAGGGGATAGCCCTGCTGTTTGGTTTGGGTCTCAGCCTTCCTTTAAAAGACATCTCAACATTGCCTTTTCCATCCTTGAAGACAGCATTCATTGGAGGAGATATCTCCAGTCTTGAAGCTCCGGAAGTGAAGGTCTTCAAGTGCCATACAGATGGGTGATTGTAGATAGAGTTAAATGACTCATATCTGACAAATTTTGGTCTAATGTCAAGAGGGACATGTTTCTTTGGAATTAGGGCAGTAGTTTTAGGTGTCACTACTGTGATATTATACTTGGGAGGAATGTAGGGTTTGAAAGGATTAAATGGAGGGACTTTGAAAAGGAGGTTAAAAGGATGAGAATGAAGTTTGGAAATGTATGAAGTGAGGGAGGTATATGTGGAGGTTTGAGGTGAGGAGATGGTGAGTGTATTGGTCTGTGTTTGGGTAGATTTTTTGAGGGCTATAGAGGTGGTTGTGTTTCTGGTTTTCTGTGCACGGGTTTGAATGGTTGATGGTTGTGCAACAGATATAGGTGGAGCAGGAATGGTATTATCAGTTTCAAAAACAGATACAGAATCATCAGTAGGATTCAGTACCTTTGGTTCAAGTTCAGACTGCCTGACCAATCTCTTCAGCGTCTGTCTAGGGGCAAGAATGGAGGCGGACGATGAATGGCCTTCTTTGTGCACCGGACGCTGAAACTTGTTTCTCGCCTTCCGCTTGCTTTTTCATCGGGACCGACCGATGGGAACGCGGTCCTCATCTTCTCGATTCGCCTTTCTTTAGGTACGTAAGCCACCTTCTGCTTCTTGCTTCTTGTCTCCTCTTCTGGAGAATCAGAAGTCCTTTTCACACCAGTTACAGAACTTCTGGTGGTTTTGTCAAAAGTAGACTTCTTGCTGAGAGAGGGACCAGATTCTATTCCCTGTTCCTTTTTCACCTTCTTCATTTGTTCACCAGTGATCAATTTCATTCTGACTAAGCTGTTAACTCCGAAGGTGTCAGGAATCACAACATTTTCAGTGCCAAAATACTTCACCTTTTCTTGATCTGGCAAAGCACTCAGCTTGTTTACAACCAGATTCTTGGTCATCATCTTAGTGAGCAGAACACCATAAGGAATGCACGTGTAGGTGTTTTTCTTGTCAGCAACTCCTTTCCTCGAATTAACCAGTGCATTAATCAGGTTTTTGTAAATCAATCTTGGCAGGTTTACCTTGTTACCAACCATGTAGTGCCTCATAATGAACTTCTGTTCATAGTTGACTATGTCACTAGAGCCAGCCTTCAACCAGACACTCTTGGTGATTATCTTGTGAAGAACTCTGTAATGACTCTTCAAATTCTTTACAGTAGGAGTTTCACCAGATTCTTTCAACTGTTTATAGTTCTCAAACAAATCCTCATTGACCTTCTCAAGGCCATGAAATGCATCGGCCCAATCTGTGTAGTAAACGATACCTTCACAGGGACAACCAGTGACTTCAGAGATGTTGGTAACGGTAAAAATGAACTTGTAACCTCTCATAGTTCCTTCAAAAATACCACCTTGGTGTAAACGAGCGTTACCCCAAAATTCCTTAATAGCAGTAACTAGAACATCAACCTGTTTCCAAAAGAAGTAGTGTTCCCAACCCATTGCCTTGAAACCACTGTAGAAGTCGAAGCCATAGAGTTTGAAGTTTTCTAAATCAACCCGATTTTCCAGCAAAACTTTTCCTTCAGCCATGGTGTCGTAAATGGCAGTATACTCAGAGGTTGTTACACCAGACATGATTGCAGTTGAGAGATAGAGAAATGGAGGTTTAGGGTTTTAGGACAGTCACGAAGAGAAGAGAAGAAAAACTGTTTTTCAGACTGAAAACAGAGAGACTGATTGTGGAGCGAAAAAGAAGGAGTAGTGGGAACGTTTTGTAATTGGTACAGTTACTTTTCAAAATATTCCACATAAAAATTAAATCAAAAAGAAAAGAAAATAAAGATTCGCCTTTTCATTAAATGCAGACGCCAAAAGAAAAGTAAAATCAAGAAAAAGATTTTATCAAAAAACATAAACAATTATGACTCAGTAGATATGATGAGATGCTTGAGTCTTTAACACGTGTGACACGTGTGGATGTGCTCGGACGCACGCAACCGATTCACCAGACGATGAGTTATGATGCATATGACAAATAAGATGCTTATGCACATACATGCTTATGTCATATCAGATGCTCATCTGATATCTATCATAAGACGTTGAGATTAATCATTCTTCTATAATATGAAAGTTTAAATTTCTTCTTATAAAATTGAATCTATCTTCAGTAAGGGGTTTTGTAAATATGTCAGCCCACTGATGATCAGTGTCTACAAATTTTATTTCTAGAATACCCTTCTAAACATAGTCTCTTATAAAATGATGCTTAATCTCAATGTGCTTTGCTCTAGAATGCAATATAGGATTTTTAGTAAGACATATGGCAGATGTATTATCACAGAAGATAGGAATGTTACTCTCTTTTATCAAGTAGTCTTCAAGTTAATACTTCATCCACAGAAGTTGAGAACTGCAACTTATCACGAGATGTATTCAAACCTGTTGAGAGTGCAATAATGCTTTGTCTTTTGCTTGACCAAGATACAAGATTTGCTCCAAGGAATTGGCAATACCACTTGTGCTCTTTCTTTCAATTCGGTCTCCAAAGAAAGTCAAGATCACGTAAACCTACTAATTTGTAATCTTTTGATTTCTTATAAAGCAAACCAAGATTAGTAGTTCCTTGCAAATATCTGAATATTCTTTTAATAACACTTAGGTGTGATTCTCTAGGATCTGATAGAAATCTAGCACACAGACAGACGCTGAACATAATGTCAGGTCTTGAAGCCGTAAGATAAAGTAGAGATCCAATCATACCTCTGTGAATTTTCTGATCTACCTTCTTACCAATTTCATCTTTACTAAGAGTGCAGGTAGGATGCATAGGTGTACACATAGGCTTGCAATCCAGCAACTTGAATTTCTTCATAATTGATGCGTTCATTATAGCATATGGTTTGTTGTTAGTTTTGCATTGCATAGTAGTCATTTTAGTGGTTTTTACTTATAGTTCTCATGCATTTTGCTTGGTTTAGATAATGCACTTGGTTTGAGTTCAATTGTGCAGAAAAGAAGGTTATTGGCCTAGGAAAGCGGAGCTAAATAACTTAGACGGTTGTTGCAACTAACTCGGAGGCCAAAATACCAAAATTTGGCAAGATTTAAGAGCAGCACGGCCTGCCCGTGTTGCTTCCCACGGCCGTGCCTTGGTGGATGTGAAGAATTTCAAGTTGAGCAAACAGTGGATAACACGGCCAGGCCGTGTTTTCCACCACGGCCGTGCCTGTAGGTTCAGAGAACAACACGGCCTAGCCGTGTCCCCCACCACGCCCGTGTCGGGCTTCGCTTCTGCTATTTTGTATTTTAAGAGCAGCACGGCCAAAGCCGCGCTGTGCTCCACGGTCGTGCTGCGACTCGGTCCAGACTTGTATTTTGCGCGTTTTGACTTATTTTGGAGATGTTTTTCAACCCTTTGGTGTGAGAACTATAAATAGATGGAGAAAACATTGACCTAGGGTTGTTGGTTTTTGTTGGCTAGAGATTGAATCAAGAACAAGGATCAAAGGCAAATTTGAGGAATCAATTGAGTCTTTGGCTGTTTCTTCATCTCAATTGATTGGTTTCTTCTCTTTGATGAGGAACTAAACCTCTTGTACTAGGGTAAGATGAACTTTGTGGATCCTTTTATGTAATCGAATTCAAAATTTCAATGCAAGTATGATTTATGTTATTTGATCATTTATCTCTTTTCTTAATGCGATTCGATGCTTGATCACCATTGGATTGAACTAGGGTTTTAGCATCAATTGGAAAATTGAGGTTTTAAACTTGCTTTGGGATAATTTGACATGTTTAATAAAGTTATAGGAATATAATTTTTGTGGTATGAGTTTGCATGAATCATTATTCGTTATGCTTGATCAAATTAATTTGGACCTAAGGAATTAGGACTCGTTCATTTAATCAAAGGGGTTAATAGAAAAGAGATTTTCGTTAATCTAAACTTGTGGATTTGAACTTCAAATATCTTATCATTGCTTGCATTGGAATAGAATTCAAGAGCATAAAGGTTGAAACAAAGGGATTCGAGCCCTAGTCACTTTTATTCTCCTTAATATCCAAATACCTTGTCTCGTTAGTACTGTTTTTATTGCTAAACAAGAATTACAACTTTTCAAACACATTCGTATACGTTCAGTAGTTCAATTAGTTACAACTTTTGTTTAGTTAATAATTGGTCACAATCCCTGTGGATTCGATCTTTTTATTACTTGACGATGAATCGTACACTTGCGATTTTGTTTATCAAGTTTTTGGTGCCGTTGTCGGGGATTGTTGAATTAATTTTTAACAAAGCAAACGAGTACCTTTTTGAACTATTTCTTTTATTTATTTTCTGTTAAAAAAAATTTAAATTACCTTAATTGTTGCTTTGCTACTGATCTTTCCCTTTAGTTTTGTGCATGCGAGGTAAACAAACAGGTGAACTGTTGTTTGACTCGGAGATTGAAAAGACAGCAAAGGCTTTAAGGAAGAAGGCAAAGGAAGCAAGGCAACGACAAAAACAATCATCTGCATCTACTTCTCAAGTCCCAACTCAAGAAGTGATGGGGGACCAACCACGCACCTTGGGTGATTTTGGGAGACGGAACAACCATGCAAGGGCTGTCAATGCCTACCAACAGGTTGAGGCAAATGCTAATTTTGAGATCAAGCCGGCATTGTTGAACACTCTCAAGCAAAGCCAATTCGCGGGGAATGAGATTGATGACCCAAATCAGCACCTGGTGAGTTTTTATGAAATCTGTGACACCTTTGGACTGGCTGGAGTGACAGAGGGAAGCAAGAAACTGAGGCTTTTCCCTTGGACCCTGCGGGAGCGAGCAAGAGATTGGCTTGACACCTTGCCTACAAGAAGCATTGCAACTTGGGATGATTTGGAGGAAAAATTCATGACCAAATTTTTTCCACCCTCCAAATTCATCAAAAGAAGAGGTGAGATTCATGGCTTCCAACAGAACCAAAGTGAGAATTTGTATGAGGCATGGGAGAGATTCAAGCTCCTTCTGAAAAGGTGTGCAGGCCATGGATATGATGATTTCAACAAAATGCAAATGTTCTGTAATGGTTTGAGGCCGAACACCAGAATGATGTTGGATGCCTCAGCTGGAGGTACAATCAACAACAAGACAGCTGCAGAAGCAAGAACCTTAGTGGAGCAAATGGCTTCCAATGAGCAGTTGTGTCAGAATGATAGAGGTACACTGGAAAAAAGAGGAGTCCTTGAGCTAAAAACGCAAGATGCACTCTTGGCTCAAAATAAGTTAGTCTCTTAATAATTGGAGGCTATCACGAAGGAGTTGAAGGCACTGAAAGTGGGAGCCTCTTCCTCTGCTCAAGCGAACCAGGTAAATCAAAACTTGAGATGTGACTTTTGTTAAGGGCCTCATGAGAATGGAGGGTGTGATACATTAGGAGACTCCAAGGAGCAAGCTAATTACATGGGTAACTTTCAAAGGCAAGGAGGGAATCCGTATTCTAACACCTATAATCCAGGGTGGAAGAATCATCCCAACTTCTCTTGGAAGCAGCAAGATAACCCATCATCCAGCAACCCTCCACAACTGCAAAAGCAAGAGAAGCCAAATCAATTAGAAGAAGCTTTTACTCAGTTTATGAAGATGACACAATCCAACTATTAGAATCATGAGTCTCATTTCAAAAACCAGGAAGCTTCTATCAAAAATCTGGAGAACCAAATTGGGCAACTTTCAAAGCAACTAGCGGAGCAATCCAAAGGTAAGTTTTCTGCTAGCACAGTAGATAACCCCAAAAATAAAAATTGTAGTGTTGTTTCTTTGGGAAGTGGAAGGTTGTTGTCTGAAGTAGAGAGAAAGAAAAAGAGCGAAAAAAGTGAGGTGGATGGAGTTGAAAAAGAGAGAGTGGAAGTAGAAAAAGAAGTTGAAAAAGAAAAAGGTGGAGTTGAAAATGAGAGTAGAGAAAATATTGAAAAAAAAGAGAAAAAAGAAGGTGAGGAAGACAAAGTTGCTACTGACAAAATGCAGGTACAAGAGCAGCCCAAGGCTATTCATCCACATATGAAGCTTCCTTACCCTCATCTGAGCAAGAAGAACCAGAAGGATGAACAGTTTGCTAAGTTCATGGACATCTTCAGCGTCTACAAATCAACATCCCTTTGCGAAGCTCTTGAGCAAATGCCCACATATGCAAAGTTTATGAAGGAGTTGTTGACCAAAAAGAGAAGGTTTAAGGAGGATGAGACGGTGGCCTTGGTCAAGAGTGCAAAGTCTTATCATTCAAAGGAAGCTCCCTCCAAAGATGAAGGATCCGGGAAGTTTTACAATCCCCTGTACTATTGGGAATTTGCATATTGGTAAAGCTCTCTGTGATTTGGGAGCTAGCATTAATTTGATGCCCCTCTCTATGTTGAAACGGTTGGGAGGAGGTGAAGTTAAGCCCACAAAGATGTCTTTGCAACTGGCAGATCGATCGGTCAAATACCCTTATGGAATACTGGAGGATGTGTTGGTTAGAGTTGATAAATTCTTGTTCCCAGTTGATTTTGTTATCCTTAATATGGAAGAGGACAAGGAGGTCCCTCTTCTTCTTGGCAGACCGTTCCTAGCTACAGGGAGAGCCTTGATTGATGTTCAACAAGGTAAATTAATTTTGAGGTTCCAGGATGAGAAGGTGACATTTAGTGTTTTTGAAGCTATGCGGCATCCGGATGATATTGAGAAATGTTCTCGAGTTGATGTGATTGACGATTCAGTTTTGGAAATCATGGAGCAAGACCAACCCTCGCACCCATTAGAGAAAGTGTTAGTGAATTCCATGGAAAAGGTGGATGAGGAGATGGATGATGAAATAGAAAGATGTCTTGCACAACTTGAAGCTCTACAGGTTGAAGATGCTATTGCTAAAAAGAAAGAGGACTTGCAAGGTGGTGAGTTCGAGAAGAAAGCTAGCCCGGAATTAAAGCAATTACTCCCACATTCGAAGTATGTTTTTCTTGGGGATGATGTTTTTAATCCGGTGATCATTAGTAGCTCCTTATCAAAGTTAGAAGAGGAGAAGCTAGTGAGAGTACTTAGAGCACATAAAGAGGCAATTGGATGTACCATCTCAGATTTAAAGGGCATCAGTCCAGCCTTTTGCATGCATAAAATAAAGTTAGACCAAGAGTTCAAACCAGTTGTTCAACCCTGCAGGCGCTTAACCCTAAGTTATGAAAGAGGTTGTGAGGAAGGAGGTATTGAAACTTTTAGAGGTCGGGATGATCTATCCTATTTCGACAAAGGTATGGGTGAGCCCAAGACATGTGGTTCCAAAGAAAGGGGAATGACAGCTTGTAACAAATGAAAAATGAGTTAATTCCTACTAGGGTATCACGAGGTTGGCGGATGTGTATTGACTATCTAAGCTTAACCAAGCCACTCGCAAGGACCACTTCCTCTCCCATTTATGGACCGGATGCTAGAAAGATTGGTGGACAAGCTTACTATTGTTTTCTTGATGGGTATTCCTACATAATCAAATCTCTGTCAATCCAGAAGACCAAGAGAAGACAGCATTCACTTGCCCATTTGGAGTTTTTGCGTATAGACGGATGTCTTTCGGTCTTTGCAATGCTCCCGCAACTTTTCAAAGGTGCATGCTTTCCATTTTTGCTGATATGATTGAAAAATCTATTGAGGTTTTTATGGATGACTTCTCTGTGTTTGGTATTTCTTTTGATGATTGTCTGGATAACCTGGAGGATGTTCTTAAGAGGTGTAAGGAGACCAATTTAGTGTTGAATTGGGAAAAATGTCACTTCATGGTGAAAGAAGGAATTGTTCTGGGTCATAAAATCTCATCTAAGGGTATAGAAGTGGATAAGGCAAAAATTGATGTGATAGAGAAGTTGCCTCCTCCATTGAATGTGAAAGGAGTGAGGAGTTTCCTTGGGCATGCTGGTTTTTATAGACGATTTATCAAGGACTTCTCCAAGGTTGCTAAGCCGCTTTGCAATCTCCTCATCAAGGATGTCTCATTCAAATTTGACCCAGAATGCTTGAAGGCCTTTGAGTTGTTGAAAGAGAAACTTATTTCAGCACCAGTGATAGTTGCACCAGATTGGGAGTCACCTTTTGAGCTAATGTGTGATGCTAGTGACTAAGCAGTAGGGGCTGTTTTGGGGCAAAGGAGAGAAAAATTCTTTTATGCCATCTATTATGCTAGCAAGGTATTGAATGAGAACCAAGTCAATTATGCTACCACAGAGAAGGAGCTGCTTGCTATAGTATTTGCTCTAGAAAAATTCCGTTCTTATTTGATTGCTTCCAAAGTTGTGGTGTTCACTGATCATGCGGCAATCAAGTATCTTATGACTAAGGTCGAATCCAAGCCAAGACTCATTCGGTGGATTTTGTTGTTGCAAGAATTCGACCTCAAGATCAAGGACAAAAAGGGGAGTGAAAATGTGGTGGCTGATCATCTGTCTAGGCTGGAGAATACTGAAATTACAACTAGAGAGTTGGACATTCTAGAGGAGTTCCCAGATGAGAAACTGTTAGCTGTGACTGAGAGGCCTTGGTTTGCAGATATGGCAAATTTTAAAGCTGCTGGTGTGATACCTGAAGAGCTAACTTGGCAACAAAAGAAGAAGTTTTTCAAAGATGCTAACTACTTCATTTGGGATGATCTCTATCTTTTCAGACAAGGCTCAGATGGACTCCTGAGAAGGTGTGTTGCAAATGATGAGGCACAGAAAATTTTATGGCATTGTCACAATTCACCATACGGAGGTCATTTCAATGGTGAACGCACAGCTGCAAAAGTGCTTCAATCTGGATTCTATTGGCCTTCAATTTTCAAAGATGCTTATGCTCATGCCAAGAGCTGTGACAAGTGCCAGAGGATGGGAAGTATTTCCAAAAGGAATGAGATGCCCTTAAACTTCATTTTGGAGGTTGAACTTTTTGATTGTTGGGGAATTGATCTCATAGGGCCATTTCCCTCCTCATTCTCTAACCAATACATTTTGGTAGCTGTGGATTATGTCTCAAAATGGGTAGAAGCGATGCAACTCGTGCAAGTGATTCTCGATCAAGTGAAATTCATAAAGAAGAACATATTTTCCCGGTTTGGGGTCCCTAGAGTGCTAATCAGTGATGGTGGTTCGCATTTTTGCAACTCAAAATTGGAGGTTGTGCTGGAAAAAGTATGGTGTAAAGCACAAAGTTGCCACTCCTTACCACCCTCAAAGCAATGGGCAAGCGGAAGTGTCAAACAGGGAGATCAAAAAGATACTTGAGAAGACAGTAAGTGCCTCAAGGAAAGACTGGGCCCATAAGCTGGATGATGCTTTGTGGGCATACATGACAGCTTACAAATCCCCAATGGGATTGTCTCCATACCAGCTGGTCTATGGCAAAGCTTGTCATTTGTCAGTTGAGCTTGAGCATAAGGCGTTTTGGGCCCTAAAGTTCTTAAATTTTGATTCAACCTTGGCAGGAGAGAAAAGAATTTTGCAGCTGCACGAGTTGGATGAAATGCGTTTGCATGCTTATGAGAATGTGTCCATCTATAAACAAAAGGTTAAAGCCTATCATGATAAGCACATCGTACAAAGAACCTTCTCTCCTGGGCAGCAAGTGTTACTTTTCAACTCTCGTTTGAAGTTATTCCCGGGCAAACTCAAGTCCAAGTGGTCGGGACCTTTTGTGGTAAAAGAAGTGATGCCACATGGAGCAGTAGAGGTGGAGGAGCCTTCATCTCAAAGATCGTTCAAGGTTAATGGTCAACGTCTGAAGCATTATTTGGGAGGAGAGCTTGACAGGGCAAAGGTTGCTCTAGTCTTGCGAGAACCTTGAGCATACCATCACGTGTCAAGCTAGTGACATTAAAGAAGCGCTTCTTGGGAGGCAACCCAAGGTGTAGAAGAGTGCATCCATATATTTGGAAAAAAAAGGAGGCAGTGCAGTGACACACGGCCTGGCCGTGTCCTATGCCACGGCCGTGTGGGTTCAAGAAAAAAGAAAAAAAATAATGCATAGTGAGACACGGCCAGGCCGTGTGGAATGACACGGCCGTGTCTCGAAAAAAAAAAAGTTTGTTGGAGAAACAGTGAATAACACGGGCTAGCCGTGCCCTTAGGCACGCCCGTGTTCAAGCTCTACTCAGCCAGGAGTAGGCATTCTTCATGTGTGCTTGACCTTACCAAATCCTTCCCCCAGCCAATCACAACCATCCATTCCTTTTCATCTTTTAATCTGTGGTCCCGTGCGGACTCCACCATACTTATCATACACCCACCACACCACGTAAAAACCCAAAATAACCCCTCCGCACTGCGGACCACGGCCGTGTCCTTCCCCACCCCTTCTTCACTTTCCTTTTTCCAACCCTAATTTCCCCTTCCAGCCGCGCCTCTTCTCTACCTTCCACCATCTTCTCTTCCTTCAACCATCATTTTCTTCTTCCACTATCATCTCCTTCCTCCACTCACCTCATTCCTCTCCCTCCAACCCCTCTCCCACCGTCGCCACAAGCACTCCTCCCACCAAATTCTCCTTCAAGCCGTGTCACCCTTCAACCACACCACCACTCCTTCCTTCTCTCAACCTTACTCTCCCTTCCATTCGCGCCTCCTCCACCATCTTCCTCTTCCACCATTTTCTTCTTCCACCATCCTTTCACACCACCACCCCTCCACGTCCCTCTCCCTCCACTCGCCCCAAACCTTCCACCATTCCCTTCTCACCAATTGCTTCACCATAATTTTTTTTTTCTGTGTTGGTTGTGTTGTGTGATTTCATTACAGGTTATTATGGCATCAAAGAGGCAGAGGGGTGACACCTCAGGCACAAAAGAGCCAGCATTGGCCAAGGGGAAGAGAAAGGGCAAGAAAAAAGTGACCGAGAACCCGTATGGAATTCAGTTCCGGGACGACGTTCAAGAGGCAAGGTATAATTCTCTTGTCGCAAGAATAGTTGTCCCAACCCGTTATATGGATGAACCTGCACTGTTAACTCTAGGACTGCTAGATGATGTCCAATACTTATTTGCAAATGTGGGTTGGACGAAGTTTGTGGGACTGAAGAGTTTTACCTATGCAAGAATTACTCTGGAATTCCTATCATCCGTTAATGCCAATGTTTCAAATGCGGAGGGATGGCCAGAGGACCACAAGGACAATTTGATAACCTTTAGGTTATTCAATACTGAGCATAGCCTGTCGTTGAGCCAATTCAATGCAATATATGGATTTCCATATGGTGGTCAACGAAGAGTCCCCAATGATTTTTCTGCAAGAAGGTTTTGGAGCTTGCTAACTAAGTCCGACACTTATGACTCCTACTCCTCCAAATCATCAAAGTTGCGAAACCCTTGTTTTCGCTATGTGCACAGAGTCATGTCAAACACATTGTTTGGACGAGGGAATAGTGACGGCGTTGTCCGTCAGTCGGAACTGATGTTTCTATGGAACATACTGCACCCAGAATTTCAGCTAGATGCAGGTTCTCATTTGATCACCCACATGGTCAAAGTAGGGAAAGTGTCAGCCGGTAAAATTGTTATTGGTGGTTTAATCACCCCTATTGTTGAAGCTCTTGGTTATAGAACCTCTGGCCTCCCAATTGTTCGTGGGAGCACCCGATTGGACATGGAAGCCTGCTTGGCAATGAGAATGATAGTCCGGGAAGGCCAATGTAACTGTTTGGTGCTACCTGATACTGAGGAAACCCATCCTCTACCTGACCAGGAGCACACCACTATCAGAGACCAGAGGAATTGGAATTTTCCCGGAGGCCCCCAACCTGAACCCCTTCAAGAGGAGAGACCTGAGGCACCCCCTGGCAGTTCTTCACAAGACTACTGCTCCACGCCCACCTCCTGGTTCTTATGCCGCTCTCCAGAGGAGATGGTCGCTCAAAGGGGCCCACCGACGGTCTTGACAACACTGTCCACAACATTCAGGACATGGTCTCTGCACTTTATAACTGGCACCTCCAACAATATCCTGGCCAGTTCCCTCCTTCTCCCCCACAGTAAGTCCCTCCCTTGCATCATCCCTATCTCAGTTTAATTGTTTACATTGGGGACAATGTAAATTCTTAGGCTTGGGGTAGGGCGTTTTAAATTTTTGCATGTTAGTCTTGCATTTCATTTTAGTGTTTGCATCTTTGTGTTAATTGTTGTTTTGTGCGCATCATTTTATCCCCCAAATTGTTACACTATCCTCTTGTGCTTTGGCATGTGTGCTACAATCTTTTTGAAATTTGAGATTGCAATGATTTGGAACCCAACTATTTTCTCTTGTGATAGGCTTAAAGGTAGCGTTCTTAACGAATATAGGGATAATCTTTTGATAAGTTGTTGATTAGCATGTGGCGCTCTGATCTGATGTTTTTCACTGAATTTAACTTCTAAATGTGAGACTTGAGCTTGTATTGGGGTTGAACTTCATCGTATTTATATGCCTCTTCTCCTTGTATGAGTGTGTCCCTCTTGATTGTGCTCTCTAGAACTTGACTTGAAACCGTGTCAAAACTTGAAAATTTTTGTCTACACACTTGAATATGATTAAGGCATTTTAGGCATGTTTTCAAGCCTCTGATTGTTGAATGAAAGCTTCCTCTAGTTGCCCCTTTTGAGCCTGAACTGAAATTAATTTTCTTGGTACCCTTGTGATTGCTAAATATGACAGTACCTTTTAGAGCATGTCTAAGGGAGCAATTAGTTGTGAATCTTGTGTGATTTGTGCGGTGTTTGAAATTGTGACCTCTTTTGTTATTTAAATTCCTCCCCAGTAATTACTGCAAAATCTCAAATAAAAAAAATTAAAATAAATAAATAAATAACAGAAGAGGAGCAAAATAACGAGGTGTAGAAAGCAAAAAAAAAAAGGGAAAATGGATAGCTCCGCTTATGCTGCTTTAAAAAGGGTTGTTTTATTGTTCATTATTTTAGCCCTTGAATTTCCACTTTCTTGTTTTTATCCCACCTTACAAGAAAAATCCCATGGCCACATTACAACCTTGTGAAGACCTTTTGATTCTTGTGTGTTTTCATAAATTATATGCTGAGATTTGGTTAATAGTCAAGCTTATGGTAGAGCACTTTCATGGATAGATTTGAGTAATTTGTCATAACCTTTAAACACTTTGAGAGTGGTAAGGAGAGTATCCCTATCAGTGAGAGACATGATTTCAGAGAGCCTGATTCTCTAATTGGACTTGATTTTGGTTGTCCCTATTGTCTTTATTAGCCTTTAGTCTATTGCTTGAATTGGTTTTTATCTCGGGTTCTTTATTTGTTGCATCTCTTGTTTCTATGCTTGTCTTTGGCCACTGCAATTGCTTGAGGACAAGCAAGATTCTAAGCTTGGGGTAATTTGATGCGTTCATTATAGCATATGGTTTGTTGTTAGTTTTGCATTGCATAGTAGTCATTTTAGTGGTTTTTACCCATAGTTCTCATGCATTTTGCTTGGTTTAGATAATGCACTTTGTTTGAGTTCAATTGTGCAGAAAAGAAGGTTATTGGCCTAGGAAAGCGGAGCTAAATCACTTAGACGGTTGTTGCAACCAACTTGGAGGCCAAAATACCAAAATTTGGCAAGATTTAAGAGCAGCACGGCCGTGCCTTGGTGGATGTGAAGAATTTCAAGTTGAGCAAACAGTGGATAACACGGCCAGGCCGTGTTTTCCACCACGGCCGTGCCTGTAGGTTCAGAGAACAACACGGCCTCGTCGTGTCCCCCACCACGCCCGTGTCGGGCTTCGCTTCTGCTATTTTGTATTTTAAGAGCAGCACGGCCAGGCCGTGCCAGGCTCCACGGCCGTGCTGCGACTCGGTCCAGACTTGTATTTTGCGCGTTTTGACTTATTTTGGAGATGTTATTCAACCCTTTGGTGCGAGAACTATAAATAGATGGAGAAAACATTGACCTAGGGTTGTTGGTTTTTGTTGGCTAGAGATTGAATCAAGAACAAGGATCAAAGGCAAATTTGAGGAATCAATTGAGTCTTTGGCTGTTTCTTCATCTCAATTGATTGGTTTCTTCTCTTTGATGAGGAACTAAACCTCTTGTACTAGGGTAAGATGAACTTTGTGGATCCTTTTATGTAATCGAATTCAGAATTTCAATGCAAGTATGATTTATGTTATTTGATCATTTATCTCTTTTCTTAATGCGATTCAATGCTTGATCACCATTGGATTGAACTAGGGTTTTAGTATCAATTGGAAAATTGAGGTTTTAAACTTGCTTTAGGATAATTTGACATGCTTAATAAAGTTATAGGAATATAATTTTTGTGGTATGAGTTTGCATGAATCCTTATTCGTTATGCTTGATCAAATTAATTTGGACCTAAGGAATTAGGACTCGTTCATTTAATCAAAGGGGTTAATAGAGAAGGGATTTTTGTTAATCTAAACTTGTGGATTTGAACTTCAAATACCTTATCATTGCTTGCATTGGAATAGAATTCAAGAGCATAAAGGTTGAAACAAAGGGATTCGAGCCCTAGTCACTTTTATTCTCCTTAATATCCAAATACCTTGTCTCGTTAGTACTGTTTTTATTGCTAAACAAAAATTACAACTTTTCAAACACATTCGTATACGTTCAGTAGTTCAATTAGTTACAACTTTTGTTTAGTTAATAATTGGTCACAATCCTTGTGGATTCGATCTTTTTATTACTTGACGACGAATCGTACACTTGCGATTTTGTTTACCAATAATTCTTTTATATATTTGCTTTGATGTATATAGATACCATCACTGCATTGCTTGATTTGTATTCCAAGGAAAAACTTTAATTCTCCCATCATGCTCATCTCAAATTCAGCCTGCATAAGCTTAGAAAATTCTTTGCAAAGGCTTTCGTTAGTGGCTCCAAAAATGATATCCTCAACATAGATTTGAACAAGTATGAAATGTTTGTTAGAGGATTTTCTGAAAAGAGTAGTGTCAACTAAACCTCTTGTAAATCCATTTTCCATTAAAAAGGAACTTAGTCTATCATACCATGCTCTGGGAGCTTGCTTAAGACCATATAGTGCCTTTTTAAGTTTAAAAACATGTTCTGGAAATTCAATATCTTCAAAACCAGGAGGTTGTTTAACATAAACTTCCTCAGTTATAAAACCATTTAGAAAAGCACTTTTCACATCCATTTGATATAGTGTTATCTCATGATGTGCTGCAAATGAAAGTAAAATGCGAATAGCTTCTAGTCTTGCAACAGGTGCAAAAGTTTCAGTGAAATCAACACATTCTTCTTGTGAGTAACCTTGAGCAACTAACCTTGCTTTATTTCTCACAACTTTACCATCTTCATCAAGCTTATTTCTAAATACCCATTTAGTACCAATAGCTTGTTTATCTTCTGGTAGAGTGACTAGCTTCCCTACATCATTCCTTTGGAACTGATTTAGCTCATCTTGCATTGCTAGAATCCACCCTTCATCTTCCAAAGCTTTATCAATCGTCTTAGGTTCCATTTCAGAGAGAAGTGCAAAATCAACATGCTCCTTGAAAGACGATATGGTTCGTACTTTATCACCATGTTCTCCTATGATTTGATATTTTGGATGATTGGTTTTGTACTTCCAGCTTTTTCTTGCTTCAGTAGAATTCTTCGTCTGGTCACCACCGGATGATGAAGATGCATGTTCACCGTCTGACTTGCCATCGAGGTTTAATTCTGAAAATAACTCATCTAGCTCTGACATAGCAGTGTCAGGCTTCTTGTCATCAAACTTGACATGAATGGACTCTTCAACTGTCAAAGTTTCTTTGTTGTATATTCTAAAAGCTTTAGATCTTTCAGAGTATCCCAAAAAGATTCTTTTGTCAGCCTTGGAATCAAACTTACCAAGCTGATCTTTAGTATTCAAAATATAACAAATACAACCGAAAGGATGAAAGTAAGAAATGTTTGGTTTTCTACCTTTCCACAATTCATAAGGAGTCTTATTCAAGATAGGTCTTATAAGAATTCTATTTTGAATATAACAAGTTGTGTTTACTGCTTCTGCCCAAAAATGTTTCGCAATATCAGCTTCATTGATCATGGTCCTGGCCATTTCCTGGAGGGACCTATTTTTCCTTTCTACAACACCATTTTGTTGAGGTGTTCTAGGAGAGGAGAAATTGTGGGAGATGCCATTTTCTTCACAAAATTTTTGAAAGTTTTCATTTTCAAATTCTCCCCCATGATCACTTCTAATAGAAGAAATACAGATGCCTTTTTCATTTTGAACTGATTTGCAGAAAATAGTAAATACCTTAAAAGACTCATCCTTGTGGGCAAGGAATTTAACCCATGTCCATCTAGTAAAATCATCAACAATGACTAATCCATATTTCTTTCCAGTTAAAGAGGATGTCCTTGTGGGACCAAAAAGATCAAGATGTAAAAGTTCAAGTGGTCTCGAGGTTGAAACAACATTTTTTAAATGAAAGGAAGTTTTAACTTGTTTTCCTCTTTGACAAGCTTCACACAGGGCATCAGATTGGAACTTAAGATTTGGTAAGCCTCTAACAAGATTTTGCTTGTTTAATTTTGAGATTAACCTCAAATTGGCATGACCCAATCTTTTGTGCCAAATCCATTGCTCATCTTCAACAGACATAAGACACTTGACATCTTGTTTTGCAAGTTCAGAAAGATCAACTTTATAAATGTTTTGTTTCCTCTTTGCTGTAAAGAATATAGATCCATCATTTTTGCTTTTTACTAAACATCCATTTTCTGTAAAGACAACATTATAACCATTGTCACATAATTGACTTATGCTCAATAGATTATGTTTCAGTCCTTCAACATATAAAACATTATCAATAGAAGGAAGAGAGCCTTTACCAATGCGACCAATTCCAACTATTTTACCTTTTTGGTTTCCTCCGAAACCAACGAATCCAGCTTCTCTAGGTCTTAGTTCTTGGAACATATGCTTTTCTCCCGTCATGTGACGTGAGCATCCACTGTCTAAGTACCAGGATAGGTGTGTTGACTTTGTTGCTAAGCAAATCTACAACATAGACTATTTTATCTTTAGGTACACATATCTTTTTGGGTCCTTTCTTGTTAGTTCTTGAAGGATACTTGTCCTTCTTAGTTGTAAACACAATACATGCACTTTTCAAATGGCCAGATTTATTGCAATAAGTACAATACAAACATTTACTATGATTATTGGATTTATCAGATGCTGAATCATTTTCTAAAAGAGGTTCATCTGATATATAACCAAAACCATGAGTTGTGGTTTTACTGACACCCTAAATCATAGAAGCTTGCTTGCTTCGAGTTACACTCTCTGCAAGAAACTTTTGAAATGCATGTTCATAGTCATTTGATTTGCAGTTAGGATTGCCTGTAACTACAGAGCTTTTGACTTGAGAGCTCTCGAAACGGTTGCTTGTTGGCTTCCAGGCCGGTTATCCACCGACACTCGATTTTCGCCATTTTACAGTTCTCTTTATTGAGTACAGAGTTTTCATTGTGTAAAGAATGAAAATCTTGTGTTAGTTTTGAAAATTTCTTTTTCAAATTCTTATACTCAATAGAGAGAGTGGCAGAATCTGTTAACAGATCATCAAATGCAAGTTGAAGTTCAGAATGAGAATCATATATTATTACCTTTTCAACTTCTTCTTCTGAATCAAGATCAGTGTCTGCCATGAGGGCAATGTGAGCTTCTTCTTCTTTATCTTCCTCAGAGGAGGATAAGTCAAGATCTTCCCATGTTGCCATGAGACCTTTCTTCTTTTTCTTTAAGGAGCTTCTTGTGGGCTTTTCCTTAAGATTAGGACACTCGGACTTGAAATGTCCAGGCTTCTTACATTCATAGCAAATGACTTGGGCTTTGTCCTTGTCTTTGCTTTCCTTCTTGTCCTTTGTATCTTTCTTCTGAAACCTCCTTCTGAAGTTTCTCTTCTTCCACATTCTCTGGATCTTCTTAGATATGAAAGCTAGCTCATCATCTGATCCATCATAATCTCCTTCTGAAGCTTCATCATCTGATTCTTCTTCTTCAGCCTGAAAAGCTTTAGAAGTACTAGGTTTATGTTGATTAACTCTTAAAGCAATAGACTTACTCTTCTTGGTAGGTTCTTCTTCATTTAGCTCAAGTTCATGAGCTTTCAAAGAACTCATAAGATCTTCAAGCCGAAGGACATTTAGATCTTTTGCTTCTTGAATAGCAGTGACTTTGGGTCTCCACTGCTTAGTCAAACTTCTCAAGATCTTTCTCACATGATCAGGTGTAGTATAACTTTTTCCAAGGGCCTACAACCCATGAACAAGTGTTTGGAACCTTCCAAACATAGTTTCAATGTTTTCTTCATCTTCCATTTTGAATAGCTCATCTTTGGCGAACCATCATGTCGGCCTTTGTTTCTCTTACTTGGCGTAACCCTCATAAGACAAAACAAGAGAATCCTAGATTTCTTTGGCAGTATCAAACTTACCACATTTATCATATTCTCTTTCTGTCATAGCACAGATGAGAATAAATCTAGCCTTTTGATTGGTTTGATATCTCTTTTTCTGATCATCAGTCCAGTTTTCCCTAGGTATTGCAACACCAAGGGCATTAGCGGGAGAAATGTATCCACTTTCAACTATATCCCATAAATCAAGATTTTGTGCCTCAAGGAATGCTTTCATCTTATCTTTCCAGTAATCAAATTTTTCTCCATTGAATAGAGGAGGACGGTTCATATGACCACCTTCAGCAGACATGTTCACAGTAGGATCTTTACTCTTAACACTGTTAAGTGCTCAACCAAGAGGTCGAGCTCTGGTACCAACTGAACGTGAACACAAGAAGGGGGAGTTGAATTGTGTTGAAAACTTTTCGCAAACTTTAAGTTAAAAACACTTAGAACACAGGTTTTTCAAAACAGTTTGTATATCGGACGCTGGAAATAAATCGGACACTGAAAAGCAGATTGTGAAAACTTGTTTTTAACACTGTAAGATAAAGATAAATATAAAGCAGTAAAGCAATAAAGCAAGAGACACAGAGATTTATACTAGTTCACTACCAAACTGGTAGCTATGTCTAGTCCCTTCGTTCCCGAAGGATTTTCCACTATAATCAACTGATTACAATTTCCTCAAGAGTATTCTACTGTCACAACCTTGACAATACTCTCAACTTCTCAAAACGACTCAATGCAATGAGCCTTTGAGGAAACAAATTTTAACTAGGCCAAAACAACTTTTACAAGTAAGTTGAATACAAGTATAAATAACTCTCACAGAGAGGATAAAAAATAAGCTCAATATAGAAATGCTTTCTAAAAGAAAGTGTCGGACGCTGAGTTCAGTTCTTGTAGTCCAGAGACTTGGCTCGAAACTTGATTGCTCACAGAAGCAGTGCTTTCAGAGTATTGACTCTTTGTAGTGTATAGCAACATAGCTTGTTCTCAGTAAATGAAGCAATATTCTCTTGTAGAGTTTCAGCAGTTTCTTCAATGGATACCTTGGGGTATTTATAGGAGTTATAAAGGATATTACCGTTACAGTAAAAATGGCTCCTTTCCATTGAGTGAGGTGATTTCAAAAAGCTGTCTCTTTCTTCCTTTCCAGAGAATATCTCAGTAGTACACATTACCGTTTTCGTACTACCTTGCTTTTCACAATTGCTTGTACGATTTTTGTCTTGTAGCTAAAGGTGTCACCTTTGATACCTCGTACAACAATTTTGGCGCATAAGATCAAATTCGAAATCCGTTCCAGATGCTTCTGAGAGGAAGAGCAACAACGTGACCATCACGTGATATAAAATGAAGTTCAGACGCTCGCTCAGAACGGAAGATCGGGCGCTCATAGCAAATGGATAAGACTAGTGTCACAAAAAGATAATTCCAGACGCTCACGAAGACAGTTTACTAAGATGAGCCGGATGCTGACACATGAAGTGTATCCTTCTCTTGAGAGCTTCTTCCTTCTTGTTTAAGTGGCTTAGAAATATATGTAATATTAGTATCTGCACACTTCAAGAATTGTTAGAACATAAATTGTTCTCTTGTGAATATTTTGTTATCATCAAAATTAATGAGGGTCTAAACTTCTCAATCGTTTAGGTCCCAACACTTGATACCAGTAACAAGAATCTGCTGTTCAGTTTCTTGCTCTACAAAAGCAGGAGCTTCTCTATGAATGGGATTCTCTATTGACATAGCAAAGTGAGCAAACCATTATTTAAACCAAATTAATCACAACCACCTGCTTAAGGAAAATGAAGTGCAGAAAAATGGGGACTTACATGCAAGAGAAGCAGGATGAAAATGTTAAGATAGTATACAAAGAGAAAATGTGGCTTACAACAAAGGCCATATTGAGGATCAAGGCTTTCTAAGGTCACATACCTTCTGCTCTGCATTAATTGAAACTGAAACAAAAAATGTAGAAACTAAAATATTGAAACTAGGCATCAGCAATAGGATAAGTACGCAAGTGAAGCATGCAAATTGAGTTCATACATGTTTACAACTCAAACACAATACAATTTGCTTAGAAGTTAATAAATTCAAAATAATGAACATTTCTAGATTCAGAAAATACTGGTCGTCTGAGACTCTTGCTATAGTTGAAGCCTTTCATCGCTTTAAGTAATTGGCATCAATTGGCATTACAGAAACAAAAAACCTACAGAGTCCCAACTACCTACATCGAAGAAGGCCAATGAATGTCATTATGTACTATATATACAATATGCTATACATGTTGAAGTAATTCTTATCAAATTTAGAGAGATATAATAAGATTGATTACCCTGTACATGACCTCAATTCCATTATCTTGACGGGGCTGATCGTTGTACTTCAACGCTTCAAACCTGTAGCAATGAAAAATACTATTATGGATGAAAAATCAAATCCGTCAAAAGATGATTGCGAGCCTCTGTACTCACTATGAAAAGCCTAATTGCACTTAAGAATTATTCCAAAACACAAAGCCAGTCTGAGGCATTTTAACAAACACCATGGCTTCAAACCTCAACCCACATAAAATTAAACACAAAATACATTGCAGATAGGCCACAATAACAACAACGACATTACTATCATTAGAGCTTAAACTAGGGAACAATAAAAACAAACCATTGCAGTGCCATGATGGCTTTTAGAGGGAAATCCAATATTACCTTAGGGCTTAGTGAAATTGGAGACAAATCCCCAATTTCTAGGGCTTGGGCTCCATCATCCTCTTGCTTGTATCTTGCCCTAACCTTCATGGAAGCTTGAATCAAGCTCCTCATTTCCTTCCCACTCTCCTTCTTCTTCCTTTCCTCCATTTCTCTTTTCTTCTTCTTCTTCTTCTTTCTCTCCCTCTCAGTCTCTCTCTCTCTCTCGGTCCCTCTCTCTGTCTCGCTCTGTCTCTCCCTCTCGTTGCTCACGGTGGCGCGCCACCACCTCCCTTCTCGTCGCCACGCCACGCCACGCTGCACCGCAGCCGCCTCTTCCTCTTCCTCTTCTCCCGCGCGGTCTCCCTCTCCCTCTCTTCTTCCTTCTTTCCTTTCTTTTCTCCTTTCTTCCTCTGTTTTCTTCTTTTCCCCTTTTTTTCCTCTCTGATCGCGTGTGTGTATTTTGAGAGAAAAGAGGGTGCTAGTGTGGGAGAGAGGAAAATGTGGTGTATGGTGGGGGTAAATGCATAGGTTTAATAAAATTGACTAACAAGTCCTCATTTAATTTCTTAATTTATCCTTTTGTCCTTAATTCAACCTTAGATAAATTAATAAATTAAACTACTCATAAATAATTAGTCTCATATTTCCTAAATTCTGAGAAAAATTTACTATTTTACCCCTTAGGCTTAACTTTGGGTCAATTTAATAGATTAAACTACCCACAAGGGGTTCTTTACCTTTATTTTATGAAACTGTATAACATAATTTTTAATAAATTTATATAAATATTATTTTATATAATGGAGATGGAATATCAACTTTCGTCCCAAAATGGAGACGGAACATCAACTCCGTCCTAAATGAATAAATAATGTTGAACGGTGAACAATAATAACAAAATTGGGACGGAAATGTGATAACTATTCCGTCCCAATGTTAGCGCCAATAATCCCTCCAAAAGTTTTCTAAATTATTTTGTGACAGAATAGATTTTCTGTCTCCAATATGCGACAGAATCCCAAACTCTGTCCCGAAATCGAGACAGAATATGTCTTCCATCCCAAACTTATAAATAAATGTGATGGAAAAATGTTGCGACAAAAGTTTGTCGTAAATTCCATCACAAACAATTTATTTTGGGATGAAAAATATTTTCGTTCCAAATTTCCGTCCCAGTTTGATTTTTTTCTTGTAGTGGCCTCTGAGATAGTCCATCACCTAAAATGCAAGACCAACGGCCAAAGGAGGGATGTGGCTTTGAAGATAGATATCAACAAAGCCTATGATCGAGTGGATTGGGGATAACTTTTTGCCATCCTTAAGCGTATGGGTTTAGATAGCAAATGGATTGGTTGGATGAAGATGTGTGTCACCTCAGTCAGTTACAACATTCAGATGAATGATGATCTAGGGGGGCCAGTTATTCCCAGCAGGGGTCTTAGACAATAGGACCCCTTATCTCCATACTTGTTTATTCTTTGTGCTGAGGGCTTATCAGCCCAGATAAAGCAATCTGAAAGGAGAGGTGAAATTCATGGTAACCAGGTTTATAGACAAGCTCCAGTCATTAGCCATCTCTTGTTTGCAGATGACAACTTTCTTTTCTTTCGAGTTGAGGATAGGGAAGCCGTAGCTATAAAAAATATCCTTCAGACTTATGCACAAGCGTCCGGGCAGTTTATTAATATGCAAAAGTCAGCCATTTACTTTAGCAGAAATGTGAGCAGTGATAAGAAAGCTAGTCTTGCAAATATCACGGGAGTCCAGGAGGGAGAAGAGAACAGTAGATATTTGGGGCTACCCTTGATGATAGGGCAGAACAAGAAGTCTATTTTCAACTACATTAAAGATAGGGTGTGGAAAAGGATCTCTAGTTGGAGCAGTAAGATGTTATCTCAGGCGGGTAGAGAAGTGCTCATTAAATCCGTTTGTCAAGCAATACCCTTCTACTGTATGGGTGCTTTTTTGATTCCTATATCGTTGGAGGAGGAGATTCAACGGATGATCAACTCCTTTTGGTGGGGTTCGAACAAAGGTGAGAAGAAAGGCATCAATTGGTTGTGTTGGGATAAATTGTCTGTGAGGAAGGAATGGGATGGTATGGGGTTTAGAGATCTTCACGGCTTTAATTTAGCCATGTTGGGAAAACTAGGTTGGAAGTTTCAAACCAACACGGACGCTATGGTCACAAAAGTTTTCAAAGCCAAATATTTCCCGGAAGGGGACTTTCTTGGGGCTTCTCTTGGTAACAACCCCAGTTTTGTTTGGCGTAGCATCTGGTTTTCTCAAGAGCTGGTTAATGAAGGGTACTGTTGGAGAGTGGGAAATGGAGCTGCAATAGATGTGTGGTCCTCTCCGTGGCAACGCTCTATTGATTCCCCTCGCATACAATCTCCAAAACCTCCCCACACAAATGTGCACCTTGTTCATGACTTGATTGATACTAAAACTTGCACTTGGAATGCCTCGGCCATTGCTCAGTTGTTTCAAAATTTTGAGTATTCCCCTAGTTAACTTGTCACAACAGGATGCAATAATTTGGCGCTATGAGAAGCATGGAAATTATACGGTCAAGAGTGCTTATAGGGTCTATATGGACCGGTTACTAGGTAGAAACAAGTTGAGACTTGAAGGAGCTTGGACTAAGATTTGGTCTTTGAATGTTCCACCAAAGGTTCAGACATGTGTTTGGCGTGCCTGTCGAGATTGCCTACCCACAAGACTCGCAATTCGCAACAGAGGAGTTGTTTGTACCCCACTTTGTGTTGTTTGCAACAATGGAAATGAGAGTTGTTGGCACTTATTTTTGGCTTGCCCTGCTAGTGAAACTTGTTGGAGGAAAAGCCAACTGTGGAATACTTTGGAAACTATCATGCCTCAAGCTACAAACTTCCGTGAAGTTTTCTTTCAATTATGTAGGTGCCTGACCGAGGAGTAGCTCAACATTTTCAGCATACTGGTGTGGAGCATTTGGAAGATGCGAAACCAGCGCTTATGGGACAATGTCTCTAAACAACCGGACCAAATTATCCACCGAGCTGAGAGCATGTTGTTCACTTGGAAGTATGCTAGAGGACATCGCATCCAGCAACCGGTTCCAGCACCACGAGCCTATGCTAGCTGGTCCCCTCCACCGTTGGGTTGGCTAAAGTGCAATGTGGATGCTGCAATCAACAATCGGTCCAATACTGTGAGTTTTGGCTGTTGTCTTAGAGATGCTGCAGGCGTTTTTGTGAAGGCTAGGACATCATGGATCAATGCTATTATGACTCCAGCAGAGGTAGAGTGTTGGGGACTTCTTCAAGCACTTATTTGGATTGGTGAGCTCAATTTACATGCTATCATTTTTTAGATGGACTGCCAACAAGTGGTACTCGATGTGCTCAAAGATAAATCCGCTAGGAATGAATATGGTTGTCTCTTATCAGATTGTAAAACCCTTTTAGCTCTACACAACGATTTCAAAGTTGTTTTTGTGAAGCGACAAGCGAATAGTAGTGCTCATACCTTGGCAAATGCAGCTACTATATATGTTCATCGCACTACTTTGCTTTCTATGCCTTATTGTATTCAGTCAATTGTTATAAATGAATTGCCATAATTTAGCTCCTTTCAAAAAAAAAAATCTTGAGAATTAGTATGTTTTGCTTTATAGTTATAAAGTTGATGGAAACACGAGGTTGGAGGGTGAAGGAAAGATGGGTGTATTGCTATATAGAGAAGATTTACATTATTGAAATATGAAGCACTCAGCTTGGTAAAAGTTTTAATTTTGACTTTAAAGTTTACATGAGATGAAGCATTATAGTTTAATTTGCAAGCATTTTGAGTGAGTTGTAGATTATAGGTGGTATAAAGAGCTAGAAAACGAGTGCAATGCTTGGAAAAAGCTATCTTGACTCAAGATGGAGCATCCACCATTGTTGAAACGAGTTAGAAAAATTTATACTTCTTTTCCTTTTACTCATTTGAAAATGAGTTTAATTGGAGTTTTGCTGCTCATATTATTTCTCGTAATGAAATTGATCAAATGATGAAATAGTTGTTATTTTTAATAAAGTTGGAAAATATGAAGTTATTGGTAATGGAAAAGAAAACAATTTCATGCAGTTGTGGGTTATTTAAAAGAATGGTTAAGTTATTATGAAGAATGGTTTAGTTATTATGCTTTGAAAGTATTTAAAATATGGGATGTAAAATAAATTTCAGATCAATATATTTTAAAGGGTGGCATCTAGGGTGGACCATGTAATAGATGGTTCATGGGTTGACCAGTTGATTAACGATTAGATTTTGAAGGTCTACCAAATCTTATAATGCACTACACACATCAATTTTTTTTTCCCTTTCTCTCTCTCTTTTATATTGTTATTAATTGTGTTTGTTTAAGCTTTTCAATGATATCGTTTAAAAAAAATCATTTTTATGGATAAAATAAAAAGCTATTTGTGTTAACTTTTTGGGATAAGAATCATTTTTTTAAAAAAAATATGATTTTTATGATGGTATATTAGAGATTATGTTTTAGAGATTTTTTAAAAAAGCAAAAGCCAAGAGCCCTTTATTACAGTTTTTTATTAAAAAAATCACTTTTTGTAAGTTAAAAATCATTTTTATTGTTATTAATTGTGTTTGTTTCAGCTTTTCAAGGAAATCATTTTTATGGGTAAAATGAAAAGCTATTTTTGTTAGCTTTTTATGGGTAAGAATCTCATTCGTTAGAGTTCTTTTTTATGAAAAAATTACTTTTTTAAAGTTAAAAATCATTTTTAGTGCTATTAATTGTGTTTATTACAGCTTTTCAAAGAAATCATTTTTTCATTTTTATAGGTAAGATAAAAAGCTATTCTCATTAGCTTTTTATGGGTAAAAATCAATTTTTTTTTAAAATGATTTTTACGATGGTAAACAAACACAAAATAGATTATGCCTTTCTTAAAAATCTCTAAAACACAACTCTAAAATCTTGAATGTAAAAATCACTTTTTTCTTAATTCATAACAAGCGGGCCCAAATTTTTTTAAAAATAATTTTTATGATAGTAAACAAACACAAAATAGATTATGGTTTTCATAAAAATTTCTAAAACATAATCTCCAAACTTTTGAATATCAAAATCACTTCTTTCTTAATCCGTAACAAACAGGCCCTAAATTATGTTTGTTTACAACTATAAAAATTGCTTTTAAAAAAAATAATTTTTATCTTGTTACGATAAAACTACTTCTACATAGTTGTATCCAAACAGGATAAACTCATTTTTTTAAAGTGATTTTTGTGGTCGTAAACAAACACAATTTATCTTTTATTTTTCTTAAAAATTTCTAAAAAAATAATTTTTAAATTATTTTTGATCAAAATCACTTTTGTTTAATCAGTAACAAACAACCCTTGATTTTTTAATCCATAAAAAAACCTTTAATTTTTTAACTAGTCATTTTTTTGTAGTTATAATGACAAATTCCAGCATTTATTGAAATAGATTGGGTGGGGGAAAACGCAGATGTTACTCATTTTTTTCCAAGTCATCTAAGTCATTGATTAAATCCAACGGTATATTATAAGTAGTTCACCGGTGAACCATATGGTGAAAAGTTTACCCTAGAAGCCACCATTTTAAAGAGATAAACAAGAGAAGCAAAATATATGGTTGTTTGTCACATGAATGGAAAAGTTGTTGAAGGTAATGCTAGAATGAATGTCACCAAACGATATATAAATCTTTGCTCGAAATGGGTCAAATTAGCTATCCAATTTTTGTGAAACATATGATTTTATTGATCAAGTTATAGATGAAATGTATAAGTAGGTAGATTCTTTTTCTAAACATCAGCCGTAGGCGAAAAATGATGATCGATCAAATATTTTGAATTTTAGAGGGGTTTCTAATGATAGTTCATTAGAGAATGCTTTTGAAAATGTAAAATTGATAAGGAAAAGGACAAAATGGTACGAAAAGCCTCAAAAGTTGGGTCAAGAAATATTTCAAAAGAAAGGCTTCAAAAATCTCAGTAAAAGCGTGTGTTATTTTAAATTTGTTGTCTTTTTCCCTTGATATCTTATCTTATTTGTCTTTTAAATGTGTTGCTTATTTATTTTGCATGAAAACTTTCTGAAATCTCAGTTTCAATATCATGGATAAGTCCGGTTGTTTCATCATAAGATTCATCCTATAATGTAGTCAAATCTTTATTAACTCACCATCGTACTTAGATAAATAAAAAAACCTTAAATACCATTTTAGTCCTTTTACTTATTTTTGATATTCAATTTGATCCTTTAACTATTTTTTGGGTCAAATAAGTCCTTTAAGTTTTTAAGTTAGGCCAAATACGTCCCTTTCGGCCTTTAAGTTTTAAGTTGGGCCAACTAGGTCCTTTAAGTTTTGAGTGGGACAAATATGTCCTTTAAGTTTTAAGTTGGGCCAAATATGTCCTTTAAGTTTTTAAGTAGGGCCAAATTAGTCATTACCACGTAGGACCTATTTGGCCTAACTTAAAAACTTAAAGGACCTATTTGGCCTAACTTAAAAACTTGAAGGACCTATTTGGCCTAACTTAAAACTTAAGGGCTGAAAAGGACCTATTTGACCTAACTTAAAAACTTAAAGGACTTATTTGGCCCAAAAAATAGTTAAAGGACAAAGTTGAACCTCCAAAATAAGTTAAATGACTAAAATGGTATTTAAGCCAATAAAAAAATATACTTGGATTTTTACTTCTTCTGTAAGTTAGATTTGGAGATTATTTTGATTTATAGCAATTGGAATTATTTTTTAGCTTTATTTGTTGCAACTAAGATGCATATTATGTAGAGCAATAACCAACCAAGCATTGGTCCGACTGGTATTGTGGTTGAGTCCCTTAATTAAAGGTCTCAAGTTCGAGCATTGAGTATGCAAAAAACGCCGTTGAGAGGGATTGCCTTAATGCAGCCAAGGTCCCGGGAAGATTAGTTCTCGGCAAAACCGGGAGATACTTCCACCAATATCATGGTAATAAAAAAAATTTATGTAGAACAATAAGGTTTTCTTTGCAAGTAATTACGTTTAAAGATAATCTACTTATCCCATGATTAGGGGTGAGAATAGGCTAAATCGCCTAACAGGGGCCCATGGCGTAGCCTACATCAGGTCCAAGCGAGGCCAAACTTTTTTTAAATAGATAAGACTAACGCTTTTTGAGAAACCTATTTAGTTGAAAAGACAAGACTTCAGGCCACTCAAAAAACCTTTTAAACGTAATAGACCGGCCTATTTAAATAAATATGAATAAGAATTATTATTATTATTATTATTATTATTATATTTGTAAAATGTGTTAAAAAATATATTTGCTGGGTTTTTTTAATAATTTAAGCATATTGTCGTACATTAATTTTTGACATATTTAAAGGCCCAAAATAGTATTTAAATAAGCTATCATATAATGTCATATTCTCTAAAAGGGCAGGTTAGACCTTAAAAGTAATTTATATCATACGAATAAATTAGAATCAGACCTTATAAAACTTAACTCATTTTATCTATTTCCACCCCTATGTTTTATGTCTCTTAATAGCAGTGATTTTATTTTTATTTTTTATATAGTTTATTATAAATAGAATTTAACTTCATTGGTCTATTAGCTTGTTTGTCTATTTAAAGATAGGTCGAATGACTTATTCAAAGACGTTAATATGGAGTAGGCCTTTAAGTACCAGACTTTCAAAAAGACCGATGACAAGTAACAAGTCAGGCTTGGGCCTTGAGTTTTTTAATTAAACCAGGTTTGAGTCTTATAAAGCCTAAACTAGGTCAAACATATTCTCACCCTTAACCATGATCATAAAATAATATATAAAGATCTCAAACATATATAAACATATATAGATGGACCAATTTATTTTCAATATAAATAATAGTCCTATTTAGTTACATACGATGTACAATGGATACTTAGAAAAGTTATAGGATTGCGTATTTGTGTATTTGTGCTTTGCTCAGAGATGTGGTTGGCCAATTTCCCAAAGTAATTAGGTTGTTCTTTATGTCTGAAGGTTAAGTAGAATTTAGGGCCAGCCCAAGGCCCAAGCCAGTAAGGCAAGGATTTTAGGCCTCAAAGTTTTTGGTAAAAAAATTTCAAAATTTTTATTTTCACTTAATATAAATGACCGAATTCCCGTAATTTATAACAAGTTTGTTTAGCTCAGATGGTACAACATAATTCTCTTGATATTGTGATTGTGATTTTGTTATATTTTTTTGAGCATTTTGTTGTGCGTAAATGATTGTCTTAGAAAACAACGAAGCCCAATAAAAAAAATGCTTAAAAATGTTTTTAGGCATCGTTTTAGAATTTGCTTTAAGCCTCAATAGGTGTTGAACAGTCCTGATAGAACCAGGATAAATGAAGTTGTTTTTGTGTTATAATTTCACTTTATTTTATTGTGTAAAATTTGTATATTTATTTTTACAGATATGAAATAAATAAATAAATAAAATTTTATCTAGATTTTATATTTATATTTTATATGAAAAATAAAAATAAACTTTTTTGAATAAAAAATAAAAATAAGCTTTTCGCTTCTCAAACTGACGTAAGGAGAGAGAATCCTTTCCACGGCCATTGTCACTTGAAACCGTCGATCAACTCGTAGACACGTGTCAAAACTCAAAAGGGTATTATCGGTATTTACAAACCAAATCTATGTTGCTAACCGCTGCGGAAAGGAGACCCACCCAAGTATTACTCCAGGGTTCCCTCACGAATCGCAACATAAGCGTCACAAACACAAAGAACCCTAAAAAACAGACAAATAAAAATAAGAAGCCCTAGAAAAGATT
Organism: Calophaca sinica; assembly: GCA_037113605.1. Classification (NCBI taxonomy): domain Eukaryota; kingdom Viridiplantae; phylum Streptophyta; class Magnoliopsida; order Fabales; family Fabaceae; genus Calophaca; species Calophaca sinica. The sequence goes on from CM073735.1 coordinate 45,455,215, forward strand.
TAGAGAATTTGCACTACCTTTAAGTCTCAATCTTTTTTTCTTATTATTGTTTTGGATAGAACATCTGCTGATACTGAACTTTAATTTTGCGTTGCTTGGTTTCCTTTTTGTTTTTGCTTTTCTTCGACATTGTTATGCTTCGGTGTTTTCAGGAACAGTACAGGAGTGAATAAATTAGGGTGCATTCGTTCTGATTGTTGGGTCTGCAGTTCTTGATGCCTTTCTCCGCTTCTTCTTCTCTGGTACTCACTTTCCGCTTCTCCATTTAGGGTTTCGATACACGAAGCGCCAAGATTTTTCATCCATTACTGCGAGTAATTATAAATTCTCTTTCTCTCTGTTGAAAAATGAATCTTTATTTTTATATGTATATTTTTTCTTTTCGCTATCAAGGATTATTCTTTGAAATTGCGCGGTTCTCTTGTATCTTCCGCTTTCAATTGGGGTTAAATTTTTTTTTTTTACCAAAATACTTCAGCAAGGTTGCAATTTCAACAAATAATTTAATCTTTATTTTTATTTTTGCTATTAAGGATTATTATTTGAAATTGCACGGTTCTCTTGGATCTTCCGCTTTCAATTTGGGGCCAAATTTTTTTGTTTTTTTTTTTACCAAAATACTTCAGCAAGGTTGCAATTTCATCAAATAATTTGTATGTGTTAGCTTGGTTTACACATTTAGTTTAGTTTGGGATGATTTTAGGACAAACCTTGTAGTTTGTTTGCACTGATACTTGCTGTTTCAACTGATAGGTTGTTAGTTTCTTTGTTGTTGATTGTTTATCAAATTTAATTGCTGATTCCAGGTTAAGGTGATTTTCCATTTATATTTCTGACACAATGTCATCAAGCTACCCAATTCTGGACAATCGGCCCATTAATCAGTGGAAGGTTACAGAGCTGAAAGAGGAGCTGAAGAGAAGGAATTTAACTACCAAAGGTTTGAAGGATGATTTAATCAAGCGTTTGGATGAAGCCCTTCGAATGGAAAGGGAGGCTTCTGAGGAGGCTTCCTTGGACAAGGAGGCTTCTGAGGGTTTGGAGAAAGACAAGGATGAGGTTTCGGAGAAGGATGAGGCTAATGGTTTAGACGGACAAGTAGGTGCGGTAAAAGATTCCCAGATGGATACTGTGGATGCTGAAGTGGTTGTTATTACAACTGAAAGGGAAAGTGCCCAAACATTTGAAACTTCTGATCAGGGGAATAGCGGTGTAGCTGAACCAGCTGAAACGGAAAATGTAGAAAAGGTTCCGGAGGTTGTGGATAATGACAGCAATAAGAATGACGAGCAGGATGGTGTTGCTGACCCAGTTGACGTTAATAATAGTGTGTCAACCATGGATCAAGAAGTTGAACATATGGGCTTGCCAGTTGGTGTAGGATCTGCAAATGCGGGAGAGGAGGTAATTGCCCATGCCACTACTGTGGAGACCACTGTTACGGTCACGGAGACTGTATTAACAGAAGCAGTAATCAGTGGTCAGGATTCTTACAGTGCAGAAAAGAATAATGAGGATTCAGCAATCAAGCTGGAGAATGCGGAGTCAAGGGTGCAGCTCGATAGTGATGACTCAAAGCCCCAACTGGAGTGTGACACAAAGCCCCCCTGCGACGATCTCATGCCCAAGTCTCCTGCTCCAGAAAACCAGGTATCTGAGGTCTACCCTAGTTTAGGGTCTCAAGTAAAATCTGATTCTATTTCTACTGATTCTGTGTCAATTAATCAAAAGAATGAACTAAAGGATACTATAATTGCTAATAATGTCAAATTAGAACAAGATAATGTTAGGCCGGAGATGGTGGAAGAACCATCATCCAGAAATGATGTGCCTGTTTATGATGAATCACATTCAATGGATGTTGGAGGGCTGGATGAAAAAAAGGCATCTGTTGAAGAAAATAACAATAATGTTACAAGTCCAGACTTGAACAAGACCAATAGCAGTGATGATGTTGGGTATCCTGAAAAGTTGAACTTGGACAGAAGTTCTGGTGATGATTCCATGGAAGAGGATTTGCCTGAGACTAAGCAATACGATTCTAAGTTTAATGTTGATGAACTTAGAGACAAAGTGGAGAGTAATGAAGTGCCTATTGTCAAGGAGGAAAGCAATACAATAGTTGTGGGAGATGGTCTATCCACAAGAAAAAGTGATACCCATCAAGATATTGACATGAGTCCTGTTTCCTTGACTGAGAAACGAAAATATCCTGGTAAGCATCATATTTTTTTGTCCTCTCAAGTAGACTTCTTTATTTTATTTTATTTATGGTTGTACTCCAATCCTAAGGGAAAGCAAGAAATTTTATTCTAACTGCCCATTCAACCTGAATTATTTGGAACTTTTTGTCGCAGAACAAGCATCAGTTGGGAACGAGCCTGCAAAAAGGCAACGCAGGTGGAGCGCTGAAACAGTTAAAGGACCAGATCTGCAAAGCACTACTCCCAGACCTGCAATCACACCAAGGGGTGAACCGATTATTCCAAAACGCAACTTCTCTAGGTCTGGTTCTTCTGTAACCGATGATACACCTAAAGAACGCATTGGTAAGTTGACAATGACATTATTCTTATTGTAGAAAATCTATGAAAAACTGATTCTCCTATACCCAGTGTTATTTTAATGAATATCAATTTTCAATTCCTAGTTTGTAGCTCAAATAAATAAACAAATAAGTTCACGGCATTTATTAAATTTTAATCCTGGACACTTGTCAAAGCGTTTTGTGCACATGTTATACTCTTAAACGTCTTTTTGAAGATTTATATTTGAAGATGCATTATGTGCACATCTCCTATTGGTTGATTTTTCATGCTTGTATGCGCTTATTAAGTGAAGATAATGTTTAGTTGGCGGTGCTTGTTTGCATTCTCATAGCTGTATTTCTGTCTATGTTGCGCTGTATCCTTATTTTTATGGATTTTATTTTGTTGTCATATTGGTGTGTTTGTGTCTTCTGTCTCCTGGTTTTTCAAGTCTAAATAGTGTTTCTTTTGCTTTTGGCAGTTCCACCATCACAAAGGACCCCGACTAATTCCCTCAGGATTGATCAATTCCTCCGCCCATTTACCCTAAAAGCAGTGCAAGAACTTCTCGGAAAAACTGGAAATGTTAGCAGTTTCTGGATGGACCAAATAAAGACCCATTGCTATGTTACCGTAAGACAATTCTTATCTCTTTGCCTTCCTGCTACAGTAAATTCCAGTGCGATGTTATTGTATTTATCATATGATTCTAAGTAATCTTGTTTATTAATTGGTGTAGTACTCGTCCACTGAAGAGGCCATTGAGACACGAAATGCTGTGTATAATTTGCAATGGCCTCCAAATGGCGGGCGCCTCTTAGTTGCTGAGTATGTTGATCCTGAAGAAGTGAAAATGAAGTTAGAAGCTCCTCCTATGCAGGCTGCCTCTGTCAGTAGTGTTCCTACAGTTCCTCCCGCACCACCTTTCTCTCAGCCGGAGCCTTCTCCTCGTCAGCACAGGGAGCAGCATCCGGTTCCAGTTACTCTCCCACCTCCACCACCATTGTCAAGGCCCCTACCAGTAGCAAGGGAACGTCTTCCATCCCCACCACCCCTTCCTGAGAAAGTAGACCCGCCTATTGTCACTCTGGATGATCTCTTCCGCAAAACCACAGCAACTCCTCGGATCTACTATTTACCTTTGTCTGAAGAGCAAGTTGCTGCAAAACTTGCAGCACAGGGTAAAAGCACGATGCAGTAGGCAATTAGCCTACAATTCATCCCTGTCAGCTTTACTCTTTCTTATTATTTACCATTGTGCTAGTTAGTAGTATTATGGAAGCATTTTTAATGCATCTTGGCAGGTCTGCTGGTGTTTGCGTCAGGAAAAAACTTGTCATTGATAATGCTTCTCGAGACTTCAATTTCTCTCGTGTTAGAATGTCATAAACTAAAGAGCCACTTGGGTGGATATATTTTCCCCGCTGTTTGAACTAGTTATAGTGAACCTCTGCCCAAACATTTTGAACTTTGATGAAACATTGACGTTAGATTATGTTTCTCTTCCTGCCATTTTTTCATCTTGCTATTTGATATGGTTGTTTTCGTTTGTCGAATGTCAATTTATATGGTCTGTTGGTTGAGAGTACTGTTTTTCTTCTCCAAGCCTCAGCGTTCCATCATATTGTAAGAATCTCTTTTCTTTGATGTAAATGATCGCAAGATATATGTGGAATCCGGATGTTTTAATGCTATTTAGAAAAGAAGGAAAATAATGCCATCTTATGGTAGTTCTCGGTGTAAATGACTTCCTGGACGAAAAAAAAGGGCTTTTGGGGTGGTTTGAAAATTTGAAATGCTCAAGTACAACAGTTTTCCTTGACAGTAGCTGTTACCCCCACCCATAGTTTTTGACATCCCCACCCTTCCTTCATAAAATATATTTTAATACCAAAATACCCTTACCTATACATGGTATACGCTCACCCTTCCTTCAATCAAACATCCCCATCAGATCTCTCCTTCTGGTGAGCCTCTGGTGGCTACCTCCTCCTTATTGACTACTACCATTTCTTTGCGAAGATGCTGTCTCTGGCAACCACCATTGTTTGTCGACGCATTCCTCCCCAATCTTTTTATTTTCTCTGTTTCGCAAATTTTTCAGGAACTTATTTTTTGGATGTTAAAAATCCCAACACAGCCTAATTAGCTTTCGGATGTTGTGTTGTCAATTTTAACTTCTAAATACTAAATTTTTGAATGTAAACTTCACAACACAACGTCCAAAAAATCAATTTTTGAACGTTGTATTGTCAATTTCGACATCTAGCACATGGGAAAGGGGTGTGGGTATCAAAACAAGGGGTAAGGGTGGCTATTGCCTTCATCAGTGCCATATAGGGATTAAAGGGCATGCTTCTTTATGACTGTGGGGTTGATGTTTGCACCCCCATTTATTTTAGCATATTCACGAGTTATTTTTTATTTTTTTCTCCTCAAAATACCACTATTTGAAAGTTAACTTTTGGTGATAGGCCTAAGGAGAGCCCTCCATGTAACTAGGTGGTGGGGTGCGATGTTCAGAAAGTGCTCCAGAACCCATGTTTGTAACAAAATGAATAGCTTCGTTATAATAATAAGTAATAATAATAATAAGTAATAATGAACCAATAATTAATTTTTTTGATCTGAAGTTACCTATAGGTGGGTTATGCATAAACCATTTGTTTGGTCTTGTGCAACCTCACATCGAACAAGTGATCATAAAGGTATGCAAAGGCACTTGTACCTTATGCATAATGCTTGTGTGTCCTAGGTGGTAGAAAAGGTCCAAGTTCATCGAATAAATGTGCATGGAGCTCGTATCTACAAAAATCGTGATGCTCACCAGGTGCAGCAGAAATGCTCTCGTTACATATAGATAATGGTCCTCCTCACACACGAACTCGAATGTGTGGAGCACACATAATCAGTTGAAGTGCACATGTGCGCCTCTGGAAGCATCACATTGCATAACGATCATTTTATGCGTGCAACCAAGGAGTTCCACTAGCATCTCGCACGCTTGGTCTCTGTTATGGGAGCCTACAGTATGAGATCATCGGCAAATAATAGTTGCAACAAGTTGGAGACATCGTCCAAGGTCACAGACATCTAGCCACATGGGAGGCAGAAGCTGCTGGTATTCTTTTGCCACTTCTCAATAGAGGTAGACAACAAACTCTTGTCCATCATGGTGTAGCTGCACTCTAGTAGGGGTGCCAATTGGGAGTTGTCAACAATGTCCCGCAACCATTCATCATTGGGACTGATGGTAATCTCTCCCAACTTGTGTTTGTAAGTGACTACCTTAAGCGAACGATGATCTTGCAAACACAAAAGTTATGTTAATTATAATAATAATTGTAACTAAAAATTAAATTTAAAACTATAATATGTACCACCTCTCCCACCCACATGGCGGTTGTAAATTGTTCCGAAAACAACCGGAGTATCCTCCGCCCCTAAAAATGGTGTAGGTACTGTCATAAATATAAGACGCAATATTGGTCACGCAGTTCGACCAATCTTTGCCTACGTTTGCGACTACAGAGTAGCTGTAGTTCCGTTTTATTGATTGTCTTTCTTGCCTTGAGTACAAACACTAATGAGTTTAAATAGGCTATTCTACGTAAACCCTAATCTGCCTGGCCAATAAATAAATCTACTATTTACAAGCTTCCTAATCTCCTTATTCACATCCCCTCAAATTGATGCGTCATCAAGGAGCATCAATTTGCCAACAAGAAACCGATGGCGTGGGACGGGAACACTTTGGTCAAAATATCCGCAACTTGAAATTGAGTATTGATAATGAGGATGGATATAACATGATTATCATAGGCTTCACGAATAGCATGACAATCAACTTCAATATGCTTAGTACGCCATGAAAACCGGATTTGCAAATAATCAATGACACTTTCAGACACAAAGATAGAGAGATGTTTGTTCTGGCTTGAGGAAATCCAAGTTCACCCAAAAGACCACGGTTGTAAAGTATTTCTGAGCATGCCGTAGACATAGCGACATCTCCGATTCGGCTGAGGACTTAGAGACTCTTGCTCGCTTTAATTTTCCATGAGATCAACGTAAGAACCAAGAAACATGCACCAGCCCAAAGGATGTAGCTACGAAAGTGTCGCACACCCACCAATCAAAGATCAACCAGTAGGCAATCAACTTAAGAGGGTCCCACGAGGAAAGAATAAGCCCCGCTGGAGAGGTATCTTTCAAGCAGCTTAATTATACGACGAACCACGCCAAGTGAAGATGACGAGAGAATGCATGAATCGACTCACTGTTTGAACAAAGAAACTAAATGCTCTGGGTCGAGTAATGGTCAAGTAGTTAAGACTACCCACGAAGCCGTCGATACAATAAAGGGTCGGTCAAAAGTTCACCCTCGCCACGGTGGTATTTAACATTAACTTCAAGATGAGTATCCACAGATTAGCGATCGAGGCCACCATAGCAATAAGGTCTCGGGCATACTTATGCCGATGAAGAAATATACCCTAGAAGTAGGAAGAACCTCGAGTCCCCAGAAAATAATGTAAAGGACCAAGGTCTTTCATTTGAAATGAGGCTCGCTTTTGTTTAACTTCCCAGATAGATGCCGTGATCCGTAAGTAATGATCATATCATCAACATAAAGAAGCGAGCAGAACAATGCCTGGTGAGATGTAGCGTGAATGAACAAAGACTAATCATACCGACTTTCAGTAAAAAGAGAACCCAAGTAGAGTGGAACGAATTTCCTCATAATACCATGCTTTGGCTGCTTTCAAACCATAGAGAGCGCTCAAACATAGAGTTGATATCACCAACATGAGTTATAGGAATGGTATTCCGCCGGCAATTTGAATTTTATGATTGCCATTATAAGAATTTAAATTGTGCAAGTTCAGGAGAACCCGCTATGTGATTCGATGCACCAGAGTCAAGTAACCATGGACGAGAAATGACAGAGGACTTACCGAATGCCTCAAGGCCGAAAGAGCAGTAGTACCATTTGTTGAATCAATTCAGTCAAGAGCACCACCATCGATGCACCACCATCGTGGAAGGACCACCGCAGAGCTAGTAAGTGGCATGGAACGCCGCGACCGGACGCCACGGCCGTGGAGGACGCCAGACGGCAGAAATGATATGACCCTCGCTGCGCAAAGAATTGCAAAATTTCGACAACTACGAGCAACATGTCCAAATTGTTTGCAAATGTACATCGGTCTGGCATATCACGGGCTCGCCTCTATTTTGCGCTTCGGAATATGCAACCGCACAGATTCGTAGCGATCGGATCATGAGACATGGTTCTCGAGTATGGAGACGCTTGTTCTTCCCTGAGCGCTCACCAACACAGATATCCAAGGAAGGAACAGGTTCCTATTCAGAGCAACCGTGACAATGAAATTTCAAACTCCGGCGGTTTCATGAGAAATTGATCTCGCACTAGTATCATAAACATCTTTGACAAATTAAAGTGATTTCATTGGGAATGCAAAGAAAGATATATAATACCGTAGTGTTCGCCCACAAATTCGTGAAACCGTATTAATATTCTTGAATCGACAAATCACCTTGTTTGTAATAGCAATTTCTAGTTCCAATTGGAAACGCTTGGTCAGTATTGTCCTGGGTAAATACGCCGCAAGTAATTCCACATTTCTTGAGCAATGAAAAAGATCGCAAATTGTTGATCATCCGAGGATCAATAGTACTAAGGATCCAAGAAATACCTGAGCATCTTTCACTTCCCACGCATCTAAGGCGCTTTTTGTCTTCCTGCCTTAAAACCCCATCAAGGTGACTCCATAATCCTTTCCCTTTGACATACATCTTGAACTGAAATTCCCAAGCATGCATAATTCTTACCGGTAAAACGAACACAAAAAATATTCCTTTCTTTCTCTGAAGCCATTTAAAAATTAATAAATAACACAACCAATTATTAAGCTAAGCAAATGACAAGAACACCAGCCAAACAGCCCGAACCAACAACAACGAAACCTACGGAGAAGTTTCGACTAACCTAATCACAACATCAAGAGGAACCACACGTGAGCCATCGATCGATTTAGGTTTCCAAGACTTACCACGTAAATCAACGAGAAGTAGGACACCCAGAGGAGAAGCCGAGAACCAAAGACGCGATCCGCAGACGATGATCCAGAGAATCCGCAGAGACGATGATCCAGGAGTCGTAGAAGCCGAGAACCGTGAGACGATGATCCAAGCAGGTCGAGAACCCAGAGGAAACCACGAAACCCGTGAGGAAATGTAGACGAAAGCACACTGAAGCAGAGAACCAGGGGAGCAACGAACCAGGAACACGTGCGTTCGAGCAACAAGCCAGAACCAGGCTGCTGCCAATGGCGAGAGCAACAAAGAAACCAAGAAGAAGAAAAACCACGAACGAGGAACACGTCGGAGACCAAGGCACTAGCGACCAAGTTGTCGCTGAGGAAAACACAGGTAAGTGGATCAAACCTCTACTGATACCATGTCATAAATATAAGACGCAATATTGGTCACGCAGCTCGCCACCTTTGCTCTACGCCTGGCGACTACGTAGAGTAAATTGTAGTTCCGTTTTATTGATTGTCTTTCTTGCCTTGAGTACAAACACTAATGAGTTTAAATAGGCTATTCTACGTAAACCTAACGGGCCTGGGCCGAATAAATAAATCTACTATTTACAAGCTTCCTAATTCCTTATTCACAGGTACATCCACTAACTGTGCAGATACCTCTGGTGCTGGTACGAGCATCTCTAGTGTAGGTGCAACTACCGATTTTTCCTATGCAAAAACCTCTAGGGCATCCCAAGGTTCCCCCGTTGCACGTGTGTGCGGAATCTGTGGGCTTCTGGCGTCCAACATTTTTAACTTCCATAAGTAAACCTCAACTAAATCCAAAAGTATACTTCTCGAACACAAAAATGTCACTTCTAGAAGTATACTTCGGAGTACTTTTAAATGTGTTTAATACATGCGAGGGAAAATTTATGAGTCAAGAAGTATACTTTCGAAAGTCATAAAGTTCACGTCCAGAAGTTCTCTTTTAGAATGGGTCCGAACTATACTTTGAGAAGTGAATTTTATGACTTCCGAATGTATGCTCATGGATTTGTTGTTTTCTTAATGGGTCCAGATGTATACTTCTGAAAATCATAAAAATCACTTACAAAAGTAGACTTCCAGATGCATATTCAAAGTTTAAAAAAACACTATGAGGAGTATACTTTCGGAGACTATCAAAACAGAGAAAACATAGTAGAAATGACGATACCTTCAAACAACTCCTAAAGGATGATCGATAACGACGATGGCTGAAACACGATTGGAGTTGTATAGTGATAATGGGAGATGAAGAAGTAAGAAAAAGAGATTTGGGGGTTTGAAGTGGGGCTCCGAAGGAAGAAGATGGAGAAATTGTGAAGAAGAGAAATGAGGGTGTGAGTTTTTTTGCATTATAAAAATAGGGTTTTAGCATCATCTGAAAGTTAACTTTCTGACGAGGATATTCTTAGAATAAAAATAAAATGAGACGTGGGGTTGTATTAGAAAAGAAAAAAAAAGAAAAAAAGAAGAAGGGGGTAAAATAGCGACCCCTTCAGTTAATGTGCCTCAAACCTAAAAAATGCAATGAAAACAAAAAGGTTGCATCCCATTAACAATTTACGAAAAGAAAAGGCACGTGAATTACGCTTTTAGTTTCTTAGTTATAGTCAATGTGTGATTTTAATGTCTTAATAATTTTTTGAGTGAATAAATCTCTTCATTACATTTTATATACTCCCTCCGGTTCACTATATAAGAAATAATACATTTTTAAGTTCATTGAATAACTCATGTATTTGGTGAATTAGATCTCTTTATTAGATCTCTTTTGAGTGAATTAGATCTCTTTATTACATTTTTTAGAGTGAATTAGATCTCTTTATTACATTTTTTATTTAACACTCAAATTTTTAGTTTCTACTACTATTCAAAATTTTTGTAAATTGAATCCATTTAAGTTGCTTTGGTCTTTCTTCCGTGCAAAGCTTATCAGTTGAAACATTGAATTTCATTCAAAGTCAAAATATCTCAAATATTTCAGTATTGTAACCTTAATTTTACATTGAGTGGGCGTGTGATCTTGAGCTGGACCATGTTATTTTTAAGGTTGATTCCCAAACAGTGGCTACTAGCTTCCATCACCCAAAGCTTGATGTCTCCAATTTTGGTATGGTGATGGAAGATAGTCGTAAGTTAGTTTCAAATTATCCAAACTTTAGTGTAAGTTTTGCTAGGCGACAAGTGAATAGTGTGGCTCATGCTTTAGCAAGAGAGGCACTGCTCATGGCTAGTCCCCATTTGTTTGATCATATTCCACTTTGTATTGCTTCCTTGATTATTAATGATATGAGTTAATCTTCTTTCCTCAAAAAAAAAACTTAATTTTACATTCTACAAAATTATTTAAAATTTATTGAATATTGACTAAATTTTTAAATTATTTCATAAATCTATTCTAAGCCCTTAAATATTTAAATCATCAAAAAATAATTTAAATATTTTAGAAAGAAAGAAATTATTATAGAATCAAATTTATTATCTTAAACATAGGAAGACTTAATTTACTTGAAAATATTTAAAGACAAAAGTGTTTTTTTGTTTTGTTTTGTTTTGGACAGCTTCCATTTCCATGGGTTAGCGCCAAATGGCCTAGCCCCAAACTAACCCCCCCGCTATGTAACTCATCTTTTTTCTTGTTCTTCAACTCATTTGCACCTCAATTTTTTCCCTCTCTTCAATTAGCGAATTGGGTATTGAAGCTCGTTTTGATCCCTATTCTATTCTAGGGTTTTAGTTGGAAAATTAAGGCTTTCCCTAGTTTGTTTTCGATAAATTGGTTTTTACAGGGGCCTAGGGTTTCGGTTATAGAATTTTTGGTGAGGGAAAAGAGTTGAACATGAACAGCGTTTTCAACGAGCAGATACTTGCGGACAAGCTTTCCAAGCTTAATAGCACCCAGCAGTGCATTGAAAGTATCCTTTTTTTGGTTTTCTCGTACCTGATTAATGTTGTTGTTATTATTCTTTTTTTCTTCTGGATTTTGGAATTCCAGATTCCACCCCGGGATCAATCAATCTCCTGTGACTTATTCTGCTTGAATTGTGATTGTGACTGTTGGAATGAATTTCATTGAGTTTTTTTAGTTCCTGAATAATAGTACTTTGCCAATTCTTTGCATTGTTTAGCTGAATTGGCACGTGTATTTGAGAGAGACTTTATGGTGTCTGTGATTGTATGAGACTATGAGGAATTTCATATAGCCACATTGCTTTGATAGGTTGTTTAGCAAACAATTTCTGTATAAATAGCATTGCTCTATTTGGAATTACTGTGTCTGTTTGGTACTCTTGGGATTACATGAGGATTTAATTATGTTTTCAGGTGCTCAATGGAATTCTTATCTCTCTCAATTTTTCAGTTTGTCTTTTTATTCATGAATTGTGAAGAACTACTAAACTGCAAGTTTTAATTGCTGGGTTCAGCTAATTATTGTAGACACAGGCTGCCAAGCATGTATACATTTATTCTTGTTCAAGCATAATATTTTATGATGTTATGATCCTTTTTTATGATTGAATGACTTCAACTTCTCACGGATAAAATGTTCAATGTATCATGGGTGTGTCTTTTTTTAATTAGTCTTTTGACACGAACTTTATTTTATTCTTCAAAGCAGTTTAGTTTTACTTAGCTTCAGTTGATATTATGAAGCATGCGTATTGGTCATTAACAGAATACTGGCATTTTTTTTTATCCGAGTTGCCGATACTAGCTACTGAGAAAAGGCTTTTATTGTTGTCGTTGTGTTTACTACTTATTGATGCAAAGTAGGTTGTTATCGTTAACTTTTGATATAGCTTTATCACATTGGTGTATATTTCACCGGAGCAAAGCAGAACTAGTTGTTGCAACATGGAAAATACAATTTGACAAATCAGAGATGGTTCAGAGAGTTCCCTTGCTGTATCTTGCAAATGACATCCTGCAGAACAGCAAGCGTAAAGGAAATGAATTTGTGGTTGAGTTTTGGAAGGTTCTTCCTGCAGCACTTAAGGACATTATTGCAAAAAGCGACGATCATGGAAAGCATGCGGTATCTAGACTGGTAAGCCCTTTTTTTACAGTGTTTGATGTAAGTATTTCAAGTGAGTACATCTGTGCCAATCAATAAATGGGAAAACCGTGTGTGAAATTGTTGAATATTAAGTCGTTGCAGATAGTTCTTCATGCATGAGCTTGAACTTCAGATATGGCACATGAATGCTGATCATATGATTTGCAAACCATGATATAGATCTGTCTTGTTTTTTACCTAACTTTAGTTTGAAGTATGGGAGCAAAGGAAGGTGTTTGGCTCTCGGGTGCAGAACCTTAAGGATCTAATGCTTGGAGAAAATGCTCCTCCACCATTGGAATTCAGCAAAAAGCGATCACGTTCTGTAAGAATTATGAAAAGGGATTCTCGCTCCATCAAATCGGTGAGACCGAGTTCCATTCTAGCTTCTCCCCCTTTTATACATTTAATTGATGCTAGATGATTACATCCTTAATAAGTGTTTGCCGTGTTTCTTTCACATCTCACTTCCATGATATTGTATGGTGCCAGAAATTGTCCATAGGAGGTACAGCAGAAAAAATAGTGTCCGCATTTCATTTGGTGCTTAGTGAACAATCCATTGAAGATGCAGAGATGAGCAAATGCAAGTCTGCTGTTCAGCGTGTAAGGAAGATAGAAAAAGATGTTGATGTTGCATGTACCATCGGTAAGCATTCAACAGAACAGAATTAACACCTGGATCTTGGAAGTTATGATTCTAATATTGCTTTTGTTTTCAGCTAAGGATCCTAAGCGAAAAACTTTAAAGAAGGAGCTAGAGGAGCAGGAAAATCTGTTGAAACATTCCATAGAAAAACTTAAATTAGCTGAAGCAAGTAGAGTAGCGCTAGTATCTCAGTTAAAAGAAGCCTTGCGTGAGCAGGTACGTTATTATGCCCTTGTGCTCAATAAATGTGTGTTTGCATTCTTTCAGTTATTAGGTTTTTGGTGTTTCCTAACTGCATCTTTCTACCATTTGTGGATATTTGTATTAGGAATCTGAACTGGAGAACGTTCGTACGCAGATGCAGGTAGAATGTACTATTCATGAATAAGTCTTTTTTTGATCAATTTCCTATCTATATGAGAATATATGCATTGATCATATATTACTTATCTACTGTTACCTCTTATATGTATATCTCTAAGAAATTGTAATATGGCATATGGTGAAGTCACTGCAGTTCTCAGTGTCATCTGCAGTAAAACATTTAATAGAAGAAATTATACTTATCTGACCTTCCTTAAACTACATGAAACCTAAACAAAAACCTCCCTTGCAGTTTTCTTTTTTCAAGGGATTAATTGTGTCTCAAACAAATTTAAACGGGAGGGGATGTTGGTTCAAGCGAATAGGGAAGGTCAGTGTAATTTTTGAACCTAGAGAGGGTGTTTGCTTGGGTTTCATGAGCCCTAGGGGAGGTCAGTTTAATAAGCTCTATTTATAAAGCTAGTTTTGGTTGGAGAATTTGCTTTGTGAAAGCTCTATAATACAAATTCAAAGCAAATGAGTTATTGTTTTCTGCAGAGCGCCATTTATTACTTGTTTGCACTTTCATTATTGAGACTTGGATATGTTTTGGCTTTTAACAATGCTGACAAATTTAAACGTATCTGATTATTAATCTTTAGGTTGCACAAGCACAAGTAGAAGAGGCTAGCAACATGCGGAAGCGACTTGATAATGAAGAGTATTCACAGAATGCATCAATTGAAACAACTTCAGCTACTAATGCAAATTCAAAATCAGAAGCAGCAACTAGAAAGTCAGCCGCAGCAATTGCTGCTGAGGTTGCAGATAAGCTTGCAGCTTCTTCGTCATCTCAATTGATCATGACTTCTGTTCTCAAAACATTTGCAGCAGAAGAGGCAAAGAATGCTCGTCTAACTCCTGAGTCCCCATCAAAACATGAGATGTCAATGCCTAGTTCAGATACTCATGTCTTTATGTCCACACAACAGTTGACCGCCGTGCCAAACCATTCATATCCTTCAGTTTTGGTAACCCAACCAACCATGCAAAACGCAGCCCCTGCGCCGCAAGGTCAATATCACATTCTTCGCAATCCACCATCCCAGCAATACATGCAGTCAACAGGAGGGATCATCTCTCCATATGGTTATGGTAGCATCACACTCCCACCAGTACAGCCTCCACCCCATGTGGTTGGGCCAATGGTGCCTTTCACTAATCAGACACTGCAAATTACACAGCATCAACCAATACCAATAACACAGCAAGCTCCAGCACCTCCTAGTTTCCGGCCACTTCAGCCATCAGAAATGGTGTACTATGCTAATCATTAACATTCTATGAGATTGAGACCTACAGTAGGTAGACTGTAGTCAACATGACCTTTCTTGAAACAAGCGAATTCTGGATATTTGGAATTTCATTTTTATGCCAAATGGTACACTGGGAACGGAGCTGGCAAACGTACGGAAGCAAGACTACATATGTCACCCGGGACGTGAAAAGAAACTAGCCTGACCCAGAATCTAAATGGGTTAACGAAGTTGGTCGTCCCAAGTGAACAGAGATCTCAAATGAACCAGACATTTTTTTTCACAAAAAACTATAATAAAACCCAATAAAAGAATAAACACATACACCACTTTAAACTGGAAAACTTATTATTGTAACGTCTTTACATATAATTGGCTAATCAAATAATCCATCAATCATATCCCTGCGGCCAAGAATAGTCGTTTTTGTGAAGGAATTTCAGCCATAGAATTCTATTTGTGGTTTAATACTTCATGACATTAGTGGCCACAACTGACTTGCTAATTGATTAGTGAGGAGAAAGAGTCCTTACATTACACTATTAGGATGAAACTTTTGCCAGTATCCTTTTCTCTGCTTATAAACATCACGGGTGCTCAGTGGCAGTGTATCAGAATATCTTCCCCCCTGATTAATCCGTACATATATTTTCATCATTATCCAGTTTGTGACTCGAAAGACCGCAAAGAGGTCTCGGTGCATATTTGGTTTCACTTTTGGGAGAGTCAAAAGTGATTTTAGAGATATAAAATTAATTGTGTATGTTTGGTTCTACGGTGGGTAAAATTGATTTTGGTCAAAAGTGATTTGAAAGTGAAGTGATTTATGTTTGAATGTGTTTATTACAAAAGTGATTTTTGAAAAGAACTATTGTTTGGATAGATTGATTAAAATTGCTTTTGGGTGTGTAATTACCAAAATGAGTATGTATATTTTGTTGCATATATTTTTATTTAATTTTTTATTTATTAATTTTTTGTTTTATGTTAATTTATAAAATAAGAGGTAATGTATTAATATATTTTATTTAATTTCAAATATATATATATATATATATATATTATTCATTAACAAATAACTTTTTTACTTTATGCTAATTATGTTAATTTATATTAAATAAATGGACCTTATAATAAATAAAGGAAACAGGGACCTAGTAGCCAAAATTCATATTGATCAGAGGAGAGTTTAATAAACAGAATGAATGTTTTGTTATAAAAAAAGGGGCATTTGGATCCCAATCTATTGTCTTCTCTAACCTATAGACAAAGGTTGCTGCAACACCAGACACGAAAAGGGAAACGTGCCGCAGCAAGAAGGAGAAGGGCAGCAGCAGTAAAATCTCAGCTTCTTAGTTAATAAATCTACGAATCGATTTCAAGTCACCATGAAAACTTGAAATCTTAGCTTCCAACTAAAATTGATTTTGGGGCTGGAATCAATTAATATTTGTTGAAGCCAACCATACAAATTTGCAGTCAAATCACGTTAGACCTTCGTAAACGTGCGTATGGGGTAACTCAATGTGGTTCCAAATAGGTGCTTTGCCATGTTTGGGTGCTATGACTAGAATTGATTTTAACTTGAAGCTAGGATTTGTAGTTTTTGCCCTCGAAAGTAATTTTTACTCTCAAATTTATTGTTCAACTCATTTTTACGTGAATCTATCCAAACACAAATCATTTTACGTTCAACTCACTTTTAACTAAAATCAATTTTACAAAATCAATTTTTACCACTCCAGAACCAAAGACACACTTAAGCTACCATCAAGGTCTCCAAAAGAGGAAGCTTAATGAAGAAATAATAACTGGGACGCACAATTTTGCATTCATGGTTGTTTTACAATAAATTTGTGCTTTTTATAATTTGAGAGGACGGGAGGTTGCCACGTTCCAAGAGTAGGAATCAACCTAAGATGTATTCATTTTTATCATAAATCCATTATCACAAGGCGATGTAGTTCGATCCTGTGAGATGAGCAACCATGCATAACAATCAATTTACTTAGTCCTTTTTTTTTAAAAAAAACTAACCAACGCGGAAATAATATTTGATCTATGTTCAAAGAATGGTAAAGTTAGCCAGACACTCGAGACCACATCTTCGGTTAAATCTTATTGGAATTTTTTTTTTCTAATCGGAGTTAAGTGTTACAATTAAGTCCTAACAAGACATTCCTCAATATCCCCTGCCAAAGTGGAATGCTTCATAGATTGTCCATCAACATACATGCAAGGAGATGGATAGACAAAGACCCAATTGTATCTTAGCATTTCATTGCTTTCTTCAAAATGAAGTCTCTAACACAGAGCGGTAAATGGTACATGATAGCCATGGCCGTGGAATAATGGCCATAGGAGAACCATGCAGGTGGTTTCTTCTTGAGGACAGCAGCTACTGTCTTTTCAGCAAACTCATCTGTAGGGGTCGACTTGGACCTCTGAGAAAGATAAGCTCTCTCTCTGATTGCTGCTTCAAAAGGCCTGAATAGTTCCCACTCAGGCATGCGATTATAGTTCTTTATGGCAGAATTTCCAATATTTGACTTCACAGCTCCAGGGACAACATTGACAACATCAATTCCAAAATGTTCAAGCTCCAATCTGTATATAAAATGCACAAGTTGAAAATAAGAACAATTAGACAAAACATAGTACACAAAGGATGGGGTCAAACAGGTAGAAAATTAAATAATTGGCAGAGTCCAGCGACCAAATCCCAAATGGTGTATTGTCACATGGTCTAAAATTTGGCCTTAGTACATTAATATAAATCTAGTATAGTGCATAATAAACTCCACTAGATTCCAGTTTCATCTAATTACCACATTGATCCATATCAACCTTGGTCTAAAAGCATGTACATAACGGTTATGAGATATTGTCCGTTTTGGCACACGTGTTTTTAAAAAACGTCTCAGTAAATTGAAGGAAGTGGATTTTTATAAACTAATCTTGACTTCGATTTCTAAGCAATGTGAGATTTTTTGGTGTAGCAAAACAATTGCACCCAATCGAGGAGGCTAAGAATGATTTATAAACAACCACTTCCCTCGACCACCGAGACGCCTTTTAAGGACAACACCGTGAAGTCCTATATGGACTAAAACGGACAATACCTTGAAAAACAATGAAGCGGACTTGACATCGGAAGAATAACAAATCAACAATTTCTATAGCCAATACCATTGCCTCTAGTTTATTTGATGCAGACATGAACAACAAGTCCAGGCTTAACGCAAGTTTGAAGAAGGTGAAAAAAAAACCTTAATGTATCCGTCAAAGCATGAAGAGCAGCTTTAGAAGCATTGTAAGTGCCCGACCAAGGACCAGAGGCCAAAGCAGTAACACTACCAATGTTCACAATCTTTCCCTGTTTCCTAGTTGCCATGTGAGGAACAACAGCCTGAACCATTCTCAAGGAACCTGCATATATCTCCATTGAAATACAAAATCTTTACAACAAAGGCCATTAATCCAACAAATGCCACGAGAATTGAGTAGGGTGGTTAAGAAATTTATACATAAAAAATATATAATTTTTATTATTATTACTGTATTCGATTGAATAACTTCAAAAATTATAATAATTTTAATAAGAATTTTCTAATTTTAATAGTACCAACCAAAGACGTTAGTTTCAAAGGTGTTTTGGATCGCAGAGAGAGGAACCTCGGCGAGTGGGCCCACGCACTGAACACCAGCGTTATTGACGAGCACATCGATGCGACCAAACTTGTGAAGAACAGTGTTGAGCACTCGGCGAACGCTTTCATCGGACTTCACATCGAGCTCTTGCAAGAAGAACCTAGGGTCGTGCTCCAGGTCCGCCATGCCGGACCGCGACCTGCTGGTGGCCACCACCCTGCACTTGTTGGTTGCGAAGGCGCGTGCGAGCGCGTGGCCTATTCCTCCCTCGGTGCAACCTGTGATGAGGACCACCGGTTTTGGATCGTCCCGGTTATCGCCATTGACATGGGCATGATTCTCCATAGCGTACACGTGCGGTGACAATTGTGATGTTCAGGTGTCGTGATAGTCGTTGTTCTGATGGGTTGCAGTGGATGTTAGGGTTGTTATGTTAAGGTTAGGTTTATAAGGCCCACGTTTCTAGGTGGCGTCGGGCTGGACCATGGAAGACCTGGACCATGTATAAGAGAAATGAGGTTTGTTACGAAATCATTTCACCAAGTGGTGATTAGGTTTAATTGTATTTTTAGTCTCTTAATTTTTTTAATTTGATAATTTTGATCTTTTATTTTATTTTTGATGATTTTAGACCTCATATTTTTAAATTATATTTTTGGTCCCTCAAAATCATGATTTTTTGTACTTTTAATCCTAAAAAATCATAGATTTTGAAAAAGGGGTGGAAAAAAAATGCACAATCCACGATTTTTTAGACCAAAAGTGCAATTAAAAAAACATAGGGACAAAAATGGTCAAATTGAGAAATTTAGGGACTAAAATCGCAAAAAGTAAAATAGAGAGACTAAAATCACTAAATTGAGAAAATTGAGAGACCAACAGTGTGATTAAGCCTAGAGATTAACATGAATCCACGTTTCTACGTGGCAATTTCATAAACTCAGATTGGTCATAGACATTCACTGGTCAAACCAATAAATTATTGATTGAAGCAACCAAACAACCAATAAATTACTCCGTTCATTTTATAATTTTGGTGATTTAAGATTTTTATATATAGACTAATAAATTATTTAATTAAGGTATATTTTTACTAAAATAGTCTTATTAATTACTGCAGGTTACAAAATAATCAATTAATATTTGTGGAATTGTGTCAATTTTCAATATAAAGACAATAAATATATGAAAGATATACTTAAAAAAAATATGAATTATATCTTGGATTTATAAAATACTCATTATTTTATAGGAAAAAAAATTGCTAAACCTAACAAAGTCTTTGTTAAGGAATATATGTGTGTGCGCGCACGCTTTAATGAATAGACTTTTTGTCTAATATTTTTTTAATTCTTGTGTCCAGTAATATTTGATACATAAACCACGTCGGTCTGCACTTTGCATGGTTGATGACGATTCAAACTTAATGGCAAAAGCGATCTAAATTGTTGATCGAACCAACCACGGGTTTGATTCATAAATAAACCAAATCAAATTGGTTAGAGTCTCTTTGGTTAAGATTTATTTCACCACATAATCTAAAAAACGATTCCCAAGACATAATTTTGGAGGTTTGTAGAAGCTTGGTTTTTGAAGATTTTCCTGAACTCGACTTTCTATCAGGATTTTGAATGTTGGAAATCTTAAACAAACATACTCTTAGCCTGGTCTGATTTTAGTAACTATACTAGTCGGTGTCTAATGTCTAGGGGGCATGAAAAATATATAATTATTAAAATTTATTAATTTATTTAATATTAAAATAATAAAGGGTTTGAATCAATTAGGTATATTCTTGGTAAACAAAGGAAAATATAGTATGAAAAATGTGATTTAGTACTACCTTTGATCTTATTTATAAGAGACAAAGTTAAAATTTGATTCATTGAATAACTCATGTATTTTGTCTATAATATAGACCAAATACATGATTTATTCAATGAACCAAATTTTAGCTTTGTCTCTTATAAATAGGACCGGAGGTAGTATGAAACAATTTCATGAAAGTAGATATTATTATCAGGTATTGTTTGTGATTTTCTTGGTGGCAAGGGAATTGGATTGCGGTGGTGTGATTCTAATTTCAAGTTGATTGTTTTCTGTTCGGAGGGTTTTAATTAGTGTTGGGGCCTTGGGGGACCAGTGTTGGGCTTTGGCCCAACCAATTCAAATGACAGCCCACCAAACATTGCTAAGGATGTTCATGTTGGATGTGATGGACTCGGACATTCAGTGGATAATCCATCACGTGATGTTGTGAGCACACAAGTGCGACTCGGAATTAGGGGGTACATTTGGTAATGTTACGGGGTGTGTGGTCTTCTCTAAAAGTTTATGCGTCCGTTTAATACATAAGTGAGTTGCTCATAAAAGGATTTTTTTGAAGAAAAAAAATTAAATCTTTTGGAGTATTAATTAAAAAAATTATTTTTAATGATTTTACTTGGTTTGGTGTAAATTGAGGTTTTGTTTCTTATAATAAGGACTGGAAAGAATAATTCGCAATGAAAATTACAGACAGAAAAACTAAAAACAACCTTCTAGTTTTTAAGTGGGTGTAAATTAGCAACCTCCCCCCCCCACACACACACACACACATATATATATATATATGCGCTTTTCACATCGGTTTGCATTTTGCACGGTTGATGACGATTCAAATTCAATGGCAAAAACGATATGAATTGTTGATCGGACCAACCATAGTTTGATTCATAAATAAACCAAATCAAATTGGTTAAAGCCTGTTTGGTTAAGATTTATTTCACCACAGAATCTAAAAAACAATTCCCGAGACTTAATTTTGGAGGTTTGTAGAAGCTTGATTTTTGAAGATTTTCCTGAACGCAACTTTCTACCGGGATTTTGAATGTTGAGAATCTTAAACAAACATACTCCATCTTACTCTGGTTTGAATTTAATAATTATACTAGTCGATGTCTAATGTCTAGAGGGCCATGAAAAACATATAATTATTAAAAGTTGTTAATTTGTTTAATATTAAAATAACAAACGGTTTGAATCAATTAGGTAAATTCTTGGTAAACAAAGGGAAATATAGTATGACAAATGCGACTTAGTATGAAACAATTTCATGAAAGTAGATATTATTATAAGCCCACATTTATATGTGGACCATGTAACATGTGGGTGTATTATTATTAAAAATTGTTAAACTTGTATTAAAATAATAGAAGGTTTAAATAAATTACCTATTTTTTATTTTTATTTTTATTTTATAAATGAAAGATTAGGAGAGTTGGGTCTCAGGGTTTAATTACCTGTATTCTTAGTAACCAGTAATGTATACTAGAATAATGCTAAATGGTAGTATGGTACAAAAGATTCACATGAATTGCACCAAGGGTAACTTTTTTTTTTTTTTAATCTTCACAAACCAATAAATTAAATTTTCTAAAAGATAAAATAAATAAATTGGGCTTCCCCCTGTTCTTTGATGGCAGACACCACCATCTCAGTAAAAGAGAAACTAAAATGCAAGAATTGCAAGCTCTTTGCAACCTTTGAATACGACCAGGGAAATAACCTGGTGATATCAGGTGGTGTTTGTTATTTTCTCGGTGGCAAGGGAATTAGATTGCGATGGGTGTAATTGTAATTTCAAGTTGATTGTTTTCTGTTCGAAGGGTTTTAGTGTTGGGGCCCTGTGGGGTCAGTGTTGGGCTTTGACCCAACCCATTCAAATGACAACCCACCAAACATTGCTAAGTATGTTCATGTAGGATGTGATGGACTCGGGCATTCAGCGGATAATCCATCATGTGAAGTTGTGAGCACATAAGTGCGACCCGGAATTAATTAGGGCGTACATTTGGTAATGTTGCGGGGTGTGTGGTCTTCTCCAAATGTTTATGCGACTATTTATTACGTAAGTGAGTTGCTCATAAAAGGATTTTTTTTTTTGTCAACGATGTAACATTTCATTCATACTGGATAAAGACCTCACAAACATTACACCAAGTGCAAGCATGCAGCCTACTAATAGGGTACAACACAGGATTAATGCAAACTCCTAAGATCAACAATTAAGAACAAGAGCTACTCTTGATACAATAGACATCTAGTCTAAATACTACTCAAGCAAAATTCTACCTACCACATTATTCTAAAAAACTAAAAGCCTAACAAGCAACACATCAAATAAAACCAAGTCCACCACAGACCATGTTAACCCTTAAAACATAATGGGCTAGCCCCATTAGGGTTTCTATTAGATTCTCAAAGCCAAATAATAGAAATGCCCCTGAAGTCTTCTTCTCTACCTGGTCGGAGCTGCTAAACAGTTTGGACTCGTTGGTGGCCATGCTCTGCATGCAACCGCTAGATCTGGTGCCATGGTGCTCGAATTTGAAGATTATCACTGGGTTTGCCTCAGGAACACCGCCAATTTACACATATTGTGGGGTAAGAAGCTTCACTGCAGAGGTATTTGAAAACCCATAGATCAATAGGGTTTTGTCTGCTAAAACCAAATCTGCATCGTACTTTTTGGCTGGGACACGGCGGAGTAAGCTCGAGCTTTCGAGATTCCAAGGAAATAACCAGGTGTCCATGGTGGTTGGAGAGGGATCTGTGGGTGTGGACATTGTAGGCGTGAGATGGTGGTAGTGTAATAGCCCAGATTTTCATCCTCCTAGATTAGGACATCTCGTATAGGATTAGAATTTGTTTAGAGCTAGGAATGGCAATAGGCACCCTCTGGAAAGGGTATTATAGTGCCCGTCCCCATATCCGCGTTTGAAAAAATTACCCGTACCCAAGCCCGTACCCGCATGGGCAACAACTTTAGTCCCCATACCAGTACTCTCTGGGTACCTAAGTGCCTAAACCCGTTCTCGTTACCCGCACTTTAACGATAAAAAAACAATAAATAAATAAAAACCATCATAACTCAATTGAAAAACGATCCAAAGATATTTTAAATCTACACAAAACATAATAAATCAAAGTATTTATCAAATTATTTATCAGTGTTACAGTTATCCACCATATTTATCATACATTACTCAACAGATACAAACTAGTAACTAGGTTTAGAAAGTTTACTAGTTTAGATTAATTCTATTCTATTCTTAGAAAAAATTAATTCTATTATGAAAAATTTGTGTAATAATTATAATTATTATAATTATATGTATTTAAATATATATATATATATAATTATTATAATTATATGTATTAAAATATATATATATATATATATATATATATATAT
The DNA here is from genome assembly GCA_037113605.1 of Calophaca sinica. Lineage (NCBI taxonomy): Eukaryota > Viridiplantae > Streptophyta > Magnoliopsida > Fabales > Fabaceae > Calophaca > Calophaca sinica. Next base: position 45,479,056 of record CM073735.1, read on the forward strand.
ATATATATATATATATATATATTGCGGGTGCGGGTCGGGGTGGGCACTAGATTACTGGTACCCGCACCTATACCCATTTAATTTTGCGATTAATTACCCAGGCTTTAGCCCATACTCATAAAGCGGGTATTTACCCTGCCCATTGCGGGTATTTTTGCGGGTACCCAACGGGCCTGGGTCTAATTGCCATCCCTATTTGGAGCTATTTGGGATGGGTTCCACGTGTTTTACCACCCCTCCAATCGATTGAGTATTTAGATGAACCTCTATTCCTATGTTTAGTCATTTCACTCACCGTATCCTTCATTTTCGAACCCTTTAAGGACTGATTGAGAACAATGTGTCTTCATGAAAGTTGTAGCCTTATCTCTTATCTTTCAATTGGATTTGGTTTTACTCAATTTTGAGGCCTACAACTCTAGATATGCTTTCTCGAGTCAATGCAGCGCAAGTGTAGCACTCATAAATGTGGAGTAAACTTCAACTGCATTTTTGACCATGTTAGAGCCCGATTTTGGTTAGGCCTATTGGAGATGGAATTGTAGGAAATTATCATATATTTCCAACGCCAGCAAGAACTTCTCAATCAGACACCCAGAACTCAAGTTATAGCAAAAACGGTAGTTCAGGGCGCCACTAGGACGCAGGGCACCCAGGTTACACCGAGACCGGGGACCGAGCACGTGGGGACGACATAAAAACTCGCGTCAAAAGTTTCCCGGGAAGAAGTTGGGCGCCAGCGCCCAGATGGGCAGCCTAGGTGCGCCGTGTTTTCGTGTTTTCCGTCCGTTCCAAACTAGGGCAGTGTTCTAACGTGTATTCTAAGGGTATTCGAGGTTCGATAGAGTATCCTAAGTGATGATCAAGCCTAGGTGAATTTAGATATGGTGAACCACTTAATTTAAGAGATTGGAAACTAAGTTAAGTTAGTGTAGACTTAGTATTGTAAGATAGGTTGATAACTTGGACTTGTTCCAAGATTGGGGGAAACTTGTCAGTTTACTGACGAATAGTACCTTGTTAACGATATTGTAGCCGACCGCTTGATGAGATGGGGTCGGTGAGTTGATAAGTTGTAGCCGACCACTTGATGAGATGGTCGGTGAGTTGATAAGTTGTTGTTATTGTTGTTAGAAACTTGTTTGGTTGTGCTCATGGATCATATGGTGTCTTGTTCGTTAACGTTATTGGGGGTGAGCAACGATGATGCGATATAGTATCGGTCATGGATGGGCAAGATACCCAGCCTTGGGGGTCAATCGGGTATGTGCGTCTTATATAAAGGGAGTGGATAGCTACCACAGCTGGGGCGTGACCAATATACACCGGGTTACCCTGACTAGACACTGTTCGTACTCAAGTGTGACGGTGTTTCCTCACTCGCTCATCTGAGTTGGTTTGGATCCACATGTATGGTGAAGTAGACGTTGGTCTAGGATTGCATAAGTACTCGTAGAGTCATGCATTCATGTTATGTGTTGTATAAGTTGATGTAGATATATGTGCATTGCTTAAGCTATGTCCTCTGCCGTTTTGTGCTATTCTTGTATATGATGTCTAACCCCATTTGCTGTGGCTACTCATACACCATTGTGTATGTTTAGACGATGAGACTGTAGGTGAGGACGACGATGTGGCTGATGAGTGATCCGTGGACGCGATCAACGTAGTCAGGATTTCCGACGTTTTATTGTTTTGTTGTTGTTGTTTCCAATGTAAATACTTAGGGTCAGCTCTGAGATTTGTGACATCGGGGTGTTATTTACTTTTTCAAAACTTGAGTGCAATTGTTTATTTTATTATTTTTCACAAGTTGTAAGAGTGTGACGACTCTACCTTGTGTTTATAAAATTTTGATTGGCTGTATTTTCCGTCGCATGCACATTATTTCATTTATTCATAACTGTCAACATGTGGGGTAGAGGGTGTCACATTTAGTGGTATCAGAGCTTGGCTTGTTCTTCAGGTCGTGGTATGAGTCTATTATGTATTCTCTGTGTACTCTTATATGATTGTCTATGTTAGAATAGATGATGATATGAGATTTTAGGACTTTACTTAGTGACCGATGTTATACCCCAATTTAGTCCACCTACCTCTGGTAATTTATTTTTATTTTTGTTTTTACTTTATTCTTAGCAACAAATTTTGGGTTCATTTTTGTGTTAATCCTTTGGGTTAATTTCAGCCCAATTGCAATAAAAAAGGAGGTGCAAATAGCTGGCCTTTTTGTTACAAATTACAATCACAAGCATAAGTCCAAAAAATAATAATAACCATGTCCATTACATGTCCAAAAAAATACAAAACAAGAAACATTAAATACAAAATTACAAAAAAAACATATCTAAAAAAAAAATGTGAAAAGCCAGCAACGGACAACTGGAATTGCTCTTTTTCCTTGGTTATGGTTTATTTCCATTTCCTCTCAAGGAATGCAGCATCTGCCAACGTTGAGATGTTGGGACAAGGGGAAGAAGACAAATGGTCTTCCTTTGAGGCAGCTTGTTTCTCTGTCTTGCTGCTAGTCAAAACCTACAAAAAGAAAGACAACAGTCTATTACGAAGAAATTGCATTGTCTAATTAGGCACAAATGGAAGAAAACAAAGTCAAACCAGAAACAATTACTATAAGCATGAATGCAGCAGTGGGTTGAAGGAATACAAGCAACGGGCAGAGCACTTGAAACACCAAAATGGCAACAATTTGAAAAATTAAAAAAGATGATGCAGATTGACCACACAACGTCTATATCTCGTATAAGGCAAAACTTCGCCTATAAATACCACCAGCAAATTCACTCAAGGGGGAGAAATTTCTTGGCATTTTTTTGACTACCAACCAAAGAATTAGAGCCTCCACACTGAAGCCCTAATCCACCAAATTAGAATACAAAAAAAAGAGCAGAAGAAACAAAAAAAAACGCAAAAGCAAGCAAAAAAAAACAACAACAAAAAACGCAGAAGAAGCAGGGAGAAGAAGCAAGGAAAAAACGCAGAAGAAGCAAGGAGGAGAAGCAGGGAAAAAAACGAAGAAGAAAGAAGAAGGTTTGCTTCCTTCCCCCTTTCTCGTCGCACGATCTCTCTCCCTACCACTCTCTCTCACTTTCTCTTCTCCATCCTTCCTCCCTCTCCTCCTCACGGCGCGTCTCCCTCCTTCCTCCCTCTCCTCCTCGCTGCGCCTTCCCCCCACCATTCTCTCCTTCTTCCTCTACATACAAGACGCTGCCAGGATCTGGCGGCGTGCGCCCCTCTTCCCCTTCTTCTTCTCGCCTCCTTCTCTCTCTCTCTCCATTCCTTTCTTCTCAAAGAAATGCCGCTTTTTTCTTTTCCTCCTCGATTTTGTGTTAGTGTGTGTGTGTTGTGCTTAGGTTTAGTTCCCCCTTTATTTCATGTTCTGCTTATTTTTATTTTTTTATGTTGTTTCATTTCTTTTTCTTTGTTTTGGGCTTCAGCCCAGTTTTTTATTTACGCCCCCTCCCCCTTTCTTTTTTGTGTTTCTTTCCTTTTCCTTTCTTTTTTATTCTGGTCCCCTCTTTTTATTTCTTGGGCTTCAGCCCACTTTTGTTTCCCTTTTCTCCTTTTCTCTCTTTTATTTGCCAAACCTTTTTTTTGTAGTTAGTCCTTTTTTTTAAATGTTGGGCTTTAGCCCATTTGTTTTTATTTAACGAACGTGGACATTTTTTTTTCTTTCTTACTAGTCAAACTAGTGCAATTTCATTCAACTAAATTTCACATACAAGTTTTGAAACCCTATTTTTTTTGAAAAATCACAAGATAAAAATCACGAAAATTAATTTACTAGTAATGACTACTCGAGATTGCTTCTCGTTTAGTCATTACAAATATCTTAATTTTTTAAATAAGAATGGGTTATTAATGAAGACCACTCTTGTTGCTTCTTGTTTGGTCCCCATGAAAACCTATCTTCTTTATAAAAATTAAATTAATTTTTTTTTTACCAGTAATGATCACTCGAGATTGCTTCCCGTTTGATCATTACGAATACCGTTAATTTTCTAAACAAAATAGGTTGTTAGTGAGGACCACTCTTGATTGCTTCTTGTTTGGTCCCTACAAAACCTACCCTTTTTTTCCATCAAATATTCAATTAAAATCAACCAACACACAACCATTTTCTACCCAAGAACTACGTAGCCTTTGATTTCTCCACTGCACCCGGAGATACGTAGGAGCAGGAGCCCACTCCTGTCAAGCGCAAAAATAAACGACTTTTATTAAGTCCCTTTTTTATCTTGGTTAATTTTTTTTTAAATAAAAGGGAAATAAATATTTTTTAGAAGTTAATAAATTTTGCACAATTAATTAGAGGTAACCTTTTTCGAAAGGATGTTGTAGGATGCTAATACCTTCCCTACACATAATCGACTCCCGAACCCAAATCTGGTCTCAAGGACCACTTTCCTTCAAAAAAGGTTTTTCCAATATTTTTCCTTCGAAAATAAATTATTGGTGGCGGCTCCATTAAACTCGAATAAATCCCTCCAGATTTTTCGGTCGCTACAGCTGGTGACTCCATTGGGGACATTTAGAGAGTCAAGCCTAAATAACTGATTGTGCTAAATAGTTAACTCTTATGTTTAATTTCCCTTGTTTTTATTTATTTATTTATTTATTTATTTACTTACTTACTTATTCATTTGTTTATTTACTTATTTATTTATTCATTTATTTATTTATTTATTGTTATTTTGTGAATATTTGTTGTGAATATTATGCATATATTGAACCTTAGGATAGAAGACCATATTTTGTATATTTCATTTGTTTTGCAGCTTGGGTAGAGTTAGGGTGTTGCCCCTCTCACACACCGCACCTACACGTTCGCACACACATGTGAGTAAGGCCCTATACCCGGGTCAGAGCAAAACTTAAGTTGAGTGGAGGTTCGGTGATGGTCAATTGGAATTTGCTTTCCTTCTGGCTATTGCGAGAACTTCATCTAGAGTGTGCTCCCTCTGAGTATTCCGCACCGGATAGTTATCTATCGTTGTGGTTAATATTCAGGAGGAGACTTTAGCTCTAGAGGCATTTGGTGAGAATGTGATTAGAGCCACCATGAGATCTATCACTCAATACAAGACTATAGACCCTTTAAGTTAGAAAATCTCCGACTTTAGGTTTAACCCATTTAAGACACAAGGGCATCATGTCACTTTTGTTCTTCCACCAAAAATTTGTTATATCATGTCCATGCATAAAAAAGGGTCTACAAAAACACATATCTTCATGCATGTTATACAAATGATAATCATCATCATCCAACATTATATCTTCATGCATTCATACTTCAAAAAAAAAAAAAAACAAAAAAAACACATGTTGAAAATAAAGAAAATAATATCATTCATTCTCATTTCATTTTAGGTCGCCAGAGAATCGTAGGAACACAAGAGCTCGGCTGCAAGTATTTTATGAAATAATATGGTATCAAATTGTGAAACAGTTTTGAAGAAGCTCATACATGTCAAAAAAATGAGGCCTACGCTTCCTTGGCACAAATAAATAGATTCATGCATCCACATTCATTCATTTTTCTTTTCTTACATACTCATATCATTTTTTTTAAATCACCAGAAAATAATCAAACAAACTGGTTCCTCGACACCCTTATCGAACTCGCTCTCAATCAAAGATCATGGATGACCAAGAGATGAAAGAGGACGTCAACCAGCTGAAGGAACAAATGAACAAAGTTTTGGAGCTTCTGCAGTCCCTAAACAAAGACAAGGCTGCAGATGGGGCATCTCCAATAGTGAATGATGAAAGTCAAGCTACACCTTCCCACCCACTTGGCTTCGGTCCTATGCAGTTGCAATATGGTCTCAATACTCAAGGGATGATGGTACCTTTTGCAATTTACCCGCATTGTCCTACACACTCACCAGTTAGCAACCCTCAGAATCAAGTACCACAGTTCCCACTTTACGGACTCCCTCCTGGTTACACACCACCTATGGCTAATGATGATACTGCAAACCATAACCCCCAAGGCCCACAGGCACAACAGTTCCCACTATTTGGTCTCCCGCTTGCTACACACCGCCAAAGCTAACAATAACTCTGCGGCCCGATTCCCAAGCACTTGTTGTGCAAGATGTAGCTCAAGGATCCGGCTCCGGTACTGAAACCATACCGGTTCAAAGCTCAACTCCTGGCTTCATGACATACACCTTTCCACCTGGTTATACGCCATCCCATCTCGGGAATACTCAAGGAGTCGATGCGCTGTAGTGGCCCCGTGGTGAATCCCGACCATTTGGTTACCCCTATTATATTCAAGGAAATCCATTGAATCCCCAGACTAACCGCATTGCCTGGTCTCCACTATGGGGACCCAATCTGAGCATCCCGTTGGGAATCGGTGGTCCGATACGGTTGCAAATCCTCAAGATAGGCTAAGTGTAGAAGGAGTAAGTTATCTCGGTTCAAGTATCGCCAGATCTTTGTCTGCATCGGATGTGGTTGTACCACCGAAGTTCAAGGTGCGGACTTTGACAAGTATAAAGGGACAACTTGCCCGAAAAACCACTTGACCATGTACTGTAGGAAAATGGCGTCCTATGCACATGATGACAAACTTCTGATTCACTTCTTCCAGGATAGTTTAACAGGGGCAGCGTCGAGTTGGTATACACACCTTGAGCGATCTCATATTCGCTGTTGGAAAGATTTGGCGGATGCCTTCTTGAAGCAGTATAAGTATAACATTGATATGGCTCCTGACAGAATGCAGTTGCAAAACATGGCAAAAAGAGACAATGAGACTTTCAAGGAATATGCCCAACAATGGAGAGGACTGACAGCCCAAGTAGAACCGCCTCTGATTGAAAAAGAAATGGTGGCCATGTTCATGGATACTCTTCAATCACCCTTCCATGACAAAATGATCGGAAGTGTATCATCAAACTTTTCAGATATGGTCATCGTAGGGGAAAGAGTTGAAGGAGGAATGAGGAATGGAAAGATTGCCTAAAGTTTTGCTGGAACTAGTAATATCAAGAGACCCCCAACAAACTTTGTAAAGAAGAAAGAAGGGGAAACCAATGCTGTGATGACGAGCTCGGGAGGACAAACACAAGGAAAACCACCCCAATTCTTTACCAATTTCCCATATCCTTTTCCATACCCCTACTTCCCACCTCCATACATTGCCGCCGCCTCTCATAATCCTACCCCCCGGCCAAACCAACCAATGATGCCCTTTCGACCACCTTCCCCCATCCAAACACAAGCACAGCCAGTTGCTCCCACCCAACCAAGCCAAAACCAGAAACAACCAAATGACCAAGAAAAGAAAGCAGTCCAATTTGATCCTATCCCCATGACCTATACAGATTTGTTCCAGCACCTCATCAGCAACTCCTTGGTCTCTCCACGCTCAATGAAACCACTTCAACCTCCCTTCCCAAGAGGATATGACCCAAATGCCAAGTGTGAGTTTCATGCAGGGGCAATAAGTCACACAACTGAAAATTGCAAGGCTTTGAAGTACGTGGTTCAAGATCTGATCAATGCCAAATGGTTGAGTTTTAAGGAAGATGGACCTAATGTGGGTAATAATCCCCTTCCAGGTCATGGAGGTTCAGCAGTCAACGCCATTATTGAAGAGTTTAGGAATCAGCCCCTGACAATGAAAGTGGAGGATATTCGTACTCCCTTAAGGGTCATTTATGCCAAACTCTGCAAGTTCGGTATAATTGGGATGAAATACAATGAGATGGACTTGTGTAGCTTGCATCCTGATGACAATCATTGCATAGAGGAATGCGAGGAATTCAGGCAAATTCTCCAAGAATTGTTAGACAGACACTTGATACAGGTAGGTTGTGTGAAGAAAGATGAAAACATATTGACCCTTCAGTCAAGTGAAGATAAAAACACGACCTTCCCAAAACCATTGGAGATTTGCTACAACAAGCCAGTCCGAGGCGTGCCTAAACCGATAACTATTCATGTACCAACTCCTTTCCCTTTCAAGAACGTTAATGCAGTGCCATGGGATTACAATATGAAGGTCTTTGTGGATAATTTAGGGGAGGACCAGTTAAAAGCGGCATCTGGATCTGGCAATCCTGCTATCACTAACATCTCGGGAATCGGTGGGATGACCCGAAGTGGACGAATTTATACCCCTATCGGACCCATGGACAAAGCTCGCAAGGGAAAAGATAAAGAAGAAGAATCCATTGATAAAGATATGGGTAATAAGGCAAAGAAAGAGGAAGGAAACAAGAAAGTAGTGTCTAAAGAAGAGGTTTGTGAATTCCTGAAATTTATGAAGCAGAGTGAATACAAGGTAGTGGATCAGTTGAATCATACTCCAGCAAAAATATCTGTGTTATCACTGCTGCTGAATTCGGAGCGCCATAGGGAATCATTGATGAAAGTGCTAAATGAAGCTCATGTCACCCATGACATCACGGTGAACCAATTCGATGAGATTGTGGGTAATATTGTTGCTAGTAATTACCTTACCTTCACTGATGAAGAAATTCCAGTTGAAGGAATGGGGCATAACAAAGCATTGCACATCTCTGTGAAGTGTGGAGACTATATCCTTGCTAGGGTACTCGTCGATAATGGGTCATCTCTAAATTTTATGCCAAAATCTACCTTGACAAAGTTGTCTGTTGATGGATCGTATATGAAGCCCAGTACCATGGTGGTAAGAGCCTTCGATGGGTCTAGAAGAGAGGTTATTGGAGAAATCGAGCTACCTATACAAGTCGGCCCTCGTACATTCGAGGTAGTATTTCAGGTGATGGAAATTGTACCAGCATACAGCTGCCTCCTTGGAAGACCATGGATCCATTCAGCTGGAGTTGTACCTTCAACCTTACACCAAAAGCTGAAATTTTCAATGGATAATAAGTTGGTGACTGTCTCTGGTGAAGAAGAAATGCAAGTGAGCAAGCCATCCTCCACGCGCTATATTGAGGCTACAGAAGAAGCTCTTGAGACGTCTTTTCAAACGTTGGAGATTGCGAATGCCACTTTCGCGGGAGAAGGAGTCCTAATGAAGAAACCAAAGTTATCTGAAACCTCCATGATGATCGCTAAAGTTATGATGAAAGGAGGGTATCAAGCCGGATGTGGATTGGGAAGATATGAACAAGGGATCGTGATGCTGGTAGAACTTCCAGATAACAGAAACAGATATGGGTTGGGATACGAACCTAACAGATTTGACAAAAAGAGAATTGCCAAAGAAAGAAAAGAAAAGAGGATAGCTAGATCGAAGGCGAGGAGCCAAAAGATGAGAGTATCCCCATCTGTGACATCGTGCAAAGCTTTGAGTCACAGGAATGTTGAATCCGGATCGGATAAGCGACTATCAAGGACGATCGCAAAGGCGTAACACGACGATGTCAACCTTGTCCACCCTTGCTCGCCAAATGAAGAACTTGGAAATTGGGAGATCGTTGAGTTTCCTGTGATCTTTGATTCAAAGTAATTATGTAATGCAAATTCTATTGCTCTGCCCAAGGCTTTAGAATAATTTATTGTCAAAGAGGCGCACATGTTTTATTTGATATCATTATCAACAAAATGCACTTTGAATTTTCCAATCATTTCTCTTTTCTTTCCTTTTCCATCTTTTTCCATCTCTCTTCATCTTTTTCCGCTTTTCATTTCGTCATTTTTTTTAACTAATGCAGATCCAAAAACATTGTCTTTGAAAATAACGATGCCAGTAACTCACACTATAATTTTGAATACCCCATTAATCATACTGAGGAAGATAATGAGGACAATTGGGATACCCCTCCTGAATTAATGAGGTTGATGGAATAAGAAGCTAAAGTGATTCAACCCCACGAGGAAGAAACTGAAACAATCAATCTGGGCACTGAAAACGACAAGAAAGAAGTTAAGATTGGCACCACAATAAAAAGCAGTGAGCGAGAAAAATTGGTTAAACTCCTATTTGAATACATTGATGTTTTCGCGTGGACATACCGAGATATGCCTGGATTAGATAATAGCATAGTCGAGTGGAAATTGCCATTAAAACCTGAGTGCCCACCGGTCAAGCAGAAGTTGAGAAGAATGAAACCAGAGATGTCGCTCAAGATTAGAGATGAGGTAAAAAAATAGTTCGACGCTGGATTTCTGACTGTAGCAAAATACCCTCAATGGGTGGCTAATATTGTCCCAGCCCCAAAGAAAGATGAAAAGGTCCGAATGTGTGTTGACTATCGAGATCTAAATAGGGCCAGCCCTAAGGATGACTTCCCTTTGCCACATATTGATGTCCTGGTAGATAGCACTGCTCAACACTCTGTCTTCTCTTTCATGGATGGATATTCTGGCTATAATCAAATCAAGATGGCTCCCGAAGATATGGAAAAAACCACATTTATCACTTTATGAGGAACTTTCTGTTACAAAGTAATGCCGTTTGGATTAAGAAATGCTGGGGCAACATACCAAAGAGCAATAGTGGCTTTGTTCCATGACATGATGCACAAAGAGATAGAGGTCTATGTGGATGACATGATTGTAAAGTCCAAAACAGAGGAAGGTCATGCTATTAACCTACAAAAGCTTTTTGAGCGACTGAGGAAATACAAACTCCGGTTAAACCCAGCTAAGTGTAGCTTTGGTGTAAGGTCAGGCAAGCTGCTAGGTTTATAGTCAGCGAGAAGGGAATAGAAGTTGATCCGGCTAAAGTAAAAGCAATCCTGGATATGCCGACTCCTCGCACCGAAAAAGAAGTTCGTGGATTCCTGGGAAGATTGAACTACATCGCCAGGTTTATATCTCAGCTAACTGCTACTTGTGAGCCAATTTTCAAGCTGCTGTGTAAGAATCAGGAAACCAAATGGAACGACAATTGCCAGAAAGCTTTTGAGAAAATCAAACAGTACTTACAAGATCCACCGGTTTTGGTACCCCCTGTGCCAGGGAGACCCCTCATCATGTACTTAACAGTATTGGACGAATCAATGGGTTGTGTGCTAGGACAACATGATGAATCTGGTAAGAAAAAGCATGCCATTTACTACTTGAGCAAGAAATTCACTAGCTGCGAGACGAGGTATTCATTGTTAGAACGAACATGTTGCGTGTTAACCTGGGCCGCACATCGTTTGAGATAATATATGCTATCCCATACAACTTGTTTGGTGTCCAAAATGGATCCGATCAAGTATATTTTTGAAAAGCCTGCTCTCACAGGAAGAATTGCTCGTTGGCAAATGTTGTTATCTGAGTATGATATTGTGTATGTCACCCAAAAGGCAATTAAAGGCAGTACCTTAGCTGAATACTTGGCTCATCAACCTGTGGAAGACTATTAGTCAATGCAGTGTGATTTCCCAGACGAAGACATAATGGCTCTATTTGAAGGAAAAGAAGCCCCTGACAATGAAAAATGGATCTTGTTGTTTGATGGTGCTTCTAATGCATTGGGACATGGGATTGGAGCTGTGCTGATTTCCCCAGAGAGTCATTTCATCCCATTTACTGCAAGATTGTGTTTCGATTGTACAAACAATATGGCAGAGTATGAGGCATGTGCTATGGGCATTCAGGCGGCCATTGAATCGAAGGTCAAAATTCTCGAAGTATATGGAGACTCGGCTTTGGTTATCCATCAGTTAAAAGGCGAATGGGAAACGAGGGATTCCAAATTAGTTCCTTACCACGCTCACATCAAAGAATTGATGGAACAGTTTGATGAAGTCACCTTCCATCACATTCCCCGTGAAGATAATCAGCTAGCTGATGCCTTAGCTACTCTATCATCAATGTTCAAAATCAGTAACAGGGAAAACTTACCGCTCATAAAGATACAGAATCATAACCGGCCGGCACACTGCCTAGCAATAGAAGGAGAGCCTGATGGCAAACCCTGGTATTACGACATCAAACGGTACATCACAAGTAGAGAATATCCTCCTAATGTCTCAGAAAATGATAAAAGGGCATTAAGGCGGTTAGCAATGAGATTCTTTCTAAACGGCGAAGTGCTTTATAAGAGAAACCATGACATGGTACTTCTCAGGTGTGTTGATAAGACTGAGGCGGAAAAGATTATGCGAGAGGTTCATGAAGGTTCCTTGGGGACTCACGCAAATGGGCATGCAATGGCAAGAAAAATCTTGAGGGCTGGCTACTATTGGTTATCTATGGAGACTGATTGTTTCAGTTATGTGAAGAAATGCCACAAATGTCAGATCTACGCCGATAACATCCATGTGCCACCAGTCACTTTGAACATCTTAATAGCACCATGGCCTTTCTCAATGTGGGGATTGGATGTCATTGGACCCATTGAACCTAAGGCATTAAATGGACATCGCTTCATTCTCGTCGCAATCGACTATTTCACTAAATGGGTTGAAGCGGCTTCATACATGAGTGTGACAAAAAATGTGGTTGTCAAATTCATCAAGAGAGATTTGATCTGCCGCTATGGTTTGCCAAATAAGATCATCACTGATAATGGGACTAATTTGAACAACAAGATGATGAAGGAGCTGTGTAATGACTTCAAGATCCAACATCATAATTCCTCACCGTACCGCCCGAAGATGAATGAGGCAGTTGAAGCTGCGAACAAGAACATCAAGAAGATTGTCCAAAAGATGGTGGTAACATTTAGAGACTGGCACGAAATGCTCCCTTTTGCCTTGCACAGTTATCGAACTTCGGTTCGCACCTCAACAGGGGCAACCCCTTTCTCGCTGGTGTATGGAATGGAAGCAGTGCTTCCCATTGAAGTCGAGATCCCCTCGTTAAGGGTATTGATGGAGACAAAACTAGAAGAGGCGGAATGGGTTCAGGCTCGGATGGATCAATTGAATCTCATTGAAGAAAAGAGAGTGATGGCCTTATGTCACGGACAACTATATCAGCACAGGATGAAAAGGGATTACGAAAAGAAAGTTCGCCCTCGGGAATTTCAAGAAGGAGACCTAGTGCTCAAGAAGATTTTGCCCATCCAAAAGAATTCCCATGGAAAATGGGCTCCGAATTATGAAGGCCCGTATGTTGTGAAAAAAGCTTTTTCTGGAGGAGCCTTAATCCTCACAAGGATGGACGGTGAAGATCTCCGCCTCGAGAAACTCGATGCGCCAAAAATATTATGCTTAAAAAAGAAAATCATGTAAAAACCAAGCAAAAGTGGGCTCGCTAGGTTGAAAACCTGAAAGGGCGACCTAGGCAAAAATTAGAGCGACCCGTTGGATTGAAAACTTGAAAGAGCAATCCAAGCAGAAGTTAGGGTCTAAAATCGGATATTGAAGAAGGCTGGTGCATCAAGGGGCTTTTACCCAACTGGGACAATTCTGTAGTAGAGTAATGAGTAATCAAAGTTATGGATATGGGAAGCTGGCATTTGTTCCTACAAAGACACAAGCTATAAAATATTTGCTTAGTTATTGTCTTTCTTTGTTTTTTCTTCTTCCTGCATTTTTCTTGATGTATTTTCAAGTCTGTGTAACTTCAGTCCTTGTACTCATAACTCATCTTTTGAATACCAAACACCTCCGTTCTTGTATTTCAAAATGTTGTCTTATGATAATAGGCACTGAATTGTGAAGCATGTGATGATATGGGAAAGCATTACGGTTATTATATACATCTTAAGAATCACGAGGAAACGCCAAATCTCAACAAATAAGTTTCAAAAAGGGCAAAGGGATTACCTTTAAAAAGTAACTAGCGCTGCATTGATAACTCGCGCTCTCTCCCAATCGAAGCATAGCATGACTAAATCTGATGAATCTCAGTCCATCCCATATCTTTAAGTACTAGAGATCATACGGGACGAGGAATCAGTAAAAATAATAATCACATTGCATACATGCACCACATATCATCTATTCATGCATCATCTTCATATCACAACCTTTCCAGCCGCTTTGTTACGCTTGGCCCATGCATCAAGTATTGATCCTTCAGTATTGTTTTCAAAACAATGTGCCAAGCATTGGTCTTTTATTTTGGCTTTCTGAGCGACACGCCAAGTATCCCTCACTCTTTATTGCTTTCCGATCACCGCGTCAGTACCCGACCTGGCGGTGACCCTTCTTTATAGTTTTCTGATAAACGCGCCAAGCGTTAATCACTCATTACTGCTTTTTCGATCACCGCGTCAGTACCCGACCTGGCGGTGACCCTTCTTTATAGTTTTCTGATAAACGCGCCAAGCGTTAATCACTCATTACTGCTTTTTCGATCACCGCGTCAGTACCCGACCTGGCAGTGACCCTTCTTTATTTCTTTCCGATAAACGCGCCAAGCGTTAATCCTTCATTATTGCCTTTTGATTACTGCGTCAGTACCCGACCTGGCGGTGATCCTTCTTTATTGCTTTTCGATTAAACGTACTGAGCGTCAATCCCTCGTTGTCATCCTTTGCCTATCCTGGTTCGGGACAAAATTAGTGTCTTTATCTTTACTTCTATTTTACAACGAAAATATGAAAACTTTTGTTGTTCACATTTTCTAATAAAATATAACTAAAGAGGGGCAGCTGTTATACCCCAATTTTGTCCACCTACCTCTGGTAATTTATTTTTATTTTTGTTTTTACTTTATTCTTAGCAACAAATTTTGGGTTCATTTTTGTGTTAATCCTTTGGGCTAATTTCAGCCCAATTGCAATAAAAAAGGAGGTGCAAATAGCTGGCCTTTTTGTTACAAATTACAATCACAAGCATAAGTCCAAAAAATAATAATAACCATGTCCATTACATGTCCAAAAAATACAAAACAAGAAACATTAAATACAAAATTACAAAAAAAACATATCTCAAAAAAAATGTGAAAAGCCAGCAACGGACAATTGGAATTGCTCTTTTCATTCATAGTCAAATTGCTCTTTTTCCTTGGTTATGGTTTATTTCCATTTCCTCTCAAGGAATGCAGCATCTGCCAACGTTGAGATGTTGGGACAAGGGGAAGAAGACAAATGGTCTTCCTTTGAGGCAACTTGTTTCTCTGTCTTGCTGCTAGTCAAAACCTACAAAAAGAAAGACAACAGTCTATTACGAAGAAATTGCATTGTCAAATTAGGCACAAATGGAAGAAAACAAAGTCAAACCAGAAACAATTACTATAAGCATGAATGCAGCAGTGGGTTGAAGGAATACAAGCAACGGGCAGAGCACTTGAAACACCAAAATGGCAACAATTTGAAAAATTAAAAAAGATGATGCAGATTGACCACACAACGTCTATATCTCGTATAAGGCAAAACTTCGCTCATAAATACCACCAGCAAATTCACTCAAGGGGGGAGAAATTTCTGGGCATTTTTTTGACTACCAACCAAAGAATTAGAGCCTCCACACTGAAGCCCTAATCCACCAAATCAGAATACAAAAAAAAGAGCAGAAGAAACAAAAAAAAATGCAAAAGCAAGCAAAAAAAAAACAACAACAAAAACGCAGAAGAAGCAGCGAGAAGAAGCAAGGAAAAAACGCAGAAGAAGCAAGGAGGAGAAGCATAAAAACAAAACGAAGAAGAAAGAAGAAGGTTTGCTTCCTTCCCCCTTTCTCGTCCCACGATCTCTCTCCCTACCACTCTCTCTCACTTTCTCTTCTCCATCCTTCCTCCCTCTCCTCCTCACGGCGCGTCTCCCTCCTTCCTCCCTCTCCTCCTCGCTGCGCCTTCCCCAATCGCTCTCTCTCCTTCTTCCTACGGCCAAGGATCGTGGCGGTGGCGCGCCCTCTTCCCCTTCTTCTTCTCGCCCTCCTTCTCTCTTTCTCCCTCTCTCCATTCCCCTTCTCCTCAGCAGCGCTGCTGCTTTTTTCTTTTCCTCTGATTTTGTGTTAGTGTGTGTGTGTTGTGCTTAGGTTTAGTTCCCCCCCCCCCTTTATTTCATGTTCTGCTTATTTTTATTTTTTTATGTTGTTTCATTTCTTTTCTTTGTTTTGGGCTTCAGCCAGCTTTTTATTTACGCCCTCCCCTTTCTTTTTGTGTTTCTTTCCTTTTCCTTTCTTTTTTATTCTGGTCCCCTCTTTTTATTTCTTGGGCTTCAGCCCACTTTTGTTTCCCTTTTCTCCTTTTCTCTCTTTTATTTGCCAAACCTTTTTTTTGTAGTTAGTCCTTTTTTTTAAATGTTGGGCTTTAGCCCATTTGTTTTTATTTAACGAACGTGGACATTTTTTTTCTTTCTTACTAGTCAAACTAGTGCAATTTCATTCAACTAAATTTCACATACAAGTTTTGAAACCCTATTTTTCTTGAAAAATCACATGATAAAAATCACGAAAATTAATTTACTAGTAATGACTACTCGAGATTGCTTCTCGTTTAGTCATTACAAATATAATCAAATCAAATTGTTTTTGAAAGAAAATCAAATCAAAGTTTAAATAATAGTTAAAATATTACTCAATGATTTTTTTTGTCAGCTAGTAGAAATGGTAAACAACAAACACACACACGTCTAAACGGTAACACCCGGGTTCGAACCCGGTCCCGGCGTCCCCCACTTTATTGTTATTATTATTAATTAAAATAATTTCATGCCAATATGTAGACCTGGCAAAACGGCCTACCCGACCCGCATCAGACACAGGCTTTTTAGGGCGGGGCCAAAAAGTCTTGGTTGAAATATGGGTTCAAATTTGACTGCCCAAGCTCGACCCTATGCTGGTTGTGGGCTTTTCGAGCCAGCCCACATGTACTTTTTTTGGGGTTATATGAGCTGAAAAGTGAAAAAGAACAAAGTAACAAACAAGGAACGTTAAAGGTGTGGATTCTATGGTACACAAGTATCGTGGGTGGTTCACGGTGCACAAGTACCTTAAAAACCGTTCAAAACTCTGACAACGACCAATGTCGTCCCTCAGAAGCAGAAGCTCACGGTCGTCTTTGTCTTTACGACTGAGACGGTGACTTGATTGGTGTCAATTTGACAAAAACAGGCAAAAATGAGCCGTAATTGAGTTTTGAGGAAGTTTTGAGGCTTTCTTACTCGTTTTTTTTGGTCAAATCGACATCAATCAGGTCACCCTCTCAGTTGTGAGAACGAGGAGGACCATGAGCTTCTGCTTATAAGGGACGACATCGATTGTCGTTAAAGTTTTGAGCGATTTTTAAGATACTTGTGCACCGTGAACCACCTACGGCACTTGTGCACCGTAGAATCCACCCTAAAAGGCTGCGTGGTGAAATACGCTTAAGCAATAAACTCTTAAAGGCTGCGTGGTGAAATACCAAAAGCAATAAACTCTTAAGCAAGGAATGCAGATGGCCTTAAAGGCTGCTTGGGTCTTTCTTTTTCTTTTTGCATTGGGTCTTCATTTAAAAAAAAAATAAGCTTACTGTTGGTCTGGTAGTGGACTAGTGGTTTGGGCCTTTTTTATTTTATTTGAGTGGGTCTTTTTTTCCCCTAATATATGCTTATTTGTTTGGGCCAACTGAAGTAAGTGGCCAACAATTTTTAAGTTGGTGCGGGCTTTGCGGGCAGCCCGAAACCCGGCTGGGTAAGCCCGATACGGGCTCGGGCTTCATCAAGCCAGGCCAAAAAGCCCGGTTGCAAAAACTGCCTCAATTTTAGCTGCCTAAGCCCTATGCTTTTTCGGGCCACCCCGATCGGCTCTAATATGACTCACATCACATATCAGCACAAACTTTATTTCTCTTTAATTTGTCTAACAAAATTTATTTTCAGAAGAAAATTATTATCTTCAATGAATTTTGAATAATCTAATATTGAAATATAAAATGGTCTAATAAAGTAAGAATATATTATAAAGTAAGATTTTGTGTTTTAGCTAGGTTCCAAACAAAGTTGACTTAAGGCAAAAATTAAACTGAATGATACCTAAAATATCACTTAATATGCTATTAATAATTGTTACTTTACTCTTATTAATATTATTATGATTATGATTATGATTATGATTATTATTAAAAAAATTATATATCACAGTGCAATATAAAAAAATCATGTATCTTTATCTCTATCTTTATAATTATAAAAGTAATAGTGTTTGAGAGTAATTTTGTCAAATCACTTAAATAAACACTAATTAATGTCTTTTAGCATTTAATAATTATAAAGATAATTTTTTTAAATGAAAGAGAAAGTAAAATCGTGAAAAAAATAATTAAATCACTTAAATAAATACTAATTAATGCTTTTTAGTATTTAATAATTATAAAGATCTTTTTTTAAATAAAAAAGAGAGCAAAATCCTAAAAAAATAATTATATAAATTCCATTGTTAATTGATTTCGTTAACAAAATTAGAGAGCAAAATCCTAAAAAAAAATAATTATATAAATCTCAGTGTTAATTGATTTCGTTTACTAAATCAAACATCTGACATGTTATCAATATAGATATATCAGTAATATTAATTACTATTTCATCACAATATAGATCCCAATGATTAATACTATGTCGGATGTATAATACAGAATGAAAATAGTATTTTTCAATGATTTACGATTGCAATTGATTTATTCATATAT
The DNA here is from genome assembly GCA_037113605.1 of Calophaca sinica. Taxonomy (NCBI): domain Eukaryota; kingdom Viridiplantae; phylum Streptophyta; class Magnoliopsida; order Fabales; family Fabaceae; genus Calophaca; species Calophaca sinica. The sequence continues at coordinate 45,497,521 of CM073735.1, forward strand.
TTTAATTTTTTTAATATTGACGACAAATCACAATATGCATTTCAATGATTGATACCATGCAGGATGTTTGATACAAAATAAAAATAGTATTATTAAATTATTGGTTGTTGTTGTTGTTATTATTACTACTTAAAAAATCATATATCACAGTGCAATATAAAAAAATCATGTATCACAATGATATCACTTTGTTAAATTACTCTTTAAAATATTTTCACAATTTTTTTGTCCTCTGGTGAGATATAATTGAATATATATTTCTCTTTATCTTTATATATACAAAAAACAACAAATTATTTTTTGAACATGACACTATTAGAAAGCTCACGTTGAATACGCATGCAAGCATGTATGGAGTTTTGACGGGTTGTCTCTATAATTTTTGTAAAACAAGGTAGCATTTTTTTGTTTTGAAATCGATTTATTTATTCTTAAAAACTGTAATTTCACAGAAAATAAAATTGTTAACATTTTTTTTGAACAGGAAGTAAGAAAGCTTACATCGAGTATACTTGCAAGCATACATGGAGTTTTGACAGGTTGTCTCTGCAATGTTTATAAAAAAAGTTATATTTTTTTATTTCGAATCGATTTATTTATCTTTAAATACTATAATTTCACTGAAAAGAAAACAAATAATTTTTTTATAGGAGATTGTGAGAAAATTCACGCTGAATATGCCTGCGAGCATAAATGAAATTTTGACGTGTTGTCTCTGTAATGTTTATAAAAAAAAGATTGCATTTTTTGTTCTGTAATTAATTTATTTATCCTTAAAAATATAATTTCACTGAAAAGAAAATAATTATCAGTGTTACTTTCAGCATCATATTTAACTATATTCCAACAATTTATTACACAGTAAATGCCTAATTCATTTTTTTAATTCAATGACAAATTTAGTGTTGACAGATGAAGAGTTAAAAAATATAACACTTGCTAAATTGGAGACACTGTTAAAAAGTAACAATCGAAGTTTATCTGATTTTCCACCCATGCCTCGGCCTAACATAAATATGATTTCTGAGTCTCAAAATCGACTCATTTATGATGAGCTAAACTATGATAGGCAATCACTTGCAGCTGAACTTGAACAATTATTATCCACAATGACTACTGAGCAACTTAAGATATATGACACAATCATGCTAAGTGTGTCCAGAAATCGCGGGGGATTATTTTTTCTTCATGGCTATGAAGGAACAGGTAAAACTCTTCTTTGGAGGGCCAGTTCCGCAGCTCTAAGATCTAAAGGTGAAATTGTTTTGACTGTTGCATCCGCTGGAATAGCTTCTTTGTTGATTCCAGGTGGTAGGACAACAATTCTAGGTTTCAAATTCCTATAAATGTGAATGAAGATTCTATGTGTAACATAAACCAGGGTAGTCATTTGGCAGAATTGATAATCAAGGCTAAACTTATAATTTGGGATGAAGCTCCAATGATTCACAGACATTGTTTTGAAGCAGTTGATAGAATCTTAATGGATATACTTCGATTTTTTAATAGCGAAAGTAAAAATCTGCCGTTTGGAGGAAAAGTAGTAGTTCTTAGTGGTGATTTTACGAAGATACTTCCAATCATACCGAAGGGAACGAGGCAAGATGTTGTTCATGCTAACATTAATTCGTCATACCTTTGGCCATTATGTAAGGGGCTTACATTAACAAAAAACATGAGGCTTCAAGGTGGGTATTCAGAAGAAGAAGTACAACAATTGAAGGAGTTTTCAAATTGGGTGTTGGGTATTGGAACTAGAACTATTGATGAAATAATTGATGCAGATGCAACAGTTGATATACCATCTGATATGCTCATTGAAAATTCAGCGATCCTCTTGCTGCTATTGTTAATAACACATACCATCTATTTTAGAAAAAATGAGAGACCCATCATTCTTTTATCATAGAGCTATTTTAGCACCCACAAATGATGTTGTCAATCAGTTGAATGAGTACATTATGTCATTGTTGCATGGATAAACAAAAACTTACCTAAGTTTTGATAGCCCATTTTCGGAGGATGGAAATTTTGATAGACCAGATGATATACATACTCCAGAATTTTTTAATACAATTTATGCATCTGGACTTCCTAATCATCAACTGAAGTTAAAGATTGGTGTTCTCATCATGTTATTGATAAATATAGATCAGTTGTCAGGATTGTGCAATGACACTCGGCTCATAGTCACCCTACTTGACAATCATGTGTTGGAGGCAAAGGTTATCTCTAGCAGCAAGGTAGGAGAAATTTTTTTTATTCCTAGATTATCACTGATCCCATCTGATCCAAGAATTCCCTTTAAATTTCAGCGCAAACAATTTCTAGTGATTGTTTCTTTTGCAATGACTATAAATAAAAATTCAAGGGCAGTCTTTAAAACATGTGGGAATCTATCTTCCACAACCAATTTTTTCACATGGTCAACTATATGTTGCAATATCAAGGGTTACATCACGCAGTGAGTTAAAGATATTTATATGTAACAACGAGGGAGGTATGACAACCACCACTTCAAATGTAGTTTATAAAGAAGTTTTTCAGAATTTAACTTAGATGGTTTGGATTAGTATTATTTCCTCAACTTTTGGAATATACATACTCTATATTATTTACTTTTTGCACCCACAAGTTTGATTTTAATGGTTAGGTGTTCTACTTGCCGAACATGCCAATTAATTTTTGATAGTATGCATGTTAATTTTTGATAGTATACAAAGAAAGTTACTTTTTATAATATTAATATGTTGCCTAATGCGGTTCTTTATATAATTATTATTTAACTTTGTCAAAAAAATATATAATTATTATTTACCAGTCTATTTGTTTTTTTTACAAAAACGGGACGTACTATTTTATATGTTCGTAATTACATTTAAGAAAATTATTACTTTATTTTCTCAGTTTGAAAAAACATGATTATTTTCATGCTATAAACGAAATTTGATTTGTTTTTTATTTTTTAATTTGAGATTTTTCGTTAAGGTGGCTCATTGTATTACAAAAGTTACAAAATATATGATTCAAACAAAAAAAACGCAAAAATAATATGACAAACTTCTAGTGGGTTAATAATTTAATAGAGGATAAACAAGAAATTTAATTAAAGTAATAAAGGTAAAAATGAGAGAAAAAATGAAACGCTATAAGCTATAATCTGAAACGCTATTTCAAGTAACGTTTATAAGCTAGTGAAAAAACGCTATAAGATTCAAATAGAACCTAAGTTTAGCAATGTAATTAGAGATGAATTTCAATTTTTTTTTCATCTATAATTTTTGTCCCTATTTCGTTTTCTTCCTAGTAGTAAAGATTATATTTCAAAGTTGTAGTTTTAATGTGGTTTTTCTTTTCAATCTTATTAAGAATTAAGAATCATTCTTGATCTTAGCTCTTGGCGAAAGTATCAGGGATCGATCTTATTTTTTATTTTCTGATTCTGTGTGTAGATCTCATTGATTGTATTAGATTAGATGACAGTCATGTAACTCTTGTTTCAGTTTGGGTTATAAGGGACAAAGGCATTTTCAGGGGGACCATGAGAAAATATATATAACATATTGCGCATCATATTGGTCAAATTTGTTAGCTACTGGTAGAAAGACGAATTGAGAGATAGAGATTGGCAAATTCTATATCTTCATTAAATCGAGTAATGCCTTTTATACAAGAGCAGTTAGTTAGGCCTGTAACTAACAGACTAACTACCACTTAACAGAAACTAATAACTACTAAACAAACTTAACAAACTAATTACAATTAACAACTAAAACTCTAGTCAACAAGTCAACAATTCCTCTCTTAAACTGAAATTACATCACAGTAACTCAGTTTATTCAACAGATCTAACTAAACCAAGTGTTCTTTGAAGGCTCACAAAAGTATCTAACTTCAGTGGTTTTGTCATAATATCATAAAGTTGCTCATGAGTGCTGCAATGCACCAAAGTGATGACTTCTTCCTTGCACAAGTCTCTAAGGAAATGAAATCGCACATCTATGTGCTTACTCCTCCCATGTAGCACCGGATTCCTTGAAAGTTTGATGGCAGAACTGTTATCATAGTATACAGTTGTAGGCTTTGACTGAGTGCATCCAAGTTGATGTAGAATTCTCCTTAGCCAGACACCTTGACAAGCACATGCTGCAGCTGCAATGAATTCTGCCTCAGTAGTTGACAGAGTCACTATTGGCTGCTTCATTGAGGACCAGCAAATAGATCTTGTCCCAAACATAAACACATACCCTGAAGTGCTTCTTCTGTCATCCACATCTCCTGCATAGTCACTATCAGAAAAACCAATCAAATTTCCAATTTTCTTCCTTTTATACATGATTCCCAGATCTATAGTGCCTCTTACATATCTAAGGATCCTCTTCACTGCCACCATGTGTAATTCAGTAGTCCTTTCCATATATCTACTGGCCAAACACACTGCATACATTAAATCGGGCCTAGTAGCTGTGAGATACATTAAACTCCCTATCATCTGCTTATACAAAGAAGCATCAACAGCCTTTCCATCTTCATTTTTAGACAATTTACTTCCTGGAACCATTGGATTTGTCACTGTGTTGCTTCTCTCCATTCCAAATCTTTCCAAGATTTCTTTAGAATACTTCCACTGACAAATAAACAAGCCTTCTGCAGTTTGATTTACTTCAATATCGAGAAAGTACTTCATCTTACCAAGATCAGTCATCTCAAATTCCCTCTGCATTGATTTCTTAAATTCTGCACACATCTTGTCATCATTTCTAGTGTAGATTAGATTATCTACATATAGACTCACCACCAACAATCTTCCTTCAGATCCTGTTTTGACAAATAAAGTGTGTTCATGTGGACATTTCTGAAAACCTTCCTCGCTTATCAATTCTGCTGTACCATGTCCTAGGGGCTTGTTTGAGGCCATACAAGACCTTTTTCAGCTTGTAGACTTTGTCTTCTTCACCCTTCTTCTTGTATCCAGGAGGCTGCTCAATGTACACAACTTCACATAACTCACCATGTAAAAATGCACTTTTAACATCAAGCTGGAAAACATCCCAGTCCTTAGTTGCAGCAAGTGCAAGTATTGTTCTAATTGTATCCCACCTAGCAACAGGTGCAAACACCTCATTATAATCAATGCCTTGTTTTTGTGAGGACCCTTTTGCCACAAGTCGTGCTTTATGCTTCTCCACCTTTCCTTCCTCATTAAATTTAGTCTTATAGACCCATTTTACATAACAGTAGCCTCAGAGGGAAGAGTAACCAGCTCCCAAGTGCTGTTCTTCTCAATGGAACTTATCTCTGCATCCATAGATTGTCTCCACACACTGCTTTGAACTGCTTCTTCATATGTAGCTGGATCAACCGAATTAAAGACAACAAAGCTTAGTTTCTCATCAGTAGATGTAAGTCTGGTATACAACCTAAGAGGGGGGGTGAATTAGGTTGAACGATTTTCGAGTGACTTTTAGAGTTTTTCGTTCTTTTGTTTTATGGATAGATAGATGGAGTTTGATTGATAAACAAAAGTAAAAAGATAAGGAAGAAGATTGAGACACAAGAATTTATACTAGTTCCCCTAACCACTTGGGTACATCCAGTTCTTCTGACACCTGTAGAGCAATTCACTATGATAGAAATTCTTGTTACAAGCAAGCCTCACCCCAAGGCTCCCTAACAATCTCTATACAACAAGATAGCACCCCACTATCTTTTCAAACCAAAACCCAACACAAGGATGAGTTTAATAATTGTGAAGAATGGTAAAGCATATGGCTGTATTAGATCAATATCACTTTGTAACTATACAACTTAGTGCTCAAGAACTTTTTCAGGATATGAAAGTAGTATCTAAGTTCTAGGCAAAAAAGTTTTGAAGGTTTAGAACTTGTAAAATGATATTGAACTCTTATGATTGAAAGAATGAAAGTTCTATATGTTCTGATGTAAAAGAAAGGTATATATATAACCATCAGATCATATCTGAAGCAAGGTGATCGTTTGGCAACTTTCCAGGGGCCAAAACACACCATTTGAAATCATAACGCTTTGAAAATTTGATTTTGAAACAGTGGTAATCGATTACGTCGTTGTGGTAATCAATTACATGTGTACGTTGAAAATCAGATATTCAAAAATTTAGTTGATGTAATCGATTACACATTTTAGGCAATCGATTACATCCACATTACCGAGACTTTAGGTAATCGATTACAGCTTTGGGGTAATCGATTACTACAATGAAAAAAGTGTTTTCTTGAGATTTCAAAAGGATTGCTTCAACACTTAACTTTGAAAATAACTTAGATTAAGTTTTAATTAGATTAAGTTTTAAACTTAAGGAATGATTTGTTTGAGCACATCTAAGTTATATAATCACAGCTTGTAATATGTCAAAGATACAAACCATACTTACAGAGAATTGACAATACATAATTAAAGTCTCTGTAGAATGATTTCTTTGACTTGATCTAACGAAGGCTTTTCTTCTTTTTGATCAGTAATCTTGTCATCATCTAAACCCAGCCAAGTTTAAGAAGGAAATCTTCTTCACAATCTCCCCCTTTTTGATGATGACAAACACCAATCTTGTTAACGGTTTGCGAACGGAAAAGCTCCCCCTGACTTGTATATCTCCCCCTTTGTATTGGAGTTGGGAAACCTGAAAAGTTAGTAAAATACAAGATATACAGATAATATCTCCTTTCTCCCCCTTTTGACATCATCAAAAAGAAGAAAAAGTAGCATAAATACAATATAACGCATATATTTACCAAGCTCATTCAAACACAACCTAAATACTTAATATTAAACATCCATACAAACTTTGCAAAGGTCCTACTTAGTAAAGTCCAAATAAATAAATAAAAGATCAAAGTAAAATTAAAGAAATAATACATAACTAGATTTGGAAATCCAACATAAACAAGTATGACATAATGATAATATGATGCATGCATGATGAAGCAAATCAGGCTACTCTTCATCCTCCTCATTGTCATTTCTAAAAGCTTCAAGGCGGTCCATGCGAGCAGACAATTGATCAAACCTCTCAGCCATGTAGCCACGGACACTCCTAAGCTCATCCAAAATCATTTGATTTGTGACCTCACCATCTTGAGGTTCTTCATCTTCTTGTGCAGGAGGGTGTAGCAGATCGCTTCGATGCCTGTAGACTCGTGCAGCAGCATCCCCAGTTTATACCCATCTTTGGTAAGATATCCATATGGATTCGATTTTCAGCAGGTGTCATTTCCAGAGAATCCTCATTGTTGGTGTCTACATTGCAGCACTCCAACAATCGGGAGATTTGTCTAGCATAAGGCAAACTTGTAGTTCATTTGCTTCATGACAACATGTGATTCACAACCAAATAGGCCCAATGATAGGTTTATTATTCTCGATAGCATACATGATTTGCATTTCAAAATCATTGATTTGAGAGCAGTTTGAGGCCTTAGGCACTAATACACAGCAGAGAACATAACGAAGAAGTCTATCATCAACCTTCAAGTGTTCTACAGAAGAGAATATTTCTAGCAGAGGAGGCTGCACCAGACCGTTGTCTTTTGTTGGCAATTTCAGTCTCATCATATCGACACATGGATAAATAGAATTCTCTCTTGTCATACTCCTCCCAATCACATAAGAAATCAGTATGAATCCTTTCTCCCTCAAATGGAATATCAAGAAACTCTCCAACTTGCTTCAAGGATAATTTAATAGGGACCCCTTTCACCCAAGAAACCAGACCACTACCCTTAGCCTCTAAATTGCAATAGAACACTCTAACAAGATCAGGGTAATAGGTTCCAAAATCAATAGCAAGTGGTGTCACTTCCTGACTTTCAAGCAATGAAGGAAAATTGAATCTAGCAAAGGCAAGAAGACTCACATACTTTGGAGTGATGAGTTTCCTACCAATGAACTGTTGGAAGCGAGTTCTTTGATCAGTGTTAGCCAACAGCCTTGATAAGTCCAGAGGATTGGGATTCGCTCTCCTTGCATCAGTCACAGAAGGATTCTTGCTTCTGAACTTCCTTGAATGTTCCATGGTGATGATAGTGTGGAAAGAGAGTTAGGGTTCGAAATTTTGGGGAGAAAACCAGAAGAGGGCCACCAATGGGAGTAGGATTAGGGATTAGAAGTGAAGGATTTGAGCAACAATGGTAGAAATGAGGATTGGAAGGTGGGTGGTTGATAGAGGATGAAAGGTAACCGATTGCAAGAGTGAAAGAAATGTTTTAGAAACTGATTTTATGCGAGAAAAGCGTCGATTTTCGCAAGTTTTCGCGGATGTAATCGATTACACCCAAGTGGTAACCGATTACACGACGCGTCAGTGGTGCGAAAACTGAACTTTTTGAACATGTAATCGATTACCCCGACATCAGAATCGATTACACATGGTAAATTATTGATAAAACATGCAATGTATGAGTATCTATTCTATGTTTAACATACATATCACATAGATTTATGATTAAAAACACATACATACACTAGAATGACACAATAAAAACATATAGGTTAAATGAAAGAACCTGTCACCAAATGTGTTGGTCTCATATATCCTTTTCATCCAAAATGCCAAGTTCTCTTCTTATTTTGAAGAAGGGTTCTTTGGCTAATGGTTTTGTGAAGATGTCTGCTAATTGAGCATGAGTATCAACAAATGTAATCTCCACGTCTCCTTTTAGAACATGATCTCGTAGAAAATGATGTCGAATGTCTATATGCTTGGTACGAGAGTGCATAACAGGATTCTTTGAAATATTTATAGCACTTGTATTGTCACACCTTATAGGAATGCATCCATGATTGATTCCATAATCACATAGTTGTTGTTTTAGCCAAAGACTTTGAGCACAACAACTCCCGGTACAATATATTACCTTCTTTGAAACAACGCTTGCTTGTTTCTTGCAAGACCAGGATTTGAAGGCATTTCCAAGGATATGGCATGTGCCACTAGTACTTTTTCGATCAGTTTTGCATCCTGCATAATCGAATCTGAGTAGCCAACTAAAACAGATACTACCTTTGGGATACCATAGGCCAACATTTGTTGTCCCTTTTAGATACTTCATGATCCTCTTTACCGAAGAAAGATGAGATTCTTTTGGATTGACTTGAAATCGAGCACAGAGACATACACTAAACATAATGTCAGGACGACTGGCAGTTAAGTATAATAATGAACCAATCATACCTCGATATTTCTTGATGTCTACTGATAAACCTGACTCATCTTGATCAATATAAGTACCAGATCCCATAGGAGTTGCAATCTCTTTGCAGTTATCCATGTCAAACCTTTTTAACAATTCTTTACAGTATTTTGATTGATTTAGGAAGATACCATTCTTAGTTTGCTGGATTTGAAGTCCAAGAAAATAATTCAGCTTTCCCATCATGGACATTTCAAATTCGCCTTGCATTACCATTGAGAACTCTTCACACAAATCTTTATTGGTTGATCCGAAAATGATGTCATCAACATAAATTTGGACCAAGAGAGTGTGATCCTTAATTCTCTTGATGAACAGAGTAGTATCTACCTTACCCTTTTCAAATCCTTTTTCACTTAAGAATTGACTAAGTCTGTCATACCAAGCCCTAGGGGCTTGTTTTAATCCATAAAGAGCTTTCTTCAATTTGAATACATGTGAGGGGTTTTTGAAATCTTCAAACCCAGGAGGTTGTTTGACATAAACTTCCTCATTTATGTATCCATTCAAGAAGGCACTTTTGACATCCATTTGAAATAATTGAAAATCTAAAGAGCAAGCATAACCAAGTAATAAACGTATAGCTTCTAACCTTGCAACAGGAGCGAATGTCTCTTCAAAATCAATTCCTTCCTCTTGATTATAGCCTTGAGCAACCAACCTTGCCTTGTTTCGAATAATTATCCCATTTTCATCAAGTTTGTTCTTAAACACCCATTTTGTACCAATGATGTGTTTGTCTTGTGGTCTAGGGACAAGTTCCCAAACTTGATTCCTTTCAAATTGGTTTAACTCTTCTTGCATGGCAAGAATCCATTGATCGTCTTCAAGAGCTTCATTTATCTTTGAAGGTTCTATTTGAGAGACAAAAGCCATGTATTGGCAAGCTTCCTTCAGATTTAATCTTGTTTTTACTCCTGATTCAATATCACCAAATACTTTGTCAAGAGGATGATCCCGATGAATTCTCCATTCACGAGGTAGATCAGGATGATTCTGCTCTTGTTGAAGATTGTTGTCTTGGTGATTGATTGAATTAATTTGTTTTTCTTTGTTAGAGTCTTCCTTAGGCAATTCTGACTCAGCATCCTTAGTAGTGTCTTTTGTAGATGCTTCCATTATATCATCATCATCGTCACAAGAAACTTTCTCTACAGTTGGGTTAGTTTCATCAAAGGAAACATGCATAGATTCTTCTATAACTAAGGTTCTTTTATTATAAATTCTATAGGCTTTACTTAAAAGAGAATAGCCAAGAAATATACCTTCGTCAGATTTCTCATCGAACTTACCTAGGTTGTCTTTGTCATTGTTGAGTACAAAGCATTTGCATCCAAAGACATGAAGATGTGAGATGTTTGGCTTTCTTCCTTTATATAGTTCATAAGGAGTCTTTTTCAAGATCGGCCTTATATTGACTCGATTTGTAACATAGCAAGTCAGTACTTCGTGCATCTGCCTGTAAGTACTTTGGTAGACTTGAATCACCGAGCATTGTTCTGGCAGTTCAATTAGAGATCGATTCTTTCTTTACGCCACGCCATTTTGTTGAGGAGTCCTTGGTGCCGAGAAGTAGTGAGTGATACCAAGTTCTTCAGAATTCCTCAAAAAGAGCATTTTGGAACTCCCACCATGATCACTTTTAATTGACACAATCTTCATAGATTTTTCATTTTGCACTTGTTTTGCATATTTCTTGAACGCCTTAAATGCATCACCTTTTTGTGCTAAAAATAGAGTCCAAGAATATCTAGAGAAATCATCAACAATAACTAAAGCATAAACATTACCTCCAAAGCTTCTAGTTCTTGAGGGACCAAAAAGATCCATGTGAATCAATCAAGTGGTCTTGTAGTTGATACCACATTCTTTGGTTTGAAAGAGGATTTTGTTTGTTTCCCCTTTTGGCATGCGTCCACATAATCTATCTTTGACAAATTTCATTTTGGGTAATCCAATAACAAGATCATGTTTGACAAGCTTATTCAAATGTTCCATGTGAATATGTGCTATTCTTTTGTGCCAAAGCCATGCATCATTATTGTTTACCACTAGACATTTAATCTTCAAAGATAAATCATCTAGACATACCTTATAGGAATTGTCGATTCTATTTCCCACTAACTTCTCTTCAGGAAAAGCTTCATTTTCAATGATACATTTTTCCTTGATGAAGTTTACTCTGAATCCTTTATCGCAGAGTTGACTTATGCTAATCAAATTGTGCTTCCAACCTTCAACATATAGGACATCATCAATAGTTGTGAAGGGAGAAGCTCCAATCTTTCCAATCCCAAGAATCTTTCCTCTATTGTTATCTCCATATGTGACATATCCTTTAGATTTCAGCTTCAGAGATGTAAACTTTGTACGATCACAATCATGTGCCTAGAACAAACACTATCAAGATACCATGTGTTCTTGCCGCTCTTGGCATTTCTACAAAACAGATTTAATGTACGTTAGGTACCCAAAGTGATTTGGGTCCTGATGGGTTAATGCCTTTCCTTACCCATATGAATTCTCCATAAGGAACTCCAAAGTTTCTTATGTAGCAAGCATTGGGGGTATGGCCTTTTGACATACAGTAATCGCAATTCTTATAAATATGACTAATGATAGACCTACTAGGCTTGTCTCTTTTTACATTTCTAGAAATTGAATGATTTCCATTCTTAACCTCATTTCTAGAATTTGCTTTAGAAGAGTTTCCAATACGCAATTTAGATGATTCTGAGTTGTTGGTAGTTGTGCTTGCTTTGACAAATATAGTTTTGTTAGGACTTGGTGTTTGAAAATTTGAAAAACCAAGACCATGTTTGTTGTTTGAATACCTTTGTCTACTAAGCACTTCTTCTAAACCAATTTGACCTTTTTCATATCTTTTGATCACTTGGTTTAGACCAACAATCTTAGATTCATATCTTAAACATTTATTACATACGTAATTTTTGACATTTTCTCGACTCCACACATGTGTCATTAGAACTTCTTTCTAGTTCTAAAATTAATTTCTTTTGTTTCGAAATTGTTCTAGAAAGTATCAAACATTCTTCATGTAACTCATGAAATGCATTCTGTAATTCTATATAAGATGGTTTTTCATTAGACATAGAAGAACTAACCTCTTGTTCATCATCTGAGTGATGTGATGCCATTAGTGCTTTGACTTCAGATTCTCCACTATCTGAATCGGAGGATGTACTTACTTCATTGTCATTCCATGCAATGTAGGCCTTTTTGGATTTGAATTCCTTTTTCCCTTTGAAGTACTTCTTCTTTGTCAGATTAGAACATTCTGCTTTCATATGTCCTTCCTTACCGCATTCAAAACATGTGAAATTCTGATTTGAAGTGGATGTATCCCTTTTCTTGAAAAATTTCTTTTTGTTATCAAATTTAATATTTTGGTCTTTCTTAAGAAATTTTCCAAACCTTTTTACCAGGAGGGTGATGTTCTCATCTTCATCAGTGCTTTCTTCTTCATGTTGTTTTCTGGTTTCAACCTTTAAGGCAATGCTTTTGTTCTTCTTCTCTTTGACTTGATCTCTTCCAATCTTCCAAGTTCCAATTCATGTTCTTGGAGTTTTCCAAATAATGCCGCAGGTCATTTTTGTGATGACTTTTCTTTTCGTAAATTGTCAGAACCTTTGGTTGCCATTGCCGAGTCAATGATCAAGAATTTTAAGATTCAATTCATCATTGGTAAAGGTCTTTCCAAGAGCCATTAAGTGATTTGTCAAATGAGAGAATCTCTTTTGCAAATCAAGTATTGATTCATCGGGCTGCATTCTAAACATTTCATACTCTTGTGATAAAGTATTCGCTTTAGATCTCTTTACTTCTCTTGTTCCTTCATGGGTTACTTCTAGAGTATCCCAAATCTCTTTAGCGCTTTACAATGTGAGATACGAAAGAATTCATCCATACCTAATCTTGTTGTAGAATGTTCTTGGCCTTTTGTCGTAGAGTACTCTCTTCTTGTCATCATCCGTCCATGATGTTTTGACTTTGTCTTGCACTTCATTGTTGATGACTGTAGGCACATAAGGACCATTCTCTACAAAGATCCCATATTTCTTCTCCTTGTGCTTCAAGATAGGATTGCATGCAAATCTTCCGAAGTCATAGTGTTCTCCAACTAAACATGGAGGCTTGTTGTTACCGCCACCATCTCTAAAAGTAGGATTGTTGCTTGCGGAAGCCATGGATCAAAGGAGCGAGTTACCTTAACTCGCTCGATACCAAATGTAAGTCCGTATACAACCTAAGAGGGGGTGAATTAGGTTGAACGATTTTCGAGTGACTTTTAGAGATTTTTCGTTCTTTTGTTTTATGGATAGATAGATGGAGTTTGATTGATAAACAAAAGTAAAAAGATAAGGAAGAAGAGAGAGACACAAGAAATTATCTTTGGTTCCCTAACCACTTGGGTACATCCAGCTTTTTCGACACTGCAGAGCAATTCACTATGATAGAAATTCTTGTTACAAGCAAGCCTCACCCCAAGGCTCCCTAACAATCTCTATACAACAAGATAGCACCCCACTATCTTTTCAAACCAAAACCCAACACAAGGATGAGTTTAATAATTGTGAAGAATGGTAAAGCATATGGCTGTATTAGATCAATATCACTTTGTAACTATACAACTTAGTGCTCAAGAACTTTTTCAGGATATGAAAGTAGTATCTAAGTTCTAGGCAAAAAAGTTTTGAAGGTTTAGAACTTGTAAAATGATATTGAACTCTTATGATTGAAAGAATGAAAGTTCTATATGTTCTGATGTAAAAGAAAGGTATATATATAACCATCAGATCATATCTGAAGCAAGGTGATCGTTTGGCAACTTTCCAGGGGCCAAAACACACCATTTGAAATCATAACGTTTCAGAAAATTTGATTTTGAAACAGTGGTAATCGATTACGTCGTTGTGGTAATCGATTACATGTGTACGTTGAAAATCAGATATTCAAAAATTTAGTTGATGTAATCGATTACACATTTTAGGCAATCGATTACATCCACATTACCGAGACTTTAGGTAATCGATTACAGCTTTGGGGTAATCGATTACTGCAATGAAAAAAGTGTTTTCTTGAGATTTCAAAAGGATTGCTTCAACACTTAACTTTGAAAATAACTTAGATTAAGTTTTAAACTTAAGGAATGATTTGTTTGAGCACATCTAAGTTATATAATCACAGCTTGTAATATGTCAAAGATACAAACCATACTTACAGAGAATTGACAATACATAATTAAAGTCTCTATAGAATGATTTCTTTGACTTGATCTAACGGAGGCTTTTCTTCTTTTTGATCAGTAATCTTGTCATCATCTAAACCCAGCCAAGTTTAAGAAGGAAATCTTCTTCACAGTAGATTCCTCCTCTCCTTCAGTAAATGCCTCCTCATTAGTCTCATAATCTCTTAGCCATTGTGGTGGTTTCTTCTTCCTCTTGTTTTCCCCTTGCTCAGCAGAACCATCTTCAGCACTGTTAGAACCAGAACCAGTCTCCAAGTTATTATCCTGACCAGGATTGTCCTGATCAGAATTACTTTGATCTCTCACATTTGTCCTTCTCTGCACCTCAACAGTATCGGCCATATCATGCTCTCCTTCTTCTCTGTGAGTGTCTTGATCTTCACCATCAACCAGCTCAACTTTCCTCTCTACTTCTTTGTTTTTCCAATTCCATTTTTCTGATTCAGCAAACTTCACATCTCTGCTAACTATAACTTTCTTTGTAACTGGGTCATAGAGTCTATAGGCTTTAGACTCTTCACTCAAGCCTAGGAGTACACATTTCACACTCTTGTCATCCAGCTTTCTTCTATGAGCATCAGGCACATGTGCATAAGCAACACATCCAAAAGTTCTAAAGTGACCAACAGAGGGCTTGTTGCCACTCCATGCTTCTTCAGTCTTTAACAGCAAAAGTATGGCTTCTATTCAACACATATATTGACCTATTTACTGCTTCTAGCCAAAACTCTTTAGGAACTTCTTTTCCTGACAAGATACTCCTCACCATATTCATAATGGTTCGATTTTTCCTCTCAGCCACTCCATTCTGCTGGGGTTGTGTAAGTTGTTATTAACTGCCTCTTAATCCCATGTTCACTGCAGAATGTGTTGAAATCAGTTGAATTAAACTCTCAAACAACATATAGCTTTCCCTGATTCCTTCTCAACCATTACTTTGAACTTCTTAAAAACATCTAATGCAATGGACTTTTCAGACAGAAAATATACCCATGCTTTTCTACTAAAATTATCAATAAAGGTTATGAAGTACCTTTTATTGCTGTTGGATTGAGGTTTGATGGGTCCACATATGTCTGAATGTATTAGCTCTAGGATTTGAGAAGCCCTCCATCTACTCTCCTTTGGAATTGCTTCTCTGTGATGCTTTCCAATCACACAGTCAGTGTAGACTTGTGAAGTTTCCTGGAGTTGTGGCAGTCCTCTAACCATATTTTTTTGAGCAAGTGTTCTCAATCCTTTGTGACTGAGATGGGCATACCTACAATGCCACAAATGTGTATTATCAATTCCCTTTTCCACTTGAAGACAAGCAGGTGAAATCACATAACCGATTATGGCAAACATTCTGTTTGCAGACATAATGCTGGTTATTATGAGCCCTTTCTCCTCATGAAAGATCTTGCAGTTGTCCTTTTTGAATACCACAGTGAGGTTCTTTTGCTGAAGTTGGCCTATACTTAGCAAATTGTTTTTCAATTTAGGAATGTAGTAAACATCTGAAACCACCTGAATCATTCCTTCAATTCTCATCCTCACACTCCCTTTACCTTTCACTCCCATTCTTGAGTTATCGCCAAGTTTGACTGATTCTCTAAATTTATCATCAAATTTAAAGAACCAATCTTTGTTGCTGCACATATGATTGCTGCATCCCGAGTCAAGAAACCACAGTGCCTTCTCCTTTTCACTTTCTTTGCCTTCTTCAATTGCCATTAACAACATCTCTTCTTCTTCATCAAACTCTGCAAAGTTTGCATTTTCTTCCCACTTGGGGCACTCATATAGAAAGTGCCCCAATTTATGACACTTATAACACTCTATGAGTTCCTTGTTGAATGACTATCTTCCTCTGCCTCTTCCTCTTCCTCTACCCCTGCCTTACCTCCAGTTCTTCCTCCATTCGTGACTTTTAGGGCTTGCTCCTCTTCTTTGTGCACTTTCATCCTCTGCTCATGGACTAAAAGGCTACTTTGCAATTCTTCCACAATCATGGTAGTTACATTGTTTGATTCTTCTATTGAACAAACAACATAATCAAACCTGGAACTCATAGATTTGAGAATCTTTTCAACAACCATAAGCTGCTCCATTCTTTCACCATGGGTCTTCATCTTGTTGACTATAGTCAATGTTCTTGAAAAATACTCATCCACCGATTCGCCTTCCTTCATGCAAAAAATCTCAAATTCTCTTCTAAGAGCTTGTAACTGAGCCCTTTTGACCTTCGTGGAACCCTGGTACCTTTGTTTCATCGCATCCCAAATTTCTTTCGCTGTATCCCGATTCAAGATTGTATGCATGATGTTCCTGTCAATGGCTTGGAACAAGTAATTCTTCGCCTTCAAATCCTTCGATTTGTCGTCTTCCACTGCTTTCAATTGATCTAGTGTTGCTCCTTGAGGCACTGTAGGAATTCCTGTTTCCACATATTCCTTTGACCTAAGAAGGTTCTCCATCAATATAGCCCAATGGTCGTAATGACTATCGAACTTAGGGATTGCAGGTTGAATGAAACCACTTTCCGCCATGATTTTCTTGATTCGCTTCTGATTTCTCTTTCTTGATCACGATTCGTTTCTTGTTTCTCTAGAAAAACTGTAATTTTTTTTTTGGATCAAGCCCCTTGTGGAGCTCTGATATCAAATGTTAGGTACTGGTAGAAAGACGAATTGAGAGATAGAGATTGACAAATTCTATATCTTCATCGAATCGAGTAATGCCTTTTATACAATAGCAGATAGTTAGGCCTGTAACTAACAGACTAACTACCACTTAACAGAAACTAATAACTACTAAACAAACTTAACAAACTAATTACAATTAACAACTAAAACTTTAGTCAACAAGTCAACAAAATTAATAATTTGTTTAGTGGCAAACTTATATTTTTTTATTGGCCTCTTTGCTTGTGTTCGACACAAGTTCAAGCCATTTTAATTCGAATTCTTTAATTTAACTTTTTTTTTAACTCATTGGTGCATTGCTCAACACCCACTAGTCTTTTCAACTTTTACCTTTATGCAAACCATTTATCTAGGCCGCGGTGCTGTGTTTGCTGAACCAATGTGATCACTACTAGTCACCAATCAGTGAGCAACATACCATAGCAATAATTTTTTAATTTTTCGACAATGAAAGCTGTACGCAAATAGAATATTCCCCACAAAAATTACAAAACAAAAAGATAGTAATATTTTTCTCTGAGTAAGAAAATTTGGCAGTTGGTTCGGAACAAAGTGGAGTGGGCCTTGGGGCCACAAATTATGTATATATAATTGTGTGTGTATATATTGTTACACTGTTTTTGTCGTATATATAAAAGAAGTTACAATTCGGGGGGTGTCCCCCCTTGGCTCCGCCTCTACGTATAAGAATGAGAATACTATTGAGTTTATTAATCTATTTCTCTAATAAAATAAATAAAAAATAAGAACAAGATATTAGAAGAATAGAGATAAAAGAAAAAGTGAGAGAAGAAAAAAGACTTTGTATTATACTCTTTAAAGTGCATCCTTTATAATTGTACATGAGTCCTATTTATAGGACATAAGTCTTGTAACTTACAAACCTATTAAGGGCCTCACATAATGTGAAATTAACATAAACAAATTAAGAACAATAACTTATGAGAGTGAATGTCTTTTACTCATGGGAGTTATAGGAGCTAGGGAATATGGAAATACAATGGAGATGGACATCCACACATATATTATTCATAACACTCCCCCTTAGATATCCATTAAGGATATGTCTCATTAAAACTTTACTAGGAAGAACCCGGTGGAAAAAAAATCCTAGTGAAGGAAAAAAAGTACAATATCCTGTGTGTAGAGACTGCCTCATTAAAAACCTTGCCAAGAAAACCCAATGGGACAAAACCATGACGAAGGAAAAAATAGTACAGTTTTCTCCCTCTGTTAGAAACATCACTTAAGAATATGAATTCCAGCATTCTGATTTTCTTCCCCTGAAGCATTTGAAGCAATATAATTTGCTCTGCCACTTGTGATATATCCTCCTTTCAACTGAGCTTCACAAGCAGTATTATCTTCAGGACTTCTTTAAGTTATTATTTGAGGATGATATGAAGAAGTGATAACTATAGATTTCCTTCAGTTATCGTAATGATGTATCAATATCATCACATGTAAATAACATGTTTGGGATCTGACTTCTTTTGAATCAGAAAAATGCCTTGCATCTGCATGGTTAGTTAGTTGAACATATATTCATATGAATGAAATAATTGTATCAATTGTGTTGTGAAAATATATAAAAATATATAAGTCACTTTGTTCCAATGCCTTTTAGTTGGTGATGAACTATATCTTACTAATAAGTATCACAAAAATATTATTGTATCAAGCCATATAACATTTAACAATATGCACGCATACTTTTATAGCACTAAGTTATGGTCTTCGGGACCAAAATATTTGTTATCTTCTTGACACACAACTCATGTACTCAATAGATATAATTTATCATGAGTCATTTAAGAACTAGTTCTTTACAACTTGTTAGACAAAAATTAAAATTGTTCGATATCTACAGGTCGAGACAAACCTTTGTCCTCCAAAAATATTTCATTTAAAGATATATCTTTATATCTTTAATCCTTTAGGGATTTTCCCGGTAGAGATCATTTTCGGGTTCGACCTTCAAATACATTAGATGTAATTGAGGCCCTTCACGTGCTATCAATATAATTAAATATCGAAAAGTACTTGCATCTACCACTGATAAATATATCTCTTTAAAATCATTGTCAATTATTTGTGAAAACCTTTGAGCAACAAGTCATGCTTTGTATCTCACAATTTCACCATTGTGATTTCGTTTTCGAACAAAAATCAATTGTATCCAACTGACTTCACATCTTTAGGTGTTCGGACTACATGTCTAAAAACTTTTCACTTGCAAAGCAAATTTAATTCGAAGCGTCTTTCCATTTTGGCCAATCATTGTTTTATCTATAATCCTTAACAGACTTTGGTTCTTGATCCTCATTATCATTTATCACATTTAACGCTATATTATATGCAAAAAACATCGTCAACGTTGACTTCATTTCGGTTCTATTGTATTCCATTCATAACATAATTTATTGAGAGCTCTTTATTTTCACAAATTTCAGGTACCTGATTAGTCTCTTCTGGGACTAAAAAATCAATTATGTCTGAGAACTCTTTTAGAGTTTTCATATCCTCACTTGGGGGCCATCTTGCTTTTTAGCTCCTTTTCTTGTTTGAGGATCGTTTTTTATATACCTTTAGAACCGACATGTCTACCACGCTTCATGCATGGTTGAAACTCACTTGCAATGTCAGATTGTCCAACAGGGACATCAATTTTGATTGGAGCACTAGCAGCTGGTATATATGATTTAATCTAAGTTTTCATCTTAGTGAATGCATTTGATAATTGGTTTGCTAAGCATTGCAAATGAATTATCTTTTGAACTTCTAGTTCTCATTGTTTTGTATGAGGATCAAGATGAGATTAACGATAATGCATTCCAACCAATCTATTTTGCCAGCTGCTTATTCTCTCCCCCTAATATTGGGAAAATTGATTCATCAAAATGACAATCAACAAATCAAACTATAAATAAATTTCCCATTGTTATGAGGACACATCTTTGTGCGTTGTGGTGGAGCGATTGGAACATACACTGCACATCCAAAAATTCTTAGATGGGAAATACTAGGTTCTTGACCAAAAGCCAATTGTAAAGGGGAGGATTTATGATAATTTGTTGGCCTGATGCGAATCAATGTTGCAACATGCAAGATTGTATGTCCCCAAGTAGAAATTGAAAGTTTTCATCTCATAAGTATTGGTCTTGCAACTACATTGTCCATTTTCTGTAGGAACATATGCTACAAAATGTTCAATATCAACCCCAATATACATACAATACTCATTAAAGAGCTGAGATGAGAACTCACCAACATTTCATAATTGGATAATATATAAAATGAGTTCTTAGTCAAATTACTTGAGTAAGCAATCTCGCAAACGCCTGGTTGCAAGTTGATAATAAACAATCATGTGACTATTTAGTTGATGCATCAATTATAACCATAATATATCTAAATGATCCACATATAATACCTTGTATACATTCTAAAAATGTGAGAGATTCACTTCCCATTTTTGTTGGTGATGGTTGATTATCAACTTCTATTGGGAACAAGTAGTATATGAGAATTTATTGAATTGAAGAATCTTCTGGTTCTTCAATGGATGTCTACGTGAATTTTATTTTTCACATCCAAATTTTGCATCCTAATAGACCGGGATGGCCCAACCGGTCATGCCAAACAACAAACTTATTATCATACTTAAACTTCTGGTTTAAATTTAATCAATAAATAAATCAATCAAATAAATCAAGTTATTTAATCAATCAAATAAATCAAAGTAAATAAATAATTTTCTTTCATCAGTCAAATAATAAAACTTTCCTTCAAAATATTTAACAAAATAGACATATACAAATACACATAATCTGTAAGTCTATGATCAAATAAATAATTTTCATAAGCAAAATTTGAATACTAACTCATATTCAACAAAACCAAAAGATAGATCATAATAATAAGATTATTGTAATTTCGAATAACTTTTCCAAAACTCAAATGCTTCTTTTATCAATAAGTATTTCATTTGCTACAATAATTGTTCAATCTTTTCAAGTGTTATATTGAAATACTTCGAACGTGTTGTAAATAGAATAAAAGAGAAGAGAAGAAGAGGATTAAGAAGACCCAGGAAATAATAACACAAGAAGGTGTACTTCTTCAGGAAGTAATCATACCATTAATTCTTTTCATTCATTCTTCATGAAATTTTATCACTCTTAATGTCTAATGAATATAGTCATCCATCATATGCAATACATGAATGTTTACACGACTCCCCCTTGGATGACTATATATCATCATGAAATATTTGGATAGGGGAAACTTAACCACGACCTTTGTCGTACTCAAATTATAATAATAAACATTCGCTTCCGGGAATGGAGTTCAATCCATTGGATGAACTTTGTACTTTTTCATCAATATCTCATTATTGGATTTGTTCCGGACTGGGCCGAGGCCCAATCCGACGATTCACGCTTCAGGCCCATTTCCGCGTTCAGCTCCCTCCGCCTTGCCTCGAGACCATGTCGACGTGGCTGATCCAACGGCCCTCAGTATTCCACCCCAGCTCCTCACAAGCTGGCAACGATCTAACGGTGCCCCGGATCCCACAGAAGCGGTTATTCCTCAATAACCGTCCTCAACTCGTATAAAAGGAGGATCACCTCAAACGATCCAGGTAATCGTTCATTTCCACCTCTTCACTCACCTCTTACACACGCTGACTTGAGCGTCAGAGTGTTTGCAGGTACACCACCACCGCACGCCATCGCCGTCCGTCGTGAACGCCGCCGTGCTGCTTCTCTCCGGTCGTCCTCCGAAGTTCTGTTCAGAACATTGGCGCCGTCTGTGGGAATCGTTTCTGATTTCATCTTTCTTTGTTGAAGTTTTCCTTCTTCGCTCGATGATGACTGGATCGAAGCGTCAAATCGCGACTCGCAGTTCCAACCGTGCGAACGCAGATCTCGAACCACCGAATCCGCCGATAGCCCCAGCGGAACCACCTCACAATGAACCTGTTAATTTCACCGTTGAATATGAGAGACAGAGGAGTAACATTCCGCCTCCGCCTCAGAACGACGCCGCTCCGATCATTGCCACTCAAACCGCTATAGGAGCAGAGACCGCCACCTTCCTCATCCATGAGTTCCATGAATTCATTCGAGCTACGCCAAGCGATGCACGCCGTAATCAACGCCTTGATCGAATGGAGAATCGCCAGGCGGACATCTCCGTTCGCGTTACCACCGTATCGAAAAACAGAGTATATCGAAGTTTCTCATTCTCCTCGGAGATCGAAGGAATCTGAAAATCTCGATCTATTCATCACCGCCATCGTGGCACAACTCCACACCGCTCGTGCGCGCAATGCACACCGCCAGAACCGCTTCTTTGGATCGTAGTCCACCTCGCCGCCACAGATCCGAGATCCGTTTTGCTTCAAAGCGGAAGAAGAAATGAGAAAACACACCGCTGAAGAGTTTCTTCCGTAAGTCTTTCTTCAACTCGATATGCCACACTCTCCGCCACGCCGTCGCCGCTCCCTGGCGCACGCGTCTCGTTGTGAAGGTGCGACCGCAAGTAGTGACACTCCTCCTAGAAGAGGCGCCTAAGCCTCTTGGCGGCGAGGCAAAACTCTGGCGCACTTCATCGCCGCCGCCGTGCTCATTCTGTTTCATCAACTCCTTCTCAGAGCGACGACACGGGTGACACGTGCGAGGCCTTTGGTCCTTTCACTTTCAAGATCATGAAATTCCCAATTCCGAAGCATCTTCAGAAACCACCCACTTTGGACTCATACGACGGAACCACCGACCCCGACGAGCATGTTGGCTGCTTTGATACTGTCATGGACTATCGAGGCGCCCAAGGGCCGGTGAAGTGCATAATCTTTCCCCTCACTCTGAAGAAGGAAGCATTGTCTTGGTTCCAGACTCTTAAGAAAAATTCCATTGGTTCGTGGACTGAGTTCGTCGACCAGTTCTCCGCACATTTCACTGCGTCTAAAGTCCAACCCAAGTCAACAGCGGCACTGGCCGCAATTCAGCAGAAGAGAGATGAGTCTATCAGAGACTACGTCGAGCGTTTCAACAAAGAAGCCATTCTGGTAAAGAAATGCTCTGACGAGATGAAGCTGTACTTGCTAGAGCAAGGCCTGATCGAAGGAAGTTTATTCAGCGTCGACATTGGTGTCGACAAACCGAAGACCCTGAACGAGTTCCTGAAGCGAGCTCAGAAATTTATGAATTACGAAGAAAAGTTGATGGCATCAAAAGCCAAAGGTAAAACCCAGGAGAAAGCTGGTGGACAACGCGAGGACAAGTCGCGTAGGGAGAAAGAAAGCCGTGGTCCAGCAAAGAGGTATGACGAATACACCCCTTTGAACACTACACCCAAGCGCATACTGAATGAGTGCGCGAACACCGAATTCCGTGATGCCGGAATCAAATTTCCCCAGAAGGGGAAAGAGAAGCTGAATGCTGATAAGTCGAAGTACTGCCACTTCCACAAGTGTGTAGGGCATGAGACCGATGAATGTTTTCACCTGAAGGACGTCATAGAACAGCTGATCAAGAAGGGGAAGTTGACCAAATACGTGAAAGGAAAACCAAAATCCAGAGATAGAAGGTCTAGGTCTAGATCACCTCGACCTCAAAAGAAAGAATCGACACGTGACCACGACGAAGGAGCAACTCGTGCATCCGAGGAGCAATCTCGTCCTCCTCCAGTCGCCATGGTCATTTCCGGAGGGTTTTCCGATAAGGGAGGGGCAAGCATCAATTCAGCAAAACAGAAGTTGAGAGAAACGATGACTGTCTCTGCTGTTTTTCCTTCATCAAGCAGACACAAGGGAAGACAACCCCTAGCCTTTTCTGACGAAGACTTGGTGAATGGAAGGCCAAACTACTTGATTCCCCTGTTGGTCAAAGCCTATATGGCTAACTTTGATGTCAGAAGAATCTTGATAGACCAGGGGAGCTCGACGGATATCATGTTCCACGAGTTGTTTAAAACCTTGAAATCGCCGTAAAAGATCTCAGACTGCATCTGGTCTGATCTGACTGGTTTCAACGGTTCGAAAACAAAGCCGCTGGGCTATGTGGAATTGATGGTGACTTTTGGAGAACAACCAATCTCCAAAACTGTGAAGGTCCAATTTATCGTATTACCATGCAAGTCAGTTTACAACTGCATCGTCGGACGCCCGACGCTGGGTGAGCTCGGAGCTGTGACCTCGACAGTTCACCTGAAAATGCGCTTTCATGATGACGAAGAGAAAGTCGTCACCATCGAAGCCGACCAAGAGGCTGCGAGGAGATGCTATGTCTTATCTTTGAAGGCCAAAGAGCCAAGAGAGGAGAAGCAACCTCCGTCAACTAAGAAACCTGATCCTGCAAAGGCTACTGCAGATGTCAATCTCACCGATTTCGACGCCAGGATTGAGCTCGAAGATGAAATACAGGAAGACGACCCCCTAGCCCGCGAGCTCCAGCAAAATATTAAAAGACCAGTACCTGATGGAGAATTCATCCGAGTTCAGCTAGGAGAAGACCCTGAGAAGACAGTGAAGCTTGGTGCTAACCTCCGTGAACAGGTAAGATTGCAACTGACAGAGTGCCTGAAGTCCAATGCAGACCTCTTCGCTTGGACTGCTGCTGACATGCCAGGTATCTCTCCTGACATTGCTTGCCACCAACTCGCTCTCGACCCCAAGGCTCGCTGGGTGGCTCAGAGACGCCGTAAGCAAGCTCCTGAAAAAGCTGAAGCCGCTGCCAAAGCTGTTGAAGACCTGATTAAGGCTGAATTCATTAGGGAGGTCAAATATACTACTTGGCTTTCTAATGTTGTATTGGTTAAGAAATCTAATGGAAAGTGGCGCATGTGTGTTGATTACACCGATCTTAACAAGGCGTGTCCCAAAGACGCCTACCCCATCCCTAATATCGACAAACTTGTCGATAATTCCTCCGGTTTTCAATTATTGTCTTTCATGGATGCATACCTGGTTACAACCAGATTCGATGCACCTGCCGATCAAGAAAAACCGTGTTCATGACGGACAAAGGCAATTACTTTGCTATAACGTAATGCCTTTTGGCCTCAAGAACGCCGGAGCGACATATCGCCGCATGATGAATAAAGTCTTTGCCAACCAGATCGGTAGAATCTTTGGAGGTATATATGGATGATATGATAGTAAAAACAACGAAAGAAGTCGACCACGCCGTCGATCTTAGAGAAGTCTTTGTGAAGCACGAAGATATAATATGAGGCTCAATCCCGAAAAGTGCACTTTCGAGTACGAGCCGGGAAATTTCTAGGTTTTTACCTAACCGAGAGGGAATCGAGGCCAACCCCGATAAATGTCGTCTTTGTCCGCAGAGATCGGCGGCCATCATCAAAGAAAAACATTCAAGACTCACCTGGAATGCTCGCCTCCTCGACGAGGTTTATCTCAAAGTCTGCAGAACATGCGTTGCCTTTCTTCCGCCGCTCGAAGGAAATTCAGTTCGAATGGTCCCGAGTGCGAAGAAGCCTTAACACGTAAAAGCATATCGCCTCAACCGCCGATCTTGACGAGGCTGTCCCCAGGAGGTCCTTTATCTCTACTTGGCGATGTCGAATGAAGCTCGAGTGCCGTCCTCATTCGCGAAAGCGGATGAGGGCGAAACCGCCTACTTTGTAAGCAAAGCACTTCAAGGCCAGTGAGATACCGTAAAATCGAGAAAGTCGCGCTCGCGCGATAGTCGCAGCTCGGCGGCGAGACAATACTTCTTGGCACATCCCATAGTGGTTCGAACTGACCAACCAATCAAACAGATCCTACACAGGCCTGACCTGGCAGGGCATATGATCAAGTGGTCGGTTGAGTTGTCCGAATTCGGAGTTACTTTCGAGGCGAGACAAGCTATCAAAGCCCAGTGCGTGGCAGATTTCATTGTCGAGATGACTCCTGGGGCTACAGAACCTTGTTCCAGATGGACGGTCCATGTCGACGGATCGTCGAACTCGAAACCGCTGGCGGCGGGTTGTTGCTCGAAAACGGCGATGGGTGATCGTCGAAGTTTTCATTGGGATTCTCCTTTCCCACCTCCAACAACCAGGCAGAGTACGAAGCATGCTTAGCGGCCTCACACCGCTCGAGACTTCCGGTCTTTGAAGAGGTAAAACTTCGGAAGCGATTCTCGCCAGTTGTATCCCAGATTAGTGGAGAATACCAGGCTAAAGATCCACTTCTTCAAAAATACCTCTCCCTGGTTAAGAAGAAAATGAGCGATTTCTCCTCAGTTGAGATCGTACACGTTCCGAGAGAACAAAACGCCAGAGTTGACATTCTGTCCAAGCTTGCCAGCACGAGAAGCTCTGGGAACAATAGATCGGTGATACAAGAAACGCTGGCCAAGCCTAGCATTACTTCAGTGGTTGATACCACTTATGACGAAGTACTGAGAAAACTTCCGAAATTCTGCTTTGCAATTTCCCAGGCAAGTGTCGATGATTTGCCCGGTGAGCCCGACAGTTAGATGACACCGATTCAAGAGTTTATTCAACTTGGCCAACTCCCTGATGATGAAAAGGAGGCCACCAAAATCCGAAAGAAAGCATCTTCGTACTCCATGATCGACGGTATCTTATACCGAAGAGGGTTTTCCACCCCCTGTTGAAATGCCTCGACGATACCCGAGCACAATATGCACTTGCTGAAGTGCATGAAGGCATATGTGGGCAACACCTTGGAGGACATTCCTTGGCAAAGAAAATCCTCCGAGCAGGATATTATTGGCCAACTCTGAACGCGGACACGAGATCGTTCGTGAAGAAATGTGACAAATGCCAGAGACATGGAGATCTACACTTGGCTCCTCCTACAGAGTTAACATCCCTGACATCGCCATGGCCCTTCGCCTGGTGGGGGATTGATATAATTGGTCCTTTTCCAATGGCCCCCGGACAGGTGAAGTACCTGGCCGTCGCAGTGGATTACTTTACCAAGTGGGTTGAGGCAGAGCCCCTGGCAAAGATAACTGCAAAGAACTTGATTAAGTTCTTCAAAAGATATATTCTGACAAGGTTCGGGATTCCCAAGGTGGTCGTCACTGACAACGGAACACAATTCGCAGATCGCGGATTCCGAAAGACCTTGGAAGACCTCGACATCAAACAGCACTTCACCTCTGTAGAATACCCGGACAAGCGGTCAAGGTGAGGCGGGAAATAGGGTTATTTTACGAGGTTTGAAACGAAGATTAGATAAGGCCAAGGGCAACTGGGCAGAAGACCTTCCCCGAGTGCTCTGGGCGTATCGGACTACTCCACATTCAACGACAGGAGAATCCCCTTTTCGCCTCACATACGGATCGAGGCCGTTATTCTGTCGAGATTGGGAACTTAGTTGGAGAACCGCATCCCCGCAGTAGCATTGACAACCGCCGAGCCTCACGAGAAGAACTCGACCTCCTCGACGACGCAGAGAGCTTGCGGCTCACGAGGTCGTAGTGAAATAGAAAATCGCAGCAAGATACAACCGAAGTGTTGTGCCCAGGGAATTCATGCCTGGGGATCTCGTTCTTCGATGAGCTGATGTTGGCCTGAAGAACGCCCCATAAGGGAAACTTACACCCAATTGGGAAGGCCCGTACAGAATCGTCGTAAAGACTGGTACCGGCGCCTACACCCTCGAGACACTACAAGGACAGCAAATTCCAAGAACTTGGAACGCAGCAAAGATGAAGAAGTATTATAGTTGAAACAAATGTGTCCGAAACATACAAATGTGAAGCAATAAAGTATGGTTGAAGAAATACGCAACCAGCATTTACTCATTTACTGTCACCCAAAGCCTTGTGCCTTGCACAAGCACCGCTGATCGAGCCTCGTGCCGAGACCGCGTGCACGAACTCGTGATAAAGCCTTGTGCCTTGCACAAGCACCCGTGATCAAGCCTCGTGCCGAGACCGCATGCACGAGCTCGTGATAAAGCCTTGTGCCTTGCACAAGCACCCGTGATCGAGCCCCGTGCCGAGAACGCGAGCACGACCTCGTGATAAAGCCTTGTGCCTTGCACAAGCACATCAAGCCTCGTGTCGAGAACGGCCTCAGCAGAGGTGGAACACGAAGGTCCCGAACGAATGACAAGTAAGCTAAAGAAGTATGATTCTCTTGAACAAAAAGAAATTATCATTATGAACAAATTATTCTTTACAAGTTACAAAGAAAAAGCAGAATAAAACCCTAAGACTTGGGAGGCACAGCCGCCCCCGAAGTCGACAGAACTGCCTCAACAGAGGTGGAAGGAGGAGGAACATCAGAAGCCTGAGGAGAACCTCTTTGGTCTCAGCATCCACGACCTTGTCGCCCTCGACGACAGCATCGGGGTTCATTCCTGCAGTGTTGAATACAAGACCAGGATTAAGAAATCGAATCTGAGCAACATCGTTGGTGAACAAATCGTCGCCAGCCTTCAAGAACATCTCCACAATCGATTTCTTCTCCTCCTCCAACTTTGTAACCTTCTCAGTCAGCGAAGGGATCTGTTGATTGTCTTTAGTAAGGAGCTCGACCTCCGAGCTCAACCCTTCAACCTTGCGTTGATACTCGAGAGCCTCCAGCTTCATACTTTCTTCCAATTTCTGGAAGTCCTGAATCTTTTGTGAGAGCTGGGCACGCTCCTCGACCAACTTATTCTTCTCAGAGGAGAGTGTCTTGACATGCTCAGACAGCCTTGTCACTTCGCCTTTGACGTTGAGGGTCTCCTTCTGGGCTGACTTCAATTGATCTTCGAGAGATTTGATCTTCGTCTCAAAAGACCGAATCTTCTCGTCAGACTTAGACTTACTTTTGCGAAGTGTGGCAAGCTCAGCCTCCATTTGCTCGAACCGGCGTATTACGGCGAATGTTGGCAAGCTCGACCTCGGATGTCTGTTCTTCTCGAACATCCACTTTGAGATCACCACGTGGCGCATCACGGATGTCGTGGTCTCATAAAATTTGTCCGCTTTGGCGCTCTGCGAGGAGCTCGTTGAAAGCTTCATCAGAGGGTGGAACCAATCTGCTGACTTGGTCCACATCCAACACTTGGGTACTGGACCATACTGGTGGAACCTCGCCAGGAGACTCCACGACCTCCTTACCCTTTCTCGGTTTCCCACCCGCTTTGATTGTCAGCGAGGGAGCCGATGTCTTGGGCGGAGGAGGAGGCTTCCTCGATTTCTTAGCAGCAGGTTCCTCTTGGATCTGAACTGAAGGTCGCTTACTCCCCTGAGAAGCTCCTTCAACTTCCTTGGTGGTTTGGATCTTGGCGGGGACTCCTTGAGCCCGACTCGACGCGACCTCAGGGCCGACACCCTGAACAGGGGAAGCCGGAGGAGGGGTTTGAATAGGGGTAGACTGGCTCGAACCCTCTCCAACTACCGGAGAAGGAGCCTTCTCCGCTTGCATCTTTTTCCTCATGCTCGACAGGAATGCAGAGGTGGCCATCGAATCTGCAAGAAAACAATGAGTTAGAACGATAAAAGGGAACTGAAATCGAGTAGCTTCTCGTGCAAAGTTACCTAAACACGCATTGGCAGTCTCTTGAGAATTGCATTTGAGAAGACGCCGAGTGTAGACGTAGCCTATTTCAGTGACTAGTTCCCCCTTTTTATTCGTATACTGCCGTTTTTTGAGTCCGGCCACAAGTTTACGAATTTGCCTGAGACTGTAGCGAGCATTTTCCTCGAGATCCTCAACTTTAAACGAGAATCCACTCTTCTCATATTGAAAATGCTTGTCGTTCCAGCACAATGGGAATCTCTCGTGCCAGTCGGTCACTACCTGCCCCTTTTCGTCGAGTGCTTCCACTGGCACACAGACGTTCTCCAGAGCAGCTGAACTGATGGCCTCAACGAGGAAATACCTCGACTTGAATCCGCGATGAGACTCCGCGAACAGCTCGAACACTTTCCCATTTTGCTTCAAGGAGACCCATCCTTGACGTTTCTGGGGGTCAGCGTTCGTCCACAACGGAGAGAAGATCGCGAAAAAGGTTTCGAGGAGGAGGTCGACACCAAGATAAGCACACATAATTTGAAAACCCCTGATAAACGCCCACGCGTTTGGATGAAGTTGTGAGGGGGCAAGCTCCAGATACTGCAAAATTGAGACTTCAAAATCCGAAAAGGGCAACCGGAAACCCATTTCTTTGAAAAGAACCTCATACATAAACATCACTATCAGGTCCAATTGCGAACAAATTCGATCATCGATGTGAGGACGACGTATTTTCCAGTTCTCGAACTTGCGGACTCCATCCGCGATGTCCATGGAATCCAACATTAAAGAAAAATTCTCGGCGATGAGAAAGCGAGCGAGTGCCGAGAGCATCCAATGCCCCGCATTGGAAATCATCTACAGTTGGGGGCATGATGAGGTCGTCCCTCTGAAGTAATTTCTTCCCCATCTTCGACCTCGACAAAGCACTGTCATGAAAAAAAGGTCGGTGTTTATCTATCTCTACTAACCACCTTTCTACCTCCCTCTCCCTGAAGGCCGTCCGAAGCGTCTTCTCTAAGTTTGCGTAAAGATTTTCGAGTTCGGACCAGGGTCTCTGAGGACACTTTCTTACCTTCATAATCTCCTACGAAGAGCCCTGGGAAATAGACTACGGGGAAGAACTTTCCTCCCGTAATTCACCGAAACGACACTACCATCCGGTGATGAGAAACCGTTTCCGCATCACCGTCATTTGGTCCCCCAGAAGGGCCATTCGAGGAAGACGAACTAGAAAAACCAGATAACGAACTAGAAAAACCAGATATGGAAGAAGACGAGGAGGAATCCCTCAAAATAGCCCTAATATTGCTACCCATTAAGAAACTACGAAAGAACAGATAAGAAGGGAGGGAATTTACCTGAAACAATGAAATTTGCGGAGGAATTCCCTGGGAATGAAACGCGAACAACCACGAACGTTCAGAAACGAACCACCGGAGAAAATCAACCAACCAGACACTCGAAGATCGCCGGAGAAGGAAGAGGAAAGAAGACAAACACTTCTCAAGAATTGGGAAAGATATTGCAGAAACGAAGGAAACAAAAGGGAAGAGCGCAATGAATATTTATAGCCCTAGCTGCAGTTGGAGCGGCGTGCCCTTTCCTCTTCCCCGCCGTTGATCTGATCCGGGTGATGTGACATCCCCTCTCCCCATGCCGTTGATCAACGACACGTTGCACTCTTACTAAAGAAGCAATCATCACGCCTCGAAACAATGCGTCTCCCCGAATCCCAAAGGCGGCTGACGGAACATTTTTGAAATTTGAAATTAACCCTCAGCGCTAGGGTTGAGAACATTTCAACTCTCTTTTCGCAGCGGCCGATGACATTTGCACTTCCTACGAACAAGGGCGTCAAGCGTCGACATCAACGAACCTCGACAACAAGGCACCACCTCGACATTCGAGCTAGCGACTTGGGGGCAATCAGTTCGGATCGGGCCGAGGCCCGATCCCACGATTCACGCCAGGCCCATTTCGCGTTCAGCTCCTCCGCTTGCCTCGAGACCATGTCGACTTGGCCGATCCAGCGGCCTCGCGATTCCACCCCCTCCTCACAGTGGTAACGATCTGACGGCGGTGCCGGATCCCACAGGCGGTTATTCCTCAATAACCGTCCTCAACTCGTATAAAAGGAGGATCACCTCAAACGATCCAGGTAATCGTTCATTTCCACCTCTTCACTCACCTCTTACACACGCTGACTTGAGCGTCGGAGTGTTTGCAGGTACACCACCACCGCACGCCATCGCCATCCGTCGTGAACGCCGCCGTGCTGCTTCTCTCCGGTCGTCCTCTGAAGTTCTGTTCAGAACAGGATTCAATCACAATAATGCATAAACTTAATTAGAAATATTCTTGGAAATATTTTTCCATAAAAGACATTGAAGTCTTTTATGTCTTTGGTGCAACGTACATGCATCTTGAATCACCATAAAAGACATTGAAGTATTTTATTCCTCTGTTGCAACGTACATGCACCACTTCGATTTCGATCATATGAATATATTGAAGTGTTTCATTCCTTTTAATGTTGCACTATAGACAGTGTGTTGTTTGTAGTGGTTTTATTGCTTTTACTAATAAAGCCATTCTAATAAAAGACATTGTCCAGAACTTCAATATCATAAAACATCCATAGTGCATTTCATTTTCCAGAAGCACTATTGCGTTGCTAACTTGAATAATCATCATTTCTATTCAACCCTTTGATTCTCAAATCAATAGTTGTGCACACTATAACAATTATTCAATTCTACTGCAAATTCTATAAACCAATAATTTTCGTTTGACTAGTATTTACAAGGGGAGAAATTCTATTTGAAGAAAATATTACTTCGAAATATTTCTCCATTTTTGTCACTTCAGGAGCATATTTGAGAGACATAAGATTTTCTCTCACTTTCATTTATTTCAAAATATATTAAGATCAAATAGATCTTTTAAATTTTAATCACAGTTCAAAGACATTGTTCTTCAGGAACTATACCATAAATCTTCATATAAGTTATTACCAAGAATAATAATTGGTTTTGTGTAACTAATCCTTCGGGGATTGTTAAATAATAATTTCTTCCAGAAATTAACACGAGTAACAAAAAAAATCAATTAAAGGTTTAGTTCTTCAGGAACTAACCATGCTACAAATTCTTCTGATAAATCATTGTTTTGTGCAATCCTACAGGGATGCTCGAATAGTAATTTCTTCTAAAAATTATCAAGATTAGTAACATATTCAATAAAAGAATAAAATGATAATTGTGTTGGTTAAACAAAATTGATCATAAAATTTCTATGGATGAAACATGAAAAGGTTTTCATACTAAAAATAACATGAAAAATAAGACAATAAGAAATGATATGATCGCCCAAAGAGAAGAAACAAAAAACCTTTCATTACAATCTCCAAACTGATGAAGTCATTACTCATATGATAGATTCTCGTACTATACATCATCCTTTCCCATAATAATATCCTCAAAGCTTTAGATTTTAATCGGTTAGAGCTTTGTGCTGATAACGTGTTATAAAATAAATAAAAAATAAGAACAAGATATTAGAAGAATAGAGACAAAAGAGAAAGTGAGAGAAGAAGAAAGACTTTGTATTATACTCTTTAAGATGCATCATTTACAATGCTACATGAGTCCTATTTATAGGACACAAGTCTTGTAACTCACAAGCTCATTAAGGGTCTCACATAATGTGACATTAACATAAACAAGTTAAGAACAATAACTTATGAGAGTGAATGTCTTTTACTCATGGGAGTTATAGAAACTAGGGAATATAGAAAGACAATGGAGATGGACATCCACACATATATTATTCATAACAATTTCTATATTAGAAACCATATCCATAGGGACACGTGTCACCCATTGCGGTTTGTGTTTCCCTCCTTTTTATTTTTTTCCTCCCTTTTTTTATAATAATAATAATAATAATAATAATATGATATTATTTTTGTATTTTTAATTTTTTTGTGTCAATTTTATTTTTTATATTTCTATTTTTTATTTTTTAAATTATTTTTTTAATTTTTGTTACTATTTTCAGATTTTTTTATTTTAAATTATACTTTGTTTTTTATTTTCGTATTTTGAAATTTTTTGTTTGTTTCTTTTATATTTTTAAATTATTTTTGATTTTTTGAATTTAATATTTTTTAGTTGCATATTTTTTCTTAATGTTTTTAAATTTTTTTACTTTTTGAAATTTGTTAATTTATATTTTTAAATGGCTACTTTTCTTTACCATCCCGACCAGAAAACATTAGATGTTGTCAGAATAATTTTATTGTCTTTAAGTCCATATCAATTTTATAAATGTCTTTATTATTTATAAATTATTATTTTTCTTTTAAGTCTCGACGGGAAAACATTACATATTGCCGCTATAATTTCATCATGTATCAAATTTAATTAATTTTTTTTGTTGTTTGGTTTTTTATTTTGTTATTATAAATGTCTTTATTATTTATAAATGATAAATGATTATTTTGCTTTTAAGTCTTAATAGGGAAATATTACATGTTGTCAGTATGATTTTATTGTCTTTGAGCAAGTATGAAAGTTTGTGAATGTCTTTATTATTTATAAATGATTACTTTACTTTTGAATCTCAGCGGGAAAATGGGAAAACATTACATATTGTCGATATAAATTATTACTTTTCTTTTGCATCTCGATGGGAAAACATTAGATGTTGTCGAAAAAATTTTATTGTTTTTGAACACATGTCAATTTTATAAATGTCTTTGATTGTTTATAAATTATTTTTTGCTTTTAAGTCTCGACGGGAAAACATTACATATTATTGTTATAATTTCATCACTATCAAATTTTATTAATTTTTTTAGTTGTTTAATTTTTTATTTTATTTTTTGTCCTTATGAATGTCTGTATTATTTATAAATGATAAATGATTATTTTGCTTTTAAGTTCTAAGGGAAAACATTGCAGATTATTTGTATAATTTCGTTGTCTTTGAGCACATATCATAGTTTACAAATATCTTTATTATTTATAAATAACTATTTTACTTTTGAATCTCGACACGAAAACGGGGAAACAATACATATTGTCGGTATTAATGATTACTTTTCTTGGTGTTGTCAGAATAATTTTATTGTATTTAAACACATATCAATTTTATAAATGTCTTTATTATTTTTAAATAATTATTTTACTTTTAAATCTCAACTGGGAAACGGGAAAATATTATATTTTGTCAATATAAATGATTGTTTTTTTAATAGACACTGTCGGTGTAATTTTATTGTCTTTGAGTACATATCAATTTTATAAATATCTTTCTGATTTATAAAAGATTATTTTGCTTTTGAGTTCTGACGGGAAACATAACATACTATCAGCATAATTTCATTGTCTTTTAACATATAACAATTTTATAAATCTCCTTATTATTTATAAGTGATTATTTTACTCTTGAGTTCCAATAGGAAAACATTATAATTTGTTTATTCTCACTCTTTTTACATATTTAGAGTACTAAAAAACTAATTATATTTGTCAAAATACAGAATATTCATTATATAAATAAGTGTATTTTAAAAATACGTAAAAACAGATAGACCTGTATATATACACAGATATCTTGCTATTTATATAAAAGAAGTTACAATTCGTGTTTTTTTGGGAGGGGGACCACGGCACCAGTGTGTCCCCCGTGGCTCCGCCTCTGGTTATAACGTATAAGAATGAGAATACTATTGAGTTTATAAATCTTTATTTGCTTATAAAAAAAGGGTAAATTAAATAACTATCACAGCAACTATCATAACTGTAATACAAATGACCCTTATTTATAGATACACAAGTTACAAATTAAGTGCTCTTCGATCTGGCGAAGTAGTAACGCAAATTCAAATCTTTAAGATATGTTACAAGCTGGCGAAAAGTCAAAAGCCCACACCATCGATGACAGTACGTATTTTACACTTCCACTTAACACAAGATAGAAAAACAAGCTTTATAATTTTATTTTATTTTTCGCGGTAAGTTTGGGGATGCTACTAAAACAAAAACATTTAAACTTGATCACACAAAACAGGGAGAAAAGAAAAGAAAAAAAAATTAAAAGAAGGGTAATGGTAGGCATGTGTGCTAATTACCCCCACGAAAATAAAAATCGAAACTATATTTTTGGGGAGAGCCTCTTCCCAAAGTTAAAAATTAACCGTTACGCTGAGAATTGACGTTATTGGGTGCTACCCCTTGCTCACTACCTGGATGCACCTTATTGCTCTTACTACCAACCTTTGGATCAGCACTCACCTCGCCTCTTCTTACTCTTTCCTCTTCCATTCTTTTCATCTTCTCCTTCTGTCTCTTCTCCAGAACATAAATTTCAGCTGAACGTGCACCAATGGAAGACATGTTATTATCTGCAATGAAAAAAAAAAAAAACTGCAGAAGTTGACTAATTATAATTAGACTGGAGTACAAGGAAAATGCTTCTGTGAAATTAGCGTTCCTAAGGTTGGAATTTATAGGAGTTGGAAGTGGAAGTGAGAGAGGGCATGTGGAACAAGCAGTTACGTTAATGTCACTAACGCTCTTGTGGTTGTGGTTTTGCTTTACAACCATTCATTGGCGCATTTATCTAATTAATTGTCATAAGAATAGAATTAATGCTGCGTTTTTTTTTTAATAAGCAAGATAATTTATTAAAAATAAAATAGACACACTTGAGCACAAGATGTGCCTAATGGTCCAAGCAAGGTCTGAATACAGATGAATAAAAAAACCAGAAGCAGCATGGTTTTAACCACATATACCAGCCTAACTAACAATTAATAACTACATCAGAGAAGAAAATTAGTTTGTCCCCGTCAAGCCAAGATAGCGACTGCAATAAAAACATCATAAACAACAGCTGCCCAACGACTATATATATATATATATATATATATATATATATATATATATATATATATATATATATATATATATATATATATATATATATATATCTCATGCATGTTGCATGTATGCCCAACGAATATATAAACAATTTTTAACTCTAAGGGTTGGTCTAATGGAACATGATAGTGTCTTATATCTAACAGGTTGCATGTTCGAATCCTTATTAATTC
Organism: Calophaca sinica; assembly: GCA_037113605.1. Lineage (NCBI taxonomy): Eukaryota > Viridiplantae > Streptophyta > Magnoliopsida > Fabales > Fabaceae > Calophaca > Calophaca sinica. Next base: position 45,534,322 of record CM073735.1, read on the forward strand.
TTTTGAGGTGGGATAAATACAAATTCTTTTGTAAGCACTCCCAGAGAAGTCTGAAGGTATTTCTTGTCTTGGACCAAAGCACTATCCTCTCATCCAATTTTTTTTTATCAAACAAATTATAAACAATGTTTTATTGTCTGCCAATAAAAAATAATGCCATGTTGTCTCATCATGCCTTGCATTGAAATTATAATTTGGTGTGTGCACCATTTTTTTTTTTTTTGATAATAGTCTCCACCATCTTTAATTATGTTTTATCTAGCTCTTCTTAATGTAAGATGGGTAGTGGTTTGTACTCACTTTGGAGCAGGGAGGAAGTGGGGATGTTAAATATAAAATGACGGAAGTGGGCTTCATAGTTAAAGTAGCTAGTGTGCTATCTCAACAGAAACCATTATTTCCGCGAAGATGACAAGTCAGCTTGATTGATTGAGTGGGAGGAGTTGGAGGCTTCACAATTGGATTTTTTTTTTTGTGTGTGTGTATTACAATTGGACATATATTGCTTGCTGCTGACTGCTCAATAAATTACTGAAATAACTTATACTGTAAATGCAAACGCCATGAGATTGAAGTGTTTAATGTAATCACCTAAGATGGGTCTCTCTCTAATTGTGAGTGTGTGTATGGCTCGGGTCTATCAATTCTAATTTCTAAGAATGAGTCTTTTGAATTATTCAATATTTAATAGTTTTCCATAAAATATTAATCTAACAAAACCTACTGTTAAATTATATGGTATTGAGATGATGACTATATACATCAAATTTTTAATAAATCAGACATTCAATGAGTCAGTATTTACTTCAATTTCAAAATGTATTGTACAATAAAATAAAATTGATGATTATTAATCAGTTTTTAAACAGTCACATCCAACTATATAGATGTTTATTGAGATATTTAGAAAGTACTATAAAAAAAATAACATCATGGTAAAATCTGATTGAATAATGAAGTAAATAAGTTTTACACTCTAACTCAATAAACTTATTGAAAGAAAATATTGTTGAACTTTCGTGTTTACATGAAGAAGAACAAGAGACTCTAAAATAATATTATTTTTAATCATTGAATAGGATTTGGTGATCTTAAATGGTTAAGCACTAACCCCTATTTATAGGGATACAAGATTCCTACTCATAAGGATAATCTTATCTAGCTATAGACACTTTTATTTAAATTAAAAGAGATAAACTAATCTATAAAATAAGATAAACTCATATACTCTAATATGCCCCCTTAAGCTAAAGTTTATTAAGCTTTAAGCTTGTTACAAATATACCCTTTGAACGAGATAACATAACAACCAATGACTTGAGCGAGGTACATGTTCCTAGAAGTCTTCAATCTTCGATCTTCTTCCGGCATCACCATAGCACTTGCCCCAAAATAGTCATGAACCCAAATTTTGGGAACAATCATCATATGGAAAAATAAGGCAAAAGCTTAACCATTAAGCAGAAGCAACAACTCAAGGTTAACCACTTAACAGAAGCAAATATGCTTGACCATTATATAAGGCAGAAGCTACCAACTGAAAGGAGAAGAGCAACGGGGCAACGAAACACCATCAGAAACGAAGGAAGAGCAATGGTAAAGGAGCACCATCTAAACGGGATTCATAGAGATGACGAGTTGGACACGACCGACAGTGCAAAAAAAAAATGACGAGACTCCTAGATAATTTGGGTTTTTAAAGGGAACTCGGTAGCAGAATAGTGATGAGACAGATCACAGAGCATAATGGTTGAGCCTTAACACCAAACAAAGAGCGTACAAGAAAGTTTGATACATCACAAAATTTTCCCCATACAAATTAGCGTAATGATTTTGCATAAGCCATGATGCTACCTAAGCTCCTGAATTGAAACAATTGACGACATTGAAAAACCAGTTGTCACACTAGATTTTGTTGGACCGTAACTAGCTGTCTAATTAGAACAAAAAGCCTATAGCCGGGTAAGGACATGATAACTTTTGGTTTGATAGTTACCACTGTGCCATAAATCATTGGACTTGCTCACCTCAATGCCTTAACACTACGCCAAATCCGGTAATCTGCGGTGGTTAAAATGGTAATTTGCGACGGTTAAAACCGCCGCTAAATGCCACCTACGGCGGGTCCCAAACCGCTGTAGTTACCACTGCCGCGAGGTCATTCCGCGGCGGTTAAAGGCAACCGCTGGAATAACCGCCGTCCAGGTAACCAGCGGCGGTTTGTGCGGCGGTTTCCGTTTTGCGGCGGTTGGCACGACGGGTTTTAGACGCCGCAAAACACTTAAGCCTGTAACGTATTAAATCTACACTGTGGTGGTTGTGTGCCATTTTGCGGCGCAATTGCTAAGGTTTTTTTTTTGGATGTGGATTTTTTTTGGGCTTAAATTGGCAACTTTTTTTTTGTACGTGTGACTATGCTTTTTTTCTTTTTAAATTTTAGCCACCACAATTATTTTCACCATCGTAACAATTAATGTTTCACTTATTTTTTAATCAATTTCTATCCAAACTTATTCAAAAAACAATAAAATTTGAACACTCAACAAAAATTATGTAACATAAAAATGCTAAATTTGATAAGAACTAATTGAATTCTGTAAACATAAAAATACATAAATAATAGTCGTATAAATGTTCATTCATTCATAATTTTAAAGTAAAATAACATAACAAAAAAGCAAAATGATAGAGTTTGAAAGTACGGTTGTCTGAAATTTAAGACAAAGTAGTAGTTAATAACAAATCCTAAAACAGAACTAAGCAGATGATGGTCCACGACGTTGGGGTTCATGACTGGCAGAAGATGAGGGTCTTGCTTCCGCAGGTGATCCTAAATCTGCAACCTGAAATTAGATAAAACAAAAAGTAACCATGAGAATTTGTTTTTTAAAACAAGGTATTGAACAAACTCAAAACAACATATAACTCAAAAGTAACCATATAACTGGGTATCGAAGGGCCATATTTAATACCCAAATTTATTATATTCTATAGGCACAGAGAGGACACCATTTTCTGTAGGTATGTAACCCATAAAACTTGATAGTTGGGACATGAGAAGCCCCTAAAGCTAAATGTTGCAAACCTGTACTGAAATTTTTGTTCCAAATTAGTCCAAGTTAGCATATTCAGATCATCTAGCAAATATTGAAAGTTTACAATTATAGAAGCATCAGTAAATTATAATATAATTATTCACAAACAGGATAATTTGGTTTTTTATATTTTTCCTCTTCTTTTATTCTTGACCATTAGTGTATCTTTTCAAACTTAGATTGGTGTGTGGCATTGCTAACTTGAACTTTTGCAGGAAAGAAACACACAAAAAATAAAAATAAAAATAAACTTACATGATTTCTTACCAACTCAAGTTCTTATTGTTTTTCCTTAGTTATTTTGTCATGAAAATCCTTGTAATTCCTAGTTGCATATGTATATGTCAAAAACTTGCCCTCGCATGAATCAGATCCACCAAATAACTGTTTTGCAACGAGCATGGATTTTGGAAAGTCTGACCAAGCACTCAATTCAAAGCATCGTGACTTCGACCTAAACATTCCATACTTGGAGGACTTGAATTCGAATGATGAAAGCCAGATTTCACCTCTCATTCAGAACAACACTCAGAGCATTCAAGTAAGTCCTAGTAATTAATTTCACGTACATAGTAGAAGTACACATGCACCTAATGTAATTTCATATATATTCTAAAAATGAACAAAACTAGTGTAAGGATGATTTAATTCAAGAAAACGAATGATCGTGTTATTCTTATTGATCGCAAGTATTAACACCTAAACTACTCATAATTAATACCATTTGTGAATAGGAGATGAACATAACTGCTGCAAATGACGAGAACAATCAAGTTTATCTAGATGGTTCAATTTTTCTTGCAAACTCTTTCACTAGAGTTTCTGATGATGATGCAAGGCAGGTTCAATAATTTTAAAAGCAGAAAAACTAAACATGGTTTGAGTATACAAGATACAAAAGGACAACATGAAATCAAATAAAATGAGGAAAGCAACATGACAGTAATCTGCAGCTCCATAGAAAGCTGCTGCCAAATAATATTTAGCTCCATAGAAAAACAGTTCTCAGTGATTGTACTTATTGGTCAATGCAACAGTGAAATGTATTCAGAAACAGGCACTTCACAACACACACAGGATGGAATTTGAAAAAAGTACAAAATATAGATGAACTTTGAAAAATATAAAGGTCTGCATAAGATAAGCCATCTGTGTACAAAATCATAGATTAAGCAAGACATAACAAATTCCATAGTTTTTCACCAAAGACAAATATAAAGCCACAATTATAGAAATACTCTTACCTGGTTAAATCTAGTTGGCAATTGACCACCAAAGGTCTGCATAAGATAAGCCATTTGTTCCTCTAAAGTTTTAACTTTTGCTACTTCTCCCTCTAAAACTTGAACTCTTGCATTACTTGCTTCTAACTCCAATTTTAGCCTATCATATTCAGCAGATGTGACAGAAGATGGCATGGTTGAGCTCCCGCTATGGGAATCAGATGATAAGTATTGAGAGGGCACAGGACCAAATCCCATGCCTTGTACACGCCCAGGGTGCTCTTTCCCAAATACTTTAGTATAAACATCATCTCCTGAAGACATCCCATCTGCTATGTTGAGTTGATCCTACATGCAAATTAACCAACATATAATTAGGCACACAAAGCCGCACAGGTCATTTTAAAGATGGAACATGAAAGAGACATCAAAACACTCAACACAAAAAAGAACAATAATTCAACAAAACAACCAGACAGAATAGGATGTAAATTATTTGCAGTTTTAGATTCTTTTGAAAGTACCAGAGTTGCTAACTGGTCTAATTTTTACCCATATAATGATTCTGAAATTTGATGGATGAACAATTTCAGCATATATAGACTTTTTTGTCACCGACACCGTCATGAGAGTCTCAGGAATTTGGAGTAAAAAGGACAAGACCAACTCAAGTGTTATGTCATCTTTTCAAATGATTTTTATTCAGTGTTCATTGTATTAAATAACAAACAAACAGAAAGAAAGAAAGAAATTTGTGGTGTACCTAACAGTTTTAGAATCTAGATAGAAGTTTTATCAGATTGTGTATCAATAGATTGCTTGTATGTTTCTTGATCCAGATTCCCTCTTCCATTTTGATTGTATCATAACTTTATTGATTTTGCTATATCAGAAGAAGGAAAAATACATTGAGTTAAGAATTTCAATAAACTTATTTTCAATAAACTCATTAGCAAGTTTACAGCATGTGTATACTATCAAGTTGCCAAAAAATTCAGTCTTGCACAGAAGAGGCAAACGCATTGATGTGAGGTTTCTTCTACTTCGTGATCTCTCTATGGAAGGAGCTGTGAAACTAGTTAGTACTTAAATGCAGAAGTGATGTGTTTTAACTAAATCCTTGAAGGCTGAATCTTTAATGAAGTTTAGGACATTTAGCAGAAAACACATCAAGGTGAAGACGTAGTAGAAAAATACAAGAATGCAAATTATACTTACACTTTTTTGTTTAGCCTCATCATTCACAAAACTTCCATCTTTTTTGGTGTGTGCAACAAAATACATCTCTGCTCTACTATAACTTCGCCCAGTTTGGATTTCCTAACATTTTATATCAATTTTGTAAAATCAAAGAGGATTAAATTTAGATTATAGAATTGAAAAATATTAAAAGAATAAATATAGGATACCAGTTCACGTCTTTTCCTTGCAATTGTTTTAGAGCCAAGTGTATGCGGAATTGTCTGCTTCTGTCTGTTAGCTATATTTTTTTCAGAAATATCCTGCATTATTAAGAAACAAAGTTAGTAAACAATAAATTTTATTAAAATATGACATATCGCATCTTACCATAGTTTTTTCACTCAAACGGTAGTTCAGAAAAGCTGCCCATTGCTCTCTACGGATGCCATCTGGACGTGACTCAAGATTTTCTTCCCAGTTAAGAGTATGATCATAAAATTCAGCAAACAAACGCACTCGAGTGTCCTTCCATTTCTTTCCTATATTTTGTACTATGTACTTCTTGCGACTTTCACCGACTTGAAATACTTTCTTCAAAAGACAAATTAAGTTTTAGTAAACAAGATCAACAAAAAATGAATATTATATAATTATGGTTCATACCTTTACAGTTTTGTCCCATACATTATCCTTCACTTTTGATGGAACATCTGGCCACCTGTGGTAACTAATAGGGAAAATCCTATAATTAGCCGCAATAGATCCTAAAAACCCCCTAATAGGCCACCAGCCTCTCCAATTGGTTGACCCTCTTCGTTCCAATCTAGAATCACTTTCTTCTCACCAGAAAACGCAAACAAGTCCTGAACTCGTAGGCGTTCTTCTTTAGGTACTCCATCCCCATCTAAATACCAAATAAATGAAATAATTAGAGTCTCAAAAAATATAATTCATTAAAAACTAATAATAACTTTAGGATGATAAATTCATTAAATAAAAGTGGATTGCATACTAGTCAAATTAATTGTCCAATATTTATTGGACTTTCTCTTAAAAGTGGCTTCAGAACTTTGGTCTTCAACTTGAGTTTCTTGGAGGTTCTGGCCTTCAGCTTGAGGGTCTTGGGGGTTTTGGACTTCAATATGTCCTATAGGCTCACTCTGTGGTGATCCATGGGGTGGACTTTGACTCATGCTTGAAGCATTGCCTTCAATTTTAGTTGGTGTAGACTGAGTCCTGGAAACAAACCTCTTTGTCCTAGGCATTGCTACAAAACCAAATTTAGATGGACAAGGATAAGATTTAATATAAATAATGAAAAAATAACATAACAGATAATTTTTTAGATGTATAATGCAAAAGAACAACACATAACTAGCAAGACAAATGAACAAATCAAAATTAGTGAACACAAATAATCATACAATATAACAAACAAAATAATGACAAGAAATTAATTTACCCACGCTTGTCACATAACCATATTGTCATTACAATCATCATTTTCATTAATGGTTGAAGTTGGAGGATCATCATCTATAGCAGCTCTTGCTAATTGCATATATGTTGTATCATCGGGAAAAATTTGTTCCAAGTTTTGTGAAGGATGATACACCTCGCTAGACACCATTATCTCTTCATCTACTTCACCCATGTCATATAAGTCTCTTGGCTTCAAATGAATAGGTATGCTCCAACCCTTTTCGTTCTCATCATCTATATAATAAACCATTTGGGCTTCAGATGTTTTAATGTATGGCTCATCATCTTCATGTTCACCAGTATGTATTAGTCTCGTAAAGTTGACTAAGGTAAAACCCATATGATCTTTTTTCATGCCTCTAGTAGTAGTGGTATTAGCCCATTGACATTTAAATAAAGGAACTGTGAATACACCATTATAGCTAAGCTCAATGATGTCTATTAATTTCCCATAGTAAGGTACCCCTCCAAACCTCATTTGGGTATCACTATTACTTGAGTAACTTCTGGTGCCACATGTACCGAAAACCCCACTATTTTGAGTTTTTAACCCTTCATCTCCTGCCAAGGTCCGAAATTTATGTCCGTTAAGATTATATGCGGTGAATCTTCTAGCCTTTTCTATAGGACCACTAGCGAGACATATAAGAACATCTTTATCTGGTTCAGTAAGATTGTTCAAATCTTTAAAAATCTGAAATTAGAATTTTGTAGTGTCAGTGGCATGCATATTACCAATATACATGCTACATGCATGTGGCATAAAGTAATGTTTTACTTACACGATTAGAGAACCAACTAGCAAACTCTATGTGAACCTTTTTGTCTATCTCAGTAGCACTCCTTGTATGATTCCTTAATTGTCTCCGCACAACATCTCTAAATTCCCTATATATATTTAAGTTAATAGACGTACAAAAAAATAACTTAGGTAATCAATTTTGAGAAGTACTTACTGGAGATAGCGATCGACTACAGGGCAATTAGTTAGCACATGTCTGTGAGCTTGTAACTTTTCAGTGGATGTAAGAGTGAAGTATGAAGAACCACCAACAGGTTTTCCTACTTGCGGAAACAATTCAGCTTCTCGTGTTTAAAGTTGTATATCATTAGGTTCATCATCTACACGACGAGGCCGATTCCATCTTGTCTCAATATTATCTAGATATCTTGAACAAAATGTTAAGATCTCTTGCATTAGATATCCTTCTGCTATAGAGCCTTCTGGTCGTGCCTTGTTACGTACATAGGATTTTAATAATCCTAAGTACCTATTAAATCATAACAAATAATTTTTTATTAATAACCATTCAAGTCATTAATTATTTTAAAATTGTAGGAAAATTACCTCTCAATAGGATACATCCATCGATAATGTACAGGACCTCCAAGCTTAACTTCTTCGACAAGGTGAACAATTAAATGAACCATAACAGTGAAGAATGACGGGCGAAATAACATTTTCATGTGACATAAAGTGAGCACAACATCATGTTGCATTTTGTCTAAATCTAAAGTACTCAACACTTTACCACATAATTGTTTGAAGAATGAGCACAACTCATTTAAAACAGCCGATACTTCTTTAGGCAATCCTACTCGCATGGCCAATGGTAGAAATTGCTCCATTAGTACATGACAATCATGACTTTTTAGCATCCCATTCATTCGAAGATTTTCTATATCAATGCACCTTGAAAAGTCGCTTGAATAACCATCTGGCACAACAATATTCTTTAAAGTTGTTAAAAAAGACTTTTTTCCTTGTTTAGTCATTGTATAAATAGCTAACGGATACTTTCCATTTTCATCTGGCCAAAGGTCATGCCTAAAGCCCATTGCTTGGAGGTCTCTCCGAGCAAAGATATGATCTTTTGACTTTGCACCATCATTCAGCAAAGTATAGATGATATTGTCGCACACATTCTTCTCAATATGCATAACGTCAAGGTTATGACGTAATAAATTATGCTCCCAATATGGAAGCTCAAAAAATATACTTTTCTTTTTCCATTGTTGAGTTCCATCTTGCAAGGTACGTCCACCACGTGATCTTTTTCCCCTTCCACCTATTTCTGGTGGTTTACCAAATGTGACATTGATATTCTTAACTTGTTCAAGGATTTCAGAACCAGATAACATTTTGGGTGGATTACGCACGTCTTGTTCTCCATTAAACCGAACCCTGTTCAATCTAAATGCGTATGCGTGATCAAGAAACTGACGGTGACCCATGAAACACCATTTCTTACTATGTGGCAGGTGACAAGGAATAGAGTCAAAATTACAAGTCGGGCAAGCTTGTCCTGTATATGTGTTCCATCCAGAAAGGGTTCCTAACCCAGGAAAGTCACTGATCGTCCACATCAAAGCTGCGTGCAATTTGAACATCTCTTGAGTTGAAGCATCATAAGCATCTACACCGTCATGCCATAACTCCTTCAACTCTTTGATTAAAGGCTGCATGTAAACATCTATATTATACCCAGGCATTTTTTACCAGGAATTATCGTTGAAAGGATAAATGATGTTGGCTTCATACACACCCATGGGGGGTGTTGTAAGGAATGAGAATAATTGGCCAAATGCTATAGCTTGTACTTAAATTACCAAATGGATTAAAACCATCGGTCGCTAATGCAAGACGAACATTTCTCGGATCTGATGCAAATGAGATGTTTTTTGAGTCAAATGTCTTCCAAGCTTCAGAATCTCTAGGATGTCTCATCATGCCATCATCATTATTATCCACAGCATGCCATCTCATATCTTCAGCAGTCTTTGAAGACAAAAATAATCTCTGCAAACGCGGCTTTAGTGGAAAGTAACGAAGAACTTTTGCAGGCACTTTTTTCCTACTATTTCCATCATTGGATGCTACAATGTCACCCCCTTTTGTCTTTGATTTCCATCTAGACGTGTTACATACTTTGCATGTTTGTCTGGATTCATCTTCACCCCAATACAACATACAATGATTTGGACATGCATCTATCTTTTCACAGTCCAAACCAAGCTTAGCTATAGTTTTCTTTGCCTCATAGAATGAACTTGGAATTTTTGCATGCTCAAACGCATCTTGTAGCAATTCTAAGATCATTGTCATAGCCTTATCAGTCATCCCACAAAGGCATTTGATATGATATAACTTCACTATAAAAGCAAGTTTAGAATACTTGGTGCACCCTTCATACAAAGGTTATTAATTCATAAAATTCTCTAGCTTCACGTCCTTCTTGATTTATATTTGGCGTCACTCCTTCACCTTGGGGGATGTCTTCAGTTGTATCGTTTACACAATGCCTATCAACTCCAAAAGCATCATTAATCATGTTTTGAATTGGATCTTCATCAACCACGGTGTCTTGTGCTGCATTTGCCACATTTCCACTTGTCACGTTACCAGTGTCTCCTTCGTCGGACTCCCCATGATATAACCAAAAGGTGTAACCTTTTGGAAATTGTTTACAACTTAAATGGTCATACACGACACCCCTAGTTTGGCTTTTACGAAAACCACACAAAGAACAAGGGCATTGTATTTTACCGTCGACAGCACTTTTGAAAGCAAAATCAATAAATCCCAAAACCCCTTGCTTATACTCAGGTGAATTTTGTGGCATTGTAATCCATGACTTATCCATTGCCATACAATCTTGTTTTTGAATCAAGAAATATGAAACTAATCATAAAAGAATAAACACCAAAAATGAAACAATTTCCAAAAGATTTCAATCACACAAAGACACTACCAATACCCATATTATAAACACACAAAAACTTACTGAAAATTAAAAAATGAATGTGATGGAGCACATTCTTTTCCTTGTCGCTGCAATCCCGTTAAAACATATTAAATTACTTTTAAGCCACGTGACTTAGTAGAGTAGTTAGATAATTAGTTATTTAAAATTGGAGCATCACCAGATATTTCTGCATTCATCACAATGAACAAAAGTTTAGATATAACTAATATTATTATATAGGAAACAGCCTAAACAAGAAATGGTTAACCAACTTTCAACGTCCTAAACTTTCAAGGGAGATGCAATTGAATTACACCTATTAACATAAAAAGCATAAGAGAACTAAACAGTCTTTAATTATTGTTATATAGGAAACAAGCTAAACAAGAATTTAGGAATAGAGATAATCTATTTTTTTTTAACAATAACAACCCAATTTTGATAGAATTTAGGAAAAAGAAAGCACTAAAAAGATAGGATCTTTTCTATTTGTCTCAAACAAATGACACTAAAAAGAAAGCACCAGTTGCACCGTAATGGATTTAGAACATGGTACGTGTTGTCATCCAATCATCCATAATAGCAATTATTCATTACTAAAAGGTATCATTAAGTAGACTAGCCAAATATACCTATAACGAAGAGTTGGGGTTTAGAGTGCGCCACACGAAATCATCCCATTAGTTTGTTTTTTTTATTCAATCTAGACATCTAGTGTTCAGTTTCAGCCACTATTTTCTAGCCATCTAGTGCCCAAATCATCCCTCCAAGTCTCCAACGCACTACTACTGCACTCCTACTTTGTACTGAAACTTAATCTTATTAAAATAAAAATAAATATATTAGGATTATGGCTTTCAGAAATATATCTCGTTTGTAATCCAATCCTCCAATTATTCAAACTTGTTCCAGAATTGCAGAATTGTTCCATGGCAAACAGAAACAAGAAAATAGAAGCAGAAGCAGAATTGCAGAAGTATGAAACCATGAAAATAGAAGAAGTGCAGAATTGCAGAAGCACGAAAGCACAAACAAGCAGAAACAAACAGCAAACATTACATAACAAAGAGATCTTTTTTTTTAGCTTCCAAAAGGCATACTGAGCATCTGCAACAATATTCTTATAGATCAGGAAAGCAAAAGACAACACAGGTCTTGACTCAAAGCAACACAACAAAGAAACAAATACAAAACAAATGAAAGCAAGCAATTAACTAATCTAATTCCTATGCAGTGGTTGACATGATTTGATAAATTGGAAAGGTTGCTGCTATGGCAAGGAAAGACGCCAATAAAAGGTGGCTAAAGTGGGAGAGACAATGAAATGGAGCAAGGTGGCTGCTATGTGTGTAGGGTGTCTTTGTGAATCTGTGATGTATGTAACTCCAGCAAATTCTGCTAGAATTCTAATTCTAATTAACAATAACAATCACTAAACCCTTAACTAACATAAACCGGGCAGGCCATTTGGCTTACCTAACAAATTTTCTAGGAGAAAACCATAGAATTAACCAGAATTAGAAAACCAAACATAGAAGTAGCCACAATGAAACCATGAAGTAACCAGAATTAGCCACAACGAAAATACAGAGAAATTTTTTTCTAACTTCATACAACAGCACCAAACATAGCCCGATTGACCCCCAAATCTCCTAAAAGAATCAAACCAACAAAGGCAACAACAAACCAAAAGCCAATCATTGACCACAACCAGAGAGAATAGTCGCATGGTGAGATTAACAGCAACAAGAAATTAAGGAGAAATTAAGGAACCTGAAAGATGGTGCAGCAAGAACAGCACGGAGAAGCCTACAATGTGAGAATCTTTGCACGGTGAGAATCGTCTTTGAAAATCAACAAAGCCAGGGTTAAGAATCGTCGTACCTGAGCTGAACCACAGTGAGGCGTCGCGCAGTGAGGGGTTTCGCAGAGGCTCGCAAATCAACAACGCCAGGGTTAAGAATCGTCTTTGTAACCAAGACTGTTCTTTTTTATGTCAACCGCCACAATCAACAAAGCAACCGCCGCGGATTACACCCACTAAATTTAACCGCCGCCGCGTGACATAAACCGCCGCAGGTTTCAAGCAATTAAGGGCGGTTGTGAAAACATTGTACAAACCATGCTTATTTGTTGAGCAAGCGGCGGTTCTTTGACAACCGCTGCAGGTTAACCGCCGCCGGTAGCCTTTTTTTTTGTAGTGTAACCTATTTATTAAGAATTTTCAATTCAACCGAAAGATTTGTTGAATTTGTTGAATTCATTTTCTATAGAAAGTTATTAAACATACTATAAGATTGAGAAAAGTACTCATTTCTAAACTGAATATTCATTTTATATGTGTGTGTAGAGACACACACAACATATATACATATATAGTTCATGAATTTTGGGGGGATGAATGTAATGTAGCTTTGGTACTTCATGTGCTATATTGTTAAACAAGTTCGGATTACATCCAAGGGACGAGGAAACATTTTTCTTTTTTATAGTCTGAATGTCTTTGACACCGCTCTGGTGTCTATGGGAAAGAGGTTTTGAATAATCCGGAGTTCGGCCGAGAGTTAAGTAAAATCTGACCTCAAGTTATTCCATGCTGTTAGAAGTCCCACATGGAAGAATGAGACGATCTAATTAGTGGTTATAAGTGGTGGACAACCCTTATCACATGAACTAGCTTTTGGGGTTGAGTTAGGCCTAAACCCAAATTCTAAGACATGCAAAGAATTGAACTCGTGTACTAACCGAAAAAACATTTTAGAGGGATAAGTTTTATTTCTAAGTAAGTTAAAGTTAATTACAACCAGAATGATGAGTTGAGGGAGTTTCTAAGATTAGTTGCTATAGAAGCATGCAGGGTATAGGTACTTTAATTAAGAGGACTGATAAACGGACATCACCAAATCGACACCAAGTTTGCACACCGTACAAATCACAGAGACATGCCGATCTCAACCTGTGTGCCGGAAACAAAAAAAAAATAAGAAAAGCAACCGACCGTATAATAATACGGTGTTCGACAACTTTTAGTTGTCGGACTAACGTTTCTGTTAATTAATGACCACTAATCGTGGAATCTGCTAATGTAGCTTTTGTATATATTAGCGTTTGAGGTAGGTTTTTAATGTATTAATACATCCATGATCCAACATCAAGTCACCAACTAATTAGCTTTAGGCGTATATTATTAAACTTACCTAAAAAGCTACCGCAAACGTTAACTAATTCACGGTTATTAAGATAGTTAATTAATTACATTTAATTTATATAATCTTAATTAAAAAAATTAACTCTATTGCCTAAATTATCCTCCATGACTAATAAATTGGTTCATTGGAAATACAAAAAGTTAAATTAAGTGAGGGGTATTTTGGAGATATTATCATTAAATAGGAGAAAAGTAGTTACATTTGCTTATATTTCATTCCAAAAAATATGAGATAAAATTTGCTTATAATTCATTCACCACAAGAGTTACAGGACTTTTCGAGGGCCAAAAGCCCTCGCTAAGGACGAAAAACCCTTGTTAATGGGTGATTTACCGAAGGCCCACAGTCCGTGGGTTAATCACTAATCGGTAACGCATACCGAAGGGAGTAAGCCATTATATTAATGGACAGATAGGTTATCATTAATTAAAGTAGAAGTTTGCATAATTAATGGAACTAAGCGACCAATTCTGTGTTCGCAAAGCCTTGCAAGTTGCAATAGTAAAACCATGTGTTTAAATTGATCGCTTATCTTTCAATATGACACTTAGATTGTATGGTACTCCCTCTAGAATGAATTATAAGCATATGTAACATAATTTAGTTCATTGAATAATTAATATATTTGGTCTATAAAATATATTAATTATTCAATCAACTAAATTATGCTGTGATTATAATTCATTCCGGAGATAGTGTTCATTATCATCCTAATTAAATTAAGTTTGTTTATTCAGTGACTACTATAAATTCTACTATTATAACTCACGTTGCCGGGTCAACTTATCTAAGATTAGATTGAATAATATATATATCGGTTTCTACCAAAAGACAAAAGTCAATAGTGGAATTGTCACTGGTAATGTTAGTAGCAAGCTGTTTCAAATTAAAAATAATTACCACACGGAGATTAGATGTCCACATAACAATTGTTGCAAAGATAATATTTCAATTTAACCTTCATTGTAGTGGGAAAATTATAGGTTCAAGAGCAGGGACGGATCCTGGAACAGGAGCGGCTCCTAATGTATACATGAGGTAGCCATGGCTACCCACTCCAACAAAAAAAGAAATTTAACGTCAGGGATTTTGCGTTGGTTGATTGTAACCGACGTTATGCTCGTGACACGCTGCTTACCGGCGGTTGAAAGGACTCATCTCGCGTCGGGTTGAAAACGACGGCAAGGACTCGCGCTGTCCCGTTTTTCATTTCGCGCACATTTTCCCCTCTTTCCCTCGTTCTTGCGCGGGATGATTCACAGCCCTAACCTGCGATTCCCTCGTTCTCTCAATGATTCTCGCGCGGCACCATAAGGTGAATCTCGTTCTCTGTCTTGCGATTCACAACGATTCTCACTGAAGACTCCGTGACTGAAGACTTGGCAGCGCCGTCTCTGCTGCAACTTAGCAGCGCCGTCTCCGTTTCCCTGCGCCATCTCCCTTGGCTACGCCGTCTCCATTGCCTGTGCCGTCTCCCTTCCCTGCGCCGTCTCTGCTGCAACTTGGCAGCGCCCTGTTCACGGTAATACTCATATCCTTCTTTTTCTAAAGCCGAGTTTCTGGATTTAAAGTAAAATGCTAGTATTCAGTTTCATTGTTAGCTATTTGCATACCTGATAGCTTGATGTGTGGTTGTGCTTATCTGTCCATGAGGTCGCAGAATGCATGAATGTGTGTCCTGCAATGGTAATCCTCATATCCTTCTTTTATGTGTTTGTGTGTGTGTGTTAATTTGTAAGGAGAAATCAATGAGTAACTTTGTGTGTGCTACTATGTGCAGATTGCATTTCTGATTTTGATTTTGATTTCTGATTTTGATTTTGACTTTGATACTAATTGATAAAAAAGGACTATAGTGACTTGCTTTAGAGTGTGGAATTTCAGACTTCCATTTTTGGATAAAGGAAACGAAAAGTGCTTCTATCCTTGTTTGGTTTAATAATGGCCTTTCGAAAGCTCTTCTTTGGAGTACGTTGTCCTATCCTAACCAATTTTAATTTCTATGGGTTTGTGGCTTTGGATTTGGATTGAGATTCTATGTTCTGGTTTAGTTGGATTGCAATTTCATTGAAAGAAGAGAGTAGCGTACGGAACATCTCATTGATTGATTAATTAACAAGTCATTAGTGATAGTGATTTGTGTCTCCTTGTCATATTTGAACTTCAATTTGTTGTTACATGCTCTGTATTCAATATTCAAATTTTTTAGAGGTTTGGTTGCTGTTTTAAAGGGTTTTGATTTTGTACTCCTAGAAATTCACTATTGATGCTGAGAAATAGTCCATTGGGTTCCATCAACAATTCAAGCAAAGACTAGTACACCAATATTGATTTCTACAGGGTTTATGTTTTGATGACTTGATGCACAATTGCACATCACATGCATGCTAGATTGTAATAAAATGTGGCAGGGGAATAGGAGGATATATGGTGTATATAGTATATAGGGATGCTGACAGGAAACAACAGCCCATGGTTTTGGTTTGATTTGGTTTGGTTTGGTTTGTGTGTGCTTTTGAATAAGATAAGAAGCCACAAGTTTTGAGTGAAACTGGTTGAATTGAGCTATACTATATTACTGCCAGATAGATCCACATCAACTAAAGTGCCGTTTCAAAACGCGAACGAGGACGCTGGATTTTGTATACGTGGTTATTTCCTATTCAGAGTTCATCCATTTGGCAACCAAAAAAGCTTATATTATTACCAAATAATAGCTTAATGCATCTGATCTCTCAATTTCTCTTTCTAAACCCAGTTTTTTAACTTCATCTGATTAAAACCCTCCTTGTCATATAACGTGTTACTATTTTTTAGAGTTCTTTTCCAAATTTGAGAGAAAATATGTGAGTTAAAGCTTTATGGGACCGCATTGTAACTAAATTTTATAGTCAGCTATAAATAGGCCCTCTGATCAAGGAAGCTACTGTCTAAAGGTTTGTGTTTCCCTTAGTATTTAATTTTTATATGCATTGTTAAAGGGTGTCTCCTCCAACTCGTGGGAACTTATGTGCATCTTGGTTTGCTTTGTGATTTGCCTTAAAGGTTGTGTCCTTAATTCATGACACTGGATAAGAAGTCTGAAGAAACCCATATTTTTTGTTGCAGAGATCGATGAAATGCGGCATGGTTTGTTCGCTCTTTGTCTCTTTGTCTTTTTTTTTTTTTTTTTCTTCCTATTCCGTGAAAGTAATTATTCTTGCGTAGGAATTGAACGATAGATCAGAATTAATAACCTTTCTCCGTGATTGTTGCATTATATATATATTGTTGTCCTTTGTTTATCCCTGGCCGTTTGAACTTTTCATTTCCGATTGGAAATCAATGCATTCGAAATATTTTATATATCCAATAGTTTATAAATATTGATAACTATTGGTAATATTTTGTGGTTGTCCAGTCACTAATTGATTGCATATGTTTATATTTAGAGATGGATAAATCCTGGATTAAATTGCCACGCAATACACCAGAGTATTTGATAGGATTGCAAGACTTTTTAGATTTTGCCTTTCAACACAGCTCCAGTGCGGGTACAATACTATGCCCATGTAATAAATGTGGTTTTAAGCCGAAAACTCGAAAAGAAGTGTGGAACCACTTGACATGTAAACCATTTCCTGAAGATTACACGTTTTGGTGTTTTCATGGTGCATAAGAGCTTCTCTCCTAAGGTTAGGAGTGTAGAGAAGAGTATATCGAGAAGAATTTCAATTGTGTTCTGTCTTGCTCATTTAGTGTAGATGCTGCTTCATTATATTGGTTCAATTACATGTGATAGTCTTCTTTGAATACCTTAACTTATTATGGATGGTGCTTTAGTCGATTAACCATTTTCTTGGCAGCAAGTACTACGATTTTTGGAGACATTTAATTGGTTGTGCAGGGCTCCTTAATCGATTACATAGGGGCTGGCTTAAACAGTGGCAACAACATTATACCTTAGTCAATTAACTCTTATTGTATAAGAGTTGTGTTACATATGTAATGTAGTATATATGCAGAAAATATTGTGTTAAAAGTATTTTGGTGTGATGCTGTATGGCTTGATTATGTCAAATGTGCTTACTATGGTGTATGTCGTGATATGTGTTTATGCTGCTGAACTTGTATGTGCATGATTCAAAAAGCAGGTAATCGATGGTAGTGTGATTTTGGCAAGTCTATGAGTTCCTTGAAAGTTGCCTCTATGCGTGCTTGATATAAACCTCAATGCTGTAATGATGCTACAGCCTGTGCTGGTATGCTGTTTGGTTTGCATTATATGTATAGTATGTAGGGTGATGTGCAGACATTGATATCTAAGCCTCGTGGCACTTAGCTGTGCAAATGTTGCTGGTCTTGAAAACTTCTGCATGTCTCAATTTTGTTTATCTATCATGCATACTGTGAAGTTAGTATATACACATACATATATAATAATCATGTGCACAATATCTATTTGTCCATCAGTATATATTAAATGTTGATGTGGATCCTAATACAGGTGAAGTTTAGCAGCTTAAGAATGGAATTCTTGAGTTGAAAAGTGACTCAAAAACAAAGGATGAAACCATTAAGATAATGGCATCAGTGCTTGCTCAACTCCTCACAAATTCATCTGAGCCCGTTCCTGTTGAACTTCTTAATATTATCGTAAGTTGCTCTTATCATTAGATGATTTCTTTTAATTCTTTAATGTGTTTACATAAATGATAAATCATTATTTTGTTTTTATTATTGCAGCAACAATAAAGTGTTGGTGGTCACTCTTCATCATCAGCTGACAATACTCAGCCATGAAGAGATTATTATGTTATTATTCTGCTTAGCGCTACTTTTGAAATTGTAATGTTAGAGCGCTACTTTTGAAATTGTTATGTTATTAACAAGAGCTACTTTAAAGTGCCATTGTTATTATTTTGTTAGAGCTACTTTTGAGAGCTACTTAAAAGAGCTATTGCTATTATTTTGTTAGAGCTACTTTTGATAGCTATTGTTTTTTTTTTATAAGCAAATGTTAGTTGTTAGTAATTGTTAGAAGTGTTAGTTTCATGGGTATTAACTCTTAATGATAGCTATTGTTACTTATGTTATCAACAACGGTGGTTTTATTATCAATAAGATTATCATATTATTTTGAAATTTTATCATCTTTGATCAAATACTCGTCATATCATATTATAAAGTTGTAGTTTCTGTATTATGTAATTTAACGTAATTTCTTTTACTTAAAAAAAAATGTGTACCAGAAACGAGTACCAGAAATGAAAAAAAATGAAATTGCCATATAGCGGTGGTTCAAAACAGCCCCCCAAAAACAATTTAAAAAAAAAATTAATATTCGTGGCGGTTGACAACCGTCGCTAAATAAAAATAATTTAAAATTCTTCTTTTGTGGTGGTTACAACCGTCAGTAAAGTTGGGTACTAAAAAAGTCAATTTTCAATTGGTGGCGGTTATAACCGACGCCAAGCTTATTTCCTGTGGTTGAGGTACACCGACGCGGAGTGGTTTAGCGTCGCCATATTTGCCGTCGGTTTTGGGCCCGACGGAAAGACGCTTAGCAGCGGTTGAAAGCTACGTTAAACCGCAATTTTGACCGACACGAAATCCCGGTTTTGTTGTAGTGACCCAAAATAAAATAAAATGTTATACATTAGGTATATAAATAAATTATTTTAGCCCCAAACAAATATATTGCATAACACAAATACAAATTTTGACTAAGGAATGAGTCTCAAGTCACAACATAATCTCTTGATTTGAAAAGTTGCAAGGTCTAAAAGCCAATGTTGACATTCTGTTTAAGTCTTGTATTAGTAAATTGAGTTGGACTACTTGTTTTGTCAAAATAGGGAGTTTGTTATTTTTCCTTAATTGCTATTTTTATATAAACTCCTAACATTTTTATTGCTATTTTATTTTAGTGAAGTTTACATTGCCTATAAAAAAATTTACTCTTTATATTTAACCCCCTC
Source organism: Calophaca sinica (assembly GCA_037113605.1). Taxonomy (NCBI): domain Eukaryota; kingdom Viridiplantae; phylum Streptophyta; class Magnoliopsida; order Fabales; family Fabaceae; genus Calophaca; species Calophaca sinica. Next base: position 45,554,219 of record CM073735.1, read on the forward strand.
ATAAAAACTAGGCTAGCTTTGCCACTGTCCACGAATTTATCATATAGAGGGCGAAAATTTTTTATAACAAATATAAAAAAACATTAAATCATAATATTATCTAAAATAATATTGTTGATAAAAAATTGAAATTAAAAGGCAAACATATTTAAATTGAAAATTAGACACAATCATAGAAAAAGAAAAAACAGCATACGGCTTATCAATTCAATTATTTTTTTTATTCAAATCAATTTAATTCTAAAAATATTAGCGGTAACAAAAAAAAAAGCATGTAAAATATTTCTTTAATAGATGAAAGAGAGAGAGAGAGAGAAATAAAGAAATACTATTAACATTTTTCCAATACCAAGATTTTAAAGACCTTTTACCATCGAAAACTAACTAACATATCATATGCAATTAAAATAGTTTAAACTAATAAAATAAACAGATGAAAAAATTTGCAACCTAACCTCAAAGAGAAGAAACATAACACAAAAGGATTCAAACCGTTAGTTGATTATTGACAAAAAAAAATATTAGCTGATTAGCTTACTTAATTTGCAAGAGGGTTTTTTATTTTAAGAGCGGCATCGCAACAACATATAATACGTTGGTATTCCAATTCCATTTTATGCTAAATAAGCACCATATTGGAAGTAATAATTTGTAAACGAGAAACGAGATATTTTAGCAACCACCTGATGAGTAATAGGTATATGGTATTCTTTTTTATTTTTTCCAAAACAACCTATATCTACACGAGTATTCATTTATTCAAATTTTAAAAATAATGTACAAGTAGCACCAAATAATAATAATAATAATAATAATAATAATAATAGTAATGTACAAGTATGAGTACCATTTTTTAAATTTTTAGTAGATTTGATAGATGAACATATGTATTCATGGATATACATTAGAATATGAAAAATGAAAACACTTAAGAAATCTCAAAAAAAAAAAAACTTATTTTGAGAAAAAAATAGAAAACAAAAAATTATAACCAATTTATCATAATATTTTATTCAAATACGATGGGAATGAAACAAAAATATGGCTAAATTTGTTTGTACATAGTTATAGGTATTTAAGAAAATTCATATCAAGTATACCGTAAATTGTTATTTACAACAATCTATGGTAGATATTTTAATAATTTTTTTAAATGAAAAGTGGTGTGGGGGTGTGATGAAAAAGATGTATTTTTTTCAAATCAGGCTTATGTAGAGGTATGGTAAATGAAGTGTTGGGTGCATTTAATAACGACCTACAAAGACAAATGCCTACTTTATTGGGCCTTTTGGAGAAGCCCGCATCAATATTGCGGTTCAAGAAAGTCCAATATTAAATGCACTCCCTCACTTGTTGTGCACACCCCCCAATTATGTCATTTGACCAAAATATCCCTAAAAAAATAACAAAACCCGCGAAGCTCCCGAAAATTCGAATTTACGCTAAGCAAAAAAAAAATTCTTTACCGGAAATTCGAATTTCCGGTATACATTTGTATACCGAAAATTCGAATTTCCGGTAAAGAAAACTTTTGTGTAAAAAATACCGTAAATTCAATTTACGGTATGCATTTATTCAATTCAGCACCGTCTTATCTCAGTTTTCAACACCGTCTTTATTTGAATCCTCCATTCTGTTATCAATTCAGTTTCTAAAAAAGGGCCATACATACCAACTCCACTTTCCAATATTCAATTCATATGATTCAAAATACACTCAAAAGCACTTTTTAACACAAATTCCTCATTTTTGGATCTGACACTGCTCTTCACACAAAAAATTTTGGTACTAGGTTCAAGATCCAATGGCTGTTTCTGGAAGAGGAGGCAGAGGTGGATCTAGCCTCTGTGGCTTCTTCTCATTCAGGATCTTCATCTCTGCTATGTTCTCTCTCCTTTTCATTGCTACCCTTTCAGTTCTGTTCACCACAAATCCCTCTACACTAAACGATGATTCTGCAAGTTCCTATGTTTTTATGCTTTTTTTTTGTTCGAAAAAAATGCATACCGTGTATACCGAAAATTCGAATTTCCGGTAAAGATTTTTTTTTTCTTACCATAAATTCGAATTTCCGGGAGCTTCGAGGGTTTTATTATTTTTTTAGGGATATTTTAGTCAAATGACATAATTGGGGGGTGTGCGCAACAGGTGGGATGCCTTTAATATTGACCTTCAAGAAATTGCGTGGTGGCTTGATCCAGCACCTGAGGTGCCCTCGGTTGGTGTTCTCCCTAATGTCGCTTGCATTGGTTGGCTTGAGCCCATTCCTTCAACAGTGTTTTGGCTCGACGGACCACGTGGCCATTTCATCCAAGTTTTCCCATAGCTTCAAGTTCCTTGGCCTTTAGTTCTTTTAAGTAGTTTATAGACTAAATGTCTATTGTATTAGAAGCAACTCTTGTACTTAATTGTTTGATTTTAGGAGGTTACATTAATCTTGTGTTGTGCCCTAATAGTGGGCTACTTATTTGCACTTGATATAAGATTTTGAGGCTTTGGCCTAGTTTGAATGAAATGTTACATCGTTGACAAAAAAAAAAGACCAAAGAATCACGACCAGATTGTTTTGGTTTTATTAGATTAAATCTTTTCAATTAACCTCCTTAATAAATGTCTTAATTATTATGTAAAAAGGGATAAATAATAGTAGATGTTTATAATATACTACTTTCATCTCCAATGTTTAAAAAAATTCCTCTTTCCCTGAAAAGATTAATAATTCCTATATTATTGTCCCTTTTAATATAAACGAGACTCTTAAGAAAAACTATTATCTTTTTATTATTCTCTAACATTATTGGAAGATAATTTAGAAACTTTAATGTTGACTAAAAATGTATTTTGAGTCAAATTAAAATCCATAATAGAAGTGTTTGAAACGTATTCTTTTTAAGTCTTAAAATTGATAATCAGATATATATATATATATATATATATATATATATATATATATATATATATATATATATATATATATATATATATATATATATATATATTGATTGACTAAAAAAGATATTCATTTATTTAAATTATTAAAATAATTGTGTGAAGAAGATTTCCTTCTTAAACTTGGCTGGGTTTAGATGATAACAAGATTGCTGATCAAAAAGAAGAAAAGCCTCCGATAGATCAAGTCAAAGATTCTACAGAGACTTTAATTATGTATTGTCAATTCTCTGTAAGTATGGTTTGTATCTTTGACATATTACAAGCTGTGATTATATAACTTAGATGTGCTCAAACAAATCATTCCTTAAGTTTAAAACTTAATCTAAGTTATTTTCAAAGTTAAGTGTTGAAGCAATCCTTTTGAAATCTCAAGAATTTTTTTTTTATTGCAGTAATCGATTACCTCAAAGCTGTAATCGATTACCTAAAGTCTGGGTGATGTGTATGTAATCGATTATCTAAAAGGTGTAATCGATTACATCAACTAAATTTTTGAATAGCTGATTTTCAACGTACACATGTAATCGATTACCACAACAACGTAATCGATTACCACTGCTTCAAAATCAAATTTTCTAAAACGTTATGATTTCAAATGGTGTGTTTTGGTCCCTGGAAAGTTGCCAAACGATCACCTTGCTTCAGACACAATCTGATGATTATATATATACCTTTCTTTTACATCAGAACGAACACAACTTTCATTCTTTCAATCATAAGAGTTCAATATCATTTTACAAGTTCTAAACCTTCAAAACTTTCTTGCCTAGAACTTAGATACTATTTTCATATTCTGAAAAAGTTCTTGAGCGCTAAGTTGTATAGTTACAAAGTGATATTGATCTGATACAGCCATATGCTTTACCATTCTTCACAATTATTAAACTCATCCTTGTGTTGGGTTTTGGTTTGAAAAGATAGTGGGGTGCTATCTTGTTGTATAGAGATTGTTAGGGAGCCTTGGGGTGAGGCTTGCTTGTAACAAGAATTTCTATCATAGTGAATTGCTCTGCAGGTGTCAGAAGAACTGGATGTACCCAAGTGGTTAGGGAACCAAAGATAAATTCTTGTGTCTCAATCTTCTTCCTTATCCTTTTACTTTTGTTTATCAATCAAACTCCATCTATCTATCCATAAAACAAAAGAACGAAAAAACTCTAAAAGTCACTGAAAATCGCTCAACCTAATTCACCCCCTCTTAGGTTGTATACCGATTTACATTTGGTATCGAGCGAGTTAAGGTAACCTGCTCCTTCGATCCATGGCTTCCGCAAGCAACAATCCTACTTTTAGAGATGGTGGCAGTAACAACAAGCCTCCATGTTTCGTTGGAGAACACTATGACTTCTGGAAGATTCGCATGCAATCCTATCTTGAAGCACAAGGAGAAGAAATATGGGATGCTGTAGAGAATGGTCCTTATGTGCCTACAACAGTCATCAACAATGAAGTGCAAGATAAAGTCAAAACCTCATGGACGGATGATGACAAGAAGAGAGTGCTCTACGACAAAAAGGCCAAGAACATTCTACAGTCAGCATTAGGTATGGATGAATTCTTTCGTATCTCACAATGTAAAACTGCTAAAGAGATTTGGGATACTCTAGAAGTAACCCATGAAGGAACAGTAGAAGTAAAGACATCTAAACTGAATACTCTATCACAAGAGTATGAAATGTTTAGAATGCATCCCGGTGAATCAATACTTGATTTGCAAAAGAGATTCTCTCATTTGACAAATCACTTAATGGCTCTTGGAAAGACCTTTACCAATGATGAGTTGAATCTTAAAATTCTTCGATCATTGACTCGGCAATGGCAACCAAAGGTTACAACAATTTCTGAGAAGAAAAGTCTGTCAAAAATGACTTCTGCGGCATTATTTGGAAAACTCCAAGAACATGAATTGGAACTTGGAAGATTGGAAGAGACTGAAGTCAAAGAGAAGAAGAACAAAAGCATTGCCTTAAAGGTTGAAACCAGAAAACAACATGAAGAAGAAAGCACTGATGAAGATGAGAACATCACCCTCCTAGTAAAAAGGTTTGGAAAATTTCTTAAGAAAGACCAAAATATTAAATTTGATAACAAAAAGAAATTTTTCAAGAAAAGGGATACATCCACTTCAAATCGTAACTTCACATGTTTTGAATGCGGTAGGAAGGACATATGAAAGCGTAATGTCCTAATCGACAAAGAAGAAGTACTTCAAAGGAAAAAGGAATTCAAATCCAAAGGCCTACATTGCATGGAATGACAATGAAGTAAGTACATCCTCCGATTCGTAAAGTGGAGAATCAAGTCAAAGCACTAATGGCATCACATCACTCGGATGATGAACAAGAGGTTAGTTCTTCTATGTCTAATGAAAAACCATCTTATATAGAATTACGTAATGTATTTCATGAGTTACATGAAGAATGTTTGATACTTTCTAGAACAATTTTGAAACAAAAGAAATTAATTTTAGAACTAGAAAGAAGTTCTAATGACACATGTGTGGAGTCGAGAAAATGTCAAAAATTCTCAGATGTAATAAATGTTTAAGATATGAATCTAAGATTGTTGATCTAAACCAAGTGATCAAAAGATATGAAAAAGGTCAAATTGGTTTAGAAGAAGTGCTTAGTAGACAAAGGTATTCAAACAACAAACATGGTCTTGGTTTTTCAAATTTTCAAACACCAAGTCCTAACAAAACTATATTTGACAAAGCAAGCACAACTACCAACAACTCAGAATCATCTAAATTGCATATTGGAAACTCTTCTAAAGCAAACTCTGGAAATGAGGTTAAGAATGGAAATCATTCAATTTCTAGAAATGTAAAAAGAGACAAGCCTAGTAGTTCTATCACTAGTCATATTTATAAGAATTGTGATTACTGTATGTCAAAAGACCATACCCCCAATGCTTGCTACATAAGAAACTTTGGAGTTCCTTATGGAGAATTCATATGGGTAAGGAAAGGCATTAACCCATCAGGACACAAACCACTTGGGGGACCTAACGACATTAAATCATTTTGTAGAAATGCACAAAGACCAAAGAACACATGGTATCTTGATAGTGGCTATTCTAGGCACATGACTGGTGATTGTACAAAGTTTACATCTCTGAAGCTGAAATCTAAAGGATATGTCACATATGGAGATAACAATAGAGGAAAGATTCTTGGGATTGGAAAGATTGGAGCTTCTCCCTTCACAACTATTGATGATGTCCTATATGTCGAAGGTTTGAAGCACAATTTGATTAGCATAAGTCAACTCTGCGATAAAGGATTGAGTAAACTTCATCAAGGAAAATCTATCATTGAAAATGAAGCCTCTCTTGAAGAGAAGTTAGTGGGAAATAGAATCGACAACTCCTATAAGGTATGTCTAGATGATTTATCTTTGAAGATTAAATGTCTAGTGGTAAACAATAATGATGCATGGCTTTGGCACAAAAGAATAGCACATATTCACATGGAACATTTGAATAAGCTTGTCAAACATGATCTTGTTATTGGATTACCCAAAATGAAATTTGTCAAAGATAGATTATGTGACGATGCCAAAAGGGGAAACAAACAAAATCCTCTTTCAAACCAAAGAATGTGGTATCAACTACAAGACCACTTGAGTTGATTCACATGGATCTGTTTGGTCCCTCAAGAACTAGAAGCTTTGGAGGTAATGTTTATGCTTTAGTTATTGTTGATCATTTCTCTAGATATTCTTGGACTCTATTTTTAGCACAAAAGGTGATGCATTTAAGGCGTTCAAGAAATATGCAAAACAAGTGCAAAATGAAAAATCTATGAAGATTGTGTCAATTAGAAGTGATCATGGTGGGGAGTTCCAAAATGCTCTTTTTGAGGAATTCTGTGAAGAACATGGTATCACTCACTACTTCTCACCCAAGGACTCCTCAACAAAATGGCGTGGCGAGAAAGAAAGAATCGATCTCTAATTGAACTGGCTAGAACAATGCTTAGTGATTCAAGTCTACCAAAGTACTTCAGGCGGATGCGATGAAATGCGACTTGCTATGTTACAAATCGAGTCAATATAAGGCCGATCTTGAAAAAGACTCCTTATGAACTATATAAAGGAAGAAAGCCAAACATCTCACATCTTCATGTCTTCGGATGCAAATGCTTTGTACTCAACAATGACAAAGACAACCTAGGTAAGTTCGATGAGAAATCGTGAAGGTATATTTCTTGGCTATTCTCTTTCAAGTAAAGCCTATAGAATTTATAATAAAAGAACCTTAGTTATAGAAGAATCTATGCATGTTTCCTTTGATGAAACTAACCCAATCAGAGAAAGTTTCTTGTGACGATGATGATGATATAATGGAAGCATCTACAAAAGACACTACTAAGGATCTTTGAGTCGAGAATTACCTAAGGAAGACTCACAAAGAAAAACAAATTAATTCAATCAATCACCAAGACGACAATCTTCAACAAGAGCGTAATCATCCCGATCTACCTCGTGAATGGAGAATTCATCTGATCATCCTCTTGACAAAGTATTTGGTGATATTGAATCAGGAGTAAAAACAAGATTAAATCTGAAGGAAGCTTGCCTATACATGGCTTTTGTCTCTCAAATAGAACCTTCAAAGATAAATGAAGCTCTTGAAGACGATCAATGGATTCTTGCCATGCAAGAAGAGTTAAACCAATTTGAAAGGAATCAAGTTTGGGAACTTGTCCCTAGACCACAAGACAAACACATCATTGGTACAAAATGGGTGTTTAAGAACAAACTTGATGAAAATGGGATAATTATTCGAAACAAGGCAAGGTTGGTTGCTCAAGGCTATAATCAAGAGGAAGGAATTGATTTTGAAGAGACATTCGCTCCTATTGCAAGGTTAGAAGCTATACGCTTATTACTTGGTTATGCTTGCTCTTTAGATTTTCAATTATTTCAAATGGATGTCAAAAGTGCCTTCTTGAATGGATACATAAATGAGGAAGTTTATGTCAAACAACCTCCTGGGTTTGAAGATTTCAAAAACCCCTCACATGTATTCAAATTGAAGAAAGCTCTTTATGGCTTAAAACAAGCCCCTAGGGCTTGGTATGACAGACTTAGTCAATTCTTAAGTGAAAAGGGATTTGAAAAGGGTAAGGTAGATACTACTCTGCTCATCAAGAGAATTAAGGATCACACTCTATTGGTCCAAATTTATGTTGATGACATCATTTTCGGATCAACCAATAAAGATTTGTGTGAAGAGTTCTCAATGGTAATGCAAGGAGAATTTGAAATGTCCATGATGGGAAAGTCAATTACTTTCTTGGACTTCAAATCAAGCAAACTAAGAATGGTATCTTCCTAAATCAATCAAAATCAGAAAGAACTGTTAAAAAGGTTTGACATGGATAATCGCAAAGAGATTGCAACTCCTATGGGATCTGGTACTTATATTGATCAAGATGAGTCGGGTTTATCAAGAGACATCAAGAAATATCGAGGTATGATTGGTTCATTATTATACTTAATCGCCAATCGTCGACATTATGTTTAGTGTATGTCTCGTGCTCGATTTCAAGTCAATCCAAAAGAATCTCATCTTTCTTCTGAAAGAGGATCATGAAGTATCTAAAAGGGACAACAAATGTTGGCCTATGGTATCCCAAAGGTAGTATCTGTTCTTTAGTTGGCTACTCAGATTCGATTATGCAGGATGCAAAGCGATCGAAAAAGTACTAGTGGCACATGCCATATCCTTGGAAATGCTTTGATATCCTGGTCTTGCAAGAAACAAGCAAGTGTTGCTCTCAAAGACCGCCAAGGTAATATATTGTACATTTGGAAGTTGTTGTGCTCAAAGTCTTTGGCTAAAACAACAACTATGTGATTATGGAATCAATCATGGATGCATTCCTTTAAGGTGTGACAATACTAGTGCTATAAATATTTCAAAGAATCCTGTTATGCACTCTCGTACCAAGCATATAGACATTCGACATCATTTTCTACGAGATCATGTTCTAAAAAGAGACGTGGAGATTACATTTGTTGATACTCATGCTCAATTAGCAGACATCTTCACAAAGCCATTAGTCAAAGAATCCTTCTTCAAAATAAGAAGAGAACTTGGCATTTTGGATGAAAAGGATATATGAGACCAACACATTTGGTGACAGGTTCTTTCATTTAACCTATATGTTTTTATTGTGTCATTCTAGTGTATGTATGTGTTTTTAATCATAAATCTATGTGATATGTATGTTATACATAGAATAGATACTCATACATTGCATGTTTTATCAATAATTTTTCAATTTTTTTTTTAAAAAAAATTACCATATGTAATCGATTACAGTATCAGGGTAATCGATTACATGTTCAAAAAGTTCAGTTTTTCGCACAACAGACCCGACGTGTAATCGGTTACCACTTGGGTGTAATCGATTACATCCGCGAAAATTTGCGAAAACCGAGTTTTCTCGTGATAAAATCCGTTTACAAATCATTTCATTCATTTCTTGCAATCGGTTACCTCTCATCCTTTCTCAACCACACACCTTCAAATCCTCATTTCTACCATTGTTGCTCAAATCCTTCACTTCTAATCCCTAATCCTCTTCCCTTTTGTGGCCCTCTTCTGTTTTTTCCCCAAATTTCGAAACCCTAAACTCTCTTTCCACACTATCATCACCATGGAACATTCAAGGAAGTTCAGGAGCAAGAATCCTTCTGTGAATGATGCAAGGAGAGCGAGACCCAATCCTCTGGACTTATCAAGGTCATATTAACACTGATCAAAGAACTTGCTTCCAACAGTTCATTGGTAGGAAACTCATCACTCCAAAGTATGTGAGTCTTATTGCCTTTGCTAGATTCAATTTTCCTTCATTGCTCGAAAGTCAGGAAGTGACACCACTTGCTATTGATTTTGGAAACTATTACCCTGATCTTGTTAGAGTGTTCTATTGCAATTTAGAGGCTAAGGGTAGTGGTCTGGCTTCTTGGGTAAAAGGGGTTCCTATTAAATTATCCTTGAAGCAAATTGGAGAGTTTCTTGTAATTCCATTTGAGGGAGAAAGGATTCATACTGATTTCTTATGTGATTGGGAGGAGTATGACAAGAGAGACTTCTATTTATCCATGTGTCGATATGATGAGACTGAAATTGCCCACAAAAGACAAAGGTCTGGTGCAGCCTCATCTGCTAGAAATATTCTCTCTGTAGGACACTTGAACGTTGATGATAGACTTCTTCATTATGTTCTCTGCTATGTCTTAGTACCTAAGGCCTCAAACTACTCTCAAATCAATGATTTTGAAATGCAAATCATGTATGCTATCAAGAATAACAAACCTATCAATTGGGCCTATTTGGTTGTGAATCACATGTTGTCATGAAGAAGCGAACTACAAGTTTTCCTTATGCTAGACAAATCTCCGATTGTTGGAGTGCCGCAATGTAGACACCAACAATGAGGTTTCTCTGGAAATGACACCTGCTGAAAATGAAATCCATATGGATATCTTACCAAAGATGGGTATAAATCGGGATCTTCTTTGAACGAGTCTACAAGCATCGGCGATCTGCTACACCCTCTGCACAAGAAGATGAAGAACCTCAAGATGGTGCGGTCACAAATCAAATGATTTTGGATGAGCTTAGGAGTGTCCGTGGTTACATGGCTGAGAGGTTTGATCAACTGTCTGCTCGCATGGACCGCCTTGAAGCTTTTGGAAATGACAATGAGGAGGATGAAGAGTAGCCTGATTTGCTTCATCATGCATGCATCATATTATCATTATGTCATACTTGTTTATGTTGGATTTCTAGTTATGTAATTCTTCCTTTAATTTTACTCTGATTTCTGTTTTTTTATTTGGACTTTACTAAGTAGGACCTTTGCAAAGTTTGTATGGATGTTTAATATTAAGTATTTAGTTTGTGTTTGACTGCGCTTGGTAACTCTATGCGCTTTATTATGTTTATGTTTTTTTTCTTCTTTTTGATAATGTCAAAAGGGGGAGGAAGATATTATCTGTATATCTTGTATTTTACTAACTTTTCAGGTTTCCCAACTCCAATACAAAGGGGGAGATATACAAGACAGGGGGAGCTTTTCCGTCAGAAACCGTTAACAAGATTGGTGTTTGTCATCATCAAAAAGGGGGAGATTGTGAAGAAGATTTCCTTCTTAAACTTGGCTGGGTTTAGATGATAACAAGATTGCTGATCAAAAAGAAGAAAAGCCTCCGATAGATCAAGTCAAAGATTCTACAGAGACTTTAATTATGTATTGTCAATTCTCTGTAAGTATGGTTTGTATCTTTGACATAATACAAGCTGTGATTATATAACTTAGATGTGCTCAAACAAACCATTCCTTAAGTTTAAAACTTAATCTAAGTTATTTTCAAAGTTAAGTGTTGAAGCAATCCTTTTGAAATCTCAAGATTTTTTTTTTTATTGCAGTAATCGATTACCTCAAAGCTGTAATCGATTACCTAAAGTCTCGGTGATGTGTATGTAATCGATTATCTAAAAGGTGTAATCGATTACATCAACTAAATTTTTGAATAGCTGATTTTCAACGTACACATGTAATCGATTACCACAACGACGTAATCGATTACCACTGCTTCAAAATCAAATTTTCTGAAACGTTATGATTTCAAATGGTGTGTTTTGGTCCCTGGAAAGTTGCCAAACGATCACCTTGCTTCAGACACAATCTGATGATTATATATATACCTTTCTTTTACATCAGAACAAACACAACTTTCATTCTTTCAATCATAAGAGTTCAATATCATTTTACAAGTTCTAAACCTTCAAAACTTTCTTGCCTAGAACTTAGATACTATTTTCATATTCTGAAAAAGTTCTTGAGCACTAAGTTGTATAGTTACAAAGTGATATTGATCTGATACAGCCATATGCTTTACCATTCTTCACAATTATTAAACTCATCCTTGTGTTGGGTTTTGGTTTGAAAAGATAGTGGGGTGCTATCTTGTTGTATAGAGATTGTTAGGGAGCCTTGGGGTGAGGCTTGCTTGTAACAAGAATTTCTATCATAGTGAATTGCTCTGCAGGTGTCAGAAGAACTGGATGTACCCAAGTGGTTAGGGGAACCAGTATAAATTCTTGTGTCTCAATCTTCTTCCTTATCCTTTTACTTTTGTTTATCAATCAAACTCCATCTATCTATCCATAAAACAAAAGAACGAAAAATCTCTAAAAGTCACTCGAAAATCGTTCAACCTAATTCACCCCCCTCTTAGGTTGTATACCAGATTTACATATTGAAATCAACACAAATTCAACATCGCTAAAAACCGAAAAGGTTGAATCTGCGAACAAACTCACAGCATCCAGGTTAATAGCATAAAACGGCAAAATGCCTACAAAGTGACAAAATCAAAGTAATCGGAATACTCATGCTTCCGGATCTATAACGTTGACGCCCAAGTCTTGATTGAATCTGTAATAGATTGAAGCTGATCTGTTAATCTGAACCAAACGAACACCGCAACAAGACGGAAAATCAAACAACGCCGCACCAAGATGACGAACAAAACAACGCCGCACTCAAGACAACGAAATCACGGAAAAACACGAAAGAAAAACCAGATCTGTTTGAAAAAGTTCACTTATTTAGATAAAAGGAGAGGAAAAAAATGATGTAAATGAGTGATTTCAGGCCAAAAAATGGCCAAAAACCATCCCTTCCAGTGGATGAGGAAGAAGGAAGAGAGGAGTGGAGGGAAGGTTTAGGTTTAGGTGTAGGTTTAAGGAAGAAGGAAAAGATATAATCATATATTTAAGATTAGGCTTAATGGTCTGTTTGGTTTGATAGAAATAGCAAAGAGAGAGTGAGAGAAGAGAGAAAGAGCAAAAAATAGACATTCTCTCTTGTTTGGTTTGCAAAGAAATGGGAAAGAGAGACAAATAAATTATGGGCCCTATCACTTTTTACAATCATCCCACTTTAGCAGAGAAATTGAGGAGAGACAGTGCCACTTCTTTCTCGTTCCATTTATACCCCGCAACATGTCCATCTCCTATTCTCGCATTTCTAGCATTCTTTTATTGTTTCATTTATTGCAATATAGCAATAAAGCTATTTGAATGTGGTGAGGGTGAGGAGTACACGTCACAGTGGTAGCTTTTTGCGATACATACGTTAATAATGAATTATGACGTAAGTAGCTTTTTTTTTGTTACATACGTTGATAGGTTTTTTTTGCCCTTATAATGAATTATTTAGATTAAACTGAACTAATTTAATAAACTATTTAATTAAATTTTAATAATAATTTAGTTAAAATAAAATTCATAATTTAACTATTAAAGCAAAATTATAATTTAATAATATAAATATTGGTTGTTTTTAGTATAAGGATATTTTTGTACTTTTAAAAATTAAACACACTTATCTCTTCTCTATTTTTCTTTTCTTTCTCTTATTCCAATCAATACTCTAAATCTACTCTATTTCTCACCTATTTCTCTCTTTCTACACTCTCTCTCAAATATTTCTTTCTTCACGATTTCTCTTTTGAACCAAACATAGGCTAAATGTCAAGAATATTTGAACTTACAGAAAGAGAAAAAAATATTATTAAAAGATTCATTCATAAATTCATAATTAATCACTACCACTATTATTTACGTTAAGATTAAAAAATTCATTTTTCACTAGAGAGAATTGCATTTTTAAAATTATAAGGGATAGTGAAATTTAAACATCTTTGAAGTGATTAAAGTATAATATATACAAAAATATTTAATCATATAATTTTTAAAATATTTTATTTATTACTTACAGGAAAAAAATATTGAAAATATACTAAATTAGATCCAAAAAATTTAAGTTCTCTATCCAAAAATTTTAAGTTCTCGCGAGAACGATTGATTTGTTAATCTTGATGAAACTATCTGGTAGCCGTGGGCGAGAACGAGAGAGGGGATCTTGATCGAAACTGGGGCGAGCTCAATTTTTTTTTTTGGAAAAAATTTAGGTAAAGTTCTCTAGGTGTGGTTGGTATTGTTCCTTTCATAAAATAGGATAAAAACAGTTTTGATAACGACAGTTATGAGAGGTTAAAAATAGTAAAAATGGGTAAAGAGAGAAAAATTTATCTATTTTGTGAGAAGAACAGCACTAACCACACATATAAAACTTTACTTAAGTTTTGTCTTTCTTTTTTAACAAAAAGTATGAATTGACAATTGATCATTGTAATTGATTGTTGCATCGCTACAAGTTGGTGGACTTCATTTGGATGCCTAATTATATTGAAATTTACTTTTAGATTTAGATCGTTCTTCCTCTTGTTGGTGCTCTGTACCATGTCCGCGACCTTGAAATGAATTGAGTGTATTTGCTTTGTTTTGTTGAGTTAATTTTTATTTTTTAAAAATTTTCATATGTTAATTAGAAGATATCCATGGATACCAGCATATACCCGTGGATGTTCACAAAATCTGGGGGTATCCGCTTAACGGGTACTCGCGTGGGTATGGGGTGGGCACGAGGGGCCACTATCCACACTCGTCCTGTCCCATTGATAGTGGTGGAAATAGGTCAGGCCGTCCGACAGGGACTTATAGCCTAGCCTACGTTAGGTCCAGGCCAAGCCTGACTTTTTTTAAATAGACTAGGTCAAAGCTTTTTGAAAAGCCTATTTAGCTAAAAAGGTCGGGCTTTGGGTCACCCAGAAAACCTTTTAGACCTAACAGGCCGACCTATTTAAGTAAATATAAATAATAATTTTATATTATATTACTATTATTATTATATTAAGTTTTGTAAACTGTGTTTCCATTCAAAAAAAAAAGTTTTGTACACTATGTTAAATCATATACATATTGACATTTTCAATAATTTACATAAATTTACTTAAATTTTTGACATACTTAAATGTTTTATTCCAATGTAGAATTTAAATATGCTATCATATAAGGTTTGATTCTATAAAATTTCTTGTTGGACCTTGAAAAAGCTTTATATCATACGAATAAATCAGAAAATACCTTATAAAACTCAGCTCTTCCTATCTATTTCCACCCCTATGTCTCATGTCTCTTAATAGTAGTGGTATTAATTTTCTTTTTTATAACTTATTACAAATAGAACTTAACTTTATTGGCCTATTAGCCTGTCAATGTACTTAAAGATCGGTCAAATGACTTATTCAAATACATTAATATCAAATAGATTTTTAAATAGGCTAACAGGCCATATCAAGCTTTTAAAAAGGTCAGGTCAGACCAGAAAAAAGACTATGACAGTTAACAGGCTAGGTTTGGGCCTTGAATTTTTTGATCAGACCAAACTTGGGCCTTGCAAAGCCTAGCTCGGCCCAGCTTATCCCACCCCTACCCGTTGACATCTCTAGTTCGTTGTGACAAAACTTTCATGTAGGGATGGAAATAAGACTGCTCGACAAGGGCCTACAACCCAATCTACATCATGCTTAGGTCAGACCAGACTTATTTCAAATAGACGAGGCTAAGAATTTTTGAAAAGTCTATTTAATTAAAAATGTCAGACTTTAGGCCGTCAAAAAATACTTTTAGGAACATACCGATCCATTTAAATAAATATAAATAAATATTATAATATATTTTTTTATTGTTATTATTATTAAAACATTTTTTTATAATGGGTTAAAATTATAATTTATTTGCATTTTTAAATATTTAAGCATATCGACATATATAAAAGAAATTTTTTGACAACGACTTGCATGAACGATTTATCCAAGGTCTGTCTATTCAACTCTTATTTCATGTTATCGTGTAGTAGTAGTTTAGTTTTTTATAATATATATAGTTTATCACACATCAAGTTTATCCTCGTCATCATATTGATCCTTTAATTTATTTAGTCATAACACGTATGATAGACCTATAAATAGGCTAATAATTATATTAGATTTTAAAAAAGTTCGCACCATGCCTAAAAAATATATATATAATGGGTAACAAAATAGACTTAGACCTTAAATTTAAAACATGTCATTCCTATTTAAGAAAAACGTTGTTGGGTCCGACCCACTTCCACTCTACTCCATGCACCACGCATTACATAAAAAAAAAAAAAAAATCGAGGTTAGTGTATGTGAACCGAATGGTTGATGCACTTTTCCGTTTTTGGCTGCCACAAAGACTCCGAGTAAGGAGTAAGACGAGTGGATATGGATCCCCTCTCACATCCTTTTCTCTCCTTCACTCTCCAACAAAAAATCCCAACCATTAGATTAATCTAATGGTGGGAGATTAAAAATTTTACAAAAAATCACACAAAAAAGTCATGTTCTCTCTCTCCCAAATCAGTATTCACTGAAACCCGCTTCCCTGTGATAATACGCACAAACCAAACCCCTCAAACAACCATTTTGAGATTTAATGGTGTAGAACAAAAACTTGGTTCTGAAAATGACTTTGGTCCTGAGCTTTGGCCTTTGTGAAACCACATCTATTTGTGGATTGGATTGTTAATGTTGTTTCCTTTGGTTTAGTGCCCTTGAGAATTTAATCATTGCTGATAGCTTTTTTCTTTTTAATTTTCTGGACAATTTCACATGAAGAAGGTAAAGATGGCATACCGATAACGTAAACATCGAT
The DNA here is from genome assembly GCA_037113605.1 of Calophaca sinica. Lineage (NCBI taxonomy): Eukaryota > Viridiplantae > Streptophyta > Magnoliopsida > Fabales > Fabaceae > Calophaca > Calophaca sinica. The sequence continues at coordinate 45,570,782 of CM073735.1, forward strand.
ACTGTTTGAAGAGAGAAAATGTCGGCACAGAGATACATATGATTTGGGAGAGAGAGACAACATGACTTTTTTGTGTGGATTTTTTAAAATTTTTAATCTCCCACCATTAGATTAATCTAATGGTTGGGATTTTTTTGTTGGAGAGTGAAGGAGACAAAAGGCTGTGGGAGAGGATTCATATCCAGAGTAAGACTGGATGCAAATTAAATGTGAGGTCAGACATTGCACCTAATGTGGTATTGCACCCAAAAAAAACAAAAAGAAAAGAAATTGCACATAAACAGTACTCCTTGAAAGATATTTTTTTTATTAGTTAAACAAAGTTTGTTGGTTAAAGTATAAAATTGCTAATATATCACATTATGATTGGTCTGTCACACTAACCCATGCAAACATTTCACATTTTTTCAAAAAACTTCCCATCCTCCCTCCTTTCTTTTCTCTATTCCAAACGAAGTGGTAATCTTTGAATTTTCCTTTTCAACTTCTATGCTAGTAGCATGATCCTTTGTGTTTCATTGTTCCTAGTCAAAGTTGGTCACTGTAGTAGTATTTATCAAAAACAAAAGTTGGCCCGGCATCGCAGAAATTGTCATAGCAAAAATGAGCATTCTAGTATTTTTTCCAAATAGATTCCGTCCACTTCATTTGACTGGGCTACACATCTGCCTTTTTTATTAGGTAAATTCTTCCATACCCAGAAAAAAAAGTGGGTATCGATACCCATCCGTTAAACAAACAAAAATAATCTCAATAAAAATAAAAAAACTATAATTCAAACATAAATTATAAATAACAAAACAAATAAAACCTACAAAACAAACTCAAAATAAAAAAATAATTTGAAATATCAAAAGAAATTGAAATCGTGTATGAAATAAGTAAAACAATAGAAGAAATTAACAAAATATAATTTTATTATTAGGAATGAAATAAGAAAAAAAGAATAAGTTAAGAATGAAATTAAATAGCTTACACAAATATTAGAATATTATTTAAACAGTGATCCAAATAATAAAAATAGAGAAAGATTTTTTATAAAAAATGAACTAGAAAAAGAATAAAAAGATTCCTTAGAGAAAGTCAAAATTTATTAATAAATATAGAAATTTTTCAGAAAATTTCTCCTATACTCTTATACCAACAACAAGTATGAAAACTAAACATTTAATTTAATTTTAAAAAGTTAAAAAATAATTTAGCGTCACATAATTGGTCATTAAATATTCATACCCAATAAAACTCGGGAGATCTCACCTTTTTATTAATTTAGTTTAACAGCCGTCCAGCTTTATCAGAGATAAGCGGCGGCTATGCATATGACCGATCTTTTAGATATAAAGGATTGATACGCAACACTTATCCATAATCTATTAGGCATTATTAGCTAGCAGAGGTAGAGGCCAATGGCAACTCTCTCTAAGCTCTTCCGTCATCTCATTAGCAAAATTATAATCCTATTAGCATCCCTGCTAATAGAACTAATCATCCTAATTTGGAGACTAACATCAGATACACAACGTCCAATCACCACACGGGAATACCTCAAATTCATTGAAGCGAAGAACCCCACGGTTTGCTACGACACCAAAAGGTTGTTGAAGCCAGAGCATATTGTAGAGTGTACGGTGTGCTTATCAGAATTCAAAGAAGGCGACAAAGTGAGGAGCTTGAAATGCAAACACACGTTTCACAGGGATTGTTTGGACAAGTGGTTGCAAGAGTATTGGCCTACATGCCCACTCTGTAGGAAACAATTGTTGCCAGATGATGTTGTGATCAAACATCGTCAGCTTCTTCGAAATCAGCAGGAAGGTGGTTTTGAGGGGAATGATGAGCACCTTCCCTATCTGTTATTCGCATTGCGAGGTGGTGGTAATACTAATAATACTAGTCACTTGCGCAGATATCTCTGAATCGAAATTTGTCTTCCAATTCTTCGGTACAAATTCGAAACTTGTTCGATCTTCCTCTTCTTGGTTAATTTCCTACTAGTACATTGGAAGAAGAATATTAATTGTTCTTTCCCTGCTTTATGTACATAGTGTTCCTGATGGGATTTCGGGGGATGTCCAAAGAGAGGTCTTTGGAATCATCCATATGGAGGATGATCTCATGGGATCTCTGGTGAACGTTTAGGGAATGATTTGGATGCGATTGACCTCCCTCATTTAAAGAGGTCGGATGAGGAAGTTATGTGGATGGTTACGGAATAGTGGAGAGGAAGTTATGAGAGAGGTTACTAGATGACACCATGATCCACTAACCGTCCTCAACCGTTGTATTAATCAACTCGGCAAATACTCCTTTTGGGCCAAGCGACGATAGGCCAAGTTTTTAGAGAGCGTGTCCGAGCTTCATGGGCTTGGGCCGATCTTATTATGATGGTCCACAGCTCCCCAAGCACGAGGTCTATTAAGGGCGAAGTGATTAACAAGCAAGCCGATCTTATTATAATGGTTCATAGCCCCCAAGCAAGAGGCCTGTTAAGGGCGAAGTGATTAACAAGCATGCCGATCTTATTATGATGGTCCACAGCCCCAAGCACGAGGCCCAAAGGGGTGAAGTGCTTAAGTGGTAAACCGAGTTCATAAAGGAGGGTGTTTGTATCTAGCCGAGTTTTACGACTAGATATCATTGAGAGTTTTTTGTATTAGCTTAAGTTGTCATGTCTATTAAACTGAGCCGAGCATGTAATAGTATAATTTATTCGAGATACTCCTGGTTGGAGGTCTCCAGATTATGAGACCTTAAATGGGGGATCTTTTGCTCAATTATAGATCGTTTTTATGAAAATAGGCTAAATAAGCTAAGTTACTTAATCAAAATAGTTTCAATAAGGAGGTATAAGTCATAGTGTCCTCCTCCAACCGCCACTGGTAGCCATGAATCACGGTGTCCTCCTCAAGATTTCGCCTCAAACAAGTTAGCAGGTCATTAGACCAGAAGCATGCAACCACCGGTAACTGTCGCAACTGGCATCACGTTTCCCTAACCACCGAGCAATCTCTGGACATATGGAGAATCGATTCTTTAGCTACCTCACAGATTGGGCAATCACTTGTAATCGCAAAGCCCCGACGAAATCAAGCCTCATTTGTTAACAACCCATTAAGAGCAAGTTTCCAAAGATGAACCCTATTCTTCTCAGGTCCATTCCAAGTCCAAATCCTCTTAAACAAAGCACTATTAAGCCCCTGATTTGCTCCATTCTAGTAAGTATTACCTACAATTAAATTAAAGTATATAAAAAAAATTAGAAAAACATTTATAACTTTTTAAAAATTTATTGTATGGAATTATTTATGATAAAAATAAAATATTTATCTCAAAACTGACGAGAAAGTTTTGGATTGTTCTTTTTAGATGAATAATTGTGGCGGAGATATTTCTCTCCCAAAATTATTGTGTAATTTTGTATATTATATGTTGACTTATGTTATTTTTAAGTGGAATTTGATTTTTAATAGCATTTAATTTATGAATATTATCTTTTTTTTATTATTTTATATATTATATTACAAATTATATTTAATTATTACCGGTTTGATGCCAGTCCAACCCTGATCAGACTCTTGGACCTTAAATCAATACCTATACTGGTTTAATGTCTGATCCGATTCTGATTACCTTGGTTTGACTGGAAAACATAATATGATGAACATATATACCAAATTTTATATACGTTAGATATTTATAGCTTTCTAATTTTATAATTGGTATCTACTTTTTTTTTGGCAAATTGGTATCTACTAATATTTTACAAAAGGCTAAATTATATTTTTGGTCCCCCTATTTTGGCCAATTTTTTATTATAGTCCCCCTATTTCTAAATCCAGACATTTAGTCCCCCAATTTTTAAAAATTCTGACATTTTTTTCAACTCTTAAATTGACATACCAAATTGATGATGTGGCATGCCTTAAGCTTATGTGGCATCTGAATGTCTGATTACTTGGTGCCATGTCATCAAAAAAAGCCACCTCACTAATTTAGAAAACAAAAAAGAAAAAACCTAAAATCCTAAAATCTCTCAAATTAAAAAAAATACCCTAAAATATCAAATCATCCCAAATCATTCCATAATCATTTTCAGAATAACAAGACGACGATCAAGGAGTTGAATAATCTTCAGAAATGCTCACAGAATCATCTTCCAGAATCATCTCAACCAAACGCAAACGAAGAAGTTGAATAAGAAGAATACGAAGAAGTAGAAGAAGAATCATGCTCACAGAATCATCTTCCAAAATCAGAGAAAACCCTAAATCTCTAAATCCTCATTACCCTCGATTCTTAGAGAAAACCCTAAATCTCTAAATCCTCATTACCCTCGATTCTTGCTTCGTCTCTCAAATCTCATTAATGGCTTCCGCAGAGAAGAAGCCAGTGGCAGAGATGGTGGCTCCGGCCGAGAAGAAGCCTAAGGCTAAGAAGAAGATCTCGAAGGATGGAGGAAACAAGTGCACCCTGACATAGGCATTTCCAGCAAGGCCATGGCCGTTTCAGAAGGACGAAGGACACCGAAGAGAAAACCTAGATCGAAGGATGGCGTGTGTGACATCCTAAAATTTCAATTTATATAACTATTGTGGAAATAAATTTTATATTAATATTTTGGATAGAAGTATATCAATATATTCAAAAAATATCCAACCTTAAGACCTTTTAATTGTACAGAGTATCTAACATCTGGGATTGACTCTAACTCACTGGCTGTGGACCCACAATCTCTATCTTTCTTTTGAGGCTCAGCTGACATCTGCCAATGTCCGAAGACAAATATATGCAAAACAAGAAATAGCACAGGAGACTCAGAACACACTATACGCACTATTAAATGGGAAGGTAGGATTTAGAACTCATGTATAAAAAGGCAAGCACACATAAGCAAAACAGAATAATAACATGTAGGAAAAATCAAACCACACATCTCCTAATCAACTGTTAGGATCTCCACCTAACTACCCATAACCATGCAGCTTAAATCTAAATGTCTACGTGGCCACACAGTTTTACAATATGACAAAGGCAGCCCCACCTTAGCCACCTTGTCTTTATAGATAACAGCAACCTTGATAGGCCAAGCAAGTTCACTGCCAGAAAACACGGGATTACCGACGGTCTAAAGCCGTCGGTAATCCTTCAAAACCGTCGGTAAGTCTGGACTACCGACGGCTTACCGACGGCCCATAACCCGTCGGAAATATGGTCGTCGCAAATGATTACCGACGGACTATTATTTGTCGCTTCAGATATCGACGCTAGACCCGCTTAAATTGACGGTATTCCGACAGCAAAGCCGTTGTTATATTTCCGACGACATGACCGCTTGAGACTGATGTTTTCCGACGCATAGGCCGCTTCAGAATCGGGAAGTTTTTTTTTTTGCTTTATTAAAAATTTACTTTAATTAATTTTATATTAATAAAATTATTAATTAATAAAAAAATTAATTTTATTCTTTTATTTAATTAATTAATTTAATTATTTATTTGTTTAATTGTAAAAATAATTTTATTAATAAAATTATTAATTAATAACCAAATTAATTTTATTCTTTAATTAATTTCTCATATTAAAAATATTTATTTATTAATTTAATTAAAAATTACTTATAATTTAATTTAAATTTAATTATTAATTGATTTCCATATATAAAAATGTGATAACGTAAACTAAAAAGTAAATTAAAAAAAGAAAACATATTAAATAAAAAAATTCAACAAATAAAAATCAAGAACTAAAATAATATCCAAAGCGAAAAACATGATATCCAAAAATATGAAAAATATAAGTACAACCAGAACTATTAGTCCTGGTCCTCCTGACCATCATCGAGATGCTCTACATCATCTGCATCATCGACATGACCATGAGTACGCGGAGGCGAAGGCGGAGGCGGAGGCGAGGCCGAGGCCGAGGTCAAGCTTGAGTAGGCCGGCCGGGCGAGCTAGCATCCTGGTACATTTGCTCCGCAGCCGCAAAGACTGAGTCAAAAGCTCCTGCCTTTGGGCCACGCCCGCCTCAACTCGGCTATCTCCTGGTCATCCGCGGCAGAGCGACCGGTGGCGGCCTACTACTCGGCGACTCTCCAGGTGTGTAGCGGCGGGCCCTTTGTAGTTCTTTGGCTAGGTCGCCAAGACCATATAGGCGACCCTTCTTCTTTCCGCCAACCACTTCCGCCCAAGCCCTCAGCGGTGTAGATAGATCGTCAGGGCTCTGAGATGGAGAACATGATGAGCTCTGAGATCTAAGCTGAGACATCCTCGCCTCAAACTCCTCCTATTAAACAAACAAATAAGTCAAATCTTTTTTTTTTAAACAAAACAATATAAACATTATTAAAAAAATATTTATTATATTTTATAATTACCTGAGTCCGCCTCGAACGCTCATCAACGAAATCACCAGTACTCCTCTTCAGATGAGTTGCAAGATGGAGCTCGTGCAATCAACTTCTCTCCCAACCTCCTCGATCGAGATTGTATTAATAAAAAAAATTAAATAAATAATAATAATAATAATAATAAAATAATAATAATAACAATTTTATAACACGTACAAGTCTAACTGCGTCTTTGCGCTTAATCGACATCGCCTCGGTGTGCAAGCCGCCACCCTTCTCGTGAGGCCCTATTCTTCTTGGCCTTGTGGTCGCCTGGAACTCGAGGGTGTTCGATGCGCTACCATTCTTGCGAAGGTCATCCCTATCCAACTGGGCTGGCCCTGATGCGGGCATCTCGAAGCATGTCGAGAAAAGGCGGTGGGAGGCCTTCATATGAAAATTCTTCTCCATCGCCTCCTCATATTTTTCCTCCCAAGCAACCTCAAATGCAGTATCAATATAAGACATTATTAAACATAATTGATATTTACGAAAATAAAATAATATGCAATAAAATAAAAATTGCAGCTTACTCACGAAAGACTTAAACATATGGTCCCGCTCAAAATCCTGAAGTGTCCCCAGGTGGGCTAAAACTCTGGTAATTCTCCTCAATTGTTCTTTGTGATAGCCGACGCAAAGCTTTGAGGAATAAACCTGAACAATAAAAACATGTTAAATAAAAAAATATATATATATATATATACATGTAAATTATTAATAACTCAAAATTGCAAATACTTACCCTTTACCAGATGGTCCGATAAGAACTCGACCATCATACAACATCTCAAGAATGTCGCTCCTGGCCCCCTGCTCGGGAACCTCCTCTGCTGAACCTCCTGCTCCTCCCGCCCCGCCCAACATCGGTGTCATCAGTGTATGGCCCGTACTATAATCATGGTCGGACCGATGAGCATCGCCACCGGATCGTGCACAACACGGAACTCAAGCGCCATGTGCAAACCGGAACCGGGGTGGGGATCATGTGAATGTGAGGCAAAGGTGCCGAACGTGCCCGAAGTCCGTAGCTGGTGTCCAATGTGCCTGAAGTCCGTAGGTGGTGCGTAAGGTCTAGGTGCAGGAGGTGTATCAGTCGCCTCGACGTAGATGTACTAGGACGACGTGTAGATGACAACGTCGAAAACCCGATGAGGTCACGCCTAATGATGGTCGGCCTCTGACGACGAGGGGGGTCGAGGGCGATCCCCTTCCCCCTCCATTTACCACCACTGGGGGGTGTGGGGTGGTCTGCTCCTGAACCTCGCGAGGCCATATCTGTCTATAGAGCAATTGAATAATACTTGATCATGAAATATTATATTTAAACATAACAATATTACAAATGAATTCCATAAAAATAAACAAGTTATGAAAATAACCGACAAATTAAAATATATTGTTACACATTAATTTCTCAAATTGTAAAAAATTAAACAATTTCAATCTGCCCATTCTGCCCACTCAATTTCGGCATCGTCTTCAGATCTTGATGGTTCTGCCACTTCTTCATTTAATTCTTCATCCCCATCTACATCTTCATATGTGATTGGATTGTCACGTAGTCGAGTAATGGGTTCCACTTCATTTACTACATTGACATGAGACATCTCATCCACTTGATAAGCCACTTCTTCCTGTGTATCATCTGCTTCAATGCGACCCCGTGGTTTTATCTTTATTGCGACACACCAACCTTGTTTGTCCCTTCGAGTTGATGGATAAGGGACATAATACACTTGTCTTACATGTTGTGCCATGATAAACGGATCAAACATTTGGTATCTTCTGCTCATATGTATGTCAGCAAAGATATATTTTCGATCCACTCTTGTGCCTCTATTTGACGGATCAAACCCATTACAATAAAATAGCATTATTTTTTATTATAGTCTAAAGTATTGTATGTCAGTTCATATATATGTTGAATCACGCCGTAGAAGTCATCTTCACCTCCATCTGTGGCACCTTTTACATAAACCCCGCTGTTAACTGCTTTTTTCCCTCTGCTTTTGACTGGGTTTGGAATTTGTATCCATTTACAAAGAATGTGTGCCATTCTTTTACACGTGATTTAGGACCATGAGATAAATTTCTCAAGTGTTGGATTTTAGGGGATTTGCCTCGCTATACACCTGTGTACACACCATGTGCAAACAAATTATGGTTCCTATTTTCAAACAATATTTTTGTATTTTCAAACAATAAATAATAATAATATATATATGACGACTCAAAAAACATACCTGGTTCCTAAACCACGTTGGGAAATATTCATGAATATAGGCAAAAGAGTCTTGTACGCTTGTGGGCTTAGTTAACAAGAATGCCCTGATCAAGTCATTATCAAACAAATGATCAAGAGCAATTGTGGATTAAAGAAATTGAAAGTGGTCAAAATGATACATACGTTAGATACGGTGATACTTCTGCACAGTTGATCAACACGTGAACGTGGTGACTTCCACACTTCGTTATCCGTTATCCACCTCCTTTCCACCATGACGACGGAAAGGCAAAATCGATAAGGCAAGCGGGTGTCTTTCACTTTCAATTTCTACTTCATTCCTACTATTTGATGGTGACAACATGAAGACAGTAAACTAATGCGAACAGAAATGGATTGTCTCACGGTGTAAGTAAGTTGCACAAATAGATCTCTCAACCCTGGCCTTATTTTTCACCGACCGTTTTGAGTCACCCATAAATCTAAAAATAACAACGTTGATGATAAAAATTGATACATTTAACCCTTCAAATAAATATTTATTTTAGAGAATACTTTATTATAGTACCTTTCGAATGGATACATCCATCCTGTATTGAACCTGGTCCACCAAGCCTAGCTTCATGTGCAAGATGCACCGCTAGATGCTCCATAGAATCAAAGAAAGCAGGGGAAATATTCTCTCCAACTTACAAAGAATGACTGTATGTTCTGCTCCATCCTTATGAGATCATCCTCTCTCAATGTCGCAGAACACAAATCTTTAAAGAATTGGTGAGTTCAACAAAGGATTTAAAACATTTGACGGCAAGGAACTAAATGCAATAGGAAGTAAACACTCCATGAATACATGACAATCATGGCTTTTCATCCCAATCATGGATCCTTTGTTCAGATCCGCACATCTTGCCAAATTAGAAGAATAACCATCCGCATCCGGTTCTTTTATCCACCGACAGACTGACTTGGCTTCCTCAGCAGTTAAAGAGTAACAGGCTTTGGGTTTCAGGGTCTTCCCATCCGGCCGATTCGTCAAATGCAAGTCCTTTCGCCTACAGTAAAGTGGTAAGTCTAGTCTGGCCTTCTCATTGTCTTTTGTTTTTCCTCTGACGTTCATCACTGTGAGAAAAACATTGTCAAAAAAGTTCTTCTCAATGTGCATAACATCAAGGTTGTGTCTCAATAAATTATCTCTCCAGTATGGAAGATCCCAAAAAATACTTCTTTTTGTCCAATTATGCCATTGTCCATATCCTTCAAATCGATCCAATTTGCCAAAATCATGATTTTGGCGCTCCATAACCCTTTCCCAGATCATCAAGGCGTCAACCTTGGGGCGCCATCTAATTCAACTTCCCCTTCTTGCAAGCGTTCTTATTCCGCCTAAATGCATGGTCATCGGGTAAAACTGCGATGTGAGTCAAACCAAGAACTCTTCCCCCCAAATTTCAAGGTAAAGGCCTTTGTATGCTCCATGCAATGCGGACATGCCATTTTACCATGAGTACCCCAACCAGACAACATGCCATATGCAGGGAAGTCATTAATGGTCCACATCAACGCTGCCCTCATTGTAAAATTCCTCTTTCGTGCAATATCGTACGTCACAACACCATTCCACAACCTTTTGAGATCGTCAATAAGAGGCTCTAAATAGATGTCAATACCATCTGTCGGATTATCTGGACCCGGTATAACACAGCTCAAGAACATATAAGGCTTAGACATGCACATTTCGGGAGGAAGATTGTATGGGGTAACAATAACTGGCCAACAAGAATAAGGTTTCGCCGTGGATTGAACATACGGGGTAAAACCATCAGAGCATAAGCCAAGTCGTACATTACGTGGATCTGCTGCAAAATCAGGATGCACACGATCAAAGTGCTTCCAAGCTTCACCATCAGAAGGGTGGCGCAACATACCTGAAGTGCTTCTATTCTCATAGTGCCATGTCATTTTGTCTGCGATGCGTGGTGATGCAAACATTCTCTGCAGCCTTGGAATAATTGGCAAATAAAACATTGCCTTCACCGAACTAGTTTTTGTCTACCCGTCCGATTATTAGTATGTGACATATACCTAGGCTCACCACAAAATTTGCATTCAACTAGCGCACCATCGCTTTTACCAAACTCATTGTCGTAATACAACATACACCCTCTCACACAACAATCAATCCTTTTAGATTCCAAATTTCAACTTGGACACTAAGCTTTTAGCCTCGTAATAACTTTTTGGCAAACCATCTTTGATAGGTGACGAGTCCAACATCATTTTCAAGTACGAGATCCAAGCACACTTCGGTAGCACCACGCTTGGACTTAAGAGCTAAGAGCCTCACACACATTGATAACTTAGAGTCTCAGAGACCCTTCAAACAACGGCTTGTTTGTTTCTAACAACAGATTATAAAATTTTTGTGCTATCTCATTTGGAAGTTCATCTGTGTCATCATACTGTTGCTCATCGAATAACACGTTCACCCCCAAGGCATCACAAACTATATCTTGCATCAATTCAAGCTCACCACATCCCGACCCACGAATCGCCAAAGCACCTTCGCAATTATCAAAGAACCCCTAAATCAACGTGAGGCAACTTTTCACCATGTGTAGTCCAAATCCAGTAATTAAGCCTAAATCCAACTCAATATAGGTGGTGGGTGACCTCACTTGGGCTCTTAATCCTTCTGCAATCGCAATTAAAGCACGGACATCTAATCCCTCCATTAGTTTTGAAATCTTTATGTGCTGTTGCGACTTGGACAAAGCACGCAACCCCAAATAAGCAAAAATCTGGTTTCAAACCCCTCTCCCTGATACAACCTATCGTACATCCAACTACGACTCGAAAGAAAATATTCCATCTTCTCGCATGTCAAACAAAATCACAATTTCAAAGAAGACGACGTTCTTACAACCGCTCTCTTTCTTTATATGGTATGACTTATCCCATTCGAGAAAAAACTTTTTCGTAACTCGTATAATAATCATTCCTTAATTCTCGTATCTTATACTTGACAAAATTTCGGACATTTCCATTGGTCTCTCGAAAGTACACAAAATGAACGCAGCTTATGAACACCGCAATCAAGTATGCACCCAGAGAACAAAAGGAAATGAATCGAACCGAAATTTCATCAAATATAAAGATACGAGAATTAAGCAACAACTATTATACGAGTAAAGAAAAAGTTTTTTCCAAATTGTCCGACCTGTACAATTCAAGGTTCAATATACAATGAGCACATGGTACCCTAAAAGAGGATATGCACTCAATAATATAATAAACCTCAAACGGAAGCTAAGGCTTCTCTCCGATACTAATAACAAATATCAAACATCCATTCGATCAATGATTAACATAACAATTAGACAAGCAGAAGTGACAAGGGTAGAATTAGTTTTATTATTTATATATATATATATAAATAATAAAAAATATTTTATTTTCCTTTTTCATTTAATTTTTTATATGATAATTTTTAATGTTGTTATTTTTTATTTCTTTTTTATTGAAATTTTTTTAACTCTTCTCTTCTTCAGATCTTTTTTCATTTTTGTTATATCATATTTTTTAACGATTGTTTCCCTTGTTTCTCTTTTTTTAATTCTGCTCATCTGTTAATTATTTTTACAATTCTGTTTTTTCAATCCGTCTAGTTTTTTAATTATGTTATTTTTCAATTGTATCTCATTTCGTTTTGTTATTCTCTTCTTTCTTCTTTAAAATCTGCTTTTTTATTCTATTGTTCTTAAAAATTCTGCTTTTTAATTATTTTTTATTTTAAATCTATTTTTAATTTTATTATTATTTATCATTTCTAATTCAAATCTGTATTGTTTCTTTGAGCAATGGCCCATTTATTGTGTGTGTAGTTTTATTAATCATTTAGTTGCCACTACGCCATCCGCCATATATAATTAAAAAATTTATTTTTCAATAAATAATAATTATTAACAAATCAATGCTCATGTACAATTTTAATTTATATATTTTATTTTCTTAAAACGGAAGAACTACTTATTCATTCAGGGTTTATTTAAACTTATTTTAATATATAATTTTATAATTTTATTTATTTCACCCGCTATTTAACTTACACTATCTGCCCGCTATTTTACGCTATCCTACTAATTTTATGCTATTTTTCGCGATCCTCGATTAACAACACTGGAATTTTCATTAAAAATATACAATCAAAGTCATCAAAATGTTTACAATAAAAGCGGTTATGTTTCTAAGCAAATATATTACATAAAGGAAATAAAAAGCAAAGATAAATTTTCATTAAAAATAAAATCATAGAAACAAAGGAATAGATGAGGTTATGCAGAATACGAATAAGCCCAACCATAAACTGAAACTACAACAAGACAACTATAACATATGGCTCTCAAACCTTCTTTGACACTTTAAATATTGTCTTAAACATTTGTCAACAATTCCAATACAAAAACATGCAATGTCGACATTTTTGTGTCATCGCTTATAACACAAATTACAAGTTGTACCTGCCCATAGACTTTTTTTTTTTCCCTCTTGTGTCTCAAATATATTAAATTGCAAATCGAATGGAATTATTTGAAAGATCGTAAAAGCATATGTATTATTCTGGAAGCATGCTTGTTAAAGAACATAATCTTTAAAGCAAATGAAGCCAGGCTTCCATTGTTACAATGAAACACAAACATAATTCCCTCACTCAATAAATTTTGGGCCAAAGAGACACCCTTTGAGATGCAAGCATTCTACTCCAACGAATAACTATACACTCCAAAGGACCACTTAAATGCATGCTGCCACAAAATTTTAGCCTTGTTATGATGCGCGTTAGATTTCTTAATAAATTTAACTCAGAGGAATTCCACACATTTGAAGAACAGATATAGAAATGTTCAGAACTGTTGTCTAGAGGACAGACTACCAGATTTCTAAATAAATTTACTAAGAAGGACCTTCTCCTAGTGCAGAAAGAATGGAAGCACTTATAAGAATTCTCCCGGCAGGGTCAAGATCAAGACTCGAGAGCCCATATTCTTCAATCAATATGACAAGATAAATGCATAAAATCAAGCAAGAGCAAGAGGTGTAGTAAATTCCTCCAACCCCCCCTTCTTTCCAAACCAAAATAAAGAAGTGAAAAGAAAAAATAGAAAGCAACAAAAAAGATAACAGCCACACAGAGTCTATTTGATGAACAAACGACCTAATCCCGTCAAAACAATAGGTATAATAGAGTTAAAAACCTGGTAAAGCACCACAATAGTTGGCTTTGAACAAATCAGTAGAGAAATTTGATATCCAAAACTTGGAGCTCCTCAAGCCTAAAAACAAATGAAACATAAATTTAGTAAACTATATCGAAATGTAAACACAAAAAGAGAAAAAGAAAATCTAGGATAGAAAATTACAAGGAAAAAATGCTTGCACTGTGGTCTTGAAGAGAGAGAGAGTAGGTCCTAGTTGCTTTTGTCCCACTGCTATCTTGCACACATTGCAACTTTTTTGAATAAAAAGTTTAAAAGAAAGAAGAAGAACATGGTGAATCTCATAAAATCAAGAAAAACATGATTTTTCACTTGCCTTTGTTGATGACCGTAACTTAAAAACACACAAGAAAAACTTTCTTATTTGCATACAAAATGTAACACTATACCAGCAAAAAAATCACATACCAAGATGGTTCACATAGTCTTTTATTTGTATCAAAAGCTTCTTGCTATAAACTTGATTCACATGTACATATGTCAACTAATCATGCATAGAATTGAAAAGCTAACTAATAAATGACCTAGATAACATACTGTTACATCGTTGTTTTCCCATTTTGCTGCAACAAACTAACACATCAATCAACGTTACTACAGTTCTTATGTCCAAAAATTTTACCACTATAAGATTCAGTTCAATTATAACCCCACTGCAATTGCTATCTTAAGTTAACACAGTTGTGTCTAACATTGGATACGCGAAGTTAACAAGCAAAATATTTCTAAACTTAACCAGTTTAAGTATATCAAGGAAATGAATAAAATTGCAATGCATTTGATCTCCAAATTGAAAAAATGAATGAATGACTGAAAAATTAGTCTTGGCCCCAATATAAAACACCACAATGGACAACATATATAGAACTTCCTACGGAGAAACAACATATATATATATATATATAGATTAACCCTTTTTATATTATAATAAATTTTATTCAATGTTGTAGCTCAAACTTTACACAAGGCAATTCTAGAATGAAGCTAAAACTCAAGGTTGTTTTACACACACACATATATATATATATAGATTAACCCTTTTTATAAGATTTTTAATACATGGTTGTTATTTTAAGCAGCATTTTCTGGACCTAGTTTGTTACTACTATTGTAATCAAAGTCAAACTGTCTGTTGACTATCCAATCAAAGTTTTAAAATATAAACTTATAACTGTTTTAATAATTTTATTTGACAAAATAACTGTTTTTTAATAATTAAATGAAATACATTCATTTTTTTTATTCTAAATGTGATAAATCCTTTCGTATGGTTTTTAATAGTGTATTACACCAGAATAAGTGACCCGTTCTATATGCACGGGTAATTGACATTAGTAGAATATGAATATTTAATGTGAAAAATACACTATTATATTTAAAAGATGTTATTAGTAAGAAAGAAAAGACAATAATTTGTATAAAAATCTAAATATACAACCTTATATGGAGAGAATGCCTTCTCTCGTGAACTAATTAAAATTTGTTGTTCAGTGTAAATCCCCATACTTTTTTCATTCGAAATTTTATTGTCACATGTAATGTTTTACTATGATTTTTATGTTGATCAATTTACATATAGATAGTAATGTTTTTTGGTATAAAATATTATGTTGAATGTAATTTTCTCTTATAATTAAGAAGTTAATATGGTTTTACATAATATGTTCATTACGGTGAATTAAGTATAATTTTTCCTATTTACTTTCATATAAAAAATATTCAAATGTGTGTCATATTTAGCTATAAATTTTACATTAATAATCATAATCTAATTTTTTATTATTGTAAACAAATATTAATTCCTTTAAAATAAGGTAAATAATATTATTATTATTTAAATTTTAATTTTTAAAATATATTGAATATATATTAATGCCTTGTACGCTTCTTATTTCAATCAACCAATAATAAACAAATTTTTCTTGCTTTCTCTCTCGTCAAAATTAATATATCAATAATAAACAAAGTAAACTCTGAAAAAGCGTGCCTTACTCTCTCCCTCTTGCTTTCTCTCTCGAAACGAAACCATGAAAAAAACGCAGAACCGCACCGGAGTTGCAGAGAAGAGAACAGAGAGCGAGTTCGGAAGAAAACACTTGGGTTTTTCTCCGCTTTTCGCCCGTTCGCGCTCCGACCGCAATACGCCCGCGATTTGGCCGCTTTTCCGACGCCTACTGGGCAACGTAAAACCGCTCCGCCACGGCATTTTGTGTGGCGCTCGCTTTCGCTACGCAACGCCACGCCGCTATTGCGGCATAACGCCCGCTATTGACTACAGAGAGCCAAACATTAATCAAATCCAATCAATTAGGAAAAAAAAAGTTGAAAATGGGCTTTTCTAACAATTCAAAACCTCTAATAATTATGAAATTAGGGTAGACACGCCCAAATCACTGTTTCCACCCCACAAAAAACACCTCAATTGGAAAACATTTCTCAGAAGAAACGGTTCAAAGCCCACCAAGATAACATCCCAACAATCAAAACTTTACCTTCAATCAATCATATTAAACCCCCAATACAACAAAGATTCAGATCACAGACTAAAAAAATAATCCATCCAATCCAATTACTCTACATTTGATTAATTTGTTCCAAACTTCCAATCATGACATTTAGAAAAGCAATTGTGAATGTTGTTGATAAATAGAGAGGAGATGAATGAAAGACTTGAACTGATATTGTCCAAATTAAATGACAAAGAATCGCAGCCAAAACGACAAAGAATCGCGGCGGAGGTTGAACGAGGTTGAACGAGGTTGAACGACAGCAACTGCGGCGGAGGGCGAACGAGGTTGATGACGGGAGGCTACGGCGGAGGGCGAACGAGGGAGATGAAGGGAGGCTGCGGCGGAGGCCGAACGAGGGAGACGAAGGGAGTGAATGAATTGAGTTCTGAGGTCGAGGGAGATGAAATATAGGGAGACGAAGGGAGAGGTCGAGGGAGATGAAATATTGAGGTCGAGGGAGATGAGTTCAGGCCGAAGCGAGTGAAGAAGAAGAAGAAGAAGGATTCTGTTCTGGCCAAATAAAGAGCTTACCGACGGCCATTGTAAACTAACCGACGGCTTAAGCCGTCGGTAAACGACACGGGATTAGCGACGGGCTAATCCGTCGGTAAAGATGGTAAATGGGCGTCGGTATTCAAAAACATGCGGCAATTTTTCAAAATTTACGGTCTACCGACGGACACCCACCGACGGCTTTAATCCGTCGCTAAAAAATCGGGATTTCCGACGGCTTAAACCGTCGGTAATGTCCACTGTACGACGGGACGCGTTTTCCGACGGGTAAGACCGTCGGAAATCCCGCTTTTTAACCGACGGACGAAAGCCGTCGGTAAATGGCCGTCGGTAATCCCGTGTTTTCTTGTAGTGGTTGTCCATCCCCCTATCTCGCTCATCGTACCCCTAAGAGTGCATCCCTGCTTTTCGATAATATCAGGTACCGGGACGGCACTCGGGATCGGCACTATGGACAGTGATGCAACAGTACCTTGTCAGGATAACCAGGCTACCCGACGTCCCGACACAGTGGGGCCAAATCACTAGTCACCTAGGAGCCTTGTCAGACCCAGACTATCCTCAAGGATCCACGCGAAGCGTGTCCTATACCGACTGCATCGTGCCCGCACTCTGGCACTTGGTTTCGTACATAGCCTATGTGTACGGCGGTGGATTACAGCACATGCATATGACCATTTATTATTCAGCACCTTATCAGCTTTTCATTATTCATCAGCTCAGCACATCGACTCATTATCTCAGCCAACATCATCATCTTATCTCAACACTTATCAGGCTATCAGCTCAACCAGCTTTAATGTCTTATTCCAGCACTATTCAATTCTTTATAATTAAATAGTTCAGCCATATTCCCACACACAACACTATAATAACTTAATCATCAAATCAGCATTAGCAGAACAATCATCCTATATAGCACAATTATCTGTATATAACATAACATCATTTATCAACCATCCTTGATCAATATATAGGTCAACAAACACATCATTAAGCATCAATCATCCTCGATCCACACATGAGTCAACCCTAGTATCGCTTAGGCGGTTTACTACTGACATGTTATAAATCCACACACCAGCAATTACACACACAATTATAATGCAATCATAAGAAACCAATATCACATCAATCAACATCCATCCACTGATATCAATAGATTACTTCTATGGTTGATAGACCTTTGATAACTGTCCTCAGCTATCACAGGTCACAGCCTCTCTCCTAAGGTGCTGCTATTATTAACCTCTAGTAGGCCTTGGGTCACCCTACGCCTAGTTATACACTTATTCTAATCCTATAATCCCTAGTGGATAGGGTTCATGTCTCCCATACCTGGCTTAGAAGATCGTTGCAGCTATTGTCACTCTCTGTATCCTCGCCGCTCCTACTACTCGTACTTCTGCCTTTGGACACTCATACCCAGCTTACTAGGCCACTCTCATCCTCCCTTTCTCAGAGAATTACCTACGAAGGGCTTTCGGATGCACAAGATCCTCAATTGAAACAAGTGTAGAGCATACTTGCTCCTTAGTGGCCCTCTAAGGCTCACTCTCCTTCTCAATCTCTAAGATTACTTTCTAAGGGTTTTCTGATGTGCCAGATCCTCATTAGAGGCAAGCATAGAGCATATTCACTCCTTAGAAGTCCCTAGAGAGAGAAAGTTAGAGAGAGAAGAGGATTTGGGACGAGTTGGAATGAGGGGGTGACGAGCTATATATAGACATAAATTGGTCCCATCGCGTCGCAATGGACCAAGGCTTAATCTCCGTCGTGTCGCGACGGTGCCACGTGTCAAGCTTTTATTAGTTGTGATCACTGACTTAGTCACCGACCTATTAGTTCCAGAATCCTCTCCATCGCGTCGCGATGGCTTCTAGTTCAATCTCGGTCGCCTCACGACCGTACCTAACGACATATGTGTAATTTCTTCCATTCAAGACGTTTCTAGGGCTCCCAGATCCTTCTTAGGGGTATTTTTGGTCTTTTTGAATGTTTCTCTAACACATTTAGGCCTATCTCCTTTCAATTTAGAATTTCTAATGTTTATTTAACATTTTCTGAAAATCAAGATGTTACAGCGCGACCGAGCCTACTTGGCAGAATCGAAACCCGAGCAATCCTTCCATCTTCTTCCACCAGAAACCAGGATCACGATCCTGGCATTGGTCGACCCAGGCGAGCTGTAGAACCTCAGATTTAGGGATTTAGGGAAACGACGTCGTGGCCGTCCTTGTAGCAAGAGGACGTGAGGAGGAAAGAGGCGGAGGAAGAGGAAGGAGGGAAGAGGTGGAGGACGCTTGAGAGGGTGGAGTGAAAGGCCGGATGAAGGGTCGCCATGACAGTGTGTGCTGCCATCGAATGAATCTGATAATGGATTTAAGAAGGGAGTTGTGCGCGCATGGTTCTTGTGAAGGAATTTGATAATGAATTTTTTTAGAGTTATGAGATTCATTGCAGGGCTTTCAAATATTGAAAATTTTGCTCATGTGAAGAGATTCACAGTGGGTGGTTGTAGATTTTCCATCTCAAATGAGTAAATTATGTTTCTCTCATGCTGAAGAAGTTTCAATTGTGTTGCTCTCTGACTCTCTCATTTTATAATTTATTTTTGTAATTCTGATATTAATAAAACAAAATAATCTGACATGGTAATGGTCACTAAGTGACATGGCTTGTTTAAATGACGTGGCAGCCACATGTGTTATCCAATCATATGTCACATAAGCTTAAGGCATGTCACGTCATCAATTTGGGATGTCAATTTAAGAGTTGGGCAAAGTGTCAGAATTTTTGAAAATTTGGGGACTAAATGTCTGGATTTAAAATTGGGGGGACTAAAATAAAAAAATGGTCAAAATAAGGGGACCAAAAATTTAATTTAGCCTTTACAAAATAATACATTAACATAAATTTGTCTTATGTGGTATTGATAACTTATAAAATATGTTATTCAATCAAGTATTCAGATCACTTACTCGTGAATTCTTATCCTTCATAATGACATGCTATATTTTTAATGCTATACAACATAATTCGTGATAAATGCTAGCAACACACTTTCTATAACTCACTTTTAAACACACACTCTCCTATTTGTTGAAATTCAAGTGCATCCCACTATTTTGTGAAATGCGTCCCACCAAATCATACATGCCCACTTGATTTCAACCAATGAGAGAGTGTGTGTTCAAAATAGAGTGATAGAGAGTGTGTTGCTAGCACTCCTCATCATGTGTATTACCTATACGCATATTCAGAGTTTGTCATAGGTCAGTGGCTTTGATCGTAGAAATTTTGGCATTTTGCCCTCTGCATTTTTTTAATCATTTTCTTATCTTATCAACCCATTTCATTATAGTTGGAAGGTTTATCTGGAAAGATTCTCAAGGGAAGGGGGCAAAATTTGAACATTGTCCTAAAAAATAGTATATTCCTATCTCCCACCTATCAAAGGCCGAAGATATACATATGTGTTAATAGGTTATAATATTATTTTATTATGTGGCAAATTGTCATTAGTGGGGGACAGAGAATGTGATAAGAAAGTGAGACAGGAGATTTTTCTCTGCAAAATCTGTAACTTGATGGTTCAGTGCTGCTATTGAGCCGCCGTCGCCGACACATTTTTCTAATTTTTAATTTGTGATTCCTTCTAGTCACTTTACACTTTGTTTGATTTAGAAATAAAAATGAGAGAAAAAAAGTTAGAAGGAAAAATTGTATAAGGAAAGAAAAATAGTAGAAAGAGAAAGGATCAAAAGTACAAGAAAAAGTAAAGTAAAAAAGGAGAGAAAAGAAAAATGTATATTTAATAAATAACATAAATACCTTTATGTAAAAATTGGATGCATATATTAATTTATAAAAATTTACATATATTTTTAAATTAGTATATATATAAATATATTTTTATATAAAACAAAGTTATACGAAAAGAGATGCAAGCGATGCATAAAAAAAAGAAAGAGATGCAGACGTTGTTTCACTGCAAGGGCATTGTAGTCTTTTTCTTATATTTTCACAATTGCCTTCTAGTTTCCGTCCACAATGGAGCGGAAAGATTTATAAGCATGGGTCCCACAGTTTTCAATCTTTCCTCCCATGGTTGTACGTGTTCCAAACGACTGAAAAGTGAAAACCCACCTTTCGTTGCACAATCTGTCCTCGCTCAATCTTTCCTGCCTGATTCTTCTTAACCAAACAATGTGTAAATCTCGTTCGTCTACATACAAACAAACTTGCTATAATTAATATTAAATGCTTCTAAAAAGTAATTTATATTAAATAAATAAGATTTTTGTAAAATCTTCAGATTTAAATAAGTTTTCATATTTTAGAAAAAATACGCATAAAATTTTCTTACGCTGATTATATACATTGAGCAGCATAAAAAAAGTACCAAAATTACAAATATTTTAATTGTGTTTGTTTTGAATTATTTAAAAAATATATTTTCAATAAATTTATTATTTAATTTAATCTATTTATATTTATATGAATTCAAAAAAAATCCAAATTGATAAAAGTATAATATACTTTTAGTTTCTTTTAAATTATCATGACTAATTTCTCTAACCAATTTTCATGACAAATGAAAATATTAAAATAAATTTTTATAATTATAATTAATGGGTTCATTTATATAAAAAAAAATACTTGTTTACCAAACATATACATTTTTTTTTACGGAATCCAAATCACTTCATTTCATTCATAATAATGTTCTAAATACATTGCGGGATGTAATTAAAACTAGTGCGAGTAGCATAATTAGTAGCCATTTTTGCTACAGCATGACACTATTATTAACTTGTCGCTTCACAAAAATAACATTATAATTGTTGTTTGTAGCTAGGAGGGTTTTGCATTCCTCTATGAGACTCCCATAATTAGTTCTAATTGGCTTATCCATATTAACATTATCCACCACTTGTTTACAATCCATCTCAAAAATAGTAGTAGAAATACCCATTTTATTGCATAAAGAATGCTCCATACTTCCGTTTCTTCGGCTGGTGTTATAAACGGAAGCATGGGGTCTTCATTATGCAATAAAATTATTTTTTAAAATTAAATTAAGATCAAACAATGCCGGTGTGTAGAAGAATTTTTCCGCTTTCGTGTGTATCATTCACTCATTTCATTTATGACAAAACCTTCGGTGCATGCACCACGAAAGTTACATTAAATAATAGAGATTAGTATCAACCGAAACGTTGTAACCAAAAAGAAAACGAAAGGTTGATGCAGTTTTCCGTTTTTGGCTGCTCCAAAGACTCCGACTAAGAAGGAAGAGTGGATGAAAATTGAATGTCAGGTCAGAAATTGCACGCAAATAGTATTCTTTTCGTTTTGACTGGAAAGAAAACAGTATTATTTTAAGATATTTTTATTTTATTTTTTCCTTTTTTACTTCGATGGTAGTAGTAGCTTTCTAGTCAAAGTTCGGCATCATAGATACAATCATAGCAAAAATGCGCATTCTAGTATTTTTTTCCAAACTAAATTCCGTCCGCTTCACGTGACTGGCTATACATCGGCCCTTTCTCTATTTTTTTTATTTTTATTTTTTTATAAGCACATCGGCCTTTTTTGTGTTAAAAATTGGGAAGTTGCTAATTCTCCCTTGCCATCTACCACTCTTAATGGATCCACAGTGTGACAACACCTTTGAAAAATCGGGACGGTCCCTAAACATGTTCATTTGGGTTGGAGAATTTTACATAACAGTCTTGCTTTTAGAATGAAACTCAATTCCAAAGGTGTTCATGTTTATCCTCTGTATCCGCAACGCAATTCTTATTGTGAAGATATAGATCATATTTTTTGCAGGTGCTTTTGGGCCAAACAAGTTTGGTTTGCCTCTCCCCTTGGCATTAACTTTGATCATGTCCAGATATCCTTTCATAGCTGGCTTGAGGATATTATTATTAACAGTACAGATGAGGTGAAAATGCATGTGCTGTCATTATGTTTTGAAATTTGGAAAACTCGTAATAAGCACTGCTTTGAGGGAACTCCATCTGATCCTTAGCTTCAGCTAACAAGGCGTGGCAGGTTGCCCTTGAGTATTCTAACAACATCAATTCTTTGCATTCTCTGCCTGCCTCTAGTTCAAATGTCCAGAATGTTGATCATGACTTGGATAAATGGTGTAAGCCCCCCAACATCTTGGTATAAGGTGTAAATATGGATGCTGCTGGCTTTTCAGATGAAGTTTGGGTTATTGGTACGGTTATTAGAGATGAAAATGGTGAGGTTATGACTATTGCAACTTGGTGAATAAATGTTCTCAATGATATTGATTTAGTGTAGGCTTTGGGAATGAAACTTGCCCTTAATTTTGCTGTCGATCTTGGTTTCTATTCATTGATTATTGAATCTGACTCTCTAAATGTAGTGCAAGCAATGCTCTCCTCTTCAATAATTCCCAAACATTTTGGCATGGTTGTGACTGACTGCACCTTCCTTGTTCCACAGTTTCATCGTTTTAAGATTTGTCACGTTAGAAGGGGTGCTAATAAAGTATAGCTCATTGTTTAGCAAAATTTGCTTTGGTTAATGTTGATTCTATTTGGATTGAAGAAACTTCTTTATGTATTATTGCTGCTATTGCCTCATATTTGAGAGGTTGTTAATGAAAATTTTTTCCCTGTCAAAAAAAAATTATAAGAGAATTTTTTGAGATTTTTTTGTCCTAATTATAAGAAAAATGAACTTATTTCTAGATGTATTAATTGCTAAAATACTTTTTATACCGCTATTTTAATAGACTTGTATATTAAATATACGTGTATATTTTTTATGCACCTAATTAATGCTATTAGGGGTTTATTTGGAAAGAGAGGACAATTTTGTAACATTAAATATGTCTTATTGATTTTTGTGTTTTTTATAAATTTTTCTTATAATTAGGACCGGAGGTAGTAATTTGGTTTAACAGCCGTCCTGCTTCAAGAAGTGTTTTCCAAACGCTCACGTCTTGTATTTACTATATATATAAAAATCGATAACCCCTCTAATTATTGTTTTACCAAACTTGAAATAGCTGATAAAACAAGTTCAAAAAAGTTAATTCAAATTATATTCAAAATAAATCCAAAAAATCCTCCTCTTATTTAACAAATATTCAAAATTCTCTCTCTTATTTTATCCATAAAAACAAATACGAAAAATGTTAATATTTTTAGATTTGAGTTTTTTTTAAATACAATTCCGAAAACACAATTCCAAAATATAATTTAAAAAATAACAATCCCCTCTTATCCGAATAGTAATATTTAAACAAAACCTCTCTTATCTTATTTTCAAAATTATCACCGATATAGTATAAATAAAATTATTCTCCTAATTCACACACATCTTTGAATCACTGCTCCTATGTTTGGTTCAAGAAACATATCATCTCTTCTTCTTCTCTCAATTCACATACATCCCTAAATCTATTTTTTCTCTCTGGGTGCAATTTTTCCTCTTGTTTTATGTGTTGTTGTTTTCTTATTTTTGCAAGTTTTTCCGGGTGCGATATCTCAACATTACTTTTTATATTTCTATTAAATAATAATATATAATATATAATTTGAATTTAAATTTAAATTAATTATATACTCAAAATTAGAAGCTGCAGTTCATGAAGGGTACAACCCTGAGAGAGCAACATTTTCCAGAAATTCCCATGAATGCATATCGGTTTAAATAGTTTGATGACATACTTGGTGGAAACGCGTGTCTTGATCCGTTAGTTGGTAAAACTTAGATTATACAACCAATCCATTTATTCATTTATTTTTACATATACTCATCACATAATATTTATCCTCATGCAGATGTGATTGGAAAGTTACATCAAATTGTGCATTCCCAACCAAACTCAAAAAAGGTTGTATTTACCATGAAAGACCTTAGATAATTCATTTAGAAATACTTTTGCATACAATTGGTTCCCTATTTTTTTTTTTTTTGCGTTGCACCTATTCTAACATTTGTTGATCTAACTCAATGACATTGTAGTTGGTAATATACTTAGTTGTACACCTTGGGAAGAATATGCTTCCAAATTGCTGAATTTTTACCAAAGAAACGAGTCTGGTCCAATTGTTATTATATTGACACTTGCAAAGATTAAGGAGCCAAGATGATATAAATTTCTAAATTAAATTCTGAATATTTTAAAATATAATTTTTTAACTTATAATTTTGATATTCAAATTTAAGTTAATTGCAAAATTTAAGTTTATCACACGTGGAAAAGATTAAGAAAAATAACTTTACATAATATTGCTTGAATAATTTAAAAAAGTGCCAAAAAGATGAATGTGCATAATAATCTATAATTTAAATTAATTATGTGCTAAAAATTAAAATTTTGAAAATTGAAATTAAATACAAATGAATAGGGTGTTAACATGTGGCATAACAAAACCTTTTTTAAATATTTTAAAATGTAAGATTTGAAACAAATTTTCTATAATTAGATTTAGAAATTAAAATATATAAAATCTAATTTTTTTTAATTTATAGTATTATTAACATTTCAAATCGGATTTTTTTAAAATCTAAAATTTAAAACTAAAATTCAAATTTAATTTTCTAAATTTGAAATAAACTTTATTGAATAAAAATTTGAAACGTTATAAACAAATTCGAAATTAAGTTTTCTATTAAATGATAAATATATTTAAAATAATAATATATATTTTATATTAATTGCATATTCAGAATTAGAATTTTAAAAGTTAATAAATAAGAAAAGATCAAACGAATACATCCCCTCAAAAAAGAATAAGCAATATTGAAATTTAAAAATAAGTATAAATTTAAAAATAAGTATTTGAATATTTTAAATTTGAAAGAAATTATCCATAATTATATTTTTAAAGTAAGTTCTAAATGTTTTAAAATATAAGTCTTTTTACATATAATTTTGTTTTTTAACAGATAATATAATTAATTTAAATAAATTTTATTTAAATTTTCAAATTTAAGTTAATTGCAAAATTGATTTTTAAAAAAAATTATTTCTTGTAAATAAAAAAAAATCAATTCTTAAAATGAACAACAAAACAGAGTGAGGTGAGATGAAAATATTTAAATTTAAATTAATTGCAAAGTAATATAACTTGGCCAGAAATAATTTTTGAAAATATAATAAATTATCTATAATTAGATTTAGAAATTGAAAATTATCTGTTTACTATATATAAAAATTAAAGGTTCTTTTTATTACTATTCTACCATCGCTTAAACACTTGTCATATGCACATTAAATATACCAAAGTATTTTTCAAAAAATTCATCGCTTATTTTCAAATAGCTAGCTAAGAATTAGAAAACCCACTGGCTAAGAAAATCTTATCACCTTTTATTTAAAAAAAAATATCCCTCTTATTTTTAAACAGTTCTCTCTCTTCTATTTTAAATAGGCAATTGGTATATAAATTAGTTAATATAAAAATTATAAATAAATGATAATTCATACCCATTAATCTTCAAGCTCCGTAAAATTTCATTTCTCTTTGACAATTCCAATTTCCATGAGGTGGGAGGATGAGCACAACAAAATAAATTGGACTTAACATGTCATAAGCTCTAATTATAGTGCTCAACTGCTCACGGGGAGCAAGTTCACTTCAATACAAGTCCATTTTGAACATGCATAACAAAACATTGCTACACTTGGATTGAGTTTATTTCGAGTGTATCACTAATAAATTCTTATATTTATTTATTTGTTTAGAAAATTCTACCTGGCCATGTTAAAATTGTTTATGAACTGTTGTGAAAGTAAGTGTTAATTTGCTTTCTCGTTCCAGTTATTAATGTTAATATTTTTAAATATACTTTATATATTCTTTTGCAGCACACTTATTTTGAGACAGCTGGTAGTTATAGTTTTGGTATAATCAAATAATTAAAAAACAATATAAAATGTTTCAGAACATGGATAAAAATCAATGCGAATCGTGCTAATGCATTGATACCTTATTATTATTATTATTATTATTATTATTATTATTATTATTATTATTATTATTATTATTTGTTTATGAATAATGTTATTATGTTAATTATAGTGCTCACGGGGAAGTAAGTCCACTTCAATACAAATTTGTTTCAAATATGCATAAATACAGAAGTGCCCCGTGTGTATGTACGGGTACTTTGCTAGTTCTATTAATTTTATAATCGTCTTTGAATTTTAATACAACAACATCTTCCATTTTCTTTAATATTCTTGGATTTTTTTTTTATAGAACTTATGTCAAGTTCTATTGGCCTATTTCGTCCTATTATTTGTTAATTAAACACTAATACTCATGAAACAGTTTGACCTTATCCACCCCTTGAAACATGATATGACAGTTAGCGACATTTTTTTTTTTTTGCTTTTCTCAGTTAAAAAAAGACTAACTTGATAGTTGGAATTTGATCTAAGTTTTGTCTTTTTATTTCTTTTTTCTTAACTGAGACCTATTTATATAATATTAATCAATTTCAAAATGGAAAAAAATAGAGTTTAATTGGTATATTTTGTTGGTACAAAAAACTTATGACAACTATCAATATTTTAACATATTATTATTCATTATTTCTATTGAAGTTATGAGTTTTAGATAAAGAAGAAGATGAGAGAAAAACATATACATTTAAAAATATTGTTATGATGCAACGTGATTGATAATGAATCTAGTATTTCTCATGACTCGATACTAATTTCATGAAAGTTTGATATAAAAGGCTAAGCACTAACTTATATTTATAGGGATACAATACTTCTAATCCTAAATAAACATAGAAATCAAGAAACAAATCATGATAATAACTAAGTAATATAAAAAACTAACCTCAAAATTTAAGATATTCTTTTTTTTTTATCAATGGAAAAAAAAACGAAACAAGCTAAAGTCTAAGATAAAAACTAATCTCAAGAAATAGTTTAAGATATTATAAGATAAGAAACTAATTAATCCTACAAGATAAGCGACGATACTCTAACATAATATCGAGACATTATAAGATATTTTCTAATATTCTAACAATTTTTAGTAATTAAAAAATATAAATAAATGTTTGTTAGTACATGTGTGTATAATATGTCTCTAAGGGGTTGACAGCATGACAGGGTATGTATCCGACGTGTTACGGGTTTAAGTCTCCATTAATCCGACATATTATTATTCATCCCCTTCCCCTAAATTGTGTTTATGTGTGTATATATGTATAATATACCTAGTACCACTGTGCATGTCACTTATTTTCTTTTTGTTTTTGTGTTTTTTTTTGGGGGGGGGGGGGGTGTTGTTCACGTGAACCGTTAATATGAGTCAAATTAAATTTAAAAGTTAAGAGGGTGTGACATTCAGTAATCATAGAAATCAACGATAGACACCCCACCCGCAGCCAGACAAAACATCATTTTCTATAGTTTTCCTTCCATTGTCTTAATTTTTTAATACTACATAAATAAATACCAAGAAGAGGAGATGGAGCTTTACAAGCGGAGTAAGCGGCGGCTATGCATATGATCGATCTTTTAGATATAAAGGATTGATACGCAACACTTATCCATAATCTATTAGGCATTATTAGCTAGCAGAGGTAGAGGCCAATGGCAACTCTCTCTAAGCTCTTCCGTCATCTCATTAGCAAAATTATAATCCTATTAGCATCCCTGCTAATAGAACTAATCATCCTAATTTGGAGACTAACATCAGATACACAACGTCCAATCACCACACGGGAATACCTCAAATTCATTGAAGCGAAGAACCCCACGGTTTGCTACGACACCAAAAGGTTGTTGAAGCCAGAGCATATTGCAGAGTGTACGGTGTGCTTATCAGAATTCAAGGAAGGCGACAAAGTGAGGAGCTTGAAATGCAAACACACGTTTCACAGGGATTGTTTGGACAAGTGGTTGCAAGAGTATTGGCCTACATGCCCACTCTGTAGGAAACAATTGTTGCCAGATGATGTTGTGATCAAACATCGTCAGCTTCTTCGAAATCAGCAGGAAGGTGGTTTTGAGGGGAATGATGAGCACCTTCCCTATCTGTTATTCGCATTGCGAGGTGGTGGTAATACTAATAATACTAGTCACTTGCGCAGATATCTCTGAATCGAAATTTGTCTTCCAATTCTTCGGTACAAATTCGAAACTTGTTCGATCTTCCTCTTCTTGGTTAATTTCCTACTAGTACATTGGAAGAAGAATATTAATTGTTCTTTCCCTGCTTAATTTATGTACATAGTAAGGAACGTAATTTTCTCTTTTTTCTGTACTTCTATTTATTTTTTTCTCTTCTGTCGAGGATGCAACTCACAGCCTCACACTAAATAGCATAACAGATATTTAAGAGAGTACTGATCTAACCTTTTAACTCTTCGGTTACATAACGCTATGTTTATCATTTGAATTACGGTTGTAGCGACTCTTTTGACAAATTTGGGAACGGTTTAATCTTGAAACTTGAACCTCGCATATGGAAATTTAACTCTGAAAGAGAGTATTTTGGGGGACAAAACTCCACAAGTGGTCGTGGAAGAAAGTCAACATGTTTCTCACACCAGAGTTGACTGGTCAAATGCAAGAATTGGGGAAAAAAAAATACTACCCCCTCTGTGCCTTTTTATAGGAATTTTTTTGTAAAATTCTCTTTTCTCTTAATATAAGACCATTTACAAAGACCAATTAATTTTATTTTTTTACAAAATTAACTTCTATATCAAAGTGCATTAATTTTTGCTCTCTTAATAGTTTTGAAAGATGAAAAGAGTAACTTGAGAAAAATAACACACATTTTGTACAAATTTAATACTAATGACTAACAAATCTACTTTTTTAAAGGGCTTAAAATGGTCAAAGAGTTCTCTTAATAGTTTTGTAGTCATTTAATTTAGAAGTATTAATCAATCGTTCAAATGCATCAATCAAACTCTTCTAACTCAGCAACTTAAATGAGTTTTGAGAATAAAATATATTAAAAACACTGTAATTCATAATTTACAGATACCCACGAGCACGAGTACTATGTTATCTTCCCATGCCCCGTTAAGAAATAGGTAGAGAAAAAATTCATTTAACTTATCTATGACTATCTATTAAACTATTCAACTTAATTCATAAGTAGATTTTGCCCATAGATACCTGTGGTGCAGATTTTTTTGTGATCGCTATTATCAAGAAACACCTTGTGTTTTGTCAATAATTTATTTGTTATATTGAAAAGTGTTTAACTTTGTATTTTCCAGATAAATTTTCCTTTTATAAATTTCTGAATCAATGCCCTTAGGACTCTCATTAGCAAGACCTAAAGTTAAGTTATTCCAAAATATTAATGTGATCTTCTTTTTAATTGTTTAAAGAAATTTGGTTAATATCATTTTAACATTATTTTCTTCTTATAAGTTACGAAAAACATTTAAAATATTCCAGTAAAAAAAGTCGTATTCAAAATAGTATTGCTAACGAGTGCCATATGGGAATTGATTAAAAAATCCATAAAAGAAAAGTTTGTCTTGAGGATACAAGTTAAACACTTTTCGATGTAATAAATACATTATTTTTTCGTATAAACTTACCTCTTTTGATTCCTTAACCGATGTCTTAAGAGCACGTGTTAGCATTTTCCTTTAATTTTTTTGTCAAGCTCATCCTTATTGACATTTGTGCCTGTCTTCTTTTCACCTAACTTGAATTTTATGCATGCGTGTCTTCTCGACAATGTTTTAATCAAAACGGCCGTTTGAACTAGAAATTGACAACGCCTATGGTTTGATTATTTGAGCTATTGAACTACTAGTTCATACCAATTCGAACAGTTTAAAGCAATGGAACTATGAGTAAGTCTCGCCAGCTCAATCTCGAGGTTTCTAAAACATTCGTTTTCGAAGAACATAACCCTCGATTTCGTTGATAACATCAGTGATTAAAATGTTTAATACTCTCTCCCTCACTATTTATAAGCGGAGTATATGTTTTACATCTTCTTCGAAAAAATGTTCAATTTTTATAAGGTCTTTTTGACTCTTATTCAAAAATTCCAATAATGTATGTATATTGGACTTTTTGAGACAATTATAGATAATGCGAATTTAACATGATTTTAGAAAGTTGCCTTACTTTTATTTTGCAACGGCCAATTAGGTTTTGTTATACCGGTATTATTCAAGAGCAAGGGAGGAAAGGTAGATGAGTAAATTCAATATCACAGGGCAGAAGGGATGCATAAATCTGTGTTAAAGTCGTAGCTGGTGTAACAGCACTAGAGTAGTACTAGTAGAGTGCAACTAGATTCTATAATCTCCGATACCTTATTTCAATATTATATTGCTTGAACTGTAGGGTCACCAACCGATTGAATTTTATGCAAGAACAAATGAAATTACTCCCATTAAACAATTGTAGTTGGTTTACTCATCAATTACGCTAGGAAGTGGTGGTAGGTGTTTGGAAAGTTCTAACTCCTAAGCACAGAAAAACATGAGAAAAAGAACGGCTACGATGCAGTGACGTTTCTGCTTTTACTACTTGGTGGTGTCTCCCCTCGTCATTTCTTCACCCAACCTAGGGTGATTCTCGAGCGCGCGGACTGGAGACTTGGACTGGGTCATTTCGGGTGGGGGAGAGGATTGTCTCTCATGGAAAACTAGGGGTGCTCATGGTTTGGATATTAATATATCCAAAACTATATCCAACTAAAACCATAAATAAGGATTGGTTTTCAAATCCATATTTTTAAATCTGGATCTCCAAATTTAGATATGATTATAAAACCGGTTATATAACAAAATACGGTTATAAAACCAGTTTGATCCAAATCCGGTTATAAAACCGGTTATTTACCAAAACCGGTTATGGAGTTGGTTTCCGCCTTTAAAAACCGGTTTTTAACATGAAAAATAGTTTTTTTAAGCTAAAGGTACATAAAATCGTGTGGTACATGTCATTACCTTATCCAAATTTGTTTTCTCTTTGTATTTGATAAATAAAAGTAATACAAAATGTTTATGTAATATTTTAAAATTTTGATTTTTTTTCACAAATAAAATTATTATTTCATTAAATTACTTTATTTTTCTATGCATGGGCATAATTACTTCATTAAATTACGTTTGATATTACATAATTGTTCTTTTTCTTACATTAAAAATTCTAATATAGTTAGTTGACGTAAGCACACATTATTAGATATTTTTTCAAATTTCAATTATTTCCATTAAATTCGTATTATTTTTTAGTTTAGACTTTCAAGAGTACAAAAATTACACTGAAATCTAATTAATCTAATCGAAAAAAATGGAATCACGTAACAGAACAAAGCTCTAACTGTCACGTCATTGAAGCCCCAAATTTAAAACAAGACAAGAGAAGCATTGCACACGCCACACAACACGGCTCTATCTCCACGATTTCCCACCAATCACATTCCTTCTCAAATAACTTTCTCAATTCTCATTGGTTCACATCATCACACCTGAACATTTGACTCCAAATTAAAACTGTACCATTTCTATTTACATCTCTTCGTTTCTCAATTCTCATTCTCATTGATCCGCAAGTTTCGTTTCTGCTATTCTATTTGCATTTCAGCTTAACTCTAAATGAGCGGTTGAGCTGCAGTGGAATAAGCATATATGGTCACATGGATATCTACTTTATCAACCGGATCTAAAACACGGACATTCAAATCCAAAGATAAATGGACTGGTTAAAAAATTGATTGTAAATATCTGGTTTTTTCAAAATGGTTTTGGATATGGATATGGTTTTAGTTTACTATCCGGTTATTTTGTACACTCCTATGGAAAACCCATCCAGTGGCGTCTGAGCCACACAATTAAAGTGGAGAGAGAGAGAGAGTTGAAAACATAAAAAATAAGTTGTGTAAGTATTTTAATAGTTGTGATTACAACACTGGAGAAAACATGAGGAATTCTCATGGGAGAGAATCTCATCCCTTTCGGGTGTCCCTTGGTCAACAACGTATGAGGCTTAACCCGTTAGGCCCTGTGTGGTCTAGGTAGGTATGATTTAGAATGTTTTCAGTACTTTGACCCAAAAAAGGAAATTTTTCGGTACTATTTTGACCAAAAAGAGAATTTTCTTCGGTACTTACAAGGATTGTTAGCGAACTTTTACTTGTATTTGAGAAAAAGTATAATTAGTAAGCTATAATTTTAAATTTGTTATTGTATTTGATAAATCCACATTTTAAGTAGACTAGCCAGATACCTTCATGTTCCCAATACCACTTCTTTAGTTGATATATTCTCAATTTTCCAAAAACAAAGTTTGAATATTTTATGAAAATGATTGATAAAAATTACAGTCTAATAATTTATGGCAAGTAATTTTTATGAGCAAAAACTATATTAATAAACGAAAATCTACACTTTCTGAAAATATCCTCCATAGCAACATCAAACATGTGTCCTACATTCCGTGCAAGCAACTCCCAAAAGCATATGTGAAAGCCTAACACTTGTTTGATCGTTGAAATAAATAAAACCCTAGTAACCAACATTTAATCTTTTTTTTTTATAATACCAAAATTTAATCTCTTAACATGACAACAAACAACAAAGTAAATCTCCCTGTTTTCAAAACATTAGAATTGCAGTTTGACAGCAACCATGAGACATTTAGATAACCCCTCAACCCTTATGTTGATAAGATATTCTTATCGAAAATAGAACAAATGAAGTTGCTGGTTGAATATAGAAGTTTACTTAAGAAATAAGGTCTCCATATAAAAGTTTACTTAAATTGGTTGAATACAAAACTTATTAAATTTATCCTTTAATCATTATTTTAATTTTTCAAAAAACTAATTGAAAGATTATTTATGTGTATTATTTTTTTATAATTTAATTCAATAACCAAAATATTTGAAATTAATAAAATATGAAGGAAAACCATGAGCCTATGGTTACTCATTCTTCCAAAGGAGCTAGAATCAAAGAAAAAACCTAATGTGATCATGGACTCATTGAGTATGTGGAAATAATTCTACAAGGATATGCTCTCAGATAATTTACTTGCGGATCCTACATGTTCTCATGGATTCATTTGGAGCTCAAATTAATTATTTGTGTGCATCAATTGAAAACAAGTTACGTTCTAAAAGAGCTGGACTAATACCAAATTACTTGGTGCTGTTAGAAGCTGGTTCGGCCCATCCAAATATTCCAATCCTTCCATTTATTGAAGTTAATGCCTAAAAGCCTAACAGCACATAGTGGTCTTAATTGCTTTTTAAATGGTACTAGCTATTTCCCATTTCACAGGTTTACTTGCGTTCAAGATTCATGGCTCATAAGCCAATCAATTCCAATGATCAGTTATGTGACTTTTGGCATGGAACTAAGTAAAGCTCCTAAACGCAAGTGGCAGCAAGCAATTAACCATGAATGCATCATTTGATTTCTTAATGCTTCGATCTAACGTGGGCCCCACCAGTGCATGTGCATTCCAAAAGGAATATTTTCCTTGTGTCCAGCCCATTATGCATAATCATGCATTTTCATTTAATTGGACTTTTAATACTTATGTGAAGAAATTCCAAGCACATTTAGTCATTTCAAGACTGAACTAATATCATGGTCCACTAGCAGATTCATTCAAAAGAGGACACAAAGAAGGATGGTCGCCGTTTGAAGATCAGTTACTTGTTACGTGATTTTAATGCTTTATTTAAGAATAAGTTATATGGCTTGCATGCCATTACTAGCTACTTTAATTAGGATGCTGAGCTATCTCTATAAATTGTAATCCATTATTCAGAAATAAAATTAGTTTTGGATTGAGTTAAAAATTCGAGAGGATTCTCTATGGTTCTTTGTGAGCCGTGTTTAGAGCTTATCAGCTTGCCGTGACGCTCAACCTCGACTTATCAATCAGAATGTCCATAACCGGTTGTGGCGTCTTCACTTCCACCATACGACTCTTGATTTGGGTCTGACGGCTCCGAGAATCATATCATTTGGTAATCAGAGCTTAGGTTCTTTTTCAGGTGTTATCTTTCCTTTTCAATTTTTTTTCTTTACATTTTTCTTCTTCTTTCATCTCAATCTTCACAAAAAAAAATTGCAGATCAAAAAAAAAATTCAAAGGAAAAAAAGGGATAGAGATTCTGCCAAAACAAAATTGAGAAAAAAATTCCATTTTGTGTGTTTAGTCAAATCTGAATCACAATCTCTTCAAATCCTTACCGCCACAACTGTCTACAATGACAACTCTATCTTTTGAACTTCAGAACTTTGCACAACTTATGGAGAGGCTCCTACAAACAACAACAAAAGAGCTACATGAGAAGTTTGACCACATAGAGAGAAAACAAGATGAGAAAAGATATGGAAAAAACAAGAGGGATGATAGGGAGCATGAAAGAATCGTAGCAAAAGAGGAGAGAATGAAAAGAAAAATTCCTAGTTTTGAAGAATATTGGAAGAGTCTTGTTAAAGATAAAATTCAAGAGAAGGTGGGAGAGAAAGAAAAACAAGAGAGTTTGGTACATGAGGAAAGCTTTAGATCAGAAAAAGAAAGTGGAGAACAAAAAGAAGAAATATTTTTACATAACCCACAGTTTTTTGATGCTGGTTTGGATTTGAGATCAAATCCCTTTCAAGAGGAGGAAAATTATGAAAACATGGGTGGTTTGATCAAGTGGAAGGTAGATTCCATTCGAGCTTCAATGGCTTTAGTCCCGAGTCCTCATTTGAAACATTTTTGTGATCCCAAAGTTGGTAAATTATTTCTTGATTTTGATCTTAAATTTTATGATGAGCTGAAGGACAATCAACTTGACAAAGCAAGCCTTGTCTTTGATCCTGGAAATTGGATATGGTCTCATTCAAACAAAAAGAGGTATTCAAAGTCCAAGTTTCTGTTTAAAGAGTGCTATGCGGATTTGAGGACAAATCCTTTTGAAGAAGGGGAGAATAATGTGATCATGGACTCATTGAGTATGTGGAATGAATTTGATAACTCTTAGAAATAAGAGTTATTTATGCTTTTATGACTATGAATCATGTGAGTTTAAGAGTAATTTAAATCATTTAATTATTAGATTCATGTAAATAATGTGGTTTCCCTTATTTGGAGCTGTTTGAAGTACTTTGGTGCTTTTGTGAGCATTTTGATGTTTTTGTGACATTGTGCAGGATTTGTATTAGAATTGCTCAGTGCCAAGTCTGGTGCCATGCCACGGCACTGTGTTGCTAACAGCCCTGCACTTTGAAGCAGCAGCGTGTGATCTTTCAGTGAAGCTAAACAAAGGACTCTGTCCTCATGTGTGCTGCTGCAGCTCGCTTTTTGGTGGTCCCTCCTTGTCCTAGTGCATTTTCTCTCAGCTCACTACAAGACAAAAAGCCCTCACTTTTGGGCTTAAAAACAGCATCTTTTTGGGGATTAGTATTGGTCAGCCCATTTTGAGGGGAGAATATAAAAGGATAATGACCTAATGAAGTAAGGGAGGCTGGTTCTGATACTTTCTTTCTGCTAGGGCAGCGTCTGTCTCCCCCTGAAAATAGAAGCAGCCGCATCTCACCTTTCTTCTTCCAAACACCATTGATTTAAGCTATCAACTTTATCCATGGAGAGAAGTCACTTGCTCAGTGCAGATTGAAGCAGAGACAGCAAGGCATTGCTGCTTAAAGAGTGGTTTTCGAGCTCACAAGGCTGGGAGCAACTCTATTTTTTCTGTTTCATTCATAGCTGTAATAGTTTCTATACTCTACTCTAGTGCCATGGATTTTGTTTGCGGCACCAGTTTATGTTGTTTTGTTTTTAGGCTCATTATGAGCTAATTTTCTTAAGTTAGGATGAAGTGATTTTGTATTAAAACTTGGTTGGTGAATGTCTATATGTCCTTGCCTATGCATCTGTGTCTCATGTGCATTTATTTACAATATGCTTAACTTGAGCCTGATCAACTTTAGTTAGGTGCATGTATGTTAGGTGCTGAAAGGTGGTGACATACTGATTTCATGAGGCACTATAAGGATTATCAATTTAAAGGACACTTTAATTGATTTAGATTAAACTAGACATAGGCAATCTGACTTATAGGGTGTTCTTGGCCACATTAATTAGACAAGGGGGAACATAATGGGGGCTTAGACATAAGGAACCCTTTACCTAACCCTGGTGAAAGTGCTGAAAGGCACACACATTAGTGTCCTGCGCCCAGGTGCCATATGGTACTGACTTATGGCACTGAAACCAACCTAGTGGAAATATGAATGAACTGAATCCTAACTGCCTTTATCCATATTATTCTCAAATCACTTGTTTAATTCTGTCTTATTCACTTATAAAAATCACAAAAATTTGATGTTTATTTTCTGTTTTTATTACCTACTCACTAACTCATTTACTAATGGAAAAACTTGTGAATTCAATTAATCAATCCTCGTGGGAACGATCTTGATTTAATCTTTACTACTTGTTGCGATTGTGTATACTTGCACAATTGTGTTATTATTTTACACAACAGAATTCTACAAGGATATGCTTTCAGATAATTTACTTGCGGATCCTACATGTTCTCATGGATTCATTTAGAGCTCAAATTAATTATTTGTGTGAATCAATTGAAAACAAGTTACGTTCTAAAAGAGCTGGACTAATACCAAATTACTTGGTGCTGTTAGAAGCTGGTTCGGTCCATCCAAATGTAATTAATGTACTAACTCAAAATAAAAATTGAACCACTTGGAAAAGAGCAGACCAAAGATGTGCAATGACATGTAATGTACACCTTCTAGTTTCCCCAGGCACCGTTGTCAGAATAATGAAGTACCCCCTCCGGTCCATATTATAAGAGACAAAGCTAAAATTTGGTTCATTGAATGTATTTTGTCTATAATAGACCAAATACATGAGTTATTCAATGAACCAAATTTTAGCTTTGTCTCTTATAATATGTCACGGTATTAGCTTTAGGCTAATCACTGTTCCATTGCCTAATCCCAAGTTATTGGAATAAACTCTAATTAGTTCATAATTGTAATAGTTGTGTAGCTATGGCTTGTTATTGGATCAGTTTCGCATGTGATGCTGAGCTGTCCAAATTCGGTTAGCATTTCCATTGTAACAGAATTTTGGGCACTGCCCATCATTACTTATAGCCATGTGGCCTAATGAGATCATCATCAAATTCACAACCAAATATTCCTTTCCCTTCTATTCTCTATATTCTGTTATTCCCTGCAATTGTGTATTGTTGCATTGCTTTTGTTTACTGACACCGAATTTCATTCCAAAATTGAAATTCCTGTGGTAAGCACATTGATTCTCAGTTCGTCCCTGAATTAATCTGTTACAATTGGTGTAACACCCTGGGCCGCC
The DNA here is from genome assembly GCA_037113605.1 of Calophaca sinica. NCBI lineage: Eukaryota > Viridiplantae > Streptophyta > Magnoliopsida > Fabales > Fabaceae > Calophaca > Calophaca sinica. Next base: position 45,609,051 of record CM073735.1, read on the forward strand.
ACCCATTTTTGGGTCGTATCACAGTGTGTCCGACCCACTGTCTCTGCGATGCATACCGGGCCCACAGACCCCTCTGCAATGCATGCCACAGAATCAACCACCTCTAATTGCTCCACCCGAGCCCCATTCCCTCCTAAATTCCCTTACAACCCTAAACTAAGTTTCACTCCCGGCCTTGCGACCTCAAACACAAACCAGAAATTAAACCCACCCTCCCAAACCAATTCCACAAACTCCTTGAAACCTTTAATCCCTAAACCAGCTAGATCCTTCAATGTAAATGATATGGCTGAGCGGAAATCTAAAGGGCTATGCATGTTTTGTGATGAACCATTCACTCCCAGGCATCAAATTAAGCATATGAGGTCCCAAGTTTTTGTGATGGAGTTAGAAGAACATGATCCTGAAGAACCAATTCAGCTTACTGAGAGTGATAAGGTAGAGCAGTCTGCATCTAATGTAACAGTGGACACATCTCAAATCTCCCTAAATGCTATAACTGGCAATTCGAGTTTCCACACTATGAAAGTTACTGGCATGCACAATAAAAAGATGATTCATTTCCTATTGGATAGTGGTAGCACCCATAACTTCTTGGATCTTGAGGTTGCCAAGAAATTGGGTTGCAAATTAGAGCCAATTTCCCTTATGCATGTTACTGCAGGTGGTGGTAATCAATTGGTAGCTCCCTTTATGTGCAAAGACTTCACATGGCAGCTTCAGTAGAGTTCTTTTACTGCTGATGTCGTAGTGCTACCTTTAGGATGCTATGATTTAATTTTGGGAATTCAATGGCTTACCTCCCTAGGTCCTATCCTGTGGGATTTCTCCAAATTACAAATGGAATTCACCACTAAGAACAAGAAATTTGTGCTTAGAGGGGCTAGAACTCCAAGTGTTAAACACATTAACAACAAAACTTTCTCCCAGGCCCTGCAACAAGGAGCCCAAATGTGTTTTCTATTGCTGCACAATATTGATACTGCACTGCCTGTTACTAATTGTCAAATATTTGCCCTATCTCATACAGAACAGCCTATGCCCGAGGCTATTGATTGCTTAATTGGTCAGTTTGTAGACATTTTTCAGGAACCAACTCAGTTACCTCCACCCAAGTCTGGGTTTGATCATGCTATCCCTTTAGAAGAGGGTATAAGTGCATTCAGTCTGCGGCCATACAGGCATTCAATCATTCAAAAAGATGTAGTTGATAAACTAATTGAGGATATGTTGCAGTAGGGTATTATTCAACACAACACAAGTCCTTTTGCTTCTCCAGCTGTTTTGGTCAAGAAAAAAGGTGGTTCTTGGCGCCTATGTGTTGATTATAGAAGATTGAATCAAGCCACAATCAAGGACAGGTACCCTATTCCATTGATTGAGGACCTCATGGATGAATTGTATGGTTCTACCATTTTTTCAAAACTGGACTTGCGATCAGGTTATCATCAAGTGCGCATGCAAGCTGGAGAGGAATACAAAACTGCTTGTAAGACACATGCCGACCATTTTGAATACCTTGTGATGCCTTTTGGCCTCACTAATGCTCCTGCCACATTCCAAGCACTTATAAACAACATCTTTCACCCTTTCATCTGAAGGTTTGTGATTGTATTTTTTGATGACATTCAAATCTATAGTTGTTCTCTTGATGACCATGTGCAACATTTGAAATTAGTGCTTGAAGCTGCCCGAGCCAACCAACTCTTCCTCAACAAAGACAAATGTAGCTTTGCGTGTCCTAGAGTTGAATACCTTGGCCACTTTATTTCTAAAGGTGTAGCTACTGATCCGGCCAAAATCTCTTCTGTGGCTGCTTGGCCTCAACCACAAACACTTAAGCAATTGAGGGCTTTTCTTGGGCTTGCTGGTTACTATAGGAGATTTGTGAGCAATTTTGGCAAAATTGCTAAACCACTGACTGATATGCTGAAGAGAGACAGTTTCTCTTGGTCTGCAGATTCTATCTCTGCATTCAATTCCTTGAAACAAGCTTTAATCACCTCTCTTGTCTTGGCCCTACCTAATTTTTCTGCTCCTTTTGTGGTGGAGACTGATGCCTCGGGCAAGGGCATTGGTGCAGTTTTAATGCAAGAGGGTCACCCCATTGCTTACATAGGGAATTGCTTGCCATTGTGTATGCCATTCAAAAGTGGGGCACCTATCTATCTCATGGCCATTTTGTTATCAAGACTGACCAAAAAAGTATCAAATATCTTTTGGAACAAAAACTTAACACACCTTTCCAACAAGTTTTAATGGCTAAGCTTATGGGCCTTGACTTTGAGATCCAATACAAACAAGGCTACCTTAATGTTGCAGCAGATGCTTTGTCCAGAAACTCAGCTACTGAGTTGTTGCCTATGCTGTTAGATAGCTCTCAATCTGATTTGTTACAGCAGATTAAAAATTCATGGGAGGTTGATTCTGTTTTGCAGCAGCTTATTTCTGATTTGCAGAAGGATGCCAAGTCCCATCCTAAGTTCTCTTGGATTTGTGGTGAATTGAGAAGGCATGGTAAACTAGTCATTGGCAATAATGATGTAGTGAAGGCTAGCATTCTCAAATGGCTCCATGATTCTCCTCTTGGTGGTCATTCAGGTAGGGATACCACTGGTGCTCAAATAAAGTCTCTATTTTATTGGAAAAACATGATGAAAGATATTCAAGCCTATGTAAGACAATGTGCCATTTGTCAAACTTGCAAATCTGAGTCTACATCTTATTCGGGCCTTCTACAACCTCTTCCTATCCCAAATAGGGTTTGGAAAGCAATTAGCATGGACTTTATTGAGGGCATTCCCTCTTCTAATGGCAAACATGTTATCTTGGTGGTGGTGGATCATTTGAGCAAGTATGCTCACTTCCTTACTCTCTCCCATCCTTATACTGCCATTGAAGTAGCTCAATTGTTCCTTGATCATATTTTCAAGATCCATGGTATGCCATCTACCATTACTAGTGATCGGGACCCCACTTTCCTCAGCACAGTTTGGACATAATTGTTTAAATTGCAAGGTGTTGCTTTGAACAAATCAACTGCATATCATCTTCAATCCGATGGGCAAACTCAGGTGGTAAACAAGTGTCTTTAAACTTATCTTAGATGCATGTGCTCGTAGAAGCCCTCTTCATGGTCTAAGTGGCTGTCTTTAGCTGAGTGGTGGTACAATACCACTTTCCATTCCTCTATCCACACTACTCCATATGAATTGGTTTATGGACAGAGCCCTCCTCTCCACCTTCCCTACTTACCTGGTGAATCAAGCAACTTAACTGTTGACAGATCTATGACTGCTAGGGAGGCTGCAATCCAATTGCTGAAGTTTCATCTATTGCGGGCTCAAAACAGAAAGACTATGCAGGCAAATAAGCATCGGTCTGACAGAAACTTTGCCATTGGAGACTTTGTTTACTTGAAATTACAACCTTACAAGCAGCATTCCTTGAGGCACAATCAATTCAACAAGCTCTTGCCAAAGTTTTATGGTCCATTTAAGGTGTTGGATCGAATTGGTGAAGCTGCATACCAGCTTGAACTCCCTCCCTCTGCTGAAATACACAATATATTTCATGTTTCTCAATTAAAAAAGTGTGCCAACCCTGCTGTCAACACTTGCCCGAATTTACCTACTTTTGGAGACACTACCTTGACAAAGGGGAGCCTGAATCGATCTTAGAAAGGAAAATGGTGAAAAGAGGCAACAGGGCTGCTACCAAGGTCTTGGTGAAATGGAAGAACCTCCCTCCTGATAAGGCTTCTTGGGAGTCTCACCCTTGAGGTCAAGGGTGTGCTCGAGGGGCAGGTATTGTCACGGTATTAGCTTGAGGCTAATCACTATTCCATTGCCTAATCCCAAGTTACTGGAATAAACTCTAATTAGTTCATAATTGTAATAGTTGTGTAGCTATGGCTTGCTATTGGATCAGTCTCGCATGTGATGCTGAGCTGTCCAAATTCGGTTAGCATTTCCATTGTAACTGAATCGTGGGCACTGCCCATCATTACTTATAGCCATGTGGCCTAATGAGATCATCATCAAATTCACAACCAAATATTCCTTTCCCTTCTATTCTCTATATTATGTTATTCCCTGCAATTGTGTACTGTTGCATTGCTTTTGTTTACTGACACCGAATTTCATTCCAAAATTGAAATTCCTATGGTAAGCACATTGATTCTCGGTTCATCCCTGAATTATCTGTTACATAATATAGACCGGAAGGAATATTTTTGCTTGCAGTAACAATCCAAGAGCAAAATGTATAAATATCTTAAGGCAATTATATTCACTGAATACAATGCCTTTCATTGCCACTGATAATCTTGCCAGAACAATGGAGCATGACGTTGAACAAAGATTTTCTGCTTTCATTGCATTGTTATTGCATGCTGTTGTTGATAAATTGAGGTCGAAATTAAGAAATATTGGAAAAAATATAAAGTCTTAGACGGATGCAGAATTAAGTGTATGAGCTATTAAAATAAAAGCAAAGCCTAAAAGCATATATATAGCAGGAACAAACACAATTAAATATATATAATAAACGCATGCAAGAAAATTATTAAGTGTGAGCTGCTTTCCATTGTCTAAAACTATTCTGAATTTATATTTAGTGTTCAATAATAGATCTAACAAACTTCTATGAAGACTTAAAGACTAATGGCATAAAAGTTGATGCCATATCAGAAGATATTTACAACACCATGCCTAGACCATACCGGCTATTACCATGAGTATTATACTCAATCTAATCAGGGCGGTCCTTAGATTTTGAGTGCCCTGGACGAACCAAAAAATAGTATCCTCGTACTCATATAAATTTTATCCTCCTTTCATTTTTTGTTGCAAAATCATGAATAGTTTGTTCATAATTAAAGTTCATTAAAAAAATTATTTTGGATAGAAATCAAAGCTACACTATTTAATCAATCTTGTGATATAGTAGATCGCAAATATGATTTTAAAAATTTCAATTTAGAAAAACTTTCTTTCAACATATATAATGGCAACAAAGATAGTTAATATTATTCTATAAGTCGTGCATACATTAAGAAACCAATTAAATGTCTTCAAAGAACTCAATATCATATAGCTTGATTTTGATTCGGTAGTTAAAACCTCTCTAATGACTTTTAAGTCTTCAACTAGAATTTTATCATTAAGATCATAAAAATTATCATGTTTTAGGTAAGTTTAAAATCTTCTTTTAAGTGAGCAATTGCTTGATCTACGATATATAAAAAATAATGAATCATAAAAGATTCGGTTGTGTGTGTTCACAGAAATTTTCATCACAGTATTTTTTTTCTACGAGTTTGATGCTTTTAAACAAACACACATTAAATCTTCATTTTATTAGCAATCTTTTTAGCACTAACAATAGCGTTTTTTTTTCATTGAGACCCTAAATTTTGTACCTAAATGACTATCACTGTTTTAGTACTCAAGATCGCGAGTGTATTTTTGTCGATACAAAGAGAAATGAAATAACACGCGTTAGTTATTCACCCGTTACTTGACTTGGTTTCAGGAAATAACTTGTTTAATTACTGTTTTTGCTTAATTTTTATAGTAAAATTCTATATAATTTTAAATATATAAAATGTTTATTTTAATATCTCTATATACTACTAAGAAAAATATTTTTTGGTGCCTCTCAAAGAATGGGGCCTGGGCGGTCGTCCTTCACGATCCTGTTCAGGAACCACCACTGAATCTAACCAAACCAGAACATGACAGAGCCAATAACTTATGATACTATTAAAACTATTGAAAATGAAGTATTATGTTTTTTAATGAAGAGTCATGCCAATGTTTGCCTATGATATAAAGACAAATAGTGTGACAGCATCAATAAGCAATTTTGATCCTTATTCTCTTCATATTCATGATGCAACTAAAATTATAGAGGAGTAGAAGACAATCTGGCTAACACTTTCTGGTTGAGACACAGAAGAGCAAGGGTCTGCTTCCTATCTTGTATAGAAAATACCATGCCTATCATTATAACATAAAAACACATTAATCATCATTGTGTGTAAGCAATTGCAAACAGGAAATCACTAAAAATGAACGATGGAATATTTCGCTTTAAAAAGTCACAAAGAGAAAGGAAAAAAGGAATTGACACTTCTATGTGATTTATACCAAAAAAAAAAAAAAAAAACTTATGAGTATTCAAGTGGTATATATACATTGATTTGGGTGGTTGAGTGAGTGAGAATCTGGTCCAGCAATATCAGTATTCAATATTGAGTATTCAACTTAAAAAAAAAAAAAAATCGAACACAACCTAAGTAAAGCAAAGATTAAACATTATGAAAAGGGTGTCGTACAGAAAATATTTCATGAGGAACGGGTCAACAACAAAATGACCAGACGCCAAAGAAATTTTGCTGGAAAACATAAAACAGCAACAAAAAATGGCAGTAAAATAACCATATCTTTAGCTATGGGTGGTTTTGAAAACTCGAAATGTTGTAAATTGCGTGACCTAAAAAATAAGAAAGAGTGAAGAGTGAAAATGGCGAAAAAAAAGGCGGAAAAATGAAGCAAATGGAGATGCAAGTATTGTTAACCACAGAGAAGATGAAGAATGGATAGTAAGTCAATGGAGAAGAAAATCAAATTTGTCTGGAAACTGTTGATAAGTAAAAGGGTTGTGTTTCAAAAAAAGGAGTTGGCGTATAGAAAAGGAGAAGATATGTGCAGGTGGAACAGAACAGAGCATAAAGAAAATGGGGAAGGATTCGGTCACTATGAGATTTGGTGTCTTTATCTCTTTCTCTCATTTGATATTTTATCTCTCATCTTACTAGTGCGTGTATCTGTGCAATGCACGAGGCAAATTTTGCCTTTGAGGTAATATATTTTATATTTTAATTTTGATAAATAAGTTATATTTAAAACATAACAAAGATAACAAAATAAAATTATAAAGAACTCAATATTTTTATTATCATTGAAGCAAAAAATATAAAAAAAACTAATATCTATTTATTCATATTGGAACATCAAAGTTATCACATTTTATTTCAATAGACATTTTTATTCACATTTATCGATTCACAATATAGACAAAAAACAATAGCAAAATATAAATTAAGTTTGGTACACTTTTCTGTTTGAGACAAAAATGTAAATCACGGAATATTAATTTTAAACATCTTTTAGAATGTGGGACTAATTAGAAATTTCTAACCTTTTACTGCTAAACTTATTCCTCAATCACACAGTACATATCAAACGCAAACCAATCTCCCTATTTTTACCTTTTCTTTGGACGTCTCAACTATTTAATTCTGGATAAACATAAAATTGCGTATATTCTATAAAAAAAACCAACACTTTGAATTTTATACCCCAGGCAAGCTCATATCCATAGAATTCAAATTTTCGTAAACTATTTGATATCATTTTTACATTAGTACATAAGTTAAAATTTAACACAACAGAAAATCCAACCAACAGCGCACGCAATCAGGGTAACCATCCTCATACAGAGAGCATTTTCTATACTCTGCATAGTTATTGTTGCCAAAAGACTAAACATCATATGAAAAAAGATTAAAATCTCAAGGATTTGCAACAAAAAATGTTTACTTTCATAATACTCATTGGCATGATACAATACCAACTGGTTCTATTAATAAGTGGAGAAGATTATTTGAAGTTAAAGGTACTGCAAGTGAAATTGTAATTGGAGATTCCTCCTTAAGCTAAAGACAATCCATATAAATATTTATGTAATACTCTATATTTCAACTCTTTGCATATATATCAATTTATAAATTGAGTAAGGGAGAATGCAATTTTCTTTACGGAATACCCTATATTTTCATCATTCCCTGATTGATTAGCCATGAGTAAAACAGAATAACAAAGAATGTATATTAACCATGATTAAAGCATATATCTATTATATCTATAACCTGCAGTTCGGAAGATTGGCAATCAAATCATCAATCAAATATATTCAAAGGAAGAAATAAAAGAAATATATATAGCAAGGGAACACCAATATAGAATGTTTACAGGTCTACAGTTGTAATCAACATGGTAAGATCATCAATGGCCTCATTATTCAACTAATAAATCTTTTGCAAACTAACAACTTAGCAAAATTTAATTAAAATGCGGTATTTGGCAACCAACACCTCTTATTCCTTCTTAGAAGAGTCCTCTTCTTCTTCCTTTTTAGTCTTCGTCCTCTTCATGTTAAGCAAATTGCAGTCCTCCTTCTTAGAGCTCGCTGGAGAAGCAGAAGAATGTTTTGGTAAAACCTGAAAAGAAAATCAGGTATGCTCTCTCCCTGTTCCTTCCTCGAGATAGGAAGGCCACCTCTTCAGTTGTACTATTGTTTACTCTGTTCTCTCAACCTGTAAACCCAAAAAAAAAAAAACTGCATAAAGAAATATGCTTAATTGATGGTCAAGAAAAAATGAGTAAACTTTTTTCGCAGAGAAGAAATTAACAGAAAACTAATGAAGAAGCCAAAGAAAGAATTAGTAAAACAGAATACATGCGTGATGCAACTCTTCGGTTCCAAAGTGGGGTCTCGAACAATCACCACATGCAACTCTAAGGGCCTTTTTTACTTACTCCGCCATAAACACCAAAACAACTTTGCAACAAAGAAATGAATGTCTGTGACTGGTTCATCTAATTTTACTTGACTAAAGTGCTATATCTGTTCATTACCACAACAAACCGCTGCAATAATTCACGTGTCAGAATCATGCAGATTTAAAGGTGTTGGTATCAATCATTCTATTTTTTTAATAGACATCTGTTTATTTTGATAAAAGCAATGGTATTATATATCAAGTATCTCTCTTCACCCTTCATAGTTATGGGAAAGGGACCAAGGAAACTTTTAGAGAATCAAAAGACACGGAGCTTGTTGGATACACTGAAAAGGCAAGGCAAGTTGAGCATTTGCATGCTTTGTAGCCTAAGAGACTCCATGTATGAACCTCAGTGGATTGAACTCGTTTGCATCTACACCCTGTATTCTTCTATTATACAGTGAATAATTGTAACCAAGATCGTGAGACATTTTCATTCATACTCAACAAATTTCGCATTGCCATGATTTCTGAAACCACCCTTTATAATGACATCACAGGGCGATATAACATCAACTAATCCAGCAATACCATATTCACTATGGAAAAAGTCATATAAAGAATCTTAAATTTTTTAAGTTTGATAGCATATCTGCATTAGGAATTCCAATTAAATGGTTTAACTACTTAGGACTGGCTGTCGCCACCTGCAATTAAATGGTTTAACTCCTTGACTCCAAGGGATCTTTTCCGGCTTATGTCCAGCCCACTAACATATTACATTCATCTTAAGGTAATAGGGAGAAATTAAGCCAAAAACCTGTTACATACATTCTAAGGTAATAGGGAGAAAACTGAGAATTGGTTGACTCAAAAAGAAAGGAAATCAGTAAATAATAGTTATAAACCAAATCAGAAAAACAAGCTCAAGACAGAGGAAACACCAAATCAACAAAGCTGTTATTTGACGACCTCCCTTCATTATGAACAGGTCCTATGACGTGTGCAAAATATGCCCGTGTTCTTGCAATATTATTTTTTGCTCTAACAATTATATATTATAAATTATAAATCAATGTGTACTCGTTTCAAACTTACGACGATTTTCAAAACACATAAGCTTGTCTCATATTTGCAAATAAAGTAATATACCTCCTTAATGAAATAAAACACTTGGACAGAATTTACTCAAGGAATTTTGACTCTTGAGTAAAATAAAACCTTTAGTTTACTCGCACCAGCAAAAAATTCCAAAAATTGAGTTGCTTCGATAAGCAAGCAATAGTTAGACATTAATGATGTTTTGTTGTCTGTCATCAACAGGTATGTAGACACAAAACTCTTGAAAACTATCTCAGGGTTAAAAATTACCCATCCATGTTCTATGTTAAAAAGAACACCAAATCCGTTCACCAATAAAGCAAATTACTCTTACAATTCAAAATTGAGGCATTCAAAAAGATGTATTGATAAATGAATAACAAATTCAAGGAATTAGTAAGCATTAAGAAGTCAAAACAGCTCAGCAGTGAGAAGACACAGTGACGGAGTTAACACATTTTAAGCGAATCTAGAATATTCGTCCACGTGTTAAATTTTAGTTGGATAACAGTAAATACAGGACCTATGTAACTGCATATGAGTTTTATCCTTAAATACAGCTGTAATTAAGTCAATAAATGACGAAATTATCCTTCAATTAGGCAGGAAATCTTTGCTTTCACTGTGTACCTTACTATTAGTAATAAAATATTTCATTTTTATCATCTTATTTCATTTTTATCTCTCATCTTTTTCTCTCCAAAAAATGACTAAAGGCACCAAAGTCACCACTTATGAAAGTCACTGAATCCAAATCTGAAGAAAACAACTTTTCCTCTCAGCTTCTCTTATTCAAGTTGATAGGTGCAACAGTGGGTAAAAATTTAGAAGTGACAGAATTACCCTCAATTTTGCATACGTGTCGATTTTTTAAAACATAGTACTTTATGGAGTTCAGGAGGTAGCAAAATGTCTATTATAAAAGTAGACTATGTAGTATATTTTGTGGAGTTAACATCAATTTAGATTAGGAACTAGATAGTAGAGATAAATTCTGACTTTCCTTAATCTCAATTCTCTAGTAGGTTGGTTGGAGTTTTGGAACTTCCTTCGACTACCCAAAATGTGTTTTCGATGGTCTAGATTGATTGTCCATGGCGGTGGGTATCTGCAAAGACTCTTGGATGCTCAAGTCAGTATGTGTTTTAGTTATGGCCAAGAGAACAGAACAATGTGCATACCTTTAGATGGTGTGTTGTTGGTCATTTTGTATGAGGTGACTTGGGGGACACCGACTTAGGGGACACCGTCTTTGACTCTATGTGGCCGAGGTCTCACCTTGACAAAGAGTTTCAATACAGTATGGGGACAAGCTTCATATGCTGTCAGGATATGTAACAGCCCAGACTACTTTTAGGATTGTCAACTGTCCTTACAAACCAACACGGGTCTTTTCAGCGAGCTTTATCCTCACTCACACGCTTTCTGGAAAACTTCCCAGAAGGTGACCCATCCCAAGAGTGCTCCAAGTCAAGCATGCTTAACTATGAAGTTCTTATGTGTTGGGCTCCCGAAAAGAAGATGCATTTTATTGGTATAGGTGTACCAATTAATTCTTTTAAGTCATCCTTCAACCGTGCAGTCTCATACCTACACCGCCTCAGGATCCTTCTCATTCTGGTGTGAATTCGGTTCATCCACGTGTCCATTTGCCTAGAAGCTGCTAGAAGTCGCTCTTTGTCCATGCTCAACGCACCAGCGATTACTCCCTGCGCTCGTCAACCTCAGGCGTCACGTGATACACCGCCAACACGTACTGTTTGTGCTCGATTCGTAGCTCCTCTGACAATATCATTAATGGGTGTGTGTCCGCTAGGTCGCACGAATGCTCCTTACCATTGTCTTGGAAGATCTCCTTGATGGTGACATTTGCTGAATAAGTTTATGGGCCTGTTAGGGCCTTGTTTAGAATATATAGACACCATATTACTTATATCGGTCTTATCCACATTGAACCTTTATATTTAACTTAGATATGTTGCTCCTCAGCTTGGTGTCAAGCAGAAATGAATCGATTCGATCTAAAGCTTGGTGTTGAGGTGTTACTTCGGACCCTTATAGGCTTAAGCTCCCTAAATTTCTTCTTATCATTGTACAGTTATTTATGAACCAAGTAACTCAGTGTTGTTTTCCATGTTGCTGTTACGTGAATTCTTAATGATTCTGCCTTTAGTTCCTTGGTTATGAGCATTAATAACTTGCTCCCTGGTTAGTGCACCAGTGGGGCATCAGTTGAGGCTTTGCTCCCTATAAATAGACTCCTTCGTCAATCCTTCTTTCACCATATTCTCGCGTTCTTTCTTTTCTCCATGGTGCAATTCTTTTTTGTTGTTGAGTGCTCAGATAAATCCAATGGTCTGAGCCAACAATATCTAGCATTCAACAGTAAGGAAGATGTGTCAACTTCATCATTGATCACTTACTTGTCCAAAATTGAATCCTATCAGATTTTTCTACGCACTCATTCACCTTTCCTCTTCCTGGAGACGTGCGGCTGCAATCCTCTCTCAAACTCAGAGCGTGAGGCTTGCAAGTTTCTGTCTAATCTCCTATAAGTTGTGTGGATTTTCTTGGAGTAATCTCTGCATCATAATTCTCCCCAACATCTTGGAGGAAATTAGGTTATAACCTCAGGAACTTGCCAGACCTCTAGTTTGTATTTGTCCGAGCAATTAATTCCACAAAACCCTTCAAGATGTAATACCTTTGCCGAGGTATTTATCCACGATGGCTTTGCCCAACTTCTGGGTTGGACTGTCATCCAATTCCTCCTCCAAGATCGTGATTTCTGAAATGCCTTTCCCTAGATGGAGTGATCGACTTGTGGGAAGTTGCCTCTCACAATAGTTTTCTTTCTAATAGAGTTCATTTTTTATGAAGGAGGTGATGAGTGTGACAATGGCATGATGTCGAGGAATGAGAGGAGATGGAGAGGGAAGAAAGGGCAAATTTTGTATTGTGGTGACGGAGAAGGTAGACAAAGGAGGGAAAAAAAAGGTAAAGAATATAATGTTGGTGAGGTAGAGGGAGAGGGGGCATCCGAGGCTTTGGTCATAGAGGACGAGAATCAAACAACAGTAATGTCATCGAGGAAATAATAGCATTAAGTGATTCAAATGGGCCAGCTTGTCGCGTGAACCTATTTAACCAGCTCTATTTTTTGTAGAACAGGTTACGGTTTCCAACCCACCTACCGCCCTATATAACTCGTCAACAAAACAAGGCAAGTTGGTTCATCGGGTCCTTTTTTTAATTAATTACGAGTGTTTTTATGTTTTTTTTTCTATTTTTTCAAAACATTAGAGGGGGCATCCGAGGCTTTGGTCATAGAGGACGAGAATCAAACAACAGTAATGTCATCGAGGAAATAATAGCATTAAGTGATTCAAATGGGCCAGCTTGTCGTGTGAACCTATTTAACCAGCTCTATTTTTTGCAGAACAGGTTACGGTTTCCAACCCACCTACCGCCCTATATAACTCGTCAACAAAACAAGGCAAGTTGGTTCATCGGGTCCTTTTTTTAATTAATTATGAGTGTTTTTATGTTTTTTTTTTCTATTTTTTCAAAACATTTTGGCGGGTTGAATATCCTTTATTTGTTTTCCTTTTGTTGTTGGCGGCCCAACCCGCTGTGGGTTGAGGTGGGATTTTCAAGTCGTTTCCTCAATCTAACCGCCATGTTTTCGAAAAGTTGATGGCGGGGCAGCCCATTTTTTCATCCCTAGATAGCATGGTGATGATAGGCGAGGAGGGAGGAAAAGAATGAGAAGAAAAACTTCCTAGTAAATGTAAAAACCAGGAGAACCTATTATCATATGTATATTTCCTTTGTTCACTGCGAACCATAAGAGGGGTTGGTCAATTCTAGCCTTCATCATTTATTTTCTCTTAGATTGTGTCATTACAAGGCCCAAGTAAGTGTTAAGGACCAGATTACTAGCATGGTAAAATTGGGTCTTTCTCCGTCCTCATTCCAAGTTTTGACTCCATATTTCATAACATCTCAAACAAACATTTTGATAAATTCTGAGAAATGAGGTGATATTCTAGCTATATAAAGGCACATTAAATGAGCTTTCAAATGTCATTTATACATTATCATTCATTTCCGTCAGTAGTTTAGCAATAACCATTGTACTTCCTTTCTGTGTTATGCAATCTTTCAAAATATATATATATTTTTTTCAATTGAAGTTATCCTCGAGGCCTCGTATTGGCTTCACTATATGTAGCTCAAACCCAAATTTTTCTTTCGTACATTTGCAGCTCTATTCCACATTTCCATGTACAATCAAATTTTTTAAATTAAAATATTTTGGCTAAATAGTACTTTTATTCTCTTAACTTTATTTTAGTTTTTGTTTTGGTCCTTTAACTATTATATTTTTTATTTTAGTCCATTAAGTTACAAAAATACGCCGCTTTCGTCCCTTCTGTCTGTAATCCCTTATTTATTTTGTATGTATAGGTCATTGAAACTTTTTTTTTTGTTCCATTACCTTTTATCATATTACTTCATTAATAAGAACTCTGCTAGGAGCATGATTTTGACTTTATTGTTTAAAAAGATTACAAACGGAAGGGACGAATTTGGCATAACTTTCATAACTTAAGGGATGAACGTGAAGTATTTTCGTAACTTAATAGACGTAAATGAAAAAAAATAGTTATGGGACGAAAGTGTCGTATTTTTGTAACTTAAGGGACCAAAATGAAAAATATAATAGTTAAGGGACCAAAACGAAAACTAAAATAAAGTTAAGAGACCAAAAGTGCTATTTAGCCAAATATTTTTTTGACAGAAAATTAAATATCTTTAGGCATTATTATACCGACCTCTTCTTATAAATCATTTTACACTGCTCTCATTTATATCAATAGTTAGCCCCCTCATGAATTTCTGCACACTCACGAGCTTGTCAAATAGTTTCGTTTCATGAAATCATAAGTAGTATTTTAAAATTGGTTCGACAGGTCGGACAAGGAATCAGACCCCTAACCAGTCCGAGCAAGTTATTGGATCGAAAATGTTGTTGACTTGGTTGTGATGTCATCAAATCGATCATAACTCAGAGTGAATCGGTGCAACAAATCCGATAAGATCGTTCAGAAGCTACACGTTTCGCCAAAAATTGAAAATGAGGTTCGAACCAATGTTTTAAAAAACCAGACTGAACTGGACGGTTCAAACGGTTGAATTGTGAACCGGCCATGCCTACGGTCTGGTTATTTTGGCGGTTCGACCGCAATTTCATCCCGGTTCGAGCGGTTTAAAATGGTTGAACTATGACCCCAAAAGTCTCTTTTTTTTAAGCTAAAGAGAGGAAAGGAGCCTCGTTAAAACCTTCTGATGCAAAACCCTCCTTAAGAAAAAAATATCTAGAAGGAAAAAAAAGTACTCCTGCCTATATTTTATTAATAAAAAAAAGGAAGAAAGAGAAACAAAGAAACATGGGTGGACTAGGGCAAAACCCATGAACAAAAACAAACGGCAAACCAAAAGGCAAGAAAACCAAGCCTATAATGAAGAAACTAGAGCAAATTCTAAAATGAAGCAAGATAATGTGCAAAAACATCACTATAGGAGAAATAATCTCAGCTAGGCTGGCACCAAGACTCCTAACAATCATCTGCAGCACATTAAACGAAGGAAAAAGATCCAGGTCCATAAAAAGAATTAACCAAATCTATAGGAAGGTAAACCTAGCCTATTCTGAAAAAACTCTATACAAACAAAATTAGGAACTGAATCCCACCAACAGAAATTTTGAATAGTAGTAGCAAAAGAAGCTAATTTATCAGCGCAAGCATTTCCTTCCCTGTAGATATGAGAATAAATGAATCTCATCTTCGTAGCCAGAGCCATACAATTGTACCATCTATTACGCATCTTCCAAGGAACTATAGAATCATTCTTCATGGTACCAATAACCAACTGGGAGTCGCATTCTAACCAAAGATTATGTCAACCTTTAGAATAAGCAATTTCAATTGCCATCATGGCACCAATCAACTCAGCTTGGAAAACATCTAAAATACCAAGGTTCTGAGCAAAACAACTCATTACTGAAGCATTTTTATCTCTAAAAATACCTCTACAAGCTGCAACACCAGGAGAACTTTTAGCAGCACCATCAGTATTACATTTCACCCAATTTCACCCAAAAGTCTCGTCGGTTTAATGTCTGGTTCGGTTTTTAAAAATTGGGCTTCGAACCCTATTCCTTTACCATGAGTAAAACATTAAATACCACTAAGCCATTTACTATCTACATATTTATTGTATATATTATGTTCGAGGTAATATGCACAAAATTGCTCAAATCGAAGATCGAACTGCAATATTTAAAGAAAACATGTCATTGTATACCAACATTATAAATTCCTCTTTTTTTGGTTTCTCAGGGTATCCTCTGCGTGTAACTCTAGAGACTAATCCCTTTGAAGATTTGAAACATATTTAAGGGTTGTCTCTCTCCTAAATGATATGAATTTTCATACACATGAGTCAGGATTCGATGCTTAAGGAACATTATAAATTTCTCTTATTAAGATATATGTGCGCCATTGTTTTTTTTTATAAATAATTCTGTCACTCACAAATAGAATTTGTAAAATGCTTGGACTGATGTTCGAGCCCCAAAACTAAATTAAGCATATACATACGTTTTTAATATAACTAGAACTTTTTAATGTCATATGGATATGAAAATATATACTTTTATAAATCTATATGATATAAAATATATTCATATTAAATTTATAAAAAAAATTGGGAATATTTACTAGATTATGATATGAATTAATAAAGTATAGTATATGATTAGCACCAAAAAAAGTATAGTATATGATTTTTTTATAATTTATTAGGTATGAAATTTAATTTTAACTTATACCGTTTTATGCGGTTCAATTAGTGATCCAACTAAGTGACCCAATACTCTAATGAGTCGATCCGCGATTTAAAACACTAGTATCGAGTTCTTTTCTGTCCAACTGGAATTCCATTCAATCTAATCAACAGTTTGGGGCAAGTTATTCTTATTACCCTTTTTTTATATTTAAAATCTATAAATCAGATGTCAAACTATTAGTAGAAGATACAAATAGGTTGCTGCTTTACCGAGAATTTAACCCCCAAAAAAAAAAAAACACACTTTTAAGTCGAAATAAAACTGTGCACAAGATCACGGAAGGAAGAAAAAAAAAAAAGGAGAAACTGAAAGAGTATAATTAATCGGATAATTAGGCACCAACCAACAGTTGCAACGAGCAAATTAACGGGAGCTGATATATCATGCAGAGAAGAAACTGTTAAGAGAAGCAATAGCAATTTGGGTTTTGGGTTCCCAAACCCAATTGACAAGATCCCTCTTCTCCTTCAGCTTCCGAGTGAAAACCAACAGCGAAGCACAGGAAACCATGTTAAATTCCCCTTCTCCTACAACGCCAGCAGGGCCTCCCTTTTTAAGAATCTTTGCCCTCCTCTCGTACTCTTCCGCTACCAACATAGCAATGTCAGACATGACTACTGATTCTCTCTCTCTCTCTCTCGCTATATATATGTTAAATGTAAAAATATGTAATGAAATTGTATGGTTGTTGGTATGATTAAAAAATGTTATTCTTGCATCTTGAAGACCTTGTTCAAAGCAAAAGCTATTTATAGGAAGGGATTGGGAGAGAAGTGGCCAGTCAACAGTTTTGGATAAGATTGAAGCTAAGAGCGAAGTTTGCTGTAGTCGGTGAAGTCTGTGGGCTTAGGTTGTTTTTTCTTTTGGCGAGTAGTTTAGTTTGGTTTATTGATTCGTGATTATACTTTTTTTTTTATTGCGGCAGGTCATATGTGCGACTTTCTAAATTCGGAAGACTTTATTAGGAGGAAATGTAGAGGAGCTAGCGATGTTTTGGTGTGGATTTTTTTTTTTTGGGGTACTTGGTGTGGATTTATTATAATGATTTGTGTAAATTATGTTTTTTTCTTTTTTTGATAAAAAACGGGGATCACAGACTATGGAATGGTCCTG
Organism: Calophaca sinica; assembly: GCA_037113605.1. NCBI lineage: Eukaryota > Viridiplantae > Streptophyta > Magnoliopsida > Fabales > Fabaceae > Calophaca > Calophaca sinica. Next base: position 45,626,753 of record CM073735.1, read on the forward strand.
GAGGTACAAACACCTCTAGCATCCGAAATTAAATACAAATCAAGCAAAGGAAAACTAGTATTAAAGAAAACACCATCATAGGATGAGGAGTGACCCTTATTCGCTAGAAGATTCGCACACATATTAGCCTCGCGGTAAGCATGGACGAGAGAAGTTCTCCAAGTAGAACGCTGGAGAAGAGTTATAACCTCTTGCAGAAGGGGTTTAATAAAAGAGATATGGGTATGTTTGCTATGGACCATATCAACAATTACCTTGGAGTCCATTTCAAAAATTACCCTATTCAGATTCAGGTCTTGAGCCATCTGAATGCCCAACCTGAGAGCCCAAAGCTCTGCCCAAACAGCATTGCAGGAACCCACTTTTTTGTAGAAACCCCGAATCAAATTTCCATTGGAGTCTCTGGCTAAACCACCACAAGCTGAGCTACCTGAGTGGTTAAGGTGAGACCCATCAACATTGATTTTAACACAATCTTCCAAAGGAGGCTGCCAACAAATCTCTAATACTCTCGGCTGATTACTATCACAGTGAGTTCCAGTATTTCGCAGCTGATGCATAAACTGAACTTGGTTGAGCACTTTGAAAAATAAAGCCCTGCCCATAACAGAATTTTGGGAGAAAACCATAGTGTTGCGGTCTTTCCAAATTTCAGCAGCAGCAACACCAAACAAGATGGGCCAGTGATCACTATGAATACCAATTTTGGGAAAAGACAAATTCCAATCAAGCCAAACATTGAACCCCACACTAAAAAATTTGCTCCAATGATCCGGATTTATGAAACTAGTCCAAAAATCTTGGACCTCTTCGCAGTCTCTCAGCATGTGCATAATAGTTTCCGGACATCTCTGACAACGGGGACAAATCTCATCATCCGTCATACCTCTCTTTTTCCTTTCCACATTAGTCATGAGTCTAGAATGTGCAAGCTTCCAAAGAAAAGCTTTAATACGGCTTGGGCCAGGCCAGTTCCAGACTTTCTTGAAAATGGGATTCAACAAAGTATCATCAGGAGTATCACCCTGCTTTCTAATGAGATCATAGGCCGATTTCAGAGAAAAGTATCCATCAGAAGATAGATTCCAACAAGGGAAATCATTTGAAACCGAAGCAGGGGGTTGGAGATAGGCAATTTTATCACAAATATCTGAAGGAACAAACCTTTGAATAGAAGACCAATTCCAACTTCCATTGCTGGCATAGTGATGGACAGGAAAATTAAGTTCTGAGTGAGGAATGGAATCCGCCAATAAATCAGCAAGCACACCCACTCCAGGAATCCAGTTATCCAACCAAAAATGGGTATCATGACCATTCTTTATCACCCAAATAATATTAGACTTTACATCATCCCAAGCATTAACAATTGCTCTCCAAGTGCCTGTAGAATTTGCTTTGTGAACAAACTTGGGCATTGTGTAAATTCCACAAGCATATTTAGCTTTCATAATGCGGACCCAAAGCTTATTTGGGTGAATGAGCATATGCCAAGAGAGCTTCATCATATGAGCTTTATTCAACATTCGTAAATTGCGGAAGCCAAGACCACCCTCTTCCTTTGGACAACAAAGCTTCTCCCAGGCAACCAAATGACATTTTCTAACATCAGCTGTTGATCCCCAAATGAAGTCTCTACAAATTTTCTCAGCCTCATCACAGACAGAGACAGGGATAAGAGTAGATTGAAACACGTATCCTGGAATATTAATCAGTGACGCTTGTGCCAATGTTACTCTGCCAGCAAAAGAGAGGGAGTTTGCTTTCCAACCAGATAATTTTTTACGCATTTTATCTAGCAGAAATGAGAAAGAGTGCTTAGAAACCCTTTGATGAAGCATAGGGGCTCCTAGATACTTCCCCAAATCATGAGTAATGTTCACTCCAAGAGCTTGACTAAGGGCAGCAGAATGCTCAACTGGAACGTTGTTGGAGAAAAAAACTTGAGATTTGTCCCGGTTTAATTTCTGGCCAGAGTGTGCACAAAAGAGCTGCAAAATAGAGTTAATACAAGCAACCTGAGAGTGAGAGGCTTCAGCAACCAAAATAAGGTCATCAGCAAAACACATATGAGACAGCTTTGGACTGTCACCCCTACCAAAGGAAAAAGGGATCCAATCACCAACTGAAACTGCATCTTGAATTTTATGGCCAAGTCTTTCCAGACAGAGCACAAACAAATAGGGAGAGATTGGGTCCCCCTGTCTAAGACCTCTAGATGAATTGAAAGCATTTGAAGCTGATCCATTCCAGTTGACCTGCATAGAGGCAGAAGACATGCAATGAAACAGAATATCTTGAAGTTCTGAAGGAATCCCTAGGCAATTAAGAGACTCCATAACAAAGTTCCATTCCATACGGTCATATGCCTTTTCCAAGTCAAGCTTGATAATCATGTAGCCCTTTTTTCCTTTTAAGCTTTTAAAGGAATGGATAGTTTCTTGCAAAACAAGGATATTATCAATAGTAGACCTGGAAGGAATGAAGCTGCTTTGATTTTCAGAAACTACACTTTTTAAATTTTATTCTCTATAAAAAAAATTATTAAATTTTAGTCCCTCACATATTTTTCGTCAGTAAAATTAGTCCCTGTTAATTTAATGCTTACTAGCAAGGATAATAGAAATATATCTGATAGTGTCATATGGACGCCACATCATGTTAATATACAGGTGGCAAGTGAGTGGGTCACTTAAAAAATAATTTATGTTTTATTAAATAAATTAATAACTTAATAAATAATTTACAGGTGCAACTCCCATCACGAGAGTCTCTGTGGTTGTTTGCTCGGCGTAGCTGAAATCTGGGTACATCTTGCAGCTGCAGCACAAGGAAAATCAAAATGTTTCAGTATAATAATTTACACAATACAAACTCAAAATAAAGTGATTTCAATTCAAGATTCTCAAAACTATTTTTTCAAAACCCAAAAAACCAATCATAATAGAAACATCGGCATCTTTCTAAAATTGAAATTGATCGGTGAATTTTAAAGACTCGCTAGTTAATTAAAAGGGTACCCAAAAAAGCCAATTGAAACAGAACATAACCATCTTAGTGAAATTGAAAGGAAAAAAAAAAGTCTCAAAGCGATGAAAAACTCACTTCAGAAAATCATGCATAAGCATTTAAAAAACAATTTTTCCTGAAATTCAACAAAAGGGTACCCAAAAAATAAATCAAAACGCCAGGAAAAATATCAACCCCTCCCCCAACAAATAAGATACATTCTACGAAAGCAAAAACAAAGGTTCAGGTGATCAAAACTTTACCAGCGTAATAGAAAAGTAAAAACCCAATTTTTTCATGCAGTTCAACATAAAGGGTACCCAAAAAGCTGAATATCCTTCGGTTTTGTTCTCTGGAGCGGCTGAATTGAAAGGCTGGAGCTTTCTTTTTTTATTTTTTTATGGACCTCACCGTAATTAGCCATTTGGGCTCAATGGGTCTCCTGAAGTATCCCCACGAGTTCGGTCAGTTTTTTCTATCCATAAGGCTCGAACCCGAGACCTTGCTTAATGAAATCCAAGCCCCTTCCACTCGGACTAACGTGTGTTAGTGGAGCTTTCGTTTTTATCCCTTAGGTTTTAAATTATTTATTAAGTTATTAATTTATTTAATAAAATATAAATTATTTTATAAGTGACCCACTCACTTGTCACCTATATATTAACATGATGTGGCGTCCATGTGGTACTGTCAGGTGTATTTCCATTATCCTAGTAAGTATTAAATTAACAGCAGGGACTAATTTTGCAAGCAAAAAATATGTGGGGGACTAAAAGTCGAAAAAAAATTTATAGGGACTAAAAACATAATTTACCCTAATGATTTATTACATATAAAATTGTTTAACATAATTGAACAGAATAAATTTTAATAATATTTTGTAATTTGTTCCACAATAATTTCAATTAAATCATAATAATTATATACTATTTTTATACACTTCTCACTTTGAAATAGTCAACAAAAATGTAAGAACCCATGAATAACATCTACTAACAAAGTGACTTATAGGGTGCGATTGATTGGTTGAAGTTTTAAAACACATATAATTTTCTCTTTTTGATAATTTTTCGCCAGGTCTCTTTTTTTGTGAACTCTCCTCTTCTGTTTTATATTCTATTTTTTTTTTTTGCCCTTTTTGTCACTACAAATATTGTGCATCAATTAAAATTTAATCAAATACAATAAAAAATTATATTATGACTTAATTACTTATTTTTGTATAGCTGCTCAATACGCATCAAATCCACCCATAATTTAAGATACATTTTATTTGTTGTTATAAAGTTTCTAATCTTAATTCTAAGTTATTGCTTTAAAAAAAAGCTTTACTTGAAAACCAACCTCCACTCAAAATTGCAAAAACAAATGCTAAAAAAAGATAATAATAATTTGAGCAGATAAAACATGTTATTTGTGTGAACATCATGACTTGGTTTGGTATCTTAACAAGGTTAGGGAAGATACTTTATTGAGTGGACATAATATTCAAATATGTCAGGGTATCATTTTTTATTTTTTTTTACAAATGGTATCTGCTGCTAGGGTCAAAACAAAGAGTATATATATGGAATCTATAGCTTAGCCTACATCAAGGTTTAACCTAGCTTAATTCCATCTCGAGTATCGCTTACAACACGTTAATATTTTTCCGACGACATCTTCTACTATTTTCAAACTAATTTTTGAAATATTTTTCTCCTTAAAACTAGTTTCTTAAGGTCTGATTGATTTAGTTTTTAAAAACTGTTTTATCTTTTATAAAACTTAATAAAGATTAAATTCTATTCTTCTTAAACTTTTAAAAACAGAAAACTATTTTTAAAAAAATTAATCAAATAGACCCTTGGATATATTAAGATGTATTGAGGAAACTAGTTTCTAAAACATCGGCGGTGCAGTTGGAAAAAAGTGATGCCATGTGTCCATCCCTGGCAACTCACTTTATACGTTACTCCAGTATATTGTGGTAGAGACAAAAAAAACCAGTCACTACCGTCCAATAGGCAGATGCCCAATCGGCCTGTCCATATCACCTTCATTTAAAACGTGAACGCGTAGTTCAGTTTTGTTTGTACGTAGCTTTGAATAATGAAGATACCCATCATTTTTACAGGTATTTTGCCTAACGATATTATTATTGCAATAACAATTACGTATCAATGCAGGCCGGTGATGATAAAATGTTATGCTACATTTTACATGTCGGTGTTTTCTCATCCGGTTGGGTGAAGCTTCTGTTAACCACAATCCGAAATTCCAAATAACAACTCGTGTTAAAAATCAGATGTTGACACGTCCCCAGTCCGTTATATTAAAAAAAATCAATTCGATTTTGCAATTTTTAAGGCATATTAGATCATGTTACTTTTTTCGCGAAAAAAAAATCATTTTAAAAAAGCAGTTTCTCACAAGGGTGCTACTATTTATCGCGAAGAAAGAAAGCTGTTCGTGAACGTCACGAAACTGAAGTGTTAGAAATGAGAACCACTTTATTTTCGAGATTGGCGAAAATCAACAGGGTAAAAGTGTGAGATATCCAATGATAGCCATTCGTGAAATATCACAACGACATTTCTTAGCGAGAAGTAGCATTCTCCTTCTCGTAAACTTGGATAACAAACTAATTTTTAGCCGCACTAATTCTAGAGTTGAAAAAAATATTATAATGTACAAACTAATTAGAACTAATTAAAACCAATTTAAGTAGAACATGACCGGATAGAATCAAAGTATAAGTTAAATAAAATCATGAAACTAATCACACAACAATTATTAAAAGAAAATAATGTATACAATTAACCGTACATATTATATTTCTCTCAATATATGCATTATATTTTTTATACATTGGAGGGCTAAATCCATACTAGCACATTATTCTACGGAGTTAGACAGTCCCATTACATCACCAAGCCAAATTTGGTACTCATTTAGCTCTGAGATTTATTTATTTTTTTGGTTTTCCATATGTCTCCTCCAACATAGACAATCATGTTTAAGGCGCGTCGAACACTAAATGTGAGAACTTTTTCCAGTAGAGATTTGTATCTTGGTTCGCCACATTGTGAGAGACCAGCTCTGAGATATTATTAAAGAGAGAACAATAATATATTACTATACGACGTAATATGTAGAATGTGTTATTTAAAATGAGTTTGATGACTATATAAAACATTTTACACAAATGTCGATCACATATTTCACCATAACATCGTTTTGTTATATTACTTCTTAAAATGTCTTAACAAATATTTACATGATGAAAAATGTAATTAGATTCTTTTACACAGTGAACATGTAGTCATTAAATTCTTTTGAAGTAAACGGAAAAATATTAAACTCAAAACCCTAACTAAAACGATAAAGGACAAAACTTAGATATTGTTCCTTGTTTACAGTTTTTACTGTTCTCTAATCACAATTTAACAAATGGATTAATTATCCAATAGTAAAAATAAGATCATTTTAATTTTAAATTTAAATAAAAAATTTAATATAATTGGTTATCAACACAAACGGCGCCTGTTGTACAGCACCTAAGTTTTTTCTAATGATAAATGAGATTAAGCATTTTTTCTGACGGAATGATATTGAGCTTTTAAATAGTAGAAAAGTACCAATAGTATATGGGGATGAAGACAGAAGTGGATAACACTAAGGTTAACTTGAACTTAATATTGACCCTATATATAGATCATTAAATAAGAACCTCTTTTACCTTATTCTTTCTTGTGATTCACCGGCTCAAGATATTATTTTAAAAACCCAATTAATTATTAATTTATCGCACCTTTTCATCTTCGGAAGGAAAAAATCGTGAGATTTTATGACATGAAGTGCTGCTAGAGTCAATGAGTCAATGCCATATGTGGGATAATACAATAAGTGGTATGAAGACTGAAGTTATTTAGGTTTTCTATTTTACTCAATAAGGGGATTGAAAAATGATTCTACTGTACGGCTGCAATTCTGTAGTTAGCGGAGTATCACAGCTTAAAACAAGCAAACAGCAGTGAAGAAAACAAGACTGCGCTAAAAGCAACATGTCAAGGAGAAAAAGTGGCGATATAACTCTGACATGTTATTCGGCATTCAAAGATCCTCTTCCATTTTCTTTACATTTTACATTAGTAGAAAATCAGAAATTCACAAATTTCCACATAATAGCAATTCAGCACAAGTGTACAACTCTAGCCAAACTGACTTGAGCGGCTATAACGCTGTTATCAATTAACAGATCTTCATAAAAAGGACCAGCTTACCAAAACAAAGGGAAGGCCAGTCTTTTTCTACCGTCATTCTGGTCATATAAAATAGACGACTGATGAGTCCTTCACACTCATAAGAGGCCCAATGTTTTCAATTGCTGAACATGCTCAGGTGGGAGGGATGGGGGAGACCAGTCAGACCCCGTCATCTCTCCATCGACATCTTCAACCACATACTCCTACGATGAGAAGTGATAACAGTTTCGTAATCATCAATTCAAAATAATGCCAGAATATTTTGGGGCACAATCATGTTCACATCAAACATGCAAGTTAACGCATGAGATCATCAGTATATATAGTATATACTAAGCATAACTAATATAAAAATGTTTTCCGCCATGCCTTTGTTAAGCCAAAAGATGGATCGACTAGTTTATCATTATAGTTGCCGTCCCATAACTAAATTGTACCACAGGAAGAAATGGAAGAGCACTAGGCGATTGCACGCTCCTGTACTCATGAGGGAGGGTGTAACTGAGGAACAACTTGGGGAATTGGTTTATATAATAAACCTGCAAATGCAGCAGGTTGGACAGAGGAGTTCCAGAGAGAGTGGAATAAGGGGAAATTAGGGGGAGGAAGTGCGGCAAGCATGTGCTGAGTGACAGTTTGGGAAGGAGGAAGCAGACCCCTCAAAGAGTCTGCCATCTCTCTTCATTTTCTTTTCTGGCTAAGTGAGTTTTTATACAAATCCACATATGAATACCAATATCCGTAGCAGGGAGACAATAATTAGTGAGTTTGCGGAGCACTTTCCATATTTTGATTCCAGATTTCCGTAAGTCACTCATTAGACAGCAAGATCCTCTTGACGTACAGCAAAACAGCCACATTAAAAACCATGCATGTGATATAAAGGTAAGCTAGTAACTGAAATACATTTGCTTTCACAAAAACCATCAGCAAAATCCTTTCAATCAACACGATTCTAATGCAAGAGAGTCTAAATAAGTTGGTTACAAAAGCAGAAGAATTATGGTTGAGATTATTGGCTATACCTTCCCTGATAAATGTCTCTTCTGTGAAGATATTATATAGGATTTAAATTGTAATTAAACGAAGTGACAGTTAAATGGAATAATTGCATAAATCCATTAGGTATGCAGCTTGATTTATCACCTGAATTGCAGAAAGAACTAACACTTAATAGCAACGCCCCAAATGCACAATAAATGAGAAAGTAAACCAATCACACCTTTGTTAGCATCCTTTTTGCAAGTATGTGATAGTGACGCTGCCATATCCGTTGACCTACCATAGTAGCCACCAAAACGCTGTAAAATATCCCAATTACAGTGAAAAGTCCCAGAACAATCAAAGCCATTATGAATAATAACGGTAGCCCTGCTTCCCCAGCACCTCCTAAACAACCACCACATTCTGTTGCCATGGTTCCACAACTCTCAAAGCATGTGGTGCAATCAGTCCACATACAAAGAGTGCCTGGCAAATGACAGTCTGCACAAACTCTGCAACAATAGCATACAAAAAAAATCCAGCCTTAGTCACTAATCATCACCATTCTAAATTACAGACTAGCATCTGATTATAAGATACTCCGTATATCTTTCTCTATTAAGCATATGCAAGCATGAATCAATTAACAGCTGAATTTTATAATTATTTTAGGCATATTCCTCCTTGTTAAACGACGGGTCCCCAATATATATATAGTGTAAAATAAACATCAAATATAACTCTCCAAGCATTGTTTCTGGCATCATAAAATTAAACAAGAAAACAATCATTATAATGGCGCCTCAAGCAGATGCCAAAAGCATACTTATGTGTTTTAACAATGTCAAAGGCTCGTCAACATATAAAATCAGTGTCATTACCCAGGTTGACAGCAACAAAGACATAATTCTCTACAAGGCTGAGCCAAATCATTGCGAACTCTCCGATCATAACAAGTAATGAAGCACCCAGAAAGGCCAAGCAAGGCAAAAAACAATAGAGCTCCTGCATTTAACAATACCAACACAAAATTAACAACAAAACTAGTAACCTTTTATATGTGGAATGAGGAAACTCTGAACACGAGGCAAAAGGGGGTAAAAGAAAATTCGTGGAAAGATATAAGCATTTTGATGAGCAAGACTCGAGTCAACTGTGATTTACCACATATGTAGTAGAAGCTCATTTCACTATCAAAACCCCAGAGAAGACGAAGCCAATATTGCTGGTAACCATCTATTAAATAAACCAAATATGCCAGTGAACTAATAACCTGCATACAAAGGAAATAGGGCACCGAATCAGATCATCTATATAAATTTATAAAGTACAAATGGATAAGAACCAAGATGGCCAGAGGAACCGAAACAATTTTCTTACAAGCTGGACAGACAGAAAAATAAACAAAATATCTCTGGTGACGAAAAACCGAAATTTCAAGGTTCGCCATTTCCTGTCAGCAGCAACATGAACACGCAAATGATACGGAGCCTTGCAGGTAGTGCAGTGAGCAAATGCAAACCCTTCCTGAAATAATGTTTAAGAAATATCCATATATTTATTAGGTCAAGCACTGTAAAATACACCATTTAACACATGGGCCTGTAAGGATTAAAGTACAAGACAAAGGATCCAGCCACTTTAAAGTGGGCCACACTTTAAAAACTACCAAGTCAACTATAGTTTAATACACACAGGTTATGTAGTGTTATGAAACTACCAAGTCAACTACAGGCTAATACACACAGGTTACTTTTTAATTAAAAAAGCTTATTGACCGCTAAAAATGGCTTTCAGTCAGCTGAACATATTCAAGTTTTGCTTGCCAGTTGCCACCCTTACTAGTAATCAGCAATCATTGCTTCTAAACATTGTTGTTATACTCTGATGCACCAATATGCTCATTTTCATCTCGTGTCCGTATCGGACACGTATCGACACGTATCGGACACGGATACGTTTAAATACGCCTAGAATATGTATCAAAAGATTATCCAGAAGGAAATTTTTTTTCCCCCAAAAAAAACAGAAAATGCCGATACACTTTGGGTACGCTGCAATGCACCGTAGGTGATGGGACGATACGCATGACTGCAACTTTTCCGCTATTCTGTGATTCTTCCCCTTTTTCGCTTGAAATCTGAAACTCGCAATTCTCCAATTTCCAGCGGCACAGCACAGGCTTCCCTAATTCCCTTCCTCAGACTCGACGACTCAAGCGGGTGGTATCGTGAGCCTCTGTTTTTCAAGTGGCGTGCTCAGTGCTCTGTTTTCCTCATCTTGCATTTTGTTTGCCTGGTATTTCTTATCTTTTTTTTTTCTTTGACCGGTTTTTCTTATCTTGCCTACCAAGTCACCGACTAACTGGTTGCCACCCATCAATTGATTTTACATTGATTAATTAATTATTATTTTTACTTACCACCCAGCACCCATCGTGATGTTTTGTACCACCCACCATATTATTTAATTGTTTTTTACTTATTACCCAGCACCCACCGTCATCTTTTATACCACCCAGGCACCCACCATCAAATTTGATTATTTAATTGTTTTTTACTTACCACCCACCACACACGGTCATGTTTTACTTACTTAATTGATTATTTGCAATTCCTATTTTATATTTACTAATGTTTTTGTGAATTTTTTTGTTTTTTATATACGTATCCTTAGCGTATCGTATCCTATATTTTTCAAGGAACAACGTATCGACGTATCCGATACGTATCGTATCCGATACTCGTATCGTATCCGTGCATCATAGTTGTTATATTATGGTGGCTGGATGTAGTAAATTCCTCACTGCTGTGAAAGTATAATACACTGTTTAAAAGTCAACAGTTAACAGAGACAGTATCTAATTACCTTAACAGCACGCCAATGATCCAAACATTCTCGATGTACGTATTTAGAAGTACCTTTGCACTTACAAGGAGCTATGAAATCCCTACCTGAGGAGGGAAAAAATGTACATGGTAAGTTATAAATATATCACGATACACCCCAACATCGATGCTCAACAGTGAAGCATTCAAACATTAACAGCCATTCAATACATAGCTCCAAAATCCTACACATGGAGTAATAGCAGTCCCAAATGCCACTCTACACATAACTGCTAAAAAAATGAAGTTCAAATAAAATCCCAATCGAACTATCCAGATAGTGTAAACTTAATTGAATTTAATAATTCATTTACTTTTCTGTATAACTGATATCAAAATCAGCAGAGCCTGAGAAAAACATGCTTCAACTTCACAATTCAAGGTTTCGAGGACTTCATAAATGGACAAACTGAATAAATTAGACCGAACGCATAGGATTTGAAATTACAAGTTATTTAATCGATATAATCAATAACAGATTGATCTAACCTTGGATTATCGAAGTACAAATTTCCCTGACCTAAAAAAGGAAATAAAATAAAAGAGACAATTGAAAAAAGTTGAAAGTGAAATTACCATCAGTTTCGAGACAAATCCGGCACTGGATTTGTTCGGAAGGACCGGCTTCGAGGTCGATCTCGGAAGGGTCGGAGAGGGGAAGGGGAGGGACAAGAGGAGAGGAGTCTGAGTGATCGGCCATTGAAAATTGAAAGGAAGGGGCGGAGGGTAAAAACGTCACATGAGAGGTTGAATCAAGTTTGGGAAAGCCATGAATTAGAGTTCATCATCACTGGCTTAGATTAGAGGAGAAGAAGAATCTCACTGATCTTCCTCCCTCTCCCTACCGGCCCGTGAAGTGCGAATTAATTTTCAAGTTTTCGTGGTTTCACATTCACCCTCGAGAATATTTGAGAAAACGGTGAAACTAGTGAATTCCCAAACTATCCATGGTTCGACCAGTGAAATCCATCGTTTTTTTTTTCTTTTGTTAAATTATGTTTTTGTTCTCTTATGTTTATTTTATGTTTCGATTTGGTCCTTTATGTATTAAAAGTTTCGATATGGTCCCTTATGTGTAAAATGTGGTTCCTCTTGTTTTTTTGATTCGAATTGGTTCATTATGTTACACATATTATACCAATGTGGTCCCTTTTTTATACAAAAAATAGACCATATTGGTATAATATTCGTAACATAAGAGACCAATTTGGAACTTTTAATATATAATGGACCAAACTGAAACCTAGAATAAAGATAAGGGACTTATTCAAAATTTTTAATAGATAAGGGACCAAACTGAAACCTAAAATAAAGATAAGGGATCAAAAACATAATTTAGCCTTTTTTATGTGTTAAATATGTTTTTAATTCCTATAAAATTTACGAATTTTGTTTTTAGTTTTTATAAAAATTTCCTTTGAATTTTAGTTTTCCAAATATTTTTCGTTAGTAATATTGGTCTCTGTCGTCTAATTTTTGCTCACTCAACTAACGATTGTCTAGTCAACAATTACCACATGGACATCTTAATTGACATGACATTCACGGTAAGTCATCAAAAAGTAATATTTTTTATTGCATGTGTAGCTGCCATGTCATATGACATGTGGCAGATATTATATGTGTCATTTTAAATATGTTTTTCGTTCTTATAAAATTTTTAACTTTTTATTTCAATCCCTATGAATTTTAAGTTTTGATTTTGGCCCTTAAAATAATTTTTTACTCAATTTTAGTGTTTATATTATTAACTAGTAGTTTACTTTTTTTTTTACATTAGTAGTTTACTTTTTATTAAAAGTAGTTTACTTTTTATAAATATAAAATATAATTATGTGATAGTTTGTCTCATTGAAATTAGTTATCATTAATCTAAAAAGGAAAATGATAATTTGTACAAAATTGTTTTGTGTGAAACTGAAGAAAGCTCAAGTGGTATTGTGCAGTTACTTTATTGTCCATGCTTTCTATTCACCCAACTTTTATCCATAGACCGTGTATGGTCATTTTATCTCTTCGTAACAGTTTTGTACGCAAATTTTTCGTATAATTTAGCAATGCTCATCTTAAAATATTGAGAACTTTTATTTTGTACCTTGAATGTCTTTTTTTTTAGGAAACCTTGAATGTCTTATATGACGCTAGTATGATGCATGTCAGTAAAATTTTATGCGAAAAAGCTTCTACAAAATTATATAACTCGTTAATTATTATTTTTTTAAATTGTTTTAAGATAAATATTTTCCGAATGCATAAAGGATGTATCAAATTTTAGATTTGAAAAAATTATTTCAAATATTATTATTCTTATTATTCTTATTATTATTATTATGAGACGCAAAAGAGGACACGGAGAGACTACAGAGCATGTGGTTTTACAGAAAATCCGAACAAGAAAACCACTGCTGATATAAACTGAAAATTCTTCTTACCCAATCAGTAAAAGTGCCAAAACTGTATCTTTTGCTATTTCTGCAGTCATACTGTACTAATATTCACTTTTTTTTTTATAAGTACTAATATTCGCTTCTAAGGAATGAAGAAAAGAACTATATAACTTACATGTTTTTTTTTTGATAAGCATATAACTTACATGTTGACATGGATCGTCTAACAGGAGTTTTGGGCTCGGACCATCTGGCCAGAATTATATACCCGTGCGTCGGGTCACGCGATATTAATAGCTAAGAAAACTTGTATTTGTTTTTTTAAGGTTGTAGTATAAATATTGGTATATAAAAATCAAAGTTTTACTGTGATTAGTTTCAGATTTATTTCATACTTATTTTGTAAATATAAATTTTCTTCTAATATGATAACATGTAATGTGACAACATGTAATGTTTCTCTGTAAGTACTAAAAAGCAAAATAATCACTTATAAATAATAAAGACATTTATAAATTTGATATGTGTTCAAAGACGATAAAATTACACCAACAACATGTAATGGTTCCCCGTAAGGACTAAAAAACAAAATAATCATTTATAAATTTGATATGTGTTCAAAGACGATAAAATTACACCGACAACTTATAATGTTTCCCCGTAGAGACTAAAAAACAAAATTGTTATTTATAAATAATAAAGATATTTATAAAGTTGATATGTGTTCTAAGACGATAAAATTACATCGATAACATGTAATGTTTCCCCGTAGGGAGTAATAAGCAAAACCATCATTTATAAATAATAAATGCATTTATAAATTTGATATGTGTTTAATGATGATAAAATGACACCAGAATATGTAATGTTTCTTCGTAAGGACTAACAAGCAAAATAATCATTTATAATAAAATTACACCGACAATATGTAATGTTTTCTCGTAAGGACTAAAAAGCAAAATAATTATTTATAAATGATAAAGATTTTTGCAAATTTGATATGTTCTAACACGATAAAATTATACCCACTGCATGTAATATTTTCTCGTAAGGACTAAAAAAATAAAATAATCATTTACAAATGATAAAAATATTTATTAATTTGATATGTGTTAAAAGACGATAAAATTACACCCACTACATATAATATTTTCCTATAAGGACTAAAAAGTAAAATAATCATTTATAAATTATAAAAATATTTATATATTTGATATGAGTTTTTTTTTTACACAAGCAAATCACATCATTTCATTCATAATAATAGTCATAATACACTGCGGAATTAACTGAAAGACAGTGCGAATAGCGTAACAAGTAGATGACTTTGCTAGAGCGTGAGCACTACTATTTCTTGTCGCTAAGTAAACACAACTCGCAAGTTGTTGTTAGCAGATAAAATGGCTCTACAATCACTAACTAGAGAACCATATTCTAAATAATCAGATTTATCGATGAGCATGTCGTTTACCACTTGTTGACAATCCATCTCAAAGATGACTTCACCTAAGTCCTACCCAGTAATCCAATTTAACGCTTGAAGGAGACTCCAAGCTTCTGCCTCCACTGGCTGAAGGGATGCTTTTAACCATGTTGTATGAGCCTTCAAGAATCTACCTTTGCTATCACGAATACATACACACGCGCCAATAGTATTCGTTGCTGCAAAAACTGTAGCATCTACATTGCATTTAAAAATTCCATCGGGTGGTGGTTCCCAAAGGATGACAGGCGGTTGGCTACTGGACACAGTCTGCTGGACAGGCGATTTCTTGCGAGGATGTTCCCAAAAATGCAGTACTTCATGTGCTTGGTGCTGGACAATAGCCGAAGACTCAAGATTGTTGTCCCATAGTTTAATATTTCGCCTCTTCCACAAACTCTAGAGTAACATGCAGAAGCAATGCAATGTCTTCTTATCCATGAAGCTCAATACCTGAAAAAAGAAATCACTAAAATTGTTAGCTTACAGCATGGCTGCCTCCAACTTCTCCCACACACCCTCCTTCTTGCAACACTCCTTGCTACCCGTACACCTCAAGAATAAATGCCATGCATCCTCATCTTCCCCATTGCAACATACGCACAGAGAAGAACACACCACTCCTTTGGAAATTAATCTTGTTCGCATCGGCAAGGCATCACGGCAAAGTCGCCAAATAAATGTCTCCACTTTAGGTGGGATTGCTAGAGACCAAATAAGAGACCAATTGCCTGGAACAATGAGGTGGTTGCGGTCATTTAAATGTTCCATAAACACTCTATATGCACTCCTTACAGTATATAGGCCACGCTTATCATATCTCCATATTATCTTGTCATTGTTGTTAGTATTCAAGAGTGACACTTGCAATATTTTTTCAGCATCCCTCCTATCAAGCATATTGCAAACAAGTTGGTCATCTCAAGCATCTCCATTCTCATTCATCAACTGTCTCACCACCATATTATAATCATAAATTGATGAAGCTGCGCAAATACGAGGATTATCAATACATCTAAGCCAAGGAGTATTCCAAACTTTTGTGGTCAAACCATCCCCCACCTTCTTCCTGTAACCTTCATCCAACAATTTTCGAGAAGACCAGATGCTACGCCAAACATAACTCCAAACATAACTGGAGAGTTGTGGCCAATGTTGCCCCTAAAAAGTCCCCATTAGGGAAATATTTAGCTTTGAATACATGTGTAACCATAACCTGTAGGTTAGTTAAAAATTTTATACCTTGCTTCCCTAACATTGCTAGATTAAAGCCATGCAAATCCTTAAATCCCATTCCTCCACACTTCTTCTTCATAGACAACTTCTCCCATCTAAGCCAATTAATGCCCCTTTTATCTCCTTTGTACGATCTCCACAAAAAAGAATTCAGCATGCGTTGAATTTCTTCTTCCAAAGAAGTAGGAATTAGAAAAACACTCATGCAATACGACGGTATAGCTTATGCAACGGACTTGATCAAAACTTCCCACCAAGCCTAAGACAACATCTTACTACTCCAACCAGAAATCTTCTTCCAGATTCTATCTTTAAGATATTTAAACACCGGCTTTTTTTATCTCTCCCAATCATAGAAGGCAACCCCAAATATTTTCCAGTTCTCGAACACTCCTGAACACCCAGAATATTAACAATAGAAGCTTTCTTGGTATCAGAATTATTTCTGCTAAAATAAATTTCTGATTTTTGTAAATTAATTGCTTGACCTAATGTCGTAGCATACACCTCCAAAATATGCTTCATCACCTGCGCTTCTGTATCTTCTGCTTTGAAAAAAAAGGAAACTGTCATCAGCAAAGAAAAGATGGCTGATTGTTGGAGCACGTGGACACACTTGAACACCATGAATATCACCCTTCCTCTACGCGTTTTGAATCAAAGCTGAAAGGCCCTCCACACAAATAAAGAAAGATAAGGAGATAATGGATCTCCTTGTCTCAGGCCTCTCCCAGGAACAACTGGGCCCACCCTTTCATCATTCATAAGAATAGAATACTCACAGAAGTAACACACATCTTTATCCAATTTACCCACTTTGCATCAAAACCCATGCGGTGCATGATAGCTAACAGGTATCCTAATCCACTCTATCGTAGGCTTTGCTTATATCAACTTTAAGAGCAACCGCACCAAACTTCCCTCTTGTCTTACACTTCAAAAAATGGATAGTATCAGAGGCAATGAGAACATCATCAACAATAAATCTTCCCTAAATAAAACCCAACTGCTCCTCAGAGATACATTTATGCAGAACACTTTGAAGTATATTAGCCAACACTTTAGCCAAGATCTTATACATCACGTTACACAAAGCAATAGGACGAAGGTCTTTCATTGTCTGGGGATCATCACACTTAGGAATAAGGACAATGTTGGTATCACCCAAAGAGCTGGGCAACACCCCATCATCAAGCCAACGCACACAAGCCTGAAAAACCTCTTTCCCACACAAAGCCCAAAATCTTCTATAAAAAGCGGGGTTCAGCCCATCTGGGCCTGGGGCCTTGTCAGGATAATCTGAAAAACTGCTGCCCTGAACTCCTCCTCTTGGAAAGGTGCTAATAGCACATCATTGTCACCATGTGAAAGCTTCAGATTCAAGACATCAAGGACAGGCCCATAATCTGAATGAGATGATGAAAAAAGGTCCAAAAAATAACCAAGGGCCACACCACAAAGCTTCTGCTGCGAATCAACAAAAATACCATCATCTCGCTTTAACCTCAAAATCTGGTTCTTCTTCTTTCTAGTCGAGGCAGCTGCATGAAAGAATTTAGTGTTCATATCACCATCTCGCATCCAAAAAGACTTTGCTCTTTCCTGCCAGAACATTTCTTCCCGACTCAACAACAAAGCTAGCCTATCTCGCAGCTGTAACATGTGCAAGATATCAGTGTGATTACTAGAACCTCGCAACTCATCTATGCTCTTCTTACACTTCTCAATGTCCTCCTTATACCTACGATGAAGAGCCCTCCCCCAACTATCCAACTCCTCCGTACATTTGCCTAACCGAATTAGGAGAGGATCATTAACCCGTCTACTCCAACCCTCCTCTACCACACCATTTAATTAGGGTTCAACCAGCCAAGAATTCTCAAAATGAAATTGCCGATTACGGAAAATATAATGATGAACCTCCATGTTGAGAAGAATAGGAGAATGATCAAATGTAGCAGCAATCAAGTTACGCACATTGTGTTTGTGTGAAAAGATGTAACCAAGAACTAGTAGCCATAACTCTGTCTAACTTCTTCTCAACTGCCTGGTCCGTTCCCAAGCTTTTCCACCAAGTAAAAGAGTGGCCATGCATAAGAATATCAATTAAACCACAATCAGTTGTTGCTTCTTGGAAACATCTGATCAACCATTGAGGATGATCAACTCTACCTATTTTCTCATCATGTGAAAGAAGATCGTTAAAACCATCTACAACACACCAAGGAATAGAGGTTTGTGTCGCCAAAGATCGAAGAATATTCCACGACTCTCTACGTCGAGCCCTATCTGCAATACCGTAAAAACGAGTAAGCCTCCAATGATTTGCATTATCTTTCTTTATCAACACATTTACGAAATTTCTAGAATAACTCAAAATTTCACAAGTATTCTGTTTATTCCATAACACCGCTAAACCACCACCCCGCCCAATACAATCAACCACAAAACACGACTCAAAACCCAGCTGTCTTCTTACTTCTTCAAGTCTAGCACCATTACATAAAGTTTCACAGAGAAAAATCAGATCTTGTCTGTGACTCTGAACAAGGTCTCGAAGAGACAGAACTGCACTCGGGTGACCCAATCCCCGGCAGTTCCAGCTGAGAATGATCATTGGTCCTGGTGGGCCTGCTTGCCAGGACCCACCCCCAAAATTTGAAGGTCGCACATCATGGTGCAAATGTGAAATTGTCACTACATCTGTCTACATGGCTCGTTGATTGTCACTGTTGCTATTCCCACCCCTTTTACGTTTCTTCTCCAACCCCTCCTCATCTTCCAATTCAGTCTCATCTTCTGCCACGTGCTCGGATCTATTAACTAAAAGGGTCATATGCCCTCTTAACTCCCTCTGCCTTGCTGCGCTTGAATTGCCCGAATGATGGGAATTTAAAATTGAAACACCCATATTAATGCAGTGGTTGTTGCGTGCTCCATTATGGGAATTATTGAATACGTTTGAGTTCGAAAAGCCATGATTGTCGGCATTCCCGTAACTGATCTCGCCCTCCTCTCTGCCCATGTCCTCTCGCAACCACCGGCATTCCACCGCACCACCATCCTTCCGCCTCTCAACTTTAAGCTCCACCCCCATCCGCGTTCTTCGGTATCTTCCACCATGCTGAATAAACGATCACAAGCATTGTCTGCGTGACCCAAAAGACCACACAAGAAACAGAAAACGCCCAGCCGTTCATACTTAAATCTCACCATTCTGGTCTCCCCACCAACTATGCGAACTCTCTTGCCTCTTTTTAGTGGTTTATCCATATCAACCAAACTCTCAGCCTCATATAATTCTTCCCAAAACTAGAATTGTTTTTGGCATCATATTCCATGAATTCACTGATAAAGTTTCCAAGCGCCCTACCAATGTCCAAAGACATGAACCCAACTGGAAGATCATGTATCTGGACCCAAAAAGGAGCCTTATTCAGTGGGACTTGTGCTGGAACATCTCCCGCTCCAATCTTAGCCGTGATAAGCATATGCTTGTCGAAGAACCAGGGTCCGCCATTCACCACCTTCGCCATATCCAGTTTATGGAAAAACTAGAACAGGAACAGTCTTTTCTCCACCTCTTTTATTGCCACTCCCCTTCCAGGCTCCCATACCGTCGCCAAACGCATCTTCATCATCGAAGTACGAATAGGTTTCTGGGTTAGAAACCTACCCACCAAGCATAAATCTGGGTCCGCGCGCCTTCCTTGAGTATTTGGTATTTGGAACGTGAGGATGTCATCCTCCTCATCACTAAGTCGAAGATCTCAAGCGTAAATCTGGGTCAGCACGCCTTCCTTGAGTATCTGGTATTTGGAACGTGAGGATGTCATCCTCCTCATCACTAAGTCGAAGATCTTCAAGCCCAGCCATGGTCACCACCAACAAAAGATGGACTCTAACCAGATGAAAGAAAATGAACAGTTGTCATAGACTTCTCATAGGAAGGAGAAGAAAACCCTAAACATCTCACTCAGAGAGAGTTGTCTCAAGTATATCACAGCCCATATCTTGGACTAGTCCCCGGAATTAGTTTAAAGATGATAAAATTACAATGACAACATGTAATGCTTCCCGGTAGAGACTAAGAAGCAAAATTATCATTTATAATAAAATTACACCGACAACATGTAATATTTCTCCGTAAGGACTAAAAAGTAAAATAATTATTTATAAATGATAAAGATATTTACAAATTTGATATGTGTTGAAACACGATAAAATTACATCCACGACATGTAATGTTTCTTCGTAAGGACTAAAAAACAAAATAATCATATACAAATGATAAAAATATTTATTAATTTGATATGTGTTAAAATACGATAAAATTGCACCCACAACATGTAATGTTTCCCCATAGGGACTAAAAAACAAAATAATCATTTATAAATTATAAAAATATTTATATATTTGATATGTGTTTAAAGATGATAAAATAAACATTTATATATTTTTATATTTTAATGATTTTAAAGTTTTTTAAAGAGAGAAAGGGAGAATCACGTGACAGAAAAAGAAGAAAGAAAAGAGAGAGGAAAAAAAGTAAAAAATAGAAAAAGAAGAAAGAAAAGAGAGAGGAAAAAAAGTAAAAAATAAGAGAGAAAAAATTAAAAGTATAAAGAAATGATCTATTTTTCAATGTGAGTACACGTCATTAAATATTCATTACATAATTAGTAATTAGTTTCATTATTATTATTTTTTTCATGTGAAATGCAAATGGAATTGGCTAAATTATAAAATTGGTCCTCTAAGTTTATTTTAGGTTTCAATTTGGTCCTCTACATTTTATTTGTTTCGTTTTGGTCCTCTACGTTTTATTTTAGTTTTCAATTTGGTCATTTCTGTCACTAAAAGTCAATTGTCTGTAACTAGAATTTGGCTTTTAACTACTGACAATTGGCTTTTAGTGATGAAAAGGACCAACCTGTTGTAACTTTTAAAACGTAAGGGATCAAAACGAAACAAATAAAACATAGAGGACCAAATTAAAACCTAAAATAAACATAGAGGATCAATTTTATAATTTAGCCAATAGAATTGTATCTAATGATATACAATAAAGTTTCAATGATAATTAGCATATCCCAGCTAGAAGTGACACCTATAGATTATGACGTTTCTCCTTTCTTTTTTATTCAAAGTTCATGTACTAACTCACCAGTATATCTAGAGATTTGAAATTTCCAACAAAAATAATAATAGAATATAACATAAAATAGAAAAAAAAGGCTATATATATAACATCATTATAAGCCAATTGGCTTTCCAAAATAAAAAATATTTATTATTTACAACTTTTTTTTTACTGAATTTACGACTTTTTTTATAAACCAAATGTAACACCCACTAAATTTTAAAAGAGTTTAATTTATATACACCGACAGTTTAAAAAAGTTTTAAACTATCTTCTAATCACGTCTCACTATTATGCTACATTGTTATATAATTTCTTAAAATATCTCAACAAATATCTAAATGGTGAGATATGATTGAATGATGGTTTAAAATATTTTTAAACTGTGGGTATATATATAGATATATTTTAAAAGTTAAAGTAAACTACCAAACGTTTTTACGTTGTTTCTTAAGTTTTTTTAAAAGAGCCACAAAAGTTTAAAGCACAGGACAATTAAAATTAATTAATTATCAATAATAATAATCAGAATTAATGTTCTATAATATAATCAAAATGATGTTATTAATTACTCCCTCCACTCTTTTTTACATATCGGTTTTTTAGAGAAATTTTGTTTCTAATTACTTATTTGTCAATTATACCTTTAACTATTTATTGCCGAGAGAGAAATATGTTCTATAGAGTAATGAATGATCAAATGTATCATAGAAAAAGACTAATAATTTCATCAAAAGCAATAAATTTTATTAATTTTCTTGGTTATTGTAAATTAACCTTAAACGATAAGTAAAAAGGAACGAAAGGAGTATTAGAAGATATAGATATATACGCATAAAACATGTTGAAAAGAAAATGGGGAGAATGGATTAATTAAAAGCCAGGGGATTGTAATTTTTTGTCAAGAAAATGCACTTAATGCATTCTTAAATGTGCGGTGCAAATTTTGGGCCGAACACCTTAACACCTCCTCTTCCTTTCACACGTACACAATGATATTGTCATATGAGTTATGATATTCCGATAACAACAATTTCGAAAACTTACTCGACACCGTATGGCCAAAAGAGAGAAAGAGCAGATTTGGGAGTAGCGCCGGATAGGAATTTTTTTTAAAAAAAAAAGTCGAAACCATATTTTAATACTGTGTCGGACAATAAATTGTTGTCGGAATATCTTTTCTGTTGTCATATAGCTGGCAGAAAATAATTCAACTGCATAATGTGGCAGAATCCCTTCCACGTGATAGAGAGAAAAGAGAAAGAAAAAAAAAAGTTTACAGGAAAAAAATTATATAAATTTAATTTTTATTTTGTTTTATTTTTATTTAGATTGACATATTTACCTCTTTAAAATGATAAGTGACAAAATTATAGTAGTCTACTTTTGTAATTTTGCCTGTACTTTAAAGGTTATATTTATAGTAGATAAAGTACATGGCAAGTAAGGATTTCCAACAAAAAAAAAGGCAAGTAAGGACCTCTTTTTGTACCCAAAAAATAAAAAAGGCAAGTATGGAGGACTCAATTGACATAATTGAAATTGAAATATGGGACTAAAATCAAACAATCTTGATAATTGATGATCAAAAGTGCAAAAAAAAAAATAGCATTCGTACTATGCAGAACCCCACTCCTTACACCATTTGAAAAAGAATCCTAGTTTAAGGTCGTATTATTAACCATATTTCAAAACATGTTTTGGACAAGTTCTAGAATTCCTTTTTTTTTTGTCTCAAATGGTTATTTCATTTCACTGGACCGGAGTCCATTGTAAACTTAGTATAGTCCATCGAATTGAGTAATGTAATCCGGGCCATGGGCCGCAATTCTAGAGTTCCTAAAAACCCACACCAAACCATATAAGAATTCCCTCAATATGGGCTTCAAGCCCAAGACTAGATAGTCACATACCAATTGTCTCCTATCAAACTACCTAACAGAAGCAGTTACGCATTTACTAAAGCTAACAAGGCTATAAATAGAGCAATTTGACCTCACATTCAGATACACATGATTCTCTAAATTACACACTCACCTAATTCAATGTTTGACTTGGGCGTCAGAGTGTTTGCAGGTGACCACCACTGTCTTTCTCCACTAGAGTGACTCCCCATAAGACAACATGTTAAGCAAATATTACTCGGCAAAATAAAAAAAAGCAGAACCATGTGGACATTGTATGGACAGGTTCCACTACACTTCTAAAATTAATCGGTCTTGTTATATGACGACTCACAATTAATAAATTATAGGTTTCACTGTTCTTTTTATTTTTTATATGACTAATATGTAATGTTAGTCTTTCAAATATTTTTTACTTTAAACTTCATTTTTATAATTTTCAATTATTACTGCAGGTAAGTCTTTACATTAGTTTCACCAATTTAGTACAACTTGAAAGGTACTTATTTGTAGAGAGTAAGTCATATTTCTCATAAGCAATTTCTCTTTTGAAGTCGTATATTCAACTTGCGGCTTCACTTTTTCAATTTTTTAAAATGATGGAAGTCGTATGCTGCATATACGACTTTGCATGGGAGCTTGAGTACTAGTTGTGCAAGCATTACACAACATTACATGAGAGTTTGAATAGAAGTCTTTGATGCAACATATGATTTTGGTGTTTAAAAAAAAATGAAAATCTCCAATTGGATGTGCACTTTCAAAAGAGAAGTTGCACATTTAGAGTACAACTTATAGGGACAAGTAAATAATTTTTCAAGTTATACTAAATGAGTAATTTTTCAGTCAAGTTATGCTAGTCGGGTCAAATTTTTGGGCAAAAAAAATATTTATAGGAGAACTTCAACTAAGACTACACGTTGATCGTAATAAGGAGATTTTAAATTATATTTTAAATCAAAAGTGAAATTAATTTTAAATTATATTTTAAATCAAAAGTGAAATTAATTTTAAATTATATTTATGTTTACTATTTTATTGTATATATAATTTTTTTAAATAGTTGAGATATTTTCCACCGAAAAACTTATAAATGTTATAAATATGTTGATTTGATGGATGACTATATCAATTTGTTATCTCATTATATTTTTACCATATCCCTTAATTTGGTCCATAACTAGTAGCACATTCTCTATAAATAGGGCTATTAGGTTTGTCCTTGTACACACTTGATCAGATTATCAATACAAAGATTATAGCTAGTTCCTGAAGAACTAGCATTTAAATCCTGGTTCCTGAAGAACCGGTCTTTGAGTCTATATTTCTATTGTCTTATCTCTCTACTATCTTTTCTATTTACAATACGTTATCAGCACGAAACTCTACCATACGGGTAATTGCTTAAAGAGGTTTTATTGAAAGAACCCGTTTTCTTTCTCACACTCTTTGGAAGACCATGTTTTTCTAATATTTTTATTTTTCATGTTATTTGGGTTTTTTCAAGAAAATTTTATTCTCATATTGTCTGATTATATGATTATCATATTGTGTATAAGAATCTTGATAGAATTATGGAAGAATTTCATATTCAAGCATCCCAGTAGGATTGCACAAAACTGTACGTTTTCTTGGTCATCATTATATAAAAATTTGTGGAATAGTTCCTGAAGAACTAGACTTTTAGATCATGAATGAAATTGTGTATTGGATAGAAAAGTTCCTGAAGAACTTTATAGCACGAGATTTGTTCATGAAAAACTTTATAACTTTTTAGCGTTACGAAAAGTTCCTGAAGAACTTTACAATTTTTTTATCACTACATATAGTTCCTGAAGAACCTCATAATTTTTTAGTGCTGCGTATAGTTCTCGAAGAACAATACGATTATTTTAGCGCTACATAAGTTCCAGAAGAACTAGATTTGATCCTAATACAGTTTGAAACAAAAGAAAAGTGAAAAAAAATTATTGATTGTATCTTTCCAAGATAGTTCCTGAAGAACTAACATTTGAATCTCGTTGCCTATTTTCATATTAAAGATGAGATATTTACATGTTAATTCCCGAAGAATTAACCTTTAAATCATAGTTCCTAAAAAATAGTCGTTAAATTCTAGTTCTTGAAAAACTAGTCTAACCATTTGCAAAAACATGTGTTCTTTGCAAAAGATATTATCATTGATTTATTTACTTGTTTTCATATAAATTTGGATCTTTGTGTATGTGATATATTGTAATTCTTGTTATTGTGATTCATATATTTTTAGAATCATTATCTTTATTTTATATAAAGATGTGATCTTTAATTATATTTTGGAAATTTTGTTGTTATATAAAGATATTATTTTTCTAATTGAATAAAGATACAATCTTTAATTAATCGTTCAAAATTTGTTGCTATAAAGATATGACCTTTAATATGGCAGTTATGTATTTTAAATTTGAAATGTGAATTTTTAAATTCATGTTGGTGTTCAAATTTTGATTATGAAAGTTATGCATTTGATCATTGTCATACAAATACTATGTATTTGGTTATATCTATTTTTGATTAAAAAAAATGAGAAAATTTTTTATTAGTTGATTTATGAAATGAAAAGTTGAATTGTTTGCTTGAAATTCATAAAGACACGCATATAAATGCAAAAAAAAAAATCTTATGTCCCTGGAAGAAATAATAAGATAACATTTCTCAACACTAAATGAAAGCTGAAGAGTACATTCAGGTGCAGCATCAAGCAAATAGTATTCATGTCAATTACTACCAAGCACGATCAAGTCTTCAACGGTGTAACAACCTTTACGTATGCTTCTTTTTAAGGTAAGAATTTATGTATACATATTTTTTTACACTAAAACTAAAAATGCGCTATTCTTCAATGTTTGCAAGATTTGTCTCACGATCGGTCCTGAAGTACCAAAGCAAATGAATAGCCAAACATTATTGTCTTTTATTGGTCCCGAAGTACCAATACATGATTTCAAGTAATTTAAAATATAGATTAATCGTAAATTGGTCCTGAAACACCAATACAAAATTTTAAGTGATTGTGAAATTGGTCTCGAAGTACCAATATAAGATTCCAAGTAAATGTGAAATTGGTCTTGAAGTACCGATACAAAATTTCAAATAATTGTGAAATTGGTCTCGAAGGACCAATATTGGATCCACGCATAACTGTTAAAAACGATCAATGCACAAACTATAGTCTCTTTTTGGTCTTGAAGTACCAATATTTAGTAGACAGTGGCAAAACCTACACAATTATTTGTATTAAGAAAATATTTTATGTAATTACCATTAGCTGAAATTAATGTTGATATTGTATCTGGTATTGCAAATATGATCGAAGGCTCCAGAAGAGCATGTGACATATTCTCAAATAGGACAAAATTATCCATTGATGATGCGTTATATTTTAGTAGATCCCGAAGAAATCTACTAAATTTCAAAGATACACATCGCAATAAGTATCATGTTGAAACCAAAAAATGACGGAGATTTGGTGTATCTCTATTGTTTTGAAAGTTCATATTAGAGAAATTTTAAGATTTCTCGTTAATTGGATTATATCTTACTTAAGTAAGGATGACAGAGTCAAATTATATGTACCAGAAGTGCTCAGATCTTACAACTTTTTATGTTTTGACATGACCATCTTAGTCATCCCAGTTCAACTATGATGCGATGTATTATTGAAAATACACATGGATACTTATTAAAGGATTATAAAATCCTTTTACCTTATGATTATTTTTGTCATTCTCATGCTCAAGATAATTACTCTTTTCTTTTAAAGCTCGGATATGATTGAGTTGCATGTTATTATTATTTTTTTTGGGTGACATATATTTCCTATGTGCTAATTCTTTGAAAGGAAATTTTAATTATTATGTAAAAATAATTAATTGAGAAACAAAAGGCGTCGCTATTTTGCTACACTATCATATGAGATATATACGAGTAAAAATTTTAAGGTATTGCAAAACAAATCTTTTAAAGCTAATTTTAATTATCACTTGAAAATTTATTGTCACTTACTGTTGTTAATTAAATTATTTGATTATTTTTTAACTAGTAGTTATAATAATATATATTATTTAAATATATACAAGAGCTGAAACATTTGAATATATTGTGTTTGAAAGCATGGTGTGAGTGCAAAATATTAGTTTATTTATTCTGATATTTTTAAATGTTAATTATATGTTATATAATTCGATACATATGATGATAACATGCATTGATTAATAAATTTACAATTATATATTATACAATTCATAATTTATTGGATGGTTATATGGCTCGACAATTTTGAATTGTGCATTGTTTCATGTATATTTAGATATTGTGATATCTTGACATGTATTTTATTATTATATATTTGATGAATCGGTTTTCCTCATCAGGGGAAGGAAAAGATAAAAGAATAAAAGCACAAGAAGTTTGTTGTAAGACACAAACATTATCCATGTTTGATATACGCACAAATCAATGTGAACTTGAAGTTCAAAGAATAAGTCATTTGCAAAATGTTGCAAACCAATTACTAGATATCTTTACAAACATCCAAAAAGTCTCTAAATCACTTGTGTTAGTTGCAAATATTATCGCATAATTAATTGTCCCAAAGAGACAACTAGCGAGTATGGCAACCCATGAATCTAAAGTACGCTAGAAGCGTTGTAGACTTATTGGTGCAAAGGATATTATTCATAAAAGGTGGAATTCAAAGTGATGATCCAGAAGATCATTGACACTCTAGAAGAGGTCAGAAGCAATATGAATCAACAACTCCACATTTCCAGTTAAGTAACCCCGTAAGTGGTTCCAGATCGCAAATTAGGAGATCTCATTAAAACCTGGAAATATGGGGGGAAGATGTGAAGTTGTTGATATGTTTTTGCTTATGCAATAGCAATTGATTATAAAATTATTAATCACGATGAGCATGAAGCTCGAATCATATAGAAATGTCGACATTAAATTGATTGGCCAAAGTGAATTAAAATAATGCAAGCCGAGCAAGACTTATTTGCCAAACATAAAGCATTTGGACCAGTAGTCCAGACACCTGAAGTTGTCAACATTTGTTATGCATGCAATTACTTATAGATTTTGTATTAGTTTGACAGTCTTTGAAGGACTTGACATACATCAAATGGGTGTAGTGACAGCTTGCTTATATGGGTCATTGAATAATGACAGATATATGAAAATCCCTGAAGGATTTAAGATGCCTGAAGCATACCCCTGAAAAATTCAAAATGCATGAAGCATATACTTGAAGGATTTAAGATAACTGAAGCATACTTCTGAAAATTTAAAATGCATGAAGCATATCCCTGAAGGATTAAAGATAGCTAAAGCATAATCATAAAGAATTATAAATATGCATGAAGCATAACCATGAAGGATCTAAAGCATCTGAAATGTTTTGACTGATGTAATCAGTTTAATTTGGAAATATGAGGACTTTGAACCTATAGTTCGAGATTCAAAAGATGTTTTTAATGGACCTGAAGTCTGAACTCTCATGACACGAATATGTGTTATTACAGCTCATGGTTAACTAGAGAGTGGTCTCTATATTGAAAATCCCGGAAGGATTAAAACTATTGAAATCATCTATTTGGATTTACATATACTGATAGTTTATATTCTCTTATTTATCATATTAAACATTTCATATTGGTAAGAAATGTTTGAGTTACATACATGATGCAATTATGGGTAAATTTGTTTATATTTTTTTCTCACATTGTTTAATATGATTGATATGAATTTTGATTATTAATATTCTAGAAATTACTTGAGTTTGTTCCAAACTATAGATGGTATAAATAAATATCTTTAAATAAAATGTTTTGAAAGATAAGGTGTTGTCTCGGCCTACAACTCGAGCATTTGCAACAAAGAACTTTGGTCCTGAAGTACCATATCATGTTGTTATTGAAATACTTTTTTATGTTGCAAATAGCACAAGATTGCATATAGTTTTTGTAGTGAACTTGTTAGCCAGATTTTATTCAGCACCA
Organism: Calophaca sinica; assembly: GCA_037113605.1. Taxonomy (NCBI): domain Eukaryota; kingdom Viridiplantae; phylum Streptophyta; class Magnoliopsida; order Fabales; family Fabaceae; genus Calophaca; species Calophaca sinica. The sequence continues at coordinate 45,656,075 of CM073735.1, forward strand.
ACCCGAAGACATTGGAATGAAGTCAAACAAGTTCTTCGTTTTTTCTGATCCTCATAAAGCTCAATCACAATCAGGTGATGTTTACACATGTGGAGAAACAACAAGTTGTGAATGCATATGACTGAGAACCACGACTCAGTATATTAGAGGAGCATGCAAATTGATGAAAGAAGATGACAAACCAACAATATTTCAAGAAGATAATGCATCATGAAAAGATTCGGTCAAATGACAACTGAGCAGATTTATTCACAAAAGCATTGTGAACTTCAATTTTCAATAAGCTTGTCGATAAGCAATTTAAAGGACATTCATAAATAATGTATTTTCAAGGGGAAATATGTCACTATGAATATTGTACTCTTTTTCCTTCGCTAAGTTTTTATCCCACTGGGTTTTTCTTAGCAAGGTTTTAACGAGACATGTTCATAGTGTATAGTCATCCAAGGGGAAGTGTTATAAATATGTTGATTTGATGGATGACTATATCAATTTGTTATCTCATTATATCTTTACCATATCCCTTAATTTGGTCCATAACTAGTAGCACATTCTCTATAAATAGGGCTATTAGGTTTGTCCTTGTACACACTTGATCAGATTATCAATACAAAGATTATAGCTAGTTCCTGAAGAACTAGCCTTTAAATCCTGGTTTCTGAAGAACCGGTCTTTGAGTCTATATTTCTATTGTCTTATCTCTCTACTATCTTTTCTATTTACAATAATAAAATATCATATAACCTCGCTCAGAACGGGTTATTGTTTTTGCATTTTTATTTTTCCTTAATTTTGATATATGATTATGTAATAGAATATTCGCAGTCCATTGTCGTTGCCGCGTCCATTTCAACTCAAGCTCCTCTACTGTGATTCCACGATACCGTGCAAATTGTCAATTTTCATTGCTTTGTTACAACGCACGAGGAAGGGGAAATAAAGTAGGAAAGGATCAAGATATACTAATTCAAACCTCAGAATTGACCCTCTCAATTGTGAACAGAACCGCCCACTATTCTTTCAAATCATAAAAAGATTGATGAATATTTTCTCCACGAGTAGCTGAATCAACACACTCTTTAAAATATTTTTTTATCAATACTCACTTTCTTATTAATTAAAATTTAAGTCAATCTCACTAAATTATATGAGTCCCACATAAATTTAGCGGAACTCATATGAATTTTAACCTATAAAAGAGAATGTGTTAAAAAGAAAGTATTAGAGAGTGTGCTCCTAGTATTTTTTTCTCTAAAAAAAAGAATTAATGTTAGAGTTTTCTTAAAGTCAAAATAATTTTTTTATTGGAAAATAATTTTGTTAACAACTGAAAAATCCGAAAAAAAAATAAAAAAGAAAACTCCAGTCACCGGACAAAGACGATAAAAAGCACCGAAAAGTATGGGTGAGCAAGGTTCAGCTTGTACTTGATCCGGCCCAAAATGGGGTCAATTCTTTAAACCTAACTCATTCTTAAACTTTTGACCAAAAAAAAAAAAAAACATTCTTAAACTCGAAAAAACCTGATATTGTGCTAGTCAAATTAAGACCGAGTCTATTTAAGACAGGATCAGGTTGACCCAAAAGACAATTAAAATAAAATTACAAGGTGATCATTCAATTAGACTAAAAGTTAAAAGTAAAAAATTAAGACCCTGTTTGGATAAACAGCTTATTTAAACAATTATGACATAAGAGCTTATCGTATTAGAGCTTATATCATAAGCGCTTAAATTTAATAAGCTATTTGCGTTTGGATTTGTTCATCGAAAAACGCTTATACAAAATTGAAGTGTTTAGGTGAATCATTACATAAGCACTTAAAAGGTATTATAGTTTTTCAAAATTAAAAAAATTTAAGAATGAAATCATAATTAAAAATTAACTAACAAAATTAGAAAAATAACATTAAATATAACAAAACTATTATTAAAAATTAAAAATTCCCCAATCACCATGCATCTTATAATATATACTATGAAGCCATGATTAAAATAAAATAAAAAATTAACATTCAATATTCAGTTATTTTTAAATTTGTAAAAAATTTAATAAAGAAACCATGAATAACAAATAAATTAAAGTGTTAAAATCTAAATCAAATGTATCATAATAAAAATTATAATTTAAAATAAAAAATTCATCATTTACTACTAGGAAAAATTGCACACAAACATTGCTAATAGTATTATAAGAAAATATTTCTAATAAAGAGACAAGGAAAACATTACAAGGACATATATACTATTGCTTTAACATGGTAGTTAAATATCGCTAAGAAAGAGTCAAGGTCAAATACTTTCATTTCATTTGCTAATGAAAAAATAATTTTATTTCAAGGCTAAATCAAATAATATGTGCAGTGATACATGATTTTATTTCAAGGCTAAAGCAAATAATAGTACAGTGATTTCACCAAAAAAAAATACATACAATGAGTGACGGTGTGAAAGAGACAGAGGTGGGTATTTAAAATCTAATAAAAAAAGAGACAAACAATTAAAATTTAAAAGTATGCAACGGTGATTAAAAAAAAAAGGAAGAAAAGACAGGGCTATAAAATAAAAAAGCGACCAGCAACAAAAAAAGCGAAACAAATAAAACACTAGAAGAAAAGAAACGAAAATGAGGTGCGTAGGATTTGAACGAGGGACAGGCTATAAGCTGCCGCATAAGAATTTTATTAGCTAATGATGATAACAGCTTATGAAAATAAACTCAAGCCAGTCATAAATTGTTTTTATAAGTCCTCTCAAATGCTCTTACAAGTATTTATACCAATAGATAAGTTTAAATAAGTTGTTTATAAGCCAATTCAAACGGGCCCTAAATATTTTTAGTATTTTACCATATCAAAACCTAAATATAACTCTTACAATAATACATTCCTACAAGATTAATAATTAAACTAACAAAGATTCCAATTAGAATATTTTTGTTTATAAAAGCTACATCACAAACAAAATAGAACAAACAATTAGGGTGAAGGACGGGTTGAAACGAGTTATATTTGACCCTAATCCGTTCTAAATTTTGATCGGGCCAATTGTTTAGACCTTAACCTATCCTTACACCCGAACAAACTCGATGTTTAACGGGTCAAATGGGACGAGAATTGGACGAGTCATCAAGTTGAGTTTGGTCATGTTCACCCTTAGAAAGACGGAAAATGTATTTGCAATTATGTTTTTAATTTTGAGACATATTTTCAAATTCATCTCCTTTAAAATGAAAAATAGTGTATTTTAAAATATAAAGTGCAGAATTATAATTATTGATAAAAACAAATGGTCAAAATTTTACTAATTTTATAATTTATTACGCATTCAATTTCAATGGTTTACATTAGGGCTGGAAATGAATCTGTCGAGTCAAACTTGATTTAGTTCCACTAGACTTCATAAGAATTGATTCAACTCGAAGTTCGAGTTGGAAAAGAGTTCGATTTGAACATTTTTTTAACTCGAACTCGATTCAATTCAAGCACGCGAATATCTCGATTCAAATCATTAGCTCGAATTACATGAATCAAAAGTCAAAATAATTTATATTCTCGACATTTTATTTTGCACAAATATAAAATTAATTATATGCGTTTAATAATATATATTAATTAATTTTAAACCAAACGAGTCGATCTATATATAGCTTCAACTCATTTATTTAAAGAATTCAATCTTTAGCTCAAGTTCAGCTCCCTTTTTTTGGTCAGCTAGTAAAAATGGTAAACAACAAATACACACACGTCCAAACGATAATACCCGGGTTCAAACCCCGGTCCCGACGTCCCCATGCAGCTGAAATTGCCAAAGCAACCAGCAGTAGGGGACCAAGTTTAGCTCCTTTGGTTATGAGATAAATTTAACGAATCTACTATATTATATAAAATAGAGTTTTGCCATGTAGACTCATGTCACGTGGTAGCTCCACATTCATTATTTTTCAGCCAAAATGCAATTTTTTTTTGTTATTTTTTAATTCATGATATTTCATTAATTAAAGCATATCAATCAATCAATACTCATATTTTGACTTTTATCATTCAATCAAATTTGAATTAAATCAAATTCAAATTTAAAATGTAATAAATTAAAACATATCAATCAATTAATTCTCATATCAGGATCATTTCCATTCAATTAAAATATTATCTAAGTCATGTGACAATATAAGAACTATTAATTTTTTTGCCTAAATTAATTTCCAGTTTCAATTTTTTATTTTTTTTAATTATTATTTTAATTATAACAATCGTAATTACCTCATGTCAAATTAAATAATAATTTTGAAAAAATAAATTTCAGATTTATTTTTGCATGTTGGATACTTTTACAACCCATACAGATAACCTATGCGAGCACAAGTAAATATACTAATTAATTATCAAATCAAATCTCGAACTAATTTTGAGTTGGTTCTGTTAATTTTCCGTATTGAATTAGTCAACTAATAGAAAAAAAAGGTAATTTTGTCCGAACCAAAAGAAATGATAAATTTATTGTATCAAATCCAGATAGAATCACTCGTAAAGAATTGTGAAAAGTGAATAGAGAGAGAAAAATTTATCTATTTTGTTGAGTTACTAACAAGAATAAATTGAACAAATATCAAAGGCAACCAATACTAAATTTAATAGCAACCAAAACAATGCAATAAAGTCACTCAAACAAGGAGTAGAGAGTAGGAAGAATAACACCGCTATTTGGTTACGCAGTTCGGCCCCAAAAAGATGACCTACGTCTGCGGGAGAGAGCAGCCCTCCGTTTCACTATCAAAGAGTCTTTACAAAAGATTACAATTGCTTTGAACCCCTTCCAAATGTCCAAGAAGAACAAGCCCAAGAGTTCCCAATCCCTCTCTCTTTTCCTCTAAGATAAACCTCTCAAGAACAACAATAGAGAAAGCCTTCAATCCTCCCTCTATGATTTCCTAAGACCCCAAGGTGTTTAATGATGTTTCCCATTTAAAAACCTCACAAAGACGCCAAGAACGGTTGCACACAACCCTAGAAAGATCGCACCTCGTCTCAAGACACTTCGCAATCAGTTTATAAAACCCGCCTGTGACTCGAATAACAGGCATAGGTGAATCGATTCACCTAGTTAAAAAAGCCTCCCCTGCACGAATTAATGAAATGAATCGATTCATGCAAGCTTCCCATGCGATTCACAGAGGCGTACTTCGATTCACAGAGTCCCAAACATGCTTGAATCGATTCACATAGCTAGGGAATCGATTCCCAGTGTTCAAGAAACACTTTCAAGCAATTCCATGATCCTCCAAACTGATTTTAAGGCACTCTAAACTCCACAATTCTCCACCTTGACTTCAAATCAGTGGTGATGCTCAACTTTATCCTTAAACCTTGATCTAGGAAGATACTTGATGAACTTCTCACAATCATGCGTAATCCCCAATTCACCAATCATACTCTTCATTGCGACTCCACCTTGAGTTGTCTTCACATGCTTCAAACCGCCTTTCAAAGAGCCATACCTCCTTTTCCGGTTCTTCCCAATATTCGTTCCAATTGTCCTTTTCACAATGCCGAGATCCTTCATCTCAAATCCAGAAGCTAACTTCCCCTTGAGCATACCAATCTCCTCCTTGTTAGAACTTGCCTTTTGAATATCATTCACACTCTCCAACTCAAGATTGACCTTACACACAAGCCTCTCCTTGTACCTTGGTTCTTCAAACTCCGGAATACCTTCCGTCTTCATGAAGTTCCACTTGCATCCAACTACCCTTGACTTTTCCGGTAGATTCACAAGTTCCCAAGTCCGGTTCTTCTCCAATGAATTCACACCTTCATTCATTGCATTCAACCGTTTCTGACTCTCCATGCTTCTCATTGCTTCACTGAAGTCCCTTGGTCCCGAGTCTTGAAACTCTTCAGTCACAAACAAAGCATAACAAACAAGATCAGCATACCCGTATCTCTTTGGTGCCACAGTCTACCTCCTTTCTCTATCTCTTGCCAACTGATAGCCAGGATCCACTGTTTGTTGTCTTCCTCTAGAGCCTGATGGTGGTGGACTATCCTCCTCTTTATCATTCCCGGTCTCACTAGTGGTAGACTCCACCTCAAACTGAGTTTTCTCCACCTCCACTTCTGAGCTACTATCCTCCAGGTCTTTGCACTTCATCCCCATGCGAGTCTCATCGAAAGTGACATCCCTGCTTATGATAACCTTTGACCCTCCAGATTCCAAATTCCACAACTTGTATCCCTTCACACCCTCCGGATATCCGATGAAGACACATTTCACAGCTCTAACATCAAGCTTATCCTGCTTGATATGCACAAAAGTCAAAGCTCCGAAAACCTTCAACTTAGTCTGCTTGCCTCCCACTCCAAACCTCCATAGGTGTCTTGAAGTCTAACGCCGCTGATGGACATCTGCTGATCAAATATACTTCTTTGTACTCACAAACTCGCCCGTAAGCTTTTAGGTAACCCACCGCCAAAGCATACTCCTCACCCGCTCCAAGATGGTCCTATTCATGCATGTTGCTAGGCCATTTTAATGCGGTGAGCCTTCCACGGCCCTATGCCTCTCAATACCTTGTTTCTGCAAAACTTATCAAAATGCTCAAAGAAACTCCAGGCCATTGTTAGTCCTTAAAATTTTCAGTTTAGTTCCTATTTGATTTCCTATGAGAGTATGCCATTCCTTGAACTTTTCAAAGGTGTCACTTTTGCTTTTCAAAATGTAGACCCATACTCTCCTAGAAAAATCATCAACCATGGTGAGGAAATAGGAACCACCCCCATGAGTACTCACTCTAGCCGGACCCCAAAGATCCGAGTGAATGTACTCAAAGAGTTTACTAGAATGATGCATGCCACCCCCAAACTCAACCTTATGATGTTTGCCTAGTATGCACTTATCACAAAATTCTAGCTTATCCAACTTATCACCACCTAGCAAACCTTGTTTAGCTAGTTCAACTAAACCCCTCTCACTAACATACCCTAACCTATTATGCCATAACATGGTTTTATCATGCAAGGTTTGGCTAGCTAATGATGCATGCCCAATAATAGTAGAACCCTCTAATATGTACAAACCACACATTTCAGTCCCCTTAGCTATTATCAATGCATCATGCGAAATTTTCATCATATCATGCTCAATACTAGTGCAATAGCCTAATCCATCAAACATGCTTATAGAAATTAAATTTCGCTTGAGTTTAGGAACATACCTCACATCTTGTAAAAGGAATTCACGGTTGTCATACATCTTAAGATGAATTGAACCCATACCTTGAACTTTGCACGCTTCGTTGTCACCAAGGCGAACTACTCCACCTTGCTTGAGCTCCAAAGTTTCAAAATATTCCTTCCTTGGACACATGTGAAAAGAGCACCCGGAGTCCATAACCCAACTCCTATCTGGTTCCCAACTCGTAACCACTAGAGCCCCTGCATCCTCATAACCATCCTCCATAGCAATCGCAACATCCACGAAATCTTCATTGCCCCCTCTCTCGGGACAATCCCTCTTAAAGCGACCAACCCTATGACAATTAAAGCATTTGTACTTAGCTTTATTGTCCCCTTCCGACTTGGATTTCGCCTTAGGCTTTCCTTTACTGTTTCCTCTACTCTCATTCTTTCCCCTTGAGACACTCAAGCCTTCCCCACTATCTTCCACCTTCAAGTCTTGAAGCTTGGTTAGCTCCTTGGTCCTAATTGATTGTTGGACCTCCTCCAAGGTAATAGTGGACTCCTTGCCATAGAGGAGTGCATCCTTAAAGTGTTCAAAGGACCTAGGCAATGAATTCAATAAGAGTAAAGCCTTATCCTCGTCATCGAGCTTCACGTCAATATTCAGTAGGTCATCGATAATTTTGTTGAATTCCGTTAGTTGCTCCACAATAGGTTTGGTCTCTACCATCTTGAATGAGTAGAGATGTTGTTTCAGACATAACCTGTGGGCCAATGACTTGGTTATGTACAACGATTCTAACTTGGCCCACATCTCCGCCGCAGTCTTCTCCCTTGCAACTTTCCTCAATGCCTTATCGCCAAGGCACAAGATAATGGCACTTCTTGCCTTATCTATCATCTCCTTCTTCTCCGTTTGAGACAGGGTGACCGGCATTCTTGCCTCACCCTTCAAGGCTTCAAAGCACTTCTGTTGAATAAGGATTGCTTCCATCTTCACCTTCCATAGACCGAAGTCATTATTACCGGAAAACTTCTCGATGTCCCATTTAGTACCCATGGTGCACAATTGAATTATTTGTTCCTTCCCACAGACGGCGCCACTTGTTGAGTTACTAACAAGAATAAATTGAACAAATATCAAAGACAACCAATACTAAATTTAATAGCAACCAAAACAATGCAATAAAGTCACTCAAACAAGGAGTAGAGAGTAGGAAGAATAACACCGCTATATGGTTACGCAGTTCGGCCCCAAAAAGATGACCTACGTCTGCGGGAAAGAGCAGCCCTCCGTTTCACTATCAAAGAGTCTTTACAAGAGATTACAATTGCTTTGAACCCCTTCCAAATGTCCAAGAAGAACAAGCCCAAGAGTTCCCAATCCCTCTCTCTTTTCCTCTAAGATAAACCTCTCAAGAACAACAATAAAGAAAGCCTTCAATCCTCCCTCTATGATTTCCTAAGACCCCAAGGTGTTTAACAGTGTTTCCCAGCCCCTAAAACCTCACAAAGACGCTCAAGAACGGCTGCACACAACCCTAGAAAGACTGCACCTCGTCCTGCACAATTCTGCAATACAGTTTATAAAACCCGATCGTGAATCGATTCACGTGCATAGGTGAATCGATTCACCTAGTTAAAAAGCCTCCTGCACGTAATTAATGAAATGAATCGATTCATGCAAGCTTCCCATGCGATTCACAGAGGCGTACTTCGATTCACAGAGTCCCAAACATGCTTGAATCGATTCACATAGCTAGGGAATCGATTCCCAGTGTTCAAGAAACACTTTCAAGCAATTCCATGATCCTCCAAACTGATTTTAAGTCACTCTAAACTCCACATATTTTATGAGAGGAACAACACTAACCACACCTAAAAAAACTTACCTAATACCTAAGTTTTATCCTTTTTTATTTTTGTGTAAACTGAAGGGCACAACCCTTAAAAAATGAGTAGTATGCGTAAAATTAACGTGCCCATCCTGCATCAGCATCAGTGACAAACTGGACCAAAGTACACCCTTTAACTCCACTAGCATGTTGTCTTGGAGTTTTTTTCTCTCTTTTTTTTTAATTTATTTATTCAAAATCGTTTACTGCAAAAAGCTCGCGTATTTCAGATTTTATCCTTTCAGCTTACCTTTCGCAACCGAAAAAATGATTTTATCCGATCAGAATTGCTAATTTATAATATGTACTTCCCTAATCACGTAGGGCTTGCTATATACAAATGCAAGGAGGGATGCAAGACTCGAACGATCCAATGAACCCCAAAAATTCAATCCAAACTAATTAAATTGATTCGTTTTTTTTCCCTTTCTATATTTGGATCCAAATCGAACCAAATCAAACAAACTCGATCACTATTGGTTTGGGTATCGATTTTATGACATTTAAAACCGATCACCTATGACCCGAATCAAACTAATATATTTTATTATTTTTATTTTTAATTCACACTTTATTATTAATGTAATCTTAAATAATGTATTGTATTTATGTATTGTTTTACTTTTAGTCACCATTTGTTGTTTTTCATTCTAGTTTATGTATTTATCTTTATAGTATATTACTACTTCCGTTATTTTTTATAAGCTCCTTTTAAAAAAATAATAACTAATAAAAGGTTATTTTTCAAATTACAAGATACATTAATTATTTTTTTTCAAAAGTACCTCTATTTAATTACATAGTGTTTAAAAACCCAAGACAAATTTATAAGTATGATTTATAATAAATGAAGGATAAATTTGGAAAAACATACATATTATAGACAAATTTAATTATGCTAATTACTTTTTCTTAATATTTTTTTTGTCTAAAGGGACTTATAAAAAGTAACGGGGGGAGTAAATCTAGAATGTTGGGAAAAGTTATTTTTCATATTTTTTACAACAAATTTTCTAATTTTGAAAAATATTCAACCAAACCGAATCTACCCCGATCTTCGTTGGTTTGGTTTGATTCGGATTTTGTGTTTTTTTTTTCATTTTCCAAAACCGAAACAAATCCAATCGACCATTTTTGATTGATTTGGACTTTGTTTCCCCTAAATCCGAACCAAACCGACCGTAACACCCATAAATGCAGGGGAGCAATAAGGGAGTGACAGTGTCCATTCCATGCCACAACGGATGGTAGGTGGGTTCGATTGTTGATCCCGTTGGCGGAATGGCGTCGGAGGAGTGGAAGTTCACAGTCATGGGTAGAGTTGCAGCGGTGGAAATGATGTCCATGCAGTAGGCAATCGGCGAGGGCTTTAAGCCTCAAAATAAAGGTCTCAAAATTTTTATTTTTTACCTAATATAGAAATTTCCTAACTTATAACAAGCCTGTCAGTTTAAATTAGGGTTGCTTAAAGTGGCCCATTGACTTGTTTATTTTGTCTCAAAAGATCTCTTTCGAAAGAAAAAAGTCTTAAACTAACTTTAAAATTAGCTAAAACATTTGTCTTATTATCTATTTAAGCTGCTCAAACAGTGCTTTTATGTTTTGTTTTAAAGTTTGTTTTAAGTCTCGACCTGACTTAACAAAGTCGCCGCGTAGATAGACTACTCTGTTGCCGTTTCCAACAGAGAGTAGTTTATGGTTTAAAACCGGGGAGGTGGAATTAGCATCACGTTAGAGTTTGAAGACTGTGGCTTCTAGTTTTCGATATTCTTTGTTTGCTTGCTTGCTTGAGCTGTTGTCTCCAAGGGGGCACAGAGTGTGTCATTATCAGCATTAGATTATTTTCCTTCAAGTCTTCAATTATACTGCATTTACTTAAATACTTTTCTTGTAACTTCTTTATCCTTCTAATGCACTTGAATTTTTTAAAATATAAAATTTATCTGTTGCTAAGAAAAAAATTATTTGATATTAATTTTTTTTTTTAAAAAGGAGTTGTAAATTTAGCACTACTCTGCATCCTATTGTTGAGAAAAACTTGTTCTACTACTAAACAATGTTGGCTGATGGCTGATGATGTGACCGATAAAATTAAACGAAGATTGACTGACGCAAGAGAAATCATAAGAAGCGGGAGCGGCTGTAAAAACATTACTTCTTCAATAAATAATAAAAACATTACTTCTTCCATAGTTTCCTGCATGCAAAACATTTGATTACGAGAACATATATCAATTCCTGCTAGTATAAGGTAGTACCCCCTACAACCAAGGGTCGTGTAGAGAATTTTTGGGGCCTAAGGCAATATTTTAAAAAAAATTGGCTTAATAAATCTTAGTTTCTGATTCAAAGTGGATCTCGGAAGTGGCCGGAATAGGGTCGCGAACGGTGGGGCACGACGGAGCACGATGGTGGGGGTATACCTGCACACACTCCGATGTCTAAGTCAGTATCAAAATAAGGTGAGGTAAGAAAATGAACAGTGCGTACCTTTATTGATCAGGTCATGGACCTTTTATAGCTGAGGTCAGGTTGCTGACGTGTGGATATCCTCAAGTAACCCTAGATCGATTATCAGCCGTTAGATGTATCCGATGGTCGATGTTGATTCTAGGGTTATGTGTGGATAAAGTTGCTTTTAGGGCTAGCGCCGCAATGCTTGTACTCTATGGTTTCGCGCCGTGGCGATATGATCCATAGGGTTTGTTGCCCCGAGGACAGAACTCCCGGGTCGAGTCGACTGGCCGAAGTGGGCCTTGTGCTTGTTCGGGTCGGTATTGTTTTGGGGCGAATCTCCCATATTGAGCCGGATCGGTCCGGTGCGGAATGGGCATTTTTTCGCCACTCTAGATCAGTTTCTTATCCATGAGATTGAGACCATGACAAAGATCTTTTTTCGCATTTTTAGCTTTACTAGGACTATTGCAATTTGCAATTAAAATCTCTGAATTAAAAGTTGCCAATTTCCTATCAGTGACAAAACAAGTACTTCAGAATAAAACAAATACTCCAGTCGAAAAAAAAAAGAATTAAATAAATACTGACAGGTTAGAGTTGAAAAAAAAAATCAATGAATACATAAGGGAAATAATGAAACAGTTGTGATTACTTATGACTACTAATCAAAGGTGGTGAAGTGAAAAGTTTCTGACGTTTTGGCTCCTCAAATCTCAAGTATTTTATTTTTGGGCATAATCTCAAGTATTTAAAAGTACTAATTTTTTTTCTTAAAAATATTGGCATTTTTCTGGGGCCATATATTAGTCTTTTAAGTTCAAACCAAATAGTCAAGCAACCCGGGGCCTTTCTCTTTTAGGTATTGCAACTTGGGGCCTTTTATTAGTAATTAGTATAACCGAAAAGCATCTACTAATCTACTAATATACGTGAAAATCCAAGCCCACATGTTATTAATAACTTAAGATTACTCGTATTCGTTTTTATTTAATCACATGAAGAAAGAAGGAAAAGTCAATAAAAAAGTGACAGGGATACGTTAGAGGCTTGTCTTCTATAGTAGAGGTAAATAGACAGACAAATAGACGTCGTATTAAAAAATTGGGGCCTGGGGGCGGCGAGAGGCCTAAGGCAGTTGCCTTTCTCGCCTTGCCGTTTATACGGCCTTGCTTACAACTTGGGATATCATAATGAACAAAATTTAGATACAGTTTTTTAGGCATTGTTTCTCACACAAAAAGACGGTTCTATGCATTAAACAAATGTATAGAGACGGTTATAGGATGCACCTCTTGAGACCGTTTGAGATGTATTTTTAGTAGGAAACAAGACATATAACAAATTGTACGTAAATTTTGTCCATTGAGAATATACATATTCTTCCATAACTGTGACGCCCCAGTAACCATTCTTAGTGGCAACCCACTTTGGATTGCAATTGAGAATAAAACCATTAATTATTCAAACCAACACAAACAGGGAATATGAAAGGGAAAATCACTGATGTGTCAACCAACCATTTCCTAATGCACCCGCCAGTATCATTGTAGCTTTATACACGTCACTGACTCCAATACCTAACTGCATACAAATTTTTTTTTTTTTTGATAATGAACTGCATACAATTATTTAAACTTATCTAGTCTTTTAAAACTATTTGTTAAATGTCTTCTTTTCTTTAGTACATAATCCAATCCATATCCCCAATTTTATCCAATTGCTCATCGATTAGGCTTTTTCTTTTTCCAATATTCGTTTTTCAATTAGACTTACGCAGTTGGTGACGCCATTAATATTGTACTTTGAAATGACACAAGTTGAAGCTGTCCCTCGCAAGTACACTAGTCGCCTCTTATGCGTCCTTCATCGTCTGTGCCTTTTAGGCTTTTCCCATACACGTATGGTTCATTTCTTGCAAATTTTTTATGAACTAAAAGGGCAGCAAGTGATAATAATAATAATAATATATTATTTGTTCCGACTGTTTCTCACACAAAAGACGGTTCTATGCATTAAACAAATGTATGGAGACGGTTATAGGATGCACCTCTTGAGACCGTTTGAGATGTATTTTTAGTAGGAAACAAGACATATATCGAATTGTACGTAAGTATACCAAAAAAATAATAATATATAAACGAGGATTGAGTGCACATCCCAAAATTTTAGTTAGAACAAACGAAGATTCCGAACTCAAGGTATAGGTCACCTTTTTATTTGAGAGTTGAGAGTCACACCTCTTCGATCTGAAGGGTGTTTCCATAGAAAATTAAATTCTTTTTTTATGCACCTAAACTGCTAAACATCCTAAAGGGTGGTGTGGATCTCATGAAGCTCTAACTTGCATCTCACCGTGTTAAGTTTACTGAGTAAGGTCCCAAGTAGGTAGCTCGGTTAGTGAGCTAAGGGATGCTGAAGGAGTGTAAGCTGGAGGTCCTGGGTTCAAACCCGGGAAACTAATATTTCTAACAATTACTAACAACTAACATTTGTCTATCAAAAAAAAAGTTTACTGTGTAAGATCTCAATGCACACATCACAAGAAATTCGGCAATTACTGACAACCAAAAGCTATCTGTAATAGCAAAAAGCCGTATTATAAACGACTTTACCGTTAGTAAAAAGTCAATTACCATCAGTAAAAATAAAGAAACGACAAAAAAAGTCGTCGATAGTAACTAAAAAAAAAAGCAACCCGCTGGCAGCCTTCTAGCCGGAGCCGGTGGTGGTTGGGGGAGCGTGTCTGAGTAATTTTTAATTCGTTTAATCTATTGTTGAAAAGGCTTGATGCACTACAACAGATTGTGTAAAAGATAACGCTACTTTAAGTAGTGCTTACAAAAAAAAAGTGCTACTTTAGCTAATAAACAGCGATTCAGAACAAACGCTACTTTAGGTGTAGAGAAATAAACAACGCTTAAGTGGATAAACGCTGTTTAAAGTTGTACTAAAAGAATAAACAACGCTTAAGACAGGAAGCGCTAATTTTGGTCCTAACAATAAGTAGCGCTTCCTCTGTGAAGCGCTACTTATTCTTAGTAAACAAAACTTCAGCGATTATTAATTTCATTCACACGCTCGCGCTTTGCTTTCGCTCCCACTTCACGCTCGTGCTCTGCTCTTTCTTTCTCTCCATCGCAAACCCTCGACCGGAGCTATTTCCTTCCCTCTCTCGCAAACGCTCACTCTCGTTCAGCCCCTTCCTAATCCAGTTTCTCATATTCAAAGCTATTAATAAAAAGGAGAGAAAACCTAAACCCGACCCTCTACCGGTCATGCTCTCTCACACTGTGACCCCATTGCGTCGGAACCGTCGCGGTTTGGCCTTGTCTTTGCAAAGCCAAGCAATGCCTCCTTATATCCTAGTCCGATGATGTCAAGCCGATTCCAAGAGCCTCATCCATTGTTGAGATCTGAGAGGTGGATGAATCGAAATTCCCATGTTTGATCTCCCAGGTTGCCACGATCCGTCACTGATTCTGCGTCAACGGTTCTAGATCTACAAAACCCCAACCTCGATTCAGCCCATCTTGTCCAAAGCTTCAGATTCTGTGTTATCAAAGAAACCATCAACGAGCCCTAGGTCGACTAATGGCGGTGGAGGTTGGGAAGCTGATGATGAAGATGATGGAGCTTGCCTGATCCTCATTCGTTCTAGTGGATTCCGGAGAACATGTTCAAAAGTATTTCTTCTTTTTCCTCTCGAGATATTGTGTGGTTTCTAAAAAAAAAATTAAAATTCTTGATTTGGTATTTTTACTATTCAGAAGCTTTTAGATCCCCTGATAAATCATGCTACCTTTTTTATGGGGATTGTTCATGACCAAGTGTGGGTCACTTTTCTGATACCAGACCAAGTAATAAGATCGGTCGAGAAGCATGATAAAATTGCTGCTTCAAACACTATAGTTGTTAGATTAATTGTTGTGGTTGTTTGTTGTTCTGAATCCATGACAAAAGAATAGCCAAGTTTTGTGTAACACTGTAGCTTGATTGAAGTAATCTAGATTGATTGAAGTAATTTAGATTTTCAAACAAAAAGAATTGCTTGCAATGTTAGAGTTGATGCTAACATCACGTTGAAAATTTAGTTTTATTATGATGGCTTTACTTTTCTCTTTCAAAATTCATTTATCAGTTCTGTTATCAACATGATGTGGACTGTCTTTGTTTGCTTTGCTTCGATGTGGACCTTTTGTTATATATTGAATGCATGGTGGGAGTCATATGGTTTTACGGGAGATTTTAATTCTCATGTTCTGCATAAAATTTGTTATGCTTTCTTAATTATTATAACTCATAAATAGAGGTATGTCATATGTCTTCTGTTATATCTACCTCTATGTATGTCGATGGATTTTTCTTGATTAAGTTATTTAGTCTGTTGACTTTTTGAATGGAGTAAATGGTCCAATGTCAATGCTGAAAATATTGAATTTTGAAGGAGGAGTGATTCTTTCGAGTTTTTATCAATGTTTTAGCCTCCTGGTTTCAGCTGTTGTTGTATAATAACTTATGATTATAATCATATAATGTGATATTATTAGTAGTATTGCTTGCATTTGATTTTATGTCTTCCCAAATTATACTTATGTGAGTCATCATGCCATTTTTTTTTGATGAATGAGAATACTACCATATCCATTTTGTGTAATGTGCAATTGTACATTGAATTGGCCATGTTTCCATTCTTATCGAATTACTTTGAATTACTATGTATAAATGGATGATGACGATACTTTCTTTTATACTTGATTTAAGAATTATTCTTTGTGGTTTGGAAAAGTTGATGTTGTTGTTAGCTTTTGCTTACTTTCTACACTGAATTAGATACTAGAAGCTAATAGTTCTTTCCATTTGACATTTTAATTATGCAAATAGTCTTTATTTAATAATTCCTGATAGCTTTTTTCTTCATCGTCCCCTCTTTTTGTGCCGAGTTAAGTTTCTTGCTTATTCTCATTTGTTTCGAATTTGATCAGTTTACATAACTTTTCATCAAGTTTACAAAGGTCAGAGTAGCAAATTATTTTTTATTTGAAATTTATTTTCATGTCTGTGTGCCCAAATTCAAGCTATTGTTACAATGTTACATGATATATTGTTGCTATTGCTTATCAAATATAATCACGCCTAGCAGAATATGGCTCTTTTTGGGTTTTGGGGCTCTATTGTTTTTCATTGGGATGAAAAACTCCATTCCTAAAAGGCAACCAAAGAAAGCTCTGAAAACAAAAACCTACTAATAGCAGCATTAAAGGACCTCTTTTCAAGGAGGAGTGTCTCGGGTTGTTTCCTGGTTCTTCACTATATCAGTTCTTCAATCTGCCACGATTTGGCTAGGGTACTCTGGTTCAGAATCAACCTTTCCCTGTTTGAGTTTTGTAATTTTGGCTCCACTCGGATTAAATTATTTGCTAATATTATTGTTATTTATTTTTTTGATATTAATGTGTAATGTTTAGGTACTCTTGTGTAATGTTATTATAGGCATGACATGTGTAATGTATAGTTAATGCATTTTAATGTTTTAACAATGATAATTTTGTTAATTGTGACTTTGGCTGATAATTACATTGTAATGTTAAATTTGGTTTTTGTGAGTTTGGTGTTGATACAAATTTTGGTGTTGATGACAATTTTGGTGTGCATTTGGTTTTATCACAATATATATGCACAGGAACAATGTCAGTATCATGTGAATATGCAAAAGAAAAAAAAATTAAAAAAGGGGAATAAACAGCGCTTCCTTTAGAAAGCGCTGTTTATTCATGCACAGCACTTCCTTAAGGAAGCGCCGCTTATTCATGCGAATAAGCAGCGCTTAGGAAGCGCTGTTTATTGTCAGTTTTTAGTAGTTCTTCAAAAACGTTGTTTTTTTGAAACACATTCAGTAGCTGCTGAATATGCAGTGCCTTTAAGCGTTGTTTATTGCCAAAACCGTTGTAGTGATGTGCTAATTTTCATTGTAAAAATATTTTATTTAAAAATTCACGCCAATGCAAGAAAAAGGGAACCGAAAAGGGGGTGGGTGGCGCTGCATTGGCAACAAAGAGAGAGAACGAGACTTGAAGGAGGAGAGAAAAAGAAATGGAAAGAGAGAAAGAGGAAGAAAAAGATAGAAATAATAAAGGAGAAAAGAATGGACGGGATACACTCTTATTGGGGAAAAAGAAAGGGAGAGAAAATGAAGGAGAGAGAAAGAAAGGGAGATAGAGATAGATAACAAGGAGAGAGGGAAAGATGCCAGTGATGCTGCCGGCGACGGGGAGGTGTCGCGTTCATGCGGCGGTGGCGGATGAGAGGTTGACTGGGGTGACGACAGCGTGGTGGCTACTATCTAATGTGGCAGGGGCTCCTGCCCCCATTTCTCTATATTTCCCTCTTTCTGTTTCAATTTTTCATTTGATTTTCAATTGCGATTACTAGTTTATGATTCTGGGATTTATTGGGCTGGTTGTTGTTTGTAGGCATGACAAAGATTGAATATGAGGGTGTTTCAATGAGGTGTTATGGACCGTTGGTGGATGGGTAAAGGACGGTTCAAATTTCAATTTTTTTAATTTTTTTATGCAAAGACAGGAATAGAGCCTCGTTAAAACCTTCTGATACAAAACCCTCCTTAGGGGGGAAAATCTAGAAGCAAAAAGAGTACTCCCACCTATATTTATTAAAAAAAATGAGAAAAGAGAATACAAAGAAAGCATGAGGGGACTAGACCAAAACCCATGGGAAAGCACAAGAGACAGTGACTACATTTGAAGTAGCCATAAACAAAACCCCTATTTTCTTAAGCAAAATAAAGTGCAAAAGCATCACAATAGGAGAGGCAATCCCAACTATGTTGGTACCACAACCCCTAACAATCATCTGCAGCACCTCATAGCTAAAAAATAGGAAAAAAGAGAAGAACAAAGCAAGCATGGGGGGACTAGGCCAAACCCATGATAGAAAACATCAGCTAAATCTAAACTAACGAAGGCTAAACTTGTTACGGAAAAAATCTTCCAAAAGAAACTTCGGGGGCAATCCCACCAGGTAAAACAATGACTGGAAATACCATAGTTAGCTAACTTATCTGCACATGAATTCCCTTCTATGTAAAAGTGAGACACAGAAAAATGCATCTGCCGAGGGAAAGAAAGGCAATTCTTCCAGCGGGTCTTATATTTCCAAGGCACCAAAGCATGATTTTTAAAAGATTGGACCACAAGCAAAGAGTCACATTCTAACCAAAGCCTGTGCCAGCCTGTTTGATGAGCAAGTTCAATGGCCATCATGGCGGCAACCAACTTCGCATGGAAGGAGGGACTAGTACCCAAGAAATCCACAAAATAGTCCAAAATAGCACCGTTGGAATCTCTATAAATAGTACCACAGGCTGCAAGATTAGGGTTTCCCGGAGAGGCACCATCCGAGTTACACTTGATCCAGCTGTAAAGTGGCTTGCTCCAAGTGACCTGAATGATAGAGGGGGCTTTGGGAGCATGAATATTAACTCCATAAAAAATTAAAATACTGAACTCCTCCATAGAATTGGAAGAGTAGCCTTTGGACAGCTTATCAGACAAGGCAACAACGACCCGAATTAAATGCACAACTCTGTTAAACTAAATGGATCTATTTTGAAAAGCCAACTGGTTTCGAACATACCAAATGACCCAAAAGGTGTGAATTACTGCAGAGAGGACCACATCAACAACATGATGACTCCACTTATTTTCATAGACCTTGAAAACTGCACCTACAGAAGAGGAGTCAATTAAACAATTCAAAGAACCCGCAAGCCAGCTCTAAAGCTTCAAAGCAAAAGTGCAATGGAAGAATAAATGGCTGGTTGACTTCGCAGCCTGCTTACAGAGGTGACAAATAGAAACCATGAAACAACCTCGCTTTTGCAGCTAATCATCCGTAGGTAACCTGTTATGGAAAATCCTCCAAACTAGGAAAGATTTGAATGGGGGAATAACTAGGCTCCAGATTTTCTTACCCCAGTGCGTCTATTGCCCTTTATCCAGGAGATGAAGATAAGCCTCTTTAAAGCTTAGACAACACTTATCATTACCTTTCCAGGTGAGCTCATCCTGGTAATCGTCTGTACAAAGCAATAACTGCCTGAATTTCAGAAGCAACCTCAGGGAACTTGTTGGCGAAAGACGAGGGAATGTCCCAGTTTCTGTTGTGAATAATGTCTGCCACAGTGGATTTCAATTTAGGATGAGCAGAATATGGAATGTTAAGCCGATCAACTAGAGGTTATCTAAGCCAATTATCCAACCAAAAGTTAACTTTATTTCCATCATCAATGTGCCAATAGTTGCCCTGAAGAATGATCCGAATAAACTGCCTCACGCCAGGCCAAATAAAGGATTTGGCATAATAAGTGATTGGCTTATTAAAATACGCAAATCTAGATTTGAGAAGCTTAGCCCAAGATTGATATGAAGAAAGAACTTCCCAAGCAAGCTTGAGCATCGCGACATCATTAATAGAACACAGGGATCTAAGCGCCAGACCCCGTTCTTCCACAGGGGCGCACACCTTTTTCCAAGCAACTATGCAAATTTTTTTACTGTGAATATCCCCAAACCAGATAAAATTTATGATCCAATTATCTAACTTCTTAAGGAGAGTAATCGGCCAAACATAGACATGAAAGCTATAGACCAGCGTGCCATGAATGACAGATTTCACTAATTGCACTCTGCCCATGATCGAAAGCATTGAGCCCTTCCAAGAAGCCAACTTATTTTTAATCTTATCTGTAATGGGTTGCAAATGAGCAGACTTACGATTGCCTTTGAAAAGAGGCATACCCAAATAAGTGCAAGGAAGAACACCAAGAGAGAACCCCAAGAAATCCTTCAGAGCATTTATTCTAGAAGCAGCCATGGAACCTACAAAAAATTTACACTTCATTCTGCTGAGAACCTGGCCTGAAATGGCACCATACTCATGAAATAAATCCATTAGAACAGATAAATTTTTCTTAGTACCCTTACAGAAGACCATGATGTCATCCGCATATAAAACATGCAAAGGAGTGGGGCAAGCTCTAGGACTAGACATCAATTTTAACTGGCCAGAGTTAACCAAAAGAGAAATATCTCTACTAAGAGCATCCTCAGCAAGACAGGAGAGGAGAGGAGAGAGAAGATAACCCTATCTGACCCCTCTTTTGCAAGAAAAGTAACCAGTAGGATGCCCATTAATAGAAATGGAAAGCTTAGCAGACTGCAGAATGACAATAATCCAATCACAAAAAGTCGAATTAAAACCAAAAGCTTGCAACACTTTAATCAGAAAGGTCCAATCAATTGTATCAAAGGCTTTCTTTATGTCAAACTTCAGAGCAATATTACCCCCATAGGTCCGATAATCAAGCATGTTGATCGCTTCGGAAGCAATACAAATACACTTAGAAATATGTCTTCCCTTTATGAAACCCTTCTGTTGCTCATAAACAATTATGGGCGCTATCAAGGAGAGCCTGTCAGCTAGAACTTTTGTGATCACTTTAAATTGAAAGTTGGCAAGTGCAATTGGTCTGTGATCCTCAATTTTCTCAGCACCAACAAACTTGGGGATCAAGGCAATCAAATTAGAATTCATGTTAGGAAGAATCCAACCAGTGCAGAAAAACTGAAGCACAGAATTGAAAACATCAATACCAACAATATCTCAAAAAGTTTGGAAGAAGCAACCAACAAAACCATCAGGGTCGGGTGCACCGGCACCACTCATGGCAAAAACAGCACCTTTAACCTCCTCCATAAAAGGAAGGTTAATAAGCATCGCATTGTCCTTCCTAGTAACCAAATTACGAATTACCTTCTGAATAAAATCTGAATTAGTACAATTGTTCTCAGAGGCATAAAGAGAAGTGTAGTAAGATAACACATGTTGCTCAATGTCCAACTGATTATCAAGAATACTCTCCTCTGACTTAAGGACAGACATTTGTCTAGAAGCATGTCTCACCTTAGCAAGTTTGTGAAAATAAGAAGTATTTTTATCCCCTTGGGTGAACCAATTAACCCTGGCTTTTTCCCTCCAAAATTCCTCTTGAAAAGATAAAGCAACTTGGAGCTCTTTCTGAGCATTTAGCTCTTTGTCATTTAAATCATCCGAATACCCAGTGTAAAAAAATTGTTGTTGAATAGCATCTAACGCACTCTGGGCAGCATTCACTAACTTATGAACATCACCAAAAGTATTTTTGTTCCAACTTTTGAAGGCAGACTTTAAGGATTTCAGCTTCTGAGAGAGAATAAACATAGGGCAACCTACTACCTCTTTATTCCAAGTCTCCAAAACCACTTTTCTGCAATCAGGATGTTGGGCCCACATAGACATAAATTTAAAATAGCAAGGAAAAGTAGGAGAACCTCGCTGCATAATAAGGAGCAAAGGATAATGATCTGACTGACTCCGGGTGAGAGTGCTACAGGATGTAGATGACCAAAAAGATAACCAATCATCATTACACATAGCTCTATCAGTCTTCTCTCAGTATGGGCGTTGCCATGTTTGCCATTAGACCAAGTGAACTCCACCCCTCTGGGGGGAAGGTGGGTGAGAAGACAAGTATCAGACCAGATCTTAAACTCATCACAAGATGTCGGCAATGAAGTGCCACCCCCACGCTGCTCATAAACACCCAAAATAGCATTATAATCCCCAACCATCAACCAGGGACCAACACGATTTAGAGAAAGAGCAGTTAACTCCCTCCAAAGATCTCTACGAGTAATGTGATTATTAGAAGCATAAATAGCAGAAATGTAAACCAGTTGTGACTGCCAAGCAATGTGTTGTCTAGAAATAGAAACAATGTTAGGATTAAGAGAAGCAGAGTAGAAACCCTAGAGACTAGGCAACTGAGAACCTCTATCATTAACTGCAGCAGGCTTTAAATGAAGACTACGCCAGAAAGAATTAGCAATATTCTCCAAAGCAACCCAAGATTTAGAAACAAAAAGAAAATCAGGCTTGTTAGTAACACAAATATTTTTTAAGGCCAATTGAGTATCCGGGTTGGCCAAACCCCGCACATTCCAATAAAGGATCTTCATTAAAAAGAGATCAAATTATCACCTGCCCTGTAACGGGTGTTATAATGCTAAGCTTTGTGCACAACTTTTTTCTTTTGCCTCAAGCGCCTTTTCTGGGATTTAGGCTGGAAGTCACTAGTTGCGGTACTAACTACCTCCACGTCAACAAGAGCCTCATCAACGTCCTCATCAACTGCATCACCCTAGAATTTCCCAACTATTCTCAAATCATTTTCAATAGTTTTGTTAACCGGCTCCGGAGCTAAAGTAGGAGGCGTTACTGGGTCTTGAGAGGAAGAGCTGGCACTCACTGTCACCAGCATAGTGGTCGAGACATAAGAGCCTCCAGCAGTTGATCTCAAATCACCGATATCAGTGTTTCTCTCGTTGGAAGAGGGCACCACGCCATGCACCATATTATGAGCCACATTATCATGAACCTGCACCACGCCCTGCATCCTATTAAGTGTCACGTCTTCATGGTCCTGTACCACTGCATGCACCATGTTCTGAGGCTCATTAGTTTTTTCAACCGCAGGCAAGTCAAACGAAGAAGCCGCCATGTTATCTAAATCACCAATCTCATGATTAAAGCCAAGTAGGGAATTAGAAGTGTTCTGGAACACATTGTGATTGTTGGGTACATTGTTCACCCCATGATTCGACCGAAACAAGAACCGGACCGCTGCTTGTTTTTGCATGGCTAGTACTCTCAACCCTTAACATCTTTTTTCCTTTGTTCTGCAGAACTGGACTAGTAGCAGCTACAGCCTTGGGTGCGCAATTCTTAGGAGCCTCCTCTTTTTTTCTTTCTTTGTTATGAGCATTATTAGAAGCACCATTCTTCTTGCATTTTGCTAAAGGGTGACCAATGGTCTGATAAACATCACAAAACTCAGGCAGTTTCTCATATTCCACTCTGACATGAAATACGTAATCCTCTCTTTCAACCAGAATATGATCACGCAGCTTCGACGTAAAATCGATATCAATTAAAACGCGCGCAAAGTGGCCAAATGTTCTGGTTCTCATTGCTTCATCTAACGTGATCGGCACTCCGATTCCAGCACTGATCTGGAAGAGAATTTTGGGTCGCCAATAATCACGAGTTATCCTATGGAAACGCACCCAGCATTGTGCACTGGTCTGGCACAACTGGTTGGGATTGAAGTCAGGAGACCACGCTGAAAGACGCAGAATGCCCGGTTGCAAGTTCCAAGCGCCGGTAGAATGAATAATGCACTGATCTTCTGCAGAGCCAAAGTTGAATTCATAGTATCTGCGCCCTAAGGAAACCATCGACCACGGAGCTATTGCTTTCCAGGGTTTGGCTAGTTTAGCGCGAAGATCATTCGCCCGAATAGGAGCATCCCCCTTGGAGAGGAACAACCTTCCATGAAGGGTGTTGTTGCAGTCAGCGACTCCCGCTCGGTACTCCTTTCCTGATATGAGAACGACGAGGGTCTCACCCTTGATGCATGGCTTGAGCAGTTTGCTGAGAGGGATGTTGAAAGAGTTGTTCAAGGCTTGGGCGAAAGTCTTCTTCTGCGATGGAGATGCGGTCGATGAAGCAGACGTGGAAGAAGATGCAGGAGGAGCAACGGAGGTCGCAAGGCAAGGCCAAGGGCAAACGAAAGCGCCGGTCGCCATGCTGCATAGGTGCAGATTGATGTGGTTGAAGAAAGCTAGTGGCTTTGCGTTTCATAGTTACAATGGGTTTAGCCGTCGATAATTACCAACAACTAAGCCCTCAATAAATCCAATTTGATTGATTTGAATTTAGTAACATTTAACTTAGTTTTCGGTAACATTATAATGGGTCTAGCCGTCGATAATTACCGACGACCTAACCCTCTGTAAATTCAAACTGGTTGACTCGAATTTTTAGTGACATTTATTGTCGGCTAAGTCGTCGGTAATGTGTTTTATTATTACAGCGAGTCAAGCCATCAATAATTACCGACGGCTAAACCCTTGGCAAAGTAAAACCCGATCAACTTGGATCTCAGATGTTATCGATGGTTTTTCGATGACTTGATCATTGGTAATTATTTAATTACCGACAAAGTCGGGGCCGACGACACAAAATGGTTGATATTATAAATTTTTGTCTTCTAGTGTTTAAATAATTTGCTAAGACAAGGTTGCTGGTTTGATTTATGGGAATTAAGGAATGATTTTACAGGCTTATTTAGGTTGAGACTTGTTTCTTGCTTTTAATTTGGAAGATCTCATATGGGTCAACCATTATGGTAGGCTTAATATGCAAGCAGCAAATAGGTCAGGTTACCCGACAGGGCCTATAGTCTAGCCTACGTGAGGTTTAGACTCAAACTATACTTTTTATTAAACAGAAAAAGACTAAATCTTTTTTAAGAGTCTAATTGACTAAAAATATCAGGCTTTAAGCCATCTAAAAATCTTCTTAGACTTAACAGACTCATCTCTTTTTAAATAAATATAAATACAAGTAATATTTATTTGTCACTATTATTATAATAAGCTTTTTAATGTGTTAAAATTTTATATTATTTACCCTTCTATAAATTTAAGCATATAGACTTATGTAGTACCCTAATTTTGTCCGACCTTCTTATTTTATTATTTATTTTAAATTTTTTAATTTGTAATAAAAAATAAAAATAATATTTTTGGCTTTATAATAAAGAATAAAAGAGATTAAAAGGAGAAGAAAAAAAAAAGAGAAGGAAAAGAGAGAAAAAGAAAATTTATTTTTTCAAAGAAAAGGGGGGTGCCAGTTGAAATACGTGGGGTGCCAACAGCAACGGCCCAAAAGCTGGCCAGTCCAGCAGCCCAGACGCCTCACTCCCTTATTCCTTCGCACACCCCCTTTTTTATTTTCTTCCACACCTCTGCGCCTCATTTATCTCCCTGCTTCTTGCACCCCGTCTTTCTCATCGCACCCCTAGCCTATGACCACTGCGTAACCCACGCAGCCCAGCCCAAGTCCAATCCTAAAAAACCCTAAAACACAATCCCATGCTCTCACTCACCCTCATTCTCGTCTCCCTCCATCCGCGGCGCTCCCTCTCCCACGATTCTCTCTTCTCTCCCTTCTTCCATAACCCTAGTTTCCCTTCGCCCAAGCAGCGCCGCTCCAAAGTATGTGAAATTTATATCAGTAGTTTAGGGGGTTCTTAGCAAGGAAGCAACAATGTCAAACACATTTGTGTTACAATGGTTTTCACTAAAAGTATGGTCATTTGGACATACTGTTACCCCGTGCATCGCACGGGTGTGACAACCACCCTAAAAATTTAAATGGAGCCGCCACCAATATTTATTTTTATAGGAAACATTGGAAAACCTATTTTTTGAATTTAACGAGGAAAAGGGTCTTTGAACCAGATTTTAAGCTCCGAAGTTGGTTACGCATAAGGAAGGTACTAGCACCCCTAAAACGCCCATAAAAATGGTACCTTTAATTGTTCAAAAAAAATGTTTGCCTAAAATTGATTCCCTTTTTGGTTTTATTAGCAATAATGCCTAAAAACTAATTTATTTAAAAAAG
The DNA here is from genome assembly GCA_037113605.1 of Calophaca sinica. NCBI lineage: Eukaryota > Viridiplantae > Streptophyta > Magnoliopsida > Fabales > Fabaceae > Calophaca > Calophaca sinica. The sequence goes on from CM073735.1 coordinate 45,682,190, forward strand.
GAAAGTACTTCGTTTCAAAAAGAAAGCTTTATTATTATTTTTGTTAGAATCCAGAAAAATTTCTTTTTTAATATTATTACTTCATCCCTTTTTTAAAAATAACACAGAAATGAAAAAAAGGAAACTTTGGAAAAGAAAATAAACATGATTTCAATTATGTTAACTTATTAAAGAAAAAAAACATATAAATGAAAAAAGGTAGAAACTTTCCTTTTTCGCTTTGATGCCCCTCTTAATGGAAAATTTACAATTCGGTCCCTACAAGGTTTGGCCCCATTGGGAAGCCAAACCCTAACACTAGCTTCGAGTCTCACATGATGTAAAATGAGAAGATAAATAAAAAAAACTCAGTAGCAACAAATAAACACGATCTAAATAGAAAGATAAATAAAAAAGTTAATAAAAAATAAAGCAAGCTGAAGAAATATAATAGAATAGATTAAGGGGGCGTTTGTTACAGCTTTTTTTAGAATAAAATCACTTTTTTTATGTTAAAAATCATTTTTTTAATTTTAATTGTGTTTGTTTCAGATTTTTTAGAAAATGATTTTTTTAAAAAAATGATTTTTAGGTTAAAAATGAAAAGCTGAAAAAAGTAGCTTCTCATTCATAAGAGTTGAAAAAATGATTTTTATAATCCTAAACAAACACAAATTAGCTTCAGATTTTTTTAAAATCTATAAAAAATAATCTCTAGATTATTTTAAAACATAATCACTTTTTTTTTAAGCCGTAACAAACGGGCCCTAAGGCTAAGAATCTGAATTGCTATTACAGATCAAAAAAGAAAAAGAAATAAGAGAAGGAGATGAAACCTAGGCGAACAACTCGGGACCCAGAAATTTACAGGGTAGCAAAAAATTAAATCCACCTAAAACTAAGAGTGTTTGTTTTTCTTTTGTGGCCTCACAAAGATCTCAGCAGCGGCCTTGCTCTCACTTCTGTCTCTCCTCAGATTCAAAAATCAACTTCCCTTTTTTTTTGAGATCCAGAACGCTCTCTTAGTGACTCTTTTCAGATCTCAAAAACTCTCCTCGGTTCGCTCTCCTTTTTCTCCTCTTTGAGAGGCTTTTATAGCATTCTTCGAATCTGTTACAGAAACAAAGAAAGATTAGGATCAAAATAAACTGGGAATAAAAGGAAATAAATGAAGAAAAAGAGAATAGAATCACTCCCTGATTTGGTTTTGGATGTCCATGTTTCCCTCTCAACCGAATCTCCATAAATCTGAGACATATTATCGAAAAAAGGGGGATTCTGGTGTGATTTGGTTTGAGATTAAGAAATGGAGATTTGATTGATTCTCCAAAATATGCTTCCTGAAAAGGAAAGGGGTGGAAGATGATCTTTTGTTTTATTTTTTTTTCTATTTCTTTCTTTTGCCTTATTTTTTTATTTTCTTTATTCATTCTATGAGACCAAAAATATTATTTTTATTTATTTATTTATTTAATATTACTACTACTAATTATTACTATTATTATTATTATAAAATAAAATAAAAAGGCCGGACAAAATTAGGGTACTACAACGAGTAATATATGTATTAACTTAATATTCTTCGGCTTCATGACTGGTAAATCTCCTAATATTCTATAACTATAGTTAATAAATGTAGCAAGCAAAAAATGAGATGTCACAGAGGAATGGACATGGCCTGGTGAAACCCCTAATATTCTCTCACTTTTATGCTTAGTATACACTTTCACTTTTTTTACTGCATATGCAGTTACTTTTTTTTTTCTGAGTATCCTTATTTTACTTTTTGCTTTTTGTAGGGTATCTTACCCATTGTTATATCTCTGATGTGGCATAGGTACAAGGATGGTATGGATGGATTGGTCATGTTCTATTTGGATTATCAGTCCATGTAAGCTCAAGAACACATTGGCAGGTGTTGCACAAATGTTCAAGCCTGAAAGAATTACCATATATTTGGGCTTTTTTTATTACAGGTGCAAGCTTGAGTAGTAGAATAGGGAGGTCATGTTCAACATTTTCAAAGGTGACGAATCATTTGAAGTAAAACTTCATTTCCAAAATACCATAGTCGTAGTGCTCGAACTGAACCACTATCCTTTGAAGTAAAACTTTTCGAATATTCATCCATTAAGAGTCATTTGGTAAGTTTGTAAAACTTGGTGAAACTACTCATAATTTGTTAATATTCATAATCTGAAACTACTCATAATTTGTTATCCATTATTAATGTTGGTATAGGATCTTCCCCATGATTTTGCTGCATTTCTCTGGGAAACAGAATACACTGCTCTATATTTCACTGGACCAGTACCTGGTCATATAACTTGCAAGTTATTGTTCGGAAGGCCAACAAAGAAAAGCGTCAAAATTGGATAAGGATGAAAGACATTTTGCAAGAAAAATGGGTTTGTGGCTGGGAAGAAGCTGATTTTCAAGTTTGTAAACCCAAATCAGAATAATATCGTGACTGTCAAGATGCTGGACAATTGATGGGTTGGTTGTTTGAACTCGATGTAAACATCCAGCAACTTCTAGAAATACAGAAATAGTTATCTATTTCAGTATTTTGTCATTTTAGAATTGCAACAAGAACTTTAAGTACATTTTGAACTTCTATATTATGGTTTTAAGATGACAAGCTATATGTGGTGTAATTTGTCGTCTGTACACTACAAAAAAATCAGTTTTTAGTGATCGATTTTTCGGTCGCTAAACCTCTAAAATCGGTCGCTAATCGAATTAGCGACCGATTTAGAGACCAACAAAAATCAGTAGCTAAAACGCTGGTCGCTAATTTTAGCGACCGATTTAGTGACTGAATATATAGCGACCGATTTAGAGACCGATTTTAGAGACTGATTTAGTGACCGATTTTAGAGACCGATTTAGCGACCGATTTTAGAGACCGATTTAGAGACCGATTTTAGAGACCGATTTAGCGACCGATTTTAGAGACCGATTTAGCGACCGATTTTAGAGACCGATTTAGAGACCGATTTTGACTAATTTGATTTTATATTTTTATAAACCGGTCTCTAAATCGGTCCCTAAAATCGGTCGCTAAATCGGTCTCTAAAATCGGTCGTTAAATCGGTCGCTAATTTATGTTTAGTTTAAAAAAAATTAAACTTTCAAAAATCTATTTTTCAACACATTTTATCAGATTCCTTAAACTTTATCACCTTTTTTATAATCAAATAAATTTTATCAAAGGCCAAACCCTAGATATAACTTTATTTGAATAAAAATAAAATTCATCACAATGTAAGATGTTACAATACATCAGTAATTTCATTCAAACTGAACTATTACAAAACAATATAACAGTAATTTCATTCAAACTGAACTATTACAAAAAATAGTACAATGTCAACATGAGAACCTTGCACACTAGTGTGTTTGGTTACGTGTCTTGTCCTCAGGTTTCACTACTCCTCCCAATGCATTCCTTAGCCTGGTTGCATGCGTATATGTCTTCCGAATCCATATTCGCCACACATATCACTCATTGGTTTGTGTCCTCTACTTCCAACTACGCTATCTTAGCTTCAACAGCAAGAAGGTTCGACTCTGAGTGAGCTTTATATTCTGAGACTGCAAATTCTTGATCAAACTCTCACTAACATCAAGCTTCTCCAGCAACTCCTTATTATGGTTCTCACCTATAATATAACACACATAAATAGTCATAGGATAAAGAGCCAACACTTTGATTCAAAGTTTTATAGAAAGAAAGCAATCCTCCTCAGATCATGCACCAAACAACAAAAAAAGAAAACTAAAAACAGTAATACCAAAGATGAACACCAAAATTTACACCTCTTTCTGACCATTTTCATCTCCTTCAAAACTTAAAATATTCAACAACACTAAGAATCGATACTTTTCATGCCAAACTCAATAAAAATCCTTAATTGGGCTCCACTTGGCTTTCTTGAGTCTCAAAGAACTCAATTACCATATGTGTTTCATTGCCTCAAGGATCCAACCAATCCAATTTAAACTTCATTTCAAGAGTGTAAGGGTTAATTGATAATTACAATAGTCTTACGCTCTCAAAACACATCCAAATTTAATCAAACATTTTCCTAAATTTTCCCAAAGCTTAGAACATATCAATACAACCATAAAAATCAAGATTGCCACAATTTTTCCTTTCCCAAATCCCATGGGGCTCATGACCTCTTACACAAGTTGGAGGCAATTTGCAACCTTTCAAAATAAATTAGACAATACCATTTCATATGACACTTTTTTCACCAAACAACAAACTATTACATAAGGGGAAACCCAACCAAGTTTCAAAAAAATGTTTTTAAATCTCTCAAAGAACAAAGTTTTCACACATAAATCACTAACTCGCTTACTTTTACATTTCCAACAAACACAATCACAATTATACTAGGCTCTATATAAGAAACATGCTGAAAACCCAGGCCTACAAAATTAGTGCCACCCACAGACAGACAGCAAAAGTTCACAATCTAGCTATGTTGGAGGTCATATACCAAAACATAAAATCAAATACCAAAAATATACATTCATTTCCTTTTTGGGCTGAAACAAATTTCAATTACTACACACATCACAAGAGATGCTTAAGTCACTGCTAACTTGTTGTACTACTAACTCTAATGACATGTTGCATACTCCAAATAGCAACCAATAACATATATTTGAATTTTAATACAAAAAACATACCAACACCCATCTCCAAAAATATCTCTTCCTGAATTGCAGTGGTCACACCAGCAGCTTCCTACTCATCGCTTATAATTCCGTAAATAATGAAAAGCAGTACACATTACAAATTGACTTCTATCACAAACATAAAGGGAAAAGTATAATGTGAAACAGACTTGCAAGTTTATTTGATATCCAATATTCATATAAGTCTCTCCATAAAACTAAAGCTCAAACCCACACAGATGCTAGCCAAAGCGATAAAACATGAACACAAATTCCTCGATCAAGAACCACTTGCCTTCAAATTTGAAAATCGGATCGTAAATCTCGGAAAAAGGTTCTAGCTATGCAACTCACCGACACTCGTTAATGAATTCAAATGAAAGAAGTTAGCGATTCTGAAACCAACAAATCCAGTTACATACTTAACATTTTCCCCTTCAAAACCCATTATCAATTGCAAAAAATAAAGAACGGTCCGAACCGAAATATATTGTCTAGTGTATGTATACAAAGATACTACCGTGAATAACAAAGTCACCTAATATTGAACATGAGCATTCCAAATTAAACTGAATTCAAACACCAATCGAGAGAAAAAAAAGAGAAAAAGAGAAACAAATGTCCACAAGAAATTCACACGATTATCACATGCAACAGATGCAATCCTTCTCTTCACGTCTTCAGATTACATACAAGACCAAATTGAGAAGAAATTAAAAGGGGTTGGGGAATCAATCATTCATTTCAACACAGAATGAGAAATGAGAAATTTGAAACAAAACAAAGTACCAGGCTGTGATGTAAGGGAAGCTGAATAGTGTTGTCCTTGATTGCGCGTTCCTCTCCTTTGTTTCGTTTTGTTGTGACTGTGGCAAGTTGGTCTTGGCCGGAACCACCGCGATCTTCCACTCTGTTCCCTCTGTTCTCGTTCGCGCACCCCCTCCCCTTCACGATCTCTCTCTCTCTCTCGCGACCTCACCCTTCTCGGTCTCGCCCTCTCTCTCGCGATTTCTTCTCCTTCTCAGTCTCTCCCTTGCGATTTCCTCTTCCCTTACTCGCCTCCCCCTCACTCGCGGTTCTGCTCTCCAGCGCCACCACCACGAGCTTCCTCCCTCCGGCCGCTGCGGCTACGTCCAGGCTTCCCCTTCCTCCATCGCTCGCCTCCCTCTTCTCCCGTGTTCTCTGCCTCGCTCTCCCTCGTCTTCTCTCCGGCGCGGTGGCACGCCGCCAACCACTTGTCCATCGCGGCCTCCCCCTCTCTTCCTCCACCGTCGCGCCCTTTTTCCTTCTTCCCCTTCTCTTCTCTTCTCCCTCTTCTTTCCTTTTTCTCCCCTGCTCCTCGTTCCCTTCCTTCTCTTTTTTTTTTTTTTTCGTTTCCAGCTTTGCTTCTTTCTCACGCAGGAACAAAAATAAAAGGGAATAAGGGGAGTGCTAGGGTAGGTAACGTTTAAGTGTGGTATATGGTGGAGTAGACAATGATTTATTAAAAAATTAAACCAATCAACTCCCATTTAACTATCATCAGTAATAAAACAAGTGAAAACACTCAAAAATAATCTTAACAAATTACGATTCCATTTTTATCGAAATCAGAGTTCATTTTAAATTTTAATGCGGATAAAATTTACCCGGCGATTCAAAACGCGGCGAAACTCCGTTAGAGTTTTCCGACAATTTTCGAACCATGAATTAATATAAAATATTAATTCTTAAATTTAATTCCATCTTGATTTAATTCAATCAATTTCTTAGTCAACAAAAATACGTGTTACCGCGTCACACCGAAAACTTATATAATGTTTAAATTGATGAATTCACATTAAAGCAGCATACGTCTACGCTGTCTATTAATTTGAATTGACATCATGAATAATAATTATTTATAATAAATAAATTATTTAAAATGAGTCAAAATAATTCCACGTACTCTTAGTAAATCATTGAGGTGATCAATCTCTATGACTTATTTTTCGAGTATTCAGGATTTTATCACAAAAATCACTTTTCTTAAAAATTGGGATGCTACATTCCTCTTCCTTCTCCATCGCTCGGCCTCTCTCTTTCTCTTCCTCTCCTCTTCTCTTGTCTTCTTCCCTTTCTTTTGTTTTTCTTTTCTTCTTTCGTTTGTGTTGCGGCTGCTGCTCATCGAGTGAGGGAGGGAGTATTAGGGTTTAGTGCGGGTACTAAGGTGGGACTAAGTGAGTCACGGTGTAGTGTGGTGAGGCACTTATGTGTATTCTATTAAAATGAGACTTTTTTTTAGGGAACTAAAATGAGGCTTATAAGTCCTATTTAAAAACCCGTTGATCCTTAAATTAGCATTAGGTAATTTTACTCCCAGTTTAAGACACTTGAGTTGTGACAGCTTGGAGATTTTAAATCTTTAAAATATTTAAAATCAATCAAACACACAAATATTTTCTAGAAGAATTACGTGACTTTTGAGTCCTCATTTCACCGGAAGATACGTAGGAGCGGGTCAATCCCGTCAAGTCAAATTAAATTTTTTCCAATTTAGTTTCTTTAATTTTTTTATGTTCATTTTTGTACTTAATATTACTTTTATTTAATTTTGGGTTGAAACAAATATTTTTTTTTGAACGAGAATGAGTGAGTGAGGGTTTAATAAAATAAACTTAAGCTTCAGCACCAAAAAAAAAAAACTTAAGTTTAGCGACCGATATTTCGGTCGCTAAATATCGGTCTCTAAATCGGTCGCTAAAGCTAGAAAATAATTTTTTAATTTTTGCAATGCAAATAAAAATCTGATTTAGAGACCGATATTTTGGTCGCTAAATATCGGTCTCTAAATCGGTCGCTAAAGCTAGAAAATAATTTTTTAATTTTTGCAATGCAAATAAAAATCCGATTTAGAGACCGATATTTCGGTCGCTAAATATCGGTCTCTAAATCGGTCGCTAAAGCTAGAAAATAATTTTTTAATTTTTGCAATGCGAATAAAAATCCTATTTAGAGACCGATATTTCGGTCGCTAAATATCGGTCTCTAAATCGGTCGCTAAAGCTAGAAAATAATTTTTTAATTTTTGCAATGCGAATAAAAATCCGATTTAAAGACCGATATTTCGGTCGCTAAATATCGGTCTCTAAATCGGTCGCTAAAGCTAGAAAATAATTTTTTAATTTTTGCAATGCAAATAAAAATCCGATTTAGAGACCGATATTTCGGTCGCTAATTATCGGTCTCTAAATCGGTCGCTAAAGATAAAAAATAATTTTTAAATTTTTTAATGCGAATAAAAATCCGATTTAGAGACCGATATTTCGGTCGCTAATTATCGGTCTCTAAATCGGTCGCTAATTTATTATTTGCGACCGATTTGGCGACCAAACATTTTTTATCAATAACTCAAAGAATTCGGTCTCTAAATCGGTCGCTATTGCGACTAATTTTTTTCGGTCTCTAAATCGGTCGCTAAATAGCTAATTTCTAGGCGAGCACGTATGTGAAGTTAAAAACATATTTTAGATGCTTATAATGAATTTGTGAAGTTTATGTTACAGAAGTCAAAATTTATATCAGTAGTTTATGCATTGTTATCAATGAAGTATCGATGCGAAACATATTAGTGTTAGAATGGTTTTGACATAAGATATGGGGTATAGATATACTGTTGACCCGTGCAGCGCACGGGTAGTAGTCTAGTTTAGTTAATCAATTTTGTTAAGGCTTAAATATGAAATTGGTCTCCCAAAAATTCGTAAAGTTCATTTTTAGTCCTCCAAAAAAACTGTAGGTTTTTAGTCCTCCAAATTTGAAAAAGTTTTTCCGTCAGTCCCTCTAGCTGACGCCGTTTGTGTCGCTTATGTGGCGGGAACTAAAAACAAACTTTCAGAATTTTTGGGGACTAAAAACGAACTTTTAGAATTTTTGAGGGATTAAAATCATAACGGCGAATTTTTGAAGGACTGGCGGAAAAATATTTTCAAATTTGGGGGGACTAAAACCCTGCAGAATTTTTTTGAGGGACGAAAAACGAACTTTGCGAATTTACTTCATCATCCATTGGATCGATATGTATTGTGATTAATGAAAAATAATGCAATTAGTCTTCTCTTCATTTCCATCACTCTCCATCTTAACACCCGTGTTTCATAGCTAATTGTTAACTTATTTGGAAAAAAAAGTATGATTGGAATCCCTATCTGTGTCTTGTCACTAGAAACTAAGCAACAAAGAGAACAAGTAAAACAAAATGCACAAAGAAAGAACTGTGGATAGTTGAGTGGGGAATGTTAGGCTAGTTGAGCTGTTCGGCTTATTCATATATTGCTAAAACCAAAAAGAGTGCCAAAGTAGATTTGGATTCCAAAGTTAGAAAAGGAGGAGTACTTTAAAGTGGAAAGCAAAGGTAATCTTGCAATAAAAAATTGGAAAGAACCTTAATTACTAGGAAATGATTTAGTTGTAATTTGTAAGTGCATAATACAAAATCGATCCACGTGATTATTTAAAACATTATCATATAAATCTATAATAATTGTTTTTGGAGTTACAGTATTACTTTTTTTGTTATGAGAAAAAGTTTAGAGTGGGAGAGGCTCACCCCGTGCAGGGCCAGGAAAAACCACCAACCTGATCCAAGATTTACGGTGAAATTTACAGTATTACATATTAATAGTATATAACACCTATTTGATTTATCTTTATTTTGACAATCTACACCTATTTGATTTATCAAAAAAGGTATAACACCTATTTTTAAACGATAATTACATGCATGATAATTAATTACATAATCAATTAATTACATAAAAACGATAATTAACTTTTTTTCAAAATGATAATTAATTTTTGTAAAAAAAGATAATTAATTACGTGCACGTTAATACTATGTTTTGAAATATAAAACAGCATATTATTAGTGGCGGACCTAGGACCCTAGCTCAGAGGGTGCAAAAGATTTTAAAATCACCGAAATTATAACAAGAACAACAGCACATATTTTTTTTTACAAAAAATTAACAAGAGTAAATATTTACTCTTTTTACAAAATATATAAGAGCATAATTTCTGATAAAACAAAACAGGTTTTCGAACTTAAAAAAATAGAAAAGTTTCGGAATTAAAAAAAATTAAAAGAGAAAATAAAATCAACATAGACCGAATTAATAGAGACTCAATTACAATAGAAAAAATTACAAGAGAAAAATAACAGAGAGATCAAATTAGGGTTTTAGTCTAAATTGGGAGAAATTTGAACCTAGTAATTAAAAGAGCGAATAAAGACCGAAAATAATACTCACCAACAGGGAGAGAGTGGCTCGAGATATGAGTCAGTGAGAAGAGTTGTGTTTTGAGTTTTGAGAGAGAGAGATGACTGAGTTTAACTGAATGATATGAAAGAGGTGACTAAGTGAGGGTACTAAGTACAAATTATTATACTGAGAGTGGGTCAAATATAAATTTTATAGAGAGTAAGTAGTATTTTTAATTTTTTAGAGGGTGCAAGTACACACCCTAGACGATAAGTATGTTCACTTCTGGATGAGATGATAAGTCCGGATAGTAGGTGCAAAATATTAGAGTAAAATGGGCCAAAATAAAAACTATATAAAGTGGTAAGTATTATTTTTAAAATTTCAGAGTGTACACCCTGAAAGCCAAGTAGCTCCGCCCCTGGTTACGTATCTGTTAGGTTGAGATGATTATTAACATAATATCACGATAAAATTTATAATTAAGGTATTAGAAATTTGATCTTTTATATATGTTCCAGTCAGTCTTTATCAATTTTAAGTAAAATTATATTTTTCGACAAAAAAAGTAAAATAAAACTTAGGATATTGCAAAATAAAAGTATATATCCATTATTAATATCTAAAGGTAATGAAAAACGTCTTAATCAAAGGAAACTAAAAGAAATATAAACTCAAAAATTATCCACATAGTTTGAACGCAAGCATTACCTGGTATTCAAACAATGATCGCCAAGGCATTGCAATTTTGCAATTGCTTTTATTTGTAAGTTCGAGACACCTTTTCCTTTTTTAACCTTTTTTTATAAAGTTATTAAAACAATGTTCAAACCAAAAACATAACGAAAACTTATATGGATTGGTCTTAGAATTCTGCAAATCCACGGAAACAACAATAATTTTATCACTTCCCTCTGCCCTCTTTTGACTCTTTAGAATTTGCATGTGCATCGCCCAATTTTTTTTTCCTTTTTCGTTTTTTGGTCCATGGTTGTAAATTATACAAGCGAAAGATGCGCAAAAGGAAGGGAAAAAAAAAAAATTTCATCACGCAGGATGGGAACTGAAAATATGTGACCATCGTCGATCTCGTCCCAACATGATCTGAAAGGCCAAAACACATCACACGAGAGGTCTGTGTTGTAGGGTTTGCTAATTAAAAATATCATATGAAAAAGACGAAAAGGACAAAGGGATGACGTATAGATAACAATTTAACGAGTATGTTTTGATACGCAGGCTGCCACGCACAACTTAATAAGTTGTGTAAGCTGGACAAGATAAAAATTTTGGGGAAAAAAAAGAGTGACACACATTTCAAGATTATAAAATACTGGTTCGATTGTTAAATTAAAAATCAATATTCAAAAATAAAAAAGAATATCATACTCTTACGGATAAATTTGTAGATGAGGTTCGAAATATAAATTTTAGGTGTAAAAAATGATCCAAATTGTACTGTCGGTACAAAATACTGTCCAGAATCCGGTAGAATTTTAAACCCAAATTTTTACTATAGTCTGTTATGATATAATAAGTTTGATCTATTAATTTACTTTTGTGAAATTCACTCACTTGATCATAGATTAAAAATACAGCTAACTGTTAAATTTGTCCTATTAACACACGGTTAGCTATATTTTTAATCTATGATTAAATGAGTGAATTTCACGAAAGTAAATTAATAGATCAAACCTATTATATCATAACAGGCTATGGTAAAAATTTGAGTTTAAAATTCTGGACAGTGTTTTGCACCAGCAGTACAATTTGGATCATTTTTTGCACCCAAAATTTATACTTCGAACCTCATCCACAAGTTTGTCAGTATGAGTATGGTGTTCTTTTTTATTTTTTACTGTTCATTTTTAATTTAATGATCGAACGACTATTTTAAAATTTAGAAGTTTGGGCCACTGTTTTATTTCGATTTGTGCAGGCTACACCACTTGTGTAGCTTGTGTATTGTAGCCTGCGCCATGTTTTGAATCCTTTTGTCACCACGGGCAAGTTTGTGCACGCCGCAAGCGTAGCAAAAGGGAGATTTTATTATATTTTGTGCGGAATATTTGGCTCCTCTAGAGTGAACAATTCACTTTATAGTGTAACAAAGTAAGTAATCCTAACCAGAGAAATATTAGCAACACACTCTTTAACACTTACTTTTTAACACACACTCTTCTATTGGTTGAAATTCATATGGGTCCCACCAAATTTATGTGGGACCCATTTGATTTGGTGAGACTCATTTGAATTTCAACCAATATGAAGGAGTATTAGAGAGTCCCACCATTATCAACACACAGAGGTCCCTAATCAATGGCTCTTGATACCACTATTAGTGCAAGAATGCACACACTTGAGTCACTCACTCACTCACAAAGAATAGAAGCAGGGAATTGAACACACAGAGAAGGAAAAAAAACGTAAAACTATATTATTCAGACTCACTACTTTATACTTTGCAATACCTCTATTTATATCACATTATAATAGGCCCAAAACCCATATTGGTTTCGGCCCAATACACCTAACACACTGATACAATCATCTAACTATCACATTTAACAGAAACAAACACTAACTAACTTCTAGTAGTTACACATACTAACTAACTAACACAACTAATGCAAACTAAATTAGTTAATCTGAATTAACTCCAACACACCCCCTTAATTTAGATTCCACAATCACTTTAATTTGGAACAACAAAACATTATCTCAGGATCCCATTGTTTAGTTTGTAAGCCAACATTGAGCAAAATTTGATTAATAGACTCAATAACAAGTGCACATCCAGCATCACCTTTGATAACCCATTCACTCTTTTGCAAGCATTGGGCTTGGCCCATTAGGTTAAAGTCTTGACCAATTGGTTCCACTTCTGCCCCTTTCTTCTTATCACTGAAGCAACAAATCTCGTTCTTCTTTCTCATGGCTGATCCCTTTTCTTCATTCATGATTTGGGCTTGACCCATTAATGTCCCCACTTGGCCCACAATTTGACCCACCATGCTCAAGTTTCCCAAAACCCTAATTTCAGAAAACTCCCCCAAATTCGACTGCGTATCTGGTCGCGAAGCAGCCTCACCAGCACTTGGAACAGAAGCTGCTGCATCCTCTGCCTTTGAAGCAGCACTCTCAATATGATTCTTTGGCTCATCATCGCTTGCAAGATCCACCACGTCACTCTTATCCTTCTCCTCGCTAATGGCATCACTCGCATCCTCCTTGTTTTTCTCCATAACCGTCGCATCCTCCTAGTTCTTCGAGGTCACCGGATTCAGGCTCGGGAAGAGCTGTCACGACTGGGCTGGAGTCCGGCGGCTCCGACGGAGAACGATCCACTGCCACGTTCAAGATCCATATAGATGTTCCCTCTAAAAACACCTCTCTCTCCAAGATCAAGTACAGTGGCTTCGGTGGCGGCCATCCCTCCTTCAGCCATGGTGATTCATTCACCATCTCCTCCACCGAGCTCCTTGTTATGTGGATCACTTCCCTCTGGGTTGCAGAAGATTCGACATACTTTGGATCTCGTTGCTTCTTTCCCTTTCTCTGCTTCTACTGCTCACACCACGCAGGACCGTCATTTCTTGGTGTCGGCGGAGGGAGAGCCACCTCTTTCGGGGTTTCATCAAGAGCACCACTCAGAAACATAGAAGGCCCACCTTTCTTGCTCTTTTTGTTTTCCCCTCCGTCTCTGTTTTGATTATCCTCTTCTCTCTATTGCTCTTCCACTTGCACTTTTCTTTTTCAGCTCCACCATGAGCTTGGTTCAAGATTTCCCATGCTTCTTTAGCACTTTTGGCAGAAGAAATCCTATCAAAATTCACCTCATCCACACATTGATGAAGCAGGAAAAGAGCCTTGTAATCTATTTTCTTGGATTTCTTGTAGGAGGCACTATCATCCTCTTCTGGGATGCCTCTTTGCACCATTTCCAGCACTCCGTGGAAACCAAAGATCACATGCATCTTCACCACCCACTTCTCCCAATTCTCACCATCAAGGATTGGTAATGTAACTGGGAAGATCTCTTTTGCGGAAGCTATTATCAACACACACAGGTCCCTAATCAATGGCTCTTGATACCACTGTTAGTGTAAGAATGCACACACTTGAGTCACTCACTCACTCACAAAGAATAAATGCACAGGAATTGAACATACAGAGAAGAAAAAAACGCAAAACTATATTATTCAGACTTACTACTTTACACTTTGCAGCATCTCTATTTATATCACATTACAATAGACCCAAAACCCATATTGGTTTCGGCCCAATACACTTAACACACTGATATAATCATCTAACTATCACATTTAACAAAAACAAACACTAACTTCAAGTAGTTATACATACCAACTAACTAACACAACAAACACAAACTAAATTAGTAAATCTGAATTAACTCTAACTTCTAGTAGTTATACATACTAACTAACTAACACAACTAACACAAACTAAATTAGTAAATCTGAATTAACTCTAACAAAATTAACCCTTGATTTTCTCATTAGTAGATTCTAAACAGGTTTAGGAACACGATTACTTCTGTTTCATTTAAAGAAAAAGTATTTTTAATTGAAAATATATTTTTAGATATTTAAGATAATTATATAAGCTTTTTAAAAATATTTATGATTTTATTTAAGTATTTTTTAGAAATAAAATAATAATTTAAAAACATAAATACTGCATATCTTAACATGGAATATCAAGAAATAAGATTATATATAAATAAAGACAGACAAATAACTTTTGTATAAGAAAATTGTCATGAGCCATGTGAAGGGGAGTGTGGATGAATCCGGATTCTCTGCAGTCGGACACTCCACGAATTCACGTATTCACGTTTTTTAGCCATCCGATGTAGATCGGATGGTTCAGATCTAAAGTCAAATTTTTGGATTTTAAAATAAATAAAAACCTGTGTTTTTTATAGGCCGTTCGATGTAGATTGGACGGTCAAAAATTGGCTGACTTCGTGAATTCGTCTTCCGTACGAATTCAGAGAATCCGATTTCGAGTGTGGATCCTCCCATTTTACCTAGAGTTGGAGATATCCGGTTCGACATATAGGGATAAGACATGTGGCACTAAAAAGATTTAAGGACTTAGATTTATTTTGTTTAAATCAATTTGATTTTTATTTAAAAAAACAAAATCTGTTTCAGATTTTGGAAAATCAGACTACACCATCTTGCCATTTGATTTGAGATTCATCCTCCTTGCGTGAACGTTCAACTTGCCGCAGCCGGCTCGTCGCTGTTTTGACCTCATCCCAACGACTCGTTGCTATGCTCTGACCTCATCCCGCCGACTCATCGCTGACCCGACCACGCCCTAATGCCCTGTCGCTGCTCTGACCTCGCCCCTCCGCTGCAACACTTCTGGGTTATGCAAATATCTTTTTTTAATATAATACACATACTAATATTGCATCCTATGAAAACTAAATGCATGTATTCATTATATTTGATATCAAGCATAATGGAGTAATTGCCTTTGTAGAATTTGTTCGCTCACTAAGCATCGTTCATCCAAATGCATTTGAGGAAAAGAAAACTGAATTAATGAAATTAATTGTCTATAAAAGAAATCGGGTTAATAGAGCTTTTGGTCCCTGTAATTTCAGGAAAATTCAGTTTTAGTCCCTGTAAAAATATTTTTTTTAAATGGTTCCTGTAATTTAAGATTCTTTCGCTTTTAATCCCTGTAAAAATTTTTGTTTATATTTAGTCCCTATAATTTTAAGATTCTTCCACTTTTAGTCCCTATAATGTATTCATTATATTTGATATCAAGCATAATGGAGTAATTGACTTTGTAGAATTTGTTCGCTCACTAAGCATCGTTCGTCCAAATGCATTTGAGGAAAAGAAAATTGAATTAAAGAAATTAATCGTGTATAAAAGAAATCGGGTTAATAGTGCTTTTAGTCTCTGTAATTTCAAGAAAATTCAGTTTTAGTCCCTGTAAAAATATTTTTTTAAAAATAGTCCCTGTAATTTAAGATTCTTCCACTTTTAGTCCCTGTAAAATTTTTTGTTTAGATTTAATCCCTGTAATTTTAAGATTCTTCCACTTTTAGTCCTGTAATTTTAAGATTTTTCCACTTTTATAGGGACTAAAAGTGGAAGAATCTTAAAATTACAGGGACTAAATATAAACAAAAAATTTTACAGGGACTAAAAGTGAAAGAATCTTAAATTACAAGGACCATTTAAAAAAATATTTTTACAGGGACTAAAACTGAATTTTCTTGAAATTTCAGGGACCAAAAGCACTATGAACCCAAAGAAATCAAACGTTCTTTTCTTCGAAGGGAGATCCAAATGCGACGGTTTTTGCTTTTGAGTAATTGTGTATCCAAATGCATCCGAAGCATCTCCCACTGACTAGACCTCTGACAGTTTAGTGTAGTTTGTTTTAGATTTTGGACATCTTAGAATCAATTTTGAGAACAAAAACAAGGTCAATTTAATTGAAAATTACTATTCTTGTGTTTGAGTGATAAAATCTCAATAGATAAAAATGTTTCTATGGTGGATAGAATTTATTTTGATGGAAGGAAGAAGCTACTAGCTTTTGCGTTGAATAAAATCGATTCTGAGCATGGGACCCATAAATTTCTTTATATTTACACATCAAAAGTGATCATACTTTTATCATCTAAATGAAATTAATTCTTTTGAACTCACTTTTAAAATATTATTACCAAACACAAATTAATTTTTTCCCCATAAAATCAATTCTTTTGAAATCAATTCTATCACAATATAAAACAATCGGATCATTATTATTGGGTTGCCAGGGAGGCAATGCGATGACAGGACAGCGGGGCAGAATAGTTCTGGATAGGGGGCGGCACTTTTCAGAGGAAGGGGAATATCCGTGGGTCTTAATCTAAAACGGTTTTTATTTTTTTAAATAAAAAGTACAGTTAAATTCTTCGGTACCCATGAAGAAAGGTGGGTACCGATAATCATCGGTGAAAAGGATAAAAATAATCCTAATAAAAATACAAAACCCTAATTGAAACATAAATTATAAATAACAAAACAAATAAAGCCTATAAAAAGGATTCTAAATAAAAGAGTAAATTGAAATATCAAAAGAAATTGAAATCGTGTATAAATTAAATAAAACAATAGAAAAAATTGATAAAAATATAATTTTATTACTAGGAATGAAATAAGAAAAAATAACAAAACAAATAAAACCTATAAAAAGGATTCTAAATAAAAGAGTAAATTGAAATATCAAAAGAAATTGAAATCGTGTATAAATTAAGTAAAACAATAGAAAAAATTGATAAAAATATAATTTTATTACTAGAAATGAAATAAGAAAAAAGAATAAGTTAGGAATGAAATTGAACAAACATTAAAATATTATTTAAACAGAGAACTAAATAATATAAATAAAGAAAGAATAAAAATAATCCTTAGATTTTGCGGTGCGATGGAGAGTCAATTTCCCATCATAGCTCTCTGTGGTGGAGGGATTTACTTCTAGTATAACCCGTATGGTTTGCAGACGCGGTTAAAATTAAATTGGGGACAGAAGAGAGTATTCAATTTTGGCACGATAGGTGGCTGGGAACAGCTTTGCTACCTAGGTTGCTTGGCACTGCTGCTGAATCAGAAATATGTATACACTAGCCAGATACTCGTGCGATATGTCTCAAATACCTCTGTTTTAGTTCTAATGTAAAAGAGAAAATGAAAGCATGTGTTATTTTATGTCATGAGGAATGAGTTAGGTAAATAATTTAGTCGTATATTCCTAATATGACTACTTTAGTTGCAATGTCCTCAATTTCTTTAAAATATATTTTTTATAAAATTAAAGTTTTACGTTGTGACAACATAAGTAGTTGTTTTTAGTTCTTTAAAATGTAATGTTTCATCGTCGGGACTCAAAAGCAAAATAATCATTTATGAATAATAAAGACATTTATAAAGTTTGATACGTGCTCAAAGATAATGAAATTATAACTATAACAATAATATTTCACCGCTGGGACTCAAAAGCAAAACAGTCATTTATAAATAATAAAGACATTTATAAAATTCAATGACATATGTGCTTAAAGACAATGGAATTACACCAATAACATGTATTGTTTTCTCATCGAGATTCAAAAGCAAAATAATTATTTAAAAATAATAAATACATTTATAAATTTGATACGTTATTAAGGATAATGAAATTATGTCATAACATATATTGTTTTCCCGTAAGGAATCAAAAGTAAAATAATTATTTATAAATAATAAAAACTTATAAAATTTGATACGTGCTCAGAGACAATGAAATTATACCGATAACATGTAATGTTTTACCGTCGAAACTCTAGCAAAGTAATAATTTATAAATAATAAAGACATTTATAAAGTTTGATATGTGCTCAAAGACAATGAAATTATACCGTTAACATGTAATATTTCCTCGTCGGGACTTAAAAAAATCATCATTTATAAATAATAAAGACATTTATAAAATTGGATATATGTTCAAAGATAATGAAATTATACTGATAACATATTGTTTCCGGTAGGGACTCAATCAAAATAATATTTTTAAATAATAAAGACATTTATAAAATTTGATACTTGCTCAAAGATAATGAAATTATACCGATAACATGTATTGTTTCCCTATCAGGACTTAAAAGTAAAATTATCATTTATAAATAATAAAAACATTTATAAATTTGATATGTACTCAAAGACTGTGAAATTATATTCATAACACGTATTATTTCCCGTACGGATTGAAAAGTAAAATAATTATTTATAAATAAATAAAATATTTATAAATTTGATGTGTTTAAAAGAAGAAGATACAATGACTTCCTTATGTAGAAAGGAGAAGAAGCATAAACGGAAAAAAATGAGAGAGTAAAATAAAGATAAAAAAAAAAAGAAAAATTTAGAGCTTGGGATGAAATGAAAAAGGAAGAAAATGGGGAGTGAAAATATAATGCGTCTCATATACATTTTTGTCTTGCTAAAAAATGAAATGAGTAAATATCTAAATTAGTCATCGACAAAAATTACGGAGATTAATTTAGTTCTAGAGACATTAAAAATACTATTTAGTTATTAAAAATCTTAAATATCGGTCATATTAGTCGTTCTTAGGATAATTTTTAGGAACATTTTAGTGTCTATCAGATACTAATTTGACCCACATTCGAGATTTTTAAAAACCAAATCGGTATTTTTTTATTTCTCATAGATTAAATTGATCTCCGGGATGTTTGTGGTAACCAATTTAAATATTTATTTACTTTTATTTACTCATACAAATTTTTTGTCCCGTATTCCAAAGAAAAAATGTGCAGAGAAAAAATTTTTGTGACTAAGTTTGCATCAAAATAATAAAGTACCGTAGAAAATAACAAAGTAGGAAATAGAAACATATCAAAGAAAGTTAAAAAAAAAAAGAATCGTAAGAAAAGTTGAGCGGATAGAAACATAGCAAAAAAAAAAAGAGAAAGGAATCGTAGTAGAGACACAGAGAAGTTGAGCGGGAAGTGAAAAAATTTGGTGAGGACACGTGTCCTCGGGGTTCACTCCGTAGAAAATACTGCCTCCGGAATGAATTATAAGCACATAGAGCATAATCTGGTTCATTGAATAACTAATGTATCTGGTCTATATTATAGACCAAATATATTGGTTATTTAATGAACCAAATTTAGCTCCATGTGCTTATAATTCATTCTAGAGGGAGTAGCAAAGTAGGAAACAGAAACATATCAAAGAAAGTTAAAAAAAAAGAATCGTAAGAGAAGTTAAGCGGATAAAAACATAGTAAAATAAATAAAAAAAAATCGTAGCAGAGACAGAGAAGTTGAGCGGGAAGTGAAAAAATTTGGTGAGGACACGTGTCCTCGGGGTTCACTTTTGTCAAATAGTAATAGACCAAATACATTGGTTATTCAATGAACTAAATTTAGCTCCATGTGCTTATAATTCATTCCAGAGAGAGTAGCAAAGTAGGAAACAGAAACATATCAAAGAAAGTTAAAAAAAAAGAATCGTAAGAGAAGTTAAGCGGATAAAAACATAGTAAAATAATAAAAAAATCGTAGCAGAGACAGAGAAGTTGAGCGGGAAGTGAAAAAATTTGGTGAGGGCACGTGTCCTCGGGGTTCACTTTTGTCAAATAGTAATAGACCAAATACATTGGTTATTCAATGAACCAAATTTAGCTCCATGTGCTTATAATTCATTCCAGAGAGAGTAGCAAAGTAGGAAACAGAAACATATCAAAGAAAGTTAAAAAAAAAAATCGTAACAGAAGTTAAGCGGATAAAAACATAGTAAAATAAAAAAAAAGAACATAGCAGAGACAGAGAAGTTGAGCGGGAAGTGAAAAAATTTGGTGAGGACACGTGTCCTCGGGGTTCACTTTTGTCAAATAGTAATAGACCAAATACATTGATTATTCAATGAACCAAATTTAGCTCAATGTGCTTATAATTCATTCTAGAGGGAGTAGCAAAGTAGGAAACAGAAACATATTAAAGAAAGTTAAAAAAAAATCGTAAGAGAAGTTAAGCGGATAAAAACATAGTAAAAAAAAAAATCGTAGCAAAGGCAGAAAAGTTGAGCGGGAAGTGAAAAAATTTGGTGAGGACACGTGTTCTCGGGGTTCACTTTTGTCAAATTAAGCTGATAAAAACATAGTAAAATAAAAAAAATAACAAAAAAGAATCGTAGCAGAGACAGAAAAGTTGAGCGGGAAGTGAAAAAATTTGGTGAGAAGACGTGTCCTCGGGGTTCACTTTTGTCGAATAGTATTGATGATGCTGGTACCTAGACCGATGAAAATTGGGATTGGAAATGGAATTGGAGGCGAAGGTTACTTGCGTGGGAGGAAGAGATTTTGGAAGAGCTAAAAGCATTATTAAATGGTGTGACACCAAACAAAGAAAGTAGAGACGAATGGGTTTGGATGCTTGCTAATTCTAAGTTATTTTCGGTAAAATCTGCATATCATAGTCTATTGAACAGGAGCAATCCAGCAGCTACAGATATGGAGCTGAATAGGGCGCTAAAGGCGTTATGGAGATGTTCTGTGCCGTCTAACATCTTGGTATTTGTGTGGCGCGTATTATTGGAGCGTCTTCCTACTAAAGATGCTCTATGGCGTAAAGGAATTTTACGGGACCCTATTTCAACTAGTTGTTGTTTCTGTTTTCTGCATAATGAGACGGCAGACCATTTATTCTTCACTCGTAAGTTCTCTTATGGAATATGGTCTGGCATTTCTTTGTGGCTGGGAATTGACACTGCTTTGCATCATAGTGGGACAGCACATTTCTTACAACATGGAGGAATTTTGAGAGGAAAGAAGGTACGAAAGGTAATACGTGTTATTTGGTGTGCAACAGTTTGGCCTCTATGGTTGATGCGTAACAAGATTATCTTCCAAGGAGCCACGGTGGATCGCAATTCAGTGGTGGCGCAAATAAAGGCTATGTTGTGGGAGTGGTTTATTTGTAAAGAGGGAAGAAATTCTGGTTTAATTTATGCAACTTGGTGTTCTAACCCAATGGCTTGTTTACGATTACTGTATATAGGTCCTAATCACTAATTGTGTATACGGATTGAGATATCCCTTGTATTCTTATTAACAAACTTTTGCTTATAAAAAAAAAAGCCTTATCAAAGAAATTAAAAATATATTAAAAAAATATAGAAATTTTTAAGAAAATTCACCTAGACCCTTACACTAACTGGTATAAAAGCTAAGAATTTAATTTCACTTAAAATAAAGTTAAAAAAATACTATAGCACCTAATAATTGGCTATTGGGTACACTTACCCAATAAAATTTCAAGATACCGAAGTTGTCACCAAAATTAATTTGATTTATACAAACTTATACTCATCCATTAAATCTCTTTAGTTCAACGTGTCTAATCCTCATGTGTTGAACCAGAGATCTTCATTTCCCCATTTTGAAGGGAAATGGATAGGATCCGGACGCTGTGAAAGGGTGTGGTGTTTATATGAAAACGAAAATGTTTGACATCACAAAACAATATAATTAGCTAGAGATAATGTGATTTCGTCAAACCAATTGAACCACCTTTCCCATTTTTCAAAAAACATGACGCCTGTCATTTCGTACGTTTCGTGACAATTTTCTTCCGTGATATATAGCATTACTCATATGAAAAAAATATGATGTCCTAAGCCAAAACTCTCTTGTCTATATGTTTTTTTCACATGATTACATCATTTTAAAAAAAACTTAAATGATTTTTGATAAATAAAAACATATAAATGTCATCTCAGAACATTAAATTTAAAAATGAATATATGTTTTCTTTTGATTAATTTGGTAAAAGATCATTTTGTAAAACTTTTTAAATAAAATTTTGAATATAATTATTATTAAAATCTAAGACCTTAAAGATTTTAATACTAGTTGTTAGATTTTTCTGTCAAAAAAATAATAATTGGAATTTAAAATTAATTAAGACGAAATCTAAATTTAACTAAAGTGTTTAATTAAAAGTATAAAGTTTAAAACATTTTTATTCGATTTTTCTTTTAATTTTGATATTAAAGAAGACGGAATGGAAGATAATAAATAGAAGGAATATTCAAATTGCTTGTAAGTTTATAGCAAATATTTAAGTATTAACTAACTTTAGTTGTACAAAAAATAATTTTATATTGGAAAAATGCATGTAAAGTGTGCTGTATTAGACATGAATTAATTAATATGGACTACAACCGTAAATTAAATATTTTTGCAATGACATTTATTAATGATTTGACACATTATTATTTACCATTTTTATTTTACTAAAAAATTGTACAATAAATAATGATGTCATTTTTTTTGTCTTTGGTATTGATGGTTGGGAGGGGATGTGAAAAGTAGAGTGTCGCGGATTCAAACTTGTGCTCTTAATATCTCGTAGTATTTTACCACTCAATTGTCTTTTCTCTGACATAAAAAATGATTTCATGTAAAGATATTAATAAGAGTAATTCTGTACAGTACGAAATTATTTCCCACGAAGTGCACAAACGCGTTAAAAGACTTGCTAGCATTTGAAAACAAAAGAAAAAAAAAGGAAACAAAAACACTGTCACACTAGCGGAAATAACGCTCACATCATGCCACATCACTTTATATGCAGTTTCGTAATAATAAGCATTTCTCTATTAATAAAGAGAAATATTTGTTCGACAACAAAAAGTTGTCGAACACCGTATAAAGTACGGTTTTTTACTTTTTTTAATATTTTTCTCTCTTTTTGACACTATTCTCGACGACTGTTTTGTGTCTGTTTCGACTACAATATCGAATATGGTGTCGAAAATTGTGTTGTGGAAATAACACAACTCTTAATAAATTGTTTAAGATAAGAAGCTATTGATTTAAAAAAGTTTACCCGCAATAAATAATAGATTTTTTGATGTTAACAATAAATAATAGTAGTATATTATACTTACAGTGCACGCCAATATACTATAATCTGGTTAGATATTTGCTTTAAGTTATTAGATGCTTTGATTTGTTAGGCAGAAATGCTTTGGGTATATTTATCGTGGAGGTCAGGTCAACAGTTAAAAAAGTGAAGTAGGAGATGCATCGAATCACTAGCTTAGCATAATAGAAATAATCTGCATTTCATAATCTTCATTATTCGAATTCCTTAGCCAGACCCATATCTAGCAGAGACGTATAGAACTGCTACTCCTCATCGTAACAATCTACGCAAAGTATTCGATTTTAATTAATAATAATAATAATAATAATATTTTATAACAAAACTTTCACATCCGTATTGATTTGTCAATAATTAATAAGAAATTCATAATGATATTACGATAATGGCGTGAAAAGCAACGCGCGATAACAGCCAAACGTTGGGCTGTGTAAGTAATGCAAGACATGAATAAATTATTGAAATGATTAGGTTTTGTCAAATCTATTGTTAAGGTATGACGTCCTCTTCTCCTCTACACAATCCACTCCACACCTCCACCGTGATTAACCAATCATATATAAATTGAACACATACTCCTAATTTCTTTACTTTCCAATATTAATGTCACCGGTGTGTGTTAGTTTAGTTGCCGCATTACTTAAATTAGCATTTCACAAAGGGTAATTCGGTAATTGATGTTTGATGATGACAATCATAAATCAAAAGAAGTAGAACGCCATTGCTATAAATAATTAAACAAAAGGTATATATGAAAAACTGAACGATAAAATAGTAATATAAATATTAATATATATATATATAATATAGGATAGCCGGAGTTGATGTTCCGGTGACCGGTGGAGCAGTGGCGGGTAGGGGAAACACAGTTATGGTCTACCTGGTGCGCACATTAGTGGTAGTGGAAACATGACAATGACTACGACACTTCGCATAGCTTAAGTGTTAATGTGAAATAATATTTGACTCTGTAGCTCAACACAACCAAACAACAAGCCGCACAAAAAATACAACTAGTATTACCACTCAACTCTCTCCAATAACAAGGCACAAACACTCTTACCCATTTTTTTTATTTATTATTTTTATATGCACAACAAACATAAATAATATATAACAAAGTGGGCTTCGTTTCCATTACTATTATCTTATTATAAAATAAAAATTGAACTATGAGGCTCTCTCTGAAGATGGGAAGAGTCATCGGTTCTGCAATTCTTCTGGGGTAATGGTCACCACCATGTTGGCACGGAGATTTGAGCGGGAAAAATAGAGCTTCTCATTTCTCAAAGTAGCTTTCTAATAAGGTTCGGCTTTTTTAGTTTCCCCTTTTGATTTTTATGAATAATTCTAATTCGAGGAAAACGAGGAAGGAAATTAAACGGGTACAGATTAAAACTTTGTTGTAACTGACAGCTACTATATATTTATTTATGACATCAATAGATGCCTTTGTCTTTTTGTTTTGAAACTAGTTTGTTGTCTCTTTGGTATGCGCTTTCTATTTCAGTTGTACTTTCTTCTCCTAGTTGTTACAACTTTTGTTGTTTGAGAAGGTTAAAAAAGGGGTCTATAGAGGACTTGGTTTTGTTTTCCTATGCAGACCAAAATTGATGTCTTGGTTTGTTTTCTGATTTGATGGAAAAGTTGTACCGTAGAATCTGTTGCATAGGCGTTGTCTACGGTTGTTGTTGTAGAAACGTGGCAGAGATGGGGGAAGAAACTAAGGCATGGGTTAGTTAACAGAATCATGCCTTTTTTGTGCTTCTCTTTAGCTTGTGCTATCTGGTTTTTATTGAGATTGAAGTTTCTACTTTTTTACCGTTGATCGTTAGCTATTAAATTAAGAAATTTTTCATCTTGTTATTCTTGTTTAGTTTTTCATTTTACCTTGTTAATTGTTTCTATCATTAATCTTTTAAGTGAATGCATTTGGCTTACAATCTTAATGCATTTTAAGATTGATTGAACTCTAATGCATCTTTTTTCTTTTTTCCTTAACAGCAATTTGCTATATAGGTGTGTTGGATGCTGATTTAATTGCTGTACCGATAAGACCATCGAGCATGAATTCACCATCCACACAATTTGTTTCCTCAAGAAGGATGAGCGTGTACGATCCAATCCACCAGATTAGTATGTGGGGAGATCAAAGCTTCAAAAGTAATGGAAATTTAAGTGCATCCCTACCCTTAATTGATGAGGCAGACTTGAAGTTTGATAGTCAGGTAAATGTTTACAAAATTTGTGCTTTATTTCATTTGCAAATGAGAATGCCTATTCTGCCTACTTATCAAATTCCATTCATGCTGTTTAATGCCTAGTCAGAGGATGCTTCTCATGGTATACTAGGAACATCTAACAAGTATGACCAAGAAGCTAATAAATCTAATGATAAGGTAAGAACATGTTATGCTAACAAATTTGACATTATCATTCTCTTTTTATGCCTGTATATGGTGGGGGGTTAAAAATTCTGATATGATGAAACATGCAGATACAAAGGCGTCTTGCACAAAATCGAGAAGCTGCTCGTAAGAGTCGTCTACGGAAAAAGGTATGAATGTTTATCACATTGATAGATATGTATGTCAGACATGTAATAAGTGTTTAGGTATGCTAATGTTCAAGTCATTTCGGACATTGCCTTACAGGCTTATGTGCAGCAATTAGAGTCAAGTCGTTTGAAGTTGATGCAGTTGGAGCAAGAGCTTGAACGTGTAAGACAGCAGGTGTGGGGAAGATGAGTTATTGTACTTGTAGTTTCTCTTTTGGATCATTTTATGTTGTCAGTATCTTTCTTCCTTTCCCTCTCTAATATCCGAGGCAACAAAATTGCAGGGAATGTATGTAGGTGGTGGGTTGGATTCTAATAATATGTGTTTTGCTGGACCTGTGAATTCAGGTTGGTTTGCTATTATGCTACTACTGCTAGATATATATTTGTATTGCACCTAAAATTTCAATGTCTTGATATTCCATGTCTTGGTTTTTTATTGTTTTCATTTTATAAAATTTTTATTATGTGATGAAATTCAACTATCCACTTTTTTCCAATTAGTTCTTGCATTCTAAGGACACTCTATCCACAGGAATTACAACCTTTGAAATGGAGTATGGACATTGGGTGGAGGAGCAAAATAGGCAAATCTTGGAAATGAGAAATGCTTTAAATGTGCATATTGGTGACATAGAGCTCAGGATTCTGGTAGATGGCATGATGAACCACTATGCTGAAATCTTTCGCATGAAATCTGCTGCTGCAAAAGCAGATGTTTTCTATGTTATGTCTGGTTTGTGGAAAACAACAGCTGAAAGATTTTTCTTGTGGATTGGAGGCTTTCGCCCCTCTGAGCTTCTAAAGGTAATAATGGTTCATATTTAATGAATAAAAGTTTAAAATGTAATTCATAGAATGTGTATAAATTTCATTAACTGTCTTTGAGGAGGTATTGTTATCATTGTATTTTAATCAATAGCATCCTCTACTGCCATCTTGAGAGACAAAATAGGGGGAATTTGAAACTATATGATGGATGTCAATAACTTTATTTAATTGCAGATTCTTAGTCCAATGATTGAACCCTTGACAGAACAACAACGATTGGATATTGATAACCTTGGACAATCATGTCAACAAGCAGAAGATGCCCTTTCACAAGGTATGGAAAAACTCCGGCAAACACTTGCTGATAGTTTAGCAGCTGGACAATTCCTTGGAGGAACTTATATTCCACAGATGGCTTCTGCAATGGAGAAGTTGGAAGCTCTAGTGAGCTTTGTCAACCAGGTAATGTACCCAGCTTTCCCGATAGCCTTTGCTTCTCAAATCAATAAAACTTTCCTTTTTTCAAAAGAATGCAGTACCATGATGTTTGATATTGTAATCATAGTGAATGATCTATTAAACATAACCATCTTTGAGGATCATTAACTGCTATATGCATTACCAATTCACGCCTTCAGAAGTGTTTTAGCTTGGCTATTAGAATTAGAGATTTAACCGTGATTTATGTACAACAGGCTGACCATCTTCGTCAGGAAACGTTGCTGCAAATGTCTCGAATACTTACAATCCGTCAGTCAGCTCGATGCTTCCTTGCTTTGGGAGAATATTTCCAACGCCTGAGGGCTTTGAGCTCACTATGGTCTAATCGACCCCGTGAACCTGCTTAGTCTTACAACAAGACTACAATAATGTAAACTAGATGTGATATGAGTATGGTCATTTTCTTTGGCCACGAGCGTCAAAACCATGTATAATGTGTGGTTGAGGCTGCTCAAATTTTTCCTGCAGTCTTGTGTTATGGATAAGTTGTGAATATGAATGCTCATTTTATGCATAGGAGTTTGTAAATAAATTAATTTTGGACGCATGGTGTATATTGGATTGTTGCAAAATGAAATGCTTAGAATATGCAATTGAGTCTGTGTGAAAGCTGGTCTTGTAAAATGCATATAATATAATGAAAATTTGTGTTCTTTTAAAATGAATCAACTCTCTTTGTGGACATGATTTATGTGACATTGCTTATCCATCATAATTATTTTTCATTTTACTTCGATAAATGCTTTAGTTTCTGTTTAAGATGCAGATAAAATTTTAATGTATTGAAGGCTCTGCAAGTGAAGGTTGAGTTTTTATTTTTTATATATGAAACCAAAAGTGCACACCAAGCCACTTTCAATTTACAATTTACAACTTCAATTGTCTACTAGAAGAAAATTCACTTTGCAATGTAGTGAGTATTGCATTGTTATTTGTAGTAAGTGAAATTTACAACAATAAAACATACATATACATACACAAGAGTTTGAAATATATAAATTTGTAGGTTTTGATTCCTTATTACAATTTGGTTCGATTCTCCACGAGTAGCCAACAGGATACATAATCGTCTGAACCCAGAGACGAAATCTTACAGCTTCGATATAGCGTAGTCCAAGGCATCCACAACAAAATCTGCACATCAAGAGGTCTATTAGTGGACTTCACAAAAGAATATGGATTCCACCACTCAGTCAGAGAGCCAGGACACAATCATACCTGCATCATCTTTGGTGAAACACAATGGTGGCTTAATCCTAAAAACATTTCCATGCATCCCTGCTTTCCCAATTAGAATACCAAGGTCTTCAATTTATGAACAAAAAAGGTTAATAATTTTGGAAGAATTTTTTTGGAAAAGAAAGCTGCATATACATAAAATGAGTATGGTCTTTCTTTCATTTATTCTACCATTTGAGGGGGAAGGAGGGTTGGCTTACCTCTAAGTTTTTCATGCAGAACAACAGTTTCAGCCTTTGCAGGTGTCTTCTCTTTTCTATCAGTAACAAACTCTATCCCTATCATTAAGCCTCTTCCCCTCACATCTCCAATGACTGGCAACATGAGAAATAGTCACATATAGATATATGATAGTCTAATGAAGCATGCACATGGATAACTAGAAAGGGCAAATGCATCATAAAAGAAAGTTGCAATACAGAACAAAACTTGAATATTTGTGTGATGTTGTTCAAGATAACATACTATCATGTGATTGCATGAGAGATCTCAAACGCTGAATCAAGTGAGAACCAACATCTGTAGCATGGGATTGACGCTTCTCCTTATCAAGAACCCTGAGCACTGCAAGTCCCCCAGCAGAACACACAGGATTCCCACCAAAAGTATTTAATTGAATCTTCTGGGCCATCACACTTGCTATTTCTGGTGTTGTAACTACAGCTGCTAATGGCAAACCGTTCCCAATACCCTGATGCATATTAACATAAGGTACAGATCATACAATGGAATTCTAGAAAACGCAAATGAGTCACTAACAACAAAATTGGTCCTACCCTGAAGGAAATGCTAGAACAAATACATACTGATAATACTTTAAGGACTAATTGGACGGATTTCACAGGTTTAGAGACTACTTATTATTTTCATATACTTTAGAGACAAAGTATGAGAGAACGTGTAAGTTTAGAGACTAAATTGGAGTTTACTCATAAATAACTGATGTTTACTTCAAAATTCAAAACAATTTTGGAAAAATAATTAGTTTGAAGTTTTGCATTATTAAGGTGCAAAGCCCTCTAGGAATTGGTAAAAATAAAATAAAATGAAATAATGGTAAAATAGACCTTTGCCATGGTAACTATATCTGGAATGACACCCTGTGTCTCAAATCCCCAATAATTGCTTCCTGTGCGAGCAAACCCACATTGGACTTCATCAGCAATGCATACACCACCAGCATTGTGTACAATGTCATAGACCAGTTTTAAGTACCCTGGTGCCAGTTCAACAGCTCCTCCAGCTCCCTAGAATAAATCGTTAGGAAATAGTAAATAGAAAATCAGACTAAGGTGGGGCTGCTATAAATAGTAATGCTACTTTCAAGTTTAATTTTATGAATTAAACACGATAGATTTTATATTATAATATACATACCTGAATTGTTTCAGCTATAAAGCCAGCAATTTTTCCTGAAGTGCCATAGTCAATATGATCATGCAAGTCTTTGGCATAACTAAGAGCATCTAAGCCAAAGACTCCACGGTATGGATCCGGATTCATGATATGATGAATTTCGCCCTTTTTAAAATATTGTTGATCTTAGTGCACAAAGCATAGATGATAGACTACAATAATGTCAATAGTAATTTGTATGTGTGAAGACAAACCTCTGGTACTGGGTATTTCCACATGTTGAGAGCAGTCAGGCCAAGTGTACCATAAGTCCCCCCATGATATGCATTTCTCAAAGAAATCATACCAAGATTGCCAGTATGTAAACGCGCCATCAGCATCGCTAACTCATTTGCCTCTGAACCAGAATTTACAAAATATACAACCTGCAATTTTAATTGCTTAGCTTAGGATCATGTTCTGTATTAAATAAAAGTCTAGCATACTACAAATTTAAATTTGGATATAGGAACTATACACAAGTTGTGAAGGAAAAATTGACCTTAAGGTTTCCAGGCATTTTGGATGCTAAGGCCTCTGCAAAATCACCTATTGCATGGTGTAGATAAATGGTTGTAGCATGCTGCAGGAGTTTGCTCTGCTCCATCATAGCATTCAAAACTTCAGGGTGGCAATGTCCGCAAGAAATAGTAACAATTCCAGCAAAAGCATCAAGATAACGCCGCCCATTCTCGTCAAATAGATATTGCATCTTGCCCTCCACAATGTTGAGCTATATACAGGATTGAAATTAAAATTAGGTGTCACTTCTTGAATATAATTCACAAACAACAAGGGAAAAAATTAATCCCGAAATGTGAAAAATAACAACGTTATTTGCACACCATAAAGCACATTTCCAAATACACTTTGCTAAACTAAACAAAGCGCACAATCTTTCTATCTTTTTTAAAATATATGAGTGTAAATAAAGAGAATATACTTTGGAAATATTAAATTGGAAAATGATTTTTCTACATCCTAATGTGACACCGTCTTTTGTCCCCCCCCTTTTTTTAAATATTATTCGGTGAAAAAGTTATTAAAGTCGTGAATCACACGTGGTTAACAGAGTTAATATAAGTAGTGTTCTGAATACACCAAAAAGTCTCACATTGTTTGGGAATCAAGCCCAAGGGGAGCTTATAAACACCCATATGCCTTAACCCACCGAGACGCCTTTTAAGGACAAAACCATGAGGGCCCACATCACATGTGGCCCAAAGTGAACAATACCTCGAAAAACGATGCTGCGGACTTGAGGTCAGAACATTGGCGCTAGAAGGACGACCTAAGCCACACACGAAGGGGAGTTTCCACTTGCCTTAACTCACAGACGCCTTTTAAAGACAAAACCATAAGGGCCCACATCACATGTGGCCCAAAGTGGACAATAATTTATCAAACTACACTCATTAACCACATTTAATATTGTATTAACCACTAACATCAATTATGTTAACCACTTATATCAACGAGTTGCACTTGCACTCATTGACCACTTCCAACATTATATTAACCATTTTCAATACTACATTAACCAGTAATATCAACCTTATTAACCAGTAATATCAACTATGTTAACCACTAATGTCAGAATAGCCCATTAACTAGTTAGGGAACTGGATTAACCACTTATATAATAATTTTTTTTGGCAAAAAATTATTTTTTTTGAAGAATTTTTTTTTTAAATATTTTTTTGAAAAAAAAATGTCAGAATAACCCATTAATCAGTTAGTGAATTGGATTAACAACTTATTTGTACTGCGTTAACCACTTTTATAATAATTTTTTTTTTGGGAAAAAAATTATTTTTCTAAAGAAAAATTAAAAAAAAACATTTTTTTGAAAAAAAATCTTGTACATGTACGGATATACGGTCCGTACACGTACGGACGTACGGTGTCGCGTAGGTGTCCCGAAAAAATGATGTCCATTTATTGCGACCGTATTAAATTTTTTTTTGGTCTGAATCACCCTCTGGGCGACCCGCACTATCCCGGGGGAAAAGGTTCTCGTACTAATCTCTGCAGTTCGGCCAGATGGAAAGTGAAACCTAACCACAAACTTGCGTATTACCCGAACTCGTCCATTTAGATAGAATGGATTAACCGTTTCTTTTCAAAATAATTTTTCACTTACTTTCAACTACTTTTTTCTAGTTTCATAAAACATAATTATTTATTCACTAGTTTTTTTTTTGACAAAATTATTTATTCACTAGTTGAATAACTCACTACTCTATTATCGTACATATCTAAGTTTTGTTATTGATAATTATAATAGCAACTAATTTTTAGATAAAAAATTACTTATTAATTTATTTAGATACTCCTACATGGAAGTTCCTCAACAATTATTTTTTTTTCACGCACACTTGCCCAAATGATAATGTGAATTTTATTTATAAAAATTATTATTTAACCCCCATTTTTAATTAAAATAGAAAATTAAACTAATTATGGAATTTCAATATACTTTAAAAAAATAATTAATGATAGTCTAGTAATTATATTTTCAAAATTATAATATGTGCATAATAATTAAAGATATTTATAAAAAAAAATAATATGTGCATAATAATTAAATACACACATACAATTTTCACTTAATGTTTTGTGACTAATTGCAATTGAGATCATATTGTTCTTTTGTTAACTTTTGAAATAATAAAAGTCAAAACGATTTTATATTATCTTTATGTCAATAGGTTTATATATATATATATATATATATATATATGACACATCATTTTCACGAGGCTTTTAAAAGTAGCAAGTATATTTTTCAATTATTTACATTTAGTTATATTTTAAAATAAAATTTTTTTATGTGTTCCCCTGTTTTAAATGTTGAGTTCCTAAACTTTACACTTTTTAAATTTGTGTTTTTACAGAAATTCTTATAACAATTTCTGTTTGTTAATCGATTTAACTCAACTATTTAATAAAAGAAATTCTAAGGAAATAAAATTAACGAAAGAGAAGTAACAATAAATAAATAAAACTGATAACAAACTCTATCAACAAAAATGTAGAAAAGGTTAGTTAATTTTGGAGACTCACAGGTTTTTGATAGTAGTGGAACAAGGAAGGACCAAGAAACTTTTTCCGTTTGGCAAAAACTTCATCGGTCAATGGTCCTTTGTATGGCTGCGGCAAGTAATCAAATGGTGGAAGCTGAAGCTTCCGAGCAATATCATCAGTTGTTGCAGCTGAAGTGCTCAAAGAAGAAGAAGAAGAACGAAGCTTACTGAGGGAAACCCTTTTACAAAAGCCAATGCTTTTCTTCATCACCCCTTCCATCGCCATGGCTAGCTGAAATACATTTAGTAAACACTCGACCTTTGTGGTGAAACTCGGTATCCGTTTTGTAATGTTCTGCATGCCATGCTTTCAACCTTCGAGGATTTCAGCAACATTATTGTGGTGGAATCTTATTGTTAATTTAGTCTTTGATTAGCTAACTTTTTAAATTAAAAAAACATTATACAATTTATTTTATTTTAAGTGATGTAATGGTTGTTGAGCATTAAACACGCAAACAATCTACCAACAGTTCAAAACACAAAACAGAACTTCGAAAATAACTAGAGAAAAGGAAGAAGAAATTGACACCAAAGAATTGTTAACGCAGTTTAGCCTTGTGGCCTATGTCTGCGGGGGAGGGAGCAATCAAACCAATCCACTATGAAACAAATGTACAAGATCGAACCAGCGCATAGAGTTCCCTTGACCCCTGTTCACCACTGTTGAGAAACAGCCACAAGATCTCCAAGCCTTTCCACACTCGACTTTTCACACTTTTCCCTTTGATCTCTCAAACCTTTCTATGCACTGGTTTGATATTGTACACTTGTTTCATAGTGGATTGGTTTGATTGCTCCCTCCCTCACAGACGTAGGCCACAAGGCTGAACTGCGTTAATAATTCTTGGTGTCAATTTCTTTTTCCTTTTCTCTAGTTATTTTCAAAGTTCTGTTTTGAACTGTTGATAGATTGTTTGCGTGTTTAATCCTCAACAATGCTAATGCATAATGTTTAATAATTTGTTAAGTCATCAGTTAAATTAAAAATTATTGTGTTCTAGTGGTGATTTTACCAGACCCAATAACAAGAATGGGGTAGAGGTTGGGGTGGACATGAGTTCAGATTGACCCGACCACTTTGAACCAATCCACACTAGAAAATCTGGATTGGTTCGGTTCAGTTTTTAAATAGCCTACCCAAGATCATTGATTTGAGTACCCGATTTGGAAAGCCCAAACCCAAACAACCCGATCCTAACCAAATATATTTGAAACACAGTTATGCAGCATAACATTTTTGATTCGTTCATTGTTCACATATCAAATATAGTCTTCACTTTACATTTTTCTGTCCCAATTTTTCTATTCTCATTGATCGGATTAGAATAATAGTGGATGCATGGACCAACTCAAATTTAGGAATCTAACTTGCTTCGGTGGGTGTTTTTTCCATTTTTATTTTATAAGAATAATTTTCTCATTTAATGGAGTAATTCGTGCATGATTTAATTTATTTAAACACCCGACTCCTTTAGGATACTCTTGCATTTTTCAGATTTATTTATATGTCTCCTTGAATCATTGTACCAGCTATCTAAGAGTGTATCAATCAGGGGAAAAAAAAAAGCTATCTAAGAGTGTATATTATTAAAAAAAAACACTATCCAAGAGCGTTACATATCAATATAATGATAAGGCAGGTCTTTTAAAAGCGTCTTTTAATTTCTTTCTAATGCTTGTTTCATAAATTTTTAACTTATTCTAATAGTTATCATTAAATACAAAGTATAGAAAACCAAATTGTTTGTATAAAGAAATTGTAAATGCTATTGAAACTTCAACATTTAACCATAATTTCAATATTTTAATTTTCTCTCATTTTTTTGATTTTTCCTCAACTTTTTTAATTTTAATTTCTTTTCTTATTAAACCCAAACCAACCTTGATTTGGGTTTTTTTTTTATAACAAATTCTCCAAAATAGGAACCAACTCAAACCAATCAAATTTGATCTGTTTTTGTCCAAAATTTCCCCAAACCCGAATCAACCTAACTCGGGGAGGGTGCCAGATGCTTCCCAGGGCGGTTGATAGCATCATTGCACTATCTTGGAGATGGTTTTTGTCTAGGAAAAAGTCTAGCCCCTGTTTGTTTTATGAGTGACTGGTTAATCCTGTTGATTGTATTAATAGAGGTTAGGTCCCTTTAGGGTCTCCTTGGTGGCCTTACTTGGCTACTTTGTATGTCCTTCTGTGTATTGGGTTGATGCACCCCTAGTGCTCTCCTATTAATATATTTTTGCTA
Source organism: Calophaca sinica (assembly GCA_037113605.1). Taxonomy (NCBI): domain Eukaryota; kingdom Viridiplantae; phylum Streptophyta; class Magnoliopsida; order Fabales; family Fabaceae; genus Calophaca; species Calophaca sinica. The sequence goes on from CM073735.1 coordinate 45,717,370, forward strand.
TTAAAAAAAAACCTAACTCTTGCCCACCTAAGGTGGAGGGGGCCGCTTAATGATGGTTTTTTTGTTGTTGAGATTTTTCTTTTCTTCTTGAATGATGGTTTACATTCTTTACACAATGTATCATTGCGTTTTATTATAAAAAGAAAATTAGTATAATAGTATAATCATATCAATGTTTTAAAAACCGAACCAGATATCGAACCAGTGAGACCTCTGAGTCATGGTTCAACCGCTTTAAGTCGCTCGAAATGGGATGAAACCACAGTCGAACCGGCAAAATAACCGGACCGTAGGCAATGCCGATTCAAGGTTCAACACCGGTTGAACCGTCGAATTCGGTTTTAAAAACATTAAATCATATTATATCATATCATATCATATAATTAATGAGACTAAAATGTTATTGAAATTGATCGTCCAACCAAAACTATCGTCCTCCTAAATAAATTTCTCAAAGAGAACTGGGGTATGTTGTCTTATTTTCTTAGCATATTAAAAGGGAATCTTTTCATTAAGCCTATGTTTGGTTCTGAGAAGAAATTGAGAAGAGAGAGAGGTGAGAAAGATTGGGAGAAGAGAGAAAAAGATAAGAAATATAGTAGATTTGGGGTATTGTTTGATTTAAGAGAAAGAGATGAGAAATAGGAAAGAGAGAAGTGAGTTTAATTTTTAAAAGGACAAAAATACCCTTATATAGAAAACAAATATGTAATGCATTTCCTATCATAATTATTTAAATTTTTTATTTTAATCAAGTAATGAAATTACTTAAGTTTTATTTTTTTAATTTATGTAAATTTAATTAATTAATTATTTATTTATTCCAATCATTACATTGTTTAAATTAATTTAAATCAATGAAAATATTTATATTAATTTAGTTGTTTAATTTAATTCAATATTATTAAATTATTAATTTTAATCTAATTAAATTGTTTAATCTTTTTTATATTTATAACATTAAAATTTAATTAAAATATCAATCTTATTCAAATTGCCACAACCCCACGTATACTTCTTCTGCACTCCTCCAATCTCAACGTGTGTGGATCCCCTAATCCCACCTGCACGTCGCGCATTCTCCAACCCCACCATGTACATTCTCCGGCAAATTGATCACAACAGCAAGTTGCTTACAATTATCACAGCTAAAATGCTTCTTGGCCATCCAATATTTAGTACCAAATTTATATTTTAAAAAAACACAGGTCGTGGAAGTGGTGGTGTATGTTGTTGGTGCAAATCCTGCACTTCTTCTCATTCTTGAAGCTAATATTGTTGTTTCTCGTTTGAACGACAAAAACAAGAATGAAAAATGAACCAGACAAGGGAAGCACACAAGGGCAAAGATAGAAGAATAAAAAAGGGCACCATTTCTTCGCCCTTTCTTCTCTCGGATGTGGAGAAGTAGAAAAGCTGTAGGTCCCACGATTTTTTGTTCTCTCTTTGCTATTTATTTTCAAACCAAACAAAAGAAGTTTGACCTCTTTCTTTAACTTCTCTCTCACCAACTTCTCTCTCCCCTATTTCACCCATACCAATCAAACCATAAAAGAAAAACTATATTGTTACAAATCATGCAAATTTGAGGAAAGGATATAGTAATTTTTAAATTGAATTCAATAATCATGTATGAACCCAGGAAACTTCGAAGCTGCTGTGACAAATTCACACGTGTCCTAAAAAAATAAAAATTGATAAAGTGTCTGTACTATTTAAGATAATGGACCAAGCTGTCTGTACTATTTAAGAATATATAAATGTTAACATCAGGAAACACTTCATTGGCCGGCATTGTTTAGCTGAGAGGGATGTCATCTACTTGATTAGCACGAGTGGTTGGCTTGTATGGTGATCATGGGTGGAGTCGATTTAAACCAACGAATATTGATATGCTCCGGTATTTGTTTAAAATACTTTACCTTGATTAAAATAATTTCTTTTGCTCTCAATTATTAATCTATTAGAACCAATGTTTTAAAAATCGAACTGAACCGGACTGTTAATCGATTGAGCCATGAATCGCCCCTATCTACGATCCGGTTATTTTGGTGGTTTGACCACGATTTCATCCTGATTCGAGCGGTTTAAAACGGTTGAACCATGACCTATAACTCTTGTCGATTCAATATCCGGTTTGGTTTTTAAATCATTGATTGAAATATTTTCCCAGTAGAAGCCTATGTCTGAAATAGACTGAAAGGTCTCAAAGGTATAAAACAAATTATTTGTCAAATCCATAAGAGGTTTTTCACCATAAAAAGGAGAACATAAAAAAGAGCACAAGTTTGAGAAAAACTTTTGAAAATGTAATTCAACTTCCTTTCTTAAATTTTCTTGTTACACTTTCATGTCTGCTTGTGATTGGACGAGAAAGCGGCGCACGGATGCACAAGGGGAGGAGACGAGGGTTTGTTTGGGGGTTATTTGGTCTGAAACACATGAGAGACAGGAGAGTTATGTGAAAGAGGATTTATTATATTTATTTTAGGTTTCACTTTTGTCCCTTACGTTTTAAAAGTTTCAAGTTGGTCCCTTATGTTTCAAATGTTATACTCCGTTGGTCCCTACCGTCATATATCCGTGTAACGCCATTAAAGTCGTCCTACGTGGCCGTTATATAGTGACGTGACAATATAGCCCCGTATGACGTGTAAAACATGTTTTATTTTGGTCCTTTAAGTTTATCTTAGGTTTCGATTTGGTCCCTTATGTTTATCTTAGGTTTTATTTTAGTCCCTTTTCTGACATATAGAAGTAAGTATAACCAAACCAAAATGTTTCACAACCCAAATATACTGCCCAAATCCATGATTAGAGGGTGCAAATGGACCAAAAGATCTCCCTGGAAAAGGTCTTCGATCAAGAACGGCGGCGGAGCTTGGAATTCCGATGTGGAAGAAGCGAATTCCTAAGAAAGGCACTAAAATAAAACTTAAGATAAACATAAGGGACCAAATTGAAATGTAAGATAAACTTAAGGGACCAAAATGAAACACGTTTTATACGTCAGACGGGGGTACATTGCCACGTCACTATATAACGGCCACGTGGGACGACTTTAACGGCGTTACACGGATATGTGACGATAGGGACCAACGGAGTATAACATTTGAAATGTAAGTGACTGACTTGAAACTTTTAAAACGTAAGGGATCAAATTGAAACCTAAAATAAACGTAAGGGAACAAAATGTGTAATTAGCCAATTTTTTATAAGCAATTGGGTCGGGTTTATCGAGTTGGAAAATCTTAAACCCAAAGTTGGACTTATACAGGACGGGTTTGCTCTTACAGAAATATGAAATCATATTATCACTAACAACATTTTGAAAAAATTAACAAAAACGCATTTTGCCAATTAATGGATAGTTAAATATTTTTTAAAACAATCGCTTGTAAGAATTTTCAACGTGTTTATAAGTTTTAAAAAATAATTAGAACCGATAAAAAAAGTCTGAAATATGATTAAAATAAAAAACAATTTGATTATAAAAGGCAATGAGTCATTTTAATTTTAAAAAATAATCTGATCACAAAGTGAATCATAGATGAAAGAGAATGTTGAAAAAGTAAATAAACACAAATTAATTTTACTTTACATAATTTTTTTAAAAATATAATCAATTTTTATACAATGTAAAAATTGTCTTCTTTTTAATTTTAAACAAAAATGGGTGTAACGATTTTTCAAATCAACTAGTGTATTTTATTTTATTTTATTTTATTGTTTTTATGTCAGCCACCAAGCAAACAATGCATAAGCAGTATAACCACATTGAAAAATATGGAGATTTTTTATTCCCATTCTTAAAATACAGCTTTTTTTAAGCAAAAAATTGATGTGCAAGAGCATTACGGTGACTACTGAAATCTAAACTATGTTGGCACCTCAGCAGACACTAATCATCTGTAGCATCCCAAAAAATTTATGGCTTAAATGTTATTTTAGACCCTTAACTTACTTTTGATGTTCAATTTAGTCATTTAACTATTTTTTATGTCAAATAAGTCATTTAAGTTTTTAAGGTGGGCTAAATAGGTCATTTTCGACTAAAAAGTTTTTAAGTTGGCCAGATAGATCCTTTAAGTTTTTAAGTTAGGTCAAATAGGTCCTTTAATTTTTCAAGTTAGGCCAAATAGGTCCTACGTGACAATGACTCATTTGGCCCAACTTAAAAACTTAAAGGACCTATTTGGCCCAACTTAAAAACTTAAAGGACTTATTTGGCCGAAAAAATAGTTAAAGGACTTATTTGGCCTAACTTAAAACTTAAAGGACTTATTTGGCCCAAAAAATAGTTAAATGACCAAATTAAACCTCAAAAATAAGTTAAGGGATCAAAATAGTATTTAATCCAAATTTTATTGAATAAAGAACATTCTTAAAATACAGCTACCATTGAGGAAGCATGAAAAAAATGAAACTTGCAGACATGAGATGAGGAGGTCACAAATAACAATGTCGATAAATTATCTCAAAATCAAAAGCCTGCAGGAAAACCACCCTTTCTCGGATCACTCACTGCCACAAGCTTTCCAATACCTTCATTTCTTCCGGAATGCTCAAAATTGTCTAGAACGATAAATTGGCAAATAGTCCCACCAGCAAGGCCCTGTAAGACATGACCCTTACTTTTAAGGGCTGCCCTGATATCAGCAGGAAGTTCAAAGTGGTCACCGTTCAAAGTTGTCCAGTTCTCATAATTAACCACGTTAGGTATCAGCTGCACAAAACCACAGGGTGAGTCTCTCAGTTAAGTAATGGATTGGTTGAGAATATATAGTATGTCTAATGCCCTCATAGTAGTCATAGAAGAGAAACAAAGTAAAATTTACAGTGACAAATAAATACTTAAAATCTTTTTATTATAGCATGCCTTGGTTTATATGTCTCTTAGAACAAAAGTTCCTTAATTCTCACAATCATATATTCACATTGAATCTGAGAGAGAGGAGAGAAGAAGAATGAATAATATGAAAGCACTTGAATTTTATTTAACTAGAACAAAAGTTCATTGATTCTCACAATCACATACTCACATTGAATCTGAGAGAGAGGAGAGAAGAAGAATGAATAATATGAAAGCACTTAAATTTTATTGAACTACAAACAAGTTTATATACACATACTAATAATCCACATATTGGATCACACATCACACTGGGCCTCCAACAAAACAGACCCATTAGTACTTAACTACTAGCATAACAACTATACCAACTAATTAGTTTGAATTATTTTCGACACTCCCTTATAATTCAAATACCTTAATTACACCAAATTTTATTCACTAAATTGCATTTTTAAAATGCACACATTATTAACACAAACAACACCTATCCAATTACTAGTACACAATTACTAGTACACAACATATTTCCACTTGAGCAACACCTCCTGGATCCCACTTCAAATTTTTCCAAAATTGGACTTGACCTAATGAGTCAACAAGAGAAATTAAAATTGACCCAACAGATCTGTAGGACCAAACCCAAAAATTAATTCGTATGAGGACTTGCTGTTCTTCATTGCCTTTCTTTCCTACAAGCCCACTTTTTCTTGTTTTTTCATACCTGTCATCACTAATATGGGCTTGGCCCATTGGATTCGCAATGTTTGGAGATGAAAAGCCACCTCTAGATCATCTTCAATGCGATCCAATACTTCTGATACCGGAAATTCTCTTCCTGAGGATCACGACATAGGGAGGATCACCCAGCATTGGGCTTGGCCCATTGGGTTCAGCCATTGACCTAAGTCAATGAACCCTAATTCCCTTTTCTCTATCACCTTCCCTGTTCGAGTAGCATCACCTTTTCTCCTCTTGCACATGAACCCTAATTCCTTATTTTTATCACCTTCCCTGTTCGGGTTGCAGCGTAAGTCAATGAACCCATCTTGCTTCACCTCAATCTTCAGCTTCTTCTCGCGCATTGAATTCCACATAACCCTAATTTCAGAAAAATCCTCTCTTCTCTTCCCTGTTTGTGAAACCCATGGACCAATGTGTGGCGGCTTTAATGGTGCTTGCTCCCATGGTGATTCGTTCACCGTCTCCTTCTTTGTCACCAATCGATCAAGCATCAGCTTCTCCCTCACCACTGCGATCTCTTCTTGATCTCGTGAGGCAAAAACTGTTTCGGCCACCGCCCCTCTCACCGGAATAGCATCGGCCAGCGAGCGCTTCAAGGGGTGAACCATATCTTCTCCCCGTCTCTGCCTCCGTCCTCTACTGCTACCACCTCTGGTTCCAAACGCACTGTTTTGCCTGGGTTCAACAGAAACCCTAGAGGAACCCAATCTTGAATTCACTTGAAGCTGGGGTGAATTCCCATCCTTTGGTCTTGATTCTGCATGTGGCTGATGTGAATTCCTATCCTCCGTTCTTAAACTCACTTGTGGCTGAGCCGAATTATGGTCCTCCAATTGTTGGTCTTTTGATGCTTGCAACTCTTCATTAGGTACATGACTATTTTCTGGATGAATAGACTCTCTGATGTCTGCATCTTCTTGCATGTAAGGACTTTTATTTTCTAAAACTGATTCTGTATGGTTCTTGCTGTTCTGATGTGATACCCGATTTGAGGATTTGGTTTCCCTAAGAATTGGTTTTTCTTCACTGCTTCTGTTGTTGATTTACTCTTCTGTTTGCCTTCTCCCTTTTTCTTCCTCCTTAACCTTCTTACTCGTTTTAGCATCACCTTGATGAGATTGCTGCAGCATATCCCATGCTTGCTTTGCATTCTTCGCAGCACCAATAAGCCCAAGATTTTCAGAATTCACACACTGATGAATGATGGAGAGAGCAAATGAATCTTTCTTCTTGGAAGCACTCTCTCCCGCACCTAGGATCCCTTCTTCCACAATTTCCAACACCTCATAGAAATTGAAGATCAGTCGCATTATCATAGCCCAACGATGAAAGTTCTTGCCATCAAGAACTAGTAGAGGGATTTCCTTATCTCCATTAATGCTCTCCATCTCCATAGGCACCCAATCTTGCCTCAGGATCTATGTAGCTCTAGATACCATTTGTTAGAACAGAAGTTCCTTGATTCTCTCAATAAATCAATAACACACTCACATTGAATCTGAGAGAGAGAGGAGAGAAGAAGAATGAATAATATAAAAGCACTTAAATTTTATTGAACTACAAACAAGTTTATATACACACACTAATAATCTACATATTGGATCACATATCACACTAGGCCTCCAACACAACAGGCCCGTTAGCACTTAACTACTAACGCATAACAACTATACTAACTAATTAGTTTGAATTACTTTCAACATCTTTCAGCTTAACCAGTGGTCCTGAGTTCGAATCCAGCCTTGAGAATGCAGCATCGTCAAAACTTAAAACTCTTGAGGGAGAGCTTGTCGTCCAGGTGGTCTCACCCGACTCGAGAGATTAGTCTCCGCAGTTGCGCGCAGAGGATACCCGGAAAAAAAAAATTATATTACTTTTATGTTCATGCTTATTTACATGTGCGTGCGTTGGTGAAATCCCGTGGTAACATTTGATATTAAAAAAAATAGTCTATAATACTACTGATTTTATTAGATAAAATATTTTTCTTACCAACCATTTTAAAGAGAGTTAGGAAAAAAAATTGTCATTCTTTACGATTTATAAAGTAACTTACATAGTAATTTTTCAAAATTATTGAATAATAACTATTGAAAACTAAACCTTTTTAATCTTTTTTGAAAAGTAGAAAAAACTAAATGTTGTAAGATAAATTTAGAAAATGTCAATTTCAATTTATAACTACATATTCATATTTATATTCATTTGAGAAAAAGTGATCAATGGTAATGTAAAATTTAATTATTTTATTAAATTATATTAAATTCAACGTTATAATTTTATAATTGAATTGTATTTAGGATTAATTTGTCATGTAGTAAGTAATAAATAATATTGTATTTAAAATGATTTACGATATAGTTTACGGTGTAACTAATATTTTCAATGAAGGTCCAAGAACAGTATATAACAGTATATTTTAAATAGTGTAAAATATGACGTTTTAAAATTGAGGGACTAAAACCAGATTATTGTTAAACTACAGGAACTAAAAAAATATTTTACCCTAAAATGATTTATGTTATAGTTTTATAGTGTAACTAACATTTTAAATTGTATTTATAATACAAGCTATATATATATATATAATGGTGGAATATAAAATAAGTACGAACTGATAATTGAATCTATATGTGACAAAATGGGGTGGGTACATTAGGTCAACCCATTTAACTTGTATTTTTTGGTAGAACGGGTTGGGATTTCTAACCCACCAACCCACTTTGACCCGATCCACAGGTTGGCTCGTCTGGACATTTTTTTTCTTTTTTGAATTATTTCATGTATTTTAAGAACTTTTTATGGTATTTAAACTTTTTTGGCGGGTCTTTCACTTCTGGTCTGAGTGGTAAACTCCAACGGATTTCAGTAACATAGAGACATCCGGTGTACCCTGGGTTCGAACTCGGGAGAGTGCTTTTGGTGTGCGTGTTTGAAGTGTGGCACTTGTCACTTCGCCTACGAGACCAAAAAAAAAAAAAAAATTTGTTATCTTTGTTGTTTTTGTTGTTGACGGGTCGACCTGTCAACCCGTGAAGAGACAACCCTGTTTAGGTGGACTGATGGCGGGACGGGTTGGTCTATTTTATTATCCCTAAGTTAAGTGATTCAAAAGATTGACGTGGCATAAATGAATATAGTTAGTACTAGATATGAATATAGTTAGTACTAGATAATAGATAGATGTGGTTGTGATTCAAATTAAAACGTTTTAATTTTTCATTTGTTTTGATGTTGTATCATTCCTTGGTTTTGACATAATATTTTTTTTCTTTTTTTTTCCCTCTTCTTTTCTAAAAGGGGATCAATAGTAGTTTCTCACTTCCCCCCTATATGACTCGAACCACCGTCTTTTTGGGTGTAGGTAAAGCGTCTTGTCAATCGAGCTGCACTTCATTGTTGTTTTGACATAATATTTAATATTACATTATTTCGATTTATTTTCTTATGAAAATATCTGAAAGCTTATATAAAAATAATTTGAAGTGATTGAAACTTTTTTTATTGGGTAGGAGATGCTTAGCTGAAGCTAACTTATTCTCTTTGATTTTAGAAATAGTTTACACCTAAATACTTAAAATAAAAATTCAACCAGAACATGTGAGATGCTATACCTGATGATATACCCTTGGGGCCGTTACAGAAGAAAAAGGGTCCATTCCTTTGACAAAGTGATTTAAAAGAACCTCTGAAGTTCCCGCAATAATCATTGCTCCTCCACTTGCACCCACTACAGCTTTCACTTTCCCATCCTGTGCAGGCATGGATAGAAATTAAATTATTGCAAGGAATAATACGAATAACTTGAATAATGATGAAAATAGAATTTCATAATCATTGCGATCATTAATTATTTTACAAAATAGCCCAATTTAAGAAAAACGAAAAGGACTTCACCTTGAGGGCAATAGTTGGTGACATGGATGATAACGGTCGCTTCCCTGGCATGATGAAATTGGCAGGAGCTGGTGGTGGAACATCCTTGGAAACGTTCCTAGGCATTGAAAAATCATCCATCTCATTGTTCAATACTATTCCTGTACTTGGTGAAAGGATTTTTGCACCAAAATATGCATTTACGGTGGTAGTCATGGAAATTGCATTTCTCTCGAGATCTATTATGCTTAGATGACTTGTACCATGATCGTTGATCTGATTCCACCTGTAAAGTGGGAATGAAATTTCAAATATAATTACTCAATAAAATTTGGTCAATCATTTTCAACTTCCTCCTTATCCTCTTTAGTGTTATTTTTTGGGTGTAAAGGTTTTCACCTCATTCTGGTGTTTAGAGAAAAAGGTATGACTAACCCGGAGTTCGGCCCAGAGATAAGTAAAGTCTGACACCAAATTATTCTATTGCCAAAGATCGAACTCGGGTGGTAGCCGAGTCCGTCCCTTTATATGTAATGCGTTTTTTTTTATAAGCAAAATATATTAAAGAGAGTACAAGAAATACTTCAACCCAAAATAGTACAAGATAGAGTGTGTTAACCACTCACACCCAATTTTAGGATTCTCTCCGGTGTTTCAAGAGAGTGAGGTTGGTGTGAAATTATTGTAAAGTATTAGGAGCAAATTGAAAATAATTGTCACATATATGGACTTTAATTAATAATAAAATAAAAAATGACAATCACGTGTTATGAATAAACTCTGGTAAGGACAGAAATATATATATTTTAACCAAAATTTGCAGTTCTAGAGAGACAGCTTGGCCGAATGCTTAAAAGTAAAACACATACCATTCTCCTACATTATCGATGTAGACACATGCTCAATCAAGGTACATTTTTTCTATGCTTCAAGTTGACAATATCAACATACAAATTGGTCACGAAATTCAATGAATCTATCAGAAAATACAAATTTAACTAACAATGTAAGGAGACCCGCACGTTTTGATTGATTAATTGTCAACCAGATTTGCTGTATTTTTCTTATAGCATTCACCCTAAAAGCTGCAAATTTTAACTGTTGTGTGGAATAAAACACAAATATAGCATAGTAAGGATCTCATTAATTAGCACAGTCATTGAGATTTATAGGTTGATAACTATAGTTGATAAATGTAGTTTTGAAGTAAATTAAGTGAATTTAGAGGATTAATTACCTGCCACCATAATGACTAGGACCGAATGTCCTACTATCGTTGATGTCTTGTTTTAACACTTGAGCAAACTTAGGAGAAAGCATATCAGAAAGAACCCCAGTTATATTTACAAAATCAGGATCACCAAGATTCATTTTCACAGCAAATACATGTTTCAAAGCTTCAATTTCTCTATGGACCCCAAGGGCCCCAGAAAGGCCAGAAGGAAGCTCATATTGAGCCAGAATGTTTAGCAGCTGTAACAGAAAATTAAATTAGCTAAGCCCTTTGCCAAGAACAGAACATATAAAAAAATACACATAAGAAAAATATAAAGAGGAAAAAAATAGACATCTATTCTATTATTTATCTATTTAAGAAAACTAACTGCACTTAGTTTGGTTATCCACGTCGCGGCACGTGGTAGCATCTCCATCTTTTATTATCTTCTATTTGAAAAAATTAACTACACTTAGTTTAGTTATCTACGTTGGGCCAAGTCACAACATCTCTATTTTTTATATAGAAAAATTAATCCCCGTTGATTTTCTCAGGCACCGGTGCTTGCTAGTATCAAAAAGAACAAAACAAATTGTCTTACCAACATCATTGGAGGGCCACCTGAAGGAGGAGGCATGCCAAGGATCTTAAGTCCAAGAACATCTGTAGATATAGGTTCCTTCTGTTTAACAGTATATCTTTTGAGGTCTTTCATGGTCAATATCCCTCCAGTCTTCTGAACATCTCTAACTAAATTAAGGCCAATTACTCCACCATACAAGGCTTGTGGACCAAACTTTGATATTGTTCTTAGAGTGTCTGCTAGTTTCTTATTGTAGCACATGTCACCTACCTTCAAGAGTTTCCCATTAGGTGCAAATACACTATGAAGACCCGTGTCACTCAATATGTCTGACTCTGTTCTTTCCATCTGCATGTGGAGGTATGGTGATATTTTAAACCCTCTACGAGCAAGAGTCTCAGCTGGCTTCACAAGTCTCTTCCATTGAAGCTTCCCGTGTTGTTTCCACACCTTGTGAAGGCCAGCAAGTTCTCCTGGAACTGCCACAGAGAGGCCTCCTGTTGCCTTCAAAGTAGTATTGCCACCATACATATCCTGGAAGAAAAAAATAACAAAAAAGTAGAAATCTTGAGGTTTGAAATGAAGATTAATCTAAACCAACATGGGGTGTATCATCAATATCATCATCGGCAGAGTCTCTCTAACATGTGGTCAGGTTAGGGGTTCGATTTCTAGCCCGTGTGTTTAGTAGAGCATCTATTGAGATAGATCGACCTCTTAAATGAATCTCAGATTCTAAGTACTTCGAGGAATTAGTCTCTGGCTAGTGAAAGAAGATACATGAGTTAAACTAAAAAAAAAAACAATTGTACTAGTTTTCTCTCTTTAGTTATTTTTATATCTCAAAACCATATAACATAATAATAATGGAAACTATGTGCAAAGGAGAATAATTATAATCCATGATTGAAAGAATTGATGGTTTAGATGGTAACTTAGGGAGGTACCTTGGAAGCAAGAAGAGGAGCAGTTTCTCTCATATCAAAGGCCTTTGCTATCCCATTAGATAACCTGAGAAGCATAAAGGCTCCACCACCAAGGCCGCTTGAAGCAGGACTGACAACTCCCAAACAAAGAGCAGCAGCCACAGCTGCATCCACAGCATGCCCTCCTTTGCGGAGAGCATCCATCCCAATCCTAGAGCATCGACGGTCATCAGTGGCAACAGCTCCATGATTGGCAATGATTACCTCATTTCTGTGTCTTGTGTGTCCATTTGTGGCAGAAGCCAAATTGGAAACAACGAGGAATACAATTGCATGCCATAATAACACAGCTGCAGCCATATTGATGTATCAACTTATCAAGGCATCAGCAAAATTCTATTTCAATAATACTATTATTTAGGCTTGAATAGCAAATCAAATGGCCAATGATGCCAATTAGTCAATAAGCAAGCCAAAGTATGTTTTTGTTATTTTTAATCCTGTTGTTCATACCAAGTGGAACTAGTAGTGTGACGGTGTAGTGTTAGAACAAATCTGATCAACCTGAATTTCAGATTCACTAGAGAAAATAGTAATAGAATATGTTGTTAGAGGAAAAAGTATAATAATAACATCATAATATCGAAATAATTTCGAGGTGGCAGTAAACAAAAATGCATACATGCATGTCAGAAAAACAGGTACTTTGATATGGAAAATGAAAGTACTGTTGCAGACCTGTTGATGATGGATGAAGGCGAGACATTGAGTCTCAGCTGTGATTGCAGTCAAGAGCTTAATTTGCTAGCCAAGCCTAGGAGTTAGGACGCTTTTGATGGGGCCATGGTGGGAGCACAAAGGCAATATTTAATACGAGGAATGCTACGGACACTCTCTCTGACACTCTCTCTTAGACACTCTCTCAATGATTGGGTCACGTCACACTTTTTTTTTCAAAATCAACCGTTGGATTGAAAGTTACTATCATATAGATCATATCTGTAAATTTTAACATTAATCTATAATCATTTGTTATGTCATCAAGATGCGTCAAGATTAACGTTATTTGTAATCACATCATTGATGTTAATCTTGACGCATCTTGATGACATAGCAAATGATCATAGATTAATGTTAAAATTTACAGATATGATCTATATGATAGTAACTTTCAATCCAATAGTTGATTTTGAAAAAAAAAGTGTGACGTGACCCGATCATTAAGAGAGTGTTTAAGAGAGTGTCAGAAAGAGTATCGGTAGCATTCCTCGTTTAATATTTATTTACTATGCATGTACAAAATACTCTGTTCCTCCCTTTTTAAGAAGAGTTTAATAATTTATGTTAAAATTATTTTTAAAATACATTTTATGTATTTAATCTCTTGTGCGTTCTGGTTAGCAACACACTTTCTTCTGACACTCAATTTCTAACACTATCTCAATGATGAGGTGAAATTTATATGGACTCCACTATTTCATACATAAATTTCAGTCAATTATTGAAATAGTATTGAAAAGAAAACATTAGAGAGTGTGTTGTTAGCATTTTTGTTCATTATAATTAATTTATGATAAATTAACTAGATAAAAAATAAATTTATTGATAATAAAATTACAATTAATATTATTTAATTTTTAAAATGGTAGTTAAATAAGTAGGAAAAATATCTTCTAAAATATCAAATAAAAAGAAACTGAAATAATATATATCTAATATTTTTTTTAAGAAGTCTTCTATTTTTAAAATAGTTAAGAATTTCGCATATAAAAAAATAGTTAAGAATTTCAGAATATTTAAATACGTGATCATAGGTTCAATATCAGGATTTATGTATGTCAATATCGGGATACCATAAGAAATACGACTTAAAGGTCTATATTATCATTTTTTAAATCTGTTTAAATTGTTTATGAATAATTGTATTAATGAAATTTAAAATTCCTAATCACAATACCTGCTTCTTCTTTTTTATTCAACATAAGCCAACTCAAAATACAGTTTAAATAGTTGTTTTCAAATATTTGGCATACATTAATATTAACTAAACAGAAGAATATGCCCTTTAGCACATTTTACAAAGTAATTAGAGACAAAACATCTTTGGCCATGGAGAGGCGAATCCGGATTTTCTGCGGTCTTAGAGATCTTGCATTCACGAAGTCGCGTTTTTTAACCGTTCGATATAGATCGGACGGTTCAAATTTAAAGTCGTATTTTAGATTTTAAAAATAAAAAAAAATATATATTTTATGAGCCGTCCAATACCAAAAAGTGATCGAATGTATGACTGCGTCATTTCTACGACTGTGGTCCATCCGATTTAATGGAGAGGCAAATACAAAGAATCTTGGGGTTCACGCATCGGTCACGTAACCCCATGTGAAATAGTTTAGCCACGTTTAAGGCCTACAAAATTAAAATTGGTGTATCGATCTACTCATGAGTTTATTCCATTATATTTAATATTTTTTTAATTTTTAAATTACTTTCACATATTGAAAGAGTGTTTTTTTTTTTTTAAAAAAACACAAATTGAATGAAAGAAGTAAATCAACATAATATGCGTGAGACTTGACAGAGTGTTATTAGTTTAAAATTTTCATTTATTTAATGGAGGACAAAGGAGAAATTTGATTAAAATAATAATGGTAAAAATGAGAGAAAAATATAATCCTATAAGTTATAAAATCACACGCTAATTTTAGTCACTACAAGAAAATAGCTGAATATTGATGGTAATAGCCACGATTTCGTCGATAATCAAAAAATTATTGACGACTTGGCCATCGATCAGTAACCAGGTTGATATGTTTTTTTATTTTACCAACGACTTGGTCCACTGTAATAATAACCACATTATCGACGACTTAATCGTCGATAATTGTGATTAAATTTCAAGTTATTCATGACCAATTTTTTTTTTAAGTCATTCAATTTGAATTTACCGACGGTTAGATGTGATTAAAAATTCAAATTATACCATTTAAATTTAACGAGGGCTGGGGCGTCAATAATTACCGACAAATTAGTTCTCTATAATAGTAAAATACATTAACGACGACTTAGCCATCAATAAATGTGCTTAAAAATTCAAGTCACTTAGTTTGAACTTACCAAGGGCACAGTTTAAAAATCCAGGTCGCTTTATAAGTGGTGCTTAGCCATTGTAGTAAGCAGTAAATGTTATTGAAAATTCAAGTAATAAATTTTGAATTTATCGAGGTCTAGATCGTCGGTAATTACTAACGGCTAAGCCCGATGTAATAGTAAAACACAACTTCACAAAATTGATGTATCTACATCATCAATCTGCATTGAGATCCAATCTCACATCTGAACCGTTTCTCCACTCATTAACCATTCAAAAAGTCTCATTGAAACTCACCCTCAGATCCACGCACTCTTGTAACCCCTCGACACCATCGTAAATGTGACACACACAAATAGGAAGAGGTGAGGGGGTCGTGATGGTGAGAGAAAAGGGTTGGGCGGGCTCCTTAGCGTCAAAGCACCCACACACAACAGCAGTTGGATTGCAAAATGTTATGATGGTGAAATGTCGGGAAAGCCCGATGGGCATGGGTTCGATGTGGACAAGACTGTGGAACTTTTCTGTTCGTGACGAGTGGCGAAAAGCCTCGTACGACTTGCGATGGGCGCGAAATATGAGATCTGGAGTTGTGCGGAAAGGGATTGTGGTCAACCAGTGAAATGGGGCTCGTTGGGGTTCACGACGGTTTGAAACTTTATGGTTGAGGCTCTGGCGGTTGTTGGCAATTTGGGTCTTGGTCGTGGAGGTGGTAACGACAGTTCGGTGGAGGCACATAGCACCTCCGCATATCTCTCTCTTTGTATCTCAATTGTCCCTTTCAAATCTCTCAAATTATCCTTTAAGATCAGTTTCATGAATCAAGGAGGAGGATGATGGTTGCGCTGTATTTTTTATTTTTATTTTTCTTACACTGAGTTAAGTCGTCAGTAAATCTGTCTGTATTACCAACAGCTTAGCCTTTGGTAATGCTAGCAACAACTTATCCGTCTGTAAATAGAACCAACTAGCAGTTATTTTTTCAGTGTTACTAATGACTATATTCTAATTACCAACAGTAAAGTCTTCATTAATACTGGCACCTTTTTGGCCATTAGTAATTTTTTATTATCGATGACTTTTGGTTCTCGGTATTTGATGTTTTTCTTGTAGTGGGTAGCAAAAACAGTGCTGTTATATGTCTTGAATGAAATCCCTTGCGAATATCACAAATGAGCGGTTTTTTATTTTTTCCTAAAAAATAAAAAGGTAAATACATAAAATAAGTTGACACGTGATTAACGCTCTCCACTTATACAACCTAACCTTGTAATTCTTATCTTCTTCCTCCTCTGCTCTTTACTGCTAATTAATTAATAGTTTGTTATGCTTCAATTACATTTCTCTCTTTTTTTTTCTCTAGTTTGCTCTCCTTTTTGTGCAACAAAATGAAAGTAAAGTAACAACAATAAGTAAAAAGCAGATGGTCAAGTAAACATATAAGTAGATAAAAACCCCATTTAGTGTCAATCCAATTTGTTTTGTTTCTTAACACTAAAACTGAAACCAATTGTATCAAACCGAAAATGGAAAACGCGTCTCTGATACCTGACTTGTCGTCACCGACGGTGACAGTTTCCTGATTCTGTTTTCATGATTGGAATGCGTTGTCGACAATCTGATTCGAATCCTTTGTGGTGCTGTGCAGTTGGCATTGGTGTTCCAACAGGAATTGTCGGAGCTGGTGGAAAGTCATTGTGGTTTCACCGCCGGCGAATTCTTCCTTGACGTCCAACAGGGGTGCTTGCTCGAAGATGGCAAACTTTTTGTTGAAGCACTTGAACACTTTGTAATTGTAGGTGAATATGGCCATTGTTGATTAAGATTGAAGGTGTTGTTGTAACTGCTATGCTTCAATCACTCTATTACTAGGTTATGTTTTTCTGGCGACGTTCACCAACATGGAATCATCGCCGGTTAAGTGACGGTTGATGTGGAGGACGAGAGGTAATTGATGGGCTTGGATTTAAAAGAAGAAATAGCAGCCGAAAAAAAATATGTATTGAATGCCACGTCAATCGTGATATATTCGTGATGCTCATTCTCGCGATGTTTAGCATTAACCACATAAAAAATGTTATAAGTCAGTGAGATATACTCAGTTTTTAAAATACATATGCTTTGGTCAAATTAACAAACGTATTAGTTTTTTTTCATATGTCGGCAAAAGAAAAGTTAGTTTTTAAAAAAAAAACGTACTTTAAGTTTTTTTTTGAATGACAAATGTTAGTTGTTAATTGTTATGTTAGCATTGTCTCATTTGTCGGAGTTTGAACCTCGGTTCTCCTCCTTTCAACACCTTATGTCTCAAGCTCTCACCATATAAGCTATCCAACCGAGACCGTACCTTAAGTTAGTTAAATGATACTTGGCAAATAGAGTCTAAATAGTTTATGTACATTAAAGTATAACACATTTATCTCTTAAGGGGAAAAATATAAGTTTTGAAAATTAGAAAAATAAATTTGGGTTATTTTTAAAAAAAAATAAATGTTGAAAGTTCTAACCACAAACATTACAATTTCTTATTATAAAATATAAAATTAAAAAAACCAACACTCTTAGATTCATGAATTATATATGAAGCTGTTTTCATACTGCAATAATCGACTTTATTTATTAATATTAAATTTAGTCTCCATTCTTAAACATAAGAATTTCTCTTAATTTACTCTTGTTTTCAATAAGTCATCACATGTTGATTTCTAAATTAACGATCGGATTAATTATTAATATATCTACACCTACTTGTTTTTCCAGGAGGAATTATAAACAAATTATATTTTTAGAAATACATTAACAAATCTACAATGTTGATTTACCAATATATTTTTTCTAAAAGAAAATTACCAATATATTTCTTTTCAAAAATAAGTGAGAGCTGCTGTATATAAGTATAAAATTAAATTTCGCAAAAAAGTTAAAATAAAGGAAAATACTAACAAGTGTCTTTAGGGTATTGGTTAAGGAATCAAAAGATGTAAATTTGTATGAGACAATGATGTATTATTTCGAAAAGCGTTTAACTTGTATTCTCAAGACAGATTTTTAATTTATGATTCATTAATTAATGCTCTTAAGACACTGATTAGCAAGACCCAAAAATAAATAAATAAAACTAAATATTAATGAAGATCATAGATCAATTAATAGCATCCAAGGATATAATTTTAAATAAATCAAAGTTTTAATATAAATAACTAGAATAGAAAAACACATTCGAAGGAGAGAATGGTATAAAAATGGTTTCTACTTTAAAGCATATACATATTGTTATTCTTGATCATGAGAAATGGCATCAACATATTTGACACGTCTAATAATAAGTCCCACACAAACATATTTCCAAACACATTAAGAACTAAATTTTCAAAGATTTCTACAAACATCTAATTAAATCTAAATAACAACCAAAGGAATGTAGATATAGTAGATTAAACTAAAGTGCACCATGGCTTACAGTAGTTGTATTATTCTTCATGTTCCCAAAAGGACAGCACCCTCTAAACCCATTTGAACACTTATGTTTCAAAGGAGAGCCCGAGGGAGATCTTGAGCGTGATGAGAATGACATTCTTCCTTGACCTTGATCTCTGTCTCTCATGGAAAATGAGGACGATGAAAATGCAATTAGCGACCAAGACGACGACGATGACGACGATGAAGATGGCGACCAAGATGATGATGATGACACATGAGACTTCCTTGAACTTGGTCCAAACCTAGGCAAAATGCTTGAAAATACATTATTAAACTTCGAATTTCTTCGCTTGGCATTGGATTTGTTGGTGGAATAATAAGAAGGTGGGGGTGTGAGAGGAGGAAGAGAGGTCTCTGATAAAGGGTGCTTAGGGGTTCCTGGTTGTTCTTCCCACATGAAAGGAACTGCAGCAACTGATTTTTCTCCATAATAGAAGACCCTTGAAGATGAGTTTGCGGTGGAGGTTTCCTTTGCCATTAGCCTCGAGAAGAACCTTCCATCTTGCGTTATTCTGAAGGACATTTCAGCTGTGTGATGCTTGACACCTTCACTAACCATTGAAAACTAGTATACGATAAACTTAGATCTAAAACTAAAATAAAATTCCTCTAGATCTGAAAATTGGAGTCAAAAACAGCTGTGTAGACTCTATTCTCTATATAGCACTTTGCAATCTAGACTCTCAGCATTATTATGGTTTCCCGTACCTGACTTTTAGGCAATATAAATACTATAGAAAGTTCACGTTATTCGACATCAATAAAGAATTGGCTTCTTAATAGGGGAATTAATTTAGGCATATAAATCAAGAAAGTGGGGACTTTGTTCAATTTTGAAATGGGGTTTTTTTTTGTTTTGGAACGGGACCAATTTAATTCTCACGAAATTTAATGTCTGAAATATGGTTGATAAGCTATAAAAACACAATCGAATGGGTAGCTGTACAATTATTTTTGGAAGCATCTGGACCATTGATTTGTGGGGGGAACATTTATAAATCTGTAAAAGCTAGGGTAGACGTCGGTCGGGTATTGTGGATCATTAGAAATAAGTTATGCTTCAAATTAATCAAGATTGACAATATATATGACACACAATGTGATACAGGTTGAGCCTAACTGCACCTCAAAACCATGGTTGTAAGGAGAGAGTTGTCCAATCCTATATAAGCTCCACACTTAGGTTCATGACTCCCGATATGGGACTCCAAGTTGGGTTCATTACTCACTTCTTGCAAGTGGAATCTTGTAACACAACGACAATCATTTAAACCATCTGTTGTGAGACTTATATAAATACCAAATTTGAATCCATGAGATGTGAGACTAATCTAATTTTATGACTTATAATTAAAATATCCTTTATTTCATAAAATTATTTTCAATTTCCTTTATTTAACTCTAAATAAGTAATTGTGCATACCAAATTTGTCAATAAAATATTGAAAGTTATAAATTTGTCAATAAATTAAGAATTGAAAATCTAATAATTGAAATTCTACAAATCTGCATTTTTTTGTGATAAAAACAAATCTGCATTTTTTTAAAAATCTAAATTATTGTCAATAAATAATTTGTCAATATGATGGAGTAAAATCTAAGTAATTTATTAAAATACTGGTGGCTTCTAGGGTGAACTTCTCACCATATGGTTCACCGGTGAACCACTTATAATATACCGTTGGATTTAATCAATGACTCAGATGACTTGAAAAAAATGAGTAACATCTACGTCTTCTCTCACCCAATCTCTTTCAATAAATGCTGAAATTTGTCATTATAACTACAAAAAAAATGACTAGTTAAAAAATTAAAGGTTTTTTTATGGATTAAAAAATTAAGGGTTGTTTGTTACTGATTAAGCAAAAGTGATTTTGATCAAAAATAATTTAAAAATTATTTTTTTAGAAATTTTTAAGAAAAATAAAAGACAAATTGTGTTTGTTTACGACCACAAAAATCACTTTTAAAAAAAATGAGTTTATCCTGTTTGGATACAACTACGTAGAAGTAGTTTTATCGTAACAAGATAAAAATCATTTTTTTAAAAGCAATTTTTGTAGTTGTAAACAAACACAATTTAGGGCTTGTTTGTTACGGATTAAGAAAGAAGTGATTTTGATATTCAAAAGTTTAGAGATTATGTTTTAGAGATTTTTATGAAAACCAGAATCTATTTTGTGTTTGTTTACTATCATAAAAATCATTTTAAAAAAAATTTGGGCCCGCTTGTTATGAATTAAGAAAAAAGTGATTTTGACATTCAAGATTTTAGAGTTGTGTTTTAGAGATTTTTAAGAAAAGCATAATCTATTTTGTGTTTGTTTACCATCGTAAAAATCATTTTAAAAAAAATTGATTTTTACCCATAAAAAGCTAATGAGAATAGCTTTTCATCTTACCCATAAAAATGATTTTTTTTAAAAAAAATGATTTCTTTGAAAAGCTGTAACAAACACAATTAATAGCACTAAAAATGATTTTTAACTTTAAAAAAGTAATTTTTTCATAAAAAAGAACTCTAACGAATGGGATTCTTACCCATAAAAAGTTAACAAAAATAGCTTTTCATTTTACCCATAAAAATAATTTCCTTGAAAAGCTGAAACAAACACAATTAATAACAATAAAAATGATTTTTAACTTACAAAAAGTGATTTTTTTAATAAAAAACTGTAACAAAGGGCTCTTGGCTTTTGCTTTTTTAAAAATTCTCTAAAACATAATCTCTAATATACCATCATAAAAATCATATTTTTTTAAAAAAATGATTCTTATCCCAAAAAGTCAATACAAATAGCTTTTTATTTTACCCATAAAAATAATTTTTTTTAAACGATATCCTTGAAAAGCTTAAACAAACACAATTAATAACACTATAAAAGAGAGAGAAAGGGAAAAAAATTTGATGTGTGTAGTGCATTATAAGATTTGGTAGACCTTCAAAATCTAATCGTTAATCAACTGGTTAACCCATGAACCATCTATTACATGGTCCACCCTAGATGCCAGCTAAAATACTAATAGTTAGTTCAATGTTAGCGATGTCCACCCACTCCACCAAATAAAATAATTGGTTACTAAAAAAATTGTTGAGCAGGGGGAAGAAGGGGAATTTGCCAATTTGGTTACCGGTGAACACTAATAAATGACAACGTGCCGTGGTCCATACTCCATGACCCCATGAATAAAAAGTTTTGTTGGCAATAGGGCAGTGGAGGTTCGTACACGTAAATGTACCCAGAGAAAAAAAATATAGATGTCTTGTCGAAACCTAAGCAAAACTCGCATGTACCCTTGTAATTGTCATCTGCAAATGCCAGAGCACAATTCAATTAGTTCAAACAGAATTAGAGGAAGAATAAGGGGCTTTTTTTTTATTCAAACTAGGAATTCGTGTTGAACATAAGTAGTAAAGAAAAACATAACCCAAATTAGAATTTACAGTTTAGTTAAGTTTTTTATAAGAAAATAATTATTAACAAAAAATGAATGAATTAGTTTTTGTCACGTGTCTTTGACGTAATTAAGTTTTTTTTAATAGTAGATAATAGAATAGATAAAATGTTTTTTTGAAGGGAGTAATAATAATAATAATAAAAATGAAAGAGGCTGAACATAAATTAAAACCCATTATTAAGATAACGAACTTTGGATGCTAACGTGCAATTAGAATTTACAGTTAGTTAAGTTTTTTTTTTGTAAGAAAATAATTTTTAACAAAAAAATGAATGAATAATTTTTTGTCATGTGTCTTTGACGTAATTAAGTTTTTTTTAATAGTAGATAATAGAATAGATAAAATGTTTTTCTGACTGGAGTAATAATAATAATAATAATAATAATAATAATAATAATGAAAGAGGCTGAACAGAAATTAAAACCCATTATTAAGATAACGAACTTTGGATGCTATCGTACAATTCCCTCTCATTAAATTGAGGCAAGAAACAAATACCGGTCGATCTACTTAACTCTTGAGGCATCGTGATGGAGGCACTTCACACAGTGCACAACAGAGAGAAGGGTGATAATGAGATGAGCTGTATGATCAGCTAGTTCTCTGCTTTTCCATTTGAGTGCTCTTTGCTTTGCACGGTCTTGATCAGTTATTAGATTTTATTATTTGAACCAACCCGACAGCATCACTCTTTAATGTAATATCTGATTTGGCACGTTTTGCACAATTTCAAGTTTTTAATTAGAATGATGATGTGGAGTCGTGGACACACCAATTCACCTTGTTTTAAATGTAATAGTGTCCAATTAGACCTAATGTAATCTTGTAATAAATAAAAATCCATGCAGCATCAACCACCTTACTGATTGGAGATGTCTTCCTGTTTTTTTGCCTATGAGAATTGTATTGAATGGCCAGGCCCACTGAAATATACTACTCCGTAGTGTGTATTAATATCATTCAGAGATCAAACCAGCAACATTCAGAGCTAGAAATTAACGCAGGTTTTTTTTCCTTCTCTGAGTAACATGTGTAGTGTCAATTAAAACACATTAAATGATAGATGTTTACTGGCAAATTTGGTTTGTAAAAAATTTCTACCAAATTCATCAAAAAAACAAATAATTAGATCAAACGATTATGCGTTCGACAAGTTACGTGGTAATCTCATTTTTAAACAACGGTTTTTGACTGCTAACGGTCATATTTTCGACCGAGTACCATATTGAACGTTTAAGTGTTCTGTTCGTTCCAATACGATTGCCAATTTTAACTTTTAGTGAAAATTAACCAACTAGCAAGCAAGTTGTTGTTGGAATGGCATTAAAATGAATAACAGAATTGGCCGTCGAAGGCCAATGCTTGACACTAACGTAAAAGAACTTTACAATTTACAATAAAGGCATATGAACAATCTATGAACAATCTATTGCAGAAACAATACAATCATTGGTATCAAAAGAAAAACATGTAAATGACTGAGAAATAAAAGAAAACTTGTCAAAGGACTTTGAAAGGAAAGTTGCTGGAAAGGTAACTAACAGAAATTAAATATAAAGTGCAAAAAACTAAAGAAAATGCGAATGACACAAAAAGTAAAGTACAGAACAAGATTAATATGCAAACAAAATAAAAGAATATGCAATTCAAAACAGGTTTGTCAATGTGAAAGGACAAACAATGTAAGAATCATTTTGAATAAAATCAATGCAGTAAAATAAAAACGTTGGAAGTAAACAGCAGTGAACACGAATAAAAAATTTAAGATTAAATTTCAAATGAAAAGACTTTCAGTAATGTAATGTATTGAATGCATTGCCAAAGTATAAAAAATTAAAGTAAAACAAACATGTATAAAAAGAAATTTTATTGCAAGACTATCAATGAAAAGGGGTGGAAGGCATACTTGATCATGTTTCCGTTATCTGCTTCGATATGAGATGTTAGGAATTTTAGACCAAGTAACCTTTACAACATCATCTGAACTAGTATTTATAGAAAAAACCCAAAAAAAATTACCTGTCGTTCGACCTGACACTTGTATGGACATGCAGTCAGCAGTTACATTTTTCTAAATTATAAACTAAACTCGACAGTAACACTTCCTGTCAAGTTTTTTTACATATAATCCTAGTGAGTCGAAGTCTAATTCGACTAAGTTCCTATGCTTGCATCCTCGATGTGTCCATTGTCTCATTGAATCATAGCAAACTCTTCAATTCCTTAGCCTTAACTTATTCTTTCACTTCTTGTCCTGGAATTGTAGCTTCTTGCTTGTCAAACTCATGACAATCTGTCGAACTTCCAAATTTTAAATTTGGCACCCAACAATAGAACAATATAATATTATAGGGCAACATGCATCAATGATATGATAGTTGGACTTTTTTTCGTCCTTAGTACAGTTGGTCGGCCAGGGGATGAGCACTACAAAAATGTTGCAAAATACCCACGGACATTTACCGATGGCCCCGTGGCCGTCGGTAATGATTTTATTACCAACGAACAGTCCGTCGCTAAGTCGCTGGTAAAAGGACGAATTTGTTTTCTAATTTCGTGTTCATTACCGACGGCTATCGATAGTTTTCTGACCGTCGATAATTACCGACGGCCAAGCCGTCGATACGTTATTGCAAATTAAATGTTAATTTAGCAAGAGTATTACCGATGGTAATCTGGATGGTGACAAGTGTTTTTTGTGTTATTAAATTTTGTTTAAAACTGACATGGTTACTGACGGCTTCTGGACGGTGCACTTGGTTTGATGTGCATTAATTTTTTTGAATATCGACGGCCTAGTAAGATTAAAACTAAAACTTAATCCCATTTCCTCTTTCCCTCCCCCTCACTTTCCCTCTGTTCTTTCCCCCTCACTTTCTCTCTCCCGTGCGGAAGCCGTCATGACCCAACCCCTTTGTGACGCCATTCTCACTGTCGCTCGTCGTTCTCCGTCATAGCGCCCTTCTCCGCCGTACTTCAGTGCACTCGTCGTCGCGCATTTTGCTGTTGTCAATCGCTTCTCTGTCGTCCGCACTCTCCGTCGTCGCACCCTCTCCACCACTGCTCCCTCTCCATCGTCGCTTCAGGTAATAGTAGCTTATAGCCTAACCTACAATTTTGTACGTCTTTATGATTTGCTCTATTAGCTGGTGGGGTTTGGTTGGTGTACTATAGATAGCCAAGGTCGTATCAGTTAGGTGTATGTAATAGGGGAACATATATGCATGCATATTTCTATGTAAGTCTCACATCATATTTTTATTAAGGCTGTATCAGTTAATGTCTCCCATCATATTCTATACATTTGATTGAACTGAGAAATTGGAAGTTATTGTGTGAATATAATTGTGTAACTAGAAAAAAATGGAACCTTGATGGGTTGTTGTTTCTAAATTGATTGGATTTCATGAGCCTTGATGTATGTTGTTAATGAAGTATTTTTTAAGTCTAAAAGGTTCACCGGTTGTTGTTGGGATATTTGTGAAAATTTGAAGTGATAGAGAATGATTATATTATTTTGAGATTGATCTTGGGTATGTCTGTACTCTATTCTTATTGAGGAATTGCTTTGAGTAATGGCTCTATTGTGCTGATAAAAATTCTGAAATAGATATTGTTGAATTACCTCCTTTGAAAGATGAGTACAAGGAGAGGTGTGCTAGCTATTTTGTATTTTGATTTAATATAGTTTCAGTAATGTTATATTAGTTATGTGTTAGGTTATAGTTTGGTGTTGTATTTGATTATTGTGTGTAGCGGGGTTATTTTCGGTGGTCATTATATCGAGCAAGAACACTGCAGTTTTTATAAGCGAATGTGTTCTTGCCCGATGTAGAGGCAATTTACATTAACCTTGTTACACATAATGATCATTATGCCCAAACTTAGTGGATCATTTAGTTTATTTTAGAATTTATTAGCTAATTGACTTTTGTACAAAAAATATAGCTGGTTTGTTTTAACCACGTTTTGAAAACAAATCTGTTGATGTGAGGATCCCTTAGAGTTGATTTTGATGGTGACGGTGACCACCTACTTAGTTGGGCATAGTCGCCTGATGCGAGAGGTGAGGTAGTATAGTTATTCTCGGTGGATAAACAACTTATAGGCTCTCAGATTACCTCTGGTGAGAACATAACTTGTTTCTCCACTGAGAATAACTCTAAAACCTCAGGTCTTGCCGCAGGTGATTGTGGATAACTAAGTATGTGGTTACAGTCTCCATCAAAATCATCCCCAAGGGGTTCACATATCAAAGGATTTGTTTTCAAAGTAATGCCTTGAGGATGTGATAGGAGAAATGATGTCCTCCTATTGCCATTCCCTTAAAGGCGTTACTGGGGTCTGCTACTATCTCTTGTTTTATTAATGTATGCTATTGTGATATCTTTAAGAATTCACAAATTAATAACTTGTGTTCCCCTTCTCCAAAAAATGAACAATCGTGGTTATCCCCTAGATTGTAGTTGGGTATACGACAAGCTTAATCCTGGTAGAGGGGGTTGAAACCAAGGTTCGTAAAGGGGGTTAAGGAGTTCATAAAGCAGGCTGGTTCACAACCTCAGGTTGTAAGCGAGGGTGGAATTAGATGTCCCTATCTCATGTGCATGTGCAGAAGCATACTACCTCGAAAGGGGTGCATGTTGTACTAGAAAGACAGTGAGAACGATCGAGAGTGTAGGTTTTGTAATGAACCACGATATCTTCCTCGTAAGGTCGGGATGGGTAAGCATAAAGACGTTTAATTAAAGAGAATGTTCTACTTGTCAATCACTCATCGGTTGAAAAGACTGTATGCGTCAACGGAGACTGCAGCCCAAATGAGATGGCATCATCAAAATAGATCTAGTTCAGGCGTTTTACATCATCCATCTGATAGGGAAGCTTGGAAGCATTTTGATTTGATGTATCCAGACTTTGCAAATGAACCACGAAATGTAAGGCTTGGTTTTTGCTCTGATGGCTTCACACCTTACGTGCAAGCTTCTTCAACCGTATATTCCTGTTGGCCTGTTGTTGTGACCCCGTATAATCTCCATCCTGAAATGTGCATGACTAAACCGTTTATGTTTTTGAAGTGCCTCATACTTGGACCACATAATCCTAAAGCAAAAACAGATGTGTTCTTACAACCTTTAATAGATGAGCTTCGTAATTATGGAGTAATGGTGCTTTGACTTATGATATCTCCACGAACCAAAACTTTGTAATGAGGGCAACCTTGATGTGGACAATTAATGATTTTCCGGCCTATGGTATGTTGTATGGGTGGGGCACTCAAGGTAAATTGGCATGTTCCATATGTATAAACGACGCAAAGTCTTTTAGGCTGAAATATGGAGGGAAAAACTCATGGTTCGACCGTCACCGTCGGTTCTTACCACCTGATCACATCTTCAGAAGAAGTAAAAAGGGGTTCACAAAAAAGAGGGTTGAAAAGGATGGGCTGCCTAATGTATTGACGGGGATGAAATACAGAATTCGGTGCATGGACTGCCATATGTGCCAGTGGATGGAGTTCCTAAAATACATGGATATGGAGTTACTCACAATTGGGTGAAACAGAGTATCTTTTGGGATCTTCCGTACTGAAAAGATAATTTGTTAAGGCACAACCTAGATGTGATGCACATAGAGAAAAATGTCTTCGATAATGTGTTCAACACAGTCATGAATGATAAAGACAAAACAAAAGACAATGAAAACACGAGACTGGACTTGCCCCTCATTTATGCGCGTAGTGACTTGGAATTGGTCCCAAAAAACAATGGAAAAATGACAAAACCTAAGGCAACTTACTGCCTATCTTTTGATGAGGTAAAGAAAGTATATAAATGGATTAAGGAGCTTAAGATGCCAGATGGGTATGCTTTAAACTTGACTAGGTGTGCGAATGTTAATACCGGCAGAATGGATGGGTTGAAAAGTCATGACTGTCACGTCTTTATGGAGTGTTTACTCCCATTTGCATTTAGTTCGCTGTCTGACCTTGTGTGGAAACCACTTACATAATTAAGTCAATTCTTTAAGGCCCTATGTAGTAATACCTTGAGACTTGATGGATTAATCAAATTGAATGAAAACATTCCGTTGATCATATGCAAACTTGAAAGAATCTTCCAACCAGCAGTATTTGATTCGATGGAACATCTACCAGTCCATCTCCCACATGAGGCAATGCTTGGTGGTCCAGTTCAATATTGATGGCTGTATCCATTTGAAAGGTACATTATCATTCTCTTTTGTTTCATTCTCCTACTTATAATTTTTTTATATATGTTTCAAATGTACGATACTGTTTTTTTCAGAATGATGGGTGATTTTAAACAGTCAATAAAAAACAAGCCCAGAGTGGAAGGCTCAATATGCATGGCCTATTTATTTCAAAATGGTATCATTATACGCCACAAGTCAACGTAATGAAGCTATAAGGTTGGATGATGTCATGACATCAACACTGTCGATTGGCAACCAACTTGGACGTCCTAGTGGGCAACATGAAATACACTGGTTGAGTAATGCTGAATGGAGGTCTGCTCATGTGCACGTTCTCATCAATTGCAATGAGATTAAGTCGTATATTGAGTAAGTAATATGAAACTAAACACGTACTCTGTATTTACCAAATATATCTTTGATGGATTCTAATCTTTTATTGACAGTGGTTTTTGCAATATCACTCCATTAATGAGGAAGATCTATCATCTCAAAATCGTATACACATGGAATTTCCAGAATGGTTTCGGGCCTATGTAAGTGACTTATCGAAGTGTTTGGCTAACACTTTATCATAAAAAAAATACAAAACTCGTTAACCATATTGTGAATTTATTGTTTGAATAGGTTACTAGTCCGGCAAATGGCGTGACTGATCCCAACTTGATATCATTAGCTTGGGGTCCAGAGTCAAGGGTCATAAGTTGGCATAAATATTTCATTAATGGGTACAAATTTCACACACACGCTTGGACTGTGGGTAAAAAAAACCATAAACAGCGGAGTCTATGTGAAAGGGGTTACAGAAGGAGGAGAAGATTATTTCTACGGAGTAATCCAACATATATTTGAGTTGGAGTATCATAGATTGCCTCACAAGGTAGCCTTGTTTTATTGTCAATGGTTTGATCCCAGACGGAATAGAGGAACAAAAGTTCATCCGCAATATGATATTGTAGATATCAGATGGGCAGGCAATATGGTCTCTATGATCCATTCATAATTGCACAAAAGACCAGACAAGTGTATTATGTACCCTATCCATAAATACGAATGAATAAATGTGGATGGTATGCAGCAATAAGACAAAGCCCAGGGGTCGTGTAGAGGTGGATGACATTGAGGAAGACACACTCTATCAAGATGAAGAGATGGCCCATATTGAACAAATAACAGAAATTGAAGAGATGGTCGGTTCGCATGATGAAGTACATGGGGAGAATGAAGAGGTCAATATTTCGTTTGTTTTAGATATTGACATGGATGGATTGTAAAGTAGAGGAGGAATATAGTGAAGGTAGTTATCAGACAGAGTTTGAGACTAATGCGGATATGGATGTGGATGATGAGGATGATATTGATGATATTTGAAATGAGAGGTAGGAGAAAACTAAAATGACCAATAATTTTATATGATCAAAAAATAATTGTGTTGGTTATTTTACTGTGTTTTATAGTTTATTATTTTAGAGTTTGTGTTGGATATTGATGATTTTATAGTTCATATTTTAATTTGTTGTTAATTTATTATTTCCAACGTGTTATTTTGTTTGTATATTTTAATGTTGATAGATGCCTCCAAAAGACAAGGGTAAAGCGGCCAAGATTCCTCAGAGGAGGAATCGGGTGATTTTGCTGTATATGGTGACACAGGCGGCTCAGCATGCATAGGCTAGCTGTGTGCAGTCACCATTGGATGACGACGCATCCACACCGCCTACCCGTCAGGATGTGAGGCCTCCGGCCCAGCAGGCTCAGGTGCATTCATCTGAGCCACCTATATGCATGCTCCCAATTCCCCGTTTCAGTGCGCTAGGTACAATCCCTCCTCCTCCTCCTCCTCCTCCTGGGCAAGACCACATTTTGCCATCCCCGACTACTCCTACAGCATCACGACCCTCGATGTCCATTTCATCAAAGCATACTCAGGATGAGGCAGGACATTCACAGCCTGCACCTAGTGGTCCGACGGCACAGGGATTACGTCACTCCCATCATGACCCTGAGATGGCACCAGATGGGAGGCCATACATTTATCCATTGGGGCGAGAGTACGTAATTTATCACTACTATGTGTTCAAGATTGTTATATATATATGTGTGTTCATGATTGTATAATGTATTTAATATTTTGTTTGTAACTTATTTATAGATGGTTACCATGTAAGGTGGCTTCTAAGGCCCTCACATCCACAATCCAGTCACAGTTTCGGGATTCGTACCCTACCTCGGGAGATATTCCTGAGAAGGTGGCTGATTATTGGTTCGAGAAACTTGGGGAAAGTTTGTGTTACTGTTCTCAAAATCTAATTCAATTATTATGTTGATATTAGTGAATGTACCCTAACTTATTTGTATTATAACATTGCAGACAAGAGTTGCCTAGCGGCCTAAGCATGAGTATCAGCTCAGGAAAATTTTTGATAGTAAGGGCTCGAAGCATCTTTCTGAGATGCTGATGGAGGTGAGGAAGAAACGCCAACGCCCAACCTGGATAGGCGAGAGTGCATGGAAAACCCTCCAACAGAAATGAGATTCTCCTTCCTACAAGGAGAAATTAGTACGGGCCAAGGCAAACCGTGCTTCTACCAAGGGTGGATCAATCCATACAGGTGGATCTATTTCCATCACTGAGCATGCCATACGGATGGTATGTTGTTCAGTTAAACACTTAATATAACACATTTTCATTGTTAAATATTGTTGATGTTTGTTTGGTATTATTTGTTTTGTTTAAGGCGAGAGAGTTGGGTAGGGAAGTCTCAGTGGATGAGGTCTTCATGAAGACTCACCAGAGGAAGAAGGACAAAGCCTGGGTGGACAATAGAGCCAGGGAGACAGATGTAAGATTTAACATTGTATTTACTGTTTATTATTTGATTTTGTTGTAAAAAAAGTAATGTATCATAGTTTAACGCTATTTTCTTTTGAGTATGAGTCATTTCAGTAGGCCTCTCAGTCAGGGGAGACATCTGGTAGTGGCCCTCAGGAGGTTGACCCCTCGACTAGATTAGATTGTTGAGTCAAATCTGCTGGGGGGAAGACTCGGGGACGTCTCTACAGTGCCGGAGATATGTCCTCACACTATAGGCCAGGTGTCCCCTCTCTGACTCAGGAGTCTCGTGCGTCTGCCGGTACTACCCATGTCCCCAGTCAGTACTCCACCGAGATGGCTGCACAGTTGGCGGTCGTGAGGAGCGAGCAAGGGCGTCCGAGGAGGAGGCTCGTCAGGCACGTCAGGCAGTTCAGGAGGCATTACGGGCGGCAGAGGAGCGCTCATAGGAGCAGGCTGCGGACTTCCAGAGACAGCTGAGAGAGTTGGCAAGCAGCATTGCCAAGATCCAGTCCGCCCGTCGCCATCCGGACTACGAGGAGGACGAGGAGGACAAGGAGAAGGATTGGATTAGGTTTTGATTTGTCTTGTATGTTGACAAAACTTCACAGACATGTTTATATTTGTCTTAACATTTATAACACTTGTATTTACATATTTTTGTATTTTTTACTTATTTCACTTATTTATGATTGTGCTGGTGGGCCATTAAGCCCTTGTTGGTTGTTGGTTTTTTGTATTTTGTTTGTTAAAAATACAGGTTGGGCAGTCAAAAAAAATTTAAAAAAATAAAAACATTACCGACGGCTATACCGTCGGTAAATAAAAATAAAATAATTCAAAATCAAAGGAGTCACCATCGGTACGCCGTCGATAAAATCAACGGTTAATGTAACACCCCATTGAGATAGGACATTTACTTTATGTATTAAACAATAGAAGTCCATATTTAAGGCAAACACACACTTTATTTATTAAAGTATACAAACATGTTACAAACACACGTATAAATGTAACCCTTCTCCCGCACGGGGTGACAAAAGACACACTGGCCATACTACAAATATTAATCCTCTGTCTCTAGGCAGTCTTCCCATAGACTCCCCAACCTCCAAGTACAGGTTGATCTTCACCATCTGCTATTCATCATGTAATAATATAGAAAACACAAGAAACAAAGGGATAAGACATGCATTAATCACTAACAAACAGGAAAACAGCATAGCAGAGATACTGTCACCATGTATAGCTCAACCATATCAGCACAGACATAACAATCGTCATCATGGACATCAAAATTTTCAACATAACTGTTACCACACTCAGACTTTTGAGCATACGGTCACAGATCATATCACACTTTGATACCACAGACTGACACGTACCACTGAACTTTCGGGCTGATCACCGGCCCTACTAATCCAAATCATAGATCACTGAATATTGTGGGTCATTATCGCCCTACTCCCTAAACTAATCACCAGTCTCAGGGCACAGGAAATGAGACATAGTTGGTTGTCCGAGAACATATCCTGATACGTTACCATCTCCAATCACCGGTTACAGTGTTCCCCATATTGAGGATTACCACATCCAATTACCGGAGTAAGGTACCGTCCCGTGCAGAAGGACGGCATTCCCCATACAGGGAATAGCCAAGATTGTCCACCCGTCAGACGTGGAGTCCTAGAGATTCGTCCGGATGACCAAGTCCATACCCCTCAAGGCCACCGACTATCTCCAAACTACTCCGTACCTTCAGTACCACGGAGACGGAGAGCCTCGTCGGAAAGACCGAGTCCATACCCCTCAAGGTCTTGGCTGAGTCCATAACCCTCAAGTCCACCGACTATCTCAAGACCATCTCGTCGATACTTCAGGTACACCAACCCGGCTACCACTACTGACATACGGAATATCGACAGAAATATGTGTTATCATTGCCTAGGGATTCGCAAACCTCTAACTAGAGGGCGGCACCCTTGACTCTAAGACCATGCATCACATTCGCATATATCAAATACAACTAGCGCATAAATATCATATATAAATCACCAGTCTTAATTTATCAGCACATAAATTACTCCTAGTGTCGCGTAGGCGACTGTCAACTAATCACACATAAGTCAACTTATGTTGGTTGATAGGTGTAGGTGACCATCCTTAGCCACCGTACACCACAACCCCTCTCCTGAGGTATTGTTACTATCAACCTCTAGTAGATTTAAGGTCCTCTACGCATGCTAACAATATTACTCTACTACCTATTTTCCCCTAGTGATTAAGGTATCTTCCCCCTTACCTGGCTTAGAAGACCGCTGCTGCCTGCGTCCCGTCGTGCCTCCGAAACTCCTCCACGTACCCCAAAGGATCCTTTGGAAGAAGGTGAGGAGAATGGAGGGGTTGGGGGCTATTTATAGGCGAAGTTGAAAACTTCACCTTCCTACACCGCCATAGATCGCGTCGCGATGGCAAGGCCATCGCGTCGCGATGAACATTGTCCAAAACCTTTTTTTCTCTCTTCCACCGCCTTAACTAAACAGTGTGTGTCGCGTCGCGATGGGTTCCTTTGTATTCTCTGTCGCGACGCGACGGTCCATAAATAGGAAAGTTTCGTTTTCATCCCTCTAGAAGATTCTAGGGCATTATGTACTTTTCTAGGGTATTCTAGGCCTTTCATGAGTCCTACTTAAGTCCAATTTAACTTTAATTGGGGTTTTTAATACCCAATTGTTACTTAATTATCATTTTAAGAATATTTGAAAATCAAGATGTCACAGTCAAAGCCATCGATAAAGATATCGACGGCTAGACCATCAGTATAACCCAACGTAATTACGACGTCTTTACCCACGGCTTGTCCATCGATAAATGGAAATAAATTAATTCAAATCCATTACCCAAGCAATGGTATATCCATTGGTAATCCGTCGGTAAAAAACGGTTATAGTCGTCGTTAATCCATTGATACATTTACCGATGGCCTAGCCGTGGCTAAATACAACCAGAACGTTGTTGGTTTTGTCTGCTTACTGACGACCATATTAATAATTACCGACGGCTATCGGGCGATCATCGGTAATGTTACCAGCAAGGCAAAATCCCAGTGCCCTTTGGCCGTCGGTAGTCTGTCGGTAACTTTTGGTTTCCGGCAGTTTTTGTGTGTTACCGACGATTTTTGGTCGTTGGAAATCAGCAAATTTCTTGTAGTGGAGGAGAGGGAAAGTGTAGCGTTGCAAGTTCGAACTTGCGCTCCCAAAGTCCCGCAACACTTTATCATTCAGGTGCTTTCTTTGGGACTGAC
Source organism: Calophaca sinica (assembly GCA_037113605.1). NCBI lineage: Eukaryota > Viridiplantae > Streptophyta > Magnoliopsida > Fabales > Fabaceae > Calophaca > Calophaca sinica. The sequence continues at coordinate 45,751,951 of CM073735.1, forward strand.
AGTTGGACTTTAGAAGTGTTGTTAACTTCTTACGTAATTGTTACACTGTCCAAAACTGTCATGTTATAATGTGGATTCTGCGTTGTGGGACTGTGGAGCTTTAAGATCGACAAACACCTTAACCAGCAATTAAAATTCGTTAATTGTTTTGTGAGCAGCCGCCTGAACCCTGTAGGTGCCAAATAAATTAACTTTCGGAGTGTTTGTTTCAAGTCACGTAATCATGTCCCCAAAATATATGGCTAGGGTATATTACAAGGTTGAAAAAATATTTTGAAGATACAAATATTCCAAACAATAAAATGGTGGTGTTTATTAAGATTTTAGGTCTAACTCATCCTTACAAAAATAGCTTATAAGGTGAAGGGTGTCTTTGCTTATAAACTCTTTTGATGCCTTACCCCTAGTCTATGTGGGACTTGGGTTTTTCCCAATACACCCCCTCACGCCCAGTACTATTGGGTTTGGTGCGTGTATAATGTGGTGGGTGGCCCAACAAGGATCTAGGATAGATTTTGATACAATATTAGGATTTTAGGCCTAACTCATCCTTACAAAACCGGCTTGAAAGGTTAGGGGTGCCTTTGCTTATAAACTCTTTTAAGACTTTACCTCTAGTCTATGTGGGACTTGGGTTTTTCCCAATAGCGTTTAAGGGGAACCAATGATTAAGTGGTTCATGGCGGACATTGAGTAGCTCTAATGGATTTTATGATGTATCCTTCACACTGAATATTTTTACTGCTTCCTCTCTCTTATTTTCCCTCATTCCCTCATCATTTCTCCAACTAGCACTACCAGAGCTGTCACCATGAACCACTTCCTGAGCTGCTGTCGAGAGGGTCTCTTCGCTTCCATACACAGAAATAAAAAAGAAACACTATATAGATGGTGGAGGATCGCCGGATATGGTGTTTTTAGAGTGAAAAAATTAACATTCAGCTCAAAAGAAGGCATAATCGCGTGACACTTGCGATTCTTACACATGCATAGGTTGCTTTTAACGTCGTAGATGCCAATGGCATTAAAGAAGAAGTCCAATGGTCCACAACCGTCGCAAGTTCTCGATGTGAACATAAATCGGAAACCACCGCAAACCCCTTTGAAAATGTTGACGACCATCTCGACCCCGTGCGAAAGTGAGCTTCACTCCGTCATGACACAAATTGTCATGAGCTAGACCTTCTTCCTCATGGATCTCCATCGCAACTCATCTTCTTCATGGGTCCCCATACCCTAAAGCCTTAATCGAAAGTTCCACGACCTTGCGGCGGAGCCACCTCGAACCCACTGTGACTGATGTCAACAGCCATGAACTCCTCTGTGATCACACCATCAACCCCACATCTAGCGGAGTCTTTGTGTGGTTAAAACGATGAATGAGAATAGTCACTGACTGGGAGCAAATTTGAAATTGAAAGTGGAGGAGTGTAGTGGCATCATGGTGGTTATGAAGTTATGGTGGTCATTGGATGCTCCAACTCGGTGCGACATGAAGGCCATCATTATGGGCCATGCCTTCGATGTGATGAAATGTCATCGGATAAATAGTATCACTGTGGGGGTTTAGCTGGAAAAAAGGGGGGAGATTTTTTTGGGGAAAATGTTCATTATAAAGGTGTATTATAAGATCTAGTGAAGTTGCTACGACTCGTAACTATGGTCTACCAATGAACCATTTTACATATATCTTCACCGTAGAAGCGACCTAATAAAATTTTGTATTTTCATGGTTTTATTCCCAAGGAGTGAGTGAGAAAGTGGATTCCCACGGGTGGGAATGTAATTGTGTGGGTAAATTTGTATATTATTAATTTATGTAACTTCTTCTATACCTTACTTTTGTAAAACCCTCTCAAATATGTTACAAATCAACCAAACATTTTTTAAAAATATTCTGGAATAACATTCACATCATTAATATTTCATGGAATGTCATTCCCAAAAATGTATTTATATATAACCCCAAAACATATGCGACCTTTGATTCGAAAAGTTGGTTTGGTTGTTAAATTAGCATAAAGAATGGCAATTTTAAAGTCCACTTATCCTAAACACAAATTTATTTTGAAGACAAACAAATGAAACTTAGTATAAATTATATGACTTTAATAACTATATACAAAGAGTCAGTATCTGTTGACAACAAGTGTCAAACTTAGCATAATTACATATTCAAGAACTCTTTGTAGAATGTGAATTTAATCAATCCAATTATTGAATTATCTTATATTATGTTAATAATTGTGTATACAAATTTTGAAACAATTCGGATATTCAGAAATATATAATTTTATAGTTAATATTTACATATATTTTAAATAATATATAATATGTTAAAATAAAGTTATACGATAAAGTGTCAAATAGTTTTTGAATTGTGTAAAATTTTATAGACTTGATCTACTTAATGTGAACTTTAATTTCAATGGTTGGATTGATTAAATTCACATTCTACAAAGAGTTCTTAAAGGTGTAATTATGCTAAGTTTGACACCTGATATCAACGGATCCTGACTCATATACAAAATATATCTTACCATATCATAGTGTAAACAGTGGCAGAGCTTGACTCATATTCTTGAGGGGTCAAATACTTGTGAAAATATATACACTTATAGTGGTCATCATTATACATATAACCTATGAGTACTAGGGATGACAAAGCAGGTCGCCCTGCCTCGCCTTGAGCCGGCAAAAAACGGTGCAGGCCAAACTGCCAAAAGGTGGTGGGTTGAGAAAGTGAGCGCACTCCCACCCACCGTGGGTTGGTCCGCCTTAAAAAAAGGAAATTTGATCTAAAAAAGTGGCGGGTTGGCACGTATAAACCCTCCATAAAACGGGCCAAAATGATGGGTTGGCCGGCTGGCCCACCAAAAATACATAAAAAAAATAAAAAATTGGTTAAAAATAAAATAAATAAAAATATATTGGCCCGACGAATTGGCGAGCTAGGCGGGTCGGGTTATGCGGAGTGGTGGGTTGGGGTAACCGTGCCATTTTGGCGGGCTAGCAGACCCAACCCTTATTGCCATCCCTACCTATGACAAAGTCTTTATTATGTATATATTAACAAACAAAAAAATCGGGGGAAAGTCACGGCTCCTTTATGTCACAAGGAAGCTCTGCCCTTGAGAGTAAACAAGTTTTGAGAAATAATATTGTGACATAGTAAGCTAGTAATTAGACATGCGTATAAAAATTATTTAAATTGTATAGTTGTTTAACTCAAATTATATTCTTTGAAGACATTAAAATATCTATAGTAAATTACATTCTACTCTCTTGGAAAAACTCAAATTAGACTACCTTTCCCTTTTGTTTTTTTTTTTGACACAACCTTTCCCTTTTATTTTAAAATTCTACTTTCTTCATTTCAAAATTAAAATATATATTACACTTCAGTTTATTTTGGGATCTCTTTTTAGTTGTCATTCTCCGCATTATCAACATCTATGTTTTAAACCCTTGTTATTTTTTTATTGGGACCCATCCTAATTAGCCACTTTGTAGCCGAGTGAGCCGATCGGAGTGTCTCCACGGCTTCGATCATTTGGACCGGTTATGAGACTAATCTCCAGTTCGGGCGTTAGTTCACAGCTTAAGGCGCATCTCCCCTCCTAAAGAATGTGTTCGGTGGGAATCGAACATTGGTCCTCCTCCACTCAACTCAGCGCTGCTAAACCAACTGAGCCACACTCATTTGGTTAAACCCTTGTTATTAACTATGAAATCAATATTTTGAGCGAAAGTCTAAAGTTGGTATAATAGGTATTTAAAATTTTGTTTTACTTTCTAAAGTCTGAAAATCAACCATATAAGTGTTCAAAATTAATTAAAAACAAAGTAAAAAAATTTCTTAGAGAGGCTTTGTTAGCACGAAAAATATTTGAACCAAGGTAGAATTTGGGCTTGGCTCAATTGCTATAAAAGGGTCTAATTTGGTCCAACAAAATGGGGTTGCAGTTACGGCAGGGAGTTGCTGGTTGCACCCTCTTTTTGCTAATACATCTCCACACCTCGTTATATATATATATTTTTTATAGAATACTCCGTCTAGAAGTTAACTTCTGAAAAATACTTAAAAAATACAGAACCCACACGCACCCCCCTCTTTTTCTTTCCTTTAATCTTTTTCCTCTGGAGTTCCACCCAACTCCCAAATCTCTTCTCACTCTTCCTCCTTTATCCCTCATTGTTGTCGACTTCAAGCACCTTTCAATCGTCATTGTTCTTCACTGATCACGCTTGCAGGTATGATGTGTTCTAATTTTTTTTTCCAGAAGTACACCTCTGAATTTTTTTATTTTTTTTTGAAATTTGAATATCCAGATGTATTCTTTAGGAAGTTTATTTTATAAATTGCAGGAATATACCTATTAAGAGAAAATAGGTTCGAATGTACAATGGCAGATCTTAGTGATGACCGAAACATTTTTAATTTTTGTTATACATATATAAATAGTAAAAAGACTCGATAAAAAAAGTCTAGACCCAATTGCGCTAACCCCTGAGCCTTGAACCAGAGTTCGCTAGGTGAAATTAAAAAAAAAATCTCATGCGCCTCACACACAGTGTCGATTCCAGTCGCGATTCCCACCACGATTCCCCCTCACCTCATTGCGGGTGGGTTAGGTTCTAATTTCCTTTTTGAGTAAAGTCTCATTTTAGTCCCTGACAATAATTGCACGACCCATTTTAGTCCCTGACAAAAAATAAGTCCAAAAATAGTCCCTAACATTTTCAAAACAGAGTCACGTTAGTCTCTAAGTCTATCTCCTTCCAAATCCGTCACTTAACGCACTGAAGTGTCACGTAAATACTGACGTGACAACGTTAACCCTTTGTTCGCTGTCAAATCACCACTAGGTCTCCTTTTTTTATCCAAACCCAGATTAAGACGTTCTAGTCTCTGTCAGCTTTGGGACATATTAGTCCCTCTACCCCAACTGTTGCCAGAACAGTTCTTCTTCTTTTTCTTATTCTTTTTCTTCCCTAAACCTTAATATGATTTTTCCTCTCTTTGCTGCGATGAGTACCCAATCTTCTCATGAGTACCCAATCTTCTCATGAGTACCCAATCTGTTTCATTGTGTTCAATTATGGGGGAAAATCTTATTGCATCACACAGCGGTGCTAAAAAGGGAAGGGGGCTAGAAAACTCAATCAGACTCAATGTAACAGCCAAAAAAGAAAGTATGTAAATAATTGTAAATCACCAAAGCATGCTTCCTTTCTTGTTAACAATTTCGATTTATTGGAGAAAACCATAGAGTAGCACTGAGTCCCACTCCCATCAAAAGAATCTTGAAGGATTTATTCATAAACAATAATAAATAAATAAAATGCATTTGAAGTTGAAGGCAATAAAACTTCGTATAAACTAAACAGTAAAACGCTGATGTATTCCGGATCAGAAGAAACAACAAATTATTCAACCAGAAAGGGATTGAAGAAGGATTCCAGAAGCTTCAGTTGAATACTCATTGTAGCATAAAGAGGGGAAGAATTAGATTAGGGTTCAGGGAAGAAGAATAATAATAATAACTGTTCTGGCAACAATGGGGGTAGAAAAACTAATATGTCCTAAAGCTGACAGGGACTAAAACGTCTCAATCCGAGTTTGGATAAAAAAAGGATACCCGGTGGTGATTTGGCAGCGAGCAGAGGTTAACGTTGTCACGTCAGTATTTAACGTGACACGTCAATGCGTTAAGTGACGGATTTGGAAGGAGATAGACGGAGGGACTAACGTGGCCCTGTTTTGAAAATGTCAAGGACTATTATTGGACTTATTTTTTGTCAAAAACTAAAATGGGTCGTGCAATTATTGTCAGCGACTAAAATGAGACTTTACACTTCTTTTTATAAGGTTTGAAAAAAACAATAGGTAGGCGGTTTTATTTTAAAAAGAAAAGGAACGAAAAGGGTCAAACCGTCAAAGGCGTAGTGCTATGCTATGTCCCTTCCTGCGTGACTTTTATTTCTTTGTTTTTGTGCTACCGGTCTTTTTTGCCCTTTTCCATTGGGTCCCATTCCTTTTTTTTTAGTTTGTGTGCAGTTTTTTTTTTTTTTTACAGAAGCTTGTGTGTGCAATTAATCCCACTCTTTTTTAACCTTTTTTTATTTTTTATATAACCATTCTTTTTTACCTTTCGATTAATGGGTGAGTTTTTCCATGTTGGACAGGAAATATTTTCCTTTTTTCATCCTATGTATTTTCATGTGATATATTTGGTGTGAGTCTCCCCGATACTTTTGTTTCTCATTGAGCACAAAGCACCACTTTAAAGTTAATTTTTAGTCATCATTTACTTTAATATTATTCCTATGATCACAAGTTTAAATTGCAACTTAATATGATATATTTTTAAGTTATATATAATATTATATATAATATTTAATTTATACACTAAAACATATTTTAGCTCCCCAAGATTTTGGTTCAAGATCCGCCAATGCCAATGTATAGTTTCAAAAGTCATAAAATACACCTTCGGAAGTATACATCCAGAAATTCAAACCTCAAAAAGCAATATCCAGAAGTATATTTTTGGAGACTGAAAAATACACTTCTGTAAGTATATTTTCGAAGTGGTTGGAACACGTTTAAAAGACCACTGGAAGTGTATTTTCGAAAGTATTTTTTTTGGTTTTCAGAAGTATACATCAGAGTTTTGTCAATGTTTATCTCCGAAAGGATACTTTCGAAAGTACTTAAATTTTGAAAAAATAAATAATTGATGTAACTAAATGCATTTTACATTGTGTAAAAATGGTACGAACCAGAGGTGCACACGTTGGACGTTAGAGGCCCACATCGTCCATATGCAGATGTATGGCGGGAAACACGAGGATGCACCGGAGATTTCAGCACCGGCAAAGCAGGTGGCTGCACCAAAAATACCACACAGGAAACGAATGTACACACACCATTTCTGAGGGCAGAGAGTATGTCCATCCTCTAGTCATTTTTGGACCACGTTGCAACCCACATATAGGTCGAAGAGGTAACAAATGTTGTATTTTTTAACTTTTATTTTCAGTTACAATTATTGTTATAATTAGCATAACATAATTTTTTTTGTGTTGTCGGGTTGTGGTCCACTTAAGGTAGTCAATCCAGATGCAAATTGGGGAAAAAAACTACCATCCCCAATGACAGACAGCATGTGGAACATCTTCGACAACTCCGGGTTGGTGACCCTAATACAGTGCAGCTACACTGCAGTAGATCTGGGTCTCTTGTCTGCCTTTACTAAAAGGCGGCAGAAGAAGACCGATACATTCCACCTCCCTATGTGGCGAGATGACCGTGACCCTAAGCATCGTCTTCACCTTGCTGCACCTGCTGATCATCAGTCATCTCTTATCGTACGCTTCCATCAGTAGAGACCACACATATATACGAGTGCGATCGAAGGCACACATACGCGCTTTAGCTGACTGCGTGCACTCTACACGTCTGAGCTGAGTCGTGGGAAGGACCATCAATTGTATGCTACGAAAGCATTTTCTACTGCATTTGGTAGGGCACCACCATTTTTGCAGATAAAATCTTCACATAATGATATGATGTGCTTGGACGCCTTCCGCGAGACAAGCAAAGCGTATGCATGGGCTACAGGTTCATTTCCATACCTTTATGATCGCTTGTACGATGTGAGGTTGCACAAGACCAAATAGCTGGAGAGATACATGACCTCCTACAGGTAACTTTAGATTAATTTTTTTAATTCTTAGGTAATTATTACTAAGTCATTGATTTTGTTACATACATGGGTTTTGGAGTAGTTCTCAAACACCGCACCTCGCCAAGCATTTGCAGATTATAGAGAGGACTCTCCTCAATCATGTCTTGGTCACCATGCACGGGTGCTGGTGAGGTTGTGCCGTTTTGAACTACTTTGAATTAGTTACAACGAGAGGACATGTGTTTGACTCGTTACGATTATCATTACCACCATTGTTCATTTCAATAGTTCTCCTAGTACTCAATATGGATCTCGTGATATCTCTAGCGAAGGTTTTACTTTTTTACCGTGTGCGCGCTAGTCAGCATTGGATTCAAGAAGGTTGGCCGATGCAGTGTAGGTAAGAGGGGTGGACTTGTTGCGCGGAGTTGGATCCTCTCCTGCATACACCCTCTACAGCTTGTGTAACAATCATATCTCTTTCTATTTCTCTCCTAAATTTTTTTATCTCTCATCATTAACTGCTCATTATCCCATTATCTTCTCTCTCCTGTTACAATTGTTTTTAGTGCTAGACAAGGATACAAACTCGTACTCCTTGTGGGCGCACAACACTTCGTGATTTCGTTTGGTACCATGTCAAAACAAACCTTTTCCCCGCCAAAAATTCAATCATATCTTAGCCTCAACTCCGCGAAACGCTTTTCCCGAACCGCGCAAATCACGCTCCAAATCACGGCACCCTTCCCCTTACGTGTAGCTCGTTCATTGGCTATCACTCCACAATCGCAACCACCATAAGAGAAACCATGGTCCTCAGCCCCACCGTATCATACAACGGAAAAAGTGGGAAAAAAAAGCAGTGACCACAAAAAAGCATAGGCTCTTCCTTTTCTGTTTCGCTCACCGAGTGATGACTCGGTCCTTTTTGCTACCGAGTGGTGACTCGGCCCCGCCACACCATCATCACGCCCCCTTCCACTTCCTCCATCCCCGGTATTGCTTAAATTCCCCAATGGATCTTTCTCGGGAGTCCAAGTTTCAACCTTTCTCTGAAATCCGCGTTTGCGCTCGTACGAACTCTCTTTTCTTTCTGCGGAAATGGCCGACACTCGCGACGGGGTTCCCATAACGCCTGCTATAAGGGAAGTGAGACCCGATGCGGGAACCCAAGCCGGAATCGGGTCGGATGGGAACCCGATTCACGGGATTAGGAGGGTGAATATGCGAGCTGAGATTGACACATCGCCGCCGTTCGGGTCGGTCAAGGAGGCTGTGACCCGTTTTGGAGGAAGCGGGCCTTGGATACCCCTATACAAGCTTGGAGAGGCTTTTGTAAGTTTTTGGCTCTTAATATTTTGTGTTTTTGGAGCTATGAATTTTATAATAATATATGCTTTTTTATTTGTTTGTTTATTCATTCATTCATTCATTCATTTATTTATGTTTCATTTCTTGAAGGAATTTGGCTGGTTGCTTGGTGCAAATTTGCTTGTTCCTGTTTTAATTTCCGCCTACTAATAATCTGACAATGACATCTCATTTCATGAATTTATGGGAGTTATATTTTTCCCAACCATAGATGCATGTTTTGCTTGGATTTTGAGAAGTTTGAAATTTAATACTGTAGTTTATTTTTACTCTGTTGGGTTCTACAGATAATCTAATGATTCAAATATTTAATATACCTTTGCTTTGAGAATTTGGATTCCAGGTGCCCACATTGGTCTAACTCTGACAGCATTATGCATGTTTCCTTTCTGGGTTATTGCAAAATGAGTATTGGCAAAGTTGGACCTAATTACTACTGACATGTACTCCATTTGTATTTGTTTTGGAAATCCCTTTTTTTTTTTGTTGATCTGCTTTAGCATGCATGGCATACGTTTTTTGCGCATCCTTGATGCCTGCCCCATGTTAGTCTACCTGCTGATGTAGAAGAAGATTATTATTGACAGAACAACTTTGAAGATTTTGACATAAAGAAAGTGGAGGAACAAGCGGCAGAGTTGGAGAAGGATCTGATCGTCAAAGAACTCGAAACACTTGACGTGCTTGAAGAATTGGGAGCTACCAAAAGGATCGTGGAGGACTTGAAGCAGCAGCTACAAAAAGAAGCATCGAAATGTTTTGCAACTCCGGATGTCAATTCTTTTGAGCAGGTTGGAACTCCTGTTATTAAGGAAATGAATAATGAAAATCATGGAAATAATGTCAACAATCAAGAACAGATGTTGCATCATCCAAGTTCCTGCTGCTCTATGTCATCACCTGATATGATCTTAATGGAGCTGAAACAAGCCAAAGTGAATCTTGGTAAAACTATAAATGAACTTGGGGTGATACAATCCTCTGTTGAATCTTTAAATAAGAAGATGAAGAAGGAGAAAATGTTTCTGGAGAGGACACGTGAAAAGCTTGCATCAAAGTTTGCAGCTGTTTCTGCTCAAGAAAGGGCTCAAGAGCAATCGAGATTAAATCCACCAGCATCTCATGTAGAATGCACTTATGATAATAATCCTGCAAATATGAGGAATTTCAATTCTGATTCTGAGCAGTACAATAGAATGGTTGAAACAAGAAGATCTGAAGTTTCAATTCCCTTACCTGTGTATGAAGAGCATGGTTTTAGTGTTAAGACAGCTGAAATGAGGTGGTTTGCAGCCAAAAAGATGGAAGAAGCTGCAAGGGCAGCAGAAGCTATTGCTCTTGCTGAAATCAAGGCTCTATCCAGTGCTGAGAGAGCATATGAATTTGCTCTCCCAGAACCTGAGAAGGTCACTTTTTCTTTCGCCCCCAAGGCTCAGATACCTGAAGAGTCAACCCTAAAGAAGGTAATAGATTCAAAGTTTCAAATTGATGAAACAAAGATTTCTAAACTGACTATTTTGAAGAAGTTGGAGGAGGCAGCGGAAGAAGTTCTACACAGCAAACAAGTCTTGACTGATGCTTTAAACAGAATTGAAACTGCAAACAGAAAGCAACATGCTGCTAAGGAAGCTCTGCGGAAATGGATACCGGAGGATGATATAAAGGAGAAAGCAAAGTTTCATCAAGCTGTAATTTGTCAAGATTCTCCTCTACCGGATGTAATGAGGTCAACAACAGCAAACAATAATCCAAAGCCTAGTTTGAGGCCAACAATTTCAATGAGAGATGTACTTAGCAGAAAGCAAGTTCCTGAAGGATATGCTACAAGAAAGGAGATGGAAGAGCATACTGAAAGACAAAAGGTAGCATTGAGTCAAATGCTTCGAGCTTTGAGGGAAGATATGACCCTTCCACCGAAAGCTGAGAAAGATGGGAGCGATCAAAAGCAGTTCGTGGCACAGAGGAAGAAGTTTGGATTCATTCATATATCACTCCCCCTGGCAAGACCAAGTAAGAAAAGGGCATGAAAATATAATCCAAAGTGCTTATAGAGGGATGAATAGCGGCCACTACTCATTCATCTTTATGACTTACCATGCCATTCATTATTGGTTCATGTGTTTGCTTTCCTGTTTGTAGAAGTTTGTGTGGGTGTTTGATTTTGTTAAATATGTTTGTGTTTTGAGTGAAGGCATATATATATTCTGAAACTAGCTTTGATGGAGCTAGTAGATTATGTTGTTCTCATTGGATGCATTAGAGCGATGCTGAATTTATTCACAGGGTATGGAGGTCACACCATTGGCTAATTTGGTTGTAAATTTGTCACAGATATAATGATCATGCGGATGCCCTGTTGTACCAATATATGATAAATTTGTATTTGTTGGATGATCTTCGTTGTTGGAAACTTCAGATCTTGAAATTTCAATCCATTAAGTATCAGAGTATACTGCGAAATATTAAGAGTTCGAAAACTCTTTCTTGTGAAAACCTAACATGAAATTTTTTTCAAGTGAAACCAATTGCAACAATAATAGTAATAAAACCCAAGGAAGAGAATGCTGCTAAGGGAAGGAAGGATGGAAGAAGAAACCAACGAAGATAAAAGAGAATGTAAACACATAATTTAATTGGTCGATGTCCTCTACAATCTTATTCATGATACGTTTCTTCTCCTGGTGACTTGACAATTGGTCTTTTTATCGTAGTCACTCAATAGGCTTGTGTTTGTGTGGTGTGTCTTATTAATTCAATTATCCAATGTCTTTTATTTAGGTGACGTTTATCCTGGGAAAACACAAAAATTTTCCCACCATGAGAAAATGACCTCTTTACCTGCAGTAGACTGTTTTCCTATTTATCATGTAATTAAAGTTTTGACCCACAATTATTTAAAATTACAAATAAATTACACATGATAATCATGGACAATCTTTTTTTGACACGACCGATCAGAACTATTAGGTGCCTGTTTCGTTTCCCGTTTGGAGCCCGTTAACGACTGTCGCCACTTGAAATGGGAATTTCTGTTTCGTTTGGACACCCTCAACGTCCGTCCAAATAACTAAGTTTCGCATCAAACATTGGTTCGGATGGAAGTAATGAGCCAATGACCCTCTTGTTTTTCCTTTTCCCGTTTTTCGTTGGGAGGTTTGACTCTCTATTTTGCCCCACATCAGCTGAACTTGAAAGATGAGATTTCCGAAAACATACGCGTTGGAGAGATGGGGAGTTGTTCAGGGATTTGAGTCGAAGAAGACGAAGAGCTTTTCACATATTCAAGTCTCTTTCACTCTCTCTTTCTACGTGTTCTTGCTTTGTTCAGCATGTAATAATACTCCTCCGTCCCATTATATATGTCATAGTTGACCAAATCACATAGTTTAAAAAAAGCAATTAATGAAAGAAAGAGAGTGATAATTTTACCAAATTAACCTTATTAATCATTGGTGTATTAACTATTGTCATAAATACAAAGTGAAGTATTTGAGGGGTATAATTGGAACAAAACAATTAATAGTGCATTGGAACCATAAAGTGACACATACTTTGGAACTGATTTATTTTTGTAAATGTGACATATATAAAGGGACGGGGGAGTAATAATAATAATAATAATAATATATAAAAAAAATCGTTTCTTTTGCTTTTACTTCAATTGTGACATATTGTTAATCATCATGCCACCTGCCACCTATAGACCCTGTTTTATTTTGTCCTCATCTCATTTATTTTTTATTTAAATTTAAATGTTGTACATTAATTATACTGTATTATTAATTATACACACACTATATTATAAATTATAAATAATGCATAAAATTATCTTTTTGACGCAATGATACATAAAACTATTAAACATTATGAATGTATCTGATTTTGGTTCACTCATTAAGGAGTGTAGAACCTTAATTTCTGATCACAACAATTTTTAGGTAGTTTTTTTAGGCGATAAGTAAATGGTAGTATTCATGCTCTTGCAAGAGCTTCTACCTACTATGCTCCTCGCAGCGATTTTCATTATATTCCTGATTGTATTGTTTCCATTATTTGCAATGAAATGAACTAATTTGGTTTGTGTCAAAAAAATGATTGTACATAATATTTTATCGGATTTTTTCACTCGAATATATATATATATATATATATATATATATATATATATATGTATATTTCCAAACTCTTCTCACAAGGTCATTTATTTTTATTTTTAAATCTAACTTCGACGATGATATAAAATAACTTAGGTGAAAAGAACATTCAAATAAAATAGAATGAAATAGTGAATGTTTTACTCTAAAATCTTTTAAGTTAATTGAATAATTTTTAATTATTATTATGAACTTTTATAAGAGACTTTAAAAAAATAATTTGATATAATGAAAGTATATTTTAAGTTATGAAAGTATAATTAAATGGTTTTAAATTTATATATTCAAAATTGAAAAGTTAAACTTTGTAATTTAATTGTTATGAAAGTATTGTAATTTAATTGAAAAGTATAATTTAATTGTTATGTGAGATCTTTTTTGCAAATAAGTGTTAAGTGTATACAAAAGATCACTCAAGTTACTGGTTTTGAATCCAAACCACTCAATATTTTAATCAATAAACCAATGGCAATAACATCATTTGCTGGTCATGGGAAAAAATTTATGTTTTCCCATGTTAAACGTAACCATTTAACATGTATATATGTCATGTCACCACTTCTTGCTTGAATTTCCACACGGTTGGAAAAACTACTCAGCTCATAGTTTGATCGGGAGATGAATGTGAATATATATCTTCACACAAAACAGCTGATGGGACTTTGCCATCTTTTTTTTTTTTTTCCGGTACAATACTTTGCCATCTTCAGTTCCTCATAACAATGAAGGTTTGCCACCGAAGGAAATGTGCAATGGAGTGGGAAATTCTTTTGGGGACGGTTCCGAGCAACCTGAATCAATTGATAACATCGAATGTGGCATTGACACGATAACTAAAGCTGAAGATAAGGACAATACGGGCAGTCAAAAGTTGTCTTAAGTTGGAATTGAAAGATAAATTTGTCTATTTATATAATATTTTAAACTTTTTCAGTTAACTTTAATGATAAAATTAAATTAGGAGTAAGTTGCTTTAAGTAACTTTAAATTAGGGGTAAAATGCTTAATTTTAAAAATTGGGGTGAAAAGTACAACTACACTTAAAAATTAGTGAAAAAGTGCTTTTGGCCATATTTTTTGTTATTATTCAACTTTTCTCTCCAATTTTGAAGTTTCAATTTTTCATCTTTTTTCTCAAGATAAGCTTATATTTATCTTTTTAAAGTTTTTTAAAATTTTTAAATATATATGACACTTGAAGTTTTATTGCTGGCCTTTTTTTTTGCAGCTTATATGCTTTTAAATTATGCAAAAGATTTAAAAGAGCAATTTCTATAAAGAAGAAATGGATTCTACTACAAAGAAAACAATAAAGTAATCCATTATGCCTAAAGCAGGTCTTGCCTTCATCATTAATGCTACATGACAATGTCATTTGCCTTAAAAATTGAAGAGTTTGTTATTGATACAAAAATTTCTCTATGTTTATAAATAAAACAATCAATTAATAAATTTAATTTTTTTTATTGTGATAAAAGTTTTTCGATATCTATAGATAAAGCAATTTTTTTTTTGAAAGGAAGCTAAACTATTTCATTTCATCTAGAAGAGTGTTTACAAGAAATTCAGGAATAATATAATAAGTGTGAGAACTAACATTACATATAGATGTCCTATCTATGGTGTGAACAACTCTATTAGTTTGTCTCTTTATAAATTCTATCTTGTAATAAGAGTGAGTAGCCAGAATAAGTTAGAATATTTTTTAATTAAAAGTTAAAATATTTTTATTATTATATAAGTTTCCGAACAAGTTTGTTAATTTTTCCAATAGTTATAGAATAACATTTTTTTCATAACATAATCTTAAAGATAATCTCTCTCCTTCAAATAATCATGATTACTAAGTCTGGTAGTATTATTCTTGTCTTCCATGTAAGGATGATTTGATTACGAATGGTACCTGTTGTCTAATTCTACACTATTTTGAAATTTTAAATTACACAAATTTTTATTGTGCATTATAAGTTTATTACAATTAAAGCAATGAAAAACATCACTATTTTTTGGTGTATAATAAATCATTATTCATCATAGTTTTAAGTGTCTTTTTTTCTCTCTTAAATTATAGCTTAACTCACACAATCAAATTTTTTTGGGTCCTAGTACAAATGGTTAACGAGGAGGGGAAAATTAGAGGGGAAGGTAAAGTGGAGTGGTACGGGTTCGAACTCTGCTCCTAGCATCTATACAGCTCTTACGTATGTTTTATCGCCAGACTGTGCTCTGAACACTCACACAATCAAATATTTCTTCAATTTCTTGCTTTGAGTTTATTTAAAAAGTAATTTTTTAACCTTTATCTTCAATATCGTATGATCTTTCTTCACTTTTTTTTTTTGGAAATATTGTTGCATATTTCGTACATCGAATGTGACTTCATAACCCCAAATCTCAATTCGTACATCACAAGGTCAGCACACTAATTTATTAAAGTTAAATGAAAGTTATTAAATAAATAAAATAAAATGATAAGAGAATTAATAAAATAGTAACCCATTTCAGTAATATTTCTATATTTTCCTTTTTAAAGTACATATAATTTAATTAAATAAATAAAGAAATGCATTTTTAATGTTTCCTTATGGCTTATCATCCTAGTATGAAGTTGAGTTTGTGGAGAAAGGACCTCGGTTCGATTCTCGCAGAACGTATTTTTGGAAGGAGAAAAACTTAAGCTGTGACTAAACTCCAAAATCGGAGATTAGTCCCATCGATAATCCAAAAGACCGAATCGTGTTGGGATGCTCTGGTGGAACCACTCGGACCAAAGGCCTAATTAGGGTAGATCAAAAAAAAAAATTCCTAATATGAAGAGTTCGCGATAAGTCACGTGACTAGAAAATGGCGACCACAGAAAAATGCACGTGAGTAGAAAATTAGAGGCAGCAGAACCTTACTCGCAATCACAACATATTTTTCTTTTGACGGAATACTCAGAATCGCAATATTAAAGCCTCAAAATTTGGGAACACAGAAAGATAGAGTGAAACCAAACAGCAGCAACAAACATCATCATCATCGTCTTCGTTACCATCTTCTTTGTTCGGCTTCCGTAACATTAACGTTGTTTGCGTGTCCGAATCCAATGGACTCCACCGCTTTCGCCAATTGCAGAGCCTCTTCCCATGCAATTCCTCTCACACACCCTTATCGTCTTCAATCCAATCCTTTTCCTCTCCACCTCCCATTTCTGGTCTGCAATTGCTTCTCTCTCTCTCTCATCTTTCTATTTCTTCTCTCTTTTTTTATGTTTTTTCATTTACACTGATTTTCGTTTTTTATCTTCTTATTTTTCAGAAATTAAAGCGTTTGGGTTTGGTTAAGAGTCGCCTAATTGCTTGTTCCACTTCTGGGTCCGATGAATTTGGCTCTGCTAATGGGTTGCAGTTCACACCCAATAAGCTTTTCGTGCAGGAGGTATCTGTTCTACTCATTTCTCTATCTTTTTTTTTTTTCATGTGTTCAAATTCAGTTATCGGTTGTTTCCCCAATATTTTGCATCCGACCAAGTTTAAAGTTTGTCCTTTTATTTGTCTTCTTTTGTGTGGGCTTTTTTTTCCCTCTTCATATCATGCAATCTTACTGGAACAGTTAATTGAGTGTGTAAAGTGAATGAACTTTTTCTGTTTGGTGTTTTCTTCCAGGCTATTGGAGCGGAATATGGGGAAGGCTTTGAGACTTTTAGGGCAGATGGACCATTAAAAGTTGATGTGGTAAGGAATTTTGGTAACCGTGGAAATTTTCTAGTTTTCCTTGACTCGAACAGATTTCCCCACTGTACTTTTTTGAAGCTAGCATACTGTAATTCCTGAATAAAGGATGTTGATTCTTGTTGAAAATAGGACTATTTGAATGATAAATTGCAAGATGGTTTTCTTCAGCGCATACGCTATGCTATGAAGCCAGATGAGGCTTATGGTCTTATCTTCTCTTGGGACAATGTGGTGGTAAGTAATCTTAACTCAAGCTTGTAGGTTTTTTTTGTTGCACCCAAATCGTTCAGATGGTTGTTTTTACTATAGTATTTTTCCTTGTTTAAGGCATGTTAAGTGATGCAAATTGAGTTTATGATATTTATTATTATCATATATAACAAGTGCATTGTTCTGCTTGTTAATTACTTGTGGGTTACAAAGCACGGATACCACACAACACATATAGGGGGATATGACAAATCTTATAATTTACAGGACATGACACGGCTATAATACAACATATAATTTTTTGTATAAAATTAATATATAAACACAAATCTTAATTCAATGCCCAATCAGTAATTTAGAAGTTAGCATGAGTTATTGTAGATATAATAAAATTATATATTTAATTTTTGCTGTATTCCTGTGTCTGTATTGGTAGAAAAGTTCAAAAAAAGGAAGAAGTTGTAAAATACAGCCAAGAAGTGTCCAACATGACTACAAGACAAGGCTACTCTTTCAAAGTGTCTGTGCTTCCTTACTTGTTGGACAGACTTCTATGACTGTAGGTCTTGAGAAAAGAAGAACGTCACTGCACATAATATCATGCATCCAGTCGGTTTAAATTAATTCTGTGATAACTTCCTGTAATTTGTTTCAGGCTGATACTCGAGCTCTGAAGAGGAAGGCATGGAAGCAGCTGGCCTCTGAAGAGGGTATGTTAATTGTTTTGATTGTGGGACGTTGATGGTATGATGTTTAGGATGCCCTTTTGGATGTATGGAACAAAACAAAAATAAAAGGATACTGTTGCCATTAAGGAATTAAGGAATGGACTACATGGGAAAATATAACAAGCAACCATTCCTTTACTAGTTGTTTAATTTATAGATGTCAATAGAAAGGAAAGGGAAGATCTTTACCTTTTCAACTCATCTATTGTTGTTTAAAATGTTTCATCTACATTGTCGGTAGATGAAAATGGAAATTTCACAAAAAATTAATGAAAAGCTTTCCCACGCCCTCCACTTCCATCCATTTTTTAAGGGAATATGAAGTTACTGAAAAATCCTTCCTAGAGGACACCTTTTTTTTTTTTTTTTCTTTCCTTCCTCTATGCCCAATGTATCCAAATGAGGACTGGGCGCTTCCATTTTTTCCCACCCCATTCCCTTCTCTTACCTTCCATCAATCCATATGAGAGTGCCTAATGAGGGAGGTGCTACTTTTACGGAGTGTCAATTTATATATTCTATCAAACAAGTTCATTGAATAAAGGGAATCTAGCCATGTTTTCATGCAGCTGACTCACAAATTTATTGTTAATCACTGTATCAATCTGAAGGAACAGATAAGAAGAATATGAGTTTGTAGCCTGATGACTCACATGCATCATTGCAGAGAAAGATAATAATTTATAACATTTTTATGCAGGAAAGGACATTCCTGAAGACGGCGGTATTGAAAGGTTAATGCTTTATGCAGGCGCTGATCATGTATTGCATAAGGTTAGTTGGCTTTTCCTTTTGATAGTTGGTTTTATGCGGGCATTGAATTATAAAGAAATACTTTTTAGAAGATGGTCTCATGACTCTCATCATTAAAAATCTCAAACCTTGTAGTAAGCACGTATTATTTTTGCTGACAATCCTTTCTTAATTTGCAGCATTTTCTCTCAGATAAGGCAGAAAATGAGTTGGATAGACTGAAGTTGAGGTTTTCTCAATTATATTATGATAATCTTCTAAAAGTAAGCTGTTGCCTCTATTTGTTCTGATGGCTATTATCTAGTGTCCTAACAGGTCAAACCTGACGTATATTGCATATAACTTTGTCTAGCTTGAAAGACCAATGGAGGGCCTGAGAGACTGGTTGGAAGCGGTTTATACAGCTCGCATCCCCTGTGCTGTTGTTTCAAGTCTTGATAGAAGAAATATGGTAGAAGCTTTGCAACGAATGGGGCTTAATAAGTACTTTCAGGTTGGTAATATTTGGGAAGAGTTAAAAAGAAATAAATTTTTGCCTTGTTTTCCCATCATTACAATGAAAAGTATATTGGTATAAATGACAAACTTCATGTGATCTTAGATTAGTTTCGAAGAGCAAAAGATCTTTTCCTTCTCAGGTTATCATTGCCAATTATAATATAATTAATATACGTAGTTTGTTGAGTGTGGGTTATAACATCTACTTCCGTTTGAGTCATGGTCAATATATTTCGGATTTCGGAAGAATGCTGTTGATGCATCTCATAAAGAAAAAGAATTTTCTTTTTGATGTGATTTAAGATCTAGATTTATTATAGGGAATGTAATTTTTTTATAGTTTGTTTTTGGTGGGTAAACCTAACTTGGCTTCTTTATGGCTAGAACTAATTTTCAACCTATTGTGTGTACTAGATATAGATATATAAATAGCCTAACATGCCCATGAATTTGCCACTTTCTGATTGCCTCATTTGATTTGCAGGCAATTGTGACAGAAGAGGATGGAATGGAGTCAATAGCTCATAGATTTCTTTCTGCTGCTGTCAAGGTACAGTTCCTCCCATAAACTGTATTTTGATGAAATATTTCTTGCTTGGAATTATTATTATTTAGTATGACTATATTCATTATGGTACTTTCACACTTACCTTTACAACATATAGGATAATTACATTTGGGCAAGTATACAGTTCTACTAAATAGTAAATACTAATACTGCTGATGTTCTGAAAGTAAAAGTAGTAGTCTACTATCTATGATGATGAAAAAGAGTAGTATTCTACTGTCTAAAACAAAACATAGACCACAGGATTTATAATAAATTATGTAATGTTGAGTTATTTTGAAGTTGAAGGATATTACGAGGGCTATGATCATTGAGTTGCTCAATGCAAACTAGGATGAGAGAATTAAATATTTTCCTTTTCAAAGATGTGGGCTGAGTGATGTGGTTTTAAAGGTCAAGTTTTTTGATGATATGATGACTAGTGCTTCCTTTTTCAGATTAAATTTAAAATCCTTATAGCTTCCTAGTAAGACATGGAAAATTTTGGGCTGCCATAATATTTTCCCCAAATAACTACTGTTGCTAATTGTGTGGCCTTAGACATAGTTCACAATAAATGCCAAAGGCCAGAAGTTCCAATAATGAGGCGATTTTTGAGATGTGGCATTGGTATTTTCATGTCGGATTAGTTTAGGTTCATTGGCTAGTTGTTCTGCATGTCTTCCATAAATTCTTTCTACAATTTGCTGCCAGTTTTTTTTTACTTGTTTGCCTAAATTATCTTGCAGCTGGATCGAAAACCTTCCAAGTGTGTGGTTTTTGAAGATGATCCTAGAGGAGTAACTGCTGCGCACAATTGTACAATGATGGCTGTAGCATTGATTGGAGCTCATCCCGCGTGAGTAATTGACATTTATTTATGCATAATAAATAGTACAAGATGTCAATATGAAAATAAAATTCCATGAAACATATCAGGCACAGGTATGCATGTTTCCAATTTAATGCATGCAAGAGAAAACACTGCTTCCAACTTACACAAGTACATAGAAGGCATTAGAAGTTCTGTTGCACACTTGAAAAAACTTTTGATGAGATTATTTTTTTGGCGTTTAGAAACTGATTGATGTTGAAACCTGCAGGTATGATTTGGGGCAGGCTGATCTTGCTGTTGCTAATTTCAGCGAACTTTCTGTAATCAACTTGCGAAGACTATTTGCTAACAAGGGTTCTACATTTATGGACCTGCAGAAGCAGATCATAGAGAAAACTCCTCCCAAAAGGAAACTTACAATAGACACCATTTTCTGATCTATTTACCTGCCCATTCTTTTTGCCCCCCTCTGCTAATTTTCCTTGTAATTAAATAATTATGCAGCCTTGATTTTCAATATCAAATAAATAAATTTTGCAGTCAGTACGATCTGATATCCATATGTTCTATGCCATTTTATTTTTTTGGTTCTTCACCTTCCAATTTTGCCTTATTGAAAATGGAATTTGGAATCCCCAGGGACCTGTCTGTGAATGCAACCCCCCCTTCTCCCTTTTTCCCCCTCACAAGGGATCCAAATCCTTATTAACGTATCTTATAGCTATCTACATGTTTGGCTTGCAAATGCATGATATTCCGGCATTTGCTTGGCATATGAATCTTACTTGTATCTATTGGCAAATGATATATTTAAGGTCAATATTTTTTAATCGAAGTTAAAGCTAACGGTAACTTCTTTCATGTTAACTAATTTTTGGTATAAAGCGGGAGATTCAAATATTGGCGCATGTAGAAAGTCAAATACAACCAAAAAGATGACCAGCCAAAATGTTTTACAAACCAAACAAAGGCAACATCTACATGTTTTAGAAACATAATTCTTAAAAGTCAGTTTCTCTAATGGAAAAGGAAGGCATACCTAACAAATGAAGTCAACCACCTAGCCACCTAATGTAAATATAAATGTAAATACATTATTTTTGAGGGTGACCTCTTCTACTTTTTGATTCCTTGATTTCAACGTGACATTCTTAAATATTTTTTCATACTTGGGTTCTCTCTTGTTCTGGTGGAGGTGGGGGCGACTGGGTGGTGGTTGGTTGTAGCTGCAGGAGAGTTAGACAAGAGGAAGAATCAGGTGTTGATGGTGCATTTGTGGAACCTTACTATCTAAGATTGCTTGACATGAGAGATATGTAAGGGTTGATCACTCTAGACAGAGCCGACTAGACTAAGGCCCTATTTGATTTGTGTTTTTAAAAACAGTTTTCAGTTTTTAAAAAATTAAAAAACCTGTTTGATTACCATCTTTCTTAAATCTCCTTTATTTTTGTAATAAACCATTTTATACCAGCTGAATTTCCAAATTTAGACACTCATATATTTGACACCTGCCTTTTTTAAGGTTATAATGACATTTTGGGGTCAAATTCCTTAACACACTTTTTCAAAAGTCGCGGTCGCGGTCGATATTTGAATTTTTTTGAATCCATTTCTATTGTGCCTCTTATTCTCTCTCTTCTTTAATTGTGCCATTGTGCTTCATTTCTTGCACTCTCTCTTTCTTCATTCGTTTTCTATCACCTGCTCAGCTTCTCCTTCCCTCACTTCACTGCACCTTCTTCCTCCTTCTTCTTCATCTTCTTTCCCTCTTTTCTCTCTTCCGCGTCTTCTTCTTCCTCCTCATTCTTCTTCTTATTCTTCTTCTTCTTCTTTTTTCCCTCTTTTCTCTCTACTGCATTTACAAGCATCTAGCGCTCTTCTCCATCTCAGTTTTCAATTTTTGAAATCCCACTGCTCGTGTTCCAAGATTTTTTGAGGAAACACAAATCCCACTGCTCGTGCTCCTCTTCCACTTTTGTAATTTTGCTTAAAATTGGGTTTACGGTAGTCGAAAATTTGGAGGCTACATTCTGCAAGGGGGCATGGGGAAGAAAAGTTGTAGCAGCATTGGTTGATCGTAAGAAATGAAGGAGTAATTTCATCCACTGCTATTCTTTTTTTCCTGTTATTTCTTTCCTTCTTTTTTTTCTCTGATTTTTTACTTATACATGTATTATTTTTGTTAGTTGATTCAGGTCGGGGGTCGAGGTGAGGCATAATCAACGGTATTTTTCATTATTATTTTCATGCATTTGAATCAGGGTTTGTTAAAATGCTAATATTTGTGTTTAATCTGCAAACTATAATTTTCTAGGCTTTTGTTCTGCTTTGTCTGAACCATCAATGGTGGAAAGGGGTAATCTCTGGGTACAGTTTTTGCTAGGGATTTTACTTGGGTTGCTAGGATTTTGACTTTACTCTCATGTGTATTCTTCTTGGAGCATACTGTTCCTCTATTCCCATCGTGATATAAGCTGACTCCATTCATGACCATCAAATTTAAGACACGATTCATTAAAAGGATATTCTTCATTTCACCATTTTTGTAATTGATTTTTGTGTCAAAGTTTTTGGACTTTAATCATGATTCAGTTACGTGATTTTCTTCTTATGAGTATTCTCCTTTTCTTTTTATTACCAATTTTTAACCAATGACTGTTGTGTTAAAGTTTTTTGTTTCTTCATATGTTTGATTGGCAGATTCGTATGTTTCATATGTTTACATGATTCATATGTTTTTTTCATGTGTTTTTTTTTGAGTTTTCATATGTTTTTTTTCCCAACCCATTTTCCTCTAATGTTTCAAAGTTGTGTTAAAGTCTTTCATAACTTACCTTTTTGTCAAAAAAAACACATTACTTCATATTATGTGCTGATGTTTGGGGTGTTGTAGGTCTAGAGTTGGTTGAGTTGGAGGTTTTGCAATGCTTAATTGTGGTTTTGGGTAAGTTTTTGAAATCAATAATGAAGTATTACTTTTGAATGCAATTTTAAATGTATCAGTAAATTCGAGCTCACTGGGAAAGTTGTGACACTAATTCGTGAAGCTTGATAGACTAATTTTCTTGACAGGAAAAGCACTTAAGCTAGGATTTGTCTTTTGGGATTTGTCTTTTGCAGCTGGAAAAGAACTTGAGTTGTGTTTGGTTGAGAAGCGTTGGGACAAAAAAGTTTAAAGACATGAACTTGTCTTGAAGTTAACCTGGAAAAACAAATCTCAATACTTTTCCATGATTCCATCTTATGCTTCTTACCTTTTTTGCTTTTCCTTTGTAAAAGATTTTGGCTCTTTTTTATAGTTGGTTAGATAACAATTGAACTACAGAGGAAAGAAGACAAGGAAGATAGATAGAACATGCAAAAGAGTTTGAAGAAATTGGCAATATTACTTTAACCATGTTGGAGATGCCTTTTATATACCTTACATTTTGGTTTTAACTTTTGTTTATGTTTTAATGTAATTATGCAGGTTGTGTCAAATATCTAAAAGGGGAAGTTTCTAGGTGCAGGAAAGGTCCTAACTGTGCCTTTTTAACATTTGGTTATTATTCTATTTATGCTTTTTTTCTTCAGAATCTTTTAGTTACTTTCAGGGGCTACAATGCAACCAACTGTGTTTTGCTGTTTAGTCTTTTTTTCCTATCTATCTTTTATGTTTTGTTATTATCTTAAGAGAATCTCTATGCTCCATGATTATTGATTGGTTGCATTGTAGTATGTGTTGGCTGTGTAGTTATCTGAAGTAACTCTGATGTAATGATATGAATGATTCATATTTGGGGGAGTATGATTGGGTTCTCACATTCTTCACCATGACCCTCTCTTTTCTTTTCCTGCACTAAATCCCTTTTCAATTTAGTTTTCAGCTGGTATTATACCTCCAGCAACTCACAAACAAGAATGAAGAGCTTTTGAGGCGAGGGAAGGAGTCATACAGGAAGGCATATGTATAAGGTTTATTAGAATAGAATCCAAAGGGAAAAACAAATAGCTCCTTAGAACTCAAACAATTTCTTAAACATTGATGTTGTTCAGTATTTTCAACCATTAGAATGTCTTTTCTTTTCAATGATTTTTAATTCAATTACCCTTGAGAGTTGTATTTTCTGAGGTTAATTTCTGTAAATTTGTTGCTACATGTTATACCAGAACTAAATAGTTTTAGATCTACTTTTAATTACTATTCTAACTAAGAATTTGCTTTATATAATGTTAATTTTATATAAACCTGATATTATATTTACAAAGTTAGGTATATGTATTGCTATGACATCTTTGACATCAATTTTTTTTTGACATAACACCCTTCTTTATTGCTTTGTAAAATGTAAACTGCTCTAATGTATTGCTTTATCATTTTGATCTTTAGTTGTTTTCTGCTGGTAGTGCAAAAAGTGTGTCTTTCAGGACTACAAGTATTACAAAGTTGTAGTTTTAGGAATCATGATAATTATTAATAGGAATTCTGAAATATCCTTGCTGCATATGTGAAAAAGCATTGAAGTCTGTGGTTTCATTCTATTAAGCTATTTTCCTTCATAATGACCCTCTCTTTTTCTGCACTAAATCCCTTTTCAATTTAGTTTTCATCTGGTATTATACCTCCAGCAACTTACAAACAAGAATGAAGAGCTTTTGAGGCTAGGGAAGGAGTCATATAAAAATGCATATGTTTAAGGTTTGTTAGGGTAGAACCCAAAGGGAAAAACAAATAGCTCCTTAGAACTCAAACAATTTCTTAAACATTGATGTTGTTCAGTATTTTCAACCATTAGAAGGAATGTCTTTTCTTTTCAATGATTTTTAATTCTATTACTCCTGAGAGTTGTATTGCTTGATATTGAATTTTTTGTTGCCTGGTCTTATGTCCTCTTAGCATTGCATTTCATAAGAGTTGAAGCAATCTTCATGTCTTTCTATGTTTAAACACTATTTCTATGATTAAACTGAATGCTTAGACAATTTTAGATAAACTGAATGTAATTTTAGATTTAGTATGATTAAACTGAATGTTTAGACAATATTTCTATTTTTTCAAAGGCTTGAAATGAATAGGGAGGAGGATGAATCAAGTGCCACAATAACTACAATGTTCATAGGAGATCATAAGCCACTAATTTTACATGTTAGTGACTCATGGTGAGCTGATTTTTGTGTTTTTCACTATGTATTTCACCAACACTAATTAAGTGCAACTTGGAATTATTTGTGCTTTTGGATGGCAATGATTAGCATCATTTAGAACTATCGTCATAGAAGTGAGGTTAGTAAAATTTGATCTGCTCATGAGTGGATCTTGAAAAGTGGCAGAAGCTTCTAAAGAATGTGTCTAATTGTCTATTCTCATTGAAAAACCAGATCTGATTGTGTGTGATGGGCAATCTTTTCTACTCTTTTCACCCACACTAATTAAGTTCTATTTTTTTTTATTAGCTCTGATACTTTATGCGATTTCATTTAGTCTCAAATTTCCTGCATCATTTTGTTTTTTGGCTTTAGTATTGAAACGCATAATAACATATTTGGAAATGAAAATTTAACAATTAATTTTGTGGCAGTAAACGATGAGGAAGTATACGGGGGAACAAGATTTCGCTGATGTCAAAGTAAAGACTGAGGCTTTCCTTGCATATAGCTAAGGTTAATTTCTGTAAATTTGTTGCTACATGTTATACGAGAACTAAATACTTTTACATCTACTTTTAATTACTATTCTAACTAAGAATTTGCTTTATATAATGTTAATTTTATATAAACCTGATATTATATTTAGAAAATCAGGTATACGTATCTATTGCTATGACATCTTTGGCATCATTTTTTTTTGACATAACACCCTTCTTTATTGCTTTGTAAAATGTAAACTGCTCTAATGTATTGCTTTATCATTTTGATCTTTAGTTGTTTTCTGTTGATAGTGCAAAAAGTGTGTCTTTCAATACTTACATTTTGGTGGTGACTAAGGAAATTGGTGGTGAGATAGTAAACTCTAGATTTATCTATCTAAGTTCTTCTTTACTATTGGTTTTTCTATCTGTGTGGAAGTAAAGAACCAATAGTCTTTCCTCTCTTT
Organism: Calophaca sinica; assembly: GCA_037113605.1. Taxonomy (NCBI): domain Eukaryota; kingdom Viridiplantae; phylum Streptophyta; class Magnoliopsida; order Fabales; family Fabaceae; genus Calophaca; species Calophaca sinica. The sequence continues at coordinate 45,778,533 of CM073735.1, forward strand.
TGAACTGTGTGTGGTGAAAAGATAAATAGCAATAACATGTTTTGAGTATCTTTATTTTTTAGCCTTTTTACTTCATTTGTTTTATTAGTAATAAAATGACAGAGAAGGATAAAAAAGAGATATTTATATCATGTCAGTGTTTCCACCAATAGCCAGGAATGTAAGATTGAACTTAAAATGGAGGCCAAGAAGCAAAGTGGAGGCAATGATGACAGTGTACTCGGCATTGCGAAATCTTATGTAGTTATTGTTTTCGATGGAAACTAGATTTAGATGAGGATTGTGATCGGTGTTTGATTTATTTTTTTTATTTAACTGATCAAAACATTTACATGCAATTTTGGCTTTGTATTGTCTTATGGAGCATCAGTTTGTCAAGATGCTTGATCCCTGATCTTAGGGGAATTGATGCTTAGTTGTTTAGTTGTATATGTCCTTCTGTTATCATTATGAAAGACCCATCAATCGTATTTTGTTATTTCCAAGGGCAATTACAAAAATAACTTAGGCCTGTTATGTCATGTCATCAACTTAGGCCCGGTCTTAGATCAATCAATGATGGTGAACACTTATGTTGAATATTTCTGCCCTTATGTACAAAATATGCTATTAATTGTGTGCTCTTATTAGTTTGTTTGTCAAATATAATTAGCAACAACGACGCCCTACCCGTGCGTATGAACGTGTATGTTACTAGTTTGTTTTTAAAAACTGTTTTCAGTTTTACTGTTTTTAAATCTAAAAAAGTAAAACCACTTTTGGCTGTTTCTGTTTTCTATTTGCAGTTTTTCATTCTAAAAAAGCGATAAAAAAGACACGAAAAACTGTGTTGTTTTCATTAATGGCAAGTGTTGTAATTATGTGAAAATATATGATCAGAAGAAACAGTGTTGCATAGTGCAGACTATCGTTGTACTTGTGACAAAAAATATGAATTATAAACCAAAATATAACAAACAAAAAATATTGATGTATAAACCAAAATATTTTTTTTTTCGAATAAACCAAAATATGTTATAAGTTAATTTTACCCATTATAGATTAACATATTATGTTATATTAATAACTCTTACTTTGACGTTGGTACAAAAGTGCAAAAATAATTAATTTTAATACAAAAACTATTTTGAAGTATCCTTATTATTTACCAACGAGGAAAATTACTGCAAATAAATCACAAAACTAAAATAAAATAACACAGATTTTTCTTCTTTTTTTTTTGAAAATATGTTTTTAAAATAACTTTACCAAACAGATTTTTTAATTTTCTCATCTCCAAAACTGTTTTTGAATTCATATAACCAAACAAGTTTTTTTTTGTTTTATTTTAGAAAATAGTTTTCCAAAATCATTTCACAAAACAATTTTTAAAAACAGAAAAGTAAAAACAGAATCAAACAGGGCCTGAGTTTTTTTTTGGGTGAATCCTTTCATAGCATTTAAAACAGAACAAGCTAAAAGATTATTGCGAAGCAACACGGCAAACATTAAATACTGAAAATAATCTTTGCTATAAACCATGGGTGCCCACAATTGTTTTAAGCGGTCCACCCGGAATTTGCTTCTCTACAAACGATAAGTTGCAATCAAGACTTTGCAGTGCGGCTATTGACAACGTGGCGCCAATACCAGCTTGGTTTATCATATTTCTTACATTGCTCTATCCATTAGGGCATCTTTAATTTCTATTTTTATTCTATGTTTTGATTGTTTTATTTACATTGTTCTATCCATATTGGTTTGTGGAGACATTTATCAATCTTGAAAATTGCCCAATTGTTAAGTTACAGATTGATTAGCTAATCATGATCATAACCTTTTGTATGATTTACATGTTCTTCTTTGGACGAAGATTTTTTGTCTCATTTTCCTATTACATTTTTTGTCTCCCATTAATGATAATTTTTCAAATAATAAAATAAAATCATTACTCATTAACACATGACAAATGCTAACAAGTGCCCTAAGGGCACTAGTTAAGAAATCAAATAAAAAAAAATTGTATTAAAAATAGTGTATTTAATTGCTTGAAAGTTTAAATGTTGTTCTTTCCTATATAAAATTTCTATTTTTAGATTTCTTAATTAATGTCTTAAGGGCACTTGCTAGCAAAACCTTTAACACATATGCATATTCTCATCTTTAATTAGTGATACACAGTGAGACACTGGCACATCATATTTTTGTTCTTCTTCGTAACCCTCCATTGGATTGGAGTGTAGATAACTGCTTTAGAATTCTTTTGGTGTTTCTAAATTTCAAAGTTTGAGAATTTAGTTTTACTTATTTGACTCTTAATCCTTCACGTAAACTAAAAAAATAAAGGATGTGGTGGGGGGTTGCTTGAAGGCCTTTCTGTCGCCAAGAGATGAGGTTACCAAGCTGTCGTGCTCTGTTTGGACTCGGCGGTGGTGGTTCATTACATCAATGGAGAGGGAGTGGATTGTGCGCGTGGGTATCAGCGTGTCTGAAGGAGTATTAGGAAGTTGTTGCAGGATACTTGGACGATGCGAATCAATCATGTCTTTCAGGACGGTAATAAGTGCACAAAAATCTTCTTGCAAACTTGTGTCCGTTTAGTTTCTAAAATCATTTTTTTGTTTTCATTGCTTAAAATTTATACTCATTTTATATTGCTAATAAAAAAATGATTAAATATATTTTTAGTCCCTATAAAATTTACAAATTTTGATTTTAGTTCCTACAAAAAATTCTTTCGAACTTTCGTCCCTCGAAAATTCTCCGTTAACAATTTTGGTCCCTACTGTTAAGTTTTGGCTTAGGTGGCAAACAGTGATACAGTTGGCACTTGCCACATGGATGTTTTTAATGACGTGGCATGTGTGAAATTTTTCTCCCTTTTCGTTTCTTTTCTTTTTGTCTTTTCTCTTCTTTGCCCCTTTGCACTCCACAGCCGAAAATGTCGTTTAAGAGGTACGTCAAGATCAGGAGGGTGGCTCTGGTCAACAACAGCAAAGAATATGGCAGGCTCGTGGTCATCGTCGACGTCATCGACCAGAACAGAGCCCTTGTTGATGCCCCTGACATGGTTAGGTCCCCAATGAATTTCAAGAGGCTTTCCCTCACCGATATCAAGATCGACATTAAGAGAATTCCCAAGAAGAAAAATTTCGTCAATGCCATGGAAGAAAACTAGTAATGTTGGGGAAGAAAACTCATTGTCAGAAAGAGAAAGGCATCCCTCAACGATTTTGATAGGTTCAAGATAATGTTGGCTAGTAATAGAGGTTTGGGGTTTCTATTACTGTTGTTTGATTCTCCTTGAAATCCATTTCTCCAAAATTCGTTTTTTTCCCTCCTTCTTGGTTATGTCTTTGTCGTTGGGAATTGCTTTGCAAATTTTAGGACTTGGACGTTAGGGTTTCAAGGGTTTGAGCTTTTGACTTTCTCTCTCCTTGAGTTTCTTTTCTTTTCTGAGAAATTGGGTGTTGAAACCTGTTCCGGGTTCTGGAGAATGAAAAATTATGCTTTTCTGTCGTTGTTGGTTTTCACATGAAATGGTGGTGAGGTGAGTTGCTTGTTTTTTCCTCTATAAAATCTCATTTTATGAATTGGATTGTTGGAAATCCTGAGATTTGGTCTTTAAGATTCTAGATTTATTATATTCTAGATTCTTTTGTTTTTGGGTGAAGGAGTTGAAGCTCAATTAGTTACAGGTTGATGGGTTACCCTCTTGCTTGTGAGTTGTTTGAATTAGATTAAAAAATAATATTATTGGTGACTCACACATGCCACGTCATTAAAAAAATCCACGTGGTAAGTGTCAACTGTATCACCGTTTGCCACCTAAGCAAAAACTTAATAGTAGGGATCAAAATTGCTAACGGAGAATTTTTGGGGGGACTAAAGTTCGAAGAAATTTTTTGTAGGGACTAAAATCAAAATTCGTAAATTTTATGGGGAGTAAAAACATATTTAACCCATAAAAAATGACAGACTCTTTTAGTGAACAATTGTGATAGATAAAAGATGAAAGACTAGTTAGGAAGAATGTATTTTTGGAAATAATGAAAATAATTTTTTAGCATCTTCAAAAAAAATTTAAATATTAGATTAGATTTGTTTTCTTTAATGATTCTTAGTTTAAGTGGAAATAAGTGAAAATGAAAACATAAAACAAGGAAAGAGAATTAAACGGGTCCTTAGGTTGTGGCCAAACGTTTCCTATGATAGTTTATGATCGATCCCTGGCTTCTATTGTTCATGTTTTGTATTATGATGTTTCGAGAGTTTTTGCTCCCTGTTTTATTCCTTTGTAGTTTGTTTTTTGAGCTTTGGTCCCTTATTTATTAAAAAAGTTAAAATTAAAGGAGTTTAGATTATGATACATTTTCAATAAAATTAAAAATAATCACACTTTCATTTGTTGACTTTAATTTTTTTTTAAGTTATAATAATTAATTGTACTTTTTATTCTTATATATAATACTATTGATGTATTATTTTTTATTGAAATTAATAATATTGATGTATTATTTTAATCACTCAAACTTTGCCTTTTCATCGGAATAATATTGTATACTAGTTAGACAAGATTAGCCATTAAAAAAAAAAAACTAGTTAGACAACATTTTTTCATTTTCTCTTTTTAGGATTTAGCTCCTTTTTTTCGGTGGCATCTACAGTGAACCAGTAGTTAAGTGGTCCACGATAAACTATAATTAAGAGCCATTTGATTGCTTAGCTCTATTAGATCTTATGATATACCATTTACACTGAATATCTTCTTCTTCTCTCCCTTCCTTTTCTCTCTCCTCCTTTCTCGCGGAAATACAATGAGGATGACGTGGCTGTCCAACAATAGACCTCGCAGTGGTTTTGTGGTGGAACGTCGACAGAGGGTTTGCAAGCTTGCCGGCGATGAAAAGCGTGTTGCACACTAAGTTTTGCAGAAATCAAGGTCTCGCCCATGTGAATCTTGAATCTGCCGGATTCTACCATCACAGAGCGGCCTTCTCTCCAGGTTGCCGGAAACAACTGCGAGCCACTGTTGGTGCATAAGGACCATTGGTCCATCATCCAATTTGTGAGAGCAGGACAAAGATTTGGAAGACCTAGAGAGAGTGAAGGCGAAAGCACTGCAATTCGATTTTGATTATTTTGGCCTTTCAACTGATACTACATGTCTCTTCCAATTCCATTCATCTTTTCTATTTTTACCCAACTTTTGTTCTTTCTCGTTTTACTTCTTCATCAATCTTAACAAGCATGACAACATATTAATCAATAATATTATGGAATTACATCTCCAACGCTTTTGATAATATTATGGAATTACCCAGCTTTTATTATTTCTCCTTGAACTTGAAAAACGTGTTGTTACAGACCGGTCTCCGAGCCGAGCTCCCGTCTATCCACCAAACCAAGCCAATCCGGCCCCTATCCGACCGGCTCCGACCTTGGACGAGGCACGTCCGACCCGGAATAGGCCAAACCCGTCCTCCAGGTATAGTCGTCCCGGGGCGAGCACCGAGCATGTCAGGGCCGAGCCGACCGGTGGCTCTCAAACCTTCTGGAAGAGGATGTGCCCGGAGACGACACTTGGGGCCGTTGCCACTCCGAAGATTGAGGAGCACGTAGCCAGTACGGGATGAACCTGGCAGGTGCGAGATATTAGGAAGGGATGAGCTGATCCCTGAAACTTGGGGGAGGAGTTACCACGCGCAGGATTCAGATCGTTAGTTATCATCCTCATGCAAGACTCCACTATATAAAGGGGGCTTGACCCCCCAAGTTTGCATACTCTTTATACACTCTGAAACCCTAAACACTTAAGCTCACCTTCTCTTTTCCAAAAGCCCTATCTAACTTAGGCATCAGAGTGCCTTTGCAGTACCCAGTAGTGCCGGAGGAGAGAGGGCCCGCTCAGGAGAAGGAGAGCCCTGCCATTTCGTGCATTAACATTGGCGCCCACCGTGGGCCCCGGTAAAACTAGCCTGGGCCTCAAGGATACCACTGAGTAAGGATGGTACGCACTAGAAGCACGGCGAATCACAAGTCGCCGCCACCAAGCCACAACTCAGTCAGTCAGGACGAACGCCCTCCTCCAGACCCGGTCGTGGAGCTTCTCAGGGCCGTGAACGAAGAATTAAGACGCAAGATCGAAGAGGCTCTCGATCGTGAGAGGAGGATGGGCCGCGAAACGCCTTCCAGAACGCGCCAGGAGACAAGGCGCAACGATGAGGGAGACTCATCGAGAACGGATCGGTCGAGCCAAACAGAAAGCCCCAAGCGCCGGCGCGCCCATCACTACAGAGACCGACCCTCGGAGGTTGGGCTAACGTTACTCCCCTTCAGTGAGGAGATCATGTCCGATCCAATCCCCAAGCATTTCAAAATCCCCAACATGGATGCTTACTAGGGTAAAACCGACCCCGAGGAACACCTCACCGCGTTTAATGCTTGAATGCTGCTAGTGGGGGCCTCGAAAGGTTTAAAATGCAGGACTTTCCCATGCACCTTGAAGAGATCCGCCATGATGTGGTTTTCCAACCTCCCCCAGCATTCGATCCGTTCCTTTAGCTTGACTCATTGGCGATTCGTGGCCAGGATCACCAGGAGCCGACCAATCAGGAAAAATTCACCATGCCTGGTCGGGCTCAAGCAGAGATCGGACGAGACCCTCAAGTCATTCATAGAGCGTTTCAACAATGAAACGGCCAAGTCGAGAACCTCAAGGCCGCCGTGTGGCGCTCCACGCCATAGTGTCAGCGCTAAAGCCTGGACCTTTCTCGGACTCCCTCGCTCGCCGCCCCGCCGAGTCCCTGGACGAGTTGAGACGCCGTGCTGTGGGATACATCAACATAGAGGAAGTCGCCGCCGCCAAAAAGGAGACTCAAGGTCGACAAGACAAAAGCAGAGAACCAGCCAGAGATCAGACAGACAGAAGGAACGACCGTCGAGGACGGCAAGACTATAGAGGACAGTTCACCCCCTTGACAGTAGGGAGGGACTGAGTGCTGAAGGAAGCCTACACAGGCAACCTCATCACCCTGCCTCCTCGGAGAGACTCCCCGCCGGACGCGGACCGCCAAAGGTACTGCGAGTACCACCGAGTCCATGGACACACCACCAACGAATGCCAGACACTAAACATAAAAATCGAGAAGCTCATACAAGCCGGACATTTGACAAAATACGTGGACAAAGGGTCGGCAGCAACCCCTAAGGGAAGCAACGGAAATCGCAGGAGATTCCGTACGCCCGAGCGCAGACGCGACAGATCGCCGGCTCGGGGAGGGAGAGAGAGACGTTAACCTACTTGGTAACGCATGCAAGGACGTGGAGGTACTCCTTCACTTAACTTGATTGCATGTGGTTTTGCAGGCAGAGGTGAGTCGAGCAACAGCCGAAGAAGACACTTGAGGTCTGTCAATAGCTCGAGCTCAGTAACCGCTCCTCCCGCTGTCCTGCCGACCATTTCCTTCTCAGAAAAGGACTACCAAGGAATAGATCGACACCAGGATGACCCCATGGTAATCACTGTCCACCTCGCTGGGTTCAACGTCAGGAGAGTGCTTATCGACCAAGGTAGCTCGGCAGACATCATCTACAAGGAAGCCTTTGATCGGCTCAAGCTGCCAAGCTCAATAATCAGACCCTACCGAGGTACGTTGGTTGGTTTTTCAGGTGCTAAAGCCCGGGTGACAGGGTACTTTGATGTCCTGCTCACCTTCAAAGCAGACATAGAAGTCAAAACAATCGAAGCGCACCTACTGGTAGTAGAGGCTGAGTCGGCCGCTGACACTGCGTACAATATGATAATCGGAAGAACCGTCATCAACGGGATCGGAGCCATAGTCTCCACCCCCCATTTGGCAATGAAGTTCTCATTGTCCGGTGGACAGATAGCCACAGTACATGTTGACCAGAAGGAAGCCAGGCAGTGCTATGTCAACAGTCTTAGAGATGGCAAGAGCAGGGATCGCCCTAAATCGGGCTACATGATCGAGCTGGACCCCAGGGGCGAGAGTGACTTTCGACCAGTGCCAGTGGACGATATTAAGAACGTTGAAGTAAGGGGACCAGGGAAAAGCGTACGAGTCGGAACCCAACTACCCCAGCAAAGCGAGCAATCCCTAACAAAGGTCCTGCGTGCTAACGCTGATCTATTCGCATGGGGCTCGGAAGACATGCTCGGGATAGATCTAGAAGTGGCCTGCCACAAACTCGCCGTCGAGCCCAGGGCTCGCCCCATCGCCCAGCGCAAGAGGAAGATTGCAGGAGAAAACAAGCAAGCAATCCGGGAAGAGACCTCCAAACTCCTGAAGGCAAGATTCATAAAGGAAATCAAATACCCTACTTGGCTTTCTAACGTGGTATTGGTGAAGAAAAGCAATGGTAAATGGAGGATGTGCACTGACTTTACCGACCTGAACAAGGTCTGCCCTAAGGACCCTTACCCTCTTCCGAGCATCGACGCCCTGGTGGACGGCATGTCAGGGTACCAAGTGCTGAGTTTCATGGACGCATACTCTGGATACAATCAGATAAGAATGCACCCACTCGACGCTCTGAAGACAGCCTTCATGACAGAAACTTCCAACTTCTACAACATCACTATGCCCTTTGGGTTGAAGAACGCAGGCTCAACCTACCAGAGGATGATGGATGAAGTCTTCGCCAACCAGATCGGGAAGACAATCGAGGTATACATGGACGACATGGTCGTAAAAACCCCCAGTTTCGACGCACACCATAGGGACCTTCAAGAGATATTCGACATCGCGAGGACGTATAACATCAGGCTCAACCCCGATAAGTGCTCCTTTGGGGTACTCAAAGGAAAGTTCTTGGGGTTCATGATCACCCACAGAGGCATCGAGGCCAACCCCGATAAGTGCCGAGCTGTGATGGAAATGCAGAGCCCAAGCTCTGTCAAAGAAGTGCAACGACTGGCTGGTCGGATAGCAGCCCTTTCCAGGTTCGTAACTCACGCTGCCGACAAATCTTTTCCTTTCTACCAGGTACTCAGGAAGCCAGCTCGGTTCGAGTGGACCGAAGAATGCGAAACAGCCTTTCAACGGCTTAAAGAATTCTTGGCATCGCCACCAGTCCTCACTCGCCCCACCAAAGGAGCCTCCTTGCTCCTTTACCTGGCAGCCACTGACAGCTCGATCAGCTTGGCCATGGTTGAAGAAAGAAATTCCGAACACCACCCTGTGTACTTCGTGAGCAAAGTCCTTCACGGGGCAGAGCTCAGGTACCAAAAGGTGGAGAAATTGGCACTCTCGATAGTGGTCTCTGCAAGAAGGCTAAGGCCTTACTTCCACGCCCATCCGATGATAGTCAAACCCGACTACCCCATTAAGAGAATCCTACAGAAGCCCGAGCTTTCAGGTCGGATGGTAGCCTGATCAGTTGAGCTTTCCGAGTTCCAAATCAGGTATGAACCTAGAGGACCCATTAAATCACAAATTTTAGCTGACTTTATTGTAGAACTAACACTGACCCCCGAGGTCGAGTACTGGACACTCTACGTGGACGGTTCCTCCAATTCCGAGGCGTGAGCGGTATCATTGTGGAAAGCCTGCGAACTGCGTGTTGGACAAGCACTCGTGTTTCGCTAAAGCCGAACAACCAAGCCGAATACGAGGCATTGCTGATCGGTCTCAAGCTCGCATGGGAGCTAGGCGCCCAAACACTCCGAGTCAAAAGCGACTCCCAACTCATGGTCAACCAAGTTAAAGGCGAGTATCAGTGCCGAGACGATGTCCTAGCTCGGTACGCCCAGAAAGTAGCTGCCATGATCCAAAATTTCCAAGAAGTCCAGCTCGAACACATCCCTCGAGAGTAGAATAACAAAGCTGATCTGCTAGCGAAACTAGCCAGTATGAAGATCGAGGGACAACTCCACACAATCGTTGTTCAAACCTTGACATCGCCAAGCGTAGAAACAGCAGAAACCAACTCGGTGAATCGGTCGGAATCATGGATGGCAGATATCATAGAGTATTTGCAGCAGGGAAGGCTACCCGATGACCCTGTAGAATCGCGCAGGGTCTAAAGGCGGTCCACACATTACACTCTGGTCGGGAATAGACTCTACCGGAGGGGCTTCTCGCAGCCGCTGCTCGCATGCGTGTATAAGTCAGACTCCGAGTATATTATGAGGGAGCTACATGAAGGCATATGTGGAAACCATTGTGGAACTCGGACGTTAGCTGCCAAGGACCTCCGAGCTGGATATTACTGGCCAACAATCAGATCGGACTGCATGGAATTCGTAAAAAAGTGCGACAACTGCCAACGGTATGCAAAGCGAGACCACCTCCCCCCTGAAGTCCTACATGAAGTCATCGCCCCTTGGCCCTTTAATACCTGGGGGCTCGACATACTTGGCCCCTTTCCCCTTGCACCAGGCCAACTCAAGTTCATTGTGGTCGCTATAGACTACTTTTCCAAGCGGATAGAAGCAGATCCACTAGCAACTATCACTTCCGAGAGGGTCAAGAAATTTGTCTGGAAAAACATAGTCTGCCGCCACGGTCTACCCCACACCATCATTACGGATAATGGCACGCAGTTCACCAGCTCAGTATTCAAAGACTTCTGCAAAGGCCTTGGTATCCGGCTCACCTATGCCTCGGTGGAACATCCGCAAACCAACGGTCAGGTTGAAGCTGCAAACAAAGTCATCCTAGGAGGCCTGCGCAAACGACTACACCAAGCTAAGGGAAACTGGGCAGAAGAGCTCTGCGGCGTGCTATTGGCATACCACACCACCCCACAATCAGCAACAAATGAAACACCTTTCCGATTAACATACGGGATGGATGCTATGGTACCTGTGGAGCTTGGCTTGACCTCAATCAGGAGAGAGCACATGCAGTCGCTGGCACAGGGAGAAGAAGCAAGAGTAGAGCTCGACCTGCTAGAAGAAACTCGGGAGCTCACCCGGATACAAGACTTTGCAACTAAACAGCGCATTGCCAAGCACTACAACTCTAAGATTCGACTAAAAGGATTCAGGGTAGGAGACTTAGTCCTCCGAAAGATTGAACTGGCACGAAAAGATACAAGGCAAGGAAAGCTCGGACCTACTTGGGAAGGACCATACCATATTAGATCGGAACATCGCCACGGAGCTTACAAGCTGGAAGAACTGTCCGAGAAGGAGATACCGAGGACGTGGAATGCCACGCACCTCAAGCTTTACTTCAGTTGACAACATATGTAAACAGATGGTGTACTCTTTTTCCTTTGCAGACCTTTTTTTCCCACTGGGTTTTTGGTTTGTGAAGGTTTTAACGAGGCACATCCTTATTTCCTTTTTCCACATTTAATAAAATCCATCTCCCATTGCATTCAGAACATCATTCGTGTACTTCACCGAGCTCACTCGCAGCTCGGAAGGTCCTACTCGACCTAAATGACCCCTGTGGTCCCAAACCCAAGTTAGCATAAAAACTTGGCGAGCTCACTCGCAGCTCGGAAGGTCTTACTCGACCTAAATGACCCCTGTGGTCCCAAACCCAAGTTAGCATAAAAACTTGGCGAGCTCACTCGCAGCTCGGAAGGTCTTACTCGACCTAAACGACCCTGTGGTCCCAAACCCAAGTTAGCATAAAAACTTGGCGAGCTCACTCACAGCTCGGAAGGTCTTACTCGACCTAAATGACCCCTGTGGTCCCAAACCCAAGTTAGCATAAAAACTTGGTGAGCTCACTCGCAGCTTGGAAGGTCTTACTCGACCTCAATGACCCCTGTGGTCCCTAACCCAAGTTAGCATAAAAACTTGGCGAACTCGCTCGCGGCGCAGAAAGTCGTACCCGACCTAAAGGTTTCGTAGGGAAACTAGTACTCGGCTAGTATCGGTGCGCGGAGAAAATGTTCCAAACTCAACACTTGAAACAAGTTTTTTCGGGGGAAGCTACCCGGGGACTACCTTAGCCGAGTAGGAGCTACCCGAGGACCACCCCATTCGAGTACGGTAACCGACAATTACTAAGTGCAAAACAAAGCAAATTTACGCGAACACTGTTTAAACTTAGTCAATTTCATTCATTTGAAACGAAAATACAAAAGGGGAGATCCTAGAAGAGCAAGTACATCACCAAGACAGAATGAAAGCAAAAGCAAAACAAAAACAAGTTACACAAGGGCATCCCCTTGGTCCTCAACTTCAGTCTCAACGACTCTCCCTACGCAACACTGACCAAGAACCTCCATATCGGGAACGACTCCAGTCCCCTTCTCGGGCTCGAGCCCAACCTTATTTCCCTTCTCCAACTCGCCCTCAGGCTCCTTCTCCTACTCGGCACGGTCTTCTTCCTCGCCCTCCTCTTCTTCCTCCACGATCTTCCCCTCCTTCACCACCTTGGTGAAGTCGAGCTCGGAGATATCGAGGTCGGGGGCGATCACCTTCAGCTGCGCAACGGCATTATCGAACCCTTCCTTGTACTGAAGGGCGCTGTACTGACGATACTCCTCGACCCGGGCAGCCTCGGTCGAAGACTTCTTCTTCTCTTCCCGCAGCTGACCCAACAGAAGGTCATTCTTGGCTTGGAGTTCCTCCCGCTGCCCAAGCAGAGAAGTGTTGCTCTTATTCAGAGCATCCCTTGCCTCCGAGAGGCGAGCATAGTCCTCCTCCAGCTTACCCATCTTCTCCTCAAGCTCACCAAGTGCGGTGGCCTTGTTTTGGTACTTCCTCCTCGCCAGCTCGGCCTCAGTGGTGCCCTTATCCGATCAGAAAGGAACTGGGCCATAGCAGAGGCACGGAGCCCATAAATGCCCAAGGCCTTGTACAAACCCAGCTCGCCTGCCTCGGCCATGCACCTATCATTGGCTCGACGTATGATCTGGTCAATCTGATCGGAATGATCGATCCCGACATTCCAAAGGGAGTCCTCGGCGTTCTCACTTTGATCAGCAAACTCTCCGAGGTGGAGAAACCACTCGGAACCATCAGGGATGTTCAAAGGTATCCCTCCATGAGGCCCTCTCGACGCCTTCGCAGGGGGCTGGTCGGAGCCAGGGGTCGGAGAAGCATGCGGTCGCTTTTTAGCAGCCTTGGCAGGAGAAGGGGAGGCATCAGCTTCGGAAGGTACCGGCCCAGGAGCCTGGGCGACCTTCTCTCTTTGAGCTTTCTTAAGCAGCTCGGCCATCTCCTTCTTGCTCTTCTTCGGGGCCATCGTACCTGAAAAGAAAGTAAAATTAGTACCCACATTCAGGCCGATAATCATACTGGAGGATGATAACAAAACTTACTTAAGTATTCCCTCCACTGTGGTGGGTCCTTTAGAGCTCGGGTAAGTAGGGGACCACAGTGCAATGTGGGTAAACGGGCGAGGAAGTTCACTATCGTCTGGTCAGTGACCGACAACGAGTTGAAGTCCACCTCTTTTATGGGGCGAGGATTAGGACTCCAGTAGAAAGGAAACAAGGGCTCGTTTTGAGCAGAGAAGAAACAGGGATCTCCCCTCCGTACCCGGATTTTAAAGAAGTCGGGTTTCCAGTTCTTATAGGATTGGTCGAAGAGTTCAAGAATGTAGAAGCCGGGTATTTTGTTAAGCGAACACCACTTAAGCTGTTTGCCAAGCCTGAGTTGGAAGAAACTGAAGAAGAGAGCAGCAGAGGGGGTAACCCCAAAGTACTCGCACACGAGCTTGAAAGCTCGGATGAAAGCCCAGGTATTGGGGTGAAGTTGCGAAAGGGCCGTATTCAACCATTGGAGGACCTCGCACTCGAACCCACCGAGGGGAAACCGGAGGCCAACTCGGGTAAAGAAAGTTTTGTAGAAAAAGCAGAAGTCAAAAGAACTCGACTCACCCTTACCAAAACACACTCAGTCCTCGGGAGAGCAAGGAAGGCACGTCACCTCCTCGTCTCGTTCCCAGTTCCGCGTAAAAGATACGCTAGACCGAAGAGCGGCCACGCCGATGTACGAAAAGATATTTGAGGCCACCTTGAGCACATCTGGGTGCACCCAAGCATAAGGAGACCTATCGTCTCCCACTCGGCGTTCGCCCCCCTTGTGAAGTGAATACGAGGGAATAGAAGTGACGGGAGGAGAAGCTGGAACCCAAGAAACGGGGGGAACCACCTGGAGGGGCACCAGGTCGCGGCCATCGTGGCCACTATCGGAGGGAAATTCCCTTTGGCCTGAGCCTCGGGTGCATGGTGGCGTGGAGAGATCGAAGGAAGCGAGCCACCCCCAGAACTCAGAGGTATGGGGGAGGGGGGACGACGAGAAGAAGATGAAGAAGCCATTAGCGAGATTAGAAGAGAAACTTACTAGAAAATGCGAAGGAATTGGGTAAAGATGACTGCTCGGTACACAAATGCAGAGAAAGGAGGCAGAAGGAGCGTCGCAGGGGCAAGGAAACGAAGAAGAAAGGAGAAGAGAGGAGAAAGATGTAGCTTTATAACCCCTGCTGAAGGGAGGCCGAAAGGCGAACCAATCCGAGCCCTCCATCTTTAAAACCAGACGCAGATATAACGATCCAGGCCGTATCAGGCGATCGACGGTGGGAAGAGGAACGGCTGAGTAGGTGTCCCATCCGAGTCCCATCGTGTGGCAGAACGCCGAGTAAGGGTACGACACGTAGAGCGTAGTGCCCTAGGCAGGAAAGCTTCTGGGATACGCTCCCGAGAATAACGCTCAGCTCGGATACCGACCCAAGAGCGATAAGTAGACCCTATGCCCTTTCGTGCAAAGAGTCTAGGGGGCTTGTGTTACGGACCGGTCTCCGAGCCGAGCTCCCGTCTATCCACCAAACCAAGCCAATTCGGCCCCTATCCAACCGGCTCCGACCTTGGACGAGGCACGTCCGAACCGGAACAGGCCAAACACGTCCTCCAGGTATAGTCGTCCCGGGGCGAGCACCGAGCATGTCAGGGCCAAGCCGACCGGTGGCTCTCGAACCTTCTGGAAGAGGATGTGCCCAGAGACGACACTTGGGGCCGTTGCCACTCCGAAGATTGAGGAGCACGTAGCCAGTACGGGATGAACCTGGCAGGTGCGAGATATTAGGAAGGGATGAGCTGATCCCTGAAGCTTGGGGGAGGAGTTACCACGCGCAGGATTCGGATCGTTAGTTATCATCCTCATGCAAGACTCCACTATATAAAGGGGGCTTGACTTCCCAGGTTTGCATACTTTCTACACACTCTGAAACCCTAAACACTTAAGCTCACCTTCTCTTCTCCAAAAGCCCTATCTGACTTAGGCATTGGAGTGCCTTTTGCATGTACCCCCCAGCCGTGCCAGAGGAGAGAGGACGCTGCTCCGAGGAGAAGGAGAGCCCTGTCATTTCATGCATTAACATGTGTTGATTTCGTTGAATATCACTCCAAGCACGACACGCCATGTTTTGTATCCTCATATATTCCAAAGGCATCCAGAGAGATGGAGTAAACAGTGGAAAGATTGAGAGATCCGGAGCGAGAAAGAAAAAGGGGGTGAATGGAGTTTAGATTTGGTGCAGTAATCATCTCTATCAGAGAAACAAACCCCTTTTGGGGCCAGCTCTCAACATTTGAGAAAATTAATTTCCGCCGCTCACAGCTTCCACTTTTTTTTCTTTTTTTTTTACTTTCTCCTTTACATCTTTTCCTGCGAGGCGCTCTTGAGCTCCCTCTTTTCTTTTCTTTTTTTCTTTTTTCAATGCTGCTCCTTTCTCCCACACCTCATCTTTATTAGAGAAAACAAACCCTCTTTTGGGGCCAGCTGTCAATATTTGGGAAAATTAATTCTAGCCGCTCACAGCTCCCACTTTCCCTCTTTTTTTTTTCCTTTACATCTTTTCCTGCGAGGCGCTCTGGAGCTCCCTCTTTTCTTTTCTTTTTTCTTTTTTTCAATGCTGCTCCTTTCTCCCACTTTTCTTCTTTTTGTAGTTAGACCAAATAAGTCCTATAAGTTTTTAAGTTAGGTCAAATAGGTACTATAAGTTTTTAAACTGGGTCAAATAAGTTCTTTTCGGCCAAATAGGTTCTATAAGTTTTTAAGCTGGACTAAATAAGTCTTATAAATTTTTAAATAAATCCTTTAAGATTTTAAGTTGGGCCAAATAATCCTTTAAGTTTTTAAGTTGGGCCAAATAGGTCCTATAAATTTTTAAGCTTGGCCAAATATGTACTATAAGTCAAAAAATAGTTAAATGATCAAATTGAACCTCAAAAATAAGTTAAGGGACAAAAATCATATTTAAGCCTTTTTTGAAATTTTTACTTAATGTTTTTTTATTTCTTTAGTTTTTAAGTTTTTATTTTTTTTAATTGTATCTTTACAAATTTCATTATTATTATTATTATTATTTATAAATAATAAATGATTATTTTTTTAAATCTCAACGGAAAAATATTATATGTTGTCGGTATAATTTTATCGTTTTTTATCACATATCGAAATCTATAAATGCCTTTATTATTTATAAACGATTATTTTGCTTTTGATTTTCTACGAGAAAACATTACATACCGGTATAAATGATTACTTTTCTTTCGCGTCCCGACGGGAAGCATTACATATTGTCGGTATAATTTCATCTTCATACCGAGAAATTACACGTTGTTGTTACTTCTCGATAGAAAAACTTTACATGCCAATATAAATGATTAGTTTTTTTTTGTGTCCCAACGGAAAAACATTATATATTGTCGGTATAATTTTATCGTCTTTAAGCGCTTATGAAAATCAAACATCATAAATGTTTTATTATTTATAAATGATTATTTTACTTTTGATTCCATAAGAGGATTTTTTTATTTCTTAATTTTTTTATTTTTTTAAATTTATATTTCGTATTATCTTTTAGTTTTTTCTTACAACTTTTATTTCTTGAGTTTTGTGATTTTATTATTTTGTTTTATCTTCATAAATGTCTTTATTATTCATAAATAATAAATGATTACTTTACTTTTAAGTCCGATAAAGGGAACATTATATGTTGTCGATATAATTTCATCGTCTTTAATCATGTATCAAAATTTATAAACGACTTTATTACTTATACATGATTATTTTACTTTTAATTCTCAATGGGGAAATATTACATTATCGAGATAAATGATTACTTTTCTTTTGCGTCTCAATGTGAAAGCATTACATGTTGTTGGTATAATATCATCGCCCTTGAGCACATATCAAATTTCATAAGCATTTTATTATTTATAAATGATTATTTACTTTTGAGTCCTTGAAATTTTTTACTTTTTAACTTTTCTATTTTTCTTATATTTATATTTTTTATTTTTTTGCTTTTGGTTAAGGGACCTAACCGCAGTACGAATCAGACCAACACTTAGTTGGTTCTCTCTTTTTGCTCACTTCTTCATTTTTTTGTTTTTTTCCCCTCTTTTTCTTTTCTTTCTTCATTAAAGCACAAGATAACACCTTTGGTGAAATCTTCTTTTTGATTTTCTACGGGAAAACATTAAATATCGGTATAAATGATTACTTTTTCTTTGCGTCCCGATGGGAAACATTACATGTTGTTGGTATAATTTCATCGTCTTTGATCATATATCAAAATCTATAAATGTCTTTATTATCTATAAATGATTACTTTTCTTTTGCGTCCCGACGAGAAGCATTACATGTTGTCAGTATAATTTCATCGTCTTTGATCATATATCAAAATCTATAAATGTCTTTATTATTTATAAATGATTATTTTACTTTTGATTTTCTACGGGAAAACATTACATGTTGGTATAAATAATTACTTTTCTTTTGCGTCCCGACGGGAAGCATTACATGTTGTCAGTATAAATGATTACTTTTCTTTTGCGTCCTAATAGGGTAATATTGCATGTTTTCGGTATAATTTCATAAATAATTACTTTTACGTTTATGTCCCAACGGGAAAACATTAGATGTTGTCGCTATAATTTCATCATATTTCATGACGTATCAAATTTATAAATGTCTTTATTATTTAAAAATATTTATTTTACATTTGATTCTCGATGGGAAAACATTACATGTCGGTATAAATTATTGTTTTTATTTTGCTTCTTGATGGTAAATATTACATGTTATCGATATAATTTCATTGTCTTCGAGCCTATATCAAAATAAAATTTATAAAAAATTTATTATTGATAAATAATTATTTAATTTTTCAGTCCGTACGGGAAATTTCGTTTACTTCTTAATTTTTTTTATTTTTCCTATATTTATATTTCTTTTTTTCCATAATGTTTTTTTATTTTTTCTATTTAATCTTTATGAATGTCTTTATTATTTATAAATAGTAAATGATTATTTTGTTTTTAAGTCCTAACGGGGTAACATTACATGTTGTCGGTATAATTTCATAAATGATTCTTTCACATCTAAGTCTCAATAGGAAAATATTATATGATGTCGGTATAGTTTCATCGTATTTCATCACGTATCAAAAATTATAAATGTATTTATTATTTATAAATGATTATTTTACTCTTGACTCTCTATAGAGAAACATTATATGTTAATATAAATTATTACTTTTATTTTGCTTTTTGACGGGAAAACATTACATGTTGTCGGTATAATTTCATGTCTTGAGCCCCATATCAAAATCAAATTTTATAAATATGTTATTATTTATAAGTGATTATTTTACTTTTAAATCTCTACAGAGAATTTTGTTTACTTCTTAATTTTTTTTATTTTTCTTCTATTTATATTTCCTATTTTTCTTAATTATTTATAATTTTTTTATTATTTATAGATGATAAGTGATTATTTTTTTAAGTCATAGGAGGAAAATTTTACATGTTCTCGGTATAATTTCATCATTTTAATTTTGATTCTTGATAGGGATATATTACATGTCGGTATAAATGATTACTTTTCTTTTGCCTCCCAACGAGAAAATATTACATGTTGTGGATATAATTTCATCTTTTTTGTATGTATCAAATTTTAGAAATATTTTATTATTTATAAGTAATTATTTTTCTCTTTAACCCCGACGGATTGACTCGTGCGTATGCACGAGTATTGTGCTAGCGTCTAGTAAAATCATGCGAGCTTACTTAATCTAATGGCTCTTAAATATGATTCACCCATAAACCATTTAATATACTAGTCCAACGTAAAAGTCACCTTTTTGTTTCTTCTTTAATTTAGTACTAGAAATATTTTGGCCGAGCGCGTGTAGCATTGTCGTGAAATTTCACAGTGCGGTTGCTGACATGGCAGAAGTGAGTGCCCACAAGAATGGGTTGGGGATTGAGTGTGCGATTTCCTTATCCTTCCTGTTGTGCAGCCGTACCGTATCAACATTGAACTCAAACTCTGCTGCGAACCGAAGGCGAAACAGTGTTTGATTCAAACATGTTGTGCGTCAACAATACTGCTTTCACCTCTATCATACCCAGAAAACCGACTCTCGTTTTTCCCTCCAAATCTATTATTTCCTGCGCCCTTCCAGGTATTGTTACTATCCCTTCAATTCAATTACATTTATTAGGGTTTTATCATCAACTGGTTTTCTTCCCTCTTGTTCTTCTCACCACTTCTCTCTTACGCAATCTTCTGCCTGGGGCATTTATTATAGTACAATCTCAGTAATATGCTCTTGTCATTTTCTTCTTTTCAAGAGGGAGATGTATCATCGAGCTCCTAATTATCTCTTCCCCCAAAGGGGGGAAAACAAAAAATATATATATATATATATATATATATATATATATATATATAATTTTTTTTTATAATTTAAATAGCTCAACTGTCCTAGCTGACAATTTTTCTTACTTGCTTTTGTGTTTTTAGTTGACAATTTTTGGTCTTTTTTATAAATTGTTTGGTCAATTCTTGTGTATCTGAGTTCTGGAAAACCATGTACAGGAACAGTTGCTGAACCAAAAGTAACAAATGCTACTCAACCGCTTTTGCTCGACGCAGTTCGTGGGATAGATGTTGAAAGACCCCCGGTTTGGCTGATGAGGCAAGCTGGGAGGTACATGAAGGCAGGTTTATGCAGCTAATTGTTATGTTTTCATTAGATAATCTTAAGTATTTGGGAGTTTTATCCTGGTTGAAGAAGACAAACTTAATTGTAATTTTAAAACATCCAAATTTAGTGTGTGGTGTTGTAAAATTTCGAATCTTCTTTAGAATTTAGTATTTACTATTCTGGATTACTTACCCTTTTAGCCAAAATGAAATACTGGAAATGACTCTGTTTAACATTTGCAGTGTGAGTGTGCTTCTTTGTGAAAAAGAAATTGCATTTGATATAAGTAGATATTTGTTTTTAACTCTGGCGTTTCATTTTTCATTTGGTCTGAAACTTAGAATGGCTACGGAAATGGTTAATATTTTCCATAACTTATCTCCATTTCAGAGAATTTTCTAGAGTTTTTCAAACTGAATTCAGCCCAAGTATTTGTTTGAGTTGTCGCAATCCCTGTCTGGTTGCTTCTCTTGTAAATTTAAATCTCTACACTTGTCCTGTTTTAAATGCCACCAAACCTCAAATTGGTTGGGCTTTTATCCTTCATGAATGAGTTTGGTTGAGTGTGTTTTCTTTACCGAAAGTAGATCTGATTTTCCAATCTTTATTAACCAGAGTTACCAAGCCATCTGTGAGAAATATCCTTCATTCCGTGAAAGGTCTGAAAATGTTGATCTTGTGGTGGAAATTTCATTGCAACCATGGAATGTTTTCAAGCCTGATGGGGTATGATAACTCTCTAGCACTCATTAATATTTTTATATGTTATGCAGTACTTTTGTTAGTCTACTTCTTGCGTTATGGTTCTGATTTTGTTGTCATTAATAATTTGCTTGATGCTGATTTTGTAACAGGTGATTTTATTCTCAGACATTCTTACCCCACTTTCTGGAATGAATATACCCTTTGATATTGTGAAGGGTAAGGGTCCTGTCATATTTGATCCTGTTTACACGGCATCCCAGGTTGATGAAGTGAGGGAGTTTATTCCTGAAGATTCAGTTCCATACGTTGGTGAAGCACTGACAATTTTGAGGAAAGAGGTCTGGTTGGTCCTATGTTTCCTTTGCATCTGTTTTCATTTCACACCACACTTCCTTTTACAGCTAAAAGTAAAACTTGTCTGATTAGTCAAATACCATAAGACTGTAAATTGTTTGATTTATTTGAGTTATATTGGGGAAAAACCCAAGTCCCACATTGATTAGAGATGAGATCAGAAAAAAGTTTAAAAAGAATGGGCACCCCTCACCTAACAAACCTGTTTTATGAAGTTGAGTTATGTCCAAAATCTAAGATGGTATCTGAGTTATCCTAGATCCATCGGGCCACCCGCCATATTACCCACGTACAATGCCCAATAATGCTGGGAGTGAGGGGGTATATTGGGAAAAACTCAAGTATCACATTGACTAGAGATAATGTCTAAAAAAAGGTTTATAAAGAATTGACACCTCTTATCTTACAAGCTGGTTTTATGAGGTTGAGTTGTGGATGTTCATCGGTTGTGAAACATAGGTGGAAGGATTTAATAAAATGGAATGATGGAAAAAGTGATCGAAAGCATATGTCACATGGTTCCTGTGGGAACATATAATCTTGTAATCCGCAGAACTATCTATTTTATTAAACTGTCCATGCTGCTGCTGGTTATTAAGATAATATGAATTGATTTGTATGTCCCAATTGTATTAAACAGTTTCCTCATGTAAATGATGGATTACATGGATACTCCAATTGTCTAACGTTTAAGTTTCATATATCGTTGCTTTATTTGTATTTTCTGTGGCCCAATTAATGTATAGTGCCCCTTTGGTTAATTTTTCTCATTGAATTTAAATGTATTGATTACAGGTGGATAACAAAGCTGCAGTTCTTGGTTTTGTTGGGGCTCCATTCACCCTGGCATCTTATGTGGTTGAAGGTGGTTCATCAAAACACTTCTCAAAAATAAAGAGATTGGCTTTCTCTGAACCCAAGGTAATCTTCAACCATTTGCCCCTATCACTCAGGCACAGCAAACTTGTGCCATGGAAACTTACGATTTGCTTATGTTTTATTTTGGTTTTGTTCAGCAGTTTAGAACCTGAAATGTACTGATCAGTCCACACAGTCACCATTGAATCCTTAAGTTGGTCATCTAGAGTGCTCATGTCTAAGCATTTTTCCTAGAAAAAATTAATTTTATTTTGAAATTTAAAGTCTATAATATGTTTGTTTATGCTTTTGTATAAAATCAAAATATGGAAGAAAATAGATTTTTGATTATTTTGAGAAGCCACTTTGCTATAATCATAACTACTCTTTAAAAGTAACTTATATAATTGTAATTAAACTAAAAATAACTTTTTCTTTGGTAAAATATCTAAAAAAACTAAATCACTTTTTACACAACTTTAAAATAAATTTTAAAGCTTAAACAAGCGGGCCCTAAATTAGAAAGTTAGATCTGGTTTACCCTAAATTAGAAAATTAGATCTGGTTGAACCGGAAAGTAGTTAGCATGGTTCATGTTACCATAATTTGTTAGGTTTTTTTCTTTTCTTTTTAGTTTTGGGTATTACGATGGAGCTGTTACAATGATGGAACAACTTGAATTATCGATCTTATGATTAAAAAACAGTCAGCATGATTCATGTTTACCAATTCGTGAGTTCCATTGCTATCATTTAGTTTCTAGTATTAAATCTATAATATTGTTTGTGCTTTCAACTTTCAGAGTGGCAACAAGTTCTGCCTTGTATCTTTAACTCATTACTCTAATTTACTCTATTGAAATGTGATTTGTCCGCAGATCCTCCACTCATTACTGCAGAAATTTACAACGTCAATGGCAAGATACATTCAATACCAAGCTGACAATGGAGCTCAAGCTGTTCAGATCTTTGATTCATGGGCAACAGAGCTTAGTCCAGTGGATTTTGAAGAATTCAGTTTGCCTTACTTGAAGCAGATTATTGATACTGTGAAGAAAACTCATCCAGAACTCCCTCTTATCCTTTATGCAAGTGGGTCAGGGGGCTTGCTTGAGAGAATAGCCCTGACAGGTGTTGATGTAGTTAGCTTGGATTGGACGGTTGATATGGCTGATGGTAGGAGGAGATTGGGACCAAATATAGCTGTACAGGGTAATGTGGACCCTGGTGTTCTCTTCGGTTCAAAACAACTCATCACTGATAGAATATATGATACTGTGAGAAAAGCAGGAAGAGGGAAGCATATCTTGAATCTTGGTCATGGCATTGTAGTAGGTACACCTGAGGAGAATGTAGCACATTTTTTTGAGGTTGCCAAAGGAATCAGATACTAAGAACCTAATTATGATTAATTAATTTTTTTGATACAGATTAATTTATTGTTATTCATTTTACTAAATATAAGGTTTTGCTTTTTTAATAAGTTTTTGCTGCAATAAAGTAACAAGTCAGTGTGTACCAAAAAAAAAAAAAAAGTAACAAGTCAGTGACATGAATAACAGTTGACACATTTTAAAAGATTCACTTACGACTTTTATCTATTTAAGCCTCTCAATATAAATAGATTAAAGCTAAATTATACTTTTAGTTACTTATATTTATTTTAGGTTTTGATTTGGTTTCTTATGTATTAAAAGTTCCGAATTGATTTCTTATGTATAAAAATTATATTAATGTGGTTCATCTTATTTTTTTGTTCTGAAATGGTTCCTTATGTTAAAAAAGTATACTAACGTTCTTTTTTTTTTCCATATTTTGAAAAAAAAAGGAACACATTGATATAATTTGTGTAATATAAGAAATAACTTCAAAAAAAAAAGGTACTACATTGGTGTAATCTTTAGACATAAGGGACTAATCCGGAATAAATAATACATAAGGGATCAAACTGAAACCTAAAATAAATATAAGAACAAAACATATAATTTAGTCATAGATTAATTATAAAATGACATTTAAATAGTGTAAGGGTCAACTATATGTCCATTATGGCATAATACTCGATAGTAAAGTGTAATCTCTGGTGGCTTCTAGGGTGGACCATCTAATAGGTGGTTCATGGGTGAACCACTCTTGTAAGCCTTTAGATTTATTATTATAATATGTGAACGGTTGAGATTAAAACTGGATAATGGTTGAACAAGTCACCAAAAAAATTCAAATGACAACTTTGTCCCTACCCCCTTCACCCTGTCCCACCCACATCGGGAGAATCATCCACCAGAAACTTGTAAGTGTTCGAAGAAAAAAAAAGCTACTCACATTACAATACTGCAGTCAAACATCATCAATTAAAACCACTTCATTATGATTATAACAAAATGAAGAGAAAATATAGAAAAGAAAAGAGAAAAGTACGCTTTATAGTATAACAAATCAGATTCCAAAAAAAAAAAATACAACAGTAAACAACAATCATAAGAGAGATTGAGAAAGGGAGAGAGAAGAGGGGAGATCATCTTCAGGAGGTTGCCTCCCCCACCGTGTGTCACCGCGCCGTGCGTGCGACTCCCTTCTCCGTTGTCAGCACACCTGCACATCTCTGCCCTGCTAGTACAGTCGCAAGTTGTGGTTCATTTTCATCCAGGCATTATTCGCGACGCTTCTCCCACTATAGGTGGTGCTCCACGCCACCACGATGCTGCTACATCACGCCACAAAGACGCTGCCTTGTCTCCGCGCTTTTGGAAATGGTGGATCTTTCTCTCTCCACTTCCTTTTGATCTCCCTCATCTTTCCCCCTCTCCCGTCTTCCTCCCATCGGGTGGCTGCGCCGATCTGTGTTCCTGTAGTGCGATAATCTTGATGTCAGAAAGGGAATGAAGTATGTTATCAAAAAAAAAAAAAAAAGGGAATGGAGTACGGTGTGTGAGAGGTGAGAGGTGTAGGGGTAAGGGTAGGAATGACTTTTGATAAACAAAATAAAAAAAGATAAATAAAAAAACCGAAAAATTTACCTGGAAACTAGTTGTCCACCCATAAACCACTTATTAGATGGTTCACCCTAGAAGCCACCGTAATCTCATATATGAAAATGAAAATTGTTGGTAACATTACTAAGTTTGAGTCAGTAGTTGAGCATCAGATTGAAGGGAGGACTCATTTTTTAAATTTAAAAAATTCTTGTTTGCTGTAAAAAGTAATAGGATAACTAAAATTATATATTAATTATGATAAAAAGATTAAAAGTTATTTCTTTTTAGTCTTGGCTAAGTTTATTTGAAGATATATGTGTACTCGATGAAAAAGATTTTATTTCTTTTTAGTCTTAAGTTTAATTTCTCAGCTAGTTGATTTTTATTTATTACAAGAATAGGTAACCTCTTTATTCTCATTTCACTATCTTGTGATGTGTTTACGGGGAAATTTGGTTTATAAGCGTATTTCTACCAATTTCAGCAAAGTAACAAATAATTAATTCAAACGATTGCAAGATCGACGAATTATGTGGTAATCTCGTTTTGCGAACAACGGTTTTTTGAAATTAACGGTCAATTGCTCGACACGTTATCAATTATGTAATATTCCTGGCTTCAGAGCCATGAATTATTGTGTAATATGCCAAATCTGTATATGATAATTCCAACTAACAACAAGTTGTTGTCGAAATGGCAATATAGATTTAAATAAACAAGATTGGCTGTCGAAAGCCAATAATTTGGTTTACAAGCAAGTTAGAGCAAAATTTAAAACAAGAATATATTACTGCAAAGTCATGGGGCATGCATCACTGAAGCCCAACATGCAATTGAAGTCAATGCAGAAATGTAGAATAAAACAAGTAATAGACAGAATTTAAGAAATACTGCTAAAATACATGAATTTAAGTGAAAACATGTAAATGCATGAACTTATGTAACAGACGCGTAAAGAGCATGAATTTAAAAAGAAAAGCATGTAAATGACTTTGAAAATAAAAATGCAGAAAACAGTAAATGACAGGGAATTTAAAGGATGTAAATTCGAAGCAAGAAAATATAAATTGATTGGAAAGTAAATGGCATAACTGGAAATGTAAAGAATTGAAAATAGATTGAAACTTGATTAAAATTGCAGAAAGGCAAGGTTTGGAAGACATACAATGATCGTTTTCCGTTAATCTTCTTTAGCCGTCGAGATATTAGGAATTAGATCATGTATCCAACCTCTGTTACATCGTACAAATCACTATTTATAGGAAAAAATATGAAAAAAACCACCTAACATCCAACCTGACACGTGTACGGACGCGGGTTGGTAGTTAAGTTTTCGCTAAAAACTACCTAATCGACAGTGGCACATCCTGTCGAGTTGTACAGTGGTCTTTACTTAACAACTAAGCCTGTTTTGACCATGATCATTTTGACATCTTCGACGCGTTATGCCTTCCGTCGAACAGCCATCCCATCACTTGGTCTCTCAAACTTAGTCAATTTTCATCCCTTGTTCTGGTTTCTTACGCCTTCACTTGTCGAATTCTAACATTCTGTCGATCAACCCAAATTTGAAATTTGGCACCCAACAGATGCCCCCCAAATTCTGAGTTCTCGACACCAACACACGGAGAGACCCAGAATTTTGTTTAACTTCACGCGCGACGGTTCCCTTTCCATAATGTCCCATCACAGGTCTACGCTTCCCACTTCCCTAAAAAATAGGACCATCATCACTTCAAATATAGGCGGTTATTCTTCCCGTTCGCACACTTACCTCACAAGTTTTCGCTATAAGTACTGCAAAACCCATTCAAAACACTTTTCTCCCCTTCTGAGTTTTTTCTGAAAGCTTCAACAACTTCGTAATGGCGTCTTCTTCAACCCCAACTCAAAGTACTACAGCGCCTCTTCGGAAAACCTGGTGCAATCCTGATGTTGATGCATCAGTCCCGTGGCAAAAATCGAAGCTAAGAAAAGTAAGGTCTGGAAAAAAATTAGGTATTTACAACCTTATTCAACTTTCCAAACACACATTCAGGTTAGACCCAGCAATGTTGGGAGCTGCTGCGTTCTTCTGGAACAAGACTACCAATAATTTCCATTTCCCTTGTGGAATGATGGGCCCAACCCTCTTCGATGTTACTGCGCTCACTGGCCTCCCACCGGATGGCCAAATGATTCACCCTCTCGCCTTGCCTGATAACGTCATTGACGTTTTTAGCAATGAACCACTTGCATTTTCGAAATACGTTTCGAATCGAATGCAAAGTGACCCTGAGGTCTCCGACGATGAACATGTAGCCTTCCTGTTTCATTGGCTATCTGCTTTTGTTATGTGTAACAAAAATGTTCAGATGTTGAAAACCTTGCTGGACTTGGCAAATCTTCTCCACGAAGGTAAACGGTGGGCCCTTGGTTTATTCCTTCTGTCTAACCTTTATTCTAGCATGTCGAACCTGTACGGCATGGTGAAAGAAGGTGGAAAGAAGAGTGGAATCGGAGGCCCAATGTGGCTTATGCAGTTATGGTTAAATTCCACCTTTCCCGGCCACACTGTCAACAAGGCACCACCTAACCTTGACATCGACACCTATGGCACCCCAGCCATGTACCGCGTTCCCAAGTCTTTCGACAATGAACTCGACAGCTTCAAGTATTACTTTGGCCTTTTCCATTCTCTCTCTACAAGCACCTCAGGCATCCGTTTCCAACCCTTCGTTAGCAGGAAGTATGGGCCTGCTTGGTTCACAGTCCCTTTTGATCCAACTTCAAAAGATTGTGCAAGAATCTGGACCCGCTTCCTAGCTCGTCAAGTATTCCCTGCGGGTTTATCGGGTTCGACAGACAACGCCGCTTTCGTCTGTTTGCCCAATGCTTCTGCCAACAACATTGGCTTCATGCAATCCACTCCTGGCCCATTCTTCTACAAGAAAGAAGACATACTCCTGGATTGCATTGACTTGAAGCAAGAAACTATTGATGGCATACAAAGAAGGAATGATTTGCGGATGTCTGGTGTCAACTTCACTCCTTTCACTCCCACCTTGGGTGTATCCCAAGATTTTATTACTTGGTGGAATGACTATTACAAGCACTTTCATCCATCTATTGAAGAATGTATGAACAGGCTTGTTGATCCCTCTGTGCAGGAACAGGACCCTTCGACTAAGACCAAAGGTGAGCACTTACAGGATATACACAGCTTTGAAAAATTTTACAAAATAAAATGGGACCCTAGATACCCTTTTTATATTGTTCGACAGATAAAGGAAATGACTGCCAAATCAAAAGAAAACCATGAGAACTATTGGGGCATTAAGGCTCTGAAACATCGACAAGAAACAGGTCAATCACTTGTGAAACCCCCTTGTCCTGAACCAGTGTCCTTACCACTGTGCACCTTTTGGTTTGGCTGATCCATTTCCAGGGAAACCGCCAAGAGCTGGTAACTTCCTTTTCTTAGACAGATTTCATTTTCATACTAATGTCAACACTTATGAAAACAAAGAAGTTACCTATGCTGGTCGGTTTGCCTCGGTTTGAATTTGGACAATATGACGAGGCTGTCGAGGTTACTACCCAGTTCCCTCAAGGTATTCTAGTTTCCTTTGCCTTTTGCTTGAACACCCACTCGTTTTATGCTTACATTCTTCGCTTTGTTTTAGCTTTGGCTCTAAAAGAGCCTTTAAAGTACAAGCAAACAAGTGGTAAGGCCACTGAAGTCGAAGTTCAAGAAGAAGATGAAGATGATGAACCTCCCCTTCAATCCAAGTCATCAAAGAAGAAATCCTCCAAATCTGGAGTTACAAAGACCGGTGCTGGCAAGAGACCAGCTGCACCGAAAAAGAAACCATCAAGGTCTAAGCACTCGACCAGTTCTTCCCAACAAGAGACCACCAAACGGAAGGTTCAAACAACTGGTGCTGAAACCAAGCCCTCCAAACGTAGGATAATTTTGCTCGAGTCTCCTTCTCGTTCAACACCTCAAACGGTATCCTTTTCTTTACTTGCATGAGAATCCATTACTTATTTATGATCTCATCAATTAGACATCATTGTTACCATTACACAATTTCCAGGAATCACACACAGAGAGATCCGTTTCTGAGAACTCTGAAGAAACTCCAACAGCTAAGTTTACAAAGGTAAACTTTCCTCCACTACTGTCTAAATTGATGGTCTTCCTGTATCTTACAAGGTCTTCATTTTTTTTTCTTTTCGACATTTGCAGGAGCCAAGAGTTAAATCTGCAAAGACAGGGGTGTCTGAAGAATGTACTTCTAAAGACCCTATCTCTGTCGAAGGAGTTGACTCGTCGAGCACTGATAAGGTATGCCTTTTTACTAACTTGGTTTTTTTATTTTTTATTTTTTTATTTTTTACTTTTGGGACATTGCCTTATCATACCTATTTGTCAGGATTCTCCTGAATAAGCAAATGTCGATACTTTGCTCCCTTTGCGAACAATCTTCCCAAGCACTATTCCCCCTGCCACTGAGGTATAAAATTTCTTGCCATTCCTCTGGCACCAAAACAATGATTTAGGATTTTCATTGATTTTTTTTTTACAGGAAGTCCCAGAGATTCAGCCTGAGCATGAAGTCGAAGAACCTTCAGCCATGGACGTTGATGTGGCTCAAACTACCATCTCGACAGCGAGTCCAGACTCCACACCCACTAATCAGGACGATCACACCGTCCAAGCGGGAACACCCTCTGCTAAAATAACTACTGCCCCCTAGCTACTGAAAAGCAATGTCCCATAGTAATCAGGGCAGATAGTGTTGATATGGATCAATTGCTCGACGATACTGTCAATCCATCCTCTCACATCGATCACCTTCCACCAGCTGCGGATCTTGGAAAGGCCAATGTGGGGATTGATGAATGGATCAACTTGTTGTCAAGTTCTAGCAGCAAAACTTCACCGATGTCAGCCCGATCCTCCACACTTCCTGGAGATAATTTTGCTGAAAAACTCAATGGATTGCTTGCAGAGCTAAAGGGTTTTTTCAAGTATTCTTTCGACGACCTTTACTCAAATCAGGAAGTAAGGAACAAATTAATTCACGTCGTCAAAGAACTTCAAAACTCCCGCAAAAGGCTGCCGCTAATCCATCGAGGGCACATCAATACCCTGCACGAATTTGTCGAAGAATTGATCCCTAAACTGCTTGAGCTCGAAGACAACATCCTTCCATACCAGCAAGCCATCACAGCCAAGCATGAGCTTCGTGACAAACTGGTGCATCTCCGACAGAGGCAATCTGCATTGGTCGAGAAAGGTGCTTCCTACCAAGCTAAAATTCCTGAGTTGGAGCAGAACGTTGCTCGCCTGAGGTGAGAACTTGCAGCTGCTGAGGCCCAATTACAAGAGGCAATTAAGGCTTGTTGCTCTGAGGAAATAGCTGCTCTCGACCAAGAAATGACTAGTAGTGCCGCAGAGGCGCAAACCATTTTGTCGAAGGTTGAAGCTCTTGAAGTTCGTTATGTAAATGCTGAGGGTACAAAAATGGAACTTGCTGCGGCTTGGGAGGATATTAGAAACATTCCTTTGTAATTTCCTTTTTGTCTTATTTGCACATTAGCCATTTTTTAATTCCTTATATGTCGAACGCTTTTGTTTCGACCAATTCTTGTACTGCCCTGCAACATCTGCAATATGATTTGGCTTGCTTTCGATCAATCACTTCACCGTCCAGCTAGCACGTTCCTTTAACTGCTTTAATTTCAGTTTCAGGCTGATAAATTACATTCAAAGCTATTGACCAGTCAATCTGACCGTCAAAACTTGAAAACTAACGCCATTTTGTGCTATAAATAGGCACTTTCCATACTTCTTCTCTCGCTCAAACGCTTTCTGAACTTCTTGAAATTTATTTTCACAAAATCCTTAAGAAATTCTTGCTAGCATTACAAACAACATCCCCAAATCCAACTTGTTCTCGTCCCCAAACTAGCTAATTCTGAGTGCAACAGGTTGCTATGGAAACCCTTTTTATACACTTCAAGCTTTCATTCCCTGGCTCTGCCTATTTCATTTGGAAGCCAGGGGCTCCACCTCCCATAGTCTTTTTTTTTCAAAGTATTTGTCTCAACGGTGCAAGACTCTCTGGGTTTTGGTAATTTGCCTAATATCAACAATGAGTTTTGGTAAGTTGCCTAATGCAGCTTGCCAACCTCGTTGAAACATGTGAGAAAGGGAAAGTCGGAGCCACTTCTTTCTCCTACTGTCTTGCACTCCTTCACACCTTGTGTTCAAAATTCAACGTGTGGGCAAGCAATTAGGAAAGGTTTTGGCACAGTTCGGTTAATTGTGAAGCGTACCCCTAAATCGGCGACTGCTTCTCAATCTGCCTGCTTTACCTTTCTCACATGGCATTTGACACTTCTCATCGACGTGCCCATGCTTTTAGCTTCACTTTCCCGTCGATTTGGGTGTCTGCCATCTGAAGCAGCTCTTGCAGACTTGATTGGCCAGATGGTATGCCACGGGAGCCGCTCTTGCTTCCCATGTTCCTCTCTCTTCCTGAATTCTTCCTTGACGTGATCAGAATCCGGAACACGGCGAAGCTTCCACAAGTGGATTTATCCTGTATTAGCCTAGACTTACATACTTTCTAGTACTTGTATTACCAGGCTGTAAGCCTATTCGATAATGTATATTGTATACTGCCAAATGGCTTTTGAATAGAACAATCTAGTTTACTTTTCAAGGTTGTATTCTTACTTCGCACATTGTTGGTCTATATAACTTCAAATATTTGCCATTAATAGACTTAATCCTGAAACCAGAATTAACTTCAACAAGTGCATAAGCATTTCCTGAGAATGTTTGGACAATCTCAAATGGCCCTTCCCACTTTGGGGACCATTTCCCAAATTCTCGACACTTCTTATCCATTGGTAAAATGACTTTCCAAACTAAGTCACCAACCTTGAAACGCTTGTACTTAACTCGACTGTCATAGAATTTAGCTATTCTTTCTTTTTGTCGAACTAAATGTTCTAAGGCCACAACTCTCTCATCATGGACTTCATTCAATTCGTCAAACATTGAGTCCCAGTATTGGTCTACTGGCATCTCATTTTGCTTTTGAATTCTTAATGAACCAAGATTTATCTCAACAGGCAACACAACATCATGGCCATAAACCAATTTATAAGGAGTAGTACCTGTCGATTCTTTTGGAGAGTTTCTGCAGGCCCAGAGAACTTGTTCCAAAGTGGAATGCCAACTTTTTGGATATCTACCAATGTGTTTCTTTATCAACCCAATGATAATTTTATTCGTAGCCTCGACCTGACCATTTGCTTGCGCGTAGTATGGCGTCGAAGTCACCATCTTTATCCGCCTCGACTTAGCGTACTCGACAACCTTCTTGCCAACAAACACCGATCCTTGGTTAGTTGTGATTGTTTGAGGTATCCCGAATCTACAAACAATGTGATTTTCAATAAAATCCACAATGTCTTGTTGAGTCACTTCTTTCAAGGCCACTGCCTCTACCCATTTGGTAAAGTAGTCTACCCCTACTAAAATGTACTTATGCCCCTTTGAAGATGTAGGAAAAATTTGGCCTATGAGGTCCAGTGCCCAGCCTCTAAAAGGCCAAGGCTTAATGATGGAATGTAACTTGCTAGCAGGCATGTTTTGTATGTGGCCATGTTTTTGGCATTCTTCACAAGACTTTACAAACATAATGCAATCTTTAACCAAATTGGGCCAATACACTCTTTGTCTTCTTAGTACCCATTTCATTTTCTCACCTGCTTGATGAGCTCCACAAATTCCTTCATGAACCTCTGCCAATGCCAAGTAGGCATCCTCTTCACTAAGGCACGTTTCCAAGTTACCATCGACGGACTTTCTATAAAAAACCCCAGCAAGCACAACAAACTTAGTCGCTTTGTACTTAACTTTCCTATTGACATCAGCACTTGGATTTTCCAAATACTCAATTATTGGCTTATGCCAATCAGATGAACTTGATGTATTGGAAACCAGTACATCCCTTTCGTCCAAAGGGTACAGTAACTCACGAACTTTTATGAGTTCTGTCAACACCTTTGAAGATAACTTATACCCCGAGGCCAACTGGGCTAACTCATTAGCCTCTTGATTCAGTTCTCTAGGGATATGTTTCAATTCGACACTGTCAAATCGCTTCATCAACTTGCTAGCAACTTGACAATATTTGACAAGATTATGGCTAACACATTTGTATTCTTGAGTTAACTGCCTTATAACCAATTGTGAATCTCCAAAAACTTTGACAGTGTGTGCTCGCATTTCTATCAAAATTTCCAACCCCACAATCAAGGCTTCATATTCAGCCTCATTATTGGAACAAACATATTTTAACTCAAACATTAATTTAGTTGGCACACCTAAAGGTGAAATTATCAGAATGCCAACACCAACACCATTTTTGTGTCTTGAGCCATCAAAATACAAATGCCAAGGCTTTAAATCGACTAGCCCTGTCAATTCTTTTATTTCTAAACATGGATAGTCAGTCAAAAAGTCAGCAATTGCTTGACCTTTAACAAATTTTTAAAGGTACATATTGCAAAGAAAATTCAGCACAAAGCAAGTGTCCATTTTCCAATTCGACCATTCGTAATTGGTGGGACAACATGTACTTAATCACATTTGTCTTTGACATTACCAAGACATTACAAGGCATCAAATAATACTTAAGTTTTGTACATGAAAAATACAATGCTAGACACAACTTCTCTATAGCATCAGTATCTTGTTTACGCATCATTCAAGACTCGGCGAGGTAGTAAACGGCTCTTTCGACATCAAGTTATCATCTTCCCGAGCCAAGACAACCTATAGTTTCTTACGAGGCGTAAATGTACAACTTCACTGGTCGATGTGGTTCTGCAGGCATCATGACCGGTGGATTTGTCAAGTACTGCTTGATTTGGTTGAAAGTCTCTTGATGTTGTTGTGTCCATACAAAGGCTTCTTCAGCTTTGAGCTTTACCAAAGGAGCAAACACCCTTGTCCTTCCAGAAAGGTTTGATATGAACCTTCTAAGAAAATTTACCTTCCCCAAGAAAGATTGGAGTTCCTTCTCATTGGAAGGTGGTTTTGCTTCCAACACAGCCTTAGCTTTGTTCTTGTCTACCTCAATGCCTTTCTTATGCACCAAAAAACCCAAGAACTTAGCGGCTGAAACACCAAACCCACACTTTTCAGGATTCATCTTTAAACTGTGCTTTCTCATTTCCTGAAATGCTCGTCGAAGATGGTTCAAATGCTCCTCTCGGCTCCTTGACTTGACAATCACGTCATCAATATAAACTTCCACAAACTTGCCTATCATTTCATGAAAAATAGTGTTCATTGCCCTTTGGTAAGTTGCACGGCATTCTTGAACCAAAAGGCATCACTACCCACTCGTAAGTTCCAATGGACCCTGGGCACCTAAAAGCGGTTTTAGGCACATCCTCCTCAGCAATGAAAATCTGATTGTAACCAGCGTGTCCATCCATGAAACTTAGAAATTCATGACCAGATGCTGCATCCATTAACATATCTGCTATGGGCATAGGATACTCATCTTTAGGAGTTGCGATGTTAAGATTCCTGAAATCAACACAAACCCTCATCTTGCCATTCTTCTTTATGACATGCACCACATTCGACAACCATTCAATGTACCTGGTTGTACGAATGAACTTAGCTTTCAACAAGCGCTCAACTTCTTCCTTAATTTTCAGTACAATTTCAGGAGCAAACCTCCTGTTGGCTTGTTTGACAGCCTTACAACCAGGTTTCAGAGGCAATCTATGTTCCACCAGATCTTTACTCAGACCCGACATTTCATGGTAGTCCCAAGCAAAACAATCCTTATACTTAGAGACTAGTTCCACAATTTGCCTTTTAAACTGGTCTGGTAGCAAAGCAATAACATATATTGGCCTCTTTCTTCCTTCATCCCCCAAGTCAACCTCTTCCAAGGGATCTTCTAACTCAAAACCATTTTTATCCTCAAGCCCCTTCTCAAATCCCAAAGGGCCATCATCGAATATACAATCAGCCAACACTTCGTCTTCGAAGTTTGGTCGTTTGGTCGCTCGCAGCCGACTTTGCCTCGATTCTCTTTAAGGCTCATCTTTGTCGATTGGCCGATTTTCATCGACCTCATCCAACAATCTGCCTCCAAACTGCTCTTCCAAGCAAGAGTTCAAAGCATCTTTGTCAACAACACCACCCTGCACAGATATAGGTTTCACCTTTGGATCATAAACCTTAAAATCAACATGCATCTGCTGCAGATAACATGGGCTGTCATCATCTTTGATAATCTCAATGTCATCATGAGTATTCCAAAGGATAAGTTTCTGATGCACCGTCGAAAGGCTGCTCGACAAAGATGAATCAATCCCTACCCAACAGAACATTGTAACTTGACCTTGAAGGAATCACTACAAACAAAGTGGACCTTTCTACTGATCCTACTTGCACATCTAGCATTGCCACACCATCTGTTGGCGCAGACCTACCACCAAAGTCAGTAACCACTATGTTGGTTGGTAGCAAATCTGTATCATCTTTCCCTAGCTTCTTATACATGGCTCGTGGAATCAAGTCCACAGATGCTCCTCCATCGACCAATACTTTGTTGACAGGCTTGCCTTCAACCATGGCCTTAATATGCAATGGTCGAAGATGACTTCTCTCCTGATTAGTTGGCTTGTCTAAACGAGCAAAATTATCAAAAATAGTAACCATATCCTGCTCGACGAAATGCCAACCAATGGGAAAGTCGTCCAATTCTTCCTCATCAGGAACTTCTACAACAAATCCATACTGAGCCTGAAACTCAGTTGGCAAGACTGACACCAAATTCACATCCAGATTAGTGAACTCTTCTTCGATAGCTGTTTCTTCATTTTCTAAATAACTTCCCAACCTCATGCCCTCTTTATCAAAAAGGCATCCTTCCGACCCCAGATCTGACAAGGTTGTTCCCATTGCCATCACCAATTCATCCAGATTTTCGTCCAGATTAATGTCAAGATCAAACTCTTCCTTGTCATCAAGGCCAATTGGGTCATCTGGATCATTCAATGCTTCAATAACCTCTTCCATGGACAAGGCTGTCTTGACAAGACTTTGCCCTACTGCCTCCACGGGTTCATCCAATAAATCAGAATCATTAGCTATGATCCTTAACTCCTCCATAGAGACATCGCTGTTTGTTTCTTCAACTGGAGCTGCTTGAACACCGGACCTTCTTCGCTCGGAAGCCAGCTTTTTGGCTTCAATCAAACCTGTTGGCCAAATCTTCTTCTCTTGAACTGTGGAAGGAACTTTCGCAGGCATGGCAATTCTCCTGGACCCTGTCGACAATGCTTGCCCCTGGTCCTGGGACGTTTGACCTCGTTCAAAGTTAACCCCTTTGACATCAACGACCACGCTTTTTAGTCTTGACCCAACCTCCTTAGGCAATAGGACCTTCTGGACCCCAACCATAAAACAGTCCTCATGTTGAGCCTTGACCATCTCAGCAGCCTTCATTTTTTGTTTCTGAGCTTTCCTCATCCTTTGCCGACGACTTTTCGGACTCTTCGACAGTGGAGCTTTCTTCACTTGATCACCTCCAGGATAAGGTATTCTGCCAAATTGGTAATCTTTATTCCAAAATGGTATCTGTCGAGGATCACTCCTCCTAGCCCTTACCCTATTTCTTAACTCAGGGCAACGAGCCTTGGAAGAATTCTCGACCCACTTGTTCAACACCACATTGGCATCAGGCTTCCTAGTCTTATTCAACTCTCGACCTGGAGATAACCCTTGGTTGCTTCCAATTGATTCCCTCGAAGACTCAACCAACCAACCACCAACTGCTCTGTGAGGCCTTTGTACCGTGGGCCTCACTTTGGTTGATCAAAGCAGGCATCTGGTTCACGGGAACAGCCTTATAGTTCCTCCTTGCATATCCAGTTTGCATGTGCTGGTGAGATTTAAGCTTTTGATCATTCTTGGCTTTCTGAGCGGCTTTCTCGTCGAAATACCTGTCACAATGTTGGCACAAACTCAGCTGGCCCTTCTTGTTCTTCCTTCTCAGAAAGTCTTCAACAGATTCATGAGGCCTTAGGTAAATGTCGAATGGGTCTTCCACATTCACCACATACTTCTGCTTAGCGCTGATATTCACCATGTTGCAGCTTCTTGGATTATGGCCTTCGACATTGGATATGCCTTGGCCAAATGGATCAGTGGCCACCTTCATACTAGGCTTTTGCTTGTCAGCAAACCTGAGTCTTCCTTCTTTCAGAGCTTTTTGTATCAAATCCCTGAAACGAAAACATTTATTAGTAGGATGGCCTAAAGCCCCATGGTACTTACAATAATTTTTACCATTGGAGTCCTCAGGCCTTTCTATTTTATGACCGTCTGACAACTTAAGCTGTTTGTCTTTCAACAGAATGTCAAATATTTTATCAGCTTTAGTTATGTCAAATGTATAGGTTTTCGTGTTTGCATAACTCATCTTTTCCTTCCCTTTGGAAGGTACTAGATCTTGACAAGCATAAGGTGGCCCATCTTTTAATTCAGCAAGATTTATTTCTTGCTCGGTGATAGCCTCATCTTCACTGTCTGCTTGATCTTGTTCGACACAATTAACTTTCTCACGTCTAATGAATTTCTTATTGTTTTTCTTATCCTTTTCAGACCTGAGTTGTTCAATCTGTCGAACTTTTCCCCCTAGTTGGGCAAGATCAACAATGTGTTGGTTCACCAATTTCTTTCTAATATGGTAATCCAACCCACTAGCGGCCATTTTAACGATTTTTGCTTCGGGAACATGCGTAAAGCACCTGCTCTTCATGTGTTTGAACCTAGTTATGTAATCATCTATAGACTCATTATACATATGCTTGACGTTGAATAAGTCAGTCAAGTTAACCCTTAAGTCACCCCTGAAGAATTGATCATGGAACAATCCCTCTAATTGGGCCCAAGAGTGGACTGAATTGGCCCTTAAAGTTGAGAACCAGGAAAATGCATTCTTCGTCAATGAGCTTGGGAAGAATCTCATTTTCAAACCCTCTACTGTAGCCAACTCCCCCATCTCTATTGAGTATCTGGCAACATGTTCGATAGTTGATTCTCCGCTGTCATCAGAAAACTTAGACAACTTGGAAATCTTTATTCCCCTAGGCACTTCAGCCTGTTGCACCCATTCAGGAAATGCAGATATGAAATATGGTCGATTAGCTTGACCGATATTGAAACCAAGTCTGTTAAGCATCTGCTCGACAACCTGATTCACGTTTTGTTCTATCTGGTTTCCCATGATATTGTGCCTAAAGTTGGCTAAACCTTGATGCACCGGGGGTCCTTGATCTTGATTCCTTTGTAGAATTTGAACCTGACCATAAGCCAAGTTGTTCATATTCTGACCAAGGTTTGGATTTGGCTGAATGACTTCATTCTGCACCACATTTTGATTATTCACATCTTGTAGGTTGCCCCCCAAGTATTGTACTTGGGGCACGCTCTTGGGCCTTCTTAACGTTGTCATTCATTGGTGCTGCCAAACCTAATGCTTGGTTCAACCTTTCCATTTGCAGAGCCAATGCATTACATGCTTGATTGGTATTCTGCATAACAGGCGTAATGACCGCACCCATTTGCTGGGTGAACATGTTCACCATGTCATGATTACTGTCGTCCATTTGTTGCCGAATGCTTGCCAACGAATTCTGGGTTAAACCCCCATTATTCTGAGGCATTTGTCTTGACATTTCCCCTATACCAGACCCCTGTCAATTGGTTGTGGTAGTGGTCATGCCTACCATTCCCTGAGTATTGGAAGAATTTCCAAAGGGCAACAAGGGCTGGTTCATATATTGGTTGAACATGGTCGAAGCAATAGCAGGAACTGTCGAGTTATTCAAATAACCATACGGCATTCCAAACAGAGGTTGCGTTACTTGCGGCACGGGCCTAATACTCGAGTTCCTTGCACTTCCAGGCGATGCCTGAATTTCTGGAGCACTCTGAACCACCGGTTCAAGTACTGCAGCGCTTGGAATAACTTCTCCTTGCGTATTGGCCATCGTCATTCCAGTACCCGCCCCAACGGTAGTATTACTCATCCGCGGGATCATAACTACCCCTGCGTTCGTACTGGTGGTCGAAGCATTTGTATTGCTTGCCGATGCATTCGCACTAGCAACGCTTGGTGTTGTGGCACTGCTATTCGTACTGCCACTCATGTTTCTATTTTGCGTCACGTTAGAAGCAGTGATCTTTCCACTTCTTAAACGTATAAAACCATCGTTTAAAACGAGTTACTCTAA
Organism: Calophaca sinica; assembly: GCA_037113605.1. NCBI lineage: Eukaryota > Viridiplantae > Streptophyta > Magnoliopsida > Fabales > Fabaceae > Calophaca > Calophaca sinica. The sequence goes on from CM073735.1 coordinate 45,817,668, forward strand.
ACTCGTCCCACCGGGCGTGCCAATTTGTTTACTGGAAAATTTGGTTTATAAGTGTATTTCTACTAATTTCAGCAAAGTAACAAATAATTAATTCAAACGATTGCAAGATCGACGAATTATGTGGTAATCTCGTTTTGCGAACAACGGTTTTTTGAAATTAACGGTCAATTGCTCGACACGTTATCAATTATGTGATATTCCTGGCTTCAGAGCCATGAATTATTGTGTAATATGCCAAATCTGTATATGATAATTCCAACTAACAACAAGTTGTTGTCGAAATGGCAATATAGATTTAAATAAACAAGATTGGCTGTCGAAAGCCAATGACTTGGTTTACAAGCAAGTTAGAGCAAAATTTAAAACAAGAATGTATTACTGCAAAGTCATGGGGCATGCATCACTGAAGCCCAACATGCAATTGAAGTCAATGCAGAAATGTAGAAGAAAACAAGTAATAGACATAATTTAAGAAATACTGCTAAAATACATGAATTTAAGTGAAAACATGTAAATGCAAGAACTTAAGTAACAGAAGCGTAAAGAGCAGAATTTAAAAAGAAAAGCATGTAAATGACTTTGAAAGTAAAAATGCAGAAAACAGTAAATGACAGGGAATTTAAAGGATGTAAATTCGAAGCAAGAAAATATAAATTGATTGGAAAGTAAATGGCATAACTGGAAATGCAAAGAATTGAAAATAGATTGAAACTTGATTAAAATTGCAGAAAGGCAAGGTTTGGAAGGCATACAATGATCGTTTTCCGTTAATCTTCTTTAGTCGTCGAGATATTAGGAATTAGATCATGTATCCAACCTCTGTTACATCGTATAAACCACTATTTATAGGAAAAAATATGAAAAAAAACACCTAACATCCAACCTGACACATGTACGGACGTGGGTTGGTAGTTAAGTTTTCGCTAAAAACTACCTAATCGACAGTGGCACATCCTGTCGAGTTGTACAGTGGTCTTTACTTAACAACTAAGCCTGTTTTGACCATGATCATTTTGACATCTTCGACGCGTTATGCCTTCGTCGAACAGCCATCCCATCACTTGGTCTCTCAAACTTAGTCAATTTTCATCCCTTGTTCTGGTTTCTTACGCCTTCACTTGTCGAATTCTAACATTATGTCGATCAACCCAAATTTGAAATTTGACACCCAACATGATGAAACAAAACTTTGTACCTATATGCTTGTTTTGTGAAAGTGTACTCGAAGTTATCCAAAAGACAAAACAAAATTATACTTTTCTACTCTGTTCATGTGTTTATGAAGATCACTTGAACTTCTTGTTCATTTTGAATTTCATTAATTTTAGGGGTCAATTGTCTGATTTCTACTATTTCGAGGACTAAATTAACCATTGAATTTTAAGCCAACAATTAATGATTCTGCATTTGCCTATAATTATTGTGCCAGTTTAATTAAGTTCTTTTGCATTTTAATGCTAGTTAGACTTGATTTTCTGTGACTCACAGACATTTCGGAAACTAAAGGATCTTTTAGATCGTATTCAATATTTTTTTTCGATAATTTAAAAATTAAGGCAAGGAGATGATGTTTCAATTCAAGATAGGGAATACCTTTGGGTTTTCATAGCACTTACAAATAAATTTACATTTACCCCACTCTCAAAGAATACTAGTCTTTTTTTTTTGACAAAAAAAGAGACTAATGAGAATTCGAACACCAACCTGTTAGATTCAAGACCTGTCAACCGTATTAAATATTTTGATCCTCAGAATTTCTGCTCGATATATACTGTCGACCAACAAATACCGTAAACCTAATGGAGTTTGCGTGGATTTGATACAGTTCATTAAAAATTAAAAAAAATTGGGGCATATGCTGTTTCGGGTTGAAAAGGTAAACGTGGAAAGGCTTCAGCTACCTACAGCAAAGACAAATGCGCACATACGTGATGTGATGTACCATAAAATGTGATAAGGCAACGAAACCAGATCAGATGCACGTAAACAGCGGTCCAGATTGTCTTAATCCAGAGGGGAAATTCAATACCAAAGAAAGCAACAATAACACTTAACGAATTATATACAACACCTAACCTTGGAGCCTGAATGTTTCGCCAGCCCAGGTAACAAAAAGCTGAAGCTTACATGTTTATACATAAATCTCATATTTGGTTATATACAAATATAGTCATAATAAACTATATATTTTACAATTTGCCAAAAAAAAATTATATATTTTACAATTATTGTGATGTAAAATATATTAAGATTATTAGCATTATCTTTGATCTATAAATTTAATGATAATAATATTTTTTAGGATAATAATAGCTTTTACTATTTTTTTGAGATTTTATCTTTAATAAGATATTTGATTTTAATTTCGATGAATTTATATTTTACCAAAGTTATGCATCAATTTTACATTTATCATATATTTTAATTTATGATTTTTTCTATAATTGAGTTAGAAATATTTTTAGGTGGTATAAGTAGTTAAAACTTTTTAAATAATGAACATTATTGTGATTTTTGCTATTTAAAACCTGAATTGGATTGGAGGATACTCTTCCATAAAAAGGAATGCTCAAAGGTTTATCACGGAAGAACCTTATCAAAAGGAGCTTTCTCTTAGATTATTCTACATCGTATTTGCATCCAATTTTTTTTACTTATATAAAACATGCAGAAAAAAAAAATACTATATTCCTTTTAATTGAATGTCATAGATACAGTGTGTGACACTCATTTGTCGCAACAAATAGAGTTCAAATCAGCAATATGAGACTTGAACCCAGTCTTCAAAAGGAGTAGAGATTCTTTTCATTTCTGAAAAGAAACGGAGATCACCATTACTATAGTTTTGGATATATAAATGCATATATTTTTAAAATAGTGACATAATTTGTGCATTTATGTATATTTATACACTCAAAGCTATAGTAATGGACATGTTCATTTCTTTTTGAGAAATGGAGAAGATTTGTACTCCTTCAAAAGGCTCTTGATAGGTTTACGGTACTAAATTTGCAATAGTGACAACAATTTTTTTTTGTGTAACAATGACAACAAGTTTTAACGTAACAAAAAAAAAAACAAGTGTAGATTTCGAATTGGAAGTGGTCGAAGATTACACAGTTTAACGTCCCAATTTGCCTGAAATCTATTGGGTGACTAGATGTAGCGGCATGTCTAGTGTGCTGTGTGATAACAAACACTTGCGGTATAACAAGAAAAGATATAACTTGAAGAAAAAATAAAAAGCAAAAAGAAGAAAAAACAAAAGAAAATAACTTGAATTGAAAGTGGTCGGAGATTACACAGTTTAACGTCCCAATTTGCCTGAAATCTTTTAGGTGACAGATGTAGCGGCATGTCTAGTATGCTGTGTGATGACAAACACTTGCGGTATAACAAGAAAAGATATAACTTGAAGAAAAAATAAAAAGCAAAAAGAAGAAAAAACAAAAGAAAATAACTTGAATTGAAAGTGGTCGGAGATTACACAGTTTAACGTCCCAATTTGCCTGAAATCTTTTGGGTGACAGATGTAGCGGCATGTCTAGTGTGCTGTGTGATGAGTGTAGAAATTCCAACCCAGATTACATCAGTCAAACTACTATTTATTGGCAAATTTTAGTTCTACCTCCAGTCCCTTATTATAAAAAAAATTTGGTTTTTTGTTCTAATTATAAGAAAAATAAACTCATTCCAAAATACATTAATTGCTAAAAATCCCTTTTATACCCCTATTTACAAAAGGAGTAGTTTCTAGTAAAGATATATCTCACATTAAGCACCTTTGAGATTTCTTGTACCCATTCTTGATAACTTCTTCCGGTGACAGCCCATGGTAATTTCTGACATCTGTTGTTGTGAAAATGACTCTTCAAAACTCTTGTAACTGCTGGAAACTGTGTGCACCTTTTGAAAATGCCAGAAACTGCATTTCGAATGTTGGAAACTTTGCTAGAAACTGCCTTTCGAATGCTGGAAAATTCTCTTCAAATACACCTCTCGAAAAATGTTAGATGCACCTCTCGAACGTTGAAAATTATTATTATTATTATTATTATTATTATTATTATTATTATTATTATTATTATTATTATTATTATTTGTCAACAGTGTAATATTTCATTCAAAGGCAACGACCTTAAAATATTACACCAAGAGTAAACCCTCCACCCACTAACGGGGTACATTACAAGTTTGCACACTAGCTTACAAGACTATAAAAAATGACACAGTACAACAAATTGAACTGACAGACTAATTTTACCCACTTCAACTCCACTAGCCCTGCTTCGCAACCTCTCTGAAGTGCCAGGCCATGTCAATTGAAGCTCCCAAAGATGAGACATGAATACTAGCAGAGAAAGGAAACATTAAAAGCTGCAGCCTGTCTAACTGGTTTAGCTTTTTTGTTTTCAATTAATTGCAAAGGTATTTGTGACTAGACTAAGAAAATTTCGATATACCTACTGCATCAAACTTGAAATAGTCTCAAAAGCTCAGTGCAAAACTTGTCTTCATCAGCTTACGCAATGTCTCCAACAGATCCAATAGTAGAGATCAGGACAGCAGCTGAACAAACTAACTAACCTAACTAGCCTATGCAAAGACGATGCAAACTAAGAATCCTAAATAAGAAACTAAACACACAGACAGGAAAGGAACATTATGAACAACAACAACATCAACAACAAACAACAACTAAAAAAAACAACAAACAACAAACAACAACAAAAAAAACTACAATACCAACAACAGCATCAACGAACTAATCTTCTCCATAATAGCTTTAGTGACCTTGTCCAGTGTTAGCTCGGGAGGTTGGTCAAGGCGGTGGGGATGAAAGCCATCACGGCGGAGCTCCAGCGAATCATGAATCTGACTTTTGAGCTTTGGAGCTTTGTGGCGAATCATTGGAAGAAGAGGATGTTCGATTTAGATTTGCCTTGAGAAGCTCACGGTGGCCGGAAAGGAAGATGCCACCGAATCGAAACACAAATCTTCGACTGCCTCCATCGCGATTTCCTTCACCTTCCCCTTCTCCTTCGCCAAAAACACTTTGCAGACAAGGCGCTCTCCACCGTGTTAACCGCCATTGAAATCTGGAGGAGAAGAAAAGCTGCATCACTGTGCCGAAGCGACGCCGCCGTGCCGCACCAAAAACCCTAACAGAGGCTACCTCGCCTCCCCTGTTTTTCACGCCGTTGAAGTTTTTCATTTTCTCAAAAATTATTATTTGAATATAACTTTCGAGAATATTGCTTTTCGAAATGCTTCTCACTACTCAAAATATTTCTAGTGTTAACAAGTATATAAATATTTTTCAATTTTTAATATTATTTCCAGTCAAAATTAAATATAAATAAATATATACCAGATTTTATTTGATTTTTTTAAAATGCATTTTCATGATTCACGTTTATTCCTGTCAAAAAAATGATTCACGTTTATTATTATAACGTTATTAAAACGGCTCTCGAGTGTATACTCCAACTCAAAATATTTCTTTTTTGTTATTTTTTAAAAAGGTAATAATATACAGAATCAAATATCCACTGGTCGTTCACCAAAAAAAAAAAGAAAAAAATCCACTGGTCAAATGTTTAATTTTACCAACAACAAAATCCCACTTGGTAATGGCAGGAATATATTCATAAATTAATTAATTATGGTCATTTTCACCTTGCTTTTTGGCGTGATGCCACAGCTTTCTACCTACCTGGCAAGTGCGCACATATACCTTCGTGTGGTAGAGAGAGCTTTCATTTGAATGTTTGATATTACATGGTACTCCCCACCCCTACCCCACATTAGAACCTTCACTTTGTTTGTCACTAAAGTGGAACCCGAAACTGCCTTCAGAACAGAACAACCTTGCTTGCTGCATACAATAACATGATGCCTTTTTGTCTCCAACGTTTCATTCTCTCCAAGCCTTTCCCTTCCCTTTGAACGGTAATGCTTTCTTTCTCTCTACCTCTATTCTTCAGTGGCTTTATGTCATCTTCTTACGCTTGTTCATGTCTGAATTCAAGTGAATTGTGCTAAATTTGGTTTATTTATATTTTTTTTTCCTTATTTAAATATTCGATCAAGAGTAACTGGACCGGTCCATTTTGTCTTGCTTTGCATTCTTTGCTTCTGATGATCATTTGATTGAGTTTTAACCATGTGATTGTCCAAGTTTCAATTTTTCCAATACCCTTTGTGTTTTCACTGGATTATTTCCATGATTTTTTTTTTGTTCTAAATCAACTTCATGTATGTCATGTCATCATCTGTTTACTGATTTAATATATTTTTCTTCAAAATGACATTTTTTTTTGGGTGTTTTTGTTTCTCACTCTCAGGGAGAGCATTGGGCTTGACATTTGAGTACTTTGTGTTTGAGGATTTGTGCCTGAAATGGAGAAAAGGGGGAAAATATTAATGCAGAAATATGAGTTTGGCAGACTATTAGGACAAGGAAACTTTGCAAAGGTTTACCATGCAAGGGATCTCAAAACCGGTGACAATGTTGCTATTAAGGTTATTGATAAGGAGAAAGTCCTAAAAGTTGGGTTGGAGGAGCAAACTAAGCAAGAGATTTCTATCATGAGACGGGTTAAACACCCAAATGTTTTGCAGCTTTATGAGGTCTTGGCCACCAAAACCAAGATTTACTTCATCATAGAGTATGCCAAAGGGGGTGAACTTTTCAGCAAGGTAGCTAATGGTAGACTTCATGAGGACATGGCAAGGAAGTACTTTCAACAATTGATCAGCGCTGTCGATTTTTGCCACAGCAGGGGTGTTTATCACAGGGATTTGAAGCCGGAGAACTTGCTTTTGGATGAGAATGGGGTTCTTAAAGTAGCCGATTTCGGATTGAGTACGCTTGTTGACGCTCGTCGCCAAGACAGCGTGCTGCATACAGTTTGTGGAACTCCTGCATATGTAGCTCCGGAGGTTATAAGTAGAAAGGGTTATGATGGAGCAAAAGCTGATGTATGGTCATGTGGAGTGATCTTGTATGTTCTTTTGGCAGGTCACTTACCTTTCTATGATTTGAATCTTATGGCACTGTATAGGAAAATAAGCTATGCAGATTACAAATGTCCAAACTGGTTTTCATTTGAAGTGCGCAGACTATTAGCAAAAATCCTTGACCCCAATCCTGATACTAGGATATCTACGGCGAAAATTATGCAAAGTTCTTGGTTCAGAAAAGGATTAAAAGTGAAAAGAGAGGAAACAAATGTGGCTTCAGTTGATTCTGATAAAGCTCTTGGCTTGTGTGAAAATGGAAGTGCTGTTGTTGAGGCACATCAAGCATTGGTTGAACCTAAGCATTTAAATGCGTTTGATATACTTTCTCTGTCCCCTGGCCTTGACTTGTCTGGCCTTTTTGCAAGCAATGATGAACAGGAAGATATCAAATTTACATCCAAAAGCTCCACCTCATCGATCATGTCTACATTGGCGGATATTGCTCGCATTTTGAGGATGAAGATAACCAAGAAGAATGGGGGGTTGCTGAAATTGGAGAGATCCAGGGAACGTAGAAAAGGGCCGCTTACTATTGATGCTCAAATATTTGAGTTCGCGCCGGCTTTCTATTTGGTTGAGATGAAGAAGTCCTGTGGTGATACATTAGAATACCAGAAGATATCGAAGGAGCATATAAGACCAGCTCTCAAAGATATTGTCTGGATTTGGCAAGGTGAGCAGCAACAGCAGTAGCAAGGTGGTCTAGTAGTCCTTCAAAGATTCATTGATTTCACATTTTGAATTACTTTCTCTCGTGACAATGTTACTATGATAATTGAACTGTTGATACTTATACCAAAGGTTTAAATGACTTTTTAGTCCCTATAGTATACACCTTCTTCTGATTTAGTCTTTAATAAAAATTTTACCGGTTTTATTTCCCAAAACATGGAAAGTTGCTTTTAATCCTCGTTGTTTTGGTTTTAGTCCGTGTAATATTGTTCCATGTTAGAATAAGTTCTTCTAGTAGGTGGCCTGTATTGATTTTAGTTATTAGAATATGGACCATATAGGGACTAATTACAACACAGGCCAATATATTTCACCTGTCTAGTCTTTAACAAAATGAAGATTGAAACATTCTATTTGCACATGAAATTCTATTGGGAAAAGCAGGAAAAATAAACTAACATTGCAACATATTTTACAAAATATCATACATGGTGTAGTGAGGATATTTACACATTTTTTTCTCATAAATTCTACACAAACTTATGTATCTGAATTTAGGCTTAATCTCACCACTGGTTATTTAACACATCCTACCTTATTAGCTAGTTTTCATACTCGTTTTTATTTTATTTATTTTTTTATGGTGCAAAGCTAGTTTTCATACTTGTAAACCAAGGGATGCGTCCAAAGTTGGGGGTCCCTCCATTTGAACGCAAAGGGCCTCTTTGACTCTTGTTGACTCCCTCTTGTAAATGTATCTACTTGAAACCCAAAGAAACACCAATAAATTAACACTTGACATGACCAACAGAAACCCATAATAGTAATCCAAGTGAGAGCCATTCAAGTTGTCGCCAATCCAGCTCTTTCTCTCACCCCTTCCTGTTATCTTATCAACCATTGTCACCAAAAAGCTGTTCAAGAAGTTGCCAACACCAATCCCACTTGTGAAGAAAGTTGTTCCAAGACTCTGCATGTCTTCCGGGGATTGATCATAGAAAAATTCTAACAAACCAATTGCGTTAAACACATCTGCTATCCCAATAAGAACGTATTGTGGCAACAGCCAAAATATGCTCATAGGGACAATATCTTTAGGGCCAACTATGTGGTTTTCTTTTATCACATGCATTCTTCTAACTTCAACTGCATACGCAATTGCAATGGCTATGATCTGGATTGAAAATCCAATTCCAAGCCTTTGAAGCAATGTTATTCCTCTTGGGTGGCCGGTTTTCTGGCGCATGAACGGCACGAAAAACCGGTCATACATTGGCACCGAGAGCAGCATGGAGAGGGTGACGAAGCTCCCGAGAGAGGCCGCTGGAATTTTAAAATCAGGACCAAGGTTTCTGTCTAAGGTGGTGCCTTGTTTCACAAAAAGAGTGTTGATTTGTGCCCAAATGGTGCTGGGCATCAGTGTTACTAGCCATATAAGGAGCATGCTAAAGATAAGCTTAGCTCCTTCCACTTGGGTTACTGTCAATGGTGCTCTTGAGGAACCACTAGTTTCTTCTTTAATAGCAGCCTTGTCCAAAAACCTGAATTGCATTCACTAGAGCAGTGGTTAATCCGTTCAATCCCTTTCTAACAAAATAGGTGTAAGAATTTTTTTTTATAAATTGAAAAGCTTTCATCCCAGCAAATATACTATTTTTTACTTTTAGTTTCTGTAAAAATTTTGGTTTGCTTTTAATCCTTAAAACAGAGAAAAATTTGATTTTATTTCTTCTTGTTTTATTTTAGTCCATATAATATATATTTGTCTATGTTGAAATTAATCTTTATATTGTTCATATTCCAAGGACGGTAACAAATAATGAACAAATTAATTCTATAGGGACTAAAATCAAAATAACAAAGAACAGAGGCAAGTTTTCTTTGGTCTCAGGACTAAAAAAATATCTAAGACTAAAAACAAAATTAGTATATTTACGGGGACAAAAAAGATATTTAAAAAGAACAAGAAGAAAATAGTCATTGTGCAGTAGAGATAGGGGAATATTCCAAATTCGGATCTTCTTCTCATAAATTAAGGATATATCCTATGTGTCTCTCTATGCACCTAGAATGCATATATGGACTATCCGGTGTTTTGCATGCAAGTTATGGTTGGTGGCGATAACTAGTGGTGTTTGTAATGATTTTACCGAAGTGGTGCGTCGGTGGACACAACTGTGGCACATTTTTTTCTTTGGTGCAAACCACTGTGGCACATTTGCTATATGGAAAAACAACTTGGCTAAAAGATAGTGACTAATCATAGTTAAAGTGGGCCTCAAAGAAGTACGACGTGTAAACTCTGCACATGGAAGGAATTCAATGAGATTAATAACCTAGCAAGCCTCAGCAAAAACTCCCACCCTTGTTATGCACATAACATTGTACCTAGACATTAAAAATGGGGGGAACACGGAATCTTTTTTTTTAATCCGGGAACACGGAATCTTTAGACATGGACCATTTTCTAGTTTCTCTTTCAAGTTGATGAGTATAATAAAGAAGGAAAATGCCTCTCCTTGATGGTTCCAAATTTTATTGTATATATTACCCCTTATCTCATGTGAAAGAAATCTATTATCTATTTAATAAAACTAATTACACTTAGTTTGATTATTCACGTTGTGTAACATGGCAGCATTTCCATCTTCTATTATCTAAAATTAACTACACTCAGTTTGTTTATTCACCCGAGTCGGCCCGACATATATGAAGGCCTAAAACCAATAACCATGTTGCGTCACGTTGCAACATTTCTATATTTTATATCGAAAAATTATTTTTTACTAATTTTCTAGCATGTACAGCCCCATTGGCTAGTAGAATAATGAAAAAAATGGACTTTTGGGAAATGAAAATAGGAGTATCGATCTAACTTGCTCACCTCAAAGCTGGAGTGTGATAGACTTGCCGTTTTCCCCTGGTAACATAATGTTCCATCTCATGCTCATAAAGATCTGAAGGGTTACTAGGAAGTTGAAGTTTTCTATTCCTGAAGGCAGCAATAAGGACACGAATTATATCTCTGGCAGGACTTTTGGTCGTGCTGACTTTGTGGCGATATATTGGAGTCCCTATATAGAATATGACTAGGGACAATAGGAGACCAGCCGTGGGAATGCCATAGCCAAGTCCCCATCCCAAATTCTCTTGAATATAGACAAGGCCTAAAGTGGCAATCAAGGCACCTAAGAATGAGGTAAACATCCACCAGTTGAAGAAAGAAGACTTCAGCTCTTTCTCATTCGGATTAAAGTCATCAAATTGGTCAGCACCAAATGTTGAAATGTTTGGTTTTGTCCCTCCAGCCCCAATTGCCATGGTGTAGAGTGCTGTGTAGAAAAATGAAATTTGTGATTTAGATGCCTTGTTGCAGATTCCATTTGTGCATGTTGGCTTCAAGTTCTTGAGTGACACAGCTACAGTAAGAAGTGTCATCCCCTGTGACATACAAGTCATAAATAAGTTGGTTTAATTGAACTATTTATGGATATGTTGACAAATGACATATATAGCAGTGTATCCCCACGAGTGCAATTAGAGGAATTGTTTGCTCGAGTAACTTTTGTATTAACCTAGTATCCACAAATAGAACCTTTGAAAGTTTAATATATATAGTATTAATATGAATAATTTAAACTAGGACTATGTTGTTTTTAAATTTTTCATTAACTTTATATAGACATTACATCAGCACGAGAATCATTAATTATAAATATTATGTTCACACTGGACTATTAATTCTGGCTTGGCCTTTGTCCCGGAGTAGGTAACGTAATATATGGTTGAAACTTAAAAAAAAAAAAAAAAATATCATCCAAACAAGTGGTGTCCTCTGCTTGAAAAATAAACATGATAAACATAGACTCAGTTTGTGATGAAAAATACAGAATTCCCTTGCTTTTAGCTTAGATTCTAGATTTTATAATTGAAAGAGATAGAAGCGGTAGGTATTGACTTAGCTTACCAAGACGTAAACAAGAGATGAGAGGGTGAAAGTCCAGAAGCGACCCAAGTAAGAATCTGCTATGTAAGCACCTAGAATTGGTGTTATCCAAACAGATCCTGACCAGTTATTCACATTCCTCACAGATGAAACTGTATCTTCATGAAGTTGGGTTGTGAGGTAATTCACCAAGTTCGAAGCAACTCCATAGAAGGCCATCCTTTCAAATGCTTCATAGCCTGCAATTAATATTATGCCATTAAAGAAGCAAAACATATGATTTAATTAAGAATCACATTACACGTTATACGTACGGGAAACTTCGTTATTATATATATCGTGCTATATATAACTCCGTACAGAAATCAATCACCATTAACAATTCTTCAGAAACAGTGTGTGTGTGACAACTTATCTTTTGAACAAACTTTGAAACTAAAACGAAAGTTGAACCAAACATGCATGTGAGTCAAAGAACAAGAATCTTAATAAGCGGTAGATATGCTGCTTTGCTTAACAATACGATTAATGACTAGCAAATCCTTTGTCCTTTTCTGTCCGTGAGAACAAATTAATGTTCGAGGTAAAAAGTGCAGATCTAAGAAAAGTTCACACACAATTTGGTTAAATAAAAGTAATTACAATATATATATATATATATATATATATATATATATATATATGCTCTCACTTACCAACAAGAAAAGCGCAAGCCTTCCATTTGCCAGTTTTGGATGGAACTGCAGGCTGGCCACGGAAATCAACAGTGCCATCTTGGGTATTATCTTCTTTGGCTTCCATTACAGATATATATTATTATATAGGAAAAGAAAAAAGGATAACGAAAATATATAAGAGCTAGCTAGTGAGACATTAAAGGAAGCAATTAATTGAGAAAGAGATCACTGCTTCAGAAAGTTGTTGTACTAGCTATATATATAGCGCCCGTAAAAGACCGCGAGGAGAGCATCTCCAACCCCAGCTATTTTCAATGGGTTCTTAAGTGGTACTCCCTGTACACGTTAGATATTATTTTTACTTTTTTAAAATAAACGCCACATCCATCTAACTCAACACATCTATAAAAATTACTCCTTTCGTCTCAAATTATAAGAACTTTTTCACTTTTTTATTTGTCTCATTTTATAAGGCATTTTTTGAAATTATATGTACTGATACTTCATTCTTTAATGAATTTTTTTCATTCTTCCCATACCAGTAGTGGTGTGGGAGAAAAAGGGTAGAAAGACTAATTTGGAGCAAACACATGCTTTAACATCTATTTTAAAAAATGCAGATTCTGTAGTTTGAAATGAGTTTCAAAATAACGGGTGTTGACAAAATGGCAGAGATGGCTCAACCCTCTAAATTTTGTTAGAATTTTGATAAGATTAATTAAGAAAATTACATATAATCTCTTAAACATCATTCATATCATCTGAAAGGATACATTACACATTATGCTCACCTGGTTTCACTACTTTTTAATATCATTTTTGCTTATATTTGGTAACGGAATTTAGATCAAATACATAGATTTTTTTTGTTTATATTGGATAACGGAGGGAGTATCCAATACCTGAGGAACCGTAAGGCCCGGGCCGAGATGACGTGGCCACCAAAACTTGTATGTCGTTTAGTTTATGCTTAGCCTCGTATTTTGTAGAAAGCTATGAAACGTCTCTGCAAAACTGGGAGAGTGCTCAAATGACCAAATGAAGTACGAAACTGTTTATATTTTATTTTAAAAAATAAGGTCTAATTAATTTCTTTTTTAATTATACCCTTATTTAATAATTATATAAATAAAAAAATTATAGATAAATTGATGATATTTGATTTTCACAATGTTCGATTATTAATGGAGATCAAATAGTTGCTTCTAATAATAATATTAATAGCGAAATGTTGATCCAGAATTTAGACGTGTTCTCATTTCCTTGCTCCTATCTAGCTAGCATTGAGTTTTCCCATCACATTCCAACTCAGAAAAGGACAAACGTGCGACTGTAGTTTTTGTTTGTTAGTAGTACATGAAACATTTGACTTGCTCAATAATGTCTTGCAGATGCAGCGGACCACATCGCGTTACTAGTGTTAGAAGTCCCACATGAAAGAATGAGATGGCCTGATTAGTAGTTATAAGTGGGGATAACTCTCACCCTATGAGTTAGTTTTTGGGGTTGAGTTAGGCCCAAACCCAAATTCTAAGATGGTATCAGAGCCTATCATAGATCCATTTGTTGGGCTACCCGTTATCGGGTCACTCGGGTCACGCTCCAATTGTCTAGTCCTGGGCGTGAAGGGGGTGTGTTAGAAGTCCCACATGGAAGAATGAGATGACCTGATTAGTAGTTATAAGTGGGGGGCAACCCTCACCCTATGAGCTAGTATTTTGGGTTGAGTTAGACCCAAACTCAAATTCTAATAACTAGCTCTGCGTGAATGAAAGCTTGAATGTGGTTAGAGCTCAAATGCTGTAGGCTGATATTTTCTAAAATACTCTCAATGCCGAAGAATCTCACAAGTCACAAGTCAATGCTATTGTAATATACAGCCACATTAACTCCACGACAAATGTTGTTCATTCCCCTTATTGTTACCTACTGTACATTTATCTTAATTTACATTTTAAGTTATTCATTTATTTTTAATTAATTTTCAATTTAGTCACGCATGTTGTAAAACATAGCAATGTGGCCTAATTCTAATTGGCTATTTTGTGCCATTCCACATTAGCTTATTGGGTTCTAATTCATATATAGTATATATAATTGATACGACAGATTGTGTCGGTGACGTACACACGTGCATTTTTTATTGTATTTAATCTAACAATTTGTCTTAAAATTAACGTTTTAGAACATCCAAGACTAGATTGAAATAAAAAAAAAGATTAAGAGCTAATTTGAAACCGAAAATTAAGATAAATGACCAACATTGTAATTTTGTCTTTCATTTTCTCCCAAATGTGTCACTCAATTTTTATTTTTTTTTGTTTTCCACATGTATTCTATATCGAGAAGCAATCATGTTGGAGACCCAATCAGTACTAAATGTAAGCGTGGTTCGCCACGCTGTGGGAGACTAGCTCGATCGGTGAGTCACCCTAATGAAGGAGTTGCAAGCAGAAGGTGTTTGCCTATAAAAAAAATAGTATATCCCAACATTCATCTAATTATGGTCATAAGTAAGAGAGAGAAACTCATTGTTATATTTCATTTAAACATTGAAAATTAAAGGAACACCAAAGAAATTCATCAGTAAGAGAGAAAAACTCATAAATTTACGCTATGTCAAGAAGTTCTAGATGTTCGTTGATCTCAAAGAAATAAGGGGGTTTTTGGGAGTTTGGAGGGAAGGAAAATGGAGGGAGGAGTTTATGACTAGTAATTTAGTAGTAACTAGTACGATACCCGTATATTCGCACGGGGCGCGCATTGTTTGTTATGCTTAATGTTTTAAGACGGTGGTTATTTATAGTAAATGATATTGTTGATTCAATATATTAAAAATTAACTAATTTTATAGTGAATGTGAAAGAAATATTAAATGTGTATCAAATATTATTATTTATGTAATTGTGTGACTTGTGTACCATATATAGTTAAGATGAAACAGACATGGTTAGAGTTTTCTTGATTAGATAGATAGATAGATAGATTGATAGACAGATAAAATAGATAATAGAAATACATGCATAAAATTGATATATGCTCAAAGACAAAGAAATTTTACCGACAATATGTAATATTTTTCGGTCACGAATCTACAACAAAATAATTATTTATAAATAATTAAGATATTTAGAAAATTGATTTATCCTCAAAGACGATGAAATTATACCGACAACATGTAACGTTTTCTTGCCGATACTTGAAAGTAAGATAATATTAATACATAATAAAAATATTTATGAAAATTGATATGTACTTAAGTAGTGTTTTCCCGTCAGAACTGAAAAACAAAATAATCATTTATAAAAATTAAATACATTTATAAAAAAAATAAAAAGTAATTATACCGACATGTAATGTCTCCCGTTACGACTCAAAAGCAAAATAATAATTTATAAATAACTTAAACATTTATAAAATTGATCTGTGTCAAAGACGATAAAATTATACCGAAGACATGTAATGTTTCCCCCGTCGAGACTTAAAAGTAAAATAATTATTTAAAAATAATAAAAACATTTATAAAAATTGATATGTGTTCAAAGATAGCAAAATTATAGCGCCAACATGTTATTTTCTCCCGTCAGGACTCAAAAGCAAAATAATCATTTATAAAAAATAATAACATTCATAAAAACAGAATATAAAAAGTAATTATACTGACAACATACAATGTGTCATTAGAATAAGAGGTTTAAAATTAGTATGTAATGTTTCCCCCCGTTAAGAGTCAAAAGCAAAATAATCATCTATAAATAATATATAATAAAAATATTTATAAATTTTGATATATTCTAAAAGACGATAAAATTATACCGATAACATTTTATGTTTCTCCGTCTGGACTCAAAAAAAAAATCATTTATACCGATAGTATGTAATGTTTCCCCCGTTAAGAATCAAAAGTAAAATAATCATTTATAAATAATATATAATAAAGATATTTATAAATTTTGATACATGAACAAAAACGATAAAATTATATTTAAGACTTTAAACGAAAATAATTAATTATAAATAAAAAAATATAATAATAAAATATAAAAATATAAAAAATAGAAAGAAGAAAGAGAGAAAGAGAGAGTGACGGAGGATGTGAGAGAAGAGAGAAAGAGAGAGTGACGTGAGAGAGAGAGAGAAGAAAGAGAAGAGAGAAAAAAAGTGAAAGGTGAGAGAGAAAAACTTAAAAGTAAGAAGAAAAAATGTATTTTTATGTTAATTTAATTTTTATTTTTATTTATTTTTATTAAATTGACATATTTGACCCTTAAAAGTACAGATGTCATTAGAATAAGAGGTCTTAAATGATATTTGCGTTAGTAGTTTGTTTATAAAAATTCGTTTATCAAAATTAAATACATTTATAAAAAAAATATACAAAGTAATTATACCGACATGTAATGTCTCCCGTTACGACTCAAAAGCAAAATAATCATTTAAAAATAACTTAAACGTTTATAAAATTGATCTGTGTCAAAGACGATAAAATTATACCGACAGCATGTAATGTTTTCCCCGTCGAGACTTTTTTTGACTAAAAAAGATATTCATTCATTCAAATTGGTAAAATACATCGAAAACAACACAAATTCAGCATCACTAAAAACCGAAAAGGATGAATCTGCGAACAAACTCACAGCACCCAGGTTAATAGCATAAAACAGCAAAATGCCTACAAATGTGACAAATCAAAGTAACAGAATACCCATGTCTCCGGATCTGTAACGTTGACACCCAAGTTTTGATTGAATCTGTAATGGATCGAAGCTGATCTGCCAATCTGAACCAAACGAACACCACAACAAGACGGAAAACCAAACAACGCCACACCAAGACGATGAACAAAACAACGCCGCACCTAGACGACGAAATCACGAAAAAAACACGAAAGAAAAACCAGATCTATGTGGAAAAACTACTTGTTTAGATAAAAGGAAAGAAAAACGATGTCGAGGGGTGATTCCAGGCCAAAAAATGGCCAAGAACCACCCCTCCGATAGATGAGGAAGAAAGAAGGGAGGAGTAGAGGTAAGGTTGAGAGAAAACATTTATAAAAATTGATATGTGCTCAAAGATGGCGAAATTATAGCGACAACATGTTATTTTCTCCCGTCGGGACTCAAAAGCAAAATAATCATTTATAAAAAATAATAGCATTCATAAAAATAGAATATAAAATGTAATTATACTGACAACATACAATGTTTCATTAGAATAAGAGGTCTAAAATTAGTATGTAATGTTTCCCTCGTTAAGAGTCAAAAGTAAAATAATCATCTATAAATAATATATAATAATGATATTTATAAAATTTGATATATTCTAAAAGACGATGAAATTTTACCGATAACATTTTTTGTTTCTCCATTTAGAACAAAAAAAAACTAATCTTTATACCAATAATATGTAATGTTTCCCCCCGTTAAGAATCATATGTAAAATAATCATCTATAAATAATATATAATAAAAATATTTATAAATTTTGATACGTGATCAAAGACGATAAAATTATATTGACAATATGTAATGTTTTCTTATTTATAAATTATATTTATAAATAAAATAATTATTTATCATTGTAAGAGAGAAAGAGAGAAAACAAAAAGAAAGAATGAGAGAGAAGATGTAACACCCCACTAAGCGCATACCGGCCTATGACCCTCTGCAACGGTGAGCATGTCACTCATAGGACTTCTCCACCCCCTTTTAGTGGAGTTTTTGCCTCATGGGAGTTTCGAACCCACACCCAAAGGGTTTAAAGGTCATGGGAATCCACTCCCTAACACCACTTGACCAATTTAGTAGTATAACATCCTGTCTAATTTAAATATTTAGCTAAATTAATTTAGGCTCTATTATGCTCTAAATTGATTGTTGAGTAATTAAATTAGGGGAGTATTTATAAATACTACGGGTGTGAAGAGAAACGGCGTCATGTTAATATGAGTAAAAGGAATGACTTTTTGGTATTTTGCTTAAGTTAAAATAAGGGCAAAATTGTCAAATTGGTAAAACTCATTTTCTCACTCTCTTTTCCTCTCACTCTCATGTTCTCTCCCTCACTTTCTCCTTCTTTCTCTCTCTCGATCGCTGCATCCAGGAAAAAGAAAGGAAAAGAGGAAGAAGAAAATAAAAGGGAAAAGGGGAGGGTTAGGGTTTGGTGATTTTGTGAGAGATTAGAGTGAAATTGTGAGTGTTTTCTCAATCTTGCTTCAAGAACAATATTGGAGCTGAGATTGTGTTATTTGGTGAAGATTTGGAGTTGCCCTAGCTGATCAAGGGGGCCGCGAATTTGGAAGGAAGAAGAGGAAGAGGAGACCAAGTTTTCCAAGCTCCTTAGCTCAATCTCTTGAGCATATTGTGAGTTCTTCTCCTTTAGATGGTGGGAAACCAATAAGACCCCCATTAAGGTTTTCATTTCCTTCTCATTTAGTATGAAATGTATGTCTTCTATGTGCTCTAGGGAGATGTATTTGCGGAAATGATCCTTGGTTTTGGTTGTTCACATTGTTATGATTTATGATATCAAAAATGTGTTGTTGCTCATGTATTTAATATGTGCAATAAAAATGGTTTACAATGTATCATGGTTAATAATTGTTTGGAATTGGTTGAGAAAAATTGGTATGATTGATTTTGGGGTTTTGGGTGTGTTGGTTTTGAAAATGGCAAGATTCTGCAGAAAACAGAAATTCTGCATTTTCCAGGATCATAATCGATTATGATAATCGTTTATGAGCTCTCTGTGAGAATTCTGCGATTTGAAATCCTATTATAATCGATTATGCTGGTATTATAGTCGATTATGACCCCTCAGTAATCGATTATGATCTGGCTCATAATTGATTATGTAATCGATTATTACCCAAATTTTTCTCAGAAACCGAATTTTTGTAGCATAATCGATTAGGGCTTAGCCATAATCGATTATGCCAGTCATAATTCCAATTTCTACTCATTTTGGATGTCGTTCTCTTACTTTTAACCTAGTGTAATATTTTTATCACTTGAAAGGTTGTCTGTTTGGTTATGGATGAATGACTGAGCTAAGTAAATGCTTATATGTGAACACGCTCAGCATTTCAGTGGGCCAATTGTGCTGCACTGTGTAGCTGGGGTGTAAACCTGATATTATGGTTGTTTGTGGATCATGATGACGGCAAGGGGATTCTCGGGGAGTTTAGCCCCCCGTACCCGTTTTCGAACCTTGCCTGAGCACTCTGTAGGGGGCCAAAGTAGTCATGTGAGTGACATGCTTAGTATTTCTGTGGGGCCTAATTAGTGTTTGCATAATGTAGCTGGGATGTCAATTGTAGTTAGATCATATAGATTAGGATTGTATTTGTGTATGTTTGTGACTAGGTTTAGGAATAGTATAAGTCTAGTTCTTAGAATAGGAGTAGCTTTATGTGTTTTAATTTTTAATGTTATATATGTATGAACTGTATTTGACTCTAGTGTTAGTGAGGGTTCCGTGAAGGACTCACTGAGATTTTATCTCACCTCTTTCTATTTGTTTTTTAGATAAGCAAGTACCGGAGGACAAATAGGCATTGCTAAAGGCTTGATAATCCTAGCTTAGGGTTTATTTTGGAACCGTAGGAACTCCTTTATCTTTTGATTTTCGAAAGACTCATTGTATTTTGAAATTCCAAGTAGTTAAATTTGGAAAAGTTGTAATCTAATTCCTAGATTATTGACTATAGTCAACGTTTGAACTTGCTATTTATTTATCAAGTTTTAAATTAGTTGTAAATCATGTGATGTCAATATATATTGTTGTTATTTCAATTAAATTTGAAGTATGAGCGTGAAAGAGACGTGAGAAAGAGAAAGAGAAAGAGAAAAAAAATGAGAAAAAGAAAGAGAAGAGAAGAGAGAGGCTAATTAGGAAAAAAAAAGAGATGAGAAAAAAAAAAGAGAGAAAAGAGAGAAAGAGAAACAGGGGATCACGTGAGAGAGAGAAGAAAGAGAAGAGAGAGAAAAAATGAAAGGTGAGAGAGAAAAAGTTAAAAGTGGGAAGAAAAAATATTTTTTTATGTGAATTTAATTTTTATTTTGCTTTATTTTTATTTAGATTGACATATTTACCCCTGAAAAATACATGTGTCATTAATATAAGATGTCTAAAATTGTAATTTTGGTAGTAGTTTGATTGATTATGTATATGGTAGAAATGGAGAAAAATTGTCATCCAAAACTCTCTAAATTCACCTCCTAGTTCATTTTTTGATTTACCCCAAATTTGGAGAATTTTGGAAGAATGCATAAAATGAATTAGGGAAGAACTTTAGAGGGTAATTTTTCTCCAAATTATTATTAAATTATTAGTCATAAGCTCTCAATTCCTTCCAAACTCTCAAGCACATTTGGTTCAAATAAGGGGAGGGGAGGGGAGGGATTTTAATGGAGGGGAGGGGAGGGAAGGGGAAGGGAGGGAGGGATTTACTTTGATTTTGTGTTTGGTTGAGAGGAGGGGAGGGGAGGGGAGGGAAGCCTTTGCTTGTTTGGTTCAGGAGGGAAGGGGAGGGATTTTAATGGAGGGAAGAGATTAATTTATTGGTATATCCATATAGTGTTTTATATTATATTATATATAAGGATATTTCAGTAATTTTATTTTAAATAATTTAATTTCTCCTCTCCTCCCCTCCAAAACCCCCCACTTTGGGAGGGAAGCCAAAATTGGCTTAGGAGGGATTTTGCTCCCCTCCCCTCCCCTCCAAAACCCTCCAACCAAACACACCCTTAGGCTCCGTTTGGGAGTTTAGGAGGGGAGGGGGGCTTTGGAAAAAGGAAGGAGGAAAAGGAATGGGAAGGAAGGATAGTCTCCCACATTTTGAAAGAGAGGTTTATTTTTCATCATGATAATAAAACCCCATAATATGGGGGAACTTAAAAAAATGTATTGGATGGGGGTTTTGGAGGGCTTAGAAAAATTCTTTAAATCCCTTCCATCTTTTTATATTACTCTCAAAATTTAAAATATATTAATCATAAGCATTCTTTTTTCATTCTCTACAAAAACACTGTAGCGACCGAAAAATCCGGAGGGATTTATTCGAGTTTAATGGAGCCGCCACCAATAATTTATTTCATAGGGAAAATTTTGGAAAAAACCTTTTTTGAAGAAAAGTGGTCCTTAAGACCTGGGTTTGAGTTGAAGTCAATTATGCGTAGGGAAGGTATTAGCACCCACGACATCCTTTCAAAAGGTTACCTCTAACTAATCACAAAATTTATTAACTTCTAAAAAATATTTATTTCCTTTATTTAAAAAAAAATTAACCAAGGTAAAAG
Organism: Calophaca sinica; assembly: GCA_037113605.1. NCBI lineage: Eukaryota > Viridiplantae > Streptophyta > Magnoliopsida > Fabales > Fabaceae > Calophaca > Calophaca sinica. Next base: position 45,839,290 of record CM073735.1, read on the forward strand.
AGGACTTAATAAAAGTCGCTTATTTTTGCGTTTGGACAGAGTGGGCTCTGCTCCTCGTATCTCAGTGCGTGGAGAAATCAAAGGCTACGTAGATCTTGGGTAGAAATTGTTTGTGTGTTGGTTGATTTTAATTGTATATTTTTTGATGGAAAAAAGGTAGGTTTTGTAGGGACCAAACAAGAAGCAATCAAGAGTGGTCCTCACTAACAACCTATTTTGTTTATAAAATTAACGGTGTTCGTAATGATCAAACGAGAAGCAATCTCGAGTGATCATTACTAGTAAAAAAGATTGATTTTATTTTTATAAAGATGATGGGTTTTCATGGGGACTAAACAAGAAGCAATCAGGAGTGATCCCCACTAATAACCCATAATTAAGATGTTCGCAATGATTAAACGGGAAGCAATCTCGAGTAATCATTACTAGTAAATTAATTTTCATTATTTTATTATGTGTTTTTCAATAAACATGGTCTCAAAATTTGTATGATAAATTGAAATTTAGTTGAGGAAAAATAGGCCCCATAGAGTGAAACAATCGGATTGATATTGTCCTAATTTGACTAATACTAATTAATGATTAAGAAAAAAAATAAATAAGAAATATATAATAATAAAAACAGATGAATTAAAAAAAGCTAGAAACGACATCTAACATTATAAATAAAAGACAAACATAAAACGACATCTAACATTATAAATAAAAGACAAACATAAACATACTTAAAAAAAATACGAAAAAAGAAAAAGAGAGAAGAATTGATTTACTTTACCTCAAGAGAAAAATTTTGTTGTTGGGCACAATGCGCCAAACCTCACTGCACTCCAATCTTGAAGGTTGAAGGGATAATAACTCTCCCGTTAAAATTTTTTGACTAAAGCAAAGGCCCTATGCTTTGCACTAGGCCCATTGATCCATTTTTTCTTGGATGATCTTAGTGCTTGGTGATGCACTCCTTATATAGGAGAATGAGAGGTTGAAAGAGTGTGGATTTTTTCAAAGTGGGACTTCAATAGTAAAGTTGGGAGTTGGCTTTTTAAGTTTGATATTTTAAATGTTCAACAAAACTAAATAGCCAACTTTGAGCACTAATACAACACTTAAAACAACTTTATTGTGCTTCATGACCTTCATAAGAATTATAGACATTGTTTCCAGCTTTCAAATGGCACAAGTTTCATCTCAAAAGGATATCTACAACTCAAGATATTGTCAACACAAGTGGCTGTCCCGAACAATACATGTAACATCACGTCTCAAACTTCATGCTCGATTTGGTCTATGATAGAGGTCGATCTGGGTTTGTAATAAAAAATAATAGTTGTAGATCTTTTTCTTATCTTTCCAACAGTATAAAGAACACCTCATTTGGACAAGTATAGCTCAAGATACGACATTTTCTTTGAACGTTATTTAACATAATGTGTTGTCCGTTTTTGTGCAGTTTTATAACTTTCATGGTATTTTAGGGCAGTAAATCGTTAGAATCAAGTCCCGAGTCCTTCATAACATTTGTAGCCAAGGATGTTAGCTTTCAAATGGCATTGGTTTCATTAAAAAAAGACTTTTACAACTCAAGATATGACCTAATCTTTACATACTGTTCAAAACCATTTTTCAGCATACTTGTTCTTACTTCTAAGTCAATTTGGACTTAGTAAACTTCAGATTTGACTCTTGGGTTCCTCATCAAAGTTGTAGAGTTTTGCTTTAGCTTTCTAACAAGGTAAAAATCACTTTGATACCATTTCCACAACATTAATTACACCCAGAATACATAAGCTATACCAAAGTACAAATTTTTCTATCCTCTTTTCTCTTCAAGATTTCTTTCTCCTTCTTTCTTCTCTACTACTATTTTTGTTCTTTTTGAATGTTATTTTTTACCGGACAAAATTAGGGTATGACAAACACTGTCTCAAATAAGGTAGATGATTTCTCTCTCTTTTTCTCTCCTCCCCTCCCCTCAAAGCTCTCCCCTTCCTCCCCTCCTCTCCCCTCCTACATCTAAAACGGAGCCTAAAGGAATTACTTTACGAACCAAGGTGATTTTAGAGTTTTTTCCCCCTCATTGGTTTCCTCCACATGAGGTAATCATGTTCGATGTATGGTTAGACACTAAATGTGAACACCCCTTCCATTGAGGATTCGAACATTAATTCGTTACGTTGTGAGAGATTATACTAGCCCTTTCTGCTAGACTCAACCTCTATTAGTGTAATTTTAGAGTTTTTAAATGTTAAACCAAATAATCATAACTATAATGAGTTCAACATGGCCATTTAATGGTCTACGCACCATAGTGCCAAGGTCATGAGACAAGTTCATTCGAATTGAGTCAGCGTCCAATTTGATCAATAATTGAGGTATATCTTGTACGTGTGGTTTTTAATTCGCAGAAACCAACATGCAAGAGTGTGTCCTTATTACTGTTATCATCACCTGTTATTGACTCATCGCATGGTAGAGAAACCAACGGGAGCAGAGTAGATCATATTTAAGGGCTAAAAATCTCTATTGAAACCTGCTATAAGGAAGTTGTTGCATAACAGTGAGGGCAAATACTTGAATGACATAAACCCTCCCCAAGTCCAACCCGCCTGACAGCTAGCTAACTAGCTATAAATTAAACCTCTGGTCCTGAACCTAAGTTTGTGTGCCCTCCCGGCAATGAACACATTGAAAGAGACTGAAAAACGACCATTTTCTGATATAAAAGTACAAGACAAAACTTTTTGGACACCTTTTTGGCCCCACCTATTAAATTTGCTTAGAGGTCATCTACAACATCGGTCGATTGCCGCCAACACAATGCAATTCCATCGCCACTGTCGTCACCATCATCATCAAGATATCTTTCTTTATCTGTCAATAGAGATTTGCCTCACATAGTCGTCGCAACATCGAAAACCAGCACCTCTCTTCTGTTTTGAAACCTCCTCCCCTATTTTTTTACCTTTACTCCAACCACCAACCTCCAGCCGACCAACGCCTGGACAGGCTCCACAGTCGAGTGCCCCACCCTGAGGCCTCGACCCACCTCACCGTCGTAGCCTCTGTAATCGTCGTGGGTGTACCAGTCGCAAAGATGCCCCTTGAAAATGAGGTTAAAGTCGGGGCTAGCTGACAAGCGACAGCCTCCATCACTGACCTCCTGATTAATTATTGGTTGTATATAATTAATCCACATTTTCTGATAACAAGCTAACAATCCACATTAACACTAATTTTCCCCCAGTATTGACCATATTGTCACATGTGCTACGTTCAGCATCCTGGTAGTAATCCAAGAGTCAAATCACAAAGGCTATACATACATGGTTTTTTTAATTTAACTTTTCATGTGTTGCCAATCATTTTAGATGCGTGTGATTGCTTGCACCTTGTCAATTGGTAAGCAAATCACCATCTTTAAGAAATTAATGAGTGACAGAGAAACGGTATTAAGATTCATAAATTACTGACTGTCATTCATGGGTCTCCTCGTGACATCGAATTGAGCAGCATCTGCAACTTGAATCGTACGTTGGATGTTGATCAGGTCACAAAAAATTAGAGATAACTAGATGCGGATCCCATGCTATGCACGGGTGTAAGATAGTAAAAAAATAAAATTTATTAAAAAAATTTAAGATATTATTTTATGTATAATAAAAGTGTTTAATGGATACGTACTTACATGATCAACCAATCATAGTTACTATTATAAGTGTTTGTTGAAATATTTTAGGAAGTGATAAAATAAAGCGGTATAATGATGAAATATGATTTGATAACAACGTAAAACTTAGTGTAAAACTTCTTTACACTATTAATGCATATCCATTAAACTCGTAATAAAAGTAAAATGATATTTTTCTTACAAATAAGTAAATATAATAACCATAAAAAACATTTTTATTATAATATATATGGGTTGTAAATTTGTTTTGTTTTTAAATTTTACTTTTTTTCACTATTTTAAAATTTTTTCTATTATATTTTTAGTATAAGTATTATGAGTTTTACTAATAAGATTGGTTATTTAATATTTTTAATTTGACATTAATGTAATTAAAACTCATTATTTGATAGCCTAATTTTTTCGTAACTTCTAATATAAGAATACTTTTATTTTAGATCAATTATTCCTAAACCATATATCGTCATTTATGATAAAACAACTTTTGACAATTTATTACATTTGTTTTGCTGATAAAATAATTACACTTACGTCGAATATTTTTTTTTTTAAGAAACATAGAGTTAAGAATTTTTTAATAAAACACAAGAAATATATATCAAGAAATTATTAACCATATGAGATAGTACAAACAAAACATTTTTTTTTTTAAAAGATAGCACAAGTTACAAAAATGAAGGAGTAATGGTGGGGTAGTAATTAGCCACGGACAAAGCACAAGCTTAAAAGAAATAAAAAAGAGTAAACCACCACTTTGGTCCTTGAAAGTGTAATTCGCTGTTACTTTGGTCCCTATAAGAATAGAAACCCTAAAATAGTCTCTGAAAGTGTATTCTATTTATCACTATGGTCGCTGACATTAGCCCGTTTAGTGACTCTGTTAGATTTGCTTACCTGGGACGTTTTCTTTCACCGTGGCTGCTGATTTGTCACATTTCATTGAGAGTAAACCACCACTTTGGTCCCTGAAAGTGTAACTCGTTGTCACTTTGATCCCTGGAAGAATAAATACTCCAAAATAGTCTCTGAAAGTGTATTCCGTTTGTCACTATAGTCCCTGACGTTAGTGTTGGTGTAAGCCCTAGTGGCCAATCTATTTTATATATATTATTTGTATCATGACTTTAGTCATATATCTAATATATTTAAAGGCATCATTTATTATGTTATTAGTGTATAGCATAATAAAGTCCTTAAAATAAACAGTTCGTTCAATGGAATATCAAATATGATTTGATCGTGAGACCCCATTGAACTATAGAACACTATTCTTAAAATATCCGTAGTCAAAATATTATTGTTAACTAGGACGACAATAATACATAGAGACTATTGTGTGAGTAGACTGATGATCACATCTCATGGGTCATGAATATGCGATATGAAGTCGGCACACAGGTATAAATATTAGGAGCAATATTTATACCAGATTGACCCACTATGAGGACGCTTCATAATAATTATGTAAGTATCACAGGCGCTCCTCATGGCGACCATAATGAAATAGTCCTTTGACTTGAAGTCACTATGATTCCTACATGAGAAGTTGTAGGTTTTAATGCTATCAAACGCCATCCGTTACAGGATGATCATACAAGTGGTACTTGGGCCTACATGAATCATGCTGAGATGTAGATAGGATTCGTCTCTCCTACATGACAGGAGTAATTAATGTCTAGGCCACACGATAGAGTGAGACAAGGTCTAGGTCTCTTAGTAGTCCTGGTCCTTAGCCCGTTGTTGCTCTCATGTGCTCCTCAAACTCCTCAACAGCCTTAATTTATGGTTTTAGCTACTGGAGTATACTACTGATTTGATCATTTGGTTCTGGATTTAGCTACTGGTTCTTGATCATTTCAGGTTTGGCCTTAATGTCTTTATCATGGGTTAATAGATTCTCCTTCTGCATCTTGCATCTGTTCTTGATATTGATTTTGATTTTATTGACATAGTGATTAAGGGTTGCATGGGAACCATAACTCTCAACATTTCCTAGTTATTGTAAATTGTGACTCAAATTTAACTCCTTCATAGTTTATTATATTCCCAGCTATGCTATAAATTGTAAATTGTAAATTGGCAAACATGACACATTCATGTTGTGAAAACTGTATATGCATCTCCAAGTCGTGTAAATTTTCAATTGGACATCTTTGTTATATATCATTAGAGAATCACTGAACGGAATCACTGAACGGGCTAACGTTGGGACCATAGTGACAAATGAAACACATTTTCAGGTACTATTTTGGAGTTTCTATTCTTTCAGGGACCAAAGTGACAGCGAGTTACACTTTCAGTGACCAAAGTGGTGGTTTACTCCTAATGAAACGCGACAAATCAGCAGCCACGATGGAAGAAAATGTCCCACATAAGCAAATCTAACTGAGTCACTGAACGAGCTAACGTCAAGGACCATAGTGACAGACGGAATAAACTTTCAGGGATTATTTTGAAATTTTTATTCTTTCAGAAACCAAAATAACAGCGAGTTACACTTTTAGGAACGAAAGTGGTGACTTACTCACTTTTTTTTTTCTTTTAAACTTTTGAAAGATACCACAAATTGAAAAAATAGGAGTAAAGGTGATAAATTGATCAATAGAAATTTGTGAGGGACGATGGCTACTGAAGCATTAAAAACAATAATAAACAGAGCTGATGGGGACACCGATGCGATATAAATGCATTGATATTACTTATTGTATTATAGTTCTACACTTCCCTTTTGAAAAATTGTAGTGGATTTTTATATGGGTTTTGCATATGGTGTTGTGCAGAATTTTGGAGAATAAACTATGTTGGATTGGATTAGAGAAAGTGCAAGGTTTTTACATAGGATATCATTCACATAAAAGAGTAAATGGTAGAAGGAAACAAAAATTGCGTACGGACCGTAGCTGGTACTGTAGCTACTGTAAGGTACTGTAGCCAATGTAGCTATCTAGTATAGATAGATAGATAACAAAGGTGAAGTAGACTGAGGCTAACACTTTGTTTTGGCGGTGAAATCACTAGTAACCTTTGACATTGAGATTCCAATCAATTGGTCCCGTACTAACTATGAAAGAATCCTGTAAGTCAGGGCACAGTGTTGGAATTGAAAATTGGAATCAGCAGTGAGTCCACCCAAGAAGCACCCCACAGTTCGCACATGAATATTCCATATTCTAAAAGTTATAAAATATCATGCAGTTAACATAATATATATATATATATAATAATATTGACTTTTACTCACTCCGTCCTTTTATATATATATATATATATATAAATATATATAGCCAAATCACATAATTTAAGAAAAAATCATAAATGAAAGAAAAAAAGTGATAATTTTACCAAATTAACTGTATTAACTATTGGTATATTAACTATTAGCATAAATGCTAAATAGAGTATTTGAGGGTACAATTGGCAGAAATCATTTAATATTACATTAAAAATAGAAAATTGTTGTAAATATATGTATTTATGGATGACTATCTATCATATCTTAGAATATTATGTAATTGCTCCTCATTTATAATTCCCTTATTTGGCTCATAAATTGATAGTCAAATACATCTATAAATAGGAGCATTAGGTTTTGTCATTTGGTACACCTTTGGAGAAATCGCTAATACAAATATCAGAGCTTGTTCTCAAGAGCAGTAAGCCGAATCCTAGTTCCTGAAGAACTAGTCTTTGACTTCATATCTCTATCATCTTCTTCTTCTTCTTATTTTCTGATTCTTTTATAACATGTTATCAGCACGATTAAGTCTCTACCGGTGTAGCAAAGTATTTTTGTGTGTTTCTTTTCAAGGTGAGAATTTATTTATTATCACAACTATATGATTTTTTAAACAAAAGAAAAGGTTTTTTGTTGTTGTTGTTCTTCGACTCCATATTATAATTTTATCAAAATATATTTGTTTTCTTTTGATCTTTGTCTGGATCTTACAGTTTCGTATCAATGAGTTAGTTTTTTTTTGTTTTTTTTATTTTTCCCAACCTTTCATTTCATTCACAACGTGATTAGTTTTTCTTTCCATGTGTACTATTTTCCTTCCATATAGCAATATATTGTCAGCAATTGTTTTATTTGTGTTATTGATATTTTATTTTATATTTCCACCGCTATTGTTTGGTCTAGAAGTACCAATGCTAATATTGTTTCACGAATATTGCTTGTTATTGGTCCTGAAGTACCATTACTAATATTGTCTATTATTGGTCCTGAAGTACCAACACTAATTTTGCCTATTATTGGTCTTGAAGTACCGATGCTAACATTTTATCTATGATTGGTCTTGAAGTACCACGTTAAATGAATAACCAAAATCATTGCTTTTTATTGGTCCTGAAGCACCAATTTACAATTGTTTCTAGTAATCGGTCCAGAAGCACCAGATTACAATCGTAAAATCAATTGCGTAAAACTTAATTCTGATTTTTTTTTACATCGATTGATTTTTTAGTGCAGTACTAATTTAAAAAGGAAATTGGATAGTAAAATACTTTTTACTTTATTTCTTTACTATTTCCTAGATATATGATATAATATTGTTCATTTTTTTTCTAGTGTGTTACAATGTCGAATCTCACAAAGCTTGAATTCATCGCTTTTGATATTTCTGAAAGAAATTATCTGTCATGGGTACTTGATGCTGAGATTCATCTCAATGCTATGAATCTTGGAAATACCATTAAAGAAGGAAACCAGACATCCTTGCAGGATCGCGCAAAAGCAATGATTTTTCTTCGACATCATTTACATGAAGAATTGAAAACGGAGTACCTTACTATTAAGGACCCATTAGCCCTTTGGAATAATTTAAAGGAGAGATTTGAGCACCAAAGAACGGTGATACTTCCAAAAGCTCGATACGATTGGATACACTTGCGGTTACAAGATTTCAAAACCGTAAGTGAATATAATTCAGCATTGTTTAAAATTAGTTCTCAAATGAAATTATGTGGTGAAAAAATTACTGATGAAGATACGTTAGAGAAAACATATTCAACTTTTCATGCCTTGAATATGCTCCTGCAGCAGCAGTATCGAGAACGTAGGTTCACCAAATACTCTGAGCTAATTTCTTGTTTACTTGTGGTTGAACAAAATAACGAGTTTTTGATGAAAAACCATCAGTCTCGTCCAACAGGCTCAACACCATTCCCTGAAGTGAATGTGGCATTTTCTCAAGGACGTGGACGAGGTCGTGGTGGAAAAAGGGGTCGTGGAAGGAAAAATTCTTGGATCCGTACTATTCCTCCTGCAAATTTTGAAACAAATGGTGCTGAAAGAAACCAAAAGAAATGGGCCAGAAATGGGGAAAACTCCGGACACAACCAGAAAGTGCAAAACAATGACCACGTTTGCTATAGATGTGGGGCAAAAGGCCATTGGTCTCGACTATGTCGCACCCCAAAACATCTGGTTGATCTTTATAAGGCATCTCAAAAGGCAAAAGAAAAAAATGTTGAAGCAAACTTCTCTGAATCTATTGACAAAGAGATTTCAACAGATGTGGATTTTGATGTCGCTGATTTTTTCGAAGACCCCAACGGCAAAATTGATCACTTAATTGGGGATGGAAATGTTTACTATTGAGATGTCATTTAGTCTAGAAACTATCATATGCTTAAGTTTTATTTGTTTTTGCTATTTGGATATTTTCATATGTTAAAGCCTATTTATGTTATTTGAATTTTGTCATATTTTATGATTAATATTAAGTTTCACGTCATGTTATAATTTTCTTTCCTTATCCCTAAAATATTTTTTTTTATGTTATTAGATATTGCAAAATACTCTCGATAATATGGAGGAAGACATATGTTTAGTAGACAGTGGTACAACCCATACAATTCTTCGTGATAAGAAGTATTTTGCGCAATTAACATTAGCTGAAATTAATGTTAATACAATATCTGGTACTGCAAATATGATTGAAGGCTCCGGAAGAGCATGTGTTATATTCCCAAAAGGGACAAAATTATGCATTGATGATGCGCTGTATTCTAGTAGATCCCGAAGAAATCTACTAAGTTTTAAAGATATACGTCGCAATGGATATCATATTGAAACAAAAAATGAGGGAGATTTGGAATATCTCTATATTACCTCTGGAACTTCAAATGAAAAGTTCATCTTGGAAAAATTTCAAAGTTTCTCATCGGGGTTATATTTTACAAAAATAAGGATGACCGAGTCAAATTATATGCACCAAAAGTGCCCAGATCTTAAGACTTTTATGCTTTGGCATGATCGTCTTGGTCATCCTGGTTCAACTATGATGCGACATATCATTGAAAATGCACATGGTCACTTATTAAAAGATCATAGACTTCCTTTACCCAATGATTATTTTTGTACTTCTTGTGCTCAAGGTAAATTAATTGTTAGACATTCTCCGTCTAAATTACCTTTGGAGTCCCCTTTTTTTACAGAGAATACAAGGTGATATATGTGGCCCAATTCACCCACCTTGTAGGCCTTTCAGGTATTTTATGGTTTTGATTGATGCTTCTACTCGATGGTCACATGTTTGTTTGCTTTCAACTAGAAATGTTGCTTTTGCTAAATTTCTGGCTCAAATAATAAAATTAAGATCAAGTTTTCCTGACCATCCTATCAAAACTATTCGCCTAGACAATGCAGGTGAATTTACTTCAAAAGCATTTTATGACTATTGCTTATCAATAGGAATTAGTGTTGAACACCCAATTGCACATGTTCATACTCAAAATGGTTTAGCTGAATCTTTCATTAAACGTTTACAACTTATTGCTAGACCCATGCTTATGAAATCAAAACTTCCTGCATCTGCTTGGGGACATGCTATTGTGCATGCTGCATCTTTGATTCGCATCCGACCATCTACATATCACAAGTTTTCACCTTTGCAACTTGTTTTTGGCCAACAACTTGATATATCTCATCTTAAAATTTTTGGTTGTGCTGTATATGTACCTATTGCACCCACTCAGCGTACTAAAATGGGTCCACAAAGACGCCTTGGAATCTATGTTGGTTTTGATTCTCCATCTATCATTAGATATCTAGAACCTTTAACAGGGGATCTTTTTAGAGCAAGATTCTTAGATTGTCAATTTGATGAATCAGTATTCCCCCCATTAGGGGAAGAAAAGGGTAAAGGAATACAAGTGCAAGAAGTTTGTTGGAACGCACCAACGTTATCCATGTTGGATACACGCACAAATCAATGTGAACTTAAAGTTCAAAGAATAGTTCATTTGCAAAATGTTGCAAACCAGTTTCCAGATCACTACAAGAAATCGCAGGATTACCGACGGCCAAAAGCCATCGGTAATCCACAAATGTCGTCGGTAATCCAAAAATTCCGACGGATTACCGACGGGCTAATATCCGTCGGTAAAACGCGCGTCGCAAATGCGTACCGATGGCTTTGGCCCGTCGGTACAATCGTTCGGTAACTTCCGACGGCTTTAACCCGTCGGTAATGCCGAGTCTACAACAATTGACATTTCCGACGGCCATTTCCGTCGGTAAATTTTTTTTTTTTGAATTGAAGATTAATAAATAATTAACATATAAATATTGAAAAAGAGTTGTAATTATAAAAATATATGAAAAAATTGTAATCAAATATATCTTCTCAAATCACAACCAAAAGAAAGAGGATATATGGAGGGGAAAAAACTCAATAAATGGATGATTAATTTCTGAATGTCATACCAAATTTACAATTTTCATAAATCCATGATTATGTGTTTGCTGTAAAAATAATAATTACAATTAATTAAAATAATAATTATAATTAATAATAAGAATTTATAGTTACTGTGGGAAAACGTAGAATTGGCATTTACTGTGGGAAAAAACATAGTTGAAAAGCTAAACCTGCCAAATACAACACAAACATAAGTCATAAACACATCCTTAGCTATATATAAGTAAACATAGTAGCAAAATTGCACCCTCATGTAGTTATTGCATGCATCATTAACATGGGCTGAATTCAAAAAAGGTTCAACATGGTGACATTAGAAATGAGAACCCAGAGTTGAACACTACAAGAAGGAAAGTTAAAGCAAGAATTCCTCTTGAGATGTCATGGCTATGAAATGCATGTGGAGCAATTTGATCCATCCACGTAAGGCATCTGTCAGAAAATAATAATATAAAATTAAGGATGCTTCATCACATTTGATATAAAACTTACACAAAACCAACACCGTAATAATACTAACTTCAATTCAGAATGTGAATACTAACTATATGAATATGAGGTCTGAAAATTAATTTTGGGCCGGCTAGCCAGTATTTACCTAATCCAAAGGGTAGTTTTATTTCAATTGATTAATTTACTCCCTCTGAAGGTTAATAATAGTTATGGAATTATTTCATTGAAGAGAACAATTATGTTATAAATATCCTTGATCTCGCATGCCTAATACTGATGAGTTAAAGCCAAATCTCAAGGTCAATGCAGTTAAAGCCTACACAAAGTAGACCAAAAGAATTACCTGACACACTCTAAATCTAAGCATGCAACACTGAAATTGTTGACATACCACCAAATGAAATATATTTAGCAAACAACTTACTAATAAACTTGTCTATTATATCATAATTAGAGTGCCATAATTAAGAACACAGACAATTTCATAGGAAGGGGCGAAGTTTAATGAACCATTTGTTATATTTAGGGGAAAAAGTGTTTCTTCCTCACACAATTAACACTAACATAGGGACGGAATAAAACAACTCTGTAATTAAAGTTAACAATTTCTTAACATTGATCAACGTAAATTATCTTAGAATGCAAAGTACAATGCGCAAAATCACTTGCTAAAACAGGGACCTGTCCAAGAGCTGTAATTACACAACCACACACACACAAATGCAATGAACTAAGCAATTGAATTAAACCCATTTAAATGCAAAGAGGAAGTACCCACAAAAGTAGGAACCTACCCCTGCCAATTACATAATGCAGAATGTTATGAAGACATCAGTACATGATAACCAAAACCCAAATGGCTAACATTAAAGCCATTCATTCAAAGAAATACCATTAACCAAAAATAGAACCGAAATCAAAACATCACATAATAAGTTAAGAAGGTCAAAATCAAGGATGGAAAAATCGATGACACTAAGAAATGACATAAACAACCAATAGCTCGTGGAAGCTCAGTGATTTAGGTACAACGAAAGGAAAATGAAAATTCGGCAAGTGAAATAGCAACAGTACCTTTGTGAAGTTCTTTTAAGCTCAGTGATATAGGACACAGGGCAACCCTCATAAAGAAGAACTAAACAATTAGAGAAGATACGAGAAACAAGCAGTGATTTAGGGTTCTTAGTTAAATAAGAGAAAGGAGAATCACAGTGATTTGGTGGAACTTGAACAATTTGATTTGGGGATTTTGGGTTAGGGTTCTTCGTTTTAGTTTTTCCGGATAAGAAAATGATGTCCCGAATGAGAGAGATTCATGAACTTAGAAAGGCAGAAAATGAGAAAATGCAGAGCGGCGGAGGTAGGGTTAGGAACGAGAAATGGAGAAGAAGAGAAGAGATGGAGAAGTCGAAAAGGGAAAGTGGAACGAAGGGCGAGGGCTTCTGATTGTATTTAAAACATACCGACGGGCTCATTAACATTACCGACGGGTTTAACCCATCGGTTCATTGACGGTATTACCGACGAAAATATTCAAATACCGACGGCTAAGCCGTCGGTAATTTAAAAAAGCGGGAACCATGGTGTCTATCGGCCAGGCCGTCGTATTCTCTCTTTACCGACGGGTAAAAGCCGTCGGAAATCCCGCGATTTTACCGACGGTCAAAGGCCGTCGGTAATGTCCGTCGGTATATATGTGTTTTCTTGTAGTGGATACTTTTACAAACACCCAAAAAGTCACTAAATCACATGTGCCAGCTGCAAATGCTCCTGCACGGTTGGTTGTCCCTGAAGGACAACCTGCAAGTATGGCAGCCAATGAATGCAAAGCACGCCAGAAGCGTGGTAGACCTATTGGGGCTAAGGATATCGTTCCCTGCAAGAAAAAAGGAGTAAAAGAATTGCAAAGTGACGCTCCAGAAGAGGTCAACACGAACATAGATCAACAAACCCATATTTTCAAAGAGGTTACCCCAGAAGTGGTCCCGGTACCGGCAAATCATGAGATCTCATTAACATCCGGAAATATGAAAGAAAGGAATAAAGTTGTTGTTGATAATGTGTTTTCATATGCACTTGCTTCTGATATAATAAATGATAATGAGTCTGAGCCTCAACTGTAGAAGAATGTCGACATCGAAATGATTGGCCAAAGTGGAAAGAGGCAATACAAGCTGAGTTAGACTCATTAGCCAAACATAAAGTATTTGGACCAGTAGTCCAGACACCCGAAGATGTCAAACCTGTTGGATATAAGTGGGTTTTCGTACGTAAAAGAAACGAATTGAATGAAATTGTGAGATACAAGGCACGACTTGTAGCGCAAGGTTTCTCACAAAGGCCGGGTATAGATTATGAAGAGACATATTCCCCGGTTATGGATGCAGTCACTTTTAGATTTTTGATTAGCTTGGCGATCTCAAGGATCGACATACGCCTAATGGACGTAGTAATGACTTACTTATATGGGTCATTGGATCGACATTTATATGAAAATCCTGAAGGATTTAAGATGCACAAGCATGCAATTCGATACCTCGTCAGAAGTACTCTGTTAAATTACAAAGATCCTTATATGGACTAAAGCAATCAGGACGTATGTGGTACACTCGTTTGAGTGAATATCTATTGAAAAACAATTATAAGAATAATCCTGTTTGCCCCTGTGTTTTCATCAAGAAAAGCAGTGCAGACTTGCCATAGTAGCAGTATATGTTGATGATTTAAATACAATAGGGACTCTAGAAGAGATCTCTAAGACTGTAGAATACTTAAAAGGTGAATTTCAAATGAAGGATCTTGGAAAGACAAAATTTTGTCTTGGTCTTCAAGTTGAACATTCCACAAGTGGAATATTTGTTCACCAATCTTCTTACATTGAAAAGGTTCTGAAACAATTCTATATGAACAAAGCTTATCCATTAAGCACTCCAATGGTCGTTCGTTCACTTGATGTGAAAAAAGACCCTTTTCGTCCACGAGAAGATGATGAAGGAATTCTTGGCCCCAAAGTACCATATCTTAGTGCCATTGGAGCACTTTTGTACCTTGCAAATAGCACCAGACCTGACATAGCATTTACAGTAAACTTGTTAGCAAGGTTTAGTTCGACACCAACCCGAAGACATTGGAATGGAGTCAAACAAGTCCTTCGTTACCTCCGTGGTACATCTGACATGGGTTTATTTTACGCAAGTGGAGTAAAGTCAGAGTTGGTAGGATATCTTTGATCTTTGGATACCTTTCTGATCCTCATAAAGCCCGATCACAAACAGGTTATGTCTTCACGTATGGAGAAACTGCTATATCTTGGAGATCTGTGAAGCAAACAATCATTGCCACCTCATCAAATCATTCAGAAATACTAGCTATTCATGAAGCAAGTCGAGAATGCATATGGCTAAGAACCATGACCCAGTATGTTAGAGGAGCATGCGGATTGGTGAAAGAAGATAACAAGCCAACAACATTGTACGAAGTTAATGCAGCGTGCATTGCACAAATTAAAGGTGGCTACATAAAGGGTGATAGAACAAAACACATTTCACCAAAATTCTTCTATACTCATGAACTCCAAAAGAAAGGGGATGTTGATGTTTGCAAAATTCGTTCAAGTGATAACCCAACAGATCTATTCACAAAAGCCCTTCCAACTTCAACTTTCAAGAAGCACGTGCACAACATTGGAATGCGCCAACTAAAGGACTTTATTTCTTGAGGGGAAGTGTATCACTATGAATATGTACTCTTTTTCCTTCGCTAAGTTTTTATCCCACTGGGTTTTTCTTAGCAAGGTTTTAATGAGGCATATTCATAGCGTATAGTCATCCAAGGGGAAGTGTTGTAAATATATGTATTTATGGATGACTATCTATCATATCTTAGAATATTATGTAATTGCTCCTCATTTATAATTCCCTTATTTGGCTCATAAATTGATAGTCAAATACATCTATAAATAGGAGCATTAGGTTTTGTCATTTGGTACACCTTTGGAGAAATCACTAATACAAATATCAGAGCTTGTTCCTGAAGAACGAGCCGACGAATCCTAGTTCCTGAAGAACTAGTCTTTGACTTCATATCTCTATCATCTTCTTCTTCTTCTTATTTTCTGATTCTTTTATAACAAAAATAACATATATTTTGGGACAATTTTATTTATTTATAAATGTGACATATATATCGGGACGGAGGGAGTAATAAATAGTTAGAGTAAAAACATTAGTATTTCACAATTAGCTTGATATAACAAGATATTGCAATTGATTTAACTATTATCATCACATTTGTATTAATACAAAAAAATTAAAAAATAAGTTAAAAGCATCCAAAAATATTAAAAAGTTATCTGATAAAATATGTATTAAATATTGTTTTGGCAATTATTTTAAAGTATAATATTTTGTTTATTTTATTTTGAAAAAAGTGTAATATTGATTTGGTAGTTAACTAACTTAAAAAAAATTGAAAGGTTATTTTACAAAATCACAAGACAAAATAATTACTAATTTCTAAGAAAAATTACATGCATGCTATATATTACTAGGACTAACATACCAACAAGTGGTTGGTATGAGTGGTGATGAATTCATGTCACTTAAGCAAGTGGTCAGCGATTCGATTTTTGAGTGTCTTCGATCTTCTGAAGGAGATTAATCTCGGTGAATGATGTGGACATAAAAAATATTACTTACTAACAAATTTCTATATTAGCATTAAATATTGTACATTGGCAAATCGGTTGAATATATTAATAGAAAGTACACCCAATATTAAAAGTAGGGGTGATTGCGAATCAATGTAGATCGATTTTGAGGCAAAAAGTCATCCAATACAAATAAAAACAAGTTGTGATTCGATTTAGATTTGATTGATTACAATATCAAATCTGAACCAATCCAATTTGATTAAACGCAGTTTTATTGGATCGGATGATTATGTTTTTACAACAAAATAACTAAAAAGTAAGTCTAAATAACGTCAATATCAATATCAATCAATATATAATGTATAACAAACTAAAAATTAAAACATTACTAGGTAGTAAGCATCAATTTTATGCTTCGAGCATAAAAAATAATCGAAAACAATATCACATTAAACTGATAAGTATTATTAGGAAAATAAAAATCAACGAATCACTAATACACAAATTGGAAAAAAAAACAGGGCTTTAAAATCGGTTATAACGAAAACCGATTTAAAAGATAAACGTGGTGGCAATTTTGTAAATAAATGTCTAGTCGAACACCTTTTAAATCAGTTTTTATCATTATTTAAATCGGTTAATAAACAATCGATTTAAAAGATAAGAGGAAAAAATTAACAGAACTCTTTTAGATCGGTTTTCTTAGACAACCGATTTAAAAGTTGAAATTTTAAATCGGATGAGAAGCACCGATTTAAAAGGCGGGTTTAAAACGACCTAATTTTTTATTTCTTTCTTCCCTCTCAAACCAGTCCCTCTCAAACCACTCTGTGACAAAAAAAAAAACCTACAGTCCCTCACGCCGCCATGTTCTTCAAGCTCGGGTTGAGAACCTCTCCTTCGTGCCTCCATCCTCGTCGTCCCGTTGTCGCCGTTGTTCGCCGTTCTTCAAGCTCACGTAGGCCTTTTATTTCTTTCTTCCCTCTCAAACCAGTCCCTCTCAAACCACTCTGTGACAAAAAAAAAACCTACAGTCTGTCATGCCGCCATGTTCTTCAAGCTCGGGTTGAGAACCTCTCCTTCGTGCCTCCATCCTCGTCGTCGCGTTGTCGCCGTTCTTCGCCGTTCTTCAAGCTCATGTTGGCCTCTGATTTTGCTCGTCGTTCTTCAAGCTCGGGTTGAGAAGCTCGCCGTTGTTCGCGACCACCACAAGCCAGGCGCCACCACCATAAGCCAGACGCGGTCACCACGAGCCAACCGCCAACTGCCGTCTCCTTCGACAAACAAGCTCTGCGTAGGTACAAAAATTTAAAGGAGCTTTGAGTTATCTAGTGTTTTTCCATCAAATCTATTGCAGTATGGTTACAAAAACTTTTATCTGTTTAATTTACATGGTGACATAATTGTATGCCCATAGTGTATGGTTACGGTAAAAAGTAAGATCTTTAGAAACAATTACAGACTCTGGGTGAAACACTGAGTGCTTGACGTATATATGCATGAGATTTTAAAATTTCAGCACAATATTGCAGCCGTTTTGTTGATCACCAAAGATGAAATTTAAACCTTATTTTTAGTTTTTCCATGATTCATTTTTATTTTAAAATTTTTCATCATTTAAAACTTGTCTCATGTATAGGCATGGTACAGTAAAATGGATTCTTTATATTTAGTTATCAGGTGGGACAGAAATTGAATTAAAATTGTTTGAGGGTAAAGTTAACAGTTTTATTTTATTGTTCCCCCCTTGTAGAATTAGGAAAGTTAGCTTTGTGTGATATCGTGATAGCTTGATAATACATCTAAGGCAAATTTGGAATTTCAGCTGACATTATATTGTAGATCTAGAATTGTTGCAGGGATACATGATCTCAAGATCTCAGCAGTCAATTTGCTATGTCCACTTCCTTCCTGCCTGTTTAATAAGCTATTGACACGAGTTTATTCACAATTGAGTCTCGAAACACAAATAGAAAACATCTTATTCTAAATGCCATACATGTTTTATGTGTTGTCAAGTATGAGCGGAGACATGGAACTCCCCATCTTCAGTAGAATTGTTAATGTCACATGAATTAAAGAAAAGTATCAGTTGCTGGTTTGGTTTCAATTTTTTCTCTCAAAAGGTTTATTCCTGTATACCACACAGATAAACTGGTTGGAATTCAAATTAGTGATTACCATATTAGACCTTTGTTTTCAATGTTGATCTGAGATCTGAGTCTTCTAGAATTTGTATTTGAAGTCCTTTCAGTGTTTAATACTATGCTAAATATTTTCCTAAATTGATCATTGTTTTGGTAGTTTTCTTTCGTCTAATATTGTTGTGTAAATACTAACCCCGATTCATATTATTTGTCTTTTAAGGTAATGCACATATCTTAAGAAAATTATTAATTATATTGATTACCATGGCAGAATAACTTCTTTTGATTAAAATCCCTTTATTGTAGTAGTTAGGCATAAATTCTCTCTATGTTAAAAACTCGAGTTATAAAGTATTGAATTTCAATTGTCTGAATACTATTTTTTTAGAAAATTGAGTTTGCTGATTATCCTCATGACAATAAGCATGTGAAAACATGTCTCTTGCAGCATTTGTTTTGTTTGTTCCAAGTTTTAGTGATTGGTTGTTCTCCCTCTACTAAAACAAAGATTGTGTTTTTCATTATGTGAATTGTTCTATCGAGATGTATATTCTGTTAGGTGGCAGGGATAAGGTAGTAATTGGTTAGATGCCATTCAAAATTTTTTTGGCTAGGAATCTAGACAAATTTGTATATGCCTTTTATTTCCCAAAAACTGCAAATATAAGTGGAATGTTTTACTGTTTTTTATAACTGGTGCAGTGTGTGGGAGGGTGGATTACGAAAGTAGATTGGGGGAAAGTAAGGGTGTTTTTGATATCAATTTAATACTCTTTCTTTTAAGAATACAATGTCAGCTTTATATGAAGACATTATTGGATATGATAAACGTTGGCTCCCCATGATGTTCATCTTTCTTACTAAATGCTTCTAGTCTTCTTTTTCCTACTAAATGCAAGAACTTGTACATTTATATTTGCTACGTCTATAATATTCTTTTTTTTAGACTTCTAACAATCAATAGGTTTTGAACTTAATTATGTATTCTTAATTACTTCAGAACGTAGATATGGATCGTAGTTGGATGCAAAAAAGTCGCCTGAGTGATGAGTATGAGAATGGAGTGGAAGAGTTTCTAGAATTTGCTCAAAAAAATCTTTCCAATAGTAGTGGAAAGTTTTACTGTCCTTGTGTTAATTGTTTGAATATCAATTCACTAGAAGTTGGCGAAATACGGGATCATCTTCGTGTTGATGGGGCCAGGGTTATACGACATGGATATGGCATGGTGAAGTGTTACGCAAGCCAAGTGTGTCCCAAAGAGAGAAAGTTGATGTTGATATGGACGATCGACTAGAAGACATGATTCGTGATATTGGACATGAGTCTTTTCAGCGAGCACATGTGTATGATACTCTATGTACTGACAAGGAAGAGCCTTTGTATCTGGGGTGCACAAAGTTCACACGGTTGTCAGCGGTGTTGAGATTGTTCAATCTGAAAGCTATAAATGGGTGGACTGATAAAAGCTTCACTGAATTGCTTGAGTTGTTGAAGGACATGCTTCCAGAAGATAACACATTGCCGAATCGTAACTATGAGGCGAAGAAGATATTGTGTCCGATGGGTGTGGAGTATAAAAAAATACATGCATGCCCCAAAGATTGCATATTGTACCGGAACGAGTTTGAAGAGTTGCATAAGTACCTTGCACCGTATGTGAATGAGTAAGTAAATGTTACTAACTATTTTGTTAAATTAGTAGTCTAGTTTTCTTTTATCTATTGATTCTGATACACCATTATTGTTGCCCAATATTGCAGCAACCATTGGCAATTGATAATCATTTTGCCTAGTCAAAATGTTGTAGTCTGGATGTGTTCATTGCATTATACGCCAGACACAACCATTATGCGCATAATTGATTCGTAAGCTTTTGTTTGTCATAATTAACTTACTTTGTGATATGTATTATTTAGTTTTATAATTTACTTATCATGAATATTCTGTTATCAGAGCTATGGCTGGATATCATGTTTCCAATTAGTGGTCCAAAAAATGAACCTGAATGGATTGTGCCCTTAGTAAGTAGCTTAAAATTTGAGATTCATTTACAGTTTATAATAGTTAATGTGTATAATAATTTACTCATTATATTCAACTTTGGTATTCGTTAATTTGTAGGTACCGAAACAAAATAATGGATATGCATGTGGGTACTATGTCATGAAACATATGTTGACCATTGTCTCTGAGGTTGTTGTTGATAATTGGAAGGAGGTAATACAATGTTTAACCTTCTGCTATTATGCACATTTTAACATAATGGTTTATTTTCTCTGGTTTAACTTAACTATAATTTTGTTTCAACTTGCAGATATTCAATGATCAGTTACCATTTGCCTCTAAGGAAATTGATCACATTCGGCAAACTTGGGCAGAGTTTTTTATAAGAATTTATTCGGAGCAAAGCAATCCTTAAAGATAACAAATGACTCAAGTGTAGTTGGAAACTAGTTTGTGTGTTTTATCATGTTTTTTGTTTAAATTAATGTATATTAACTTGATGATTTGTTGAACTATATGTAATATTTGAAGTGATGATATTTGATGTTAGTTTTATAAGATAGTTGAATGGTTGTCTGTTGAATGGTTCTGTTGGTTTTGATGTTTCTGTTGGTTTTGATGGCTCTCTAGGTTGGCAACCACGAAAAACGAAAATATATTCAAAAAAAAGAAAGAACCTTTTAAATCGGTTAACCTTAAAAACCGATTTAAAAGACCATCTTTTAAATCGGTTATGTTAAAAACCGATATAAAAGGTAATCTTTTAAATCGGTTATTCAGACAACCGATTTAAAAGATGGTCTTTTAAATAGGTTTTTAAGGTTAACCGATTTAAAAGATGAATTTTATATAAGCTGCAGCGTTCAGAATTTATATTTAAAATCGGTTTTATAACCGATTTGAAAGACTCTTTTACATCGGGTCTAAATTCGATTTAAAAAATGTCCACATACTATCACGGCCGAAAAGAGATCGGTTTCAAAACCGATTTAAAAAGGTCATTTTAACCGATTTAAAAGACTTTTTCTACACTAGTGAATAATATATTAATACAACATTGTGTACTAATAATTGAATAAATAAGTATTAAATTTTATATAAATGGTTTGCTTTAATTTCAAAAAAAATAAACTGAAATTCGAATTGAACGGCTTTCACAAAAAGACATCCATAAACATTCAATAAAAATAGGTTTTATTCCGCTTTTGATTTTTTTATATCGATTTTTGGTTTTATTCAGATTGGCTTGCACGTAAATACTCCTCTTATTATAAGTGGACATTTCCCATGGTTAGTGCTTGTATGTGGGGAATAATAATTGTAAGTGATTTATTAAAACACTAAAAAATAGTAGACAAAATTATACTAGAGGTCTTTTATCTTAATTTAAAGTTTTACTTCATTCATGTATCTTTTTTTTGTGTCAAGTTAGTCCTTTAAAATTAATTTCAGTTTCAATTTAGTCTCACATGTTCTAAAATATTGACAATATTGACCAAACTGATCTGTTATAACCTTTTTACAACATTTTTTTGGGCTCTGATTTGTGGCACAATTGATACAGCAGATTGTGCTTGTGACAAACATGTATTTCTCGTTGTAGATTAGCCACCAGTTTGTCTCGAAATTAATTTTTAAAACATGTAGGGCTAAATTGAAATAAAAAAATAAAGGACTAACATAAAGTTTTAAATTAAGATAAAGGATCTCTAGAGTAATTTTGCCAAAATAATACTTATCAAAATCTGTGTTAAAATCACTTTAATATATTATCTTCGATTTTTTTTTGAGGCAAACAAAATCATTCCATTTCATTCATAATAATGTCAAAGATACAGGCTGGTACATAATCAAAAACTTGTGGACTAGCATAGAATTTTGACGCCCTAGCTAACGAATAGACAGTAGAATTCGTTTGTCTCCTAATAAAACTAACCGGGTAGTTTGTGTATGATCTCAATTTCTCTATACAATTGTTGATAATGACTCCTACCTCAGTTTGGTAATTTGTATCTCCTTAGATTCTGTCAACAACAAACTTGCAATCCAACTAAAAAATAAGATTATGGAAGCCCAAATTACCTACCCAAAATAGAGTCTCCCATAAACCTATTGACTCAACTTCTAATGAGTGGAGGATGCCATCTCTCACCACGGTTTTAGCCGGTAGGAATTGACCAAGGTGGTTGCACAGGAATTATCTTCGATTTTTTGTTACCAGTAACTATACGCAATCAATTTGCTCTTTGTTAGAGCATCTTTAACGGGGTAAACTACCCCGTTGCTAAACTATATGGAACGGCAGATATAAGAAACTTGCGTTGGAGTTTGCTGACGTGCCATTTCTTATCATTTACGACATTTCTCTCGCCAACCCTCAACAACCATATCTTATCTTTAAAAATTATTTTTTTCTCACACATCATCACAGAAAATCATCCAAAACGAAAGGGAAAAAACAGATTCACAATAAACAATGAACCTAACATAGAAACCATGAAAATGAAGATGGTGAAACAGAAAAATGAAATAAAAAAATCACAGATCTAAATTAAAAACTACAAAACAAACATACAAATCAAAAGAATAAATTACGAATCACAAAAATTACGTAATCACAATAAATTACAGATCTCGGTCATGGTGGTCGCGAAGGAAGCACGATCCGGTCGATCCATTACGGTGGAATGCGATCTCGACGATCCGGTCATATCCGGGCGATGGGGCAGAGAGATGAGAGGGAGAGGGAGACGAAGAAAAACACGAGAAGGTCAAAGCGTAAAGGCAAGGCAGGATCGAGGAGAAGAAGAGTTTGGGGGAGAAAAAGAGACTGAGGGACGAGATGTCTGACGGAGAGGTGAAGTAGAAGAGGCAGTGCTGGAAGAAGGGAAGAGGCGGGGCTGGAAGAAGGGAAGAGGCTGGCAATAGAAGGAAGGTTATGAAGAAGGGAAGAAGGGAAGAAGGGAAGGTCATGAAGAAGTAGAAGGGAAGGCCGAGCAATGAGCGAATAGAAATGGAGAAATGAAGAAGGGAAGGCTGAGGCGAGCGAAGGGAAGGCTGAGGCGAGCGAAGGGATGAAGAAATGAAGAAATGAAGGCTGAGCAGCGAGCATCTGGAAGCTTCAAGCAAAAAAAATGCGTTAAAAAAATTAAAATACGCCCGTTTGACCAGACGCCCGTTGTAGATAAAATTAAACGGCCATAATTTTATCCGTTGTAGATAAAATTGATCCGTTTCAACATTAAACGGCCATAATTTTATCTCATATACAAATATGTAGGGTTATTCACTTCATTTTGCACTCACTTTGTCATCTTTCAATTCTATTTTTTTTGTTGTTATCAAGTCTCAATCTTGTTTATTTTTTGTCAAATGGATCCCAATCATCTTCAATATATGGCCTACATGAATTTTTGCAAAACCAACCCCTTCCAAGAACAATTCTCAAAATCCCCACCAGCTTTATGTATCCACTACAACAACCGGCCCAATCCCACCATGTGGTTTAGGCCTCCAATGGGTACCAACAAAGAACATGGAGTCTCCTAACAATGAACCTGAATCACCAATCGGGTCCATCTCCGAAGTCTCAAGTCCCACCGTTCTCCACTCAATTGGAAAACATTACGCCAATGAAGAAGAAGAGTACTACTAAGAAGAACAAACGACGTCAATCACCGTAAGACGAGTCGCTTATTCGCATACATGGCTCAACATTTCAAAAGATCCAATCGTGAGGCTGACCAAAAAGCGGATAGCTGGGCAAGAATAAGAGATAACTATAACAACTATCGCGGGCGACTTATAGAGAGGAGGCGGTGTGCCCCAAATCTCGATGGCATAAGATGAATGCTTCAAGACAAAAGTTTTGTGGGTGCTACAAAATAGTCATAGCAGAGACAAATACAAGCAGAATCGAGAATGATGTCATGGCGAGGCGTTTAAGCTTTATTCTCAAATAGCAAAGGAGCGCTTTCAAATTTGAGCATGCATGGAGGTTATTGAGAAACGAGCCTAAATGGAAAGGAGAATCAATGAACAACTCTTCAAAGAGATCAAAGACAAGTGATCTGGACGTGACCATCATCATCGAATCCAGATACGCCAATTAGTTGTGAAGAATATGACTCATCAATCCCAACAGACGCCTAATTGGACAAAAGGCAAGAAAAAGGAAGAGTGAAGGAAATAGCAACACCCGCTGTAGATTTGATCGCAATGGAAGTCGCTATATCTGTAAAAATATTGCCATGACAAAAATAGTCGAGGCAAAGCTTACAGAGAGCGAGGCAAAGGAGGCGAGTGCAAGGTAAAGGAGGCGAGAGCATACCAAAGATTGTGATGAAATCCTCATGAAGGATGTATCAGTGATGGATGATGCGAACTTGAAAATCATAATTTTTGTTGTGAAATTATTAAGAAGAAATTAGCAGACTTATGTAGCATATTTTGGTGGAGCATATTTGGGAGCGCTTTGGACATGAAAATAACTAAAATTAATTTTTATGTAATATTTTGTATTTCTGCTAAAATGTAATATTATGTACTTCTATCTTTATGTATTTCACATCGCTTTTTTATTATTTAATATTATGTATTTCTTATTGTTTTAAATTTATTATGCTAAAATTAATTAAACCAAAATTTCTATTTTTAATATTTTATATTTTTATATGTATTAATTAAAATAATTGAATTAATATTTAAATTTGGATAAAAATTAAGTGGAAATAAAATAATATAAACATATGGGGTCAAGATGGCGTTTGTTTCAAGAAACCACCATTTGGAAAGCAAATTGTGGTTGGGCCTTATGGGTTATTTAAATCTTTATGCTGCAACATAGTTTCACAAAAGAATTTAAACAACCCATTTTAAAGTTAAGACTAAAGATGCTCTTAACGAGCTTAGAGACATTGCTAGCTCCACTGGAATCATTCTCGCATGTTAATTGGCACATACTATACACCTACTGTAGCTTTAAATCGTGTCCTCCTGTGTGCCAATGGGAGCTGTCATACTTAATTATGGTCAACTTTTCGTTCAATTAAATTGATGATTTGAGATTGCAATTGGAGAAACTAAAAGGAAAAATAAAATAAAAATAGCCGACCAGCACCTGAAATTAATTTTAAAAATATACACTTTTTATTATTTATCTCAATTATTTTCAAATAATTAAAATTTTTAAATTTTTTTATAAATGTTTTTTTTAAGTTTTTAAGGTATTTTTTATTGATGATTTCCTTTTAGTTTCTCTTATATTAAAAGAAAAAAACCAGAAGTGGTCGAAGAAATGCATAGACTTATTTATATTGAAGTACTATATATATGAGAACATGGAAAATGAAAGAAGACCACCCATTTGGCCTAATAGAAGCACTTATGTTAGGTTTGTAAGATAGGAGAGTGTATACATGATACTCTCGAAATGTGAGAGGTTTCTGACTTAAATTCTAACGAAAAATAAACTTCTTAGAGAAGGTTGTACTCATGTTGTCCCGGCCCATAATGGTACCTTACTCTGCCACCATTTTAATATAAACAAAATGAAAGGAGACAGTTGACAACAAAATGAAAAGTACAATATAACAACAACAATAACAAAGAGGAGAAAGATAAATTCAACGTATTTGGACTAGTGCTTGTCCATGTACATTAATTCGTTTTCTTTCCCCTAAAGAAAATCTACTAGTTTGTATGGAATAGAATTATGTACCAAAAAATAAAAAGAGAAAGCAGAAGGAATGAAAGTAGGATGAATGATTGTCGAAGGAATGAAAGTGAGTAGGAAGTGAGTAGAAAGTGAGATAATTTTTTGGTTGTTTGGTTGGAGTGAAAGTGAATAGAAAATGAGAGAAAAGAAAAAGATATATTTAGTATATAACATAAATACCCCTATACAAAATAGGGTATATATATATATATATATATATATTAAAAGAGGTTATTAATATATTTAAAAATATTTATTTATTTAAATATATATATATTTTAAATTAAGAAAATAGATTAAAGAGGATATGCTATATTTCGAAAACCAGAAAATTTTAGCAAATACAAGAAAACAATAAAAGAAAAATAAACAAATGTGAACATGTCTTCAAAAATGTGAGCTACACTGGGATAGCACCAAAAGCAAGGGCATTCATGTCTAATGCAGCGTACGTGATGCAGAGAACGATAAAAGTATCAAACTCGTTGATTCAAAGAATACTCGAGAAATTGACGATAACACCTCGTTGATTCAAACGAATACTAAGGAATTGACACAGAGGGTTTGAGAAAAATTTCTCGATTTTCATTAATAATTTAAAAAACTGACTACCAACGTATTTGGGAAACAAATATATAAAGGAAATAAAAGGATAAAACCTAATGCAAAACAAATCTTAACAAGATAAATCCTAATGCAAAGTAAATCCTAACAAACTGATAGTTCCTAAAAAAAAGGAAAGGATAATAATAAAAGAGAAACGAATCAAATGATAAGATTTATCTAAAAATAAAAACAACAAAATATATTATCGGTTGGCTAGGTTTAGCCACTTTGCACGACATCATTCTCCCTGGGAAGGAGAAGATTCGTCCTCGAATCTCAGGCCTTGCTTCATCCATGCTCTTTTGTACTCATCCAATAATATGACTTGTGTAGGATGATAGTTTTGGGAAATAAATCCTTGACATGTTGGATGTCCTGTATTAGATATTCGAGCAACCTAACAAAAATCACGCCCTGGGCTTCTTCGGTTGTCACCTTCAACATTTTCATTGCAACTGAAAACACTAGTGAAACGACTTCCTTGGATGGTTTTGCCATGGGCGAGGATTGTCTTTCAATATTCAATATACTTTTCTCCTCAAATCGATGCTCTTCCAATATCTCAAACTTTTCGGACTCAACATTCTGTCTAACATCGTACTCTAGTTCTTGGTCAAAGATTGGTCCTTCGTCAAAAATGGATTCTTTGTCAAACATCGACCATTCATCTTCTTCAGCAAAAAGTGGTTTTCCATCAAAGATTGGTTCTTCAGCAAACATTGGTTCATCTTTATCATCATATATCAAAGCTTCATCGTAAACTGGCTCTTCATCGTACCACGGGTCTATATCAAACACATGTTGATGTTTCGACGGCTGAAGAGTAGCCAACTGTTGCGTCAAATGGTACACTTGCAATCGCAATTGTACAATCTCATCCCGTTGAATCTCGTCTCGCTAAAGCATCTCTTCCAGGATAGTTTTGACAACACATCTCCTTGGTGGCATAGTGCAGGAACGTACTTACTACTGATACCAATCTGATGCAGCGTACGTGATGGAGAGAACGATAAAAGTATCAAACTCGTTGATTCAAAGAATACCTGAGAGATTGACGATAACACTTCATTGATTCAAACGAATACCGAGGAATTGACACAGAGAGTTTGAGAAAAACTTCTCGATTTTCATTAATAATTCAAAAAACTGACTACCAACGTATTTGGGAAACAGATATATAAAGGAAATAAAAGGATAAAACTTAATGCAAAACAAATCCTAACAAGATAAATCCTAATGCAAAGTAAATCCTAACAAACTGATAGTTCCTAAAAAAAAGATAAAGATAATAATAAAAGATAAACAAATCAAACGATAAGATTTATCTAAAAATAAAAACAAGAAAAGATATTATCGATTGGCTAGATTTAACCACTTTACACCAATGTTTTAAAAACCGAACCGGACATCGAACCGGTGAGACTTCCGGGTCATGGTTCAACCGCTTTTAACCGCTCGAACCGGGACGAAACCACGGTTGAACCGCCAAAATAACCGGACCGTAAATAAGGTCAGTTTAAGGTTCAACCGGTTGAACCGTCCGGTTCGGTTCGGTTTGGTTTTTAAAACACTGCTTTACATGAATGTCCTTTTACCCAATTCACACTCTCCATCCAGTTTCTTTCGAAAGTGATCGGATTACCCTTTTGATGTTGGACCCGCACAAAACAATCTCTCCTCCCACTTTCATACATGCACCAAACGATGGAAGGCACGTATTTCTGTAATCTTTCCATTCATGGGCGGATCTACACTACAGTTGTAGCTACAGTGATACGGATACCACGTTTATTTGCTAATTTTGTTTTTTTAATCAATTGTTTTCTTATCACTACTGTTGCGATCGATATCTCAAATAAAGTTTTCCCGTTGGATTCTTCAGCTTTTGTTCACACACGTTTCGTTAAATATCTTTTGTTAACTCAACCCTATGAGCTGGAACCCACTAATTCATTCTAATTACCATAAATTTCAAAAAAAAAATTATTTTACATTATAATTACCAAAAAATTAGCATATAACAGTTTTAACATTAAAAATATACTGACAATTTTTAAAACCATTTTAACTCATTTATATATTATCCATTGATTCTATAATATCTAAGAGTTTTAGCTTTTATGTCAAGAGAAATAAAATAGTAATTAAATAATTAAAACAAAATATTTTTAAATAAATTTCTTAACTATCTATTTTTATAATTACTCTCACACACACACATATATATTTGTTGATATTTTAATATTTAATATTTAATATTTATAGTTCCATAATCATATAAAAGAAAAATTTTAATAAATAAAATTTAAAATTTTTACCTAATTCACTTACAATACTTAATGATATCCTAATATATTTATATAAAATATTAAATATTTACATCACATAAAGCTAAAAATTTTAATATATTTATTTTATATGAATTAATAAGAAACTGAAAAGCGAAATCATGCATGGAACGGGTACTTTTTTGAATGGCAAACATATATTTATATATTAATATGAGGTACAAGGGGTACCCCAACCAATTATAACCATTCAAGATGAGTTGATATAGAGGCCTAGGCCCATGTCAAGAGCATAACCAAAGCCTAGCCCAACACTACTATGTCCTCGCAATGCACTCCAGAGGATTGGAGAACTACTCGTAGTACATACACAGCGCTGACTTTGCCCTGGATAAAAACCATCTCCATGACATGGATTGAATGCGCATGGCACAGGTACTAATCTAGTTTTTAAAAAAACATAAGTAAAACATTTTTTAGACAAAAAATTACAAATAACAATTTACTTTTTTTATATTTTACCCCTTTATTTTTTATATATTTGAACCACTAATTTTAGCTTTTATATTTTTCCCCTACTGATCCAGGGTGCTGAGTACACCAGTGTTTTCTTTCTATATGTTTTTTTCCTTATACTTTCACTGAAACCAAACAATACGTACAAAAGCATAAGAATGTAGAGAATGCAGACATATTTTTTTTTGGTCTTAAGAGAATGCAGGCATATAACTGAAACTGAGTTCGAAAATAGTTCAAATATTTGAGTTTAAAATTTATTAATTATATGTCTAAATTTTTTTTTCTTTTACTTATATACTACTACTACACTACTTTGTAAATATTTCAAATGCTTAACTGGAATTCTGTAAATATTTTATTTGAAAGAAGGCCGTCTATTATACGTTTTTTTTCATAAGCCAAATTTATTAGAACAATTAATCACTTAGTACAAGCTGTACCAAGGGACATTAGTAAGTCCATCATTACAACCAAGTCCCCAACATTATATCACTTGGTGCCAACTCAGATGCTTAACTGGAATTCTGTAAGACTTAGCATTTAACGAATGTCCATTGACATTATGAGACTAAATATAATGATTTCAGATATTTGAGAGATTAAAATTAATTTTTTATGAGACTAATACAAAATCTATTGATTTTATATGGGCAAAAAATATATTTAACCCTAATTTATTTTACTTGCTTATAAGTTTATAACGTTTTTTTAGATGCTTCTATAAGTATCGCTCAAGCTTATACCTTAAAGCTTATTATATTTTTTTTGTGCTCACCATTTTGATAATATTCATCTTTTATATATCCTATTTTAATTCAAAATTTTTTTTAAAGATTTTTTCCTTTACGCTTATAATTTTTGAATATTTATTTATCAATAAGCTTGCATATATATAACACTTTTTTTTTGGTTTAGACCAAGAAATTTTAAGTTGTGGAGGCAATATATATATAAAATTAAAAATATAACATTATTTTTGAAATTGTTATCTCAATGCCATGGGAATAAATTAGTATGTAGAATTATTGTTAGTATATATATTTATCATGAATATTGTAATATGTTTCCATGCTTTAGTTGTAAAGGATTATTTCTTATGTGTGTGTTGTTCAGCCATAAGAAATTTTCTAACGTGTACATATCGTTCAGCCTATGACACAACATCAATGGCAGCCAAGATTATATCTGTTATTTGAGATAAAATGAAATTGTAGTGGGGGCATTTGCCCCCATGACACACCTAGGTCTGTTTCTCGTTGAGACCCTTGGATTAATTCGAGTCGAGTTAAGTGAACCCATTTAAGGTGACAAAGATCTCCTAATGCCTATTTTTTCTTCCACAAAACTGAATCCGATACCTTACTTTAGGAGAACCAAACTCCTTGTCACTTTGACCAAGAAGCATTGGTTACATATAATTTTTTTTTTAATCAAATCACATCTGTGAATTGATTTGATTAACAATATATATATATATGTATATATATTCAAGAACTATTTTGACTAACTAAACATATATGTAGAATAAGAAATAATAAAGAATAAATTTTAACCTGAAAATAAAAGTAAAATTTATAAAAAAAAATCATATAAATATATCATTTTATGGCATTTATTTATTAGTGACTAATAATTAGTCAATTCAATAGTATTTTCAAGGTTGATGCAACATACTTAACATCTTTGATGCACTCACACGCACCAATTTTAATATAAATAGATAGTGTAGTTAAATACAAAAGAAAATATTTTTATTACTATTAAAAATATTTAGTGTTATATGATATATAATTATACTTAAAATAAAATTATATATTATAAATGTATTTATAAATTCATTAGTGTATTTTTATTGTTAATTTAAAGATATTGTCATTTTATATGATTATAAATACATATACATTTACTATATTTGTTTGTAAGTGACTATATTAAAACCATGACGTTAAGAATAAATTTATGATTATCTATTGAAATAAGACATGAACTTTTAATGTATTGTATGCTATTTTTTGGATTTTATTGCAGTATGAAATTTATAGTTTTAAATTTTGTAGAACTTTTTAATTTGAACTAGTTCAATAAGGGACTAAGCATGCTTTGAATGTCGACGGTAGTGCTATTACCAATCCGGTTAAGGCTGGCTTCGGTGGTGTTTTGCGAGACCATCATGGGAAACTTATCCTGGGTTTTTATGGAAGTGTGGGAGAGTCTAACATCATTTATGCTGAGATTATGGCTATTCTTAATGATCTAAAGCTCTGTTGGGACGCTGGGGTCAGGAAATTGCATTGCTATACCGACTCTTTAGTAGCGGAAAAATTTATCAAGGTAGGTGTTAGTGCTTCTCATTTGTAAGTGCTTGCGTGAACAAATCAGCCGAGGGATCGGCTAATATTCAGCTGATAAATTGATTCCTGTCAAGCAATTACACCGAGAACGGAAATCTAATTCTCAGTTATGGTCCCCAACTACTCCAGAAAGTGTTGGGATGGGTGAATCTATGCTAAACTAAGGCTAAGTGACATAAAATCGGCTAAAGAAAAGTTGTAAATTGCGAGAGAAAAATAGATGTTTGATTGATTGGTCGTGTCCTTTACAATTTCTCAGCAGGATATATACATACAAAAAGAGAAAAACAAAATTGTAACTTCCCCCTATTGGCCACTAAACGCTCCCACTACTGTAGCCGATAACAAGCGGTGCCTGCTCCCTCAATCGCCACGCTCATGCGCTTACATGGAGTAATCGCTTTGCCTTATCCTTGGTCGAGAGAACAAGCGCACGCTTCAAGCAGTTATCTTTGAGGGCTCTCAAGAGCTGATTTTTTGAACCTTTAAGCGCCAAAGTCTCATGATACTTATCTCAAACTCTTGGTTAAATCCTATCGTTTCCTTGTTCGGTAGCTTTCACTTAGTCGATAGCCTTGTAACATTTAAACACTTGTTTGAGCCCAATTGGCTAAACTTTGTAGCAATTGGCTGGTCTCATGATGCTCCATGAGTCTTAAACAATTCTAAGTCTTAGCTTCAGCTCAATAGGAGTGCATTCGGCTATAATTATGATCAGCTAGATCATGTATCGGCTGCTGTCCTAATCAGCTTGCCCTTCGCTATTTTTTGGTGATAACAATTGCCCCCTACATCATTTCAGTTGTAAATGCTAGATTGATGTATCGAATAAGATTCGAATCTCTAAACCGTCAACGTTAATCACGTCAAAGCATTTAATGCTAGCCATAATGACTCTGAACGGCTAGTTTATCTTTACCCGATAACTGTGCTGCCACCCGATGATGATTCAACAAACCTTATCGCTAGCCACACGCGCTTTCTTCTTTTAAATAAACGCCCCAGCCGTTCGAGTAATCGCTTTGCTTTCAAACTTGTTCAAACCTTGAACCCTAATTTCTGTTTCTGCACTTCCCCTTTTTGCAACAATGTCTTCTGCATCCGATTTACAAAACCGCGAGCACAGCTATCGTGGGGATGATTCTTTGGAATCGTTCACCCCATCAACCGATTCATATTCCCCTCCTCAAGAGACGGCCTGATCAGCTGACTGAATCATACCGACACTCTACCCGATTCAAGATTTGCTCACTTTGAGGCCTTCTATTGACCTTCGAGGTGAAGAACTCTTCCTTTAGGAATACTTGTCCCCGAACCTGTATGGCTTACCAATTGTTTGTGATTGGTTTACCATTAAGAGGTGCTTAGCCGAGATCAGGCCTTGGCCACGCACTACTACTGACTACTTAGGCTGGCATACAAGGGTGGCCGCGGCGAAGAGTAAGGAATGGAAAAGGCTGGGTCTTTATGACGCCATTATGCTTTCGGCTAAAGATCATACCCTTAACATTGGTTTGATCTTTGGCTTCCTCGGCTACTGGTCTGTTATCTCCAACACCTTCGTCTTTCCATGAGAGATAAGCACTCCAACCTTGCTTGACATGGTGGCTATCACTGGCCTACCTTTGGTTGGCTAAGAGGCCCCATCTCTATATGATACCCCCAATTCCAACCTAAACATTGTTCATGACTAGAACAACTCCAGCTACTCAGCCTTTGTCTCGGCTAACCAGAAGGGAAGAAACATTCATGTTTCTGATGTTGACCATTGTGCTTTTCTCCTCTACTGGTTTGGCAAATACTTCGTTTGCACCAGTTCTGTTGCTGTGGCCCAAGAGCTTCCGCTATATGTGGCCTAAGACATCTCAGGACGACAAGTTGCTTGGGGATCATTCTTTCTCTCCTACCTATATCAGGCTTTGTTCAACATGCTGGATCGGATGAAACAGGGTGCCGATTTGAAGAACACTGTTAAGATTTCGACAAGTGTACCGAATCGTACAAGTAATATAGTGAAAAGTAGAGTATCGTCTCCACGAAGATTGTGATCGATTAATTAACTCAACAAGTTTGTATTGATTTTGAACGAGAATCAATTCTTGGTATTTGGATTTTAGGATACTTGTAGCAATAAGCAATAACAAAGACAAACTATATGTAATTCGAATGAATAAAAGCGACTAGGGGTTGAATCCTTTTGTTTTCACTCTTAATCTACAATCAACACAAGTTATTCCATGTAAAATTGAAGTTCAAATCAACGAAATTAGTTTAAGGACAATTCCTTGCCTCATAAACCCTTTACTCTAACTAAAACCCCTAATCCCTTAAGTGATTTAAAGCTAGGTTAAGCAATAAGAATAATGATTCATAAAAACACATATTCACAAAGTCATATTCCTATATCATTATAAATATGGCCAACAATCCCATTATCAAGTTCAAAACCCCAATTTCCCAATTGTGAGACGAACCTAAAATCAATTTGATAGTGATCAATTACCAAAAGCATTAAGAATAGAGATGAATGCTCAAATATAAATAAAATAAACTTGCCTTGATATAAGTAAATCAAACTACATAAGAGTTTCCACAAAATTCATCTTACCCTAGCCTAAAAGAGTTTAGTTACTCATAGAGAATGAGGAACCAAACCAGAAAATTGAAATAATGGTAGAGAACCACTCCATTGATGACTCAAATCCTTATTCCCAAGCTTGAATCCTCTTTGGAGATGGTGGAGAATGAAACCCTAGCACCCCTTGACAAGCCTTCAGCATTTTTAGGTATTTGGAATGGTAAATAATGAGCCAAAACAGTAAAAATACGATATTTAAACGCTAACAAATGACCAAGACGCTCTGCATACAAGACTCAGACGCACAGGGACGTAGTGGTCGCGATCGCTTCTAGACGCGCTCCGAGCTTACGTGATCATTCCTGCACCCGTTCTTCCATGTTGAGTTGCAATTT
Source organism: Calophaca sinica (assembly GCA_037113605.1). NCBI lineage: Eukaryota > Viridiplantae > Streptophyta > Magnoliopsida > Fabales > Fabaceae > Calophaca > Calophaca sinica. The sequence continues at coordinate 45,874,389 of CM073735.1, forward strand.
TCACCTCTGTAAATTCTGAATTAGCTCAAGGTGTCTTCATGAAAGTTGAAGCTATGGATCTTAGCTTTCCAATGACATCAGTTTCATCTCATTTGGACACCTAAAACCTGAGATATGATTAAAACATCGAACAGGTATCAGGCTGGGACATTATCACCTTATCAACTTGTAGTACAAATTACCCTAACTTAGAGATTGACTTAGGTCTCGATTTCTTCATCAAAGTTGTAGATAATTCTTCTATCTTTCCAACAAGACCAAGATCATCTCATTCGGATTAATGTGGCTCAAGATATTGCTTTTGGAATCTTTCTTTGTCAGGAAACAGCGCTTCCAGACGCGCTTCCAAGTCAATCCTTTGGCTATGCTCTCATTCCTGTGCACTTAGAGATAAAAAATCATAGAAAACACTAATGCATAAATGTTAGAACGAATCCAAGTGAATACACTAAATCACCCAATTTAAGCAAATAATCACTTTGAATTCTCTTCAATCGCAACACAAATATCCAATTAATCACTATAAATCTACATGTGATGAAGACTTATCACAACCCCAAACTTAGCTTTTTGCTTGTCCTCAAGTAAACTCAATCAAAAACATGGGTTGGATTTCAAATAATTCCAATTCATCTAGGTGAACTTTTCATAAAATGTTTTGACAATCCATGCATAATCAATTCACCTACTCTTTTGAATTCATGATTTCCAATTATCACAACTCAAGTAACCAAAATGAATTTATTTACTCAGAGCAACAAATAAATTCCCATTACACCTTTTCGGATAATGTGTTTCACTCCACTCAAGTGTTTAAAGGGTACTATTTACACCCATTTCACACGAAATGCAATCATCTACCATAGGCTTGACAAGATTTTAGGAAAGCAAATACACACAAATGCCACACACATTATGAGATCTTTTCAAAGGGTGAAATAGGGCTTAGGTAAGGGAGGATATTTTTTGGATCTAGGCTAACTTAATTGGAGTCAAGAGATGCCTCTATTATTTCTTATCCATACCTTGTATCAATTCACAAACTTCCCCCAAATTACCATCGACTTTGTATACCAACAAGCCAAAAGAGAACTGTTTCTTTGCTTTCTTACTTTGATTTTTCTTTTCTTTTATTTTCTTTTCCTTTTTTTTGACATAAAAATTTGGATCTTTTTATTGTTGTTCTCCTCTGGCTTGTTCATTTTTTTTCCTTCTGAAATGACTACATGCACATGCTTTGTGTAGCCACCCCAAACTTAAGATTATTGCTTGCCCTCAAGCAACCCCAAACTTAATTTACAACCAAATAACCAATTTTTAGATAACAATCTCTCAACTCCAATTAAAAGGGACAATTGTTTTTTTCGTTATTGGCTTGTATTGTGCTTAGTTCAACAAAAAGGGTTTATGGCTCAAAAGGGCTAGCAAAGGATAATATCACAATGGTAGGCAATCAAAGGCTCTAGCTGTTCAAACAAAAATAAAGATCTCAATAATCTGTGTGTGTATATTCACATGTAATGCAAAAGCAATCAAGAACTGAGTCAAGTTTTGAAGAATTCATACAAATGATGGAGCACTCAAGAATAAATAAAATTCTGTTTAAGCTCAAACACTCACAGATTTTGCTTTTGTAATAAGAAAAGATTCATGACTACTGAAGTTTTCAACAGTTACGGTTACAAGAAGCTGCTTAAAAATGTTCATCTCAACAAAAGTTTTAGCTCCTTGATCATACATATCATGCACACAATAAGAGTACAGTTCACAGACAAATTCTCAGATGAAAAGGAATGTCATAGAGTAACAAAGAGCTCAGTCAGCCATAGGGTGCATGGTATCAACTTCACACACAAAAGAAAATAAATTCAACATAAAAATAAACAGCAAAAGAAATGAAAGAAAGATAGAAGCTTTGCAATGAGTCGCCTGACTCAACCGCTAACTTGAAATGAGAAAGGTGGGCTGCCAGATGCCACCGCCAATGGGTTGCCTCCCATGAAGTGCTTCTTTAACGTCACTAGCTTGACACTTGAAGGAGTCGATCAAGGCTCCTTAAAGGAAGAAAAGAAAATTGAAGCACATCCTTCCTTGGGAAGAGGCACACCCATAGTCTTGAGTGCTTGCATGGAACTCACTCCCCTTTTTCTCATTGGTCACCTTTTTCTCCTCTTGAATTTATGTGGGTGGACATTGTCAACTCTCACTTGTTGGATGCACTTTTAATAGGAATGAGTAAGTTTTGCATGTGTCTTCTTTGGACTTTTGCAAATTGGGACTTGTTTCCCATGGCCCCCATGCATATTACTCTTTCCTTTTCTTCCTTTTTCCTTCATTGACAATTTTTCCATCCCTTCATCCATCTCCTCCATGGAATTCCCGATCACCTTCTCTAAGGGCTTGGAAGGTCGGTCTCAATTAAGAAATTCTCCAACCGACTCCCCAGTCATATCAATTCTAGAGCACTTTTCGGTGTCATCGGGATCCTCATAGCCTCAAATACATTGAAATCCTTCTCATCTTGGAACCTCAAAATTAATTTACCTTGTTGGACATCAATCAAGGCTCTTCCTGTAGCTAGGAAAGGTCTTCCAAGAGGAAGAGGGACCTCCTTGTCTTCCTCTATGTCAAGGATCACAAAATCTGCCTGAAAAAGGAATTTGTCAACCCTCACCAATACATCTTCCATAATCCCGTAAGGGTATTTGATGGACCTATCTGCCAGCTGTAGTGTCATTTTTGTAGGCTTGACTTCACCTCCTCCCAACCTCTTCAGCATAGATAACGACATCAAATTGATGCTGGCTCCCAAATCACACAGGGCTTTGTCAATTTTTAAATTCCCGATGGTGCAAGGAATTGTGAAGCTCCCAAGATCCTTCATTTTGGGAGGAAGCTTTCTTTGAATAATAGCACTGCACTCTTCTGTCAAAGCCACAACCTCACCTTCTTTAAACTTCCTCTTCTTGGTCAACAATTCCTGCATGAATTTGGCATATATGGGCATTTGCTCAAGAGATTCTAGTAAAGGATTGTTGATCTGTAGGCTTTTGAAAATGTCCATGAACTTAGCAAACTGTTCATCCTTCTCCTTTTTCTTGTTCAAAGGAGGATATGACAACCTCATATATGGAGGAACCACTTTGGGCTTATTTCCCACCTGCAGCTGTTCAGTAATAACAATGCCTTCCTCTTCTGAGTTGGATTTCTTCTCAACCACTTTTTTCTCTTCTTTTTCTTCTTTTTCTTTATTTTTACTCCTCTCATTTTCAACTCCATTCACCTCACTTTTTTCACTCTTTTTCTTCCCCTCAACTTCAGACATCATCTTTACAATTCTCACTCTTAAGATTATCTACTGTGCTAGCAGAAAACTTACCTTTAGATTTCTCCATGAGTTGCTTTGAGATTTGACCAATTTGATTCTCCAGATTTTTGATAGAGGCCTCTTGGTTCTTGAAATGAGACTCATGAGTGTGAAAGTTGGAGTGGATGTTCTGGAAGTTGGATTGAGTCATCTTCATGAATTGAGTGATAGCTTCCTCTAATGCGTTTGGCTTCTCTTGCTTTTGAGATTGTGGAGGGTTGCTTGATGATGGGTTATCTTGTTGTTTCCAAGAGAGGTTGGGATGATTCTTCCACCCAGGATTATAGGTGTCAGAATAATGATTCCCTCCTTGCTTTTGAAAATTACCTATATAGTTGGCTTGCTCATTAGAAATTCCCTTAGCATCACAACCACCATTCTCATGAGGCCCTTGACAAAAATCACATGTCAAGTTCTTGTTCAACTGGTTCACCTAAGTGGGAATAGAGGCTCCCGTTTTTAGCGCTTTAAGCTCCTTGGTGATAGTTTCCAATTGTCGAGAGACCAATTTATTTTGAGCCAAGAGTGCATCTTGTGTTTCTAGCTCAAGGACTCCTCTTCTACCCTGTGTTCCTCTATCATTTTGACACAACTTCTCATTAGAAGCCATTTGCTCCACTAAAGTTCTTGCTTCTTCAGCTGTTTTGCTGTTAATTGTGCCTCCAGCTGAGGCATCCAACATCATTCTTGTATTTGACCTCAACCCATTGCAAAACATCTGCATCTGATTAAACTCATCATACCCATGGCCAGGACATCTTTTCAGAAGAAGCTTGAATTTCTCCCAAGCCTCATACAGATTTTCGATCTGGTTCTGCTGGAACCCATGAATTTCACCTCTTCTTTTGATGAACTTGGAGGGTGGAAAAAATTTGTTCATAAACTTATCCTCCAAATCATCCCAAGTAGTGATGCTTCCTGTAGGCAAGATGTGCAGCCAATCTCTTGCTCTATCTCTCGGGGTAAAAGGAAAGAGCCTTAGTTTCTTGGCCCCCTCTGTCACTCCACCCAGCATGAAGGTGCCACAGATTTTATAGAAATTTACTAAGTGCTAATTTGTGTCATTAATTTCATCCCCAACGAATTGGTTTTGCTTGAGAGTGTTCAACAGAGATAGTCTGATCTCAAAAGCATTTGCCTCCACCTGTTGGTAGGCCATGATGGCCCTTGGATGATTATTCCTTCTCCCAAAATTGCCCAAGGTGCGCGGTGGTGGTTGATGCGTTCGAAATAGCATATAGTTTAGTGTTAGTTTTGCATCGCATCTTAGTCATTTTAGTCATTTTAATCCATGTTATTTATGCATTTGGCTTGATTTGAATAACGCACTTGGTTTTGGTTCAATTGTGCTTAAAGGAAGGTATTTGTCCTAGGAAAAAGGAGAAAAATCACTTGGAATAAGTTGGGGTAATTTGTGCTACAAGTTGATAATGTAATGCTGTCTCAGTCTGACACTTGTTTAATGCTTTAATCATATCTGGAGTTTTAGGTGTCTAAATGAGATGAAACCGGTTCCATTGGAAAGCTAAGATCCATAGCTTCAACTTTCATGAAGACACCTTGAGCTAATTCGGACGTTAAAGAGGTGAAAAATACAAAAAACATGAAGCACGGCCTAGCCGTGTCGTGAAGCTACTGGCCAGTGTTACAAAGACCTAAACAAAGCAGTGAGAAATGTAATGAAGCACGGCCTAGCCATGCCTCCCGCCACGGCCGTGCTACGACAGCACCCTAGATGCAGAATTTTACGTTTTTACATGTTTTGGACCTGTTTTTTTGTTCCTTTTCACCTTAGACTATAAATAGGCACTTTAGAGACTTGTCTAGCGTTCGAACTTTGTTATTTGGAGGCACGGTGGAGGATTGGGAACGATCTCTTCATTAATTCTCATGAATTTTTGGTTTGGCTTTTCTTTCTCTATGAGTAACTAAGCCTTTTAGACTAGGGTTAGATGAATCTTGATGAAACTTTTATGTAGTTAATTCTATTATATTAAAGCAAGTTTATTTCATTTCAATTGAGCTTTCAATTCTCCGCGCTTAATGCTTTTCGATACTTGGCCGCTATTGAATCGATTGGGGCTTTTCATGATGATTGGGAAATTGGGTGAAGAACTTGAACTGAGATTGTTAGCCATAGTCATGATGAGTATAAGAATATAACTTTGTGATTATGTGTTCTTATGAATCACTATTCTTAATGCTTAACCTAACTATAAATCACCTAAGAGATTGGGGGTTTTAGTTAGAGTAAAGGGTTTATGAGGCAAGGGATTGTTCTTAAACTAATTTAGTTGATTCGAACTTCTATTTGTATGAAATAACTTGCGTTGGTTGTAGATTAAATGCATGAGAGTGGATACAAGAAGATTCAAACCCCTAGTCATTTTTATACCATTTAATTACAAATAGTTGTTATTGTTATTTTCAGTTGTTACGAATCTACTTATTTCCAAATACCACTATTCGGTTCTCGTTCAAAATAGTTACGAACTTTGTTTAGTTTAATAATCAATCGCAATCCATGTGGAGACGATCTTACTTATCACTTTATTACTTGTGCGATTCGGTACACTGCCGAAATCAACAACAGTGGTGGTACGTCCCCCATTACTACTTGAGTTATAACGAGAGAAGTAGAAGCAGAGGCTTGATTTTGTTGTTGTCTTGCTTCCTTTGCCTTCTTCCTATTAGCCTTTGCTGTCTTTTCTATTTCTGGGTCAAACAACAACTCACCTGTTTGTTTACCTCGCATGCACAACACTAAAGGAAAATGTAAGTAGCACAGTAACAATTATAACAATAATTTTTTTTTATAAACTGAAAATAAAATTGTTCAAAATAATACTTGTTTGCCTTGTTAAAAATCAATTCAATAATCCCCGGCAATGGCACCAAAAACTTGTTAGGCTCAATCGCAAGTGTATGATTTCGTCGTCAAGTAATAAAAGATCGAATCCACAGGGATTGTGATTAATTATTTAACTTAACAAGCTTTGTAACAATTTTGAACATGAACCAATCCTTTGTATTTGAAATTGATGATATTTGTACCAACTGAAAATAATAAAAAGTATTAGAATTCGAACGAATAAAAGCGACTAGGAGTTGAATCCTTCTATTTCCATTCTTGTGCATTTAATCTACAATCAACACAAGTTATTCCATGTAAAATTGAAGTTCAAATCAACGAAATTAGTTTAAGGACAATTCCTTGCCTCATAAACCCATTACTCTAACTAAAACCCCGAATCCCTTTGGTGATTTAAAGCTAGGTTAAGCAATAAGAATAATGATTCATAAGAACACATATTCACAAAGTCATATTCCTATAATCATTATGAATATGGCCAACAATCCCATTATCAAGTTCAAAACCCCAATTTCTCAATTGTGAGACGAACCCAAAATCAATTTGATAGTGATCAATTACCAAAACCATTAAGAATAGAGATGAACGCTCAAATATAAATGAAATAAACTTGCTTTGATATAAGTAAATCAAACTACATAAGATTTTCCACAAAATTCATCTAACCCTATCCTAAAAGAGTTTAGTTACTCATAGAGAATGAGGAACCAAACTAGAAAATTGAAATAATGGTAGAGAACCACTCCATTGATGACTCAAATCCGTGTTCCCAAGCTTGAATCCTCTTTGGAGATGGTGGAGAATGAAACGCTAGCACCCCTCGATAAGCCTCCAGCGTTTTTAGGTCTTTGGAAAGGTAAAAAATGGGCCAAAACAGCAAAAATACGATATTTAAATGCTAACAGCGCGACCAGTGCGCTCTACACACACTCTGCATGCACAGGGATAGAAAGGGCTGCAGATCAGCGCTCCAAATGCGCTCCAAATGTGCTCCGCACGCACGCGATCATTCCTTCACCCGTTCTTCCATGTTGTGTTGCAATTTTCACCTCTGTAAATTCTGAATTAGCTCAAGGTGTCTTCATGAAAGCTGAAACTATGGATCTTAGATTTCCAATGGCACCAGTTTCATCTCATTTGGACACCTAAAACCAGAGATATGATTAAAACATCGAACAGGTGTCAGGCTAGGACAGTATCACCTTATCAATTTGTAGTACAAATTACCCCAACTTAGAGATTGATTTAGGTCTAGATTTATTCATCAAAGTTGTAGATAATTCTTCTATCTTTCCAACAAGACCAAGATCATCTCATTCGGATTAGTGTGGCTCAAGATATTGCTTTTGGAATCTTTCTTTGTCAGGAAACAGTGCTTTCAGGCGCGCATCCAAGTCAATCATTTGGCTATGCTTCCATTCCTGTGCACTTAGAGATAAAAAATCATAGAAAACATTAATGCACAAATGTTAGAATGAATCCAAGTGAATACACTAAATCACCAAATTTAAGCAAATAATCACTTTGAATTCTCTTCAATCACAACAAATATCCAATTAAGCACTATAATTCTACATGTGATGAAGACTTATCAAACACCTCAGGACCTCTTTGGTTCCTGCAGCTTTGGGTAACCCTCTATTTTTCTGACTTCATTGACTCCTCCTTCAACATCAACACTCTCACTGCTGGTTTAGTGGTGTTAGGGAGGGTGCTTCCGTGATAGTTATCCTCTCAGATCCCGGGTTCGAGCCCTTCATGAGGCAAAATTTCCCATGAGAGGGAGAAAAGTCCTGTGAGTAACATGCCACTCAAAACTATTACAAATGGGAAGAAGGGTGGGTGTTACAATAAACGGCGCCTTTCATTGTAACACCCAGGGCTATCCACATGGCCTTTGGCCATTGGGCTTTCCCTAGCGTGCTACTCATAGGACTACTCCCCCTCTCATGGGAGTTTTTGCCTTACGGAGGGCTCGCACCCCTTCTCTTCTTCCTTTCTTTTCTTTCTCTTCTCTCTCTATTTTTCAGCAGAACACGAAAATGGAAGGGAGGGAGAAGAGAAGGAAGGGTTCAACCATTTTTCTTTCTTTTTCCCCTTCCATGCCCTCAGCCCTCTCACTTTCCCCTTCCCTTTCTTCTTTCATTCTGCTGCTTCCACAAAGAGAGAAAAAGGTGAACCTCTAGGGTTCACGAAATTAGGAGAGAAATGAGAGAAATTAGAGTGAAATTGTGAGGGTTTTCTTCAATCCTTGACTTGAGAAGGACATTGGGGCTGAGTTTGGAACATTTGGGTGATGAATTGAAGAACCCTAAGTGGAGGAAAAGAGGAACACGAATTTGAAGGAGAAGAGAAGAAGGAGACCAAGCTTCACACTCCATTGCTCGAATTCTTGGGAGTAATTGTGAGTTCTTCATCCTTTTAGTTGGTGGGCAACCATAAGACCCCCATTAGGGTTTTCTTTCTCTTTACTTGCATATTTTTATGATGCTTATTTGAGGGATTGATTACGGTTTGACAAGTTTATGATATTTTAGTGGGATTGATTAAGGGTTGGGTGCTATCCCCAACCCCCCACAAACGGACAAAGGGCATTTTTAATGGTTCTGAATGGCATGTCACTCACAGGATTTTTCACCCTCTCATGGGAGTTTTTGCCTTACGGAGGGCTCGAACCCGGGACCTGAGAGGATAAGTACCACGGAAGCACCCTTCCATGATACTTATTCTCTTAGGTCTCGGGTTCGAGCCCTCCGTGAGGCAAAAATTCCCATGAGAAGGGGAAAAGTCTTGTGAGTAACATGTCACTCAGAACCATTAAAAATGGGAAGAAGGGTGGGTGTTAACACCCAGGGCTATCCACATGGCCTTTGGCCATTGGGCTTTCCCTAGCGTGCCACTCACAGGACTACTCCCCCTCTCATGGGAGTTTTTTCCTTACGGAGGGCTCGAACCCCTTCTCTTCTTCCTTCTTTTCTTTCTCTTCTCTCTCTATTTTTTAGCATAACACGAAAATGAACGGGAGGGAGAAGAGAAGGAAGGGTTCAACCATTTTTCTTTCTTTTTCCCCTTTTACACCCTCAGCCCTCTCACTTTCCCTTTCCCTTTCTTCTTCGTTATGCTGCTTCCACAAAGAGAGAAAAAGGAGAACCTCTAAGGTTCACGAAATTAGGAGAGAAAGGAGAGAAAGAGTGAAATTGTGAGGGTTTTCTTCAATCCTTGACTTGAGAAGGACATTGGGGCTGAGTTTGGAACATTAGGGTGATGAATTGAAGAACCCTAAGTGGAGGAAAAGAGGAACACGAATTTGAAGGAGAAGAGAAGAAGTAGACGAAGCTTCACACTCCATTGCTCAAATTCTTGAGAGTAATTGTGAGTTCTTCATCCTTTTAGTTAGTGGGCAACCATAAAACCCCCATTAGGGTTTTCTTTCTCTTTACTTGCATGTTTTTATGATGCTTATTTGAGGGATTGATTATGATTTGACAAGTTTATGATATTTTAGTGGGATTGGTTAACGGTTGGGTGCTGTCCCCAACCCCCACAAATGTATGTGTGATGTTTTACCCATTGTGTGCTCCACAGAGCTCCAATTGGGATTAGGTTTAGTTCATGAGAAACTAGACTCAAAGTGCTTCAGAATGAGCACAAAAATCACTTGAAAAGGTTAAGAATTCAATTAGATATCAAATTTACAAATTTAGGGACAATAGCTGTCCTGTTTTCTGACATCAGTAGCTTGTTTGCTAAAACTGCACTAATTGGGTGAATATATTCCAAAATAAAAATTAGATTCATAAACTAGACATCCTAAGCTTTCTAACGAGTGGCCATTTACTCAAATCTGACTTCGTTTGCTATTTTAATAAAATCTCCGAAGTTGACGCACTGCTGCAGAAAATTCTGCAGAGGCCTGGCACGGCTGTGTTTTGCAACACGGCCAGGCCGTGTTAGGGGCTGTTTCACAGTCTTAAAATGTTCTTTTTTGGGTCCTTTGCTTCCTTTAACCATGCTAATATGTTTGGTATGCTTATGTATCATCATTATGTATCTTTCATGTAAATATATGAGTAAGATTGGATGAATTAAGGTTGAGAAACATGGAATTATGTAGAAAATTCTGCACATACCCGTTGAGTGAGGATGCTGCAGCATCGCAACAGAGCATTCTATTACACCTTACATAAGTAAAATTGATCAGTGACAAATTTTTGATTATGAATGGTATGCTATTACTTGCATATTTAAGACTTTGCTTCGATGCATTGTTTATGTAAAGAATTATAATTAAATTTGGCCATGGGACTAAAGGGATTTCAATCCTCGTTATGATGCAACATCAAATGAATGGCTGTATGTTTAGTGTATTACAATTGCTTGAGATTGTTTGTGTATGTGATGTTTGTCGGTCCGGATTGTTATAAGCACCGGTGGTGGACACGTCGGTCCGGATTTCAACTCGGTGGTGGGGATTCTCTTGGTTGTTACCCATTCATAGGGATCTTAACTCAATTTCAATTGAGCTAAGGGGGTACGTTCAGGGATTCCTTTTGGAATCGTCAGGTTCATGATTATCATGGATTCCTTTTGGAATCGTCAGGTTCATGTTTATCAGCGATTCCTCTTGGAATTGTTATGTTTATGATCATGCTTATTATGGTTCTTAGTTTTAATAAAATTGATGCTTGTCTATCTGTTTTACTTTAAGATACGGCGGCGTAGATTCTTACAGGAATGCATTTATGGTTTTCAAGTATTCATGGTTGTGGTTTCACATGAGTTGTTATGAATTATGTTTGCATTGTAATTCATGCTTTAAGTTAAGGTATTATGTTATTGGGAATAGTGTTGGTGAGGAGTCCGTGGAGGACTTACTGAGATTTTATCTCACTCCGTTCCCTTTTATTTTTAGTGACAGGTACTTGTGAAGATAGTGTAGCGTTATTGGAACGCTTCGCATTTGGTCAGTGACAGAAGATGTCAAACCATGGTATAGCCGGATCACGAGTCGAGTCTTATATATTTTGTCTTGTGTATTTAGGTTAAATCCAAGTGATGTCAAGAAAACTGTATAATTGTAATTACTTTTATTGTTTTTACTTATTCTTCTTTTAAAAGTGTTATGTTTATTGAAAGTATGTTCTGCCTTTCAAAACTCTAATTTATGTATATTAATCTAGTTGTATTAAAATGAAATGTAGGTAAAGGTCTTGATGTACTCAAAGATTTTTATTTTACCAAATTATCGTATTTCAAGGGATTTGCTGTCTATTGCTTATCTTGTAAAGAGAAAAAAATTTACTTTTTTTTTTAATTTTCCATTTAATTCTATAAGTAATGTCTTGATGATAGTCGGGGAGTTACACATTACTTCACAAGAGATTGGTCTCTTAGTATCTCTCATACTTTTAGGGAGTAAAATCAGAGTGCTGACTTCTTAGCTAAGATGGGAGCTCGTTTGAATGACACACTAGTGGTTATTGATACTACTCCTCCTTGAATGGGCCCTCTCTTGATGCCAGGGGAGTGTCGTTTAGGCGTGACTAGTTTTTGTTGTTTCTTTTTTTCTTTTTTCGTAGTTTGTAACAAAAAAAAGGGACTTACTGATTCAACTAGTGATCCGTTCATCAATTGTCTTGATGAGTTAATGACTATTTCGAATTCTATAACACCGTTTTAAGATTTTTTAGCATTTCAACTGAGTCCAACTTGATGTATATTTACCATTCAAAAGAAAAAACTTCATATATATTATGAATATTAGTGGATGCCTATTTTACTTGGCTTTTCCATTTTCCATAGGATGCTCCTATATGTAACTCCCATGAGTAAAATGCTTTCACTCATTGTTAATGCTCTTAATTTTCATATGTTAATGTCCCATCATGTGAGGCCTGTAATAGGCTTGTGAGTTACAAGACTAGTGTCCTATAAATAGGACTCATGTAACATTGTAAAGATGACACCTTGAAGAGTATAATACAAAGTCTTTCTTCTTCTCTATTCTCTCTTTCTCTCCTATATCTATTCTTCTATAGTTTGTAGTTTCTTGTTCTTGTTTTGGTTTATTTTATAACACGTTATCAGCACGATGCTAGATTCAAAAGCTTGGAGCATAGTGTTGTATGAAAGGAAGATACATAGGTAGTATTTTCTCTAGATCATTTGTCACCATTTTTCATGTTTATTTCTTAACTATTTCGTTATCTTCGTAAGTTTAGTTTTTATCTAACTTGTGTTTATATTTTTATGATAGTACTAAATATGTCAAATCTTACAAAACTTGAGTTTGTGGCTCTTGACATTACGGAAAAGAATTACTTGTCTTGGGTGCTAGATGCTGAAATTCATTTAGATGCAAATGGTCTTGGAGACACTATCAAAGAAGGAAATAAAGCATCTAATCAAGATAAGGCCAAAGTTATGATATTTATCCGTCATCATCTTCATGAAGGGCTAAAAATGGAGTATCTTACTGTGAAAGACCTACTTGTCCTTTGGAATAGTTTAAAAGAAAGATATGACAACCAGAAAACTGTGATTCTCCCAAAAGCTCGTTATGATTGGATGCATTTACGTTTACAAGACTTTAAAACTGTAAGTGAGTACAATTCTGTAATATTTAGAATCACTTCTCAATTGAAATTGTGTGGAGAAAAGGTTACCGATGAAAATATGTTAGAAAAAACATTCTCCACTTTTCATGCATCTAATGTGCTCCTGCAGCAGCAATATAGAGAAAAAGGATTTAAGAAATATTCTGAATTGATTTCTTATCTTCTTGTGGCTGAACAAAATAATGAGCTTTTGATAAAAAATCATGAGGCCCGTCCGACTGGTATTGCTCCATTCCCAGAAGTGAATGTAACAAAGCACGATCACTATACCTATGGGCAAACTCGTGGTCGTGGACATGGTAGTGGTGGAAATTTCAAGAACACATTTTCTCAGTAGAAGTGAAAAAATAGTGAAAAGAATGAAAAGGAAAAAGGTGGGCAAAATAGTATACAAGATGAAAATTGTTGCTGTCGTTGTGAGGGCAAAGGTCATTGGGCACGTACCTGTCATACGCCAAAGCATCTCGTCGACCTTTACCAAGAATCAATTAAAAATAAAGAGAAAAAGATAGAGACACATTTTGCTTATGAAGATGGTGATTCTGATTATGGCCATATCGATGTTACTAATTTAGATGTTGCTGATTTCTTTGCTCATCCAGATGGAAAAATTGATCATCTTATTCGAGATGGGAGTGTCAAGAAATAAATTTCTCATATTTTGATGTTCCTAAATTTTATGTTTAGTGTGTTTCGAATCCTTATGTTTTGATGTTATTGAACTTTATGTTTATTTTTATTGTGTTTCTTTTTTTAAGCAATAAATAATTTACTTCTAAGATTGTTATCTTTTCAAATTTATTCTTATATTTCTTGCTTATTTATTTTTATTTTTATTTTTGGAAGAATGAGTGTTGACACTAGCATCAATGATGAAGACATGTGTCTCGCTGATAATGCAACGACCCACACGATTCTCAAGGATTAAAAATATCACTCTTATTTAGTAATGCAAGAAACCAATGTTAGTACTATATCTGGTACTACAAAGATAATTGAAGGCTTCGGAAGATCTAAATGTATTGTTACCCGGAGGAACAAAGTTACATATTAATAGCGCGTTATATTCTTCTAAGTGTCATAGAAACTTATTAACTTTCAAGGATATTTGCTTAAATGGGTACTATATTGAGACACAAAATGAAGGAGATACTGAATATCTCTATATCACGAGAAATGCCTTATATAAAAAATGTGTATTAAAAAAATTACCTGCTTTTTCTTCCGGTTTGTACTATACTTATTTTAGTACAATTGAAACACATACTATTGTAAACCATAAGTTTACAAATCACAATAAGTTTGTTATTTGGCATGACCGCCTGGGCCATCCCGGGTCTATTATGATGCAAAAAATAATTGAAAATTCATGTGGACATCCATTGAAGAGCCAGGAGATTCTTCAATCCAATAATTTCTCATGTACTGCTTGTTCCCAAGGGAAGTTGATAATTAGACCATCACCAACAATTGGGAGTGAATCTCTCACATTTTTGGAACGTATACAAGGTGATATTTGTGGGCCAATACACCCACTATGTGGACCATTTAGATATTTTATGGTTTTAATTGATGCATCAACTAGATGGTCACATGTATGTTTATTGTCAACTCGTAACCAGGCGTTTGCGAGATTGCTTGCTCAACTAATTAGACTAAGAGCTCATTTTCTTGATTATTCAGTTAAGAAAATACGCCTTGATAATGCTGCTGAGTTTACATCTTAGGCATTTAATGAGTATTGTATGTCTATTGGAATTGATATTGAACATCCTGTAGCACATGTTCATACTCAAAATGGACTTGCAGAATCATTCATTAAGCGTGTAAAGTTAATTGTAAGACAAATTCTTATGAGATCAAAACTTCCAATTTCTACTTGGCGACATGCAATATTACATGCTGCGACATTGATTCGCATCAGGCTAACAAGTTATCACACGTCCTCCCCTATACAATTGGTTTTTGGTCAAGAACCAAATATTTCCCATCTAAGAATTTTTGGATGTGCGGTGTATGTTCCAATTGCTCCACCACAACGCACTAAGATGGGTCCTCAAAGAAGGTTGGGAATATATGTTGGATATGAATCTCCATCTATAATAAAGTATCTTGAACCAACAACGGGAGATTTATTTATAGCTCGATTTGTTAATTGTCATTTTGATGAATCAGTTTTTCCAAAATTAGGGGGAGAGAATAAGCAGCTGGAAAAAGAGATTAGTTGGAATGAATTATCATTGTCTCATCTTGATCCCCATACAAATCAATGTGAACTAGAAGTTCAGAAGATAATTCATTTGCAAAGCTTAGCAAACCAACTACCAAATGCATTTACTGATCCAAAAAGAGTGACTAAATCACATATACCAACTGTTAATGCTCCGATCAAAATTGATGTCCTTGTTGGACAATCTAATATTGCAAATGAGTCTCAACCACGTATGAAGCGTGATAAACCTGTCGGTTCCAAAGATAAAAATTCTCGTACAAGAAAATGAGCTAAAAAGAAAGATGGCCGAAGTGAGGATATAGAAACTCCAAAAGAGTCTTCGGACATAATTGAATTTTTAGTTCCAGAAGAGACTGATCAGGTACCTGAAACAGGTGAAAATGAAGAGATCTCAATAAATTATGTCATGAATGGAATGCGATGGAACCGAAATGAAGTCAACGTTGACAATATTTTTGCATATAATATAGCGCTAAATATGATAAATGATAGTGAGGATCACAAACCAAAGTCTATAAAGGATTGTAGGCAAAGTAATGATTGGCCAAAATGGAAAGATGCAATTGAAATGGAATTAAACTCGCTTTGCAAGCGAAAAGTTTTTGGATCTGTAGTTCGAACACTTGAAGGTGTGAAGCCAGTTAGATACAAATGGGTTTTTGTGCAAAAACGAAATGAAAATGGTGAAATTGTGAGATACAAAGCTCGACTTGTTGCTCAAGGGTTTTCGTAAAGACCTGGCATTGATTTTGAGGAGACATATTTACCTGTTGTAGATACAAGTATTTTTCGATACTTAATTAGCCTAGTAGCACATGAAGGGCTCAATTTACATATGATGGATGTTGTTACAGCTTATCTGTATGGCTCACTTGATAGTGACATTTATATGAAACTCCCTGAAGGATTAAATTTGCCTGAGGCATACAATTCAGGCACTCGAGAAGATTATTCAATCAAATTGAATAAGTCTCTCTATGGACTAAAACAATCTGGGTGCATGTGGTATAATCGTCTTAGTGAATATTTGCTAAAGGAAGGATATGAAAATGACCCCATTTGTCCATGTATTTTTATGAAAAGATCTGGAAAAGAATTTGCTATAATTGCTGTTTATGTAGACGACATAAATATTAGTGGAACTCCTGAAGAGCTTCCAAAAGCTATAGATTGCTTAAAGAAAGAATTTGAGATGAAGGACTTAGAAAAGACAAAGTTTTGATTGGGATTACAAATTGAGTATTTAAAGAATGGAATTCTTATGCATCAAGAAGCTTATATTGCAAAGGTGCTAAAACGATTCTATATGGACAAATCACATCCATTGTGCACTCCAATGGTTGTGAGGTCATTAGATGTGGACAAAGATCCTTTTAGACCTCGAGAAAATGATGAAGAACTACTTGGTCCTGAAGTACCATATCTTAGTGCAATTAGGACACTAATGTACCTTGCTAATTATACACGTCCTGATATATCATTTGCTGTCAATCTATTAGCAAGATATAGTTCTTCACCTACACGAAGACATTGGAATGGTGTCAAGCATATACTTCGTTACCTTAGAGGTACAATGGATATGGGTTTATTTTATTCAAATGTATCCAAGTCAGACTTAATTGGTTATGCAGATGCAGGTTATTTGTCTGATCCTCATAATGGCAAATCACAAACAGGCTATTTGTTTACATCCGGTGGTACATCCATCTCATGGAGGTCTGTGAAGCAAACCATAACAGCTACATCATCCAATCATGCAGAAATTTTAGCACTACATGAGGCAAGTCGAGAATGCATTTGGTTAAGATATGTGATTCATCACATACAAGAGACTTGTGGTTTGTCTTCTGGAAAAATTGTCGCAACGATTCTATATGAAGATAATACTGCATGCATTGCTCAGTTGAAAGAAAGGTATATCAAAGGAGATAGAACAAAGCATATATCACCAAAGTTCTTTTTCACTCATGATCTTCAAAAGAGTGGTGATATAAGCATTCAGCAAATCCGTTCATGTGATAATCTAGTTGATCTTTTTACAAAGTCACTGCCAAGTAAAGCCTTTGAGCAACTAGTACAAAAGATTAGTCTTCGTCGTCTCAGAGATGATTGTCTACATGATGGGGAGACATAAATATGTTCTGCACTTTTTTTTCTTCACCATGGTTTTATCCCATTGGGTTTTCCTGATAAGGTTTTTAACGAGGCAATTCCCACACAAAGGATAGTGTACTCTTTTTCCTTCACTAGTATTTTTTTTCCCACTGGGTTTTTATTCTAGTAAGGTTTTAACGAGACATATCCTTAATGGACATCCAAGGGGGAGTATTATGAATATTAGTGGATGCCTATTTTACTTAGCTTTTCCATTTTCCATAGGATGCTCCTATATGTAACTCACGTGAGTAAAATGCTTTCACTCATTGTTATTACTCTTAATTTTCATATGTTAATGTCCCATCATGTGAGGCCTGTAATAGGCTTGTGAGTTACAAGACTAGTGTCATATAAATAGGACTCATGTAACATTGTAAAGATGGCACCTTGAAGAGTATAATACAAAGTCTCTCTTCTTCTCTATTCTCTCTTTCTCTCTTATATCTATTCTTCTATATTTTGTAGTTTCTTGTTCTTATTTTGGTTCATTTTATAATAATATACATTTATGAACCACTTGGGATTTGCTGAATGTGTGTGCAATAAATATAATTTAATAACTATATATTAATAGTGTAAATAAGATTTATAGAAACATCTAATTATATTTTACTATCTTACCATATCCTAATATTATTTCTTAGAATATATTCACATTACGAAAAAAATGATGATATATGCTTGAATGTTTGTGTCAAACTTATTTATAGTGTCAGCATATAGGTCCAATTGTTGCAGATTAACAAAAAAACAATTTTGACATTTCAATAATTTAGGTATTATTTTTTAGAGATTTTTAAGAAAACCACATGATTATAAAAATCATTTTTTTATAAAAATATTTTTTTCCAAAAGCTAATGAGAATAAAAATGTGTTTTTAAAAATATTTTTCTTAAAAACGTTTTTAAGAAAGCTTAAAAATGTTAGCAAACCCTAAACCATAAAAATGTTTTTCTTAGAAAGTTTAAACAGACAAAATTAAAACCATTAAAAGTAATTTTTAACTTAAACATTGATTTTTTTCACGAAATAATATGTAACAAACGAGCTCATAATCATTAATCTCATATGTATACGTACATGTATAGGTATTCATGCATGTGAATTGTTATATTATAATATTTCTTTTTGAAGCCACTCCCCAAGGAGATCTCTTGGCGTCTAGGGTTAATAAAGTAAATTACGTTTGTGCTTTATGCCTGAACAGTACTATTTTGGGCGAGTCTGTACTGGCAGTCCCAACATGCTATTGACACCATGTCTCAATATGTTTCATAGTAATTGAATGCCTTCCCATACTAACATTTAATCTACCAAAAAAGTGGTTAAACTTTTATATTTTTTATTCAAGATTTCTTATAAATGGAATAAGGTTTTAAAAGACATTAGAATAAAAAGTAAAAATATTCTATTAATAATAGCAGGTTGAGTTTGCCATTAATTCTTTTTTCTTTTGTTAACGTTTTTTACACGATCCATTAGTTTTCGAGAGAAATGTTAACAAGACGTTTCTGACAGTCTATCTAAAACTCTCTATTATTGGCTGATGTCTACTTGGATCTCACTAATTTATGTGGGTCCTATTTTTAAGTGGTGAGACTCATTCTTAAAAATGGTGGGACCACATAAATTTTAACTATTAAGAGAGAAATTCTTGCAAAGAAAGTGTTAGAAAATTTGTTGTTAGTACTTGTTTTGGTTAAGAAATAATAACGCTATAGCAACAGGTCTAACACTAATTATGGATGGGGCAAAAGGGCAGGCCCAACCCAATCGCATCTTTTAGATAGTAAAAAAAAAAAACTGCTAGTATCCACATCCCACACTTGGTTTACCACACCCCTATATAAGTCTGATTTGACAAAAATATCCCTACTTTATTCCTTTTTCATCACACCCTCACGCTACTTTATTCTTTTACCGTAAATCGCCTATTTACGGTATTCGTTTTGTAAAAAATATATACCGTAAATAGTCGTAAATAGACTATTTAAGGTATGTATTTTTTATAAAAACATACTGTAAATAGATAATTTATGATATATAGTTTTTAAAAAAACGAGTACCATAAAAAGACAATTTACGGTATTTAAAAAAATATATATATATACCGTAAATATGTAATTTATTTGTAATTTACGGTAGATGCAATTGGGAAGAGGAAGAGGGGTTAAGAAATTTTTAGTTAGGGGTACCTTTCTAGTGTAAAGGTTGAGCGGGCCAAGAAACATTTGAGCTGCAAGTACCATTTAGGGTCGATGCCCTTGATTCTATGTAGGCTTTTGTTACCCATTTGTTACCCACACCTATCCCCTCTCACTACATCCATCATTTTTTTTAAAATACCCAAAATACCCTTATCATTTTTTACCCATAAATATGATATTACGAGTTATATATTTAGAAAATATATAACCGGAAATATGACATATTTATGGGTTATATATTTTCTAAATATATAACCGTAAATATCATATTTTTTAAATATATAACCGTAAATATGATATTTACGGTTATATATTTAGAAAAGATATAACCGTAAGTATTTACGGGTTATAAATTTAGAAAATATATAACCGTAAGTATGGTATTTACGAATTACATAATTTTTAAATCAAACCGTAAATATGTGATTGAACTGTAAATATCACAAATCAAACCGTAAATATCACATATGAAACAGTAAATATCACATAAGTTATAAATCAAATCGTAAATAGTGATTGAACCGTAAATATCACAAATCAAACCGTAAATATTACATTTGTGACCCGTAAATATCACATTTGTGACCAAATGTGAACCGTAAATATCACATTTATGTGAAACGTAAATATCATGAGTCAACCGTAAATATAATTAAACAAACAATCTAAACTGTAAATATCTATTAAAGAACCGTAAAAAAAATGGTATAGTGATGCATTACCTGACAGGAAGAGATAAAGTAAAATAAGATAAAATATGATAAAGGTATTTTGTGTATTTTGATAGGTGTGGTGAGAGGGATGATGGGTGTGAGGAGCAAAAGTCTTCTGTGTAGGGGTGAGAATAAGTCAGACCGCCCGACAGGGGCCTACGGCCTATCCTTCGTCAGGCTCAGGCCAGGCCATTTTTTTTTTAAAATAGAAAAGGTCGTGGCTTTTTGAGAAGCTTAGAAAAAGACTTATATTATATGAATAAATCAGAATCGGACCTTACAAAACTCAGTCAGTACTGCCTATTTCTACCATTATGTCTCTTGTCTCATAGCAATAGTGATTTTAATTTTCTTTCTTTTTTATAGTTTATTATAAACAAAACTTAACCTCATTGGCCTATTTACCCGTTAGTCTATTTAAAAATCATTAGATGGCTTATTCAAAGATGTTAATATCAAATAGGCCTATAAGTAGGCTAATAAGCTATATCAGATTTTCAAAAAGGTCAGGTCAGACCTAAAAAAAGCCTATGACAGGTAAAAGACCAGACTTTGACCTTGATTTTTTTTATTAGGCCAAGCTTGGGCATTACAAAGCCTAGCTCAGCCCAACCTATTCCCACCCCGAATTCGATGCTCGTTTCTTCACTGTGTGAACTTTGTTGATCACTTTTGATTCACTACTCAAAGCAACCATGTGAAAACAATACTGAAGCCTACCAATTTGGCACATTTGGAAATTGGAACCTATCTCCTTTAATTTTCGTTGCAAGCCTGTGCATGAGAGCAATAATTGAATGAGATGTCATGATTTAATCCATTCACTCACTATACTTCAATCTGTGTTTGAATGCGTAGCAACTTGCAAACGAAGGGCTAGCTGATAAATTCAATCGTAGCTTGAATATACAGTTATTAATTAGTTATCTGATTTAAGCTGAATGTTTCTATATAATAAAATTGTCTGATTTTAAAGGTCTATTGCTTCAAAGTACAAACTACAAAGAGGTTAAATTCATTTAGATATGGGACACAGTAAACACATGAAATTAACTACATCTCTAATTTTGTATTTTTTTCTTCTTTTTGGAATTTTCACATAATTTTGTTACAGCCATTCAGTCAAATTATTACAAATTTTCTTTCTTGATTGATTCCATTAACCGTCACCCAGATAAAGAATGCCAAAGCTATTCCCTATTTGAAGTTGGGAAGACGGCCAACGATATTTTACAATTAAGATCATGTTAATTATCTGAGTTGACATTTTTACTGCTATCATATGATTCTTATAAATTTCTTCCAATATGATCTGTAACCCAAACTATAGTTTTGAAGTACCTTTATGCGCACAGGATCGATCCCTTTCTACTTTCTGGCGACAAAATGACATTGATTGAGCTCCAATACGGGCAATCCATGCAAAAGGGACACAATTAGGGGCACTGCTTTTAGCAGGAAAACTGTTCCGGATACACCAAAAAGTCCCACATTGCTTGGGAATCAAGGCCAATGAGAGTTTATAAACACCCACATGCCTTAACCCACCGAGGCGCCTTTTAAAGACAAAACCATGAGGGCCCACATCACATGTGGCTCAAAGTGACAATAAAAAACGACGCCGCGACTTGAGGTGAACATTGGCGCTAGAAGGAGGGTCTGCCACGCACGGGCCGACGGCCTTTAGCCCCTTGGCCTTGATCGGGGGCTCTGTTCGGATACACCAAAAAGTCCCACATTGCTTAGGAATCAAGGCCAATGGGAGTTTATAAATACCCACATACCTTAACCCACTGAGGCGCCTTTTAAAGACAAAATCATGAGGGCTCACATCACATATAGTTCAAAGTAGACAATACCTCGGAAAAACGATGCTGCGGACTTGAGGTCGGAACAAAAACAAAATGCTAAAATGACATTTCAACCAGACAATAACTGTTGCCTTTAGTTTATTATATTCAGAACTAAACTAGATTGATACACGTGCCTAAACAAAAAGCCAAGTTGAAAGGATATTGTTTACCTTTACGTAAAAGCAATTCGAATGGGATTGGTTCAGTATATATATATTAACCATTCATTATTATCGTAAGAGAAGAAACCAATTATTTGTTTGTTGTGTATTGTATGAAAGCTTAGATGGCTTCTTACTACTACTACTTCCTCTTGTTTGTTCTTGTTGCTGCTTCTGCACTCTCTGAAGCAGATGCCAAAAAAAAGTTATCTAGACACTTCTACACTAGCAGCTGCCCGGAACTGTTGTCTATAGTGAACGAAGGAGTAATAAAAGCCATTAAAAATGAAATTCGCATAGGAGCTTCGTTACTTCGATTGCATTTCCATGACTGCTTTGTAAACGTAAGTATATACATTAATTTCACTTCATTTTACAAATCCTTTGCTTCAGTTAATTGGCTTCACTTAACACAATGATCAGGGCTGTGATGCATCAGTATTGTTGGATGATACGCGCAGTTTCATAGGAGAAAAAACTGCAGCAGCTAACAATAATTCAGCTAGAGGATTCAATGTGATTGGTGACATCAAAGCCAAGGTGGAGAAAGCATGCCCCAGGGTTGTGTCCTGTGCTGATATTCTTGCTCTGGCTGCTAGAGACACTGTCGTTTATGTAATATCCAATTCCAATGTTATTAATACTATGGCCCTTAGAGCAACAATGGCGCTGGGATCTTAAAATTTAAGTTGACGCTCACTGTCTAGGTGGAAGCCAAGTTGAGCAAATTTAAGTGCACCATTCTTTTATTTTAGGCGTGGGAGCTCAGTAAGTAAACGTATCTTAAACGCAAAAAGTCAAAAATAAGGGCCCATTATGAGAGAGAAGAAAATGGTGCTGCAAGATTTGTCAGTAAAGCAATAGGATAAAGATACACGCGTTGCTGTTGCTCTTAAAAGGATTGAATCTATCTATTACCTGTTTTAAAAACTCAACTACAGTAATAACACGTGCCAAAAACTTTTTTCCCACCTTTTTTTTTTTTTCCTAGAATGTGTTGTACGAGTATCTCTTACTAGTTGAATCTATAAAGGGAAAATCATCTGTTTTTCTTTATGGGGGTAAATCATAAATCATAAATGTTTGTTGAAATTTACAATTAGGGTGGCCTTCGTGGAAAGCAGGCTTGGGAAGAAGGGATTCTACCACAGTTAGCAGGGCTGATGCCAACAACTCTATTCCTGTACCCTTTCTCAATCTAAGCGCTCTCAAAACAAATTTCGCTAGCCATGGGCGAACTTAGTGGCTCTTTCAGGTACCAAGTACTAACTAGTAAGTAGTAACTACATTACAACATTAGATTAGATATGTATGCTGTATAGTGCTTTATCATGACCACTCCTTTGTTCCTAGTTTTTGCTTGGAAAAAGAATTTGGCATGCAATGTCCTATAAATGTTTCAATTCACTGGAGTATCTTTAACTACAGGTGCACATACTATTGGCCTGGCTAGATGCGTGCAATTCCGAGCACACATCTACAATGATTCCAATATTGATGCCTCTTTTGCCAAGTCTCTACAGAGTAGGTGCCCCAGAAGTGGAAATGACAATGTACTCGCACCCCTTGACCATCAAACTCCGACCCATTTCGATAATCTATACTTCAAAATGGATAAAAAGGCTCTACTCCATTCCGACCAGGAGCTTTTCAATGGCAGTTCTACAGATAATCTGGTGAAGAAATATGCTACCAATACTGCTGCATTTTTCAAAGCCTTTGCCAAGGGCATGGTCAAATGAGTAAGATCAAGCCTCTCACAGGAAGCAAAGGGCAGATCAGAATCAATTGCAGAAAAGTCAATTAAAAATTAGTCAGTAATATATATGTACACATAAAAAATACATATATATAGTTAATAGTAGGGGTGGCAAAATGGATGGATCGGATGGATTTCCTTATGGATCCTAATCGATGGATTGGAAAAATCCATTTATCCATTTACCATCCACTAAAATTTCATCAAGAAAATCCAATCCATCCATCATCCATTTAAAAAAAACCATCCAATCCATCCATTAACAAATTATTTATGGATGGATATCCAATCCATTCACAAAAATTATTTTTAATCATAAACTACCTAATTTGAAATACACACACACACACACACACACACATATATATATATATATAGTTATCCTTATCCATCTTTTTTTCCGAAATTTTGTCTAATAATTTGAATATCATCAATGAACTACCTAATTTGAAAAACCTGCAAGACATGTCTCATCTCCACGATTATCAAGAAGTCATAACTTGAAAGCCTTGGAATCTATGTCATTCGCCATATCTGTTCACACAGTTTCATTATATATATGGATCTTATAACTATGATACAGGAATGCAAATGCAACTTTGTGAGATTTAGTGATTGTCGATTCATAAACCAGGAAGTTTAGATCTCTTTTCATCAGGCAGAATAAACGTTCAGAGGAATCTCAAGTGTAAATTGTAAATTGTAAAACAAGGCAAGGCATTCATGGCAAAGGTTTAAACTGCAAGAATATACTGAAAAGATCTCCAGCTAAAACAACTTTTCCCTTGATTTCTACACATTAGAAAATTGGGATTTGGGAACATCGTTTACAACTTCCACTCTTACATTTATGTATTAGCCTAATTACATCGTGGTTTTCACTGTGATATCATCACGTGCTCACAACAGCACAACCAAAACAAGAAGGACACTCTATCACATCTATTCCAGCTCATCAATAGATTCAACCTCTTCCTCCGCCAGTTTGAATTCATCAATCTCTTTGTAGTAGGCCTTCTGTTTTTCGATAAAATCTTGCAGCTCGTCTCCTTTACAAGACACAACACGCTGCTTCTGAAAACAAAGAAAATACGGTCAAACAATTTAGCAAACATCTTGCATTTAAGTAACGAAATCAACTTCAAGTCGTGAACAGAAACAGATATATATACCTTTCTGCAAGGAACTGTTAATGGCTTAGCCTCAGACAGATTCAAACCACCTTCAGCACCATTACTTTTACCTCTGTTTTGCGACGCAATTGAGAAGCGAAGATGCAAACAAGTAATTAATTATATATGTAACAAACTAACAGTGCAAAACAGAGGGATCGGATCAGTACCGTAAGTTAGAGATCTTCGGAACGGGTAGTGCCTTCTTCTGATTCTTCCTTTCATCCCAAGTACGTCTTCGGCTGGGGAATACTGTACCCGAAATTGGCTCAGAAATAGGAAGTCCAACGGCGCCTGAAGCCAAGAAATGGAAATTGCTCACTGATTAAATTAATTGGAAACAATTATGGATAATAATCACGCAAAATGTGAGTCAATTGGATAGGATTCCGAAATTAAAATGGGAAGGTTTACCGCATTCAACAGATGATGATGGGAGAGGGTTGGAATTAGTGCGATCGGAGAGAGGGTTTCGTCTTCGCTCTCCTCCACGCTTACCATTCTTCAACATTTTCCGTGGTGTTGGTTGGAGTGTAAACAGACACTCACACTTGCCATGCCTTTGGTTTTATAAGTAAGTATCTTGTTTCCGATGGCGGGAAATTCAGTTGGAGTGTGATGAATTGAGTAACGCAGGCAAGCAAGCAAGCATGCTAATGAGATTTTGAAACCAAATGAGGTTTTGAAGCTTTTTCTGAGATTGGCAATAATAAAATGGACAAATGGAATCAGATAAATGTGCTCATCGTATGCTTTGAATTAATCTATCATGAAAACATTCTCTCTACCAATATGGAGAGTGTTATCTATTATTTATTTAAAAAATTTAACTATACCAACATTACATGGTGACAAAAAGCTTATTCACCCATTCAAAACCCTTTTTCCATAAAAAAATGTTTCTACTCTAAAAACTCAATTTTCTTGGACTCTCAAAGCACAATGCTTTTTTCTTTTTTTCCTAAGGGTTCACTGCTACTAGTTTCTTGATAAAATGGTACTAGTATTTATCTATATTATTGATACCAATTTCTTCCTGTTCACAAAATTCTATAATGGGATTTCGCATAAAATTTCATTTATTATTGATTTTCCCACTTTATGTTTTCTTTTCTTAATTTTACACCTCTTCTCTCTTTTTATTTAGTTGTTTTCTCATTATATCACCCATCCTATTTTCAACTTTTTTTCTGTTTTTCGTTTTCTTTTTATCTCTCCTTTTTTTCTACGCTTCTCTCATATCATATGAGAAGGAGAGAGTTTTTATCCAATTTCAAATGGGACTTCTCTTTTTTTTTAAAAATTAACTATCTTGAAAGAAGTACTTAGTTGTAAGAAAATAAAAAAATAAACTGTTAACTTCGAAAATATTATAAACGCAATCCGTAACACCTCCTCTGCCCAAAAAAGAGAAAATTTAAATAGAAATAAAAGTGTTTTTGTTCGCGTAAATAAATTTGCATTTTGGAATTGATTTTTTTTTGTTTTGTTTAGATTCTCCCGATAAGAGTTTTTAATCTCTTGATATTCCACCGTGTACTTATAATAAGTCTTAACAAAATTTCATTGCTTAAAATAGTAAGATATAAAGTTCCTGTAAAAAACTGTACCCAAAAAAAAAAAGTTCCTGTAAAAAACAAAGATATAAAGTTATATACCAAATACAATAAGATATATCATATAAAGTTTTTCTAATCACTCGTCTTTAAGAATCAAAACTGAGTTTGTCAAAAAAAAAGTAGTCTTATATAATAAAGTTTGTCAAAACTGAGAAAGTATGAAGAAAACCGCTTGCTTACCAAAAGTAGTTTTTTTTTTTTTTTACGGCACCACAAGCAGTTTTAATTTAAGACCTAGTTTGTTTACAGATTTCAAATACTTTTTTTTAACCCAAATCTGGGTTCATTGTATTCGGAACAGATACATGTTCGAAATCCGAAAAGTTGATCAGTACATGAAGTTTTATAAAAACTATTAGAGGAATAAATATTAAATATACTGTCATCTAAGGTGGTGTCTAGAGTGAACCATCACTCAAGTGGTTCATTATGAACCATAAATAAGAATCATTGGATCAAGTGGTTCTACCAGATCTTACGATGTACCGCTTGCACAGAATAATTTCTTCGTCTTCGTCTCCATGGTCCTGTTTGCAACACGGTCACCGTCAACTTTGTCCATTAGAATACCAGCACCTCATTGATTGGTTCACAATTTCAATTCCTTTCTTTTTCTTGGGTTTAATATGCCAGAAAGTTTGATTTTTTTTATTCAATGCCCAAAAGTCATCTCATCTCTTAACATATCACTCTAGTCAATTATACAGGTCATAACGTTTTAAACCAACACTTTCAACAAGGAATACAACGAAAACACAAAACTTGCTATGTTGTGTTTACAAAAAGAAGCATTAACAACAAGTATTACTTGAGAAACAACACGGGAGTAACGAAACACGATACGAAACAGATCGAATCAAAGCCTAATCCCAACACCCAAAATCAGAGGCCACTAAAGACGCAAGTGAATCAGATTTGAACAATTGCTTTCTGGGTTTTCTGGTAAGTGGTAACAAAACGATCCGGAACGAAACATTTTCTGGGCCACTAAAGACACAGGTTTTCTGGTAACGAAACGATCCGGAACGGTTGCTGTTTGGGTTTTCACAAGGCGTCGCCGTCGCCAATGAGCCTCTGCCTCCGTCTTTGGGGGCTCTGTGAATTTTAACCCAAAAACGATTTGGGTTTGCCTATGAAAATTCCCACCACCCCTGTGCGATGTGGTTGCCTCGCGAGTGAATCTCCAAGCAGACATTTTACCTTCTGACAACACTAGTAGTTGGGCTTGCTAAACGATGTGGAGGAGGCGGTGGAGAGATGGAAGAAGAGAGAAAGAAGTGGATGGGGGTTAGATATAGTGTATTAACGTCTAGTGAAATCATGTGGGCTGGATTAATCTAATGATGCTTAATCATGGTCCACCCATGAACCATTTAACACAATTCTCCACCTTAGAAGCCACCGTCATCCAAAGGTTCTTTTAGCGTAACATTTTCATATCGATTGTTGGTCATGTCTCCAAGACCATTCACGAACCCCGATTTCACTATAGAGTAAATATTAATTAATTAATTTCATTCTTCAAAAAATATGTGCTTAGCTAGAATTTAGTATTTCAATTCATAAATACAATAAAACAAATTATTATCCTTAAAGGAACATTTAGATAAATGATTTAGTTAAGTACTCTTTCAATAAAAGCTTATATTATCCTGTAAAAAGATAAATGCTTATATTATTACACTTTATTTATAAAGTATTTCTACCATTAAAAAGAGTATGAAACTAAATTCCGTATAAACACTATAAGCACTGTTAAGTTTTTTATGACCTATCTTGAGGAGCTTATTATGAAAATAAATTAAAAATAACTTATAAGCATATTATATGCTATTTTTATAAAATCTTTAATTCAAATACTTATAAAGTACTTATCTATTATCTATTTAATAAACTTAACTACACTAATGACACGTGGCAAAAACTCATTCACTCACTCAAAATTGTTTTCGCGTCAAAAACTATTTTCACTCAAAAAAAACAATCCCATCAAATTCTCGTGCCACGGTACTTTTTTTCCTTCTTCAAGACTCGTGTTTTTGAATGGGGTCATTGCAACTTGTTTCATAAGATAAACCGAAATAAATTCTTTTAAATGCCTCCTAAATTGCATATTAAAAGATAGAAGTACTAATTTATTTTTACCGAAAAAAAAGAAGTAATAATTTATTGTACCAAAGTACTAATTTAAAATTAAAATTAACATTAAAAGGATTATTTTAATTTATTTATAATTAAAAAAATGAAATTGCTGATATTTATATTTTTAAAATATCATCAATTTAATTTTTTAATTATAAATAAATATTTGGAAAACATTTCAACATTTTTTTTGTTTTAAAAGTGATAATATTTTCTCTATCAATTGTTAATTTTTAGGGGGGGAAAAGTAATTCAATATCCCTTTATTAATGTCGGGTAATTTGTTCTTGGGTCGCGCTAAATGGACATCACATTTAGTGACACCAGTTGCGACACCGTAGTCCCTACGTGTACAGACCGTATGTCCATACATGTACAAACAAATTTTTTTTCTAAAAACATATTTTGTTTTTAAAAAAAAAAATTCTTCAGAAAAATAACTTTTTTTTCAAACAAAATTATTATAAAAGTGGTTAACGCAGTACAAATAAGTGGTTAATCCAGTTCACTAACTGGTTAACGATTACTTTGTGTCTGTTAACCAGATAGTGAATTGCGTTAACCACTTACATGAACTGTGTTAACCACTTACATGAAATGCATTAACCAGTTAAAAAAATCTGTATATTAACCAGTTAGTGGACTGCGTTAACCACTTATATGAACTGCGTTAGCCAGTTAAAAAAACATGTGTCTGTATTAACCAGTTAGTGGACTGCGTTAGCCACTTATATGAACTGCGTTAACCAGGTAAAAAAACCTGTCTATATTAACCAGTTAATAGACTGCGTTAACCATTTATATGAACTGCGTTAATCACTTACTTGAATTACGTTAACCAGTTAAAAAAACCTGGAAAAAAAATTTCATACATATGTCTGTATAGTTCCGTACATATCTGTACCGTTCAGACATACTATTTGGGTGTCTAAAAAATGATATACAAAAATTATTTTCCTTTGTTCTTTATCTATCGAGTAATGATAGAGAAAGTTGTCCCACAGCGTATATTTCTACCATTTTCATTCTTTAATTGTTTTCTCTCTCTTAGTTGCCTCACACGGAAGCGACAGCCAACTCACATGCCCCCTACGGTGTCTATTTTAGTTGTCTAAAATCCGTTGTTCATTCAACATTTCTCTTATCTATTTAGTTATTTATTTCGGTTTTTCTACAAGAGATTCTTTATTTAATAATATTTCCTTCGATCAGATTAATAATATGCCGGGGTGCAGTGCAGACACAAGTGGTTTGATGCACCGTCCTGTCTGAGCACCACAGATCCACATAAAGCAGACGCACGCGCACGCACAACAAAACCAGAGTAAGTAGTACGCCTCTAGTTTATCATTTTCAGTGTTCCAATCTCCAACAAAAAAGATACAACCCCCACTGTTCTAAACCCAGGGGCCAACCCAATCACCAACAAACAATTAAGCCACAAATTTCAACTTCAACCTCACCCACCCCTTCTATAAATATTCACCCTTTCCCTCTCCTTCCCCTCACAACTCTCTTCTGTACTTTCACTATCATACCCTCTCAAAGGCTCAAATACACTTCCCAAAAAGGCATCACAAAGACACAACATGGAGGCAGTTCAGTCATGGGTTTCGGAGCACAAACTCACCAGCATTGGTAACTTACACACACACAACAACATACAAACCTTGTTATTTCAGAATATCATAATTTGGTAGTTGAAGATTTTATATGGGTGTTAAATTTTATTACAGGGGCACTCTGGGCATCTGGAATTGGAGCATCACTTCTGACTTATTCACGGGTTAAGTCTCCAATGAAGCCAAGTCTCAGGCTTATCCATGCTAGGTGTATACCTTTCCCATAAAACTTTAACTTCAATAATAACATTTTTTTTTTGATTTGTACGTGTTGTTTTTCCTCCATTAATTAACGTGTGTTGGTTTGCAGGATGCATGCACAGGCGCTAACTCTTGCAGCGCTATCCGGTGCAGCTGCTTATCACTATTATGAGAATCGTGCTGTTCAGCAAAAACCAGCGGCAGATACTCCCGCTCCAAGTGTCACCCAGCTAGTTGAATGGGAGCTCCACAGTCCTTTCTAGATGAATAAAAAAAAAAAAAAAGAAACTACATAGATTATGTTTTTAAGATTAGCAGAAATTCCCATCTATCTATATTTCTGTCTTGATATCATAGTGTTATTGCGATCTTACCAAAAAAAAAAAAAAAGATCGTTGTGCATCTTTATGTATGATGAGATTCCCCCAACCCGAGGTGATAGCTATTGCTATGCATATGTATGTTCTGGGGGAAGACTTTCTAATTTTCTGTTCTGTTAATTTCTGTGTTAATCTTTCCTAAATTAAAACTTGATGAAGTACTTTAAGCTTGAAATGTCAAATCCGATATAAAATCCATATGTGAAAAAATAATAATGAGGCAGATACAACGTGCTGGACTTACTTATCTATTTTATATTCAAATCTTCCACGTGAAATAAGTGGATGCTCCAATTCAGAAGTGATGCTCCTCAGAGTCAGAAGTGTTAAATCTCACGAAAAAGATTTCGTGAGCAACACACGAATCACGTGGAAACAATATGTTCAGTGTTAGCTTTCTCTTTTTTCTCTGAATGAATACCAAAATTGGTACCACGATAAAAATTACGAAGACTAATTTAGCCACTGAGAAATAAAAAATACTAATTTAGTCTTTAAAAATATTAAATGTGAGTCAAATTAGTATTTTTTAGGATATTTTTTAGAGATATTTTAGTCCCTATTAAGGACTAATTTGACTCATATTTAAGATTTTTAAGGGATAAATTGATATTATTTATTTTTCAACACTAAATTGATCTCCAGCTAATTTGGGTATTTACATTTTTTCTTTCTTTAAATCCGAGTCATACTATGTACAATATCATGAAAAGTGAAATCACACTAATGCAAGTAAATTGGTTCTTTTCAATTTAGACCGAAGTGTGGTTTCTGTGAAAAACGGAAGTTAAAGACGTACCTCGTTAAATTCGTGACTGAAATATGTCGTGATATTTAGCACTGCTCGCTCCAATTCAGAAGATTTTTTTCTTTAATTATCAAACTCAAATGGGACGCGACATACAGGGAATTGTTAAATGCACCCACCAAATTGTTGGGTACACTCAATATTTGACAAAAATACTCTTGGATAAAATGTAAAAAAGAAAAATTCGCATAAATAAGCTATTTGCGTGTGTATAAAATTTAAAAAAAAAAATACGCGCAAATAGCTATTTGCGCGAGGTATACAAAAATGTACAACCCGTGCAAATTAGCTATTTGTGCGTGTGTTTTTTTCCTTAAATTTTGTATACGCACAAATATCTTATTTACGCATGGTATACAGAAATGTATATCACCTACGTAAATAAGCTATTTGCGCGTTTTAAAAAATTTGAATTCTGACGCGCAAATAAGTTATTTGGGCAGTGTAAAAACTGCCCAAATAACTTATTTGCGCGTGTTGAAAAAATTTAAACACGAGCAAATAAGCTATTTGCGCAGTGTATAAAAATTTGAACTTTTTACACTGCACAAATAGCTTATTTGCGAGTGTAATAAAAAAAAATTTACTCGCAAATAGGCAATTTGCGACAGTGCAAACGAACTTTGCTGCAAACGAATGTAAGGCAACCAAGATAACAGATAGAGCAACAACTAATAATGAGAAGAAATGGTTACTGTTTTATTAACAATTCAGCAACTAATCGACTCCCAGGGTGTAGGTCTAGGAGGAATAGTAACCAATTACAGAGAAGGAAGGAATTCAACAAATGGAATAAAATAGAAAGGGGAAACGAAAGAGGAGTCTCAGAAGAAAGAGTCAGAGAAGGGGGGACCACAATTCATACATTTCACACCTCACTCTCTTTTCCTTCCCTCTCTATTATACCCTCATTCCCACACATAATCATCCCACTTAGAGTTAGCTATTCTCACACGGTTGCTCCTACGTGCCTCCTTGATTTCATCCCTTGCAACTAACTCTTGGTCCAGCTGGCCGGCCTTTCTATGTATTTCTGTTGAGTCACTCCTTTCATTCAACATTTTCTCCTTTGGTGGCCTTACATTTCCCTCCCCTTTAACAACAACCTTGTCCGCAAGGTTGAATTCTGGATAGCTCTTGGCAAACTCTGTGGTATCTTCCCAGTTAGCTTCAGTTGCTTCCAAATTTGACCACTTAACCAGAATTTGAGGAACTTGAGAGTTACCCCGAATAATAGTCCTCCTGATCAACACTAGTTCAGGCAGTAAAATTGGACCAATCTAAGATGATGTCAATGGCATAGGGACATAAGGAGTGGTATCAGGACCCTTAAAAAGCTTCAATTGAGAGACAAGACTGGGTGTATCTTTGTCTCAGGTGGTAAGAGTAAACGATATGCGACTGGACCAATGGCAACAAGAATAGGAAATGGGCCAAAATATTTCATGCCCAATTTTTTATGCTTACGGAGAGCTGCATAATTTTGTCTATAGGGTTGCAGCTTGACTAACACGCGATCTCCAACCTGAAAGACAACATGTTGCCTCCTTTTATCAGCCTGCTCTTTCATGAATTGTTGTGCTCTCAACAAATTTTGTTTCAATTGGGTCAGCAAGTCATCCCTGCTGCATAATTGTGCCCGCAAGTCAGCAGGATCTTATGCAGATGGGTTGTATCTAGCAATGGTTGGGGGATCTCTCCCATAAAGGGCTTTGAAGGGGGTCATGCCAGTACTCTTGTGATAAGCAGCGTTGTAGCAATATTCTGCCCATGGCAATGCCTTCACCCAAGTTTTAGGATTCTGAAAAGTGAAACACCTCAAATACATTTCCAGGCATTTGTTGAGAGCTTCAGATTAGCCGTCCGATTGAGGATGGTTGGCGGAACTCATGGCTAATGTGGTCCCTTGTAACTGAAACAAGTGTTGCCAAAACTTATTGGCGAAGACCTTGTCTCTATCAGAAACAATAGATTTAGGCATACCATGAAGCTTGACAATCTGAGCCATGAACACTTCCGCCACGCTTTTGCTAGAATAATCCGATTTGGGGGATAAGAAATGGGCATACTTGGATAATCTATCGATCACAACCATAATAACAGTAAACCCGAATGACAATGGTAGACCCGTAATGAAGTCCATCGCTGTATCTTCCCAAACTTGAGTTGGAATCGGCAGTGGTTGGAGTAAACCAGCAGGGGCAGCCGTGAGGGATTTTGCTTGCTGACATATAGCACAATGTTGAACAAAGTGCTGGACATCGTCCTTCATATGAGGCCAATAAAATTGAGCAACAATCATCGCCATAGTTCTAGCTACACTAGCATGTCCTCCAATAGGTGAGGAATGATACTCTAATAGAATCTGTTGAATCAAGGGACTGCCCTTAGGCAACACCAAGCGGCCCTTCCAATATAGTAACCCGTCTTTTATAGTATAATTGGAATCAGTGCAAGAGTTAGCTACACAATGTTGAAGTATGGGAGCCCATGCTCACTGCCAGCAATTTCAGCTCATAAATCACCTAAAAATGAAGTTTGAGGTTCGGACCAAGCCATCAAAAAGACTCTGGATAGTGCATTAGCAGCCAAGTTGTCTTTGCCCGGTTTATATTCAATCTTAAGGTCGAACCCAATGAATTTGTGAAGCCACGCTTGTTGCTCGGGTGTTTGTAAAGTCTGATCTAACAAGTTCTTCAGACTTTGTTGATATGTTCTAATAACAAATTGGTGCCCCAATAAATAGTGGCGAAACTTGGCAATTGCTTTGGTGATTGACATAAATTAGCGTACATAAGCGAATTGTTTTTGTGCACGAGGATTCAACTTCTTGGAAAAATAAGCAATGGGGTGATTATCTTGACTGAGAACCGCACCAATATACCAACTCTAGAGGTATCAGTCTCTAATAGAAAGGGCTGCTGAAAGTTTGGCAAAGCTAATACCGGTGCAGATGTGATAGCTTGCTTCAACTAAATGAAAGATTGTTCAGCCTTGTCGCTCCATGAGAACCCATCTTTCCTGAGTAAATCAGTAAGTGGAAAAGCTATAACAGCATATGCTTTAAT
This sequence comes from Calophaca sinica, assembly GCA_037113605.1. Taxonomy (NCBI): domain Eukaryota; kingdom Viridiplantae; phylum Streptophyta; class Magnoliopsida; order Fabales; family Fabaceae; genus Calophaca; species Calophaca sinica. The sequence continues at coordinate 45,909,341 of CM073735.1, forward strand.
AAATTTTCGATAATAGCCCGTTAATCCCAAGAATTCACGCAATTGTTTGACATTATGATGAATAGGCCAATCAAGGACAGCCTTGACCTTTGATTTGTCCATAGAAACACCTTGACCCGAAACTGTATGACCCAAATAATCCACCTCCAACATGCCAAAGGAACATTTAGACAGCTTCACAAATAAAGCATGCTGTTGTAAAGTCTGAAGCACTATTTCTAGATGGTGCAAATGACTCGACCAAGACGGGCTGTAGAAGATGATATCATCAAAGAAAACCAAGACAAATTTCCTAAACATCTGCTGAAAAACCTGATTCATTAAACATTGAAAAGTAGCTGGGGCATTAGAGAGCCCAAATGGCATGACAAGCTATTCATAGAGTCCTTGATGGGTTCGAAAAGTCGTCTTGGGTCGATCTTCGGGTTTTATGAGGATTTGGTGGTAACCGGACCGTAAGTCCAGCTTAGAAAAATACCTAGCCCCGTATAATTCATCCAAAAGTTCATCCACTGTTGGCATCGAAAAGCTAACTTTAATAGTCATTGCATTAAGAGCCTTATAATTGGTGCAAAACCTCCAAGTACCATCTTTCTTCTTGACCAAAAGAACAGGTGAAAAGAAGGGACTAGTACTAGGTTGGATAATACCTTGGGTCAACATTTCCTTTACCATCTTCTCAATTTGCTCCTTTTGTGAATGCGGATATCGATATGGTCTCACCTTCACTGATTTTGATTCATCAATGAGAGGTATAGAATGAGTGTGTTGCCTTGGAGGTGGTAAACCCACTGGTTCCTTAAAAACTAAACGAAACCTCAGTAGCAAATCAACCAAGTCAGGAGCTAAGCCGGGGGAAAATCCTTTGGAATAGCATCAGCAAGTTGAGGATCCAAGAGCTGGATGGTGAATAACTCCTCAATGGCCTTAGTGTTATGCAATCTCTTCATATGATGTAATTGAGCTTGCACTGGAACTAATGACTCCTGTCCCTGCAATGTACCATCAATAAAAAATTTAAGGCTCAAAGTAGCATAGTCCGCCACATGCAGGCCTAAGGTAGCAAGCCAAGGAGACCCTGAAACCAAATCAGCTCCAGCAACCGGAAGCAAATACACCGGGACCAGCAAATCATGACCCTGAATGTTGACTGTTAATGAGGAAATCATACCCTCGGCTACCATGGTTTGCCCATTTCCTACCAGGAATTTAAAATAAGGAGCAGGTTCCACTGGAAGTTTAAAAAATTGAGCCAATCTATGTTGGAGGAAATTGTCCGAGCTGCCTCCATCCACCAAAATCTGCACATGGCTTCTAGCAATTGACCCAATAAATCTCAATGTACACCCATTAGAAAACCCTTTATGGCGTTGAAGGATAGATAGTGATCAGATTGTGCTGCATTTGAAGTGGGGCTTGTTTCATCAGGAGGTTCCGGTTCAGGGCTAGACTCAGAATCTTCATCTATTTGCATCAGTAATAAATGTTTGTTGGGGCATTTATGCTGAAATGAGAATTTCTCATCACAATAGAAACACAGTCCTTTTTCCCTGCGAATTTGCATTTCGGCTGAGCTAATCTTTTTGACATTGGCATTTTTGTGAGGAGGTTGTAATGGTTTGGGAGATGGAGTGGGTAAAAGTTGAGGCTACTGGGATTTAGCTGGTGCAGGGGTGTGATTTGATGAAGGGGTGAAAGTGCGAAACTGAGATCCTGTGTTAGAGGACTGAATTTTTGAACTCACAGTAGGGTTTGGCAACTTGGGCGCAGTGGAAAATTTGTCTTCAAACAGCCGTGCAATAGACACAGCTCGAATCAAGGAAATAGGTGTTTGAGACAGTACCTCACGTCGCAACTCTGGTTGTAAGCCGCTGATGAAACAATCCATGATAGCATCCAGTGATAAGCCATCCACTATATTGGCCAGTGATGTGAATTCCATGTAGTAATCACTAACGGAACCAGTCTGAGCCAATTTGAATAAGGTTGTACGAGGTGAATCGAACACTGAAGGGCCGAAATTACTTTCAATAGCTCGGGTCAAGGCTTGCCATGAATGAAAAGAGTGGTTCTGATGCATCATCTGAAACCATGGAATAACCTCTTGATGCGAATGGCGGCGATCGTCAAGCGTTCGTGGTCCGGTGTTGCATAGTACTCGAAGAACTACTCTGCTCTGAATATCCACTCCAAGGCATGCATGCCGTCAAACCGTGAAAACTCTAGTTTGACATAGCGCACCTGAAAAGGGGTTTTACCACCAGAGGAAGCACCATGGGGAGGAGGGGGCGTCGCGTTGAGATTTTCTTGATTCGTAGCTAGGGTTTCTAGTAACGCTTCAATGCGTTCTAAACACGCTGAAGTATCTGCGAAGCGCGCCTCCGCATCAGCAATGCTCGCATCGCGTGAACCCACCGTCCCCGTGAGCTTGGTGAGCTGGGAGTCCATTGACTTCATCCTTGTTCCGTCTGCCATAGCTCAACAAGAGCACCAAATTGTAAGGCAACCAAGAAAACAGATAGAGAAACAACTAATAATGAGAAGAAATGGTTACTGTTTTATTAACAATTCAACAACTAATCGACTCCCAGGGTGTTGGTCTAGGAGGAATAGTAACCAATTACAGAGAAGGAATTCAGAAAATGGAATAAAATAGAAAGGGAAAAGGAAAGAGGAATCTCAGAAGAAAGAGTCAGAGAAGGGGGGACCACAATTCACACATTTCACACCTCACTTTCTTTTCCTTCCCTCTCTCTTATACCCTCATTCCCACACATAATCATCCCACTTAGAGTTAGCTATTCTCACACGGTTGCTCCTACGTGCCTCCTTGATTTTAGCCCTTGCAACTAACTCTTGGTCCAACTGGCCCTTTCTATGTATTTCTGTTGAGTCACTCCTTTCATTCAGTATTTTCTCCTTTGGTGGCCTTACAACAAATTTCCTGCGCAAATATTTATTTCCTGTGCAAACGAATTATTTGCGCTGAATAGAGGGATAACTAGCCACATCATCCTGCGCAAATAATTAGCCACATCATCCTGCGCAAATAATTGTGTCCTGCGCAAATAACAGAAGTGTTATATCTCACGAAGTAAACGACTCATGATAATCACGAATGACTTGCCACATGACATGTTAATTTTTTTCCTAAAAAATCGCATTGAAAAAAAAAGCAGATCATTATCAATTTAATATTTTCAATACAATAGATTCTCTCACAAAATTTGCCGCGTGATTAACCGTTTGCCGCTAAACCTAAAGCATGAGACTCCAAAATTCCTAGATTCAATGTCTGCTTTGACACAGTTACAATCACTTTATCTTTCTAATAAGATGCTTCATGAAGGAATTAAGGATCTTGGTTCTCTTACTAGTATCGTTTCCCTCAATATCTCCTACAGCTTCTCAGGCCTTATCCCTATAAATCAATTCTTAAGAACTGTATCTTCTAGTTCATGTCAAGAGAACCCCCGTCTGCACATGCTGTCACTGCTGTGAAACAGAGCATGTTTCCACAATCCTCAGGAGGATATAGGATAGAGGGGTTGCATGGAGCAGTGAAATCAGCATTAGCCTTTATTTTGGCTAATAGCAACTCAGGAATCTGGCCAGCAAAATTAGAATATGAAACTTATTATCTTTTATATTCTTTTTCTTTTATCCATTTGTGATAATTTCCTTGCCTTTGATCGTGTCATGAGAAAGAAGTTTCAGATGATCTAAGAAAAAAAAGCACAACAGCAATATTGGAGAAAAAAAAAAAAGCACAAAGAAACAACTTCTTAAACAAATGTAAAACACAGGCACAGTAACAGAAGTATGTTAAACAAATGTTGATTCCTTGCTTTGCTTATGTATGTTAAGTTAATTATGCAACCAACCCAAAAATATAAGACCAAAAACACAAGATCAAACAACATCATATAAGAATGGCTGAATTGGATTAGGCAGCATCACCACAAGTCTTCTAAAAAATGATGAAGTTTGGAAAAAATATCTGAAGCACTATTAAGGGGCGGATTCCACCATTGAAGTAGTATCCATATAGCAAAAACAAGTTCTTACGTATCATCAGCAATGTAGCATTTGCCATCACATCACTTTCTTTAAGAATCAAATTGAGCACTCATATCAGGAAGTTTAGGAATGTAGCATTTGCCATCACAATACTTTCTTTAAGAATCAAATCGAGCACTTTGCCATATATAAAGTAAGTACTTCATGAATTTTAATGAAAGCAAATCACACACCATTACCTATTGCCTAAACTTGTCAAGTACGAATCTGACTTCATAAACTCTTGATTACATAATGTAAAATTAGGTAAAGCAAAAGATAAATGTGTGAAAGCATCTTACAATATTTTCAAGAAATCAATTTATTATGTTAGCATTCATGAGAACATGACAATAAGGGAATGGGGATGAGAATCAGAATAATTCGCACCTGTCGGAGATGCATCATGTTAGGTGAAGAATAACGCATATATGTACCAAACATATTCTTCAATGATCACGCAATCCAAGAACCACAATGAAATATAATAAAAAAGTATTACCCGGAAACTGCAAAGTTTCAGTCTCAACCAAACGTGGTGTTTTGTGCCGTGGAGCTAGCAGAAAAGGAGGTGGGAAAAAAAACAAATAGAATGAAGCTGCATTAGAGATCCATTTTCAGAATTAGCAGAGGAAATGGGGGTCAAGTGAAGGGAAAGCTGGAGAGGAAGAGATGGTCGCGATGCAGAAATGGCTGCGTTGTACAAAAACATATAACAGAGGTGTGCCCCTTTGAGGTTGAAGGCTGGTGCCGGAAGCAGATGTGCGCCGTTCCAGAGCACAGGATGCTCGAGGTGGGACAACTTTTTTTAGCGACGGTGGCTGCCGTGAAATCTCGCCGGTGGAATTGTGGTGGATGCAGAAGATGAGTGGTAAGCTGGGAGGCCAAATCCACTGTTTTGGTCTTTTGGATCTGATTCGAAAATTAGTAGAGAGAAGCCGAAATTAAAATGACACGTCATTCGTGAGTAGTTCGTGTTTGTCATTTTCGCGGTATTCAACATTTTCCCGCTAAAAATTATGTACACGCGCATGCGAATTTTGTACACGCGCAAATTTTGTTTAAAAAGGCACATCATTTTGTACACTCGCAAACATGCTATTTACGCGTGTTGGAATTTCTGGAATTCTTTTACGCGCAAATAACATATTTACGAGTTTGATAATTTTACCAGGGGTATTTTTATCATCTCGTGTAAATATTGGGTATACCCAACAATTTAATGGGTGTATTTAATAATTCCGACGTATATGGTGGAGTGGTAAACACAAGCCCAAATAAGAAAATTGAAAAGACGGATGAAGATCATATCCATGTATTGGTTGCACCGCATTCTAAATTGATCACCGGCCATAAATGAATAGGCTCCAAAATATGATTCATGGTCTGTTGAAAATAGATTTGTCACATATCAAGGGTGAACAGTCAAGTTGTGGATATGTCCATTAAATTCAGCATCATGGCAATTTTACAAATCATAAATAATGATTGATAAAGCGATAAAAGCAAAACTAGTGTATATTATTAAATATTGCAGATTCAGAGATTCAACAAGTCAGAAGCAACAACCCATAGCCACTACACACTCACCTTCATCCCACAAAGCCTTAACACCAATGAGGATTCCACCGTACCGCAACCACATCACTGTAACCAGCTCCTGCGTATGTCCTTTTGTCTGTTTCTTGACTTTCTTCTTTTTTTCCATGTTGAACTTGCATCTTGTGGGCTTTGAATTTTCTAAGATGTGAATTTGCATTATTGGGCCTGAAGATTAGGACCAATAGTCAATACCAGACATAAGTTTGATCACATATACTTTTTTCAATGACACTTTGAGTTTAATTGTTGGCAATTGTTACATACATCCCACATTTTTCAGCCATATAACACTAAAACATTTATTTTCAAAAATGCCCCCACCCCCTCTCCCTTTTCCCTCTTCTCCTCCCCTCCCCCTCTCCCTCACACATGGTAACTTTTACCTTATTAGAAACAACTATCTCGCTTTCTTTGTATGTGATGGGATTAAGTTTCCAAATATGGCCCATGCTCTTAAAAATAATCCCAAGTCTCACATTCAAGGGAAATAGAGAATCATGGACTTCTCTCTTATTATCTATAAAATCTTTGTATCTTTCTCATTCTACTTGATGACGTGGCTATCCCAAAAGATTATAGGCATATGGATGGTTGGGGAAGGCTATCATGGACCACCTTCATAGGTGGTCCATTGTGCACCACATTTGAGAATCATTGGATCAAGCACTCTCACTGAATTCTATCATGCACTGTCAACACCAGATTTTGTTCCCCCCTCTCTCACTTTGACATTGTTTTCAACCTCACCCATGATATTCAACATCTTGTTAGTACCGTTCTCTGCCACTATCGTCGACTTGTCGTTCCATCTTCTAGTATCCCCACAACCATGTCATGTTGGAAGTAATTCAAACTAAGAGTTAGTAAATAAAGTTGTTAGAATGAGTTGAAGGGGTTTAGAGTTTGTTAAGTGTTTGTGTTAGTCAGTTGGTGACTGAGTTGTATTAGATGGGTTGTTTAGTTTATCGGGCTTAAGGCCCATATGTTGTGTATAAAAGCAAGTGTTGTATCATGTGAACAGTAGTGTGAATAATAAAATTCATTTTGTGTCTTCTGTTATTTTGAGTTTGTTATTTCTGTTTCTTCCCCCAATAAATGGTATCTAGAGCTATAACGATCTTGGGAGAGTCTTTGGAGATGGAGAGCATCAGTGAGGATCTTTCAATCCTACTACCGGTTCTTGATGGCAAGAACTTCCACCATTGGGTTGTGAAGATGAGTGTGATCTTGAATTTCCATGAGGTGCCGAAAATTATGGAAGAGGGGATCCTAGATGTGGAAGAAAGTGCTTCTAAGGAGAAAGACTGTTTGGCTCTCTCCATCATTCAACAGTGTGTGAATTCTGAAAATCTTGGGCTTATTGGTGCTGCCCAAAATGCTAAAGAGACTTGGGATACATTGCAGCAAATGTATCAAGGTTCTGCAAAAACATATTGTACTGAAAAGAAGAGCAAAGTCGAAAACACAATCAAGGCAGAGGAGTTGATGACAGCGGTGATGGTATCACCAAGCTGCAGCAGAGAGCGGGTGGCAGAATCCAAGAGGAGCAAAAACAGAGTGCAACCCAAAATAAGGGTTGTGAAAACCAATTTCTAGGTGGCCAAGATGGGTGCGCGTTTAAGAAGAGAAAAATGGGTTCTTGCATGTTGGGTGGGCTTCCACCACCAAAACCACCAGACGGTGGTACGCCAGCTGGTGATTTAATGGGCCAAGCTCAAATTAGTGATGAAAGTGAATTTAGGTCTCATAGATCTATTGGATCAATTTTATTTTTTCTTGTTGACTCATTGGGCCAAGTCCAATTCTGGAAAAATTTGAAGTGGGACTCATGAGGTGATTCTCAAGTGAAAATGTGTTTTGTACTAGTAATTGAATGTTTGTATCAATAATGTGTGCAATATTAAAAATGCAATTTAGTGAATCAAATCTGTGTAATTAGGGTATTTGAATTACAGGGGAGTGTTAGAAGTAATTCAAACTAAGAGTTAGTTAATAAAGTTGTTAGAATTAGTTGAAGTGGTTTAGAGTTTGTTAAGTGTTTGTGTTAGTCAGTTGGTGACTGAGTTTTATTAGATGGGTTGTTTAGTGTATTGGGCTCAAGGCCCATATGTTGTGTATAAAAGCAAGTGTTGTATCATGTGAATAGTAGTGTGAATAATAAAATTCATTTTTGTGTCTTCTGTTATTTTGAGTTCGTTATTTCCATTTCTTCCCTAACAAAAAATGGTATTCAGAGCGAGGTTCTTTCTTGAGGAATCTTCGTTCTTGTTTGAGTGATTTTGCTTCTGTTCGAGTGCATTTCAATGACTACGTCAAATGGTCATTTTCCAGCGACACTTCCCATTCCTGATGGGAAGAATTATGATCAGTGGTGCACCAAGATGAAGATTATTCTTGGTTTTCAAGATGTATGGGACATACATGGTGACAAAAGGTGCTGAAGGAATGGGTGCAAGGGCAACAGATGATGAGAAATCCACATTCAAGAAGATGGACTGCAAGGCTTTGTTCATCTTGCATCAATGTGTTGATGCATCCAATTTTGAGAGAATTGTTCAGGCCGATTTAGCAAAGGAGGCCATGAGGAGGAAACTAAAGAAAGTAAGGTTGCAAACCTTGAGGAGAAAATATGAGCTATTGCAAATGGAGCATAATGAGACTGGTAACATTCTTTACAAGGGTGCAAACTATCACGAATCAAATGAAGAGGTGTGGAGAAAAACTGACAAATCAGGTTATTGTGGAAAAGGTTTTAAGAACCTTGACACAAAAGTTTGATAACATTGTATATGCCATAGAGGAATCGAAGGATCTTGCTGAGATGAAAATTGAGGAATTGCAGGGGTCCCTTGAGGCCCACGAGCAAATACTGAATGAAAGAAATGGTGAGAAACCGAGACAAATCCAAGAAATGATGGTGATCAATTCAAGAACAAAAGAGGGAGAGGAAGATCTCAGTACAATAGAGGAAGAGGGGCTCATAATTCATCTGGTGCTAGAAGAGGACATTCTGGAAAGTCCAATTCAGACCAGAAACATAGTGAAAACAATCAAAGAAGAGGAGGTGGAAGTGGAGCCCGAGGGAGAGATGGTAGAAAGAAGTTTGACAAAAGTAACATACAATGTTACAATTGTCAAAAGTGGGGACACTTTGCTGATGAATGTTATGCCAAACCTAATGAAGATGAAGCCAAGCTTGCACAAGAAGATGAGGAAGGTGAAGTCTTGCTGATGGTCACTACCAGTGAAGAAGAAGGGCTTGGAAATTCATGGTACCTGGACATAGGGTGCAGTACTCACATGACTGGGAGAAAAGACTGGTTTGTAAGTCTTGATAATGCTGTTAAGAGCAATGTAAAGTTTGTTGATGATAGAGTGATGAACGCTGAAGGAATGGGGAAGGTGCTGATCAAGAGGAAAGATGGAAAACACTCTTTCATCTCTGGTGTGTCGTATATACCACGGATAAAGAGTAACTTACTCAGCCTAGGATAATTATTGGAGAAGGGGTTTAAGATGGTAATGGAGGATAATGCTTTGAAGGTGTTTGATGAGAGAAAAAGGTTACTGTTGAAGGCATACTTGTCTAAAAACAGAACTTTTCATGTGAAAATACAGGTAATGGAGCATAGATGTTTGGCAACAGCAGTGTCAATGGATGACTGGTTATGGCATTATAGATTCGAGCACCTACATTTTAGGGACTTGGACTTGATGCACAAAAAGGGCATGGTGAAGGGACTACCTCAAATCAAGCTTCCTAATGAAATGTGTAAGGAATGCTTGGAATCAAAGTTGCCAAGACACACCTTCTAGCAGCATGTGCCAATAAGAGCTAAGGACAAACTCCAAGTAATTTACTCTGATGTGTGTGGTCCAATTCAGAATGAGACCATTGGAGGTAACAAGTATTTTGTGTCCTTTATTGATGACTTAACTAGGAAAGTTTGGATTTATTTGATCAAAAAGAAGAGTGATGTGTTTGAGGTGTTTAAAAAATTCAAACTTCTAGTTGAGAAATAGTGTGGACAGCATGTGAAAATCCTAAGAACAGATGGTGGAGGTGAGTATGTGTCAAGAAAGTTTAGAAGTTTTTGTGAGAAGAAAGGGATTGTTCATGAAGTAACCCCACCATACACACCACAACATAAGGGTACTGCTGAGAGAAAAAACAAAACCATTATGAACATGGTGATAAGTATGTTGAAAAGTAAAAATTTGCCAAAATACTTGTGGGGTGAAGTAGTCATCACTGCTACATAAATTTTGAATAGAAGTCCATCCAAAAGATTGCATGAAATAACACTAGAGGAAGCCTGGTCTGGAGTCAAACCTAGTGTGGATCATTTGAAGGTGTTCGGGTCAGTGTGCTACAGGGATGTTCCAGATCAATTGAGGCAGAAACTTGATGACAAGAGTGAGTAGATGATGCTCTTGGGCTATCATGCAACAGGTGGTTATAAGTTGATGAATCCTAGCAGCAAATAGGTTGTTATTAGCAGAGATGTGGTGATAGATGAATCTAAGGAATGGGAGTGGAACAATACAGAAGAAAAGCCAGCAAGCATACTGCTTGAAATGGCAAATCCTTGTTATTAGCAGAGATGTGGTGATAGATGAATCTAAGGAATGGGAGTGGAACAATACAGAAGAAAAGCCAGCAAGCATACTGCTTGAAATGGCAAATCCAGATCAATCTGTTGGTGTTGAATCTGGAAATGTAGAACCAAGGAGATCAAATAGAGTGAGGCAGACTTCTCAAAGGTTAGAGGGATATGAAGTAGTGTCAGATAATGCAGTAAACTCTGATGGAGAGTTAGTTCATTTTGCCTTGCTAGCAGAAACTGAACTTGTCAGCTTTGAAGAGGCTATACAGAATCCAAATTGGGTTGATGCAATGAAGGAGGAATTGAGGTCCATTGAGAAGAATAAGACTTGGGAACTGGTGTCCTTACCATCATAGAGAAAGTCCATAGGAGTAAAATGGGGTGTACAAGGTGAAAGTCAATCCAAAAGGGGAGGTGATCAAATACGAGGCTAGGCTTGTTGCAAAAGGTGTTTTGCAAAAACAAGGTGTTGATTTTGGGGAAGTGTTTGCACCAGTTGCAAGGCTTGAAACTGTGAGGTTAATTGTTGCTTTTGCAAGTTAGAAAAATTGGCCCATGTATCAATTAGAAGTGAAGTCATCATTTTTGAATGGAGAGCTGGAAAAGAAGGTGTTTGTTGACCAGCCTCCTGGTTTTGTGGTGCCTGGTCAGGAAACTAAAGTGTTCAAATTGAAGAAGGCACTCTATGGATTAAAGCAAGCTCCAAGGGTGTGGAATAAGAAGATTGATGGTTTCTTGAACAAGATGGGATTTAGGAAATGCATTTCAGAACATAGTGTGTATGTCAAGGCTGGAAGTGGAATGGATTTGATCATTGTGTGCTTATATGTAGATGATCTGCTGCTAACAGGAAGTAATGAGGCAGAAATTGGAGAATTCAAGAGGAGAATGATGATTGAATTTGAGATGACTGATCTGGGCAACTTGTCATATTTCCTTGGAATTGAATTTAGAAGAACATAAAAAGGTGTGGTGATGCATCAGGGAAAGTATGCAGCAGATCTATTAAAGAAGTTCAAGATGACAGAATGCAATTTAGTTGTTACACCAGCAGAAACTGGTCTATGTTTGGAAAGGGAAGGTGATGAAGAAGTTGTGTATTCTACTTCAGACAGACTGTGGGATCATTGAGGTACTTGTGCAATACAAGGCCAAATTTGGTTTATATTGTTAGTTTGATTAGTAGCTTCATGAACAAGCCTAGAGCTCCTCATTTAATTGCAGCAAAGAGAATATTGAGGTATGTTAAGGGAACACTCAACTATGGAATACTATTTCCTAGTGAAGGCAATGGAAGTGAAGTTGATTTGTTTGGATACACCGATTTAGATTGGTGTGGTGATAAGGGAGATAGAAAGAGCACTGCTGGTTTTGCATTTATGTATGGAATGGCACCAATTTCATGGGGATCGAAGAAAAAGCCTGTTGTAGCACTGTCCTTATGCGAGGCAGAGTACATTGCTACTTCTATGAGTGTGTGTCAAGCTTTGTGGCTTGAATCTGTGATGGATGAGCTGAAGATAAGAGAAAGATCAGGGATCAAACTGTTAATTGATAACAAATCGGCTATAAACTTGGCTAAGCATCCTATTGCTCATGGAAGGAGCAAGCATATTGAGACAAAGTTTCATTTCATCAGAGATTAGGTTGAGAAAGGAACAATCCGAGTTGAGTATTACAGAACTGATGTGCAGGTAGCTGATATATTCGCAAAGGCTTTGAAGGGTGAGAAATTTAGAGAACTGAGGAGCAAGCTTGGTGTAGTAGATTTGCGAGAACTGAATTAAAGGGGGTGAATTAGAGAGAGTTAATTCAGTTAGTTTGTTAACTGAAAGTTAGTTAGTTGAAAGTTAGTTTTCTGTTATGTTTGTTAAGAGGGTGGCCATATAGTCGATGTGGGACTTATGGCAGTGTGTATAAATAAAGGTGTAGTGTGATCATTGTAACTCAGTGTGATATGTGAAACAGTTATTCAATAATACAAGTGCATCGAATTTTATTCATTCCCTTTCTTCTTCTCTCAATTTTCTTTCGCTAGTTTTACATTCCCTGTGAGTTTTCATTGCTTGAGTGTACATAGCTGTGTGAGCTATCCTTGTGAGTGTGTGAGAATTATTCAAGTGTGTTCCAACATGTCAGAGTTATGTGCGACGACCAAACCACCAGTCAGGTGTCTATTTGTGATGAAATAGAATATTTGTGTCATAATTTCATTCGGGGAAGCACCGATAATGTGAGAAAGTGTCATCTCATCTCATGGGAAAAAATTTGTAAGCCCAAATCTGAAGGGGTTTAGGCTTTCTTAGCCTAAGGATAGTGAATCAATGTTACTTAATGAAGCTAGGTCGGAATACTATGGCTCATCCGGACAAGTTGTGGGTTAAAGTTCTATGTGCTAAGGATTCATCTAGAGCTCATTGTATGCCTGCAATGAAGATTAAAACTCAAAGTTATTTTGTATGGATGAGAGTTACTCATGCCTAGAAGAATGTGGTCTCAGGCATATCTTGGGTAAATAGAGATTGTAATAATACCAGATTTTGGGAAGACGAGTGGATCGTAGGCTTTCCTTTCCTAAGGGAGCATGCTCTATCACCCATTACACAACATGAAGCTACGTTCCCAGTCTCATTTTATGGAATTGGGAACTGCTTCATTATTTCTTGCCTTCGCAAATCAGCTTGGTTATTGCAGGTATGAAACCCCCTACACCTAGCTTTTCTGATTTTCCTAGTTAGGCCCACTCCCATAATGGTTATTATTACATTAAATCTGTGTATATGTGCCTCCATGAGGTTGATCACTAAGCGTCCAATTCGAGGTTTAACTTTGACTCTGTCTGGAAATTGCAAGACCCTATGGAAAATAGCACATGAAAGACTCTTAACAAATTCTCGCTATCGCTCTTGTGTATTGAGCGACCCTGACCTGTGTCCCAATGGCAGCAGTTCGCTGAAACAGTCATGCATATACTAAGGGATTACGAGGATATGGTTGAATCTGGACTAAGTTGATCAGCCATGATGCTTGGAGTGCTTTATTTAGCTTGGAACTCCGTGGGTGGTTAAATTTCAATCTCTCCAACTGCAGTAATGGTACATCACAGGCATTGGCCAACTTTTTTTTGGAGCCGCCATTTCGGCTCTATGGAAGAATAAGAACCTTTTACTCTTTGGATCTGGTTTGAAATTATCCGCAAGTCTTTGGCATGAAATCATAAGTCATGTCCATCTAATCCACCAAAAACTCTTAAGACCATTTGCTTTATTCATTAAGGGTAGCAAGCATGAAACCCAAATTGCTTGGAAGCCTCCCCATCCAGATACGATTAAAATTAACATTGATGGATCACGTTGTTCAAATTCTCGACTTGCTGCATGTGCTGGTTTGGCCCGAAATTCTTCTAGCATTTTCTTGTATGGTTTCCACTATAAGCTGGGATTCTGTAACTCGATATAGGCCGAGTTATGGGCACTTTATTTGGGGTGAAGACGGCAAGAAAGTGTGCTTAGACAATGATTATCTTTTAGATGGATTCACTTGTAGTAACAAATACGATTCCCATGCAACATTCTCACAACCTTCTGCTGCGACCTTTGTTGGAAGAAACCAACTCATTGCTTCAGCTTTCAGATTGGAGCACAAGAGTAGTTCATAGAGAAGCCAATAGATGTGTGGATATATTGGCTCGTCATGGTCGTTCGGGTTCATTGGATGTTCTTTGTTAGTGAGACCTTCCCCTTCCTTAATTTTGTCTCTTCGAGATGACGCTCTAGGCTATTCCACACCTTTCCTTTTTTTGACATAAAACATCTAATGCATTTAATTCATAATCAATGAGTCAATACACATTGAGATGTCAATATAATATTGAGGACTAGCTGTAACAATGGCCACATTCGCTATCGTGTGAGCAACCATATTAGTGTTCCTCCGAATAAAACTCACATGAGAGTTTGTACAATAGGGAGAGAGTAAAACTTGACTATGATTGACTATGCACCCAAATTCTGTGTTATCCAGTGAAGAATTATTAAACGCATCCACCACTTATTTAGAGTCCATTTCGAAAACAACATCCTTGAAGCCCAGCTCTCTGATCCACTCAATGGCCACTTGCAACCCAATTGCTTCTCCTATCTTCACATCGACAATAGGTTGAAACCATTGGCGCTTTGCACCCAAAAACAGACCAAACTTATCCCTTAAACAAATGCCAACACCCACTCTGTTCTATGCTTGTGAAAACGCAGCATCAATGTTGCACTTGATAAAGCCTGGGGGCGGTTTTTGCCACTTGCCCTGATTGCTATCTCCACTGTTGGCCACTTGTTGTCGGTGCTCACTGTGTGGGCTCTGCCTAGCCCTCTTCCACTCATCTAGCAATGTTTTGCCCCTGCATATTATCGCTGCCCCTATTTCTTCAATCCTTTCCCAGATGCGTTGGTTTCGACCTCTCCACAGGCTCCACAAAATCATGGCCAAGCAATTCCTATCCGCTTCAGGAATCTGGCCCAGAACACTGAAAAAATATCACGAAAATTGTCCAACACTGCTAGCTGGGGTTCAATATACCGCCACAAATTGAGCTTGCACCAGACGCCTTCGCACAAGTAAAGAGACTATGCCTCACTATTTCTGCTACCGCCGAGCACCACGGACACAAATCAGGGACCTCCACACCACAGTTTCTTAGGTTAGGTCGAGTAGGAATACTTTCTTTGCACGCTTGCCACACAAAATTCTTCACCCTTGGTGGTACTTCTAATTTCCATAGAGCAGCCCAATTGCCAGGCACCTTCAAATGGGAGACATCTTGAATCCTCTCCAAACACATTTTATACGCAGATCGCACTGAGTAGCAACCCTTAGGATCCGGCCACCACACCATCTTATCATCTCTGACTGCTTCAAACACCGGTGTAGCAAGGATAGCTTCAGCTGAGCGGTGGTCACAATGATACCAAACCATCTCCTCTCTCCAGATCCTTCTATCATGATGGAGCAACTCACTTACCCGAAGATTGGGGTTCGTATAAGCTGAGGGGTTTGGGCTTACAAGCTGGGCATCAGAGGCCCAAACATCATTAAACACACGAATCCAATGCCGATACCCAATGCGCCATCTAGTACCAGTCCGAAGTATTAAACCGACCTCATGGAGACTTCTCCACACATAGCTTGAATTGCTGCCACATCTAGCATCCAAAACCTCACAATTTGGGTAATACTTGGCTTTGAACAATCTTGCCACAAAGGGTATCCGGATGTGTCATGAGTCACCACCCTTGCTTGCCTAGGAGGGCCACATTAAAGACATGAAGATTGCGGAACCCCATGCCCCCATCCTGCTTGCTTATAACTAACTTTTCCCATGATATCCACTGAATTCCCTTATTACGATTACCACCACTCCCCCACCAAAAGGAGTTCATGATGCGTTCAATCTCATCCCCTAGTGACGAAGGAATAAGAAAGATGCTCATGAAATAAGTTGGAATTGACTGCAGGACTGACTTGATCATTATCTCCTTCTCGACACGAGACAAGGCTCGACCTCCCTAAGAATTTACTTTTTTCCACCCCCGGTCTTTGATATATAAACTTGAACAAATCATTCTTACTTCTACCAATCATGGAGGGAAGGCCCAAGTACTTACCCGTACCAAGGCAAATACGCACACCAAGAATGGAACCAACAGCATCTTTGTTTGCATCCCCCACATTCCTGCCATAGAACACTTCAGACTTCTGGAAATTAATCTGTTGTCCTAAGGCTGCCTCATAAATAGAAAGAATGCTTTTCATGGCTTCTGCTTCTCTATTGGTAGCCCTGAAAAATAGAAAATAGTCATCTGCAAACAATAAGTGAGTAATAATAGGGGCGTGTCTACAAATTTTGACACCATGTAAATCTCCACACCTTTCCTATTACCTAGTTTTGATTTGTTTTCTCCATTTATATAAAAAAAAAATGCAAGGAAGGAATGTTATTCGGTTATTGCCATTTTAGTTGGATTTTTTTTCAATCTTATGGTTTTCTTCGCAAACTGTGCGAATTGTATTTTTGGTGGGACCCATTTAAACTAATCACTCCACCCTTTTTTGTGTGAGAACCAAACTGTGAAAGGGATCATTTTTTTCCATCTTTTCTTTCTTCTATCTTCTTTTTTCCTCTTTTTCCATGATAACAAACCAACCCTATAATCCGTGATAGTGGCAGGAGTATAAACAATAGATACATGACAAGTTGGAATCAGGAGCCCAAACCAATCATTTTTTTTTTGTTTTTTGACAATTGCCCAAACCAATCTATGGAGTTTGGAAAAACGCTTTTTAACGTAACACTCATTCCCAGTGGTCCGGGTATATTACCAAAGTATTGTTATAACATTCTTTCCACGCTTTTTCTTACAAAGGTCTGTACTTGGTTTTTTTTTTCGCTTTCCTAAAATTTCAATCTAAGACCTCACTTTAAGAGAATGCAGTGTAAGACCTCGAGCTTCACGTACGATCGTTGATTCAGTAGTCATTACATACAAGCGGTGACAACTCCAATATTAGACGTCTTATTGAATGTGAATGTTTAGGCAAATTGATGCACAACTCAAGATTAAAACTGAGCATTAAGCCAATAAGAGCTAATGGCGAGTTACTTGGTTATTTTAACGCTATGTTCAATCCTTTATGACTTCGTAGTACCAAACACATAACAAGTGAGCATGATGGGCCAATTAATCATGTCATTGCAGCTTGGGCCATTAACTATCCAGGCTGGCCTTAAATACACGATCTCTATTGTTCATATTAAATTAATCTTGATATTAATAATTAATTAATAGTGGTTACAAGCTTACGCCTTTCCAGGAAGTACAGGAAGGAAATGAAAAATACAAAAGTGGTTACGAGGATGAGCTTTCCTTTCCTTTGCTCATCTTTGATGTTGTATGGTTGGAAAGTCTTCTTCTTCCTAACTGCTAGATTCTTTTTGTTAAAGCATTTGGCTAAACACTACTCTAAAGAGATAGCTTACCAAACTTTTCTTTTTTTTCCTAATTCACCACTAACCGCCCTTTATTCCCTCATCTATCTCATTCTCTAGTAACACACTTTCCTCTACTCCTTTTCTATAAAATAATCTAGAAAAAGAAAATGATTGGACATCTACATATTGTTATGAGGTTACCTCCAGCCTACTATTCTCTTTGAATTATGAAATATGCACGCTATGCATAAAGGATAATGATGTTATGTATATCTGGTATGTTAATTGGGCACGGGACAGGAATAATTTCTAATAGGGTCCAAGGAACATATTATATAAAGAATGAAGAATGAAGGTAGATGGCAACTATTTATATATAGCAATTGCAAAAGACGCATATATTCATCTTCCTCTTCATAGTTCTGTAATTTAAAAAAGCAGAGGAGGGCAACTAAGAAGCAGACATGGATTGTTGTGTTTGCACAACTATGCCGTTAATATTAAGGCCTCCAAGGAATACAATATGCGGGGCTTGTTACGAAGGAATTAGGAACATAATCAACATGATGAACAATCTTGAAAGTGAAAAAGCAAAAGCAACCACCAATCCAAACGGTTCTCCGGCTTCGCGGCGAAATTCGAGTAAGGCAAGCTCTAATTCATTTCATAATTCATATGGTTGATTTGAGGCCGGGGGAGGTGGGGGAAGCAACAATATATGTCTCATGAACTTTTTTTATCAATTTTGTAATCAGAATTAGGCAATGAATGAGATTATTTTTCCTCTGCAGACACTTGATGATTGTATAAGATGGTGTTCCGAGCAGATAGACCAGTTTAATCAACAAAAGGAAGACTTGGCTTTCCTCAGAGGCTTTCATGCTGCCTTCAAAGCACAGATTCACACTGATTTACTCATCAGTCCAGGCAACCATGGTCCACCTATACCTGCACATAAATCCGTTTTGGTGAGTTCTTATTGTTTTGCCCACCAAATATTTTTCTTAATCTATTATCTATTTATAAAACTTAACTACACCAAAGACACATGACAAAAACTCATTTGTCTATTTTCCTATAAAAAATTATTTTCTCACAAAAAAACTTAACTACACTAAGTTTCATCTTTGTTTGCCATTCGTGCTCTGCACAGATTCTCTTAATAGTTATTCTTTAAAAGTTTTGTTTGTTGCTAAGGAGAATAGGAAACCTACGATGACATTTTTTTAGAAATATGTGTTATTCTTTTTTTAGCTTAAATATGTATTTAACCCGACAATATACCAATTTTTTCGTTTTAGTTCTTGTAGAATTTTCTTTCTCAAAATGGTTTCTGGTTTTAGTCCTCGTTGTTTTATTTGTTTGTTTGTTTTACTTTCTATAATATTTTATTTATATTCATGTAGTTCTTATGCAATTCAAATGAAATGGGCATAATATAGGGATTAAAAACATATTTAGGGTTGCATAATTCTAAAGAGGTATGCGAATATGTTATATTATCAGGCGGCAAGATCAGAGATATTTACGAACATGCTAGAGTGTGATGAATGTAAAGCTCCACCCAACAACACAATAACTATACCCGATTTGAACCATGAAGAACTAGAGTCTCTACTGGAATTTCTCTACAGTGGGACCTTGGCTACGGAAAAATTGGAGAAACATGTGTATGCTTTGTCACAAGCAGCTGATAAGTATGTTATCCCACACTTGCTGAAGCACTGCGAAAGATACCTGCTCAGTTCACTTAGCACCTCCAATGCATTTGAGACACTAGAGGTTGCTGATACTTGTTCCAACCACAATTTGAAGGAGACAACCTTGAATTTCTTAGTTAAAAACATTGAGCATATGGTGTCCTCCTCTAAATTTGAAGCTTTTGTGCATAGGAGTCCACACCTAGCTGTGCAACTAGTTACAAGGGCATTCGTGAATGGTTCCAAATAATCAAGTTGTCTTCAAGTTGAAGAGCCACGATTGTTTCTATTTTCAATTTCGTTTTTGAATTATGTATTTATCAAAACCTATTGATGTGATTGTCAAGCAGAATAAAATAATTCATACATTGTTCTCACCACACCAAGGCTCTCTAATAGAGGTCTCCGGTTTGTAACCAATATCTGATATATCTCCCATTTTCTTTTCTTTATTCTTGTTCTTTTAATTAAAAAATATCACATTAATAAAAAATTAATAATCACTAAAAGAGAACGTATTATCATTGAAAAAATTCTTTGACTTTTTGAATTCCGTCTACCCATTTATATAATACATTTCAATCCCTGATTCAAGACTTTTAGACTCCATGTTTGTAACTAGTCAAAAATATCTAAGTAGCTATTTTTTATGCTAATTAAACCCTTGGCATTTGGAAGTTATATATATATATATATATATATCAGGGTATGTTTGGATAGATGATTTTGGAGAGTTAAGTCTATATCTTGATATATATTTGAGATTTTAAAAAAAATGAAGAAATAACATAATAAGTGATCATATAACATTTCAATCGCACTTTGTTCATTTTTATAAAAAAAAAATTATAATTTCCTTAATTTAGAAAAAAAAAATAAGTCATTATTTTTCGTTCAAAACCTTCCATCCAATCATAGTCTCACTAATTGGAGCTTGGTGAATTTCCTTGAGGAACAAAACTCTTCTATTATCTTTCTTTTCATTTATAATAAAATACTGGAACTCCAGAATTATTTGAACAATCAACAAACCAAGCTCTTTGCTATTTAAATCTAGGCAAAATTATTTCAGAGGTCCTTTAACTTAATTTAAAACTTTGGATCCATCATTTATCTTTTTTCCCCCAAATTAGTCATTTAAGTTTCAAAATGTTAATACTATCGACCTTTTTTTGAGTTTTCGTTTAACTCTGTTAGAAAAAAAACACACATTATGGTACCTACATGCCCGTTAATATGCCTATGTGGTGACTAATTATAATCTGAGTCATTATTTTTATTTTTTTATTAAAAAAAACATTCATCTCTTTTACCAAGTTCATCTTATTCCCCATACAAAGCAAAGTAAAACCCAAGTGGGAAACGAGACAAAAAGCTACAGCAGTAACACAAAACCGGTAAAAAGAAAAAGGGGGAAAAAAAAATCCAAAACATGATTGATTTTTCTGCAACCCCAACTTCTCCAAATCTATTTCAACAACCCAAACTTCTACAAATCTTAATACAACCTGTCGGAAAAAAAAAAAGGAGGAGATTGGCGAATCAGAACCAACATAGAGAGAAAGAAATTAAAAAAAAAAAAAAAAACTGTTAACAAACAGATTTAAATAGGTCCTCCATCAACAAAAAAATGAACAAAAAAAGACCAGCTTGTGTGGGAAAGGGTTCAAGCAACAGATCTGGTTAAGAAATTGTGCTTAAGCAACAGCAAGGTCTCATAAATCTCGCGTACTCATGAGCACAAAGAATGAAGCACATGTTTCAGACAAGCATGAAGACCCACGATACAGGTGTGGGTGAGATTTTGCACAAGATTTTTTGGAATAATTATGCCTCCACTCTTTTTTTGTTGATTTTCTGGATTAAACGATTTTCTTGGTTGATTTTCTGGATTGAATGATTTTCTGGATTTGCAGATGCCTTTTGGAGGATGAAGATGATGAACCCAGGGTTCTCAAATTTTTTTTTGGTTAAAATCAATTTTTTTTTAATAAAAATAAAAAGTTAATAAAAACAAGTATGTACTTCCACATAAGCATAAGCAACAGACACATAAGCACTATAATGGCCACGTGTGTTTTTTTTTTCTGACGGAGCTAAACGGAAACTGAAAAAAAGGTCAACGATGCTAATGTTTTAAAACTTAAAGGACCAATTCAAGAGTTCCATTTAGGCCCATGTTTCCCACACTACCACGTTTATGTCATTTGGCCAAAATACCTCTGAAAAAATACCAAAACTCCAACTACCCTCACACTTTCAACATCTGGTCCCCCACTCCCCCAACAAATTCACACATCTCCCGTACAGTAAGAATAAAATTTTTATTTACCGTAAATACAAATTTATGGTACGTATATTTTGAAAAATGTATACTGTAAATATCAAATTTAAGGTACATAATTTTATTAAATTTTGTGTACTATAACCAATTTACGGTATGCATTTTTAAAAAATTGGGTACCGTAAATTACCAATTTACCATATACAAAATTTAATAAAATCATGTACTGTACATTGGTTATTTACGGTACATAATTGTTAAACATTGGATACCGTAAATTCAAATTTATGGTATGTAGTTTTTCAAACTGCACCGTAAACTTAAATTTACGGTATCCGTTGTTAATTGAAAACATGCGTACTGTAAAATATTGAATTTACGGTATGCATTTTAATTTTTTTTAAAAATGCATACCGTAAATCCATATTTACGATAACGACGAAGGAAAAAAAAATATAAGGCGGAAACCACTGTACCTGGTGGTTTTGGTCTACCGGAGTTGGGAGGTTTTAAGTCGCAGGAGGAGGAAGGAGGAAGAAGTGGGTTTGGGGTTTTGGAAAGGATAAAACTTACATTGAGTTCCTTATGTCAAGTTCAACCATTTCTTCTCACAAAAAAGTTGTTATTTTTTTTTCATGAAAAAATGCAAGAGCAGTTATACAATATATTTTTTTTAAAAATAACCAACTTTTTGTGAGAGAAAATAATTGAATTTTACCTATGAAACTTTATATAAGTTTTATCTTTTGGAAATTGGTAGTTTACGGTAGAATGAAAAATGGGAAAGGAAAGGAAGTTTTAGTGAATTTCAATAAGGGTATTTAGGGGTTTTTATAAATTTTGGGGATGTGGGGGAAACGGTGTGGGGTGTGGGAAACATGGACCTTCCATTTAACATGACCTAGCCCAAACAGTAGTAAATAGAATGCATGCAGGACAAGCAATGACCCGGCCTTGAAATGTATGTACTAGCCTTGAGCCTTCCTTGGACCAAAAAAGAAAAAAATATCCGGCCTTGAATAATATCCGTCCATTGACAAAAAATGATTAATACCTCACGATCCCTGTAGTTTAAATTTTAGTGAATGAATTAATTGAATTAAAATTCATATTAAAACTTAGTTTGCATTTAAGAATAACATTTAAAATTTTCCAATTTTTTCCACCTATACCCAAAAATTTAAACACTCAAATATAAAAATTTCTCCTATTAGAGGAGCGGAAAGATAATTATGTTGTTGATAGTTAATACGTGTGTAGTTAATTGTTAAGTTGTTAGAGTTGGTTGAATTCAGTTAGAGCTAAGTAGCTATTCATTTTCTCTTTCTGTTATGCAATTGACAATGTATATGAGTACCAACTTGTACATTGATTGATCTAATGAAATTATTCAGTTCATTCTCTAATAAATCTTAAGTTTGCTTATATGGTATCAAAGCTCTTTCAAGAGCTGAAAGAGCTCCGGTAGGGTTCATATACCATGGCAAGAAATAAGCATTCGTCTTCTTCGAATGTGGAGAATCTGAATCAATGTAACACAACAAATCTTGATCCAACACATAATGTGAAAAACATGGGTCCTTTCACTGTGGTCGTGTTAGTCAAAAGAGGCAAGCCACCAACCAAAATAAGAAAAACATGGGTTAGAAAATTTGGAAAGTCATAAAACACATGATGGTAGGTGGCCATCCAATTTGATGTGTTCATATTATATGTTCACATTGCAAACCATTCCTATAAATAGAAGCTTGAAGGCAAGAGCAAATCATTTCAACATTAAGAGAAAATTAGTGAGCACCAAGAGAAAAGGTGAGAAATATTTAGAGAGAAATATTTCTTTGGGTGTAATTGGATTGTGGGTTATGTGAGAGATTGTGAGTGTTTGTAAACATAGTGTATATTTCCCTTTTCAATATAAGGTCTGCAGCAGCCCGGAGACGTAGGCAAAATTGGCCGAACTCCGTTATCAATTTGTGTGTGTGCTTCCGCATTTAATTATTTTTCGTTCTTCCACTAATCTGACCATGGGAAAATTTTGCGTAGTTTCCCAACAACTGGCATCAGAGCTAGTTGGTTATTTCTGCTAAATCTTGGTGAGGATACTGTTCACATGGATAGTAATTTTTCGTGAATAGTAAAATTGGTCGGCACTACCAATTTGTCCACGGAGGTGTTCTAAAGCACGGTGGTTCGCAGAAATTGTCAGAAACGATCCTGAGAAGTCAGACTCGAGTGGGAGTGATGGCCGCAGATGAAGGAAAGGTGAAAATTGAAAAGTTCGATGGTGCGGACTTTGGCTTTTGGAAGATGCAGATCGAGGATTATCTGTATCAGAAAAAGCTATATCAACCTCTCACAGGAAAGAAACCAGCGGAGATGAAGGAAGATGAATGGATCCTTCTTGATAGACAGGCCCTTGGCGTTATCCCGTAATGTTGCGTTTAACATTGCAAAAGAAAAGACCACGGCAGATCTTATGAAGGCTCTTTCCAACATGTACGAAAAGCCGTCGGCCTCAAACAAAGTTCATTTGATGAGGCGGTTGTTTAACTGCGGATAGCGGAAGGCGCATCGGTGGCACAACATCTCAATGAACTCAACATAGTCACAACCCAGTTGAGTTCGGTTGGAATCGAATTTGATGATGAGGTGCGAGCATTGATACTTTTGTCTTCTCTTCCGGAGAGTTGGAATGCTCTTTGTCACGGTGTGAGTAGCTCAGCGGGGAAACAATAAGTTGAAATCGGCGATGTTCGTGATCTGGTTCTCGATGAAGAGATCCGAAGCGAAGAGAGTCGGGTGAATCTTCATCCTCTTGATGTGCATACAGAGTCAAGGGGAAGAAATTCAACCAGAGGAAATGGACGTGGCAAATCAAAGGGCAGGCGGTCCAAATCCAGAAATCATCATAGTTCTCAAAACTCCAACTCGAAGACTATCGAGTGTTAGAAGTGCTGGAAGACCGGGCACGACAAAAATCGGTCTGAGTGCAGAAGACCCAGGAGGCGAAGGCGAGGCAAATGTTGCTTCCACCTCAGGAGGAGGTGACGCGTTGATATGCTCTTTGGAGAGCAAGGAAGAGTCTTGGGTGTTAGACTCTGGAGCATCTTTTCATGCCACTTCGTAGAAAGAATTCTTCGAGAACTATGTACCCGGAAACCTTGGTAAAGTTTACCTTGGTAACGAACAATCTTGTGAGATTGTCGGCAAAGGTGTGGTGAAGATTAAGTTGAATGGAGTGCAGTATGGGAATTGAAAAATGTCGGACATATTCTGACTGACGAAGAACTTAATCTCGATGAGGCGATTGGCGATGGCGGCTACACAGCATCTTCCACGGCGATCATTGGAAGATTTCAAAGGTGCAATAGCGATTGCTCGCGGCGAAAAAGTGGTACTCTTTACAAGACAAATAGAGCATGCCATTTGATTGCGATTGCGACAAATGAAAATCCCAATCTATGGCACCAGAGACTAGGCCATATGAGTGAGAAAGGGATGAAGATCATGCACTCGAAGGGCAAATTGTCATGTCTTGATCGGTAGAAATTGACATGGTGAAGATCTGCATACTTGGAAAGCGAGAAAGAGTTAGCTTTGGACAAGTGGAAGAACCCCAAAGAAAGAGAAACTTCGAGCTTGTTCACTCGATGTTTGGGGTCCAACGATCTGCCTCATCCATCGATGGGAAGCAATACTTCGTGACTTTTATCGATGATCACTCTAGGAAGGTATGGGTATACTTTACGAAACATAAGTCTGAAGTATTCGAGGCTTTCAAGATGTGGAAAGCCATGGTAGAAAGCGAGACATGATTGAAGATCAAAAAGCTCGTAAGCAAACAATGGTGGTGAATATGAAGACACCAGATTCAAGAAGTTACGCTATGAGCACGGGATCGAATGGAAAGAAGCGTGCGGTATGCCTCAACACAATGGTGTAGGCGGCGTATGAATCGAGCGTTGACAGAGAGAGGCGAAGCTTGCGGGTGCGGATCAAGGCTTCTGGCGATTACGGCGGCGATCAACACGGCCACTTACTTGATCAACCGAGGTCCATCGGTACCATTGGAGCCTGAGAATACCGTAAGAGGTATGGAGCGGAAAAGAGGTAAAACTCTCACATCTTAGAGTTTTGGTTGTGTAGCATATGTGCATATCGATGATCAAGGCAGAATAAGCTTGATCCCAAATCAAAGAAGTGCACTTTCATCGGTTATGGTGAAAATGAGTTTGGCTACCGTCTTTGGGATGATGAAAACAAAAAGGCGATCCGCATGAGAGATGTGATCTTCAATGAAAGAGTGATGTACAAGGACGGGCATAGCACAAACACCAAAGAACTTCGAGCGAGTGGGCCAAGATATGCAGGTGGGCGATGTCCCGAGAAAGTCCTATGTTTGAGAATCCTCAATCGAGAGGAATCAATAGAAACAGCGATCGATGCACCAGAGCCTCCTACTCGGCTCGGCGATGAGAAAGTCTTCTCGAGTTCTGTGCCCAACAGAGATACATGGACTACATGTTGTTGGTGATGGAGGAGCTCAAGATTATGCGAAGCATGTCGGCCGCAGATGCTAGCAAGTGGGAGCTTGCCATGAAAGACGAGATGAAGTCTTTGATCTCCAATCAAACATGGGAACCGGCCGAGTTACCCGTGGGAAAGAAGGCACTTCACAACAAATGGGTGTATCGGGTGAAGGAGGAGAATGATGGCTCCAAGAGATACAAAGCCCGACTAGTCGTTAAAGGATTCCAAAGAAAAGGAAGGAGTTGACTACACCGAAATTTTTGCTCGGTTGTGGCTTCAATACTATCAGTCGATGTTAAGTATTGTTGCAAGCGAAGAGCTCTACCTTGGCGGTTGGGCGTGAAAGCTGCGTTTCTTCACGGAGACTTAGATGAGGAGATCTATATGCACCAACCTGAAGGTTTCTTAGAAGATGGAAACAAAAATATGGTGTGCAGATTAAAGAAGAGCTTGTATGGCACGAAACAAGCTCAGAGACGATGTACAGAAGTTTGAAAGCTTCATGCACAAGGAAGGCTTTCGAAGTGCAACTTGGCCGACCCTTTATTGTTTCTTCAAGAGATATAAGTCGATTATATCATTTTGTTACTTTATGTCGATGATATGTTAGTAGCGAGTTGAGATATGGGCGAGATCGAAACTTGAAGATGCGATTGTCAAAAGAATTTGACATGAAGGACTTAGGTCCAAAGAAAGAAGATCCTTGGAATGCAAATCACGAGAGATAAGCAAAGAGGAATTTTGCAGTTATCTCAGGCGGAGTACATCAACCGTGTTTTGCAAAGATTCAACATGGGCAACGCCAAACCGGTCAGCACACCTTTGGCCAGTCATTTTCGCCTATCCAAGGAACAGTCACCTCAGACGGAGGAAGAAAGAGAATCCATGGCTAAGATACCATATGCTTCAGCCATTGGAAGTTTGATGTATGCAATGGTCTGTACGAGGCCAGACATTGGCCATGCAGTGGGAGTTGTTAGCAGGTTTATGTCAAATCCAGGTAAAACTCATTGGGAAGCAGTGAAATGGATTTTGAGGTATCTACGAGGCACTACAGAGAAGTGTCTGTACTTTGGTAAAGGAGAATTGCAAGTACAAGGCTACGTAGATGCAGACTTTGGAGGTGAAGTCGATCATCGAAGAAGTACCACTGGTTATGTATTCACTGTTGGTACTACAGCAGTTAGTTGGATGTCGCGGATACAGAAGATTGTTGCTTTATCCACTACAGAGGCTGAGTATGTAGCGATGCGAAGCTTGACAAAGAATTGATATGGCTTCAGGGATTGTTAACAGAGTTGGGTTTCACACAGGAGAAGAGTGTTTTGCACAGTGATAGTCAGAGTGCGATACATCTAGCAAAGAACTCAGCATTTCACTCCAGAACAAAACACATTGGTCTTCGTTATCACTTCATCAGATCTCTGCTTGAGGATGAGGTGTTAATGTTGAAGAAGATTCAAGGAAGTAAGAACCCAGCAGACATGTTGACAAAGGTGGTGACTATCGACAAACTGAAGTTATGCTCAACTTCGGTTGGCCTGCTTGAATAACAGACCAGGAAAGGCTGCTGCATTGATCGAGGTGTGAAGACCGATTGAAATCAGTCTTCAAGTGGGAGATTGTTAGTCAAAAGAGGCAAGCCACCAACCAAAATAAGAAAAACATGGGTTAGAAAATTTGGAAAGTCATAAAACACATGATGGTAGGTGGCCATCCAATTTGATGTGTTCATATTATATGTTCACATTGCAAACCATTCCTATAAATAGAAGCTTGAAGGCAAGAGCAAATCATTCCAACATTAAGAGAAAATTAGTGAGCACCAAGAGAAAAAGTGAGAAATATTTAGAGAGAAATATTTCTTTGGGTGTAATTGGGTTGTGGGTTATGTGAGAGATTGTGAGTGTTTGTAAACACAGTGTATATTTCCCTTTTCAATATAAGGTCTGCAGCAGCCTGGAGACGTAGGCAAAATTGGCCGAACTCCGTTATCAATTTGTGTGTGTGCTTCCGCATTTAATTATTTTTCGTTCTTCCACTAATCTGACAATGGGGAAATTTTGCGTAGTTTCCCAACAGGTCGTTACTCCAATTCTTATCAGTAATAATTATCATGTGTGGCCGAGATCGATGCATCGTGCAATGATTTCAAGCAACAACTAGAATTTCTTGAAGGATCGATTCCTTTTCTAAGTGATTTCGATCCTTCATCCAAGTTTTGGTTGAGATGTAACAATGTGGTGCTATCATGGGTTATCATTTTGGTGCCACCATCAATGCACGTAGTTTGGTTTTCAAGGATACTGCAGATGAAGCTTGGATTGAGCTAAAGGGGAGATTTTCTTAAGGTGATTTGATTAGTCTCAGAGTTGCGACAAGAAATTCATGCCCACAGACAAGGTAACCTATGAGTAACATATTATTTTACCAAGCTTAATATTTTGTGGGAGGAATTGGACAATTACAGGCCAATTCCACATTGCAATTGCACCTTTGCAACATATCACAATGTGATCAGATTCTTGATAGGGTTAAACAAAAAAAAATAATTTAAAATGCCTTCGGGGAATGAAAGATTGCATATCTGGGAAATATCATATTTGAGGATAATGTTGAACCATACATTTAAGTAGGTGCTCAGATGGATTAGGGTCATGATCTTTGAATTTAAGAAGGATTCTAATCACTTTTAAAAGATTTGGATTAGATTTGATAAGGAACAAATCAGATTTGCGATTTGAAGAATTTCTCGCGTTTTAACCGTTAACACTGAAGTTGTAATTGGTTAACTCATATCCTTTAACCGATTAATAAGTGTATTTTTGCGCAGAATCAAATTCCTATGAAGTTAACTACCCAAATGCGTTCCTAATCGTCTAAAAAGGTACTAAACACACAGGCAACATACAAAACACTACCGATGCAACCAAGCACCTCATATGCTCAAGCTACCACTCTTGGAGTGTTTACTGTGGTGCATCATACATTAAACCATTCCTTCAACAATGGCATTTGGCTCTCACAAGTTAACAGGTGGGGTTAATGTTGGTTGAGCTATGGTTAATTCTAAAGATGCTTTGGAAAGAATATTTTGTTTGGTTATCCTAAAATTAAACTAGTGTGTGGTTGGGTCTGCTGAGGCTTAATGAAAGAATACATGATAAAGCCTGAAGAGGCTATTGAAAAGAATACTAGGTTCTCACAATATTGAGTTAGTTCTGGTTGGGCTTTATGAAAGAATATATAGGTTGGAGTCTACTAAGGCTCATTGAAAGAATATAGGGGTATAAGCTTGTTCAGGCTAAGTGAGAGAATATAGTAAGCCTGAAGAAGGCTTTTGAAAGAATATTTATTTACTATTTGGAGAAAATAGCATAAATCTCACGATAGTGGGGGCTGGATGTAGCATGTGGAACTTGGGTGAACCAATATAAAAATAAGCTGTGAAAAACTCTTCCCCTAACTCTTTTATTTACTGCACACACGTTTTAAACTATTTAATAAGCATATGCTCATATCCAAAAGCTTCTGTTCATACGCTCATATTTAGAAGCTTCTGATTCATACATGTAATATCAGTTATTAATTTATTTATCGATGGTTAATATTACTCACTTTACACTCTAAAATAAGTTGATCATTTTGAGGATCAAGATCCCTAAAAGAGCTCCTACTATTTATGTAGCACCGAAAAAGTGAAAATTTTGTTCACAACATAGTCGCCCGATGAGCTTAAGTTATAGGTTAAAATCAGAATATTGGGCTTTGGCGGCCCATTTTTCTGAAGCCCACAAGAGATGCTGAATCCAGACTAGCATCACAGAAACTTCCTCATTCGGGTATGGATCCTCTATTCGACCCGGATAGACCACACGAGTCCGGATCCTTGATGTGCGTATCATCACTTCAGTACTTGGTTTCGTTGAGGGAATTTTGAGGAAGGGAGGGACCGTGGTGATTCGCGAGCTTCAGCACCTTTCGCACAATGCGCACCCTAGCAGCTCAGCTCTCTAACGTAAATCTGTCTTGCATCTGCTCAATTTTAACCCTAATTTTACGATCCCTTTTTTGTTCATTTACAAATTCAATTCAATTTTTGAACTTCATGTCTTTTAACCATTTTTGCAGTATTTATGTAGAAGACGAGCTGGGATCAATCTGCAATCTCGTAATTTTTCATCTCATAATCATAGTGGCAAAGGTATCCCCTTATTTTTCTATTGTAATTTTGTTAAAGAGAAAAAAAAAAAAGCAAGGCATGGCCAATTGGTGCGGCTATGAAATCATTTTGTTGAGAGAGAGAAAGTTCTCAAATTGTAGAAATAACTAGTTCTAATAGTAAATGATAGGTATTTACTGCTGATTTTGGGGAATTTCTGATAATCATTGTGTCAAAATCTGGAACTGTAAAATGTAAAAAAAAAAAAAAAAAATTAACTGTAAATGCCTTTGGTTTCATTGTGCGAATGAACTGCTATTATGTTGCACGACCAGATGAGCTAGCCCTTGAGGAAGAAGTTGAGAGAAAATTTGGGTGGTTATTGAAGACGCTATTTTTTGGGACTGCGGCGTATGCGGGATACCAGTTCTTTCCTTATATGGGTATTGATCATCCAACTATCAACATTTTTCCTGCAACAATTTACAACTCATAAAACCTCTGTTTACTCTTGGTGGTTCAAGCCTGACACTGTTGTTAAAATAAAAAATTTCAGGAGAAAATTTGATGCAGCAGTCAGTATCGCTTTTGCGTGTCAAGGATCCGTTGTTCAAAAGGATGGGAGCTTCTAGATTGGCCCGAATTGCAATAGATGGTAATTTGCACTATCTATATCTATCTGTCAGTCTGTCACAAAACACTTGGGGTGTATTAGTTATTTGAATATCAGGGTATTTGTTTTGCTAAACAGTTTCCTATTCTTGCAACAAGCATTTTTTTTTAATTATCCTTGTGCTTGATATTAGTGACATATAGTATTAATCTCAGGTTGCTTCTGAGATGACAAAATTCTGGTTTTAAGGGAGGGAGAGTTGATGGGCGATTTTGAACTTAGATAAGAGTTATATAATGATATTTTGTGCTTGAACTGATCCTGAAACAGCTACGGAGATTTTAATTGAGCTGCAGTTGTTAGAGCTAACGGCTAAAAGAGCTACCTTGTTCTCAGTTATAATTTTTTTCATGACCAAGCACAGATGTTGCAATGATCCAAAATTGAGTTCTGTTCTGTAACCAGCAAATTGTCTTGATTTGGTTTAGCTAGTTTGAGTATCCAATTTGTTTATCTATGCTCACAAGATTTTATAATTGCCTATGCATAGTTTTTCAAGGTACCAGGGGATTAGGTATCTCATGAAACTGATGAAGGATAAAACTTGATCATTTATTTATTACTTTCTAAAACCTTCCATACCTGCATGAGTTTATATTGAAATTGTTCCCCTTCCTTTTGCTCAAAGATGAAAGAAGGATGAAGATAGTTGAGATGGGTGGAGCTAAAGAGCTCTTAAATATGTTAAGCACAGCTAAAGATGACCGTACCCGGAAAGCAGCATTGACTGCTCTAGCTGCGCTGTCAGACTCAGGTGGCACTTTAAAGTCTTAACTTAAATATTCTGTGCATATTACTTATCAGTTTTTTATTTCTAAAAAGATTATTTCTTTTTAATATGCTTATTTACATGATGGTGGAGATATATTGTTGAGACCGATAGTAACTTTGTTGTCCTAAATAGTAAACTAGAAATGTTCATCCATTTACCAAGTTTGTGTTAATTTACTTATAGTATTCTAACTGGAAATCAACTGTATGATCAAAGTTTAATAAGAAGTTTAGAAAACTATTACATGTTTCAAGTGTTTTTATTGTCATCCTTATTCAATTCATATGGGCTTAAAAAGATTAAAAGGAACATAAATAGTTTGTCAATTGATTTTGGGACATTATATGCATAGGAGCTCATGTGTATTTTATATGATAATATATTGATAATAACTGTATATTATCCTGTTAATATATTGAATAAGAATCCAGTTCAAACAGTATTACAAGCAGCTGTACAACTAGAGCATTGCTGCTAGTATTAGTCTTCTCTGTTTTCTATTGACATGAAACATTTCATTTGTTATAGATGAAGTTCTTGCATCCTTGCATCGTACTGGGGCCATTTCAGTTATTAGGTCTGCACCAAATTCACTTGAGGATGCAGATGTTGAGAAATTCAAGCTGAGCTTGATGAAAAGGTTCCAAGATCTTAGGTATGATGTGTCATCATGACATTTGTTTTTTTTTCCCCCCTTTTTTCTGTTGGCTTGGAGCATGAAACATCACGATATGAGAATAAGCTGGCCATGAAAACATTTTTGAGGTACACTGGAAATTGCTGTGTATATTTTAACTAAATCTTAATAGAAGATTAGATTTAGATTATCATTTTGGTTTTTTTTTTTTTTTTTTTTTTTTTTTTTTAACTTCTGAGATGCAGTTCGCTGCTCATTGTTTAGCTAGGCTTATATAATTGTCCGTTCTTTGTTTTCAAGGCTTCTTTCTCACGGAAAAAATGTTTCTTCATTCGTGTTTTGATCATCCCTTTACTAAAAGATTTAAGATACTGCACAATTTAACCATGGACATTTTAACCTGCATTGTGCACGGTGTCCCAGTGGAATCTTTTTTTCTTGTTTTTTTTTTTTTGGTGTTAAATGTTGGTTTTGGACTCTGGAGGATGGTTGCATGCACTAGCAGGGTTGTGGTTTGCTTTAGGGCTGGTCAAAAAAACTGAACCACTGAACCAAACTGCTGAACCGAATCGAACTAATCGAAAAAAAACCGAACTGTTCGTTACAGTTCGCGAACCAAACTGACGTTTGACAGGTGGTTCACGAACTGAACCTTAAACCCAGTTCAGTTCGGTGAACAGTTGCAAAACTGAACAAAAGGCACCGCACCACTTCCCTGCTACACAAAAAGCACCGCCGCACCACTTTCTTCTTGAAACAATCGTCATTTGAAAAAGCACCACTTCCCTGAACAAAAAGCACCGCCACACCAATTTTGTAGTACTCCTTTTTTTTTAACTACAGTACAAATACAAACCTCGTTAAAATGAGTTTGAATGTTATAAATTGAATATTCATTTTAAAAAGAAAAAAAACACTATCAATAAAACAATATAATTTAGATTTTTTAATAATAGACTCGATCAGTATACTTTCATTTATTTTTTTTAAAATATATTTATAAAGTATAGTTTATTTTTTTAAATATATTTATCAAAATTAGTTTTCTTAAATACTCACTCATAATTAAAGAGTTTTATATTTTTTTTCCCCATCTTAAAATATTGGTCTTTTTCTAGATAAAATACTGGTCTAACATTAGCAAGGTTATTAAATAAACTTGTATATTAAATTTTGTGGTTCAATGTTATTTTCCTAATAATAATAACAATAATTATAGCACAATTTGTTTTCAGTAGTAATAATAAGAATTGTCATAACTATAATAAACAAAACAATATACTATTAATAATAATTTGTACAATAAAAACCAAAACAATATTTGTAACAAAAAAATTGCTTTGCACGTGAGTGACTCCAGTATCTAGAGTCTTGTGTCTGTCTTGTCAATGTCTTTCAATATCCACCGTTTCTTTAAAAAAATATACATAAAAAATGTGGCATTGTCCATTTTTTTTTGGGTACAAAAATGTAGCATTGTTCTCATTATTGAACTTCACAGTGATGTTTAATTATTTATTATTGTTGTCTGACTGCTTGTAATTAATAAAGCAAACCGATTTTAAAGACAACCTATATCACAGATTCTTCCTCCACCTCTGTGAAGCTTTCTTCACCGAAAAACAACAGTTCGCTTAGTTCGATTCAAAACTCGAACCCAAATTTTGGTGAAGAAAATAATATATAGATGCTATGTAGGCTTCAAAATCTTTTTTTTATTGTATAGTTACATCCTTTACAATCATTAAAAAGTAAAAAAAAAAAATAACTGTTTGGTTCAGTTTGAAACATTTTTTTTTGAACAAGTTCGGTTTGGAAACTAGAACCCAGTGCACCGAACTGAAAATTTGGTTCAGTTCGGTTCTTGAGAACCGATATCACAGTTCGGTTCGGTTCGAGCGAACTGTTCAATCGGTTTGGTTCGGTTCGGTTCTCCTTCTGAACCGAACCATGAACACCCCTAGTTTGCTTTGATGGTTCCATCTTTACCTTTCTTATGTTTCCTGTGTTTTCAACGATCTCTATTTGGGTGAACACGGTATGAGAAAATTGTGGTCCGAACCAATTAAACAAGATCGTCTTTTCATCGTCAAGAAAAGGCTTATCGGAACTGAATTAACATGAGTAAATCGAGGTCGGTTCATCAAGTTTTGTGTATGTGTAAAGGCCCTATATGGATCCTCTCCCACAATTTTTCTCTCCTTTATTCTGCAGCATTAAATCACAACCGTTTGATTCATCTAACGGTGGGAAATTAAAAGTGAAAGCCGTGTTAAAAAAAATGGTTGCCACTTTATTAGAATCCCGTGCCGTCAAAGAAGCTTTTAAAATTCTACTACTCATTTCAACCTAAGCAACGCGGGTTCGATGTGCCGTTTCTCGTAAAAACTAATTGGGCTGGAGTATTCTTTTAAGCAATCATCATTCTCCTATTCAACTGTGCCTATTCTTTACTCTGCAAGCACCTGATAATTGCAATTAAAAATTTCTTTATTGATGAAATAGCGGTTAAAAGGAGACAGGAATTTGCAATGAATAGTCTATAAGGCTAAGACAATATCAGCCAATGTTTTAAAAACCGGACCAGAGATCGAACTGGCGAGATTTCTGGGTCGTGGTTCAATTGGTTCAACCGGTTGAACCGTCGGTTGAACCAAGTGACTAATAAATAAATAAAAAAGTACTAATTTTGAAGAAAAAATAAGTAAAAATAACAAACAAACAAAAAAGTTAAAATGGTCCGGTCCTGTTTTTAAATCAATGATATCACCACACATTCTGCACCTAAAATGTTTGCAGTAGATTGGAAATCAAAGATTGAAAATCACAATAACTGATTCTGGGCATATAAATACTAAGCTTTCTGATCATCATTCATTTTCCTTTCTGATCATAATTAAAGAAGCAGATATAAAAGTATTGATGCAAACATGAAGCTTTTTCCAATGAGAGGATCAGTACCAATTGCTGAACAAATGGCTATTTTTGTATCTAATGGATCATTCATTTTTTTCACTCACTTGCTGCCACGCTACTCGCCAATTAAAAGATAGCCACTCACCCACAAATCAAAACCCATTTCACTCATAAGGGACTCCACCATTTGCTTAATATGAAAGGAAGACATACCGATCTCACTCACAGGGGACTCCTCCATTCTTTCCTCCTCAACGTGAAAGAGGGGACCAATAGTTCATGAAAGTTATCCTAATTCCTACAAAAATCAGCAGCTTCTGGTATGCATCAAGAATAATATAAGAAAAATAAAACACAAAATGGTAAAAATGTCATAATAGAAAAGCACCAAACCCGCGACGTTCCGCACTGTCGCCGCAAGAGACTGTCTACAGTGGCCTTCTTGGAACATAAACAACTCGTGTCCATCGCACTGTCGCCGAGAACCCCTCAGACCACTGCGAAGTCACCGCAAACCGCCGTGACGATACCCCTCAGCCTCCCGCGACAACCGCACTGTATCTCTACAGAGCCACTGCGCCTCTCCGTCGGCTGAATAGCCCCAAAACCGCACCTCTCTGACGTTGTCCATCGTCAATCTGTGTTAGATACTCCTTTTCTGATTTTGAAAAGGAGAACATGTCTTCTTTGCAGAGAGAGAATGGGTCTTTTATGTTTTTTTTTTTATTTTGAATTTTTTCACCGTTAGATTAAACATGGCAACCATTTTTTTTTAACACAGTTTTCACTTTTAATTTCCCACCGTTAGATGATTCAAACAGCTGTGATTTAATGCTGCAGAGTGAAGGAGAGAAAAATTGTGGGAGATGATCCAAATCCGTGAAGGCCCTGAAGGGGTGGAAATGGATCAAAATAGGCCTTATCTTAAAACGGGTCTGACCTATTTTCTGAATTAAAGTCAACTATGATTTATTTACCTAATATAAGTAGTTTCTTAAGGTATGATTTGACCTTTTAAAAAATCAAACCTATAACTTGTAATCCTATTGAAAGACTTACATTGTAATAAGGTCAAACTTGTGGTAAGTTATACGTTGCACTAGTCTAGTGGTGTACCATTACACCATCAAAACTTTATCCTTGATTTAATTTCTTTTTTATAAAATGAATGGTTTAGATTTAAAGTTAGTTATAATTTACAATTTTTGTATTTCGATCCCTCTTTTGATTGCGATGAAAGCACATATCAATTTCAAACCCAGAAAACACAAATCTAGACACCCAAGAAATTTCAAAGCACTAGATTGTTGCCTCCTCCCATCCATCATGATCATCGTTGTGTAGCCTGTCAGCCTGTTTACTGGGAAATTTGGTTTATAAGCGTATTTCTACCAATTTCAGCAAAGTAACAAATAATTAATTCAAACGATTGCAAGATCGACGAATTATGTGGTAATCTCGTTTTGCGAACAACGGTTTTTTGAAATTAATGGTCAATTGCTCGACACGTTATCAATTATGTAATATTCCTGGCTTCAGAGCCATGAATTATTGTGTAATATGCCAAATCTGTATATGATAATTCCATCTAACAACAAGTTGTTGTCGAAATGGCAATATAGATTTAAATAAACAAGATTAATTTGTCGAAAGCCAATAACTTGGTTTACAAGCAAGTTAGAGCAAAATTTAAAACAAGAATGTATTCTTGCAAAGTCATGGGGCATGCATCATCAAGCCCAACATGCAATTGAAGTCAATGCAAATGTAGAAGAAAACAAGTAATAGATGTAATTTAAGAAATCTTTGCTAAAATACATGAATTTAAGTGAAAACATGTAAATGCATGAACTTAAGTAATGTAAGCGTAAAGAGCATGAATTTAAAAAGAAAAGCATGTAAATGACTTTGAAAGTAAAAATGCAGTAAAAAGATAAATGACAGGAAATTTAAAGGATGTAAATTGAAGCAAGAAAATATAAATTGATTGGAATGTAAATGGCATAACTGGAAATGCAAAAATTGAAAATAGATTGAAACTTGATTAAAATTGCGAGAAGGTAAGGTTTGGAAGGCATACAATGATCGTTTTAGTTAATCTTCTTTAGCCGTCGAGATATTAGGAATTAGATCATGTATCCAACCTCATTACATCGTACAAACCACTATTTATAGGAAAAAATATGAAAAAACCACCTAACATCCAACCCGACACGTGTGCGGACGCGGGTTGGTAGTTAAGTTTTAAGCTAAAAACTACCTAATCGGCGGTGGCACATCCTGTCGAGTTGTACGATGGTCTTTACTTAACAACTAAGCCTGTTTTGACCATGATCATTTTGACATCTTCGACGCGTTATGCCTTAGTCGAACGGCCATCCCATCACTTGGTCTCTCAAACTTAGTCAATTTTCATCCGCTGCTACGGTTTCTTACGCCTTCACTTGTCGAATTCTAACATTCTGTCGATCAACCCAAATTTGAAATTTGGCACCCAACAGATGCCCCCCAAATTCTGAGTTCTCAACACCAACACACGGAGAGACCCAGAATTTTGTTTAACTTCACGCGCGACGGTTCCCTTTCCATAATGTCCCATCACAGGTCTGCGCTTCCCACTTCCCTAAAAAATAGGACCATCATCACTTCAAATATAGGCGGTTATTCTTCCCGTTCACACATTTACCTCACAAGTTTTCGCTATAAGTACTGCAAAACCCATTCAAAACACTTTTCTCCCCTTCGAAGTTTTTCAAAGCTTCAACAACTTCAGAATGGCGTCTTCTTCAACCCCAACTCAAAGTACTACAATTCTTTGGAAAACCTGGTGCAATCCTGATGTTGATGCATCAGTCCCGTGGCAAAAATCGAAGGTAATAATACCCTACACGAATGACTCTTCTTTCATTTTAGAACCCCCTGCGGCGTATTTAGGACCGATGAATGACCACTTTCCAACTTCCCTGAAGATTTTAGGGATTCATTCCCGAATAAAGAAGGTCGTACTGACATTCTTGCTGCTTCCCCCGCCTTGCATATTCATTATTTCTTGAAAAGCTCTAGGCTTTTCAGAACTCCACCACTCAGTGTAATTGGTTACTCTGTTTGGCTCACTAGGGTCGAAGCTAAGAAAAGTAAGGTCTGGAAAAAATTAGGTATTTACAACCTTATTCAACTTTCCAAACACACATTTAGGTTAGACCCAGCAATGTTGGGAGCTGTTGCGTTCTTCTGGAACAAGACTACCAATAATTTCCATTTCCCTTGTGGAATGATGGGCCCAACCCTCTTCGATGTTACTGCGCTCACTGGCCTCCCACCGAATGGCCAAATGATTCACCCTCTCGCCTTGCCTGATAACGTCATTGACGTTTTCAGCAATGAACCACTTGCATTTTCGAAATACGTTTCGAATCGAATGCAAAGTGACCCTGAGGTTTCCGACGATGAACATGTAGCCTTCCTGTTTCATTGGCTATCTGCTTTTGTTATGTGTAACAAAAATGTTCAGATGTCGAAAACCTTGCTTGACTTGGCAAACCTTCTCCACGAAGGTAAACGATGGGCCCTTGGTTCATTCCTTCTGTCTAACCTTTATTCTAGCATGTCGAACCTATACGGCATGGTGAAAGAAGGCGGAAAGAAGAGTGGAATCGGAGGCCCAATGTGGCTTATGCATTTATGGTTAAATTCCACCTTTCCCGGCCACACTGTCAACAAGGCACCACCTAACCTTGACATCGACACTTATGGCATCCCGGCCATGTATCGCGTTCCTAAGTCTTTCGACAATGAACTCGATAGCTTCAAGTATTACTTCGGCCTTTTTCATTCTCTTTCTGCAAGCACCCCAGGCATCCGTTTCCAACCCTTCGTTAGTAGGAAGTATGGGCCTGCTTGGTTCACGGCCCCTTTTGATTCAACTTCAAAAGATTGTGCAAGAATCTGGACCCACTTCCTAGCTCGTCAAATATTCCCTGCGGGTTTACCGGGTTCGACAGACAAAGCTGCTTTCGTCTGTTTTCCCAATGCTTCTGCCAACAACATTGGTTTCATGCAATCCATTCCTGGCCCATTCTTCTGCAAGAAAGAAGACGTACTCCTAGATTGCATTGACTTGAAGCAACAAACTATTGATGGCATACAGAGAAGGAATGATTTGCGGATGTCTGGTGTCAACTTCACTCCTTTCACTCCCACCTTGGGTGTATCCCAAGATTTTATTACTTGGTGGAATGACTATTACAAGCACTTTCATCCATCTATTGAAGATTGTATGAACAGGCTTGTTGATCCCTCTGTGCAGGAACAGGACCCTTCGACTAAGACCAAAGGTGAGCACTTACAGGATATACGCATCTTTGAAAAAGCTTACAAAATAAAATGGGACCCTAGATACCCTTTTTATATTGTTCGACAGATAAAGGAAATGATTGCCAAATCAAAAGAAAACCATGAGAACTATTGGGGCATTAAGGCTCTGAAACATCGACAAGAAACAGGTCAATCACTTGTGAAATCCCCTTGTCCTGAACCAGTGTCCTTACCCTGTGCACCTTTTGGTTTGGCTGATCCATTTCCAGGGAAACCGACAAGAGCTGGTAACTTCCTTTTCTTAGACAGATTTCATTTTCATACTAATGTCAACACTTATGAAAACAAAGAAGTTACCTATGCTGGTCGGTTTGCCTCTCGTTTTGAATTTGGACAATATGACGAGGCTGTCGAGGTTACTACCCAGTTCCCTCAAGGTATTCTAGTTTCCTTTGCCTTTTGCTTGAACACCCACTCGTTTTATGCTTACATTCTTCGCTTTGTTTTAGCTTTGGCTCTAAATGAGCCTTTAAAGTACAAGCAAACAAGTGGTAAGGCCACTGAAGTCGAAGTTCAAGAAGAAGATGAAGATGATGAACCTCCCCTTCAATCCAAGTCATCAAAGAAGAAATCCTCCAAATCTGGAGTTACAAAGACCGGTGCTGGCAAGAGACCAACTGCACCGAAAAAGAAACCATCAAGGTCTAAGCACTCGACCAGTTCTTCCCAACAAGAGACCACCAAACGGAAGGTTCAAACAACTGTGTCAAAACCAAGCCCTCCAAACGTAGGATAATTTTGCTCGAGTCTCCTTCTCGTTCAACACCTCAAACGGTATCCTTTTCTTTACTTGCATGAGAATCCATTACTTATTTATGATCTCATCAATTAGACATCATTGTTACCATTACACAATTTCCAGGAATCACACACAGAGAGATCTGTTTCTGAGAACTCTGAAGAAACTCCAACAGCTAAGTTTACAAAGTTAAACTTTCCTCCACTACTGTCTAAATTGATGGTCTTCCTGTATCTTACAAGGTCTTCGTTTTTTTTTTTCTTTTCGACATTTGCAGGAGCCAAGAGTTAAATCTGCAAAGACAGGGGTGTCTGAAGAATGTACTTCTAAAGACCCTATCTCTGTCGAAGGAGTTGACTCGTCGAGCACTGATAAGGTATGTCTTTTTACTAACTTGGTTTTTTTTATTTTTTATTTTTTTTACTTTTGGGACATTGCCTTATCATACTTATTTGTCAGGATTCCCCTGAACAAGCAAATGTCGATACTTCGCTCCCTTTGCGAACAATCTTCCCAAGCACTATTCCCCCTGCCACTGAGGTATAAAATTTCTTGCCATTCCCCTGGCACCAGAACAATGATTTAGGACTTTCATTGATTTTTTTTTTACAGGAAGTCCCAGAGATTCAGCCTGAGCATGAAGTCGAAGAACCTTCAGCCATGGACGTTGATGTGGCTCAAACTACCATCTCGACAGCGAGTCCGGACTCCACACCCACTAATCAGGACGATCACACCGTCCAAGCGGGAACACCCTCTGCTAAAATAACTACTGCCCCCCAAGCTACTGAAAAGCAAAGTCCCATAGTAATCAGGGCAGATAGTGTTGATATGGATCAATTGCTCGACGATACTGCCAATCCATCCTCTCACATCGATCACCCTCCACCAGCTGCGGATCTTGGAAAGGCCAATGTGGGGATTGATGAATGGATCAACTTGTTGTCAAGTTCTAGCAGCAAAACTTCACCGATGTCAGCCCGATCCTCCACACTTCCTGGA
Source organism: Calophaca sinica (assembly GCA_037113605.1). Classification (NCBI taxonomy): domain Eukaryota; kingdom Viridiplantae; phylum Streptophyta; class Magnoliopsida; order Fabales; family Fabaceae; genus Calophaca; species Calophaca sinica. The sequence continues at coordinate 45,950,383 of CM073735.1, forward strand.
GATAATTTTGCTGAAAAACTCAATGGATTGCTTGCAGAGCTAAAGGGTTTTTTCAAGTATTCTTTCGACGACCTTTACTCAAATCAGGAAGTAAGGAACAAATTAATTCACGTCGTCAAAGAACTTCAAAACTCCCGCAAAAGGCTGCCGCTAATCCATCGAGGGCACATCAATACCCTGCACGAATTTGTCGAAGAATTGATCCCTAAACTGCTTGAGCTCGACGACAGTATCCTTCCATACCAGCAAGCCATCACAGCCAAGCATGAGCTTCGTGACAAACTGGTGCATCTCCGACAGAGGCAATCTGCATTGGTCGAGAAAGGTGCTTCCTACCAAGCTAAAATTCCTGAGTTGGAGCAGAACGTTGCTCGCCTGAGGCGAGAACTTGCAGCTGCTGAGGCCCAATTACAAGAGGCAATTAAGGCTTCTTGCTCTGAGGAAATAGCTGCTCTCGACCAAGAAATGACTAGTTGTGCCGCAGAGGCGCAAACCATTTTGTCGAAGGTTGAAGCTCTTGAAGTACGTTATGTAAATGCTGAGGGTACAAAAATGGAACTGGCTGCGGCTTGGGAGGATATTAGAAACATTCCTTTGTAATTTCCTTTTTGTCTTATTTGCACATTAGCCATTTTTTAATTCCTTATATGTCGAACGCTTTTGTTTCGACCAATTCTTGTACTGCCCTGCAACATCTGCAATATGATTTGGCTTGCTTTCGATCAATCGCTTCACCGTCCAGCTAGCACGTTCCTTTAACTGCTTTAATTTCAGTTTCAGGCTGATAAATTACATTCAAAGCTATTGACCAGTCAATCTGACCGTCAAAACTTGAAAACTAACGCCATTTTGTGCTATAAATAGGCACTTGCCATACTTCTTCTCTCGCTCAAACGCTTTCTGAACTTCTTGAAATTTCTTTTCACAAAATCCTTAAGAAATTCTTGCTAGCATTACAAACAACATCCCCAAATCCAACTTGTTCTCGTCCCCAAACTAACTAATTCTGAGTGCAACAAGTTGCTATGGAAACCCTTTTTATACACTTCAAGCTTTCATTCCCTGGCTCTGCCTATTTCATTTGGAAGCCAGGGGCTCCACCTCCCATAGTCTTTTTTTTTTTCAAAGTCTTTGTCTCAACAGTGCAAGACTCTCTGGATTTTGGTAATTTTCCTAATATCAACAATGAGTTTTGGTAAGTTGCCTAATGCAGCTTGCCAACCTCGTTGAAACATGTGAGAAAGGAAAAGCCGGAGCCACTTCTTTCTCCTACTGTCTTGCACTCCTTCACACCTTGTGTTCAAAATTCAACGTGTGGGCAAGCAATTAGGAAATGTTTTGGCACAGTTCGGTTAATTGTGAAGCGTACCCCTAAATCGGCGACTGCTTCTCAATCTGCCTGCTTTACCTTTCTCACATGGCATTTGACACTTCTCATCGACGTGCCCATGCTTTTAGCTTCACTTTCCCGTCGATTTAGGTGTCCACCATCTGAAGCAGCTCTTGCAGACTTGATTGGCCAGATGGTATGCCACGGGAGCCGCTCTTGCTTCCCATGTTCCTCTCTCTTCCTGAATTCTTCCTCGACATGATCAGAATCCGGAACACGGTGAAGCTTCCACAAGTGGATTTATCCTGTATTAGCCTAGACTTACAGACTTTCTAGTACTTGTATTACCAGGCTGTAAGCCTATTCGACAATGTATATTGTATACTGCCAAATGGCTTTTGAATAGAACAATCCAGTTTACTTTTCAAGGTTGTATTCTTACTTCGCACATTGTTGGTCTATATAACTTCAAATATTTGCCATTAATAGACTTAATCCTGAAACCAGAATTAACTTCAACAAGTGCATAAGCATTTCCTGAGAATGTTTGGACAATCTCAAATGGCCCTTCCCACTTTGGGGACCATTTCCCAAATTCTCGACACTTCTTATCCATTGGTAAAATGACTTTCCAAACTAAGTCACTAACCTTGAAACGCTTGTACTTAACTCGACTGTCATAGAATTTAGCTATTCTTTCTTTTTGTCGAACTAAATGTTCTAAGGCCACAACTCTCTCATCATGGACTTCATTCAATTAATTAAACATTGAGTCCCAAAGATTGGTCTCTGCATCTCATTTTGCTTTTGAATTCTTAATGAACCAAGATTTATCTCAACAGCAACACAAAGATCATGGCCATAAACCAATTTATAAGGAGTAGTACCTGTCGATTCTTTTGGAGAGTTTCTGCAGGCCCAGAGAACTTGTTCCAAAGTGGAATGCCAACTTTTTGGATATCTACCAATGTGCTTCTTTATCAACCCAATGATAATTTTATTCGTAGCCTCGACCTGACCATTTGCTTGCGCGTAGTATGGCGTCGAAGTCACCATCTTTATCCGCCTCGACTCAGCGTACTCGACAACCTTCTTGCCAACAAACATCGATCCTTGGTCAGTTGTGATTGTTTGAGGTATCCCGAATCTACAAACAATGTGATCTTCAATAATATCCACAATGTCTTGTTGAGTCACTTCTTTTAAGGCCACTGCCTCTACCCATTTGGTAAAGTAGTCTACCCCTACTAAAATGTACTTATGCCCCTTTGAAGATGTAGGAAAAATTTGGCCTATGAGGTCCAGTGCCCAACCTCTAAAAGGCCAAGGCTTAATGATGGAATGTAACTCGCTAGCAGACGCATTTTGTATGTGGCCATGTTTTTGCCATTCTTCACAAGACTTTGCAAACATAATGCAATCTTTAACCAAATTGGGCCAATACACTCTTTGTCTTCTTAGTACCCATTTCATTTTCTCACCTGCTTGATGAGCTCCACAAATTCCTTCATGAATCTCTGCCAATGCCAAGTAGGCATCCTCTTCACTAAGGCACGTTTCCAAGTTACCATCGACGGACTTTCTATACAAAACCCTAGCAAGCACAACAAACTTAGTCGCTTTGTACTTAACTTTCCTATTGACATCAGCACTTGGATTTTCCAAATACTCAATTATTGGCTTACGCCAATTAGATGAACTTGATGTATTGGAAACCAGTACATCCCTTTCGTCCAAAGGGTACAGCAACTCACGAACTTTTATGAGTTCTGTCAACTCCTTTGAAGATAACTTATACCCCGAGGCCAACTGGGCTAACTCATTAGCCTCTTGATTCAGTTCTCTAGGGATATGTTTCAATTAACATCACAAATCGCTTCATCAACTTGCTAGCAACTTGACAATATTTGACAAGATTATGGCTAACACATTTGTATTCTTGAGTTAACTGCCTTATAACCAATTGTGAATCTCCAAAAACTTTGACAGTGCGTGCTCGCATTTCTATCAAAATTTCCAACCCCACAATCAAGGCTTCATATTCAGCCTCATTATTGGAACAAACATATTTTAACTTAAACATTAATTTAGTTGGCACACCTAAAGGTGAAATTATCAGAATGCCAACACCAACACCATTTTTGTGTCTTGAGCCATCAAAATACAAATGCCAAGGCTTTAAATCGACTAGCCCTCACAATTCTTTTTATTTCTAAACATGGATAGTCACCAAAAAGTCAAGAATTGCTTGACCTTTGACAGCCTTTAAAGGTACATATTGCAAAGAAAATTCAGACAAAGCAAGTGTCCATTTTCCAATTCGACCATTCAGATTGGCTGGGACAACATGTACTTAATCACATTTGTCTTTGACATTACCAGGACATTACAAGGCATCAAATAATACTTAAGTTTTGTACATGAAAAATACAATGCTAGACACAACTTCTCTATAGCATCAGTATCTTGTTTCTCGCATCATTCAAGACTGATCGAGGTAGTAAACGCTTCTTTCGATAATGTTATCATCTTCCCGAGCCAAGAGACAACCTATAGTTTCTTCCGAGGCGTAAATGTACAACTTCACCGGGTCGATGTGGTTCTCGCAGCATCATGACCTGGATTTGTCAAGCACGCTTGATTTGGTCGAAAGCCTCTTGATGTTGTTGTGTCCATACAAAGGCTTCTTCAGCTTTGAGCTTTACCAAAGGAGCAAACACCCTTGTCCTTCCAGAAAGGTTTAATATGAACCTTCTAAGAAAATTTACCTTTCCCAAGAAAGATTGGAGTTCCTTCTTATTGGAAGGTGGTTTTGCTTCCAACACAGCCTTAGCTTTGTTCTTGTCTACCTCAATGCCTTTCTTATGCACCAGAAAACCCAAGAACTTAGCGGCTGAAACACCAAACCCACACTTTTCAGGATTCATCTTTAAACTGTGCTTTCTCATTTCCTGAAATGCTCGTCGAAGATGGTTCAAATGCTCCTCTCGGCTCCTTGACTTGACAATCACGTCATCAATATAAACTTCCACAAACTTGCCTATCATTTCATGAAAAATAGTGTTCATTGCCCTTTGGTAAGTTGCACCAGCATTCTTCAAACCAAAAGGCATCACTACCCACTCGTAAGTTCCAATGGACCCTGGGCACCTAAAAGCGGTTTTAGGCACATCCTCCTCAGCAATGAAAATCTGATTGTAACCAGCGTGTCCATCCATGAAACTTAGAAACTCATGACCAGATGCTGCATCCACTAACATATCTGCTATGGGCATAGGATACTCATCTTTAGGAGTTGCGGTGTTAAGATTCCTGAAATCAACACAAACCCTCATCTTGCAATTCTTCTTTATGACAGGCACCACATTCGACAACCATTCAATGTACCTGGTTGTACGAATGAACTTAGCTTTCAACAAGCGCTCAACTTCTTCGTTAATTTTCAGTACAACATCAGGAGCAAACCTCCTGTTGGCTTGTTTGACAGGCTTACAACCAGGTTTCAGAGGCAATCTATGTTCCACCAGATCTCTACTCAGACCCGGCATTTCATGGTAGTCCCAAGCAAAACAATCCTTATACTCAGAGACTAATTCCACAATTTGCCTTTTAAACTGGTCTGGTAGCAAAGCACTAACATATATTGGCCTCTTTCTTCCTTCATCCCCCAAGTCAACCTCTTCCAAGGGATCTTCTAACTCAAAACCATTTTTATCCCCAAGCCCCTTCTCAAATCCCAAAGGGCCATCATCGAATATACAATCAGCCAACACTTCGCCGTCTTCGAGTTTGGTCGTTTGTGAGGCCTCGCAAACGGCTATGCCTCGATTCTCTTCAAGGCTCATCTTTGTCGATTGGCCGATTTTCATCGGCCTCATCCAACAATCTGACTCCAAACTGCTCTTCCAAGCAAGCGTTCAAAGCATCTTTGTCAACAACACCACCCTGCACAGATATAGGTTTCACTTTTGGATCATAAACCTTGAAATCAACATGCATCTGCTGCAGATAACATGGGCTGTCATCAGCTTCGATAATCTCAATGTCATCATGAGTATTCCAAAGGATAAGTTTCTGATGCACCGTCGAAGGAACTGCTCCGACAGCATGAATCCAATCCCTACCCAACAGAACATTGTAACTTGACCTTGAAGGAATCACTACAAACAAAGTGGACCTTTCTACTGATCCTACTTGCACATCTAGCATTGCCACACCATCTGTTGGCGCAGACCTACCTCCAAAGTCAGTAACCACTATGTTGGTTGGTAGCAAATCTGTATCATCTTTCCCTAGCTTCTTATACATGGCTCGTGGAATCAAGTCCACAGATGCTCCTCCATCGACCAATACTTTGTTGACAGGCTTGCCTTCAACCATGGCCTTAATATGCAATGGTCGAAGATGACTTCTCTCCCGATTAGTTGGCTTGTCTTAACGAGCAAAATTATCAAAAATAGTAACCATATCCTCGCCGATTTAAATGCCAACCAATGGGAAAGTCGTCCAACTCTTCCTCATCAGGAACTTCTACAACAAATCCATACTGAGCCTGAAACTCAGCTGGCAAGACTGACACCAAATTCACATCCAGATTAGTGAACTCTTCTTCCGTAGCTGTTTCTTCATTTTCTAAATAACTTCCCAACCTCATGCCTTCTTTATCAAAAAGGCATTCTTCAGACCCCAGATCTGACAATGTTGTTCCCATTGCCATCACCAATTCATCCAGATTTTCGTCCAGATTAATGTCAAGATCAAACTCTTCCTTGTCATCAAGGCCAATTGGGTCATCTGGATCATTCAATGCTTCAATAACCTCTTCCATGGACAAGTCTGTCTTGACAAGACTTTGCCCTACTGCCTCCACAGGTTCATCCAACAAATCAGAATCATTAGCTATGATCCTTAACTCCTCCATAGAGACATCGCTGTTTGTATCTTCAACTGGAGCTGCTTGAACACCGGACCTTCTTCGCTCAGAAGCCAGCTTTTCTGCTTCAATCAAACCTATTGGCCAAATCTTCTTCTCTTGAACTGTGGAAGGAATTTTCGCAGGCATGGCATTCCTCCTGGACCCTGTCGACAATGCTTGCCCCTGGTCCTAGGACGTTTGACCTAGTTTAAAGTTAACCCCTTTGACATCAACGACCACGCTTTTTAGTCTTGACCCAACCCCCTTAGGCAATGGGACCTTCTGGACCCCAACCATAAAACAGTCCTCATGTTGAGCCTTGACCATCTCAGCAGCCTTCATTTTTTGTTTCTGAGCTTTCCTCATCATCTGCCGACGACGTTTATGACTCTTCGACAATGGGGCTTTCTTCACTTGATCACCTCTAGGATAAGGTATTCTGCCAAATTGGTAATCTTCATTCCAAAAGGGCACTTGTCGAGGATCACTCTTCTTAGCCCTTACCGTATTTCTCAACTCAGGGTAATGGGCCTTGGAAGAATTCTCGACCCACTTGTTCACCACCACATTGGCATCAGGCTTCCAGGTCTTATTCGACACTCGACCAGCAGATAACCCTTGGTTGCTTCCAATTGATTCCCTCGAGGACTCAACCAACCAACCACCAACTGCTCTGCGAGGCCTTTGTGCCATGGGCCTCCGCACCTGGTTCACTGAAACAGGCATCTGGTTCACGGGAACAGCCTTATAGTTCCTCCTTGCATATCCAGTTTGCATGTGCTGGTGAGATTTAAGCTTTTGATCATTCTTGGCTTTCTGAGCGGCTTTCGTCGAAATACATCACAATGTGGGCACAAACTCACCGACCCTTCTTGTTCTTCCTTCTCGTAAAGTCTTCAACAGATTCATGAGGCCTTGGGTAAATGTCGAATGGGTCTTCCACATTCACCACATATTTCGCTTAGCCGATATTCACCATGTTGCAGCCTTTCTGGATTATGGCCTTCGACATTGGATATGCCTTGCCCAAATGGATCAGTGTCCACCTTCATACTAGGCTTTTGCTTGTCAGCAAACCCGAGTCTTCCTTCTTTCTGCGCTTTTTGTATCAAATCCATGAAAGGAAAACATTTATTAGGAGAATGGCCTAAGTCCCCATGGTACTTACAATAATTTTTACCACTGGACCCCACAGGCCTTTCAATTTAATGACCGTATGACAACTTAAGCTGCTTGTCTTTCAACAGAATGTCAAATATTTTATCAGCTTTACTTATGTCAAATGTATAGGTTTTCGTGTTTGCATAACTCATCTTTTCCTTCCCTTTGGAAGGTACTAGAGCTTGACAAGCATAAGGTGGCCCATCTTTTAATTCAGCAAGATTTATTTCTTGCTCGGTGATAGCCTCATCTTCACTGCTCGCTTGATCTTCTTCGACACAATTAACTTTCTCACGCCTAATGAATTTCTTATTGTTTTTCTTATCCTTTCAGACTGAGTTGTTCAATCTGTCGAACTTTTTCCCTAGTTGGGCAAGATCAACAATGTGTTGGTTCACCAATTTCGCCTAATATGGTAATCCAACCCACTAGCGCCATTTTAACGATTTCCGCCGAACAGCGTAAAGCACCGCTTCTTCATGTGTTTGAACCTAGTTATGTAATCATCTATAGACTCATTATACATACGCTGACGTTGAATAAGTCGATCAAGTTAACCCTTAAGTCACCCTCAAGAATTGATCATGGAACAATCCCTCCAATCAGCCCAAGAGTGACCGACCGCCCTTAAAGTTGAGAACCAGGAAAATGCATTCTTCGTCAATGAGCTTGGGAAGAATCTTATTTTCAAACCCTCTATCAGAGCTAACTCCCCATCTCTATTGAGTATCCGCAACATGTTCGACAGCTTGATTCTCCACGTCACCGTAAAACTTAGACAACTTGGGAATCTTTATTCCCTAGGCACTTCAAATTGCACCCATTCAGGAAACGCAGATATGAAATATGGTCGATTAGCTTGACCGATATTGAAACCAAGGATGTTAAGCATCTGCTCGACAGCCTGATTCATGTTTTGTTGTATCTTGTTTCCCATGATATTGTGGCTAAACTTGGCTAAACCTTGATGCACTGGGGGTCCTTGATCTTGATTCCTTTGTAGAATTTGAACTCGACCATAAGCCAAGTTGTTCATATTCGACCAAGGTTTGGATTTGGTGAATGACTTCATTCTCGCACTACATTTTGATTATTCACATCTTGTAGGTTGCCCCCAAGTATTGTACTGGGCACGCCGCCTCTTGGGCCTTGCCGAACGTTGTCATTCATTGGTCGCCAACCCTAATGCTTGGTTCAACCTTTCCATTTGTAGAGCCAATGCATTACACGCTGATTGGTATTCTCGCATAAGAAGCGTAATGACCGCACTCCATTCCGGGTGAACATGTTCACCATGTCATGATTATCGCCGTCCATTTGTTGCCGAATGCTTGCCAACGACTCGGGTTAAACCCCATTATTCTCGAGGCATTTGTCTTGACATTTCCTATACCGCACTCGCCGATTGGTTGTGGTAGTGGTCATGCCTACCATTCCCGAGTATTGGAAGAATTTCCAAAGCGGCAACAAGGGTGGTTCATATATTGGTTGAACATGGTCGAACCAATAGCAGGAACTGTCGAGTTATTCAAATAACCATACGGCATTCCAAACGGAGGTTGCATTACTTGCGACGCAGCCTAATACTCGAGTTCCTTGCACTTCCAGGCGATGCCTGAATTTACGGAGCACTCGAACCACCGGTTCAAGCATCGCAGTCATTGAATAACTTCTCCTCGCGTATTGGCCATCGTCATTCCAAGATCTACCCCAACGGTAGTATTACTCATCCGCGGGATCATAACTACCCTCGTTCGCATTTCAGTGGTCGAAGCATTTGTATTGCTTGCCGATGCATTCGCACTAGCAACGCTTGGTGTCAGGCAATCGCTATTCGTGATCGCCACTCATGTTTCTATTTTGCGTCACGTTAGAAGCAAAGTGATCTTTCCACTTCTTAAATGCATAAAACCATCGCTTAAAACGAAGTTACTCTAAACTCGTCCCCATCGGGCGTACAATTTGTTTACTGGGAAATTTGGTTTATAAGCATATTTCTACCAATTTCGGCAAAGTAACAAATAATTAATTCAAACGATTGCAAGATCGACGAATTATGTGGTAATCTCGTTTTGCGAACAACAGTTTTTTGAAATTAACGGTCAATTGCTCGACACGTTATCAATTATGTAATATTCCTGGCTTCAGAGCCATGAATTATTGTGTAATATGCCAAATCTGTATATGATAATTCCATCTAACAACAAGTTGTTGTCGAAATGGCAATATAGATTTAAATAAACAAGATTGGCTGTCGAAAGCCAATAACTTGGTTTACAAGCAAGTTAGAGCAAAATTTAAAACAAGAATGTATTACTGCAAAGTCATGGGGCATGCATCACTGAAGCCCAACATGCAATTGAAGTCAATGCAGAAATGTAGAAGAAAACAAGTAATAGACAGAATTTAAGAAATACTGCTAAAATACATGAATTTAAGTGAAAACATGTAAATGCATGAACTTAAGTAATGTAGCGTAAAGAGCATGAATTTAAAAAGAAAAGCATGTAAATGACTTTGAAAGTAAAAATGCAGAAAACAGTAAATGACAGGAAATTTAAAGGATGTAAATTCGAAGCAAGAAAATATAAATTGATTGGAATGTAAATGGCATAACTGGAAATGCAAAAAATTGAAAATAGATTGAAACTTGATTAAAATTGCAGAAAGGTAAGGTTTGGAAGGCATACAATGATCGTTTTCCGTTAATCTTCTTTAGCCGTCGAGATATTAGGAATTAGATCATGTATCCAACCTCTGTTACATCGTACAAACCACTATTTATAGGAAAAAATATGAAAAAAACCACCTAACATCCAACCTGACACGTGTACGGACGCGGGTTGGTAGTTAAGTTTTCGCTAAAAACTACCTAATCGACAGTGGCACATCCTGTCGAGTTGTACAGTGGTCTTTACTTAACAACTAAGCCTGTTTTGACCATGATCATTTTGACATCTTCGACGCGTTATGCCTTCCGTCGAACAGCCATCCCATCACTTGGTCTCTCAAACTTAGTCAATTTTCATCCCTTGTTCTGGTTTCTTACGCCTTCACTTGTCGAATTCTAACATTCTGTCGATCAACCCAAATTTGAAATTTGGCACCCAACACAGCCATACATGGAGCAACAGCATTCTTCTCCATCCACCCATGATCATGTCTCCCTGCTCTGTGTAATAGCACAAAAAGGAAAAGAAACATTAACATGAGAAAGAAAAAGAAGAGAGAAGAAGAAAGAGGGAGCGGGGAGAAAGGAAGAAAAAAGAAGAGATGGAGGGAAGTTAGAGAGAAGAGGGGGAGTTGTGGTAGAGGCGTCATTTGGTCGCCGGTATGAGTGGCATCAGGGAAGTCACACAAGTATTTGAAGAGCACGAGGTTCCTCCTGGATTTGATGGGTGATTCCCTCGAGATCTATGCTCGTCGAGTTTTCATCGACATGGGGTTGTCGAAGAAAGACAGAGAGAACGAAATCGATTGGTGTTTGAAGATTTTGAGATATACAAGATAGAGATGGTGAAGGAGAAATTGTTGAGGAAGGAAATAGGAGGTACCTCAAATGGGACCCAAGGTTGGGAAGAAGGGGTGGGGTGAATGTAAATAGTATGAGTTTCAAAGACCCCAGTGGTGCACCACTTTTCTAATGGTGTATCTTATATGACCCCAAGCCTATATCTAAAGAGATTAAGCTAAAAAATATTTTAGATTCAAAAAATCGACATATTTAAGTAAATATAAATAATATAAAAATATTATTTTGCATATCTTGAAATTATATACAAGATCCTGAACTCAAGATCTCAACCTCATTTTGAATTTCTATCAATTTAAGGAATAATGATATATATCAAATTTCTACGGACTCGTAGAAACTTGATATATATCATTATTCCTTAAATTGATGGAAATTCAAAAGTGAGGTTGAGATCTTGAGTTCAGGATCGCGTTAGCTTCGAGTTAGCTATAAACCACCTAATCCTACTCCCATTATCCATATTTTATAATTTTCTATTTTACTTTGTTTGAACTTTACTCTTGAATGAGTTGTAGAAAATAACTAGGTCACACATGGCATAGCATATAAGAGAAAAGAACTTTGTCAACACTAGCATTCCTAATCTTTTCACATCCCTTAAGAGTTGGGGATGAACAAGAAAGAATAGTAAATAGGCTTAGATATAATTTTAATCCTAAAACATATGATAATTTTTGCTTAGTTGACATATTTTACAAATTAGGAATCAAAATGACACAAAAAATTTTGTGGAAAAAAATTAACAGATTGAAAACATAATTAAGCCTGATAGATAATATGTACACATTACCAACGGGGGTTAGGTCTAGCGGAAGGGGCTAGTCGCTCACAACGTGGTGAACCAAGGTTCGAATCCCCGCTGGGAGAGGTTTCCACATTTAGTGCCCGACGCACCTCGAACAGGATTGCCTCCGTTGGAGGAGATATGTGGGAAACCAAAAAAGAAAAAAGATAATATGTACACATTTTCTCCATTCAACCTGCCAAGGTATAGTGAATCTAAAAAGATTCAAAACATGGAGCACATATATGTTTGGTTAAGTGGAAAAGGGTGGGGCCCATGGAAAAAGGACTAAACTTAAATACATTTCCATACATACTGTTCTTATTGTTCTTTTCACAAAAGACAATTTTTTTCACCAAAGAGACAGTTTTATTCACACCCGTTGAGATAGTTTGTGACAGTTGTACAATAATTTCAGTGAGAAATAGTAGAAACAGTGTGTATGGAACTGTAGCTAGGTTTTATCCATGGAAAAAAATGATTCAACCCTCTTGACCGCAGAAAACAGGTGAAATTGAGGTATTTTTGACAAAATTACGATAACACCATTGACTCTTTTTCTTAATTTCTCATATGCCACAAATGTATGTACTTTCGAAATATCCTTAATTTTTTTCCTCTCATTTTTTTATTAATTTTAATGAAAGAAGATAATTTTTTGGTGCTCTCTCAAATCAAATAAACAATTTATCACATTTTCTTTTTTTTTTCTTCTCTTTATTTTTTTCACCAGTAGTATTTTACTCGATTTTTACAACCAATCGTAGCTAAAACAACCCCTGTGGTTTCCAAGACACCAGGTCAGCATATAGGCCTGGCTCAAAAACAGCTCGGAAGGTCGCCAGTCGACCTAAACAACCCCGGTGGTTTCGAAGACACCAGGTCAGCAGAGACCTATAAGCTCTAAAGCAGCTCGGCAAAGGTCGCCTGTCGAGCTAAACAAGACCATTGTGGTTTCAAGACACCAGACCTGACAGCTCAAAACTTCGACTTGGAACCAAACGAGCTAGCTCATGAACCAAACGAGTCGAGCTATGCTTAGCTCAAGTTCAGCTCATTTATTTAACGTCCTCAATGAGGAATATAAGGTGACGTCGAATATAAAAAAAGATGATTCAACCCGTGGTCCTAAACCCGATGTCGACAATTGGGAAGAACACTTCGACTTGGAACCAAACGAGCTAGCTCATGAACCAAACGAGTCGAGCTATGCTTAGCTCAAGTTCAGCTCATTTATTTAACGAGCTTAATAATATTAACTGGCGTTGACTTGCATCTGTTCAATGAGGAATATAAGGTGACGTCGAATATAAAAAAAGTGAGTACTTCGACTTGGAACCAAACGAGCTAGCTCATGAACCAAACGAGTCGAGCTATGCTTAGCTCAAGTTCAGCTCATGTATTTAACGGGCTCAATGAGAATACAAGGTGGCGTCGAATATAAAAAGATGATTCGACAATTGGGAAGAAACTTCAACTTGGCAAAGCGAATCTGATGTATTCTTTCTCACCGTGCGTATGCAGAGTCTACATTACTATATATATATATATATATATATGTGGGTGTGTGTGTATTTTTCACAAATTTAGCATGCTTCGCTTGGTGGGGTAGTGGTTTAGACCTCTTGCATCTAGCCAAATTGGGTTTGAATCTATCTTGGAGCAATTTTTGTCTTTTTTTGGACAAAGAAATAAAACAGACTTACAAAAAAGATGAAAAATACCAAACCATGGTTAGATCCCTAGCCCTACTAGTAGAGAAAATACACCACTGCCGCATAATTTAGATATGTTTGAAAACAAATAATATGTAACATATTTCTAATACTAAAATGTGTCTATATATCATTGGAAAAAAAAACTTGGGGGAGACATAGCTTCCCTATGTCATAACAAATAACTGACAGTTGATGTGACTAATAATGGAGTGGATATTTGATTTGGTATTTGGAAAGTCATAAAAATGGCTCGAGTAAAAGCATGTCTCGAGAGGTCAGGTTAAGCACTTGGTTTAGATCCCAAAAATTATTCCTATCTATTCATTTTCTTTTTCAAAAAAGTTATTGATTAATAAAAATATTATGAGTGACTAAATATTTTTTTTACTAATAATTGATTCCTTATTATATCGTGGCCCTTTTTCTCCCCGTAAATATTAGTTATTTTAAACCACAAAAAGTGTAGAGATAAATTTTAAACTAAATTATACTAATAACTTTAGTTTTAATAAATAACTTTAGTTTTAATAAATTAGTTTTATTAATTAAAAGGATTCATTTTTTTAATATAGTTATTCATTACTTCAAATTTTCTGATGTGATGTTATGTCCTTAATGGGTAGTTAACATGGACCATTTTCTTTTTAAGAACATGGGCCATTTTCGAACTTATCTATTGTCACATTTTCATATGCTTCCGTTACTATGTATCTGATTTCTGATAAGCGACATATCCACGTCATCATTATCAATGCACCTTACCAATAATACACCGCTTTGAATAAAAAAAATTTGGGTCCAGCACACCGCTTTGAATAACATAATACAACACATACGTCATTTTTAATTGTAATAGTCTGTCCTTTTTTTTTTTTTGAAAAGGAATAGTCTGTCTTTATAATGCTCTAGTAAACATTTTTCTTTTGGATTTTTTGTCAAAAAAAAAAAATTATTTTTTCGAGTTATTATTTTTGGACACTTCCAAAAACCCAACACACATCTAACACCACTATCTCTTTCTATCTCTCTCTTCTTATCACATCTATCACTCCTCTCTCTTGTATTCATATACTCCATTCGTCCCATTATATATGTCATAGTTGACTAAATCACATAGTTTTAAGAAAAAACAATAAATAAAAGAAAGAGAGTAATAATTTTATCAAATTAACCTTATTAACCATTGATGTATTAACTATTGTCATAAATACAAAGTACATTATTTGAGGGTATAAGTGGAACAAAGCAATTAATAGTGTATTAGAATCATAAAGTGACATATATCTTGAGATTAATTTTTTTGGTAAACGTGACATATATAATGGGATGGAGGGAGTATCTCTCAAGGTGTCGATGGGTGTTAGGGTATCCAACAAACATTTTTCAATTCTTTTGGATAAAGTTGCACGACCTCCCGGTCCCATTATCATCATGCGTGGGACATAGTTTACAAAATAGATGAGCCATTCAAACAATAAATAGGTTCACACGCAAGTGACTAATATGATATTATGATCCTTGCACGGCATATTCTTGTAAGATATGGCTGCCCAGACTTGGTCACGCTTCAACTAGACATTTGAATTTTATATTACTTTGGCACTTGATATTTTACACAACATTTCTGTTCAAGATATATGAATGAATTCTACAATAAGGCAACCAAAAAACCAAAGTAACACAAGCGCCAAAACAAACAACTGCGCCTGGAATTTTCTATCCCTCCCCCCTCCCCTAATAAAATTTTCCATAGAAAGAAACAACAAAAGAAAGGAAAAAAGAGAGTATCAACTTTATGACTTGCTACTCAAAGCATTGTATATGTTGGTGGAAATGGCAATTACACTTGTCACTACAGCTAGTATAATCATAACCAGTGCTATAATTTTGTCCCTTCTTGTTGATATGCCAAGGGCATCCCTGTCATTGGTAACAAAGAAAAGTCTTGCTTAGTCATTCATTCATTCATTCATTCATTCATTATCGTTTCCAATTTGTCATATTTAATAGGAAGCTAATAAGATTATGGAAGATAAATTACCTTAAAACAATAGTGCCAGGGAAAATGAAGGCAAGGCACAAAGCAGATGATGATCCCAAAAACTGAAAGAAGTACCAAATATCTGGGATTGCTATAGCAGCAAGGTAGGAGAAGACTAGCAGCACAAGAGTGAGGATCACAAATCTTTTGTTATCTGTGGCTAGCAAAGGCATCTTGGGGAAGAGGAGTTCATCAATGTTGGCTCTTAAAGAGAAGTTTATTATAGGGAATACCAGCATGATATGGAGTGCATAGCTTACACGAATTAAACAATTGAACAAGGAACCAACTGCAGAATCAACGTTCTGGTCAAAATTGATGAGAATGTCTGACTGTGTTGAATCCCCAAACAAGAGGTACCCAAATACACCAATTGAAAAGTAGATAACAGCACAAAACATTAATGCTAATCGAACTGCTGTCTTCATATCAGATGGCTTGGCAAGCTCAAACCCAATGGGATGCACTGCAAGTAAAATGAATCATCAGCACAAAATAGTTTTCTAGTAAGGCCCTAAAAAAGGAAGTAAATCTACCACCAATTATTGCAAGCTAAGTAGTAAGCAAGGTCTAAATCAAGGTCCGCGACCGCATTTTGGGGGTCTCTGCGACCACAAAACGATTACGATGCAGGTCGCATCAACCGTATTTAATTGCAATTCTCTGCAATATCAAGAATTGCGACGCGTTTCCAACCATGACCGCGATCGCGACTGTGATTTAAAACCTTGGTAGTAATTACCGTTAAAATGAAATGTGAATGCCGTGACTACAACGGGAACTGCAGTGAACAAATCAAAGAATGAGGTCTGGTGGTCCAATTGAGGAAACAATCTAGGAGTTTGTGTTTTTCCTTGAACCAGAGCAACCATAGCCAATCCACAACATATAGCAACAAATGCCACTGCAAGAAGAGTTGATACTGCAGAACTGTACTTCAAGGATTCTGACAAATTTCAAAAAACACCAAAAAGGAGAACAATAGTTATGAGTCTATGCCATTGAATCTCTTCAATTTGAAATGAAAGAGAGAATGGGAAACTGACCTACACGTCGGTACAAGACCAATGGAAGCATAACGAGGAGCAAGGTGAAGAGCAAAGCAACTTCACGAGAATTCCACCAGTGAATCCCAAACCACTGTTGCAAAATGCCCAAGTGCACTTCACCTCCATCGTGCTTTCCAGACAGAACATCCCCTGTTGTTCCATTATTACACAAACATGGAGAAAACAACACATCATTCCTTCCTTTTACATCATAAATAAATGGAAAAGAACCAAGCTTTACTGGTGTGAAAATTCACCACTCAAATCAATTAAATGAAATCCCAAATTGAAACTTTCATAAATAGCATAAGAAACCAAAATTTTAAAAAAGCTTAATTAATGATTTCAATGTTTCAATAGGAAGAAATTAAATAAAGAACAGAAATTTGTTCTAACCAATGATAATTAGGTAGAGAATTAAACCCCCAAAGTTGGTGATTATGACACAAACTTGGGCGGTTAATGCTCCTGCGGACCCGAACGCCTCTCTCATGACGCCAGCATACGTCGTCGTTTCGCCGGCATGCGTAAACCGCATGAGGAAGTCCACGGATAATTCGGCCAACACGGCCACGATCAGAATCATGGCGAAAGCGGGAATCACGCCGAGAACCTTTAGAATCGCAGGGATTGACATGATTCCTGCACCAACTATGCTCGTGGCCACGTTGAACACGGCGCCGGAAATGGATGCCGGCTGTTCCGCCGATTTGGATTCCGGCAAGAGGGGGACGTGGACTCCGGCCGACGGCGACATCCCGGCGATGAGATTATTGGGGAGAACGGAGAAAGGAAAGATGGAGGTGGCTACGTGAGCAAATTACCATCCATCCATCCATTTATAATAAAAAAGAATGGAGTAGTACTAGTACATGATAATTTAATTTGGTTGGGTTTGCGTCCACATGCATAACACATAACACATGCATGGTTAAAGTTAGGTGAGCAGAAAAAGTAAAATAATTTTGCGTGTGTCTGTGACTCTGTGCTGTGGGGTTGACTGCATGTGCCAATCTTTTACCCCTGTAAATTTATTAACTACAACATCCATAATACAAAATTAATTAATTTTATTTTTTTCTTCTCCCACCGTTATTCTACGGGATGTAATCATATTCAAGGCATTGCCGGACACAAAATTTACGTAGACACATCTCCCAACATTATTTCACCATATTGTGGGAGTATTGGAGACTAGCACTTTTCACTAAACTCAATCTTGGTTGTTCAAAAATTAATAAATTCAATCATTACATTAATCTCTTATTCCGGAAAAAAATTGATTAATCTCTCAAAAAATTTATAAAATTTTATAGTATTAATAAAAAAATAATTGACATTTTATTGTCTTATTTTATTTTAACGTATAATATATTTTTTTAAGAAAGCAATACAAAGTGGAATGGAATGATAAAAATGGGGACTACGCATAGATTAATCTCCTATTTTTTATTTTTTATTTGAGTACCTATTTTTTATTAAACATTACTAAGTAACACTTACCATTGAATTAAAGTACTCTAGTGTTTTTCAATAATACATTTTATATTAAATATAAAATTATGACAATTAAAATCATCGAGATTGACCAGAAATTAAAATCACCCTAGCCGCCTCTCTCTCTCTCTCAACCTTCCCTCTACTTCTCTCTTTCTTCTTCCTCATCCATCGAAGGGGATGGATTTGGCCATTTTTGGCCTGAAATCACCCCTCTACATCGTATTTTCTCTCTTTTTTATCTAAATAAGTGGTTTTTTCACATAGATCTGATTTTTCTTTCGTGTTTTTCCGTGATTTCGTCGTCTGGGTGCGGCTTTGTTTTGTTCATCGTCTTGGTGCAACGTTGTTTGGTTTTCCATCTTGTTGGGGTGTTCGTTTGGTTCAGATTGACAGATCAGCTCGATCCATTATAGATTCAATCAAGATTTGGGCGTTAACGTTATAGATCTGGAGGCATGGGTATTCCGGTCACTTTTATTTTGTCACACTTGTAGGCATTTTGCCGTTTTATGCTATTAACCTGGGTGCTGTGAATTTGTTCCCAGATTCATCCCTTTTGGTTTTTAACGATATTGAATTTGTGTTGTTTTCGATATATTTTACCAATTTGAATGAATAAATATCTTTTTTAGTCACAAAAAAAAATCATCGAGATTGACATAGACATGTAAACTATGTATAAAACTAGTTTTGGGATCTGCTTAAGAAATAGTGAGGGAGAGGTGGTGAAAATAAAAAAACGGGGTGGTGTTATCCTTTGCTATTAGTCCATGAAGGAGAGGTATGAGGCCTTCTAAACTCGTTGAAGATGTGTCAAGAACTAAATTTAGACGAGGTTATTTTTTAGGTGGATTCCAAGATGGTGGTTGATAGTGTGCTCAGTTCAAAATTAGATATTACGGAGTATGGTGACATTGTTCTCGAGTGTAGAGCAATCCTTAGATCTAAACCAAATTATGAAGTGCAGTTTATTATACGACAAGCCAATATGGCTGCTCATTTATTAAATAGGGTGGTTATATCTCAGTCTTGTAGTCATGTATTCAATTATGCTCCTTCATGTATTGTGGAAACTATTTAACTTGAAATGAAATGAGGTATTTACAGTAAAAAAAATAGTAAACTATGAAATTGTTAAACTATTAAATAGTTAATTTTTCAATCATCGAAAATGTAACCCCACTTTAGACTTTAGAGGATATAATAGAACACATGACACCTTGTTTGAAATCAAAACTGCGAAGAAAGGAAAATAAAAGTACTTAATTTTGACTAATAAAAATGTAGTTTTTCTCGTTTCAGTTCAATCGTGGGAAGTGATAAAATTTGATCTTAAAAGGGTGGTATAAGTGTGTGTTTCTATTAATTAACTGTGTTTAAAATAAGTTATGATTAAATTTAAAAGGGCACTTATTTTCTTTTTTCTTTGGTCAATTTTCTTGTCTAGATGGGAATAAACCCAACGGAGCCCAAGAAGCCACGAAGCCCAAGCTAATACGGTGGTATGAGTTCATCGCCAACAGCAAAACAAAACAAAAAGACAATTGGAAGATAATGCATTGGAGAGACATCAGGTTTATCAATTTTCAACAATACACATATTGAGACTGAACATCGGACTGAACATCATACTAGTTGCTCAATTCTTTGAGAATGTATTTGTTTTGCTGGAATTAGATCCCTAACCTTTATCTTTTTTGGTTCCATTTCCCGACAATGCATTGGTGGGTTTCCTTTCCCACTTTTTTTTTTTTGGTTATGACCATCTTAATATTATTCTTTTGGACTGAGTGAGCTATTCGGGTATTCCCACGGTAAAGCTCTTAGTGACCGCATGACACTAATCCCGAGTGGTTAAATCAGAGCGAGATGTTTTACACCAGGTTGATCGCCTCACCAAAATAATTTCTCTAAAATTCGATCTTTTGACCTCCTCTTAGGATTGCGATTCGCTTACCGACTCGACTGGCCACAGTTGGGTGCTGTCTGACTTTATTTTGTAAAGGAAGGATTCCGTTCCAGCAAAAAAATGCGCGAAGCCACGGTATATTACTTTTTTCTTTTTAGCAAGTAATACTTTTTCAATAAAGTTTTACCCATTAATCTAAATAATTTACTTGTTATTTAAGTAAAGCTTGATTTCGCAAATCGTAAATTCCTAATAAAGTTATTAAATAAACTAATTACGCGAACAAGTGCGCGACACCACCATACCTGTGCATTGAAATAATCAAATAAAAGAGAGAGAGAGAGAGGATTTTTAGTTTTTCATGAAAGGAGAAAATTTCTTTTCCACCTAGCTACAAAATGAATTTCCCATATTTTCCTTTCCTTCCTTCGCTTTTTCCTTTTCGGGCAGGTGGCAACCGGTTACCAGCAATCGTATATATGGGCGTCAAAGAAAGAAGCGATCTTAATCCATCTCTCATTGTTTGACTAGTTGTTATCTGCTACGCCTACGAGTACGAGGAGCCATTCTTGTTTAGCCAAATGTTTGCATGTGATACCTTTTACTTTTCCCTTTCTATTAGTACATAGACTTTAGAATCGATTTCTTGCTTTTAAATTTTATCAAATACAACAATTTGTATGAGAATCACTTGCATTCAAACGCCTTCCTCGTGATGAGTCAGCTAACGGGTATGTCTTACATAAACTTCTCCATGGTTTGTATTTTTTGAAAAAAAACTAGATTATGCCTTGAAAATTTGATGCTGTTATTCTGGGAATTCTTCTCTTATGGGCACAGTTTAATTTCCTGGATTATATAAGGTTGTCTGTCATGCATATTTTTTGTGTTTGTCTGATGTCTCTGTCATGTGAGATAAATTTAGTGTATTACTTACTAGAATTAGATTTTAGGTTTTCACTTGTCAGTTAACTTCTAAATTCTAGTTTTCAAAATTGTTTATTTTCATCAATATTAAGTTTATCACATATCTCTAGTAATCAATTCTCTGTGTTCATTTTTTTTTGCTTGCTTACCTTTCCTTATTGCTTGTGGATTCATAGGAAATTTGTCACGGATTTGAAATCTTAGCATAGATCATACTGTTACCTTTACCATTGATGATACAGTTGTGATTCTGATTGTGAAAACTCAAAGTTTTACATCAGGATGATTCCAGTTGATAATAATGGTATTATGAATCCCAAAGATGAAATTGAAGAATCTAATGGGAGTCAAGTGAAGGAGTTTGCTTCCATAGATATTTCAAACGAAAATTCTCAGAGAAAGCTCCAGGGCTCCTCAAGTTCTCTTCCTGATAGGATACAGTTCCTCAAATTTGGTTCTGCATCTGCCCAATTCAAGCAACTTGCTACTGTGAAAGACCAGATTTCACAATCTGTGTCTTCTCCACGTTCCAATAGCCTAAGAGCACGATTCAGTGACATGTTTTCTCAGAAACTTGATTGGGATTCAGTCAAGAAGATGTGCATGGAATGGATCAAAAACCCAATGAACATGGCCCTTTTTGTGTGGATCATTTGTGTTGCTGTTTCGGGTGCAATTCTGTTCCTTGTCATGACAGGTATGTTGAATGGTGTGCTACCAAGTAAGTCTGAGAGGAACACATGGTTTGAAGTAAATAACCAAATACTAAATGCACTCTTTACACTTATGTGTTTGTATCAACACCCAAAGAGGTTCTACCATCTAGTTCTTCTGTGCAGATGGAGACCAAATGACATAGCTAGACTTAGAAAGGTATACTGCAAGAATGGCACTTATAAGCCACGTGAATGGGCACATATGATGGTAGTGGTCATTCTCCTTCATGTGAACTGTTTTGCTCAATATGCACTTTGTGGTCTAAACTTGGGTTATAAAAGGTCTGAACGCCCTGCCATTGGAGTTGGAATAACTATATCCATTGCAATTTCTGCGCCTGCAATAGCTGGCTTGTACACTATTCTTAGCCCTCTTGGGAAGGACTATGATTGTGAGATGGATGAAGAAGCACATGTTCAAATTACAGCTTCTCAGAAACCGTATGAGAAGAAATATTCATTTGTATCCAAAGATCAAGAAGGAGTTATTGAAAATAGACCAAAGTGGAGTGGAGGAATACTTGACATTTGGAATGATATTTCTTTAGCATATCTCTCACTTTTCTGCAGTTTTTGTGTCTTTGGATGGAATATGGAGAGACTTGGCTTTGGAAACATGTATGTTCACATTGCCACTTTTATGCTGTTTTGTATGGCACCTTTCTGGATTTTTGTATTGGCTTCTGTTAATATTGATGATGACAATGTTAGACAGGCTCTTGTAGCTCTAGGGATTGTTCTTTGTTTTTGTGGTTTACTGTATGGTGGCTTTTGGAGGATCAAAATGAGAAAGAGGTTCAATTTGACTGCTTATGACTTTTGTTTTGGCAAACCCTCAGTTTCTGATTGCACGCTTTGGTTATGTTGTTGTTGGTGCTCTGTTGCTCAAGAAGCTAGGACTGGGAATAACTATGATCTCTTGGAAGATAAGTTGTGCAGGAAAGAAACTGATACTGGTGGTGACCAACCATCAATTGCACCTTTGGCTCGGGAAGATGTAGTATCAACCAAATCTAGCACAAGTTCTCCTCTGGGTGAAAACTCTTCCCCTTCTATGATAAAAACATCTGGTCCACTAAATTCAAGTAATGACTTGGAGGGATATAACAGTCCTGATAGACCTCTATCTAATGTGAAAGAAGAGCATTTTGAAAGATGTAAAGATGGAATAATGAATCCACCGAGTCTGTCACTGATACAAAAGGAAGCTCCTTAGTCCCCAAAAAGGAAAAGGGGAAAGAATTCTTCTTGCTACCTATGTATAACACTGTTTGAGATTTTGTAGTAGTGCATTCAACACATTCGAAGTCATGATTTTGCTCTTAATTATCTCAATCTAATCTATGCCAACCATTTCTTCCATGATGGGGATGTGTGTGAGTTGTGTTTCCTTTTCAAGAAAATCATATGAAATATATTTTAAAAGACATACTATATGAATTGATTTTAGAGAGTTTTACGATCATAAGGTGTGTTCCTTCTACTGAGACTCTTGAGAATATTAATGGTTGTAAATGTTCGAGCATGTTTGATACCAACTTTCCTACTAAGTGTGAGGTTACTCATAGAACCTTATTGCTCAGGTTGAGTCGCGCTTTGACAAAATGTGATATATAATTAGATATATAATTACCTTTTTTATCATACTTAATGTTGGTCTTAGTTCTGTTGGACATTAAAAAGAACATAGCTTTGTTCTCCAGAGTCAATGCCCCCCGCCGCCGCTACCTCGCCCAATGACACAGTTCTACACACGGAAAGACACGCGAGTCTTGTTTGTTGTCTGATGTCTCTGCATCTTCAAACGATTATTACTCCAAAGTCCAAACCAATTCATGAAATAGCAACATGTAAGTATGATAAAAAAGTAAATCAAGGGTTAGATGATGGTCATGTAAAAATTAATAGCATCTATTATATGAAATAATAACACCAATTAGAACACTTACTTATTGAAGACATTATTAGAGTTACCGGGAGTTGTCTCTGTCTTGTAGAGCTCCTGAAAAGATCAAAGTCGAGTCTTTCTTTTCTTGTTCACACACTTTGAGATCTCGGTTCTCAATGGGGCAAACCGTAGAGCGAGCAATTGAATAACGTGACGGCAAAGGGACCTAGCCAAAGTATTTATTAACCCCGGGCACCTCGCATCACGGGCCTAGTGGTTAGGCTTACACTATCTTCCATATAGATCAGTATTAAGTGTCCCGACCATTACCAATTGATCACAATGTTAGTGGGCCTAAGCATTATCAAATGGATCATAACATTAACTCGTTTTTGGCAAATCAAAAACCACAATTGATTGTGGCCTATAAGAATTTATTTGAAAAAATTGTAACGGATCAATCCCGGGTCATATACATTTCTGATCTTTTTTTGGTTTAGAATATACATTTCTGATCTAGTAGAGTAACCAGCTCACTCAAGTCGTCTGATTGATATGATATGACATGCCATCACATGTATAATACAACTGGCAGTCTGTAACTCAAATGCACACTGTCCAAGGCTTTATCACACATTTCAACCTGTCCACATTCAGCTTTCACGCATTCCAAGATAATGTTCATTCACGCAATACTGCTTCAACTTTCGAGGCTCTAGTCAGGCTCCCTTATACAAAAAAAATACACGAAGGTCATGCTGGTCAGCTTTGAGAACTAGTAGTACTACTAACCTAAAGCACACAAAACTAACTTAAACTTGGTAGCAAATTTTTTAACGAACAGATCACCTCTTTTTTCTTGCTTACAACGTTTTCTCTGTTTAGACCATATTGAGAAATCAAAGCAACATGGATCCTACTATTCATATGAATGCAAGAATGAAGAGGAAACTGATTATGAAATAGGAGTCATTGAAACGGCCTTTT
The DNA here is from genome assembly GCA_037113605.1 of Calophaca sinica. Classification (NCBI taxonomy): domain Eukaryota; kingdom Viridiplantae; phylum Streptophyta; class Magnoliopsida; order Fabales; family Fabaceae; genus Calophaca; species Calophaca sinica. The sequence continues at coordinate 45,974,843 of CM073735.1, forward strand.
CCCATGACAGGTTTCTTTTCCACTTTGTGCAATATAACTACAGTATATGTTGTAATTTTTTTTTGTTTTACAGATGAAAATTGCACTTCTGTGCAACAAGGATCGTGTCATTTAAAGTCACCACAAGTTGGAGTTCAAATAATTCCACCACCACCATTGTCTCTTGGTATTCAAGTTGCAGTCCAAAGCAACATGGATCCTACTATTCATATGAATGCCAGAATGAAGAGGAAGTGGATTATGAAGCAAAAGTCATTGAAGCGGCCTTCTATCATGACAGGTTCCCTTTTTTTTGACATTAGGTTCCTTTTCCACCTTGTGCAATACCAACTAATTTTTATGTATTTTTTTCCGTATTCTGCTTCTACAATTTTATAAATTTATATTTCTTTCATTAAATTTTTTATCCTTTAGGATCAACATGTGAAAATATGGATATTTCTATTCCAAATCTTTCTATTTCAACTCCATTATCAGAAGGTATAAATCCATCCTCATCATTTCGATGTGGATTCAATCTGGATCATGACATTAATGCTGAACACCAGTCACCTCTATGTTCTTCTCTAGGTTATTTACTAATTTATACCATTTTACTTTCCTAATAATCTTTGATTTTCCATTTAAACTTGTTGTAAATCAAGCAATGGAGATTGAGTTTACAGAGAAGAGAAAATAAAAGAACTCAGAAGAATTTAGGAATGAATATGTGTTTCATTGAATTTAATAGAATGTACAATGCATTACTTATATACAAGCTTCACAACCATCTAAACAACAACTAATTCTGTTATTAGCCATAACAGAATGTAACCAACTCTAACTACCCTTATTAACTCCCAAACTACTAACAGAAAGTCCTAAGCCATCTAATGCTAACCCAAAAAGTCAACATTCTCCACCTTGGCTTAGCTTTCACTCACACAACCTGCAAAATCCACAAACAATGTTTGAATTTCGTCCCAGGCAGTGCCTTAGTCAGCATATCAGCTGGATTGTCACCAGTGCATATCTTCTCCAAGCCTCTCTTCCCTTTTGCTATGACTTCCCTCAGAAAATCGTCCCAGGCAGTGCCTTAGTCAGCATATCAGCTGGATTGTCACCAGTGCATATCTTCTCCAAGCCTATCTTCCCTTTTGCTATGACTTCCCTCAGAAAATGTAGCTTGACATCTATATGCTTTGTTCTTTCATGGTATACTTGATTTCTTGCCAAGTGAATACCACTTTGACTATCACAAAACACCTTGGTAACCACCTGCTTTGCCTCCAAACTTTTAACCATTCCTCTCATCCAGATGGTCTCCTTTATTGCCTCTGTGACAACAATATATTTGGCCTCGGTTGTGGACAAGGAAACCACATGTTGGAGATTGCATTTCTAGCTCACTGTGTTGCCACAAAACTTGAACACATATCCTGTTAAGGATCTCCTTGTGTCCAAACAGCCGGCATAATCTGAATCTACAAAACCAGCCACTTCAAACTTGTTGTTTTCATGCCTGTCATACTTCAAACTAATTGTTGAAGTTCCTCTCAAATACCTGAATATCCATTTCAGGGCTTCCCAATGTAGCTTCCCAGGATTTCCCATGTATCGACTTACCAAGCTCACAGTATAAGCCAAGTCTGGCCGAGTACAAATCATCATATACATAACGCCGCTCACTACATTGGCATATGGAATTTTCTTCATATGAGAGACCTCCTCCTCAGTCTTTGGTGCATGCTGCTTTGAGAGCTTGAAATGTTGTGCCATAGGTGTCATTACAGCCTTTGAGAGATTCATATTGAACCTACTCAACACCTTCTCAATGTAACTCTTTTGAGATATGAACAAAGTTCCTGCTGTTCTGTTTCTCAAAATCTGCATATCCAGAATTTTGTTTGCAGCCCCTATGTCCTTCATTTCAAACTCACTTTCAAGCATTATCTTCACTCTTTTGATTTCTTCTTTGCTTTTACAAGCAACCAGCATGTCATCTACATACAAGAGGAAATAGACAAGTTCTCCAATTTCTGTTTTCCTCCAGTACACATAACTATCATGCTCATTTCTATTGAAGCCAATCTTGATCATGAAGCTATCGAACCTCTTGTACCATTGTCTAGGGGACTGTTTTAAGCCATAGAGTGACCTCTTCAAGAAGTATACCTTGTCTTCATCACCCTTTCTTACAAACCCTTCAGGTTGAGTCATGAAAATCTCTTCCTCTAGCTCTCCAAGGAGGAATGTTGTCCTAACATCCAGCTGTTCCAACTCGAAGTCCTCTTGAGCAACCAAGGACAAAATCATCTTTATTGATGTATGCTTCACCACAGGTGAGAACACCTCATTGAAATCAATCCCCTCTCTTTGAGTGAAGCCTCTTGCCACCAATCTAGCTTTTAACTTAGCCTTTTCTACTCCTGAAATTCCCTCCTTGATCTTATATAACCACTTGCAACTAACAAGCTTTTTACCTTTTGGTTTATCAACCAACACCCAAGTACAATTCTTATGCAAAGAATCTAACTCATCAGTCATGGCTGCCATCCAGTGTTGAGACTCAGCACAGTTCACAGCTTCAAGGTAAGTTCTAGGCTCTTCACTATCAATATCCTCAGCTGCAGTAAGAGCAAAAGCAACCATATCTGCAAAACCAAGTCTGTTAGGGGCTTTGATGACCCTCCTGTTTCTGTCCCTAGCCAGTAGATAGTCTTCCAGGTTCTCCTCATCACTCAATTCTGCATTGACTTCATGAGTTACTGATTCAGTGCTGGTTTCTTTTTCAGGTTCTGAGTCAATTTCCCTAGTTGTTGACACCTTTGATTGCTCCACCTCAAACTGAATCTTCTCACTGCTCTTCTGTTTTCTTGCAGGCTGCTGACTTGAACTCTGTTTTTGGTGATACATCTCACTCTCCCTGAACACCACATCCCTGCTAATCAATACTCTATGTTGTCCCTTCTTCATACACCACAATTTAAAGCCCTTTACTCCTTCTGGATACCTTAAGAACATACACTTCAAAGCTTTTGGCTCAAGCTTTCCTTGTTTGATATGTGCATATGCCACACAACCAAACACTCTCAGATTTTCCCGATTTGGAGGGTGACCTATCCACACCTCCTCATGGGTCTTTTTCTCAATTGTATTTGAGGGACTTCTATTGATTATATGTGCTGTTGTAAGTACTACTTCAACCCAAAAATGTAAAGACAAGTTTGCACTAGACAACAAGCATCTAACTCTCTCCATGATTATCCTATTCATTCTCTCAGCAAGACCATTTTTGCTGAGGGGTCCCCCTTACTGTTTTATGCCTAGCAATCCCTTTACTTTTGCAAAATTGATTGAATTCCTCAGAACAAAATGCAAGCCCATTATCGGTTCTCAACCTCTTTATCTTCTTTCCAGTTTGGTTTTCAACTAAAACACTCCACTCCTTAAACTTCATAAAAGTCTCATCCTTAGATTTAAGAATATAAACCCATACCTTTCTAGAGAAGCCATCAATGAGGGAGAGAAAATATCGAGCTCCACTGTGAGAACTTACTTTGGCTGGCCCCCAAAGATCACTGTGAATATAATCCAGAATACATTTTGTTCCATGCACAGCAGTGGTGAATTTCAGCCTCTTAGCCTTGCCAAAGATGCAATGTTCACATAAATCAAGTGATTTGATGTTGTCCCTGCCCAACAGCTTCTGATTGCTTAATTCTTTCAACCCCCCTTCACTGATATGTGCTAACCTCATGAGCCAAAGTGTTTCCTTTGACTTTCCAGCTTCAGAGACAGAATTGACATTGCCCAATAGAACACTTCCTTGAAGCCTGTATATACCAGCTTCTAGTTTTCCCTTCATTACCACCATGGAACCTTTTGTGATCTTTAAAACTCCACCTTCAGCCTTGCACACAAAACCCTGTGTATCAAGCATCCCAAGAGAAATTAAATTTCTCTTCAATTCTGGAACATGCCTAACCCCTTGCAAGATTCTCACCGAACCATCTGCAAGCTTCAGTTTAATGGCCCCAATTCCAGTCACTCTGCAGGCTTTGTCATTTCCTAACAACACCTTTTCTCCATGGCTTTCTTTATAAGAGATGAACCAGTCCTTGATTGGGCACATGTGGAAAGTGCAACCCGAATCAAGAACCCATTCATTTTGTAAATTTTGTTCTGAAACACACATTAACTCAGCACTTTCATAACCTTCTAAAACTACATCAGCATCACCACTGTGATTCGGTTTCTCCCCAAATTTCTTCTTCTTCTTGTTATCAGGGCAGTCTTTCTTAAAATGCTCCTCACTCCCACAGATGAAACATCGTTTTTTCTTGCCATTTTTTGACTTGGATCTTGATCCCTTTTTGTTCTTGAACTCCTTTTTCTCTGACCTCCTCTGATGTTTAATACCTCAGCACTTTGATCTTCTCTCCCTTCAGATTTCCTCTTTAATTCTTTTGAGAATAAAGCATTCTGAACCTCTTCTAATGACAGTGTGTCCCTGCCATAGATGAGTGTATCATATTCACTTGGTAGTGACCTGAGCAACAACAGGGCCTGGTCTTCATCATCAATCTTGATTTCGATATTTTCGAGATCAAGAATGACCTTGTTGAAATCGTCCAAATGATCCTCCAATGTCTTTCCTGATGACATCTTGATAGTGTACAACTTCTGCTTCAAATACAACCCGTTGGCCAAAGATTTGGTCATGTACAGGTTCTCCAATTTGAGCCAAACAGCAGCTGCGGTCTTCTCCTTCGAGACTTCTCTGAGAACCTTATCACCCAGAGATAGAATCAAGGTGATGTGAGCTTTATCGAGCTTGTCCTTCTTCTCCTTATCAGAAAGCGTGGTTGGCAATTTCGCTTCACCAGCTAGGGCTTCCTCAATCCCTTGTTGAACTAAGAAAGCCCCCATCTTCAATCGCCATAAATTGAAATCGCTTTTCCTTGTGAACTTTTCAATATCAAACTTTGCGGAACCCATTGCGATGAATCTTTCCCAAGACTAACCGACCTTTGCTACTGATCCGGAGTGGATCTCAGATTTAGAGGAAGGTGATACCTCGCGGTGGAAGGATGGTGGAAATGACCGCAATGAGTGGAAGTGCTGCCTGGAACTCTGGTGGAGGATGTGGGTGGTGGCCACCTGCAAACACTCCGACGCTCAAGTCAGTATAAGAATGAGATGAGTGCTAGGGTTAGAAGAGGCATACCTTGTAGAGGTGACAACATTAGGCTTATATAGCCTTGAAGCTAGGATTAGCTCTTAGGAGAAGCCATGCCAATTGGGCCAACTTGTTGGAGCCCATTAAAATGGTATTTGGGCTTAGGATAGGTCCGGATCAGAAGCCCCCCAAGTCGGTTGATCATGTAATGTGGAGCTGACTTAGAAGCATAGTTAACCCTCATGGAGTTGTTGTCCTGTATGTGTTAGTCAAGAAATACAAGATGTGCACAGTGTAAACACATGTTTTGATTGTATTGCCCCCGCATTGAACCAGCCGGTGTGTTGGGGATGTGAGTTTGGGAGCGAATCCCTTTGCGAGCTTGTCGCGACTATTTTCAAATTGGCCTCAAGTGCCACTTATGTTCAGAAAAATGATAAGCATAAAGCATGAAAATGTATACCTCGTCGGAAGACCGAGATGTGATGTCGAAGTTCTTGTCTGAGCTTAAGAGTTTTAACGAGGAAACCTGACAAGATGCGAGATTCGTCCTCAACCAAGCGTAGGAGTTCAGAAGGGGAATCTCGGTGTTGCTGAAATCCTTAGCCATACAAAACAGAAGACAAGCAGTCTAGAATATGTATGTATATGTTAAGAGTAAATCTTATCAGCGGATTAAGTCACTGCAGCACCTTTGAGATTGATTAATGCTCAAGTGTTTTAAATAAACAGTATTATGAGGTCCAGATTATGCATTAATTGAAGCGTGCAGTCTTTATGAAGCTGCTTCTACTGCTCTTGGAGGTAACAATTTTCCCAAGTTGGGACAAATCTTATAGGTTTCTCATGCTCCTATAATTTAGCTAAGGAGAAATGGAAACAAGTGTGTTTAACCAAGCCTTATTCTCGCCAGTTTAATGGAATTAAATAATAGACAATAGGTGTTGTCCTTTTTGGACTATAAATTTCCCATTAGTGGTTCCTAAGGGAATGTGGTTTGATTAAAGTATGAAAATGTGTACCTCGTCGGAAGACTGAGATGTTATGTCGATGTTCTCCTCATCCGAACATAAGAACTCGGCAGGGAAATCTACTGAGATGTCGAGATTCGATCAACCAAGTGCGGGAGCTTGGAGGTAGAATCTGATCTTGTTGGCAGTGCCATCTACCTCGGAGAAACAGCCCGACCAAGGGAGTTTCTCCTCTACCCCGGCGGTCAGAGTGGACATCATAACCTCGGGTGGATTTGACCGCGAAATGACCCTCAGCAACTTGTTGGCTAGGCAAGTCGGGGGGCCAACCGAAATCTTCCGAAATCGGATTTTCTCATGACCAAGCGTAGGAGCTTGGAAGGTGAATCTCGGCATTTCTGGAGCCGAGGTAGTCATGTGAAGCTGTCACTTTGCCTACTTGGGTGTTATCTAGTTCCTATATAAGAGGAACATGCACGAATTCCAATTGAAAAATCATTAGTATCGGTAGGAACAATAAAAAATTATCTACTGTAAATAGATTTTCAGATTATCCGAAGTATTAGACTTCGGTTTCTGGTGGTTGTAAAGTATCCGAAGTGTTGGACTTAGGTTTCTGATGATTGTAAAGTATCCGAAGTGTTGGACTTCGGTTTCTGATGATTGTAAAGTATCTGAAGTGCTAGGCTTCGGTTTGTGTTGCCAGTATCCGAAGTGTTAAACTCCAGTTTCTTTGAGTTGTAAGTATCCGAAGTGTCAGACTTCGGTCTTTTGGGGGTGACAAGAATCCGAAGTGTTAGACCTCGATCTCTTTTAGACTGCAAGTATCCAAAGTGTTAGACTTCAGTCTTTTGGAGGTGATAAGTATCCGATAATACTGGAAAATAGCAGCGTGCAAGTGTGGTCCTTGGTCATGGACAATTGTTGCTAGATCTGCTTTGACTCTAGCTTCCCCCTGGTCCGAGGTGGAAAGCCATAATTGCAAGTTTTGTTATTCCTGCAATGAAATCCTTGCACAAGGAGAACAAACAAGTCTCAAAATTTGAGAGCATAATTATATAGAAATAAACTATACCCATCAATTGTTGCTATATTTGCATGTTTGTATATGTCAAGTGCGTTAATCATGATAAAATATGTTGCGAATATTACTACCATGGACCTTCGTATCAAGAAGGGTCAATATTAAGGTGCACAATATGATAAAGTTCATGGTTAACTTCCTCGTATGAACGTATTGCCGATATACTGACACAAGTATGAGCTCAAAATTCCTGCAAAGTTTTATTTTTCAATGCAAAGTAATATCTTGGAATTTCCATGCTTAAACATTGAATACCAGAGGGCAATAACAATCAGAATGTAATTGGATTAAACCAGTCTATTGTGGAGTGTGTTTTAGCACATTGTACTTGTCCTCTTGGCGGGAGTACGTTTCAACAAACAACGACGGTTTGTATGACTGCTGAAGCAAATCAGCTTTGGGGTCTCAATGGCTCCTGCTTATCATTTGCTGTAAGAGGAAAACATATACAAATTCCAAAGAGACATATTATTATAAAAGCAATATGGGTTGTGCTAGTCGGAGTAATATCCATGTCAATCGGAGTGTTTGAACCCCTAATAGGTGGTTATGCCCTTCAATCTGGGCCAACTCATTCGAAGTACATGTTGTTGGGTGTCCTCCAGCAGCTCCTTGTTTTTGTCATGCACTGCCATATTTTCAACAGAGATAACAAATATCATTGAGATTTAAAAATAGAAGTAAGGAAATTGACTTATACTGCTACTTCTAGGCCATCTCTGGTTGTTGAGAAGGAAGAGTCAACAGCTTATATCAAGTAAATGCTTTCTCCCCACATTAGATGCAGAACACATAGCGGTTAGCAAAGTGGAATTAGAATAAGCTTACATAAAATTTTCAGTCAAAGTAGCATGAAAAGTGAAATAGATAATTCAGCACTTGCTTTAGCATAAGTTTCGCGCCTAAAGCGAAGTAGATAGTTCAAATCTACCATATTTATCTATTTGAGCTTATAGAACGGGAAGATCCAATCATGCAAAGAACAATGCAATCAGTGAACATTTCGCCAATAGCTAAGAGCAAAATGAAAGGTGACAATGTAATAAGCATCTTTTGTATTTGAACTAGTCATAAAAATAAAGTTTGACCCAATGACAAGTCTAGGGTTGTATTGGGAGCTCATGAATTCACGTATTTAGGAAGGTATGACATGTTGTTTTGAACTCATATGCATATGAACAAGCATTCATGATAGCGAGTTCTGCAATGCCACAAATGATACTTAGTTGCAGAATACATGCTTATGATTCCATGCAAGTTTCTAAAGTGGTGCATAATAGGCATGACGGCTATAGTGACGATTCCGCGACATATAAGAGTCACGTCCTGACATAGTGCATGTGTGGTCGTTTTTGAATAATAAAATTGATGCAAGCAAGATCGCAAATAGGAGTGAACACATATTGGTCCTTGAATTCATTTAAACCATGCAAGTTGATTGCTGGTCAATGCATAAGATTCAGCAAATGCCACATTTGATTTCAGGTAATGAAATATAATAATAATCTGAATGCAATTGTGACTAATGATATGTCAAATTTGATTCAAACAATCAGATAAATGTGATTTGGATATGGTGCTCTAGCACCATCATCATCCCCTTTTATCTGAGGTAAGCAGTATAAAGCAAGATATTGAAATATCATGTTTAATCTTAGATACCGAAAAGTATCGGAAACCTGATCCCACTTCGGTGGTGATGAGCTTCGAGGCACTGGGGCCATGAAATTGGTAGCGCGGATGGTCAAGACATCGCCACTCTCAAAATTGTGTGCTAGTGAGCTAAAAGGATTTGTTGCAACCCAACTTGCTGAGCTTTTTCCTCTATCACTCTACCTGACTTTAAGCATGTCAGGGTGATCAGCGGAGTCATTGCCGCAATGATCTTTGAGAATCTATCACAATGACTTCGGAGTCCTGAGTTCAGATATGGAATCGTTGAATACTCTTATTGGAGATTAAAGCGAATTGGCCACAGTGGGAGTGAGATAAGCATGTCCTCCTCCCGGCACTACCACAAATACACAGATCAGTAGTATAAAGATAATAGGGGTGTCAGAGCCTCTTGAATCAGATTGAATCAAATTACTGGTGTGCCAATTTGGAGATTGGACATGCATCCGAACTCGAAAGTTGTCATTGCGGAGGTCAGAGGAATGCAAATTCACTCCGCTTTTCAGCAGCAACTTTCGTCTTCTTTGACATCGGCGTTGAAATTCAAATTTGCCCAAGGCTTCGTTGGCTCACTCGTCTTGTTCGACGTCGGCGCCTGAAGTCACTGTAAACAAACAGATTAGAAGAAGATAATAAATGAGAGGTTCGGTTCTTACCTCAGATTTGGGGTGTATCATGAAGAAGCCAAAGCCGAACTCATTTTAGAGTGACTCAAATCGAGACAGAAAGGAGCAATGTCTGCTGCCCTGCTTCTATTTGGATCTTACCCAACCCGAACAAGGGTGTTCGTTGCCCTAGATCAAGACAGACTGAAGCAAATGTTTGTTGTCCTGCTTGCATTTAGATTGCATTCAGAAGGAGACCGATGATGGCCGGGCTGTTTCCAATTTGCTGTGGACCGGTGTTGCTTGCCGGAAAGCATTACGTTGTGCGCTAGTGGTCGTTGCGACCGTTGTACGACTCCGGCACGGACGATTTGCCTTTGCCTCGGTCCCTTCATGACTCGCAAGGCCTCGCCGGATGCTGGACAACGACTTGGCATTGTGCGCGAGCTTTCTCGGGTCGAGTTAGGGTCTCTGCGTGCGGGTCGGGTCGAGGCTTGGTTCCGGTTGGTGCTCGATCATCGTTTCGTGAAGACCTTATTTGAGACCATGGAGACAACTCTGATGCGGGGCTCGGGTTGAGCTCGTTAGGGCTTTGATGCTACCTGATCTTGGTTCTGAAACAGAGACGTTTCATGCGCAGAGATGGGGGTAGATCGTGCTTCTTGGTTTGGTGGAGAGTGTAACTCCATAGAGGGTGAAGGTCGCCACGACGGCGCCGAGGAGGGGCGAAGGTCGCCACGGTGGCGCGGATTGAAGCTCGACTCGTCCAAAGGTGTGACGATGAGGGAAAGTGGTATGGTGCGACGTGACTCTCTAGGATCGCTTCTGACCAGATATGGGCTCGGTCTTTTCAATTATAGCTCAAGAGTTGGCACAATGTGTTTGCCCCAACCCTAGCGCTGAGGTGCTGTGAACAAATCTCCAGGTGGAGATCCTGTTTCTTGGTTTTCGCAATTCCTTATTCGGGAAAAAAAATTCGGAGGAAGATCTGAACAGATCCGACTCGTACTCGACCATCAACCGTGAGTGTGAAGCAAGATTTGAGAACGAGAAATCGTTCCCACAGATGGCGCCACTAATCCGGAGTGGATCTCGAATTTAGAGGAAGGTGATACCTCACGGTGGTAGGATGGTGGAAATGACCGCAATGAGTGGAAGTGCTGCCTCGAACTCCGGTGGAGGATGTGGGTGGTGGCCACCTGCAAACACTCTGACACTCAAGTCAGTATAAGAATGAGGTGGGTGCTAGGGTTAGAAGAGGCATACCTTGTAGAGGTGACAACATTAGGCTCATATAGCCTTGAAGCTAGGGTTGGCTCTTAGGAGAAACCATGCCAATTAGGCCAACTTGATGGAGCACATTAAAATGATATTTGGGCCTAGGATAGGTCCGGATCAGCTGCCGATGACTCTGGTATTTGAGTTTACAGAGAAGAGAAAATAAAAGAACTCAGAAGAATTTGGGAATGAATATGTGTTTCATTGAATTGAAGAGAATGTACAATGCATTACTTATATACAAGCTTCACATCCATCTAAACAACAACTAATTCTGTTATTAGCCATAACAAAATGTAACCAACTCTAACTACCCTTATTAACTCCCAAACTACTAATAGAAAGTCCTAAGCCATCTAATGCTAACCCAAAAAGTCAATAAAACTCCTAACATCGTTAGTGGTATTAGGACATTTGGATGATAATGAACCAACTGGTGAGGGAATTAGTCAGTGGCAATCGGATTTATTTAAGAATAAGTGAGGGAATTAGTCAGTGGGAATTAGTGAGTTCTGATATACTAAGAATAACACCAATACATATCATGTCATCTGATGTTTCTATCGCAATTTGATGTTATCTTTCTTTTATCTCCCATTGCAGGGCATTTACAAATTGGAGAAGCCGTCATATTGTGTACCAAATGCAACGCCCGAATGTGGTTTGAAGAAAGAGCTGATAAGTTAAAAGAGGACTACAAAGGTTGACTATTCTATATGTTGTATGAAGGGAAAAGCTCATCTTCAATTACTTGAGAAACCTCTAGAGTTGTGGTGCAGATTAATGAATGGAGAGGATCATAGAAGTGATCACTATAGAGACAATATAAGACTCTATAATAGCATGTTTTCTTTCACGTCAATTGGAGGAAAGATACAAAATTCAATCAAAGGTGGGAGTGATCCTCCTCAATTTATATTAAGTGGTCAAAATTCACATCGGATTGGAAGTTTGTTGCCGGAAGTAGGAGGTGTACCTAAGTTTGCCCAACTTTACATTTATGATACAAGAAATGAAACAATCAATCGACTACATCATTTCAGGTATATAATGAATATGTTTCACATTTACAATTAAACTAGAAATAATCACTTGTCTCTTAACACTACTGGTTTTTTGTTGTAGATCGAAGGAAAATGAAAAGTCATTTGATGGGTTATTGGTTGAAGACTTAACCAAAATGGTCGATGAATATAATGTGTTGGCCAAGTCTTTCAGAAGAGTCCGAGATTTTGTAAACCATGGTAATAACTCAGACTTTTGTTTGAAGCTATATAGGAATAGATCCAGAGATGCGAGGACATACACTATACCTACAAAAAATGAAGTGGCAGCTCTTATAGTAGGTGATTTAAACAACATGGAAGCTGGAAGAGATATTATTGTTAATAAGCATAGGGAATTAACTCGCCTTCATGACACTCATACCTCTTTCATTCCTCTTTAGGATCCATTAATGTTCCCTTATGGAGAAGATGAGTACCAAGAGGACATTTGTATACGAGATTCTATGATGCAAAGTCAAAATCGTAAACGATTACGAGTTTCTTTAAGAGAGTTTATTGCATTCAGGATTCTAGAAAGAGATGAGGAGTATGGTAACATTGTGTATGCCCGGAGATTGTTTCAACAATTTGTAGTTGATTGTTATACAATGATAGAGTCGCAGAGATTATTCTTTATACGAGCAAATCAATAGACTATTAGATGTGATATTCTAAATGGTTTACAGGAGCTGTTCATAAAGGAGAAACTCATCCTACTTCTACTGGAAAGCAAGTTGTATTGCCTGCATCTTTTACTGGTGGGATGAGATACATGTTCAATAATTGCCAAGATGCAATGGCTATATGCAAGAAATTTGGGTATCCGGATTTCTTCATCACCCTTACATGTAATACTCATTGGGAAGAAATACATGATTTCATTTCTGTAGGAGGTCTGACTGCAGCTGATAGACCCGACATCGTGTCCAGAATCTTCAAGATTAAGTTGGACCAACTATTGACAGATTTGAAAACAGAAGAGATATTTGGAAAAGTTGATGCAGACAAGTCTTATTAAAAATTTGATATTGCATGTCTTATTCAATAACTATTTTTGATCTACTGATTTGTGAATTTTCAGGAATGTACACTGTTGAGTTTCAAAAAAGAGGACTACCACATGCTCATATTTTGTTATGGCTGAATGTTGAAAACAAATTGAAAACCAAAGATGATATTGACAAACTAATTTCAGCTGAATTGCCAGATCCACAATTGTATCCAAGACTGGCAAATGCTGTCTCAAATTTTATGATACACAGTCCATGTGAAGCTTCAAATTATAGGTCTCCTTGCATGAAAAATGGTAAGTGTTCAAAATTTTTTCCAAAAATACTTCAGCCATCTACCACCATTGATGAAGATGGTATCCGGTATACAAGCGGAGAAACAATGGCATATATGTGGTAAAAAAGGGAATAAAGTTAGACAACAGATATGTTGTTCCATACAATCCTTACCTTTTAATGAGATATCAGGCACATGTCAATGTGGAGTATTGTAACAAGTCCAACTCCATCAAGTATTTGTTTAAATTTGTTAACAAGGGTCCTAATCGAGCTATAGTCAAAATATCAAATGACTTTCAAAATGGTGGAAACGGTCACGTAGTTGATGAAATCAAGCAGTTCTATGATTGTCGATACTTGTCACCGTGTGAAGCTATGACGAGAATTTTTGCTTTCGATATCCATTATAAGTGGCCTCTAGTTCAAAAAAATGTATTTCATCTCCCTAATGAGCAATCTGTTCTATTTAGGGACAAAGATTCAGTAGATTCTGTGGTGCAAAAGAACGAAGGCCTTAGCACAATGTTCTTGGCTTGGTTTGAAGCCAACAAAATTTTTACCGATGGAAGGGAGCTAACATATTCCGAATTCCTCACAAAGTTTGTTTATTCAAAGAAGCTTACACAATGGTAGTCGAGGAAGAAAGGTAAAGTTATTGGTAGGCTGAGTTATGATCCACAACATCAACAAGGTCAAACTAACAGCACAGACACACCCTTTCTTCTGTACCCTCTTCCCTTTCCTATGTTAGTGCCTTCTCACCTCTATCTCTTCCATCTCAATCTCTCTCACAGTCCTCCAGCTCCATTGCTTCTACTTTTTCTTCAAAAAGTTAAAGGAAAAAATCATCCCCATATTAGAATAAATCCATTCCCTCCAAGGTACTTCCTGTACTTTCAGTTCTTAAACACAAAAACTACTCCTTTATTATTTTCTTCTTCTCAACTTACGTCTCTGTGATTTCGGTTGTGCCGAGAATTTCTCAGTTTTTCTTTTGATGTTTTTAAGCACCCATTTGGCACAAAATTAAAAAAAATTCTAGGAAAAACTGTTAAAATGAGAAAAATAGTAATTTATTGATAATGAGAGTGTATAGATGTTTTGGTAATCAGAGTATAGAGAGAAGTTAATAGTTACTTAGTTAGATCCACTTTATATACAACCTCATTGTCTTGTTTTCAAACATCATTCTTCAAAATTTTATTATATTTCACCGAAAACGAATAAATTAAGTTGAGTAATAGTAGCATCACATAATTACAATATCTGAATGTTTATGATTATTTAATATTTGTAAATACAGTATTTAAGAAGCCCCTGTTTGTAAATAACTTTTACATGTTTACAAAAAGAATATTCAAGTTTCCATTCTTACATCACAATCCTTCAGTATTATAACCATTAAATCAAGGGCTAAGGGTTTATTTGACCTACGATAAGAATTCACATTTGTTCGTTTTTGTTCCTCTTTCCTCTCAATAACGTCACCGTATTTTCTTCCACCATTTCTGCACGACAACCTTATTCAAAAGTTTCTCAGCTTCTCAAACACATCTCTCCATTTGAACATGTGAATAGCATTTGTGTCCGGACACAATGAAATACAAAATGACCTGTCGTACAAATTAAAAAGTCAAGGAGGGAGCTTCTTTGTATATTTTGCATAGATTCATCAGGTCCTAGCACCACAGCATCAACAAGGTAAAAGTAACAGCACAGACACACCCTTTCTTCTGTACCCTCTTCCCTTTCCTCTGTTAGCCCCCTCTCACCTCTCTCTCCCATCTCAAACTCTCTCGCAATCTTCCAGCTCCAGTGCTTCTGCTTTTTATTCAAAAAGTTAAAGAAAAAATCATCCCCATATTAAAATAAACTCATTCCCTCCAAGGTACTTCTTGGACTTTTAGTTCTTAAACATAAAAACTCCTCCTTTATTATTTTCTTCTTCTCAACTTACGTCTTTATAATTTCAGTTATGCCGAGAATTTCTCAGATTTTCTTTTTCTCTTTTTAAACACCCATTTTGCACAAAATTATAAAAAAAAAACTGGGCAAATCTGTTAAAATGACAAACTAGAAATTTATTGGTAATCAGAGTGCATAGATGTTTTGGTAATCAGAGTGTAAAGAGAAGTTGATAGTTACTTAATTAGGTCCACTTTATAGACAACCTCATTGTCTTGTTTTCAAACATCATGCTTCACAATTTTATTATATTTCATCGAAAATGAATAAATTAAGTTGAGTAATAGTAGCATCACTTAATTACAGTATTTGAAGGTTTATAATTATTTAATATTTGTAAATACAGTATTTAAGAAGCCCCTATTTGTAAATAAATTTTACATGTTTACAAAAAGAATATTCAAGTTTCCCTTCTTACATCAAAATCAATATTATAACCATTAAATCAAGCGCTAAGAGTTTACTTGACCTACGATAAGAATTCACTTCGTTTTTTATCCTCTTTCCTCTCCCTAATGTCTCCGTTTTTTCTTCCACCATTTATGCACGACAACCTTATTCAAAAATTTCTCTACTTCTCAAACACATCTCTCCATTTGAACATGTGAATAGCATTTGTGTCCGGGCACAATGAAATACAAAATGCCCCACTGTACAAATTAAAAATCAAAGGAAGGAGCTTCTTTGTGTTTTTTGCATAGATTCATCAGATCCTAGCTCCACAACATCAACAAGGCAAAAGTAACAGTACATACAAACCTTTTCTTCTATACCCTCTTCCCTTTCCTCTGTTAGTGCCCTCTCACCTCTATCTCTTCCATCTCAATCTCTCTCGCAATGCTCCAGCTCCATTACTTCTCCTTTTTATTCAAAAATTTAAAGAAAAAAACATCCCCATATTAGAATAAACTCATTCCCTCCAAGGTACTTCCTAGACTTTCAGTTCTTAAACATAAAAACTCCTCCTTTATTATTTTCTTCTACTCAACTTACGTCTTCATGATTTTGGCTGTGCCGAGAATTTGTCAGTTTTTCTTTTTCTGTCTTTAGGCACCCAGTTGGCACAAAATTAAAAAAATTCTGGGAAAATCTGTTAAAATGAGAAAAAAATAGAAATTTATTGGTAATTAGAATGTATAGATGTTTTGGTAATCAGAGTGTAGAGAGAAATTCATAGTTACTTAGTTAGGTCCACTTTATATACAACCTCATTGTCTTGTTTTCAAACATCATTCTTCAAAATTTTATTATATTTCACCGAAAACGAATAAATTAAGTTGAGTAATAATAGTATCACATAATTGCAGTATATGAATGTTTATAATTATTTAATTTTTGTAAATATAATATTTAAGAAGCCCTATTTGTAAATAACTTTTACATGTTTACAAAAAGAATATTCAAGTTTCCCTTCTTACATCACAATCCTTCAATATTATAACCATTAAATCAAGGGTGAAGAGTTTATTTGACCATGGTGAGCAAAAAAACTTCTATTTGCCCATGTTAAATGCCACACTTTTATGTTGTCTCTACATCTTCTAATGATTGTATACAGTGGCGGAACCAGGGGGTGACCCAAAGGTGCCATGGTCACCCCCAAAATTTTGATATTCTTTTCCTTAGTTATATTAAAACATTTTATGGCTCATTCATTTTCGTGTTCGTCTAATTCAGTTGGTGCATATGTTCTCTTTTTTAGTTGATTGGGCCTGTATTTGCTGTGTAGACTAGCTTATACTGGCAGCATATTTGGTCAGTTAGTGGATTTCGTTTACTTTGCATCAATTCATGTTTTTTTTTACTTTAATATAAATTCAATAAAAATAAATTGACTTATCTAAAAAAGACAAGGGATAATAATGTTATCGAGAAAATACTACACTTAAATGATATTTCAAAAAATATTCTTCTATAATGTTATTATATTATTTAGAACGTCCTCTACTTTTTCTTTGAACAAGCATAAAATTCATTTAATTAACTAAAAATAATAAACAGTATATTATAATATTATATATATATATATATATATATGAATTATAAATTGGTCCCCCTTGAGCAAATTTTTAGCTCCGCCCCCTGATTGTATATACTATTTCCGATGGCCTTCGCTCATGTTCCTTCAAACCAATGTCAATGGACATTTAGTTAGGTATAGCTCATTTGATGAGATAGCAACACTGGGTAGAATAGAGTAGGGTGAAAAAACCTATAGGCATTTACCCTGTCTTGGTTTCTTTATGTATCTCTAGCGGTATGCTTGAATCAGCATCACTGAAAGTTTCTTGGGCATCGACACTAAAACATTGGATGGTGTATGTGCTCCAGTTTGGAGTGCTTTAGATTTACAAAAGCTTTTCGAATTATTTATTTTTATTAAATTAATTAAACAAGAAAGAAATATATAAAGGTGGCTTCTAGGGTGAACTTTTCACCATATGGTTCACCGGTGAACTACTTATAATATACCGTTGGATTTAATCAATGACTTAGATGATTTGAAAAAAAATGAGTAACATCTGCGTTTTCCCCCACCCAATCTATTTCAATAAATGCTGAAATTTGTCATTATAACTACAAAAAAAATGACTAGTTAAAAAATTAAAGGTTTTTTTATGGATTAAAAAATCAAGGGTTGTTTGTTACTTATTAAACAAAAGTAATTTTAATCAAAAATAATTTAAAAATTATTTTTTTAGAAATTTTTAAGAAAAATAAAAGATAAATTGTGTTTGTTTACGACCACAAAAATCACTTTTAAAAAAAATGAGTTTATCCTGTTTTGATACAACTACGTAGAAGTAGTTTTATCGTAACAAGATAAAAATTATTTTTTTAAAAGCAATTTTTATAGTTGTAAACAAACATAATTTAGAACTTTATTACTGGATTAAGAAAGAAGTGATTTTGATATTCAAAAGTTTAGAGATTATGCTTTAGAAATTTTTATGAAAACCATAATCTATTTTGTGTTTGTTTACTATCATAAAAATTATTTTTAAAAAAATTTGGGGCCGCTTGTTATGAATTAAGAAAAAAGTGATTTTTACATTCAAGATTTTAGAGATTTTTAAGAAAGGCATAATCTATTTTGTGTTTGTTTACCATCGTAAAAATCATTTTAAAAAAAAATTGATTTTTACCCATAAAAAGCTAATGAGAATAGCTTTTTATCTTACCCATAAAAATGATTTCTTTGAAAAGCTGTAACAAACACAATTAATAGCACTAAAAATGATTTTTAACTTTAAAAAAGTAATTTTTTCATAAAAAAGAACTCTAACGAATGGGATTCTTACCCATAAAAAGCTAACAAAAATAGCTTTTCATTTTACCCATAAAAATGATTTCCTTGAAAAGCTGAAACAAACACAATTAATAACAATAAAAATGATTTTTAACTTATAAAAAGTGATTTTTTTAATAAAAAACTGTAATAAAGGGCTCTTGGCTTTTGCTTTTTTAAAAAATCTCTAAAACATAATATCTAATATACCATCATAAAAATCATATTTTTAAAAAAAAATGATTCTTATCCCAAAAAGTTAACACAAATGACTTTTTATTTTATCCATAAAAATGATTTTTTTTAAACGATATCATTGAAAAGCTTAAACAAACACAATTAATAACAATATAAAAGAGAGAGAGAAAGGGAAAAAAAATTTGATGTGTGTAGTGCATTATAAGATTTGGTAGACCTTCAAAATCTAATCGTTAATCACCATGAACCATCTATTACATGGTCCACCCTAGATGCCACCATATAGGTCAATCGCCTCATAAATACATTTCCAGAGGTAAATGACTGACTACACGGAAGGCTAACTGGCCTGTGAGGGTGTGACATGTGTTTATAACGTCCGAAAATATGAAAATATATTTATAGAAGAAAAAAATGAAAGTCTATCATGAGGGGTGTATACCAACAAAACTAGGGGTGTGCTTAATAATTTCCTTAAATCGCGCCCCACCATATTTTAGAGTTAGACCTGGCTCAGCAAGCTAATACAACCTACTCCTTTCCACAAACCTTGACGATAACGAGTCAAATAAGATGATATTTTTGGGGATATTATTTACATGAACAGTGGAGTTTCAAATCTTCTTAGGAATATTTATCCCACCTTAAAGCGAAAACATGAGACGAAATAGACAGTGGCGCACTGACAATGACGCCTAAATAGATAGCGATATTGATGTGCTGTGTCCAGTTGGTATGACGGATTGAGTTGCTATTCCAATGTGAACAATTTATTTTCGGGATGGGAGAGCGGATACTTCCTTCTGGGGTAGTGCTTATTTGGTACACTAACATTCACCACAATCCGACACAACACACATACTGATAAAATAGCACAGAGACATCATGGTCATGATGCAATTTCTGGGTCTCAATTATCAACTCTGGTCTCTTTAATAGTGCTGTAGAGACAAGCGTCCATGGGGATAAGTGATAACTAGCTGGGCCGTAGTTTTTTTATGTCTCCTAACTTTGAAAAAGGTTAGTTAGCTGATCATAAATAGTATTTTTATGGCATGTTCTTCGAGTAATTAGTACGAGTAGAGTTTAAACCTGTAATTTTATTTTCACTCACTATCATTAGAATAAAAAATAATATGTCGACAAATTCATACGCCAAATTTTCTTTCTTAGGTGGTACCATCTGGATCATAGATTAAAAAAATTGAAAAGTTTGCGTCTATATGATAACAATAACAATAATAACATTAAGAACAATAAAAATAAAAAATTCTAGTCGGTGCCGTCCGGTTGAATCCCAAAAGTGCTTTCCGTCAAGCGGATAAAAAACACGCACCCACGAGCTAATTGTTTTGATCCTCTCCCTTGGCGCTGTTTATGGAGATGCGGACGCAAATCCAGTATGTTAGAGCGTGTTTGTTTCGCGTCTCAAAGCTGCGTTCCACGCCAATGTATGAAATGAAAGAGTAGGACGCTAGAGCATGGCCCAAATACAACTAGAAATCCCACCTTCTTGCTCTAAAATTTTTAATTCGTGTTCCCTTCATTCGTGTTTTGTCTAACTATTTTATTTTATTTATGCAATTTACTTATATAATCTTGTACTTTTTTATATTATATTATATATAAAGATATTTAAATAATTTTAATTTAAATAATTTAATCTCCCTTTCTCTCTCTTCCAATTTAATATAATCTTATATTTTTGGAGAGGAGCTAAAATTGGCTTAAAAGGGATTTTGCTCTTCTCTCCTCCCTTTCCTTCTCCTAAAAAAAATTAAACGAAACAAACATAATTTAAAATAACTTCTTCCCTCTCCTCTCCTCCAAAACCCCGACCAGACAAACCCTAAATTTTTTAATTCTTGTTCCCTTCATTCGTGTTTTGTCTAACTATTTTATTTATACAAAAAACGGCTTTCGGCCTAATAATTCTCTAAACACCATTTTAATTATAAGCTTTTATTAACATGCACCTAGCTATCCAATTACGCAATAGGGAACGTCGACAAAAGTACAACAACTTGGTTCGATTAAAAGGTCTAAATTTCTATAAGCGATAACGTATCTACCTTACCATGTCTTGAAGGCAAACTAAACCTTAGTTTCCACCTACGGAAGTAAGTTAAGCTAAACGAGTTAGCGTGCGAAAGTAACTCAAAAACATAAATACACGCATTAATACATTTAGTCATATGCACTTGCACATCACTTTATTTTTATATAATTTTTTGAGTTAACCCTCAATTTAGTCCCTAAGTTAAATTAATTAAGTAATTATCGCGGAGGTAATACCCAATTTAGTCCCTGAAATTTGTCACTCGTACCAACTTGGTCTCCCAATTAATGAATATTCAAAAATAGTCCCTGACATTTCACAACATTAATCAATTTACTCCCTCCATTAGGTCCCTGTTAGCTGACGCGGTTAAAACGATGATATGTCACGTTAAGTGTCTATGTGGCACACATGTCATTGTCCACGTATGTGCCACATCATCTGTCTCATTAAACGCAAATTACAGGGACCAAATCGATAATTTCAGGGATCAAATCGATACCCATTTCTTCTCCTTTCTCCTTATTCTTTTCCTATCAGTCACCTTCCCCCCACCCTCTTCTCCTTCTTCTCCCCCTCCTCCTTTCCGGTTAACAGCTTGTTTATGCACTTGTTTCTCGTCAATGATGGATCTATGGCTATGACAGTGGCTGACTACAATTTCATTCTTGGTTTCCTCTCCGCCATGCTTTCTCACCATCCTTTATTCTCGCGTTCTTGACGTTCTCTCGCCACTGGCATCTCGTCGGACACTAACATCGTATTCGAGGGGAGATGAAGCAAGGCGGTGCTAAACCATCATAAGCTGAGACGAAATATTTTCTAACTTCGTTTCTTTGTTTGTTGTTTTAATTTCAAACTAGGGTTTTAGAAAGATTGTACCTGACAGGTGGGAGTTTGCTAATGAATTCTTCAAAAGGGGAGAAAAACATTTGCTGTGCGAGTTCCATAAAAGAAAAACAGCTCAACCTCAACAAGCAAGGATGAACATGAACCATCATAATCACCACCACTATACTCATTCTTCATTTGGAGGAATAAACGTTCCACCACCTTTCTTTCCCTTCTCCAACAGAGTGAGCATCTCTCCCCCTAATGACTCTGATGGTTGGTGAAAGAAAAGAGGGGGAGGAAGAATATGGGTAGTGACTAGTAAGGTTTTTCGGTTGCAGAGTGGCGGAGGGTTTGATTGGCAGAGGAGTGTTCCTCTTGAAGATGGTTCCTGGCGAAAATGTGGTAGGGAATTTCTCTTTTGATTTTTTTAGGAATATTAATCCTAACAAGTGTTAGGGTACCATCATTGTGCTAGGGCTAGTGGTGTTCATAGATGCTGATGTTGAGCCACTTTAATGATGTGCTGATGAATAATAATTAAGCATCTAATTTGCAATCTTATGTGCTGATTCTGATGTTATGCGCTGATGGTGTGGATTTATTTATGCGAGAATGCTCAAAGTTGCTTAATTATTCAAATTCGTGTTGGTGTTGTTGCTTAATTAGGTGTGGATGGCGTCTCAAGATGTAGCAGGAGATATGGGAGTGGTACTTGGAGCTTATAAATTGCGGATTCAGCATGCATGTGTAGGCCCTATTTTGTGTGTTTTAAGCTATGGGTGAGCCATGTCTTAATGGAAGGCCTAGAGGAGTTTTTATGAGACACAACACACATAGCAGAAGAAAATTCTGCAGAGTTCCATGCATAAGATTGATGTTTTTTTAGTTTTATTGCTCCCTCCTTTGGGATGGATTTCCCCATTTTTGTGTTGCATGCATGCTGCTATATATGGTATTGGATAAGGGTGTTCACAAACCGATCCAATCCAATTCAAACCGCAGTCATCGAACCGAAAAATCGCAAACCGAATTAACTGCAAACCGAAAAAGCCGAAAACCGCAAAAAACCGAAATTTTGGATTGGATTGGATCGATTTTCGATTCCCTCTCATGGAACTGATCCAATCCAAACCGATCCAAAGTATTATTACATAACATAATATTATACATATAATTACCGTTTTACCCATATTTAAATTACTCTTTTCCAATTTTGCCCAATGCCTTTTAACCCTAATTTCAAAACCCACATTTCAGTCTGCCACCACATGTCCAGCGCAGCCCAGCCCGGTTACTAGTTTTACACGTCTCTCATTTTAACCCTAATTTCATAACTATCTCACTCGACACTGTCGCTCTCACTCTCAGAATCTCACTTTGCTCTCTAACCGCGGCGTTGCTTCTCGGCTTCTCCTTCCTTCGACAATGATTTCGGCAAAGAATCTGGCGGCCGACTCTCCCTCTCGCTCGGTACATGCTCCTCTCTCTTCTCCCTCTTTGCTTTCTTGTGATGCTCGATTCTCTCCCCTCACTGCGAACAACGCCACCTTCATCCCCGTCCTCGCAATAACAACGACGCCCTCATCACCAACTCCCGCCTCCCATAGATTACTGGTTTAGGGTTTCATTTTTCTTTTTGCTCTATGTTTTCAGGTTAGTGCTTTTGAAGTTTTTGACCGACCAAGCTCTCTACCTTCCATTTTACTAAAAATATCTGGGGTAAGTTTTGATTTCAGTGATTCTGGTTTCAGTGATTTCAGTAATTGATCGGTTTGATCAATTTCTAATTTGGTTGTTTTGTATGCAGACACAAAATACCCAAGGTGTTGAGAGCATGGCTGAAAATGTTGGAGAAAATACACCTGGAGCCACTGAGACAGAGCAACAAACCCCTTCAAACAAGAGGAAAGGTGGAGAAACTACTGTTGAAAAAGATGAAGAAGCAAGTAAGAGAAAACCCATCAAACCTAGATCTTGGACATGGGATCATTTTACTAAAGAACTTGATCCTAAGTCATTAACATCTAGAGCTAAATGTAAGTGGTGTGGGGCAACATATGCATGTGATACGCATAAAAATGGCACATCTAATTTGAAAAATCATTTGTTGACTATATGCAAAAAGTTTCCAAGAGAAACTACTGAATCAAGACAAACATTTCTTAGTTTTCAGCAATTAAAAAGGGAATATGGGAATGGGATTAGTCATACCTTAAATGTTGTAGCATTTGATGTTGAATTATGTAGACAAGCTCTTGCTAGGATGATTATTGTAGATGAATTGCCATTCAAATTTGTTGAAGGAGGATTTATTTCATGAGTGTTGTTGAGCCTAGGTTGACAATTCCTGGAAGGATCACTATTGCTAGGGATTGTTGGGACCTTTATATAGATGAAAAGAAAAAAACGAAAATTGTCTGGTCTTCCAAATCAAAGTGTTTGTCCTACTGATACTTGGAGTTACGTGCAAAATTTGAATTATATGTGTCTCATGCACACTTCATTGGCAGTGACTGAAATTGCAAAAGAGAATCTTGAATTTTTGTTTGATAAAAATCATAAAGATGAAACTATTGGTAGGAAAGTTGAGAAGTGCTTTTGGGGTGGGGTATCTCTAGAGTTTTCTGGGCCTTACAAATGATAATGCAAGTTCAAATGATGTTGCTATTCAATATTTGAAAACTAGAATGGAGGATTGGAATACTCATCCATTGAAAGGTGAACATTTGCATGTTAGATGTTGTGCTCATATTTTAAATCTTGTTGTTTGTGATGGAATGAAGGAATTGCATGATTCAATGATAGAAATTAGAAATGTTGTTAACATGTATATCTTTCCTCCTAAATGGTTTGATAGGTTCAAAACTTTCATTAAAGGATTGTAGGATTCAAGAGAAATCCATAAGTGCAATTAGATGTGCCTACTAGGTGGAACTCCACTTTCCTTATGCTTGAAAGTGCTATAAAGTTTCAAAAGGCATTTAAAAGGTCGTGAGCAAGACACTTGAATTTGCATTGAGTCCGTGGTATTCCAAAATATGAGGATTGGGAAAATGCACGAGCGTTTGTGGAATTTTTGAGAGTATTTTATGAAGTCACTCTGAAAGTGTCGGGTTCTTTGTTTGTGACTTCTTCTCTTTATTTTCATGAATATTGCCATATATTGAGAACTTTAAAGACTTTGACAAATAATTCAGATCGATTGCTTGGAAGTATGGCTGAAAAAATGAAAGCTAAGCATGATAAATATTGGGGAAACATTAAAAATTTCAACATGATGATTTTTATTGCTGTTGTAATAGATCCTCGATACAAGATTCGATTTGTGAAGTGGAGTTTTGATAAGCTTTATGATAAGGAGGAAGCTGATTTTTTAATTGGAGAAGTAAGTGAAACTTTCAACAATTTGTGTAGTAGCTATAAACTTTTTAATGGAAGTGGTCAATCTCAAAGTACACAGACTACTGAGATGGAAACTGACATGACAGTAGGTGGCAATGCTTCATTTGCAATGGAGTTTGAGAAGGACATGAGTAACAGTGAGAGTGAAAATAAAAATGAGGTGGATTTGTATCTCATGGAGACATTGGAGAAGGATACTCCAAATTTTGATATCTTAAACTGGTGGAAGGTTAACTCTAGTAAATATCCTACTCTTGGGCTTATTGCTAGGGATGTATTGGCTATGCCAAGATCCACAGCTGTTTGAGAATCAGATTCAAAGACTAGGGGTAGAATTCTTACTTGTTCCAGGACTTCCCTTACACCAAGAACAATTGAGGCTTTAATGTGTACACAAAATTGGCTCCGAGCCTCTCCATTAACAATTGACATTGAAGAACTTGTCCAGGAATTTGAAAAGTTGGAGATATGTATTTTACTTTAATCTAATTACTTATATATTTATTGTTATTGATTCTGATTTTACTCATTATTTACAAGTTTTTATTTTAACTATTTTTCAGAACTAATGCCAACTACACAAGCTAATGAAGATGATTCTGGTGTTGAGTCTGATTAACTGTTGCATGTTGTTGGTATAGTTTATTTTTGTTTATTCACAACTACTGCTGTTGTTGCATGCTGCTATTGCTTATATTCACAACTGTTGTTGTTGTTGCATGCTGCTAATTAACTGTTTATTCTTTTGCAGGGCAAGGTGGATGTTTATTCTTGCTGCATGCTGCTGATTAACAACAAAGTTGCAGGGCATGCTGTTGATTAACTGTTTTGATTTTATTTTTTGGGCTACTTTACTAACGTAGTTTTGGCTAATGGCTATGTATTTAACTACTTTGTTGATGATTCAAAACTTATTGATGTTTCATTGGATTTGAATGGGGTATTTTGCTGCCAATGGCCAATGGGGTTTTATTTTTTTGTCATTTGGCCATTGTGTTATGTAGGATGCTACTTTGTTGATGATTTGAATTTGAATGAAACAGGAGATTAGATGCTACTTTCGTTGTCATTTGGCCATTGTGTTGTGTTGATGCTACTTTGTCATTTTTTTGTCATTTGACCACTATTTGCTGCTGCCATATTGTGGTAATTTCACCACTTGAAAAAAATATAAAACAGGATATTAGATTATAAATGACAAACCGAAATCCAATCCAATCCAGACCGAAGTAAATCGGATCGGATCGGATCGAATTTGATTTTAAAACTAAACCGATTGGATGATTAGAGTAAAAACCGAAAAGATTGGATCAGATGGTTTTTTCCCTTAAAACCGATCCAATCCAATTCGCGAACACCCTTAGTATTGGAAGCTTATTATAAGAAGTTGAATTAACAAATTGTAGCAAAATTAACATGTAATTTTTTTTTTAAAACTTTGGAATGTGAAAAGTGTAATTATGGAAAACATCATCTGGTTATTGAACTTTTACTGAGATTTAAAAATGCTGCTGCAACAATGTGTTATTCAAGTTGTTATTCAAGTTGGTGCACGTGTTTACATTGCAATGATACTCTTCATTGTCACATGGATTCATGTATATTGCAAAGGGAGCAAAATGGAAGCAGCAAAGGGAGAGTTATAGTGTCCAAAATGATAGAAATGATGAAAAGAGAGCAGTAAAATAGATGAAGAAGATGACTGTTGCTGTCATCTTTTTTTTTTTAAAAAAAAAAATAGCGAGTATCAACTCAGTCCCCAAAATTTGCGTTTAATGAGCTTGCTGATGTGGGGCATGCGTGTACAGTAACACGAGTGCCAGTCAGAGTGTTAACGTGTCACATCAGCACTTCTCACTTTGTTAACTAACAGACCCAGACAGAGTGACTAAATTGATTAACATTATGAAATATCAGAGACTATTTTAAAATATTTATTAATTAGGAGACAAAGTTAATACGATTGACAAATTTTAGAGAATAAATTGGTTATTACCCCCAATTATCGCGAGTATCCTAACCACTGAAGTCAACTGCTCAGTGTTGAAGAGTCAAAAAAGTTGGCTCGACTGTCGATTCATTCTTCCAATCCAGCTTTTTCTTCACTGGTGACACGTGTCACATCATACTCCCAAACTCATCCTCTGCTTCGAGCGCTCCAATCGAAAAATACCACGTCATCACATACACGGCACAAGAAAAAACTCCAAGTAGTACCGGGCGCAGAGGATTACAAACACAACGGGACACTCTTCCTATAAAAACCCCTCACCGGTTCCACAAAAACAACAAGTCTCAACTCTCAACCAATTACCGGATTCGAAATCCCTAATAACAATCGATCTTTCTACAGAAACTCTTTTCTCGAACTGGCTAACTCTCAGGGAAGCACGGAAGACTCTGATTCCAGCAAACAGAGGCTGGTTCTAACCCTATATGAGGCCTTAAACTCTCGAGACACCGACACGGTGGTCAAAATTGTGGCTCCTGACCTCGAGTGGTGGTTCCATGGTCCACCCTCTTACCAGTTTTTGATGCGCATGCTCACCGGCGATTCATCCGCCGCTGTTGCCGAAGATACTTTCCGATTCGTTCCTCAGTCCCTCGCCTCCTTTGGCTCCATCGTCATCGTCGAGGGCTGCGATACCTCACGCGCCATTTCCTGGGTTCACGCCTTGACCGTCGCTGATGGGATAGTCACCCAGGTCAGGGAGTACTTCAACACTTCCCTCACTGTCACTCGCATCGCCGACGCCGCTAAAGACTCCGGGGAGATTGTTCCGGCGGCGACCGATTCTCGCCGCTTCCCCTGCGTCTGGGAGAGCAGCGTCTCAGATCGGGTCGGCAAATCCGTGCCCGGTTTGGTCCTCGCAATATAAAAAATTATTAAAATAAAATTAGGACTCGTTCACGTGTTGCCGTACTAGATTAAATAAAGAACTGTTGACAACAACAAAAAAGATTAAATAAAGGGCTCGTGCACGTGGCGGTCTGTGGTTCGCTTGGTTTCACGTTATCTCTTGGTATTTTCCGGAGAAATATGTGAGACCGCCTTGCTGTCGGCGTGGTATTTGATATTGTCGTGTTTTTTTTTTCCTTGTTTGTTTGCTTGTGTGGATTGTGGAGCCATTATGGATGTGTCCTGTTGGTCGTATCCTTGTTACTTTGTAATGTGGTGTTTTGATGATGCACTAATAAGAATATCTATGAATCTTTATTTTAACAGCGGTGTGATGCTATATGCTACTATTAATTATCTATTTACTATATTTGCCTTCTCGTTTGATTAGGTTAAAATGGTTATATCTAATTGAGTAATGTGTCCCGTCCCATGTGTAGAGAGAGTAGTTATTCGCATTTCTATAGCATTTCGTTTTGATGTTTTATTAAAAAAAAAAATCAACGAAAATTCGTATTTATTTTTTTTATAGGCAAATGCTAGTTGTTAGATTAGTTTTTTCCTCTTTCGATAGGATTAGTGTAACACCCCAAATTCTCTAAGTTAAGTTGAGAATAAGTATGAGAAGTTTTATGTGATTGTGTTCAAGCTTAATTTGGTTTCAAATTGAGGGAATGTGATCACATAAAGTTTTAAGATGTAAGTTGATGATTTTGGAGTTAAGAAATAAGTTGGATTTAATCCTAAGATGATTCGAAGTGTTAATTAGGAGTTAATTGATGAAGATTTGATGTTAAAAGATGATTGCTCACATTTTAGTATAGTGTGAATCGATTCTCATGGCTCAATCGATTCACAACCGTGTTTGCATCACAAAATGATCTTTGTGAATCGAATTGCAAGTCTGTGAATCGATTCACAGATTCAATTCACGAAAGTGCAGATGCAGTTTTAAGTGGATGAATCGATTCACAGTCTGCTGTGAATCGATTCACACACTGCAAAATGTTTAAAAACACTGCAGAACGAGCAGAAACGCGAGAAAGAAGAAAAATGGAAAACAAAGAAGGAAAAGGGAAGAGAGAAAAGGAGAAAGTGAGCTAGGGTTTCACCCTTTGAGAATGATTGAAGAGATTCATGTGGGATTTCTTCAATCACTTGCTTAAATAGAGAGTTTGAGAGTTGAAAATGGGTTTTAATAGAAGTTTGAGGAACCCTAACCTAGAGAAGAAGAAGAAGCACGAATTGGAGAAGAAGGAGAAGAAGATGACCGAGCTCCTTCCAAAATAGCTCAAGTTCTTGGATTTGAGGAAGAAGATTGAGGGTTGTAGCTCAAGATTGGAAGTATTTGAAGAAGCCCTAAGTTGAGCAAAGAGGGAAAAACTTGAAGAAGAGCAAGGAGGCCAAAGTTTCACCCTTCTAGCTCAAAATCTTGGAGAATCATGGTGAGTTCTTCATCCCTTGGGTGATGGGCAACCCACAAGACCCACATATAGGAATTTTTCTCAAAGAAGTCTTTGAATCCCAAAGGGTTCAAAGTTAGGGTTTGTTAACCCTTTTGATTTTAAGTTAAATTTTAAATTTATTGTTATGTAACTATATGGGGCTTGACTGAAATAGGGTTGGATGATGTCTCCAACCCCCCTAATTATTATTTGATGTTTGAACCCTTAAATGCTCCATAGAGCTTCAAGGGGGATTGTTTCCTTGTTTTGAAATGAGTTCTTAACTTGTGATTATGTGTGAAGTTTCATATGAGTATGTAGTTTCCATGTTTATATGAATATGTGAAGTCAAATGTCATATGAGTTAAATAACCTAAGTTATGATGTTTATCTCAAAATGTTTGATGTTTGGTTTCTTTGATAGCTCCAGAGGGCTCCAATGGAAATATATGTGTGGCTCATAAGGAATTAGACTCAAGTGAGTTGTTTAATTCTAGCTGAGCCTAACTATGTTTTGGCCAATATGGTCAATAATGTGAATTTAATGTATGTGATGTACTTGCTTGCCTAAATTATATCCTGGTTTAAATAGAATTCCATTGATGAGTGTTTAGATAAGTAAAGATTCCATGAGATTAAGAGGCTTAATTGCCTAGGATTAATAGGTGAATGATTCTTTGAAATTCTCTTCCTTATGGATGTGCATTGATTATGAATAAGAGGTGATTAAACCAATTATAGGATAAGTAAAAATTAAGTGAGAAATATGTTTATTTATGATTAGGTTTCATATGAGTTTTTGTCCTCTTGTTTTATGATCCTTGAAGATGCTTGATTTGAATGTTAGTATTCAAATAAATGTTAAATTAGATTCTGGAATTTGTCTTGAACAAATCCTAGTTGTTATTTTCTCGATTGCTCATATGTATAAATGCATAAATTCATTTCCAAGCATCTTAAAAGACACCAAGATTCCTCATAAGAGGAGATGTTCGATATGGTTAGCCTCGTGGGGCGCCACTTGGAGGGTTAAGACGTCTAACTACCATATCGAAAGCTATGTTGAGCGGGGTCTATGGAATTAAGCATATGACCAAATCCGACAACATAGAAAAGAATATTTGTATGATGCATAGTTATGTTGTGTGGCAGTACGGGTAGCCACTTGGCACAAGGCCAGTGGTCAATAGTCCCTGCTGTTACCATAAGTCCTATGAGTGACGTAGCAGGTAAGCCACGTGGTTGAACAAGGCCAGTGGTGATAATATAATCCATGTGCGTTACAATAAAAGCTACATAGAAAAGAATGTTCATATGATGTTTTGTGTTTGCGATATATGTTTATGTCTAGTTTTATCACAAGTTGTCACTATGTATATTGGACTGAGATAATTACTACCAGCAATATATTAAGTGCCTCAGTGTATGCTGGACTAGGGATATTTACGACTAGCAACATCCTAAGCTCAAGTTTAAAGTTTAAGTCCAAGTGTAAGTTTAAGTTCATGGTAGTGCATCTTAAGGTTTCAACTTAAGGTGTCTATTAAGTATTAAGTTTCAAAGTTAGTTTTGCACAGAGAGAAGACTAAGAGTATTAGTCTTAACACCAGAAGCTTAGTAGTCTTATCAGGCTCGGGAGATTCGAAGAGGGAATGGTAAGGAGTCTGTGAAGAGCTTACTGAGATTTTATATCTCACCCCGTTCCATTTTATTATTTTACAGATAAACAGGTATTGAAGACTGGCGAGGCGAAGCTCAAGGCTTGGCATCCAGAGTTTGTTTTATTTATTCATTAAGGTTGTAATCTATTTATTAGATTCAGTATTGAGTTTTAATTTATGACTTGGATTACTATAATTTAGTTGTAATTTTATTTGTAATTCTTGTGCTTTAATGTAATTGTCGTACTCTCAATTATATTGATGTATGGGTGTTACAATTTGAATCTGCACCTTTAACTCATTCACTTCTTTATACCCTTAGCTCAAACCAGTTGAGCTACTCATTCCCTGAAAATTCGCATTCATTAACAACACACAGTAGCTGAACACATCAGTTATATGTGCCAGTTTAGTTATGTATGGTAAATCAATTTAAATTCCCAGTGGATTTAAACTGGAAAATATAGAAAAAAGAACTGATTCAAAATGATTATTTTCTATCCATATTCTTTCTCTTTTGCAATTGCCAAAACGAGTGCAAGCTGTATTTTACAAGTTGTGTGAATCACAATTAATTTAGACTCCAAGTTGTAACAATGCAACCCCCCAAATGAATTAATATTTCTAGAAATCACCAAAATGTATATTACCATAGAAGGGTGAAAAGTACATAGAAAAACTATGAGCAATGATATGTTGACATCAAAAAAAGGGACACCATATATAAACACGGTATTTGACAACGGGAGAGAGAAAAAAGTGATAAAAAAGGGGAAAATGTCTTCAATTATGGTGTCCGACAACTTCATCGTTGTCAAAATATCTTTTCTGAAAAACTATAGAAGTTGTATCGATTGAATAAGTGATACAAAGGGTAAAGGTGTATCTACATTAAGGGATTATATCACTTATATAGGAAACAAGGGAGTAACTAGTTACTAACAAACTACTCACTGACCACTGACTAATTACATCTCTTAATATTCCTCGCAAGCTGAAAGGTGTTCACAACACTTCCAGTAGTTTGGGATGAGCAATACAGGTGTATATCAAATTTGTTTTTTTTTTTGTCCATGAGTGTATATCAAATCTAAGGAATATTCAAAGAGAAGTATCGAAAAGTACATTGGTTGAAATAAAAGCCATGATGCAAATGTTTAATCACCAAGCAAAAGCTACAATTCATGCTTAATCACTAAGTAGAAGCTACAATTTATTCCTTTCGTCCCATTATAAGTGTCACATTTGTAAAAAATATTAGTCTCAAAATAAGTGTTATATTAGGTTTTTAATATAATATTAATTACTTTTTTTTTAGTTTTGCCCTTAAATTAATAATGAGTACATCATTCACAAGTCATTATACTCTACCATGTATTTATAACAATTGTTAATACCTAATGGTTAATAAGGATAATTTTGTAAAATTGTTACACTCTTTCATTCATTTATAGCTTTTCCTTAATATGTAGGAAATTTCGTAATGTGACACTTATAAGAGGACGGAGGGAGTTGAACCTGAACACAAGAAAGGGGGATGAATTGTGTTGAAAAACTTTTCGCACACTTTAAGATAAAAAACACTTTGTTTTGAAAATTGTTTGTTATCGGATGCTGAAGTATAACCGAACGCTAGAAATAAGTTTATGAAAACTTGTTTTTCTTTGCAAGACAAAAGTAAATGTAAAGCAGTAAAGCAAGAGACACAGAGATTTATACTAGTTCACCACCAAACTGGTAGCTACGTCTAGTCCCTTCGATCCTGAAGGATTTTCACTATAATCAACAGATTACAAATTCTTTAAGAGTATTCTACTGTCACAAACTTGACAATACTCTTAACTTCTCAAAACGACTCAATACGTTTGAGCCTTTAAGGAACCAAGTCTGTAACTAGGCAATACAACTTTCACAATAATTTTGGAATACACTCAAATAACTCTCACAGAGAGGATAAAAACTTAAGCTCAAAACAATAGCTTTCTAAAAGAAAGAATATAAGACGCTGAAGTTCAGTTCTTGGTTTCCAGAAACTTGGCACGAAACTTGATTGCTCACTTGAGTAATAGCTCTTTCAGAATGTAGTTTCTAGCCACCTTCTTCAATGAGGACCTTGAGGTATTTATAGGAGTCTTGAGGATAATACCGTTATAGATATTTCAGCTCCAAATCATTGGGTGAGGTAATTTGAAATTACGTCCTTTTGTTCCTTTTCAGAGAATATCAGAATAATACATATTTCCATTATGGTATTATCTGCTTTTCACACAATCGCCCTGTACGAATTTGTCTTATTCAAAAGGTGTCACCTTTGATACCTCGTACAACAAATTGAGCGCATAAAATCAAATTCGAATTTCGTTCCAAGAAAGCTGAGGGCAGAGAGAATAAACGTGACCATCACGTGATTCAAATAAAAGACCAGATGCTCGCTCAGAAATCAAACGGACGCTCACAGCAATTGAGTAACCACGTGTCACAAGATCACACTACCGGACGCTCGTTAAGAGTGCATATAACAAGATGCATGAGTCAACCGGATGCAGACACATAGGAATGTATTCATCTTCTTGTGAAAATTCTTCTTCTTGCTTGAGTGAGTCATAAAACATGAATGATTTTAATACCTACACAATTCAAGACTTATTAGAAGTTGAGTTGTTCACTTGCAAATACTTTGTTATCATCAAAATTAATGAGGGTCTAAACTTCTTAATCGTTTAGGTTCCAACAATCTCCCCCTTTTGATGATGACAAATATCCAAGGTTGATGAACAAATTGTTTCAAAAAAAATTTCAAGAGTCTTCCTCTGAGTTCAACATATTCAGATATAATCAAATATTTCTATGTAACAGAGTATTTGTATGATAGCACAATATATACACGTATCAGAGCATATATTTAAATAACTATTGAGGACCAGATACTGAGATCATTGTACCCATAACAGGATATAATTGTAGCAATGAATATCAAAGCAACTAAAAATATACTACGTATGATGAATGATGCATGATATGTGTTACTTAAGCGCGTTCATCAGACCTTACTTTTACTCCCTCTTTTGTCATCAGACAAAAAGAGTGTAAAACATATCATTGTGAAAACAATAAGAGAAAAATTTGAGGTTAAAATTCATATAATTCAAAAGATAATTGTTCCAAGTGTGAAAATAATACAGACATTTGAAACACAGAAAAAAAGGTTTTAAGGTGGAGGAGGAAGGATTTGGCTAAGTCTTTCCATGAGCATGTTCACAGTACTCTCCAACCGAGTCACCTTCTGAGTTGTAGCAATTAAATTCTCATACTGTGCTCTAGACATGATGACAGGTTCATCATCTGCAGCAGGAGGAGCAGGTTCGGAAACCCTTTCAGCATACTCAATAATGGCCTGTTGGCATCTTCTGGTAGTCAGCTTCTGATGCTCTATTAAAACTCTTTGAGACAAACTTCATCTCCTTTCCTTTTTCTCCTTGTTCTGCATAAAGAAATCATCATTTGGTACACTCCATTTGATGAGTCTTCCTAGCTTCTGTTTCTCAAACTCCATATTTTCTTTCCATCTCTGTACTAACTCCTCTGGGTAAGCCATATTCAAAAATACAGTTTCCCTATGCTCGAACAGCTCATCAACATATGAATCAAATCTGGCAAGCTCAGTTTCTGCAAAATCTCTTCTCAGAATTTCTTCTGTTTCAGCAAGACAAGTGTTGAGAACATCATTTTCAGACAGATAAATCCTTCTCAGGTTCTCTTTATCATCTTCATCTTGAGTAACAGGCTTCAGATGAGGCAGAATAGCCTTGTCTTTCCAATGCATTCCCATTTGACTCCAATTGAATCCAATATCAAGATGTTTACTAATATCTCCCCATTGTTGTTGCAGTTTAGTAAAACTATGAGGCCTAATGACAGAGCACTGTATCATATCATCAATATGCAAAATGGCAAGATTTGTGTTAGAGACTCTGCTGATAGAACCAACAGTTGGAATAGTGGCTTTCTCTGCATTACAACAACCAGAAGAACCAATGCATCTAGAATCTCTCTTGATCTTGGTCAGGTAGACTTGCATAGCATGGTTCTCAGATAGCTTTCTAACACGTTTCTTAGAGAAAGCTTTTGTGTTGTATGTTTTGGGAGCTTCCTTAAACTCTTTGAGAGTCATTATCTTTGGAAGTCTTTGAAATGGTTTATTCTTCCTCTTCTCAGGAATTAACCATGGAAGCCACCTTTGCCTATCAGACACAATCTTTACAACAGCCAGAGAGGGATCTTTGTTCAGAAAAACTAACTCGTGCCTCTTCATTTCCAGGCAGTGATTCATGAAGGCCTTTTCTTCATCAGAGATCCACCTTTCGCACCCTTCCAGAGTGAGAGGTTCATATTGTGGCAAATTCTGAGGGAGTTCAACAGAGAATGGAATAATTCCTCGGTTTGGAGGAGGTCTCAACCTTCCACCAAATGTAGTCTTCAGCCTGTGATTGTAACTGAAAGGGGCAATTTCTAGTCTTGCAACCCCGGAAGTAAAGGTTTTCAAATGCCAGAGAGAAGGATGATCATATATAAAATAATACTCTTCTTCTCTTGCGAGCCTTGGTCTATTATTAGCATGCAACATAGACCTTGATGCACCAAAAGAAGTGGTTTCTGATGTAGCGGTGGTAGTGTTGGATGAGGAGGTGAGAGTAAGAGTGGAAGTCATTTTGACTTTGTAAGTTTTGGGTTTATTAGGAGTGATTTTGAAAAGATGATTGAAGGGGTGAGAGTGAGATGAGGAAATGTATGATGTGAGAGAAATGTTTCAGGAGGTAGAGGTTTGTGGTGAGGGAAATATAAGTGTTTTGGGTTTTGTGGTTTTCTTGGAGGGTTGTGGTTCGGTGGATGGAGGTTGTGGTGATGAAACAAAGAGTAGTGGTGCAGTAACAACATCATCAGAACCAAAATCAGTAATGGAATCATCAACAGTAAAATCCAGTACCTTTGGAGTAAGCTTCTCAAATAGCCCAATCAATTTCTTTCTCTTGCCTTGAGGGGCATCAGCAGGAGAGGAGGTGGAGGAACTTGCTTCCTAGGGCCAGACGCTGAAATGGGCTTTTCAGCTTCTGCCTTTCTCTTATTCTCCATTATGCTTCTGATGGGGACTCGGTCCTCATGATCTTCTGGTTCATCTCTCCTTTCTGGTGCAGGAGGCACCTTCTGCGTCTTGCTCCTTGTCTCCTTGGATGGAGACTGACCAGTTCTTTTTACACTAGATATTGAGCTTCTGGTGGGTTTCTTCACAACTTCACCAATAGTAGCACCAACTACTTCTCCTTGCTCCAGTTTCACCTTTTTAATCATATTACCAGTGATCAAATGCATTCTAACCAGACTATTTACTTCAAATGCATCAAGACGAACAATAGCACCAAGTCCAAAATATTTTTCCCTTTCTTCTCCTTTCAAGTCTCCAAGCCTTCTCGCAATTCCGTCTTTAATCATCATTGCAGTAAGAAGAACACCATAAGGAATGCTCTTGTTAATGTTTTTCCTGTCAGCAGAACCCTTCCTCGAATTGACAAGTGCATTGACTAGATTGTTGAAGGTCAATTTAGGCAAGTTTATCTTGTGACCAGCCATATAGTTTCTCATTATGAACTTTTGCTCATAGTTCACAATATCACTCGACCCAGTCTTTAGAATAACACTTTTGGCGATGATTTTGTGTAGCACCTTGTAGTGACTTTTCAGATGCTTGGCAGTAGCAGTTTCTTCAGATTCCTTCAACTGGCGATAATTTTCAAACAGAGCATCGTTGACATTATCCATTCCTCTAAAGGCGTTTTCCCAACCAACATAGAAACTAATTCCTTCACAAGGACATTTTATAGTATCAGCAATAGTGTTTATAGTGAATACCAATTTGAAACCTTTAACATGGCCTTCGATGATGCCACCCGAAAGCATATGAATGTTTCCCTAAACTTCTTTGATAGCAGTGACCAGAACTTCAACAGGATCCCAAAAGAAGTAGTTTTTCCAACCCAGAGCCTTCAAACCTTCATCGAAATTAAAACCATAGAGCTTGAAGTTTTCCAAATCAATCCTATTCTCAATCAGGACTCTTCCTTCAGTCATGGTGTTGTAGATAGCAGAGCTTTGGCCGACCTTAACATCAGTCATGATTGCAGTAGAGGAAATGGTGATGGAGATTTAGGGTTTTCAGAGAGGACACACAAGGAGAGTGAGAGAAAATATTTTTTCGCAGAGAAGACAGAGAAAAACAGAGGGTACAGAATGGT
Source organism: Calophaca sinica (assembly GCA_037113605.1). Classification (NCBI taxonomy): domain Eukaryota; kingdom Viridiplantae; phylum Streptophyta; class Magnoliopsida; order Fabales; family Fabaceae; genus Calophaca; species Calophaca sinica. Next base: position 46,011,990 of record CM073735.1, read on the forward strand.
GCGAAAGATGTGGAGTAGTGAGAAAGTTTTGAAACAAAATGTACAGTTACTTTTTCAAAACCGCTTCGTATTTCTCTTGATAAAAATTAAATCAAAAAAGAAAATAAAAATAAAGATTCTCTTTGCATTAAATACAGTTACCAAAATAAAGTAAATCAAGAAAAAGATTTTATTGAAAACACAAATTTAATCATGACTCAGTAGGTGTGATGAGACGCTTCAGTCCCACACGCGTGTGACACGTGTGTGCTCGGATGCACGCAACGAATTCACTAGATGCTGAGTTATGCAATGTGAATGAAATATCATATGTTTACACGTGTTAATGCTTATGTCATACCAGATGCTGAATGATACATTTCATAAGACACTGAGATTAGTCATTCTTTAATAAGACGAAAATTTAAATTTCTTCTTATAAAATTGAATCTATCTTCAGCAAGGGGTTTTGTGAAAATGTCAGCCCACTGATGATCAGTGTCTACAAATTTAGTTTCAAGTACACCCTTCTGAATGTAGTCTCTTATGAAGTGATGCTTAATCTCAATGTGTTTTGCTCTAGAATGCAATATTGGATTTTTAGTAAGACAAATTGCAGATGTATTATTACAAAAGATAGGAATGTTACTCTCTTTAATCAAGTAGTCTTCAAGTTGATATTTCATCCACAGAAGTTGAGAATTGCAACTTGTTGCTGAGATGTATTCACCTTCTGCTATTGAGAGTACAATGGTGCTTTGTCTTTTGCTTGACCAAGACACAATATTTGCTCCAAGGAATTGACAGTCTCCAATTGTGCTCTTTCTTTCAATTCGGTCTCCAGCAAAGTCAGCATCACAAAATCCTTTTGTAATCTTTTGATTTCTTATAAAGCAAACCAAGATTAGTAGATCCTTGTAAATATCTAAATATTCTTTTAACAGTACTCAAGTGTGATTCTCTAGGATCAGATTGAAATCTAGTACACAGGCAGACGCTGAACATAATATCAGGTCTTGAAGCAGTAAGATAAAGTAGAGATCCAATCATACCTCTGTACATTTTTTGATTTACCTTCTTACCAGTTTCATCTTTACTAAGAATACAAGTAGGATACATAGGTGTGCACATTGGCTTGCAATCAACCATCTTGAACTTCTTGAGCAATTCCTTGATGTATTTGCTTTGATGTATATAAATACCATCATTGCATTGCTTGATTTGAATTCCAAGGAAGAACTTTAATTCTCCCATCATGCTCATTTCAAATTCAACCTGTATTAACTTAGAAAATTCTTTGCAAAGGCTTTCATTAGTAGCTCTAAAAATGATATCATCAACATAAATTTGAACAAGTATAAAATGCTTGTTTGATATTTTTCTAAATAGAGTAGTGTCTACTTGACCTCTGGTAAAACCATTTTCCATTAAAAAGGAACTTAATCTATCATACTAAGCTCTGGGAGCTTGCTTAAGACCGTATAAAGGCTTTTTAAGCTTAAAGACATGTTCAGGAAATTCAATGTCTTCAAATCCAGGAGCTTGTTTCACACAGACTTCCTCAGTTATAAAACTATTCAAGAAAGCACTTTTCACATCCATTTGATAAAGAATTATCTCATGGTGTGTAGCAAATGAAAGTAAAATGCGAATAGCCTCTAACCTTGCAATAGGTGCAAAGGTTTCAGTAAAATCTATACCTTCTTCCTGTGAGTAACCTTGAGCAACTAATCTTGCTTTGTTTCTCACTACCTTACCATCTTCATCAAGCTTGTTTCTAAATACCCATTTGGTACCAATAGCTTGTTTATCTTCTGGTAAAGTGACTAACTTCCAAATATCATTTCTTTGGAACTGATTCAACTCTTCTTGCATTTCCAGAATCTAACCTTCATCTTCTAATGCTTGATCAATCGTCTTAGGTTCCATCTCAGAGAGAAGTGCAAGATCTGCATGCTCTTTGAAAGAGGGTCTTGTTTTCACTGTGTCTCCAGGTTATCCTATGATTTGATCCTTGGGATGATTGGTTTTGTATCTCCAACTCGGTCTGGCTTCAGCTTCTGCCTGAGTAGAATCCTGTGTCTAGTTGTCACCACTGAACGCTGAAGATGCAGGTTCACTGTTTGGTGTACCACCAATATCTAATCCTGAAAATAACTTATCTAGCTCTGACATAGCAGTGTTAGGCTTCTTGTCATCAAACTTGACATGAACAAATTCTTTTACTATCAAAGTTTCTTTATTGTATATTCTAAAAGCTTTAGATCTTTCAGAGTATCCCAAAAAAATACCTTTGTCATCTTTGAAATCAAACTTACCAAATTGATCCTTAGTATTCAAGATATAACATATGCAGCCAAAGGGATGAAAATAAGAAATGTTGGGTTTTCTACCCTTCCACAGTTCATATGGAGTCTTCTTCAAAATAGGTATAATAAAGACTCTGTTTTGAATATAGCAAGTTGTGTTTACTGTTTCTGCCCAAAAATGTTTTGCAATATCAGCTTCATTGATCATGGTTCTGGCCATTTCTTGGAGGGACCTATTTTTCCTTTCTACAACACCATTTTGTTGTGGTGTTCTTGAAGTGTTTTGATGTCACAGAGAAGGGGGTTGAACTGTGACTGTTTAAAATTTAACTTCCTGAAACAAGCTAACTATCTCTCAAGAAGTTTCTTGGAGTACAAAGGGTTAATGAATCAGTAATGACCAAACTTTCTAATGAATGGACGGTTGATAAAATGATCTTTTGTGAATGTAGATGGAAGCTTGAATATATGTTTCAATATTTAAGTTCAATAGAAATTCTTAATAAGAGATGTGTGCTGCGATGAACTTGTTAATATTGAATATTTAAATGATCTAAACTTTCTAATGCGAGCAGTGCAGAAATATAAATGAGATAAGAGATAGAAAGTTTACACACAAGAGTTATAGTGGTTCACCCAACTTAGGCTGCTTCCACTCCTCACTTCCAGTGAGTATTTCCACTATTTTCTCAAATAGTTACACTGTTTTTCAAGTCCCTCCAAGACCCAAAAGCTTACATGATAGTTTGCTCTACAGCCCTATCAACTGTCTCAACTTTAGAAACTTCAACAAGTTTAGAAAGTTCCACTTGCTAAACCTTCTTGCCAACACTCACCACCTTGGTAGCTTGGTAGAAGAGAGAAACAAGATTACAAATACAATAAAATGTTTGTGGGAAAAGAATAGCTTTGAATATTCTAAGTTTACATAAGATGAAGTGTGAGCTACTAGGACACTCAGTAAGTTGTATCCCAAAAAGATTTAGCGCTAAATCTGAGTGCAGATGAGAGAAAGTTTAAGACTGGCTAGGATTTGCTTTCAGTGTTTTCCAGTAAGTTCTCTAACCATGAATGAAGCATTTCAACTGGTATTTATAGGCTTCCCTTCATTATATCCGTTGGAAAAGGCTCCACGTAGCTTCTGACTTGTAGCCTTGTCCTTGTGTCAGTAGAGTCAACTCTGTTGCAGTCCTGCAGGCTAGTCATGTCAGTCTTCAACAGATGAATTTTGTTTCTTTCATTGCAAACCTTCTCAAGCATAACTCAGAGGCAATCAGTCTTTGATCTTCCTCATACTGAATCTTAATAGTGTCTTCACTTGATGGTTGTACAATAGTGCTTTGATTCGATGCTTTTGTACATTCAATTTTGAGTGAGGATTTTCTAATTTATCTTTCCTTGAAGTAGCAAAGACAAGGAAGGTGTCTTTGATCCTTTTTTTGTGTTGAAAGAACTTTCTCAAGACAGATTAATGAACTTTCTTGATACTCAAATTTTTGTCTGACTGCCTTTAACTTTCTTCTTGCATAATGTCTCTTGGTCCTGTCTTATATCATAAAGCTCAAGTAGAGACATTAGATAACAATGATTAGAACACATTTCACTCTTTGTCAAAGGTTTGATCATCACTCAAAACTCAAGATTTTATGAATTGTCGCAACAATCTCCCCCTTTTTGATGATGACAAACTTTTGAGAAAGTGTTAAGTTTTCTAATGTTTAACCAAACTTATTATAAAGATTATTGGAAATATTTGTGCTCCCCCTGAATCTATGCATACAAATATTCAACATTTAAAAATTTGCTAGAGAGAGTTTGATAATAGTGCAAGCAAGTTTTCAGAACCTGAAATGGTTTTCATTCAACAAAAAGAGCATATAGCTCATATGAACTTTACATATTGTTCAGGTACTGAAAAAAAATTGTGCTAGTTTACAAGTTTGATAGCCAACAACAAAACGGATCATAGGATCGATTGGCCAAACAAAACATACTTTAAGCATTGCCTAGTACATCCAATAAACATATATTAGAAAATACTTAATAGTCTAATAGTCTAATAACTCCCCCTTTTATCATTATCAAAAGGAAGGGGGACATCAGATATACACAACAGTTACTTAGAGGGAGAAGAGTCTCCAGAGGAAGATGATGGAGCAGGAGCAGGCACATCTGGAAAGACTTGTGGTGGAGCAAGAGCAGGAAGTTGAAGTGTGGGGACAAGGTGAGGTACCACATGCTGAATGAGCAATGCTTGATACATTTCAGACCTAGCAGCATAGTAACAAACCTCCTGTTGAATCACACGCTGAGATTCAATGATGTGTTTTTGGTTGTCCCTTGTTTTTTTCATGTGTTTCTCCAACTTGCTGATGCGATCCACAAGAGATAATTCCTTGGCTTCAGGTGCCGCAGTCTCAGTAGCTTATGGAGGTGGCATGGAGGATGAAGGAGGTTTGATTGGAGATTGGTCAAAGCGAAGCATTTCTAATGTGGGGTCAGGAAAAACTGAAGCAGATCGGGCTTGTTTAAGTGAAGTATCAAAAACCGGTGGAGAAGGATATAGGAATTTTGCCATATCTTCAGAGTTGAATGTGTTGCCAGTTTTGGTGGGTGATTGAAAAATTCCAGGAATGAAAACGGGGGCAGATACCTTTGCAAGGGTGTTGGCCTCTTGAGTAATTTGGAGACTTGGAGGATCATCAGAGATGTCTTCCACAGAAGGAGATTGCTCCCCCTGAGTTTCAGCACCAGGAATTTCACTCTGTATCTCTTCTTGAGAGAGTTCATGAACTCTCTCTTTAGTAACTTCTGTATGTTCAGGTTGGAGTTGGGGCTGAATTGGTGGAGAAAGAGGAGGTAGCTCAATGACAGGAGCCTTTTGTTGTCGAGCAAGTCTTACCGTTTTCCTGTGTTTTCGTGCTTCCTTTTCTTCTTTGGTGCGTTTGCGCTTGGCACCAACTGGAATATGTGGTACATCAGAAAGTTCTTGTGTTAGAACTTCAGCTGCTGGAATGGATTCTGCTATAGGGTGAACTTCCTTATTAACCTCCTCTTCTTCAGCAACATCAACTTCCTTTGCAACAGTACCTTCTTGAACTGTCTCTTCTTTCTTACCTTCAATCTTAAGAGGAGAGAGTATTGGTGATGATGGAAGTTGGATCTCCTCAGTTAGTTTTTTCTCTTCAAGAGAGATTTTTCGAACAACCCTTTTTGATACTGACTTCTTTTTTCTTTTTGGAACCTCAGTTTCCGTAAGCTTTGCAGAAATTGGAGTAGTTTCTTGCGGACCAACACTTTGAGTCACTTCAGGAGGCAGATCAGTGAGGCCCTTTTGTCTGAGATTCTTTGAGTAGAATGATGGTCTCTCATAGGAAGCTTCTTCTTCCTCAATTTCTATTCCATGAAATTTGAAAATCTTGGATAAAAATATACCATAGGGCAAGGCAATGGTAACTCTGGACGAAGCCGCCACTTGAAGCATGTAACGAATTATAATGTAAGGAAGACAGAGGGGAGTTTTGGTGATGAGATGGTAGATAATAATGAGATCAACATTTGAAACCTTGTGAGAACTTCCTCCTCTGGCTGCAAGGTGATTAATGCTCATGCTGTGAATGACCTTGGCCAATCCAACTAGGTTTTGATGGCTGATGTCAGTGGTGGGATCTGTGAGAACACTTTCTTTGACACGTTCTTCTGAAAGGTGGAAGACGTTTAACCAATCATCGTCATATACTCTGTTTCCACCGTGAGGAATTTCCAAGGCTTCTCCAACATTTTCAGGAGTGAGTTCCATACGTTTGCCTCGAACAAAGCTTGTGATTTTGGTCATGTCCTTGGTACAGTGAAGGTTAGAGTAGAAAACCTTGACCATGGAAGGACAAGAGCTTTCAGTGATTTGAAGAAGATCCGACCATTTTTGTGCTTCGGTGTAGGCAAAGAAATTCCATCCTTTTGTTTGAAGTTCAAACAGTAGATAGATCCTTCTAGAAAGAACAGATTTGTTAACCCATTTATCTGCAACGCTTTCCAGAGGCCTCTTCTTCTTTTTCTTTTCTTTCTTCGCAAATTTGGGTTCAACGGATTCAGGAACAACTTCCTCTTCTCGAATAACTATGATTGCCTGCTCTGTAGAAGGTGCAGAAATCTTAGTGGAGGGAGAAATGGAAGAGATGCGAGAGGACCTACGAGGTGTGGAGGATGTTCTGGGTTCCTTGGGTTGCTTGGGAGTTACTGGTGAAGCTTGGGCTTGATCAGGAGGATAATCAGGGATGAGGTGAGGAGGTTTCTCCTGCGATGATAAGGTGTAAGTGGCTTTCTTGAGACGAACCATGTTGAGAAATTCAGAAAGAGAAGGTTTGAGTGGACCGAGTCCACTTAAATAAATGGTGAGGCGGTGGTGAGAGTAACTGTTGGGTGATAACGGTTATAGGGAAAGAGAAGGCAATCAATGCCATTTCTGACACACGTCACATAACTGATGTAGCGCCCAAATTCAAATAATTTTGAATGAGAGATATTTCATATTATTTCACATTCCTCAACTACCTCATATCTGTAGTTGATGAGAGTTCAAGAGGGAGTTCGAACGAGTACACTTCAGAGAAGGTTTTATACCGCAACAATATATATTTTTCAATTATGGAGATTTAATAATATGTAATTTACTCTTGATGAAAGTGAAACTTTCTTCAACAAGAGGTTTTGTAAATATATCAGCTAGTTGATTTTTGGTATCCACGAAAATCATTTCAACTTCCTTTTTCTGAACATGATCCCTAATAAAATGATGTTTGATATCAATGTGTTTAGTTCTAGAATGTTGAATAGGATTTTTTGTAAGATTAATAGCACTTGTGTTATCACAATAGATTGAGATGCAAGGATACCTTATAGAATAATCCTCAAGTTGATTTCTAATCCAAAGGAGTTGAGAGCAACATACTGAAGCTGAGATGTACTCGGCTTCGGTTGTAGAGAGTGCAATGGTTCCTTACTTCTTGCATGACCAAGATACTAAAGATTCTCCCAAGAGTTGGCAAGATCCACTTGTACTCTTCCTCTCAACTTTATCACCCGCAAAGTCAGCATCACAATATCCAACTAGCTCGAAGTGAGTTTTCTTTTTATACCAAATTCCCAGATCAGTTGTGCCTACAAGATATCTGAAGATTCTTTTCACGGCTATTAAATGTGATTCTTTTGGGGAGGTTTGAAATCTGGCACATAAACCTACAGCAAACACTATATCTGGCCTGCTGGCAGTTAGATATAACAATGAACCAATCATGCCTCTATATTCTTTCTCAGATACAGATTTACCTTCCTCATCTTTATCAATACTTGAGGATGGATGCATAGGGGTAGCCATTTGTTTGGCTTCATTCATTTTATATTTTTTGAGAAGATCTTTAACATATTTTTCTTGAAAAATAAATACACCTTCCTCAAGTTGTCTAATTTGTAAGCCAAGAAAAAATCTTAACTCACCCATCATGCTCATCTCAAACTCACTTTTCATAAGTCTACTAAATTCTTTGCACAAGTTTTCATTTGTTGCTCCAAAGATAATGTCATCTACATAGATTTGAACTAAGAGAAGATCATTTTCATGGATTTTTCTGAAAAGTGTAACATCAATCTTGCCTCTTGAAAAACCATTTTGGATCAGGAAGTTACTCAACCTTTCATACCAAGCTCTTGGAGCTTGTTTCAATCCGTATAAAGCTTTAGAAAGTTTAAAAAGATGATTAGGTTTTTGTTGGTCAATAAATCCAGGAGGTTGATGTACATAAACTTCCTCATTTAAATATCCATTTAAAAAGGCACTTTTAACATCCATTTGAAAAAGTTTAACATTCTTGTGAGCAGCATAGGCAAGAAGAATTCTAATTGCTTCCAAACGAGCAACAAGAGCATAGGTCTCATCATAGTCTATACCTTCCTCTTGATTGTATCCTTGTGCAACAAGTCTGGCTTTATTCCTTGTGACTTTGCCATTTTCATCTAGCTTGTTTCTGAAGACCCATTTTATTCCAATCACTGATTGATAGGCAGGTGCTAGAACCAATTTCCATACTTCATTTTTCTTAAATTGGGTAAGTTCATCTTCCATGGCTTCTATCCATGAATCATCTTGAAGAGCATCATTGACGTTTTTAGGCTCAATTTCAGATATGAAGGCCATACTTGATGATTCTTTCCTGAAAGACATTCTGGTTCTGACTGGTTCTGAAGTATCTCCAATGATTTGATCTTGAGGATGATGAACCACCATCTTCCAACTTCGAGGCATGTCTTGATTCTGAGAGTTCTCATTATTTTTTGATTGCTTTGAGGAAGTTCCAGGTTCAGGAGTTGACTTGTCTTGATCTTCCTTATCATTGAACTTTCCGGAGCTAACTAGATCTTCCTCTGACTCATCATCCTTTCTTTTATTAACAAAGTTATCAATTTCATCAAAAATCACATGCATACTTTCTTCAACTATTTTGGTTCTCAAATTATAAACCCTATATGCTTTAGATGAAGTAGAGTAACCAAGAAAAATGCCTTTGTCAGACTTTGAATCAAATTTGCTAAGGTTGTCCTTGTTATTCAACACATAACAATTATAACCAAAGATGTGAAAATAAGAGATATCTGGCTTTTTGTTTTTCCAAAGTTCATAGGGAGTTTTGTTCAAGCCTTTTCGAATTGTGACTCTATTCAGAATGTAGCAGGCAGTGTTTATGGCCTCAGCCCAAAAATATTTCTCGATGTTTGAATCATTTAACATGGTTCTTGCCATTTCCTGCAAGGTTCTATTCTTCCTTTCAACAACTCCATTTTGTTGTGGAGTTCTTGGACAGGAGAAATTATGTGACACTCCATGTTTGTCAAAGAAGGTTTGGAAAAAACTGTTTTCGAACTCTCCTCCATGATCACTTCTTACAGTAATCACTTTGGAATTTTGTTCATTCTGAACTTTCTTGAAGAAAACTTTGAAAGCTTGAAATTAGTCATCTTTGTTTTTCAAAAATAACACCCAAGTGTATCTTGAGTAATCATCAACAATTAAAAAACCATATTTTTTTCCACTTAAACTTGCAGTTTTAATAGGTCCAAACAAATCCATGTGCAACAATTCCAAAGGTTTATGAGTGGAAATCAGATTTGTAGAATGGAAGCTGGATTTAACTTGTTTCCCTTGAGTACAAGCTTCACAAACTTTATCTTTCTCAAATTTTATTTTAGGTAGACCTCTCACAAGTTCAAGTTTAGAGAGTTTGGAAATGGTTTTCATACTAGTGTGACCAACTTTCCTAAGCCAGATCCACTTATCATCATTTGCTGATACAAAGCAGGTTTCACTTGGTAACTCATCTAGATCCAAATAATATAGATTTTTACTTCTGAATCATGTAAACAAGACTTTTCCAGAAGATTCTTCAGTAATCAAACATAATTTGTTTTTAAAAATGACATTGTGTCCATTTTCACAAAGTTGACTAATACTGATCAAGTTATATTTCAATCCTTCAACATATTGAACTTTCTTAATAGAAGCAGAATTTTGTTTACCTATTGTACCTATACCTTTTATCCAGGCTTTGTCATTGTTACCAAAGGTAACAAAGCCTCCCTGTACTTTCTCTAAAGAGAGAAACTTATATTTTTCGCCTGTCATGTGCCTTGAACATCCACTGTCTAACAGCCACAGCCTTTTCTTAGATGCTAAGAGGCACTCCTGCATTTGTCATTAAAAGAGACTTAGGTACCCATAGATCTTTGGGTCCTTGAGGGTTAGTAAACCTTCTATAGTTAACCTTTTCTCTTTTGAAGCAATTTGAGATATGATGGCCAAATTTTTTACAATATGAACATTTTACACTTTGCTTTTTGCCATGATAAGAATATCTATAAGCATGATTGTGATGTTTATGATCCTGTCTTTCTTTGTGCTCAGAACCATTTTGATGTAAGAATTCTCTGAAAGATCTTTCAGGTTTTTCAAACGCTTTTTGAATTTGCACAAAACTATCTAGATCAGTTGTCAGCACTTTGATCTTTTCTTTTAATGACTCGTTTTCCTTTTCAAGATTTGCCATGAGAAGGTTTGGCTTTTCAGCAACTTTCTCATTTAGTAGCTTATGTTGTTCAGAAAGTTTAAAGTGTGAGTTTTGCAAGGTTTTGACTGAGGCTACAAGATATTCATTTTGCTTCCTCAGTTCTTCATTTTCATTTTTGGATTCACATAACTGATTTTTGAACAACATGCATGTTTGAGATAAGATATTTGAGTCATTTAAAAGATTGTCAAACATGCTTTCCCATCTTAGACATTTTGAACATGAACTACATTCAGAGGGTTCAGTGTCACTTACTTCCTCTTAGTCAGAATCTTCCATAAGACATAAGATAGCTGATTCTTCTTCCGGTTCAGACGATGACTCATCTGAATCATCCCACGTAGCCATCAATGCCTTTTTCTTCTGGGGTTGTTTCTTGAAGTTCCTTTTATTTAAGTTCGGGCAGTCTTGCTTTATATGACCTGGCTTGTTACACTCGTAGCAAACAATGGGTGACTTGCTACTTTCTCCTCTTGGGAAGTTTCTTCTGGATGGTGGAAGCCTTCTATTGTCTCTTCTTCTGCTCAGCATTTTTTGAATTTTTTTTTGATATAAGAGCAAGTTCATCTTCTTAGTCAGAAAGTTCCTCTTCTGAATCTTGATATTCATCTCCAGATTCTTGTGCTGCCTTTAGTGCTGCAGCTTTGAATTTTTGAGACGGACTTCGTGTTGCCTTTTGGGAAGTTTTGAGTGCTATACTTTTTTATTTCTTTGGGTGAAGTTCCTCCATTATTTCTTGCTCATGGACTTTTAGTGAGCCTAAAAGTTCTTCAATCCTCAGAGTGGCAAGATCCTTTGCTTCCTGAATGGCTGTTACTTTAGGCCTCCACACTTTTGGTAACCTCCTAAGCAACTTCCTTACTTTGTCCTGATTTGAGTAAGTTTTTCCCAGAGACTTCATTCCATTCTCAATTGTGGTAAACCTACTAAACATTTCATCTATGGACTCATCTTCATTCATTTTGAACATTTCATATTGTTGGACCAATATGTTTATTTTAGCCTCCTTCACTTGATCCGTTCCTTCATGTGCTGTTTGCAATGTGTCCCATATTTCCTTTTGTGACACCCTAAACCCCGTTTCGAAAATCGTTCAATAAAAGAAAAAGGTAAACACATCAATTTGCTCTTGATTCGGTAAACTGAATTAAAAATATACTAGTCATTGCGGAATGAAAATAAGTTATCTATTTTCCAGAGGAGGTAGCGATAAAAATAAAAGATAAAATAAAAAAAAAATTGAATTAAATATAAAAAGGATCAACGGATAAATCGATGAATAAATCGAATTCAGACATCATTCAGTTTGAAAGTATTTCGTGATAACAAGCATAGTAAGTATTTTTCTTTCAAAGATCTTATTTGAACTGGTGAAATAAAAATAAAACCAAACGATATACGAACCCCCAAAGAAAAAGAAAACCCGTGTCACATAGTCTCAGAGCTTTACTTAGCCCAACTTACACAAGAGCGACTAAATACATGAATGACTCAACGTCTCAATAAGAAAAATATTCGAAATAAAACTATAAAGTTCTCCATAAGAAGCCTTCACCACTAGCTACGTGTCCTGGTATTAGTAGTGTCTGCAAGTGAAAATAGGAGGACAAGAGACAAACAACCACAGAGGGGTGAGTACGTTGTAGTCGAGTTATGGCGATATTTAGAGAGAAAAAGGTGAATAAATAATATATTTATATACGTATACAGGTATATATATATTTACACACCACACTATAGCAACCAATTCACATAAGGTAGTAACAACGTCTCATATCATCCACGAATACACGCAGGAAAACTTCACCATTCCTCATAGTCACATAATTATCAACAGAAAATAATGCAGACGCTAACGACACTACTTCTTATGCATGTGGTACCATCTACTACTCTGGGAAGTCTCCTAGGAGTACATATTTAGTTTATTAGAGACCACCTCGCGGGTGATTACTCTATTACCGCATACTCGACTAGGGATGATAATGTCCGGTGACGGTCGGGGTAGCTAAGTCGATAAGTGGTCCCCACCCAAGGCGCGACACTCAAACTATTAGGGAACACAAACTCGGCTTCTCACCCTCTAGGCCGAGGTATTGCCGCTGGCTCACTCATATTGGCCTCCACCTTTCATTTCAATAATGCTTCCCCATCCTATTACAAGGGTTGTATGACAAACAAACACACAAGGTCGGGTTTCCTCCGAACATCATAGTTCAAGTTTTCATCGATAATCCATCATGGCCCATATGGCTAGGATCATCTCACAAGGAATGACTCAAGTCCCATTATGGCTACTAATAGCTAGGTGACTTGCACACAAAGTCATTTATCCTTTCAAGATAGTTGTCACAAATGTGAGCTTTTCACAATTATTGTCACATAATAACAAATATAATTACAGGGAATCAATGAATTGTCATAAAATAATTATCTTTAAACCATATAATTCAAATCAGAGAAACAGAGACAAAACAGCAACATGTAATTAGTCATGTAATTAAAATATGCAGAAAACAAAGAACCTCATAAAGACTACAATGCATGTAATTAATCATGTAATTAGATTATGCAGAAAGCACTAACAAAGATAAAAATAGCAACAACATATTATTAATAGTGTAATCAAAAATGCAGAAAGTAGAACAGAAACAAGAACGGCCTTAAAAATAATAACAGAATTCACACAGCAACAGCAACAGAAATCGCACAGCCTAAATTCTGCACAACAGAAATTTTGCATAAACGAAATAGAAACAGCAAAGCAGCAGAAACAGAAACAGCACAGCAAACAGAAAATTGCAAACAATTAAACAGCAACAGCAACAGAATTTTCGCAGCAATTTAAACAGCAACAGCAACAGAATTTTCGCAGCAATTTAAACAGCAAAATTCTGCACAATAGAATTCTGCATAACAGCAGAAAAATCCAAAGAAAGAATTCACTGTATTATTTTCACAAAAAAAAAAACTTCATTTCAAAAATATATGAGATAAAACAATCTATTCCATTTTTCTTAATAATCATATAGTCATTTACCATCTTTACTTAATTAAAAACAGCAAGCGTAATTATTTATAAGTCATTGGTTTTGCATACATTTCAACCATTTATCAAACAATGGGGTTTAAGGACACCCCTTCACCTATTCCCCCAAATATCCCCAACCACAATAATCTCCCCCCTTACCTTTAATGTAGAATTTGCAACCTTTAGAGAGGGTGGGTGTCCTTGGCTTCCTTCTTGGTCCCACTAACAAGGATAAGGGTAGAAGATGGGATTAAAGGTTTGCTTCTCAAAAACTTAAAATGAGGGACAACGAGAGAGCTTCCTAGGAACCTTACCAAACAAGAGAGATGCTTATGATTCCTTTCATGGTCCTAGAGTTGACACTTGGGTGGCTCCTCCATTCTCAACCCTTTGCTCCTTCAATGGTGGGAGGGTGTTTGGTGATGAGAGTGTTTGTGAAGGAGAGAAAGAGAGAAAGCGTATGAGAGGGTGAGAGGGAGATAAGAGGCGCCACTTTTTAGTGGAGGCAAGAATGAGAGCTTGTCTTACTCCTTAGGTTTTCTCTAGCTAGGTTTTTAGGTAAGTGGATCACTTAAGCACTAATCCTCTAGGCCCAATAACAACATAACAATTCTAAACTATCTTAAATCATTTCTTAATAGCCCATGGCACATAGACTAAGGCCTAAGAGCATTAATCAAGAACAAATTCAAAGTCACACAAGGTATCACATCATCACTTATTTAATTGAGGCATTGCACATAAGCATCTAATTAAATAATTATAGAAATTAAGGAAAAACAACTAGAATCATTTCTAGACTCCTGTAATTATATTCACACATATAACACATAATTAAAATTTAATTAACACATAATAAATAAAAATGAGAATGAGATAGTCTATGAGAATGAGGGGCGTATCAGGAAAGAACGGGGGTACACAATAAATCAAGAAACTCATTTTTATATACCTTTAAAACCTTTTAACCCATCAAACTCATTTTTATCACTTCTTTAAGTCAAAATATTTTTTTTCAAATGATTGACCTTTCAAATAGTAACATTTTATAAAGGTAAAATGATTAAATAACAAATTACTAATATTTTCTAAAAATACAAATAAATACAACTTTAACAATTTTCAACAATTTAAACACACCTAGGAAAATCAGAATAACTATATTTACAAATCGTCATAATTAATGAAATAAATACATTTAAAAATATAAAATGTACGAGAAATGCGGGTGTTACATTCTACCCCCTTTAAAAGAAATTTTGCCCACAAAATTTGCGAAAACGTCGATGACAAAATGAAAGAGGCATCCTTACTCAAGTTCGCAATTAATCAATAGGGTACACATGCACACTTTTGATTATTATTATTTCACCTACCAGTGACAAGGTGTTGGGGTGATCAGTCCCTCCTACTCATCCATTTGGTAACTGAAACGATAATAATTATACAAATCAAGCACACACGCCTCTATAAGGGTCTTCGATAAAGACTTGAATGTAATTATGTCCGCGCAACATAATTACTCTCACAACTCTATTAAAGTTCCTTTTTATGGCATAATCATCAAGTCCTACATTTCTACCGAACATATTACAAAACTCATATAAACATCTACCAAAAACAGCATGAACAAGCATATGTAGTAGCAAATTTACTGAATTTATAAAAATGTCTCCAAGGTTAAGAAAATTTTAAATAAATGTCAGGTCAACATATAACATGTTAAGACTTTAGAAATAATTTTTATAACTCGGGAGCAACTCATTCAGTCCTCAAATAAATTCAAAACCGAAACATACATAGACAAGTAAAATTTCTCGCTTATTACACTATTAAAAGTAATGATTTTTGTGCCATATCAAACGGAATCGGGTTTTAACAAAATTTAGTATGTAGGTCCTTGACATGCATATGTTCATTGATATATTTTTATTAGGTCAAAATACGTTACCAAAAATTACAAAAAAAATTATGTAAGGTTCGGATCCTGCCCAGAATTTTCCAGCAAACACTGTCTGTGATGCATAATATCATAGGACAGTTAAAACACAATGAAAATCCACCAAATTAAATATGCAAGATCCTAACACACATACAAACAGTCTCCAAGTGGTCTTATGTCAAAATCTTGTCTCAAACGTTCTCAAAAAAAATATTTTGAACAGAAACTCCTTCTACACACAAATCCAGAAAATTACAAGTTTCTATCTTTTACATGTTTTAAGTCATCGTAATTCACATGCAAGCTTAGATAAGTCAAGCATCATCTTAACTGATATCACATCATAAGCCATATATTCAATGTAAGGTACTCACATAGCCATTTAATCATGCTATCATGCGGTTTTCACCACACAGGCATATGAGTCACATTGGTACACAGATCATGCAAATTTATTAGTCATGCAAACTCAGATCACGTGGACCCCTTCATTAAACATTTCAGAGGTTGCATATGCATCGATTGTACCATAAAAATTTAATAACAGCATACTACATGCTTACACAGATCACTCAAGGCATGAATCCTATAATCATAGATATAGAATTTCCACATAATCAACATGTTATAAAATCACAGAGATAATGTAATACAAACAGAAGTGTCATCATGTTATAGAGTACACAACCAATGTAGAAAATACATAACATATATGGCGGACGAGTCGATGAACTCGATTCCTCTCTCGTGGTCCGTAGAGCATCGATGTCGCACATTCGTCCCTACCAATAGCCATTACCTCCTACTCTAGCAGAAAGCAAAGCTCCTTAGTAAGTCCGAGTACAAGGAACACTATTAAATCAAAGAATACACAAAACAAATCAAACAAGGTCACAGAGTACACAGAAAAGCATAATAGACACATACACAATCCGGTAAGACCGACTGCCTCGATACCACTTAATGTGACACCCTAAACCCCGTTTCGAAAATCGTTCAATAAAATAAAAAGGTAAACACATCAATTTGCTCTTGATTCGATAAACTCAATTAAAAATATACTAGTCATTGCGGAATGAAAATAAGTTATCTATTTTCCAGAGGAGGTAGCGATAAAAATAAAAGATAAAATAAAAAAAAATTGAATTAAATATAAAAAGGATCAACAGATAAATCGATGAATAAATCGAATTCAGACATCATTCAGTTTGAAAGTATTTCGTAATAACAAGCATAGTAAGTATTTTTCTTTCAAAGATCTTATTTGAACTGGTGAAATAAAAATAAAACCAAACGATATACGAACCCCCAAAGAAAAGAAAACCCGTGTCACATAGTCTCGTAGCTTTACTTAGCCCAACTTACACAAGAGCGACTAAATACATGAATGACTCAACGTCTCAATAAGAAAAATATTCGAAATAAAACTATAAAGTTCTCCATAAGAAGCCTTCACCACTAGCTACGTGTCCTGGTATTAGTAGTGTCTGCAAGTGAAAATAGGAGGACAAGAGACAAACAACCACAGAGGGGTGAGTACGTTGTAGTCGAGTTATGGCGATATTTAGAGAGAAAAAGGTGAATAAATAATATATTTATATACGTATACAGGTATATATATATTTACACACCACACTATAGCAACCAATTCACATAAGGTAGTAACAACGTCTCATATCATCCACGAATACACGCAGAAAACTTCACCATTCCTCATAGTCACATAATTATCAATGTAAAATAATGCAGACGCTCACGACACTCCTTCTTATGGATGTGGTACCATCTACTACTCTGGGAAGTCTCCTAGGAGTACATATTTAGTTTATTAGAGACCACCTCGCGGGTGATTACTCTATTACCGCATACTCGACTAGGGATGATAATGTCCTATGACGGTCGGGGTAGCTAAGTCCGATAAGTGGTCCCCACCCAAGCGCGACACTCAAACTATTAGGGAACACAAACTCAAGCTTCTCACCCTCTAGGCCGAGGTATTGCCGCTTGCTCACTCATATTGGCCTCCACCTTTCATTTCAATAATGCTTCCCCATCCTATTACAAGGGTTGTATGACAAACAAACACACAAGGTCGGGTTTCCTCCGAACATCATAGTTCAAGTTTTCATCGATAATCCATCATGGCCCATATGGCTAGGATCATCTCACAAGGAATGACTCAAGTCCCATTATGGCTACTAATAGCTAGGTGACTTGCACACAAAGTCATTTATCCTTTCAAGATAGTTGTCACAAATGTGAGCTTTTCACAATTATTGTCACATAATAACAAATATAATTACAGGGAATCAATGAATTGTCATAAAATAATTATCTTTAAACCATATAATTCAAATCTGTAGAAAAGCAGAGACAAAACAGCAACATGTAATTAGTCATGTAATTAAAATATGCAGAAACAAAGAACCTCATAAAGACTACAATTTGCATGTAATTAATCATGTAATTAGATTATGCAGAAAGCACTAACAAAGATAAAAATAGCAACAACATATTATTAATAGTGTAATCAAAAATGCAGAAAGTAGAACAGAAACAAGAACGACGCAAAAATAATAACAGAATTCACAAAGAATAAAGCAACAAAAATCGCACAGCCTAAATTCTGCACAACAGAAATTTTGCATAAACGAAATAGAAACAGCAAAGCAGCAGAAACAGAAACAGCACAGCAAACAGAAAATTGCAAACAATTAAACAGCAACAGCAACAGAATTTTCGCAGCAATTTAAACAGCAACAGCAACAGAATTTTCGCAGCAATTTAAACAGCAAAATTCTGCACAATAGAATTATGCATAACAGCAGAAAAATCCAGCAGCAATTAACTTTATTATTTTCACAAAAAAAAAAACTTCATTTCAAAAATATATGAGATAAAACAATCTATTCCATTTTTCTTAATAATCATATAGTCCTTTACCATCTTTACTTAATTAAAAACAGCAAGCGTAATTATTTATAAGTCATTGGTTTTGCATACATTTCAACCATTTATCAAACAATGGGGTTTAAGGACACCCCTTCACCTATTCCCCCAAATATCCCCAACCACAATAATCTCCCCCCCTTACCTTTAATGTAGAATTTGCAACCTTTAGAGAGGGTGGGTGTCCTTGGCTTCCTTCTTGGTCCCACTAACAAGGATAAGGGTAGAAGATGGGATTAAAGGTTTGCTTCTCAAAAACTTAAAATGAGGGACAACGAGAGAGCTTCCTAGGAACCTTACCAAACAAGAGAGATGCTTATGATTCCTTTCATGGTCCTAGAGTTGACACTTGGGTGGCTCCTCCATTCTCAACCCTTTGCTCCTTCAATGGTGGGAGGGTGTTTGGTGATGAGAGTGTTTGTGAAGGAGAGAAAGAGAGAAAGCGTGTGAGAGGGTGAGAGGGAGATAAGAGGCGCCACTTTTTAGTGGAGGCAAGAATGAGAGCTTGTCTTACTCCTTAGGTTTTCTCTAGCTAGGTTTTTAGGTAAGTGGATCACTTAAGCACTAATCCTCTAGGCCCAATAACAACATAACAATTCTAAACTATCTTAAATCATTTCTTAATAGCCCATGGCACATAGACTAAGGCCTAAGAGCAATAATCAAGAACAAATTCAAAGCCACACAAGGTATCACATCATCACTTATTTAATTGAGGCATTGCACATAAGCATCTAATTAAATAATTATAGAAATTAAGGAAAAACAACTAGAATTATTTCTAGACTCCTGTAATTATATTCACACATATAACACATAATTAAAATTTAATTAACACATAATAAATAAAAATGAGAATGAGATAGTCTATGAGAATGAGAGCGTATCAGAAAGAACAGTGTACACAGAAATCAAGTAAAACTCATTTTTATATACCTTTAAAACCTTTTAACCCATCAAACTCATTTTTAACACTTCTTTAAGTCAAAATATTTTTTTCAAATAATTGACCTTTCAAATACTAACATTTTATAAAGGTAAAATGATTAAATAACAAATTACTAATATTTTCTAAAAATACAAATAAATACAACTTTAACAATTTTCAACAATTTAAACACACCTAGGAAAATCAGAATAACTACATTTACAAATCGTCATAAATAATGAAATAAATACATTTAAAAATATAAAATGTACGAGAAATGCGGGGTGTTACACCTTTGCAGTGTCTTTTCCAACTATCTTGTCGTATTCAGACCTGCCAAGTGCACGTGATAGAAAATATTTAGCTTTAGAGTTTAGTAGTACCATCTTTTTATCCTCTGTTGTCCATGCTGCCTTATGCTTGGGTACTGTTGATCCATCATCATATGTAGTTATAGGCACATATGGTCCATTTTCAACAATGTCCCATATGTCAATATCTTGTGATTCAAGGAACATTGTCATTTGATCTTTCCAGTAGTAGTAGTGTTCGCCATTGAAGCCAGGGGGCCTGTTTGATGAAGCTCCTTCAGGAAGAAATGCAACTGAATTTGTATGACTCATAACTTCTACCAGGATCTTTCCTCCTACACTGTGAAGTGTGCTCAACCCTTAGAGGTAGAGCTATGATGCCAATTGAAGTATTTTGATGTCACAGAGAAGGGGGGTTGAACTGTGACTGTTTAAAATTTATCTTCCTGAAACAAGCTAACTATCTCTCAAGAAGTTTCTTGGAGTACAAAGGGTTAATGAATCAGTAATGACCAAACTTTCTAATGAATGGACAGTTGATAAAATTATCTTTTGTGAATGTAGATGGAAGCTTGAATATATGTTTCAATATTTAAGTTCAATAGAAATTCTTAATAAGAGATGTGTGCTGTGATGAACTTGTTAATATTGAATATTTAAATGATCTAAACTTTCTAATGCGAGCAGTACAGAAATATAAATGAGATAAGAGGTAGAAAGTTTACACACAAGAGTTATAGTGGTTCACCCAACTTAGGCTACTTCCACTCCTCACTTCCAGTGAGTATTTCCACTATTTTCTCAAATAGTTACACTGCTTTTCAAGTCCCTCCAAGACCCAAAAGCTTACAAGATAGTTTGCTCTACAGCCCTATCAACTGTCTCAACTTTAGAAACTTCAACAAGTTTAGAAAGTTCCACTTGCTAAACCTTCTTGCCAACACTCACCACCTTGGTAGCTTGGTAGAAGAGAGAAACAAGATTACAAATACAATAAAATGTTTGTGGGAAAAGAATAGCTTTGAATATTCTAAGTTTACATAAGATGAAGTGTGAGCTACTAGGACACTCAGTAAGTTGTATCCCAAAAAGATTTAGCGCTAAATCTGAGTGCAGATGAGAGAAAGTTTAAGACTGGCTAGGATTTGCTTTCAGTGTTTTCCAGTAAGTTCTCTAACCATGAATGAAGCATTTCAACTGGTATTTATAGGCTTCCCTTCATTATATCCGTTGGAAAGGCTCCACGTAGCTTCTGACTTGTAGCCTTGTCCTTGTGTCAGTAGAGTCAACTCTGTTGCAGTCCTGCAGGCTAGTCATGTCAGTCTTCAACAGATGGATTTTGTTTCTTTCATTGCGAACCTTCTCAAGCATAACTCAGAGGCAATCAGTCTTTGATCTTCCTCGTACTGAATCTTAATAGTGTCTTCACTTGATGGCTGTACAATAGTGCTTTGATTCGATGCTTTTGTACATTCAATTTTGAGTGAGGATTTTCTAATTTATCTTTCCTTGAAGTAGCAAAGACAAGGAAGGTGTCTTTGATCCTTTTTTTGTGTTGAAAGAACTTTCTCAAGACAGATTTATGAACTTTCTTGATACTCAAATTTTTGTCTGACTGCCTTTAACTTTCTTCTTGCATAATGTCTCTTGGTCCTGTCTTATATCATAAAGCTCAAGTAGAGACATTAGATAACAATGATTAGAAAACATTTCACTCTTTGTCAAAGGTTTGATCATCACTCAAAACTCAAGATTTTAGGAATTGTCGCAACAGTTCTAGGAGTGGAGAAATTGTGGGAGATTCCACTTTCTTCACAAAAATTTTGAAAGCTTTCATTTTCAAATTCTCTCCCATGATCACTTCTAATTGAAGAAATACAAATTCCTTTTTCATTTTGAACTGATTTGCAGAAAACAGTGAACACCTTGAATGACACATCTTTGTGGGCAAGGAATCTAACCCATGTCCATCTAGTAAAATCATCAACAATGACTAACTCATATTTCTTTTCAGTTAAAGAGGATGTCCTTGTTGGACCAAAAAGATCAAGATGCAAAAGCTCAAGTGGTCTAGAGGTTGCAACAACATTTTTAGAATGAAAAGAAGTTTTAACTTGTTTTTCTCTTTGACATGTCTCACAGAGAGCATCAGATTAGAATTTAAGATTTGGTAAGCCTCTAACAAGACTGTGTTTGTTTAATTTTGAGATTAATCTTAAACTGGCTTGACCCAATCTTTTATGCCAAGTCCATTGCTCATCTTCAACAGACATGAGACACTTGACATCTTGTTTTGCAAGTTTAAAAAGATCAATTTTATAAATATTTTGTTTCCTCTTTGCAGTAATTAAAGAAAATAGAGTCGTCTTTCTTGCTTTTTACTGAACATCCCGTTTCTGTAAAAATTACATCATAACTACTGTCACGTAATTGACTTATACTCAATAGGTTATGCTTTAGTCCTTCAACATAAATTACATTATCAATAGAGGGAAGAGAGCCTTTACCAATGCAACCAATTCCAACTATTTTACCTTTTTGGTTTCCTCCGAAACCAACAAATCTTTCTTCTCTAGGTCTTAGCTCTTGGAACATATGCTTTTCTCCCGTCACGTGACGTGAGCATCCACTGTCTAAGTACCAAGATAGGTGTGTTGACCTTGTTGCTAAGCATGTCTGCAACATAGACAATTTTATATTAGGTACCCATATCTTTTTAGGTCCTTTCTTGTTAGTTCTTGAAAGATACTTGGCCTTGTTAATCTTAAAAGCAGTACAATCACTTTTCAAATAAATAGGTTTCTTGCAGTAAGTACAATGCAAGCATTCACTGTGATCATTAGGTTTATCAGATGCTAAATTTTCATTTTGTAAAGTGGGTTCATCTGATATGTAGCCAAGATCTTGAGTTGTCGTTTTACTGACACCCCAAATCATTGAAGCTTTCTTGCTTCGAGTTACACTCTCTGCAAGAAACTTTTGAAAGGCATATTCATAATCATTTGATTTACACTTAGGATTGCCTTTAGCTTCAGAGCTTTCAGCTTGAGAGCTCTCAGCTTCTGGTTGTTGACTTGCCACCAGACGCTGACTATCCACCAGATGCTGATTTTTAATTTTTAGCTTCTGGTTCTCTTTATTGAGCTTTGAGTTTTCATTATTCAAAACTTGAAATTCTTGTGATAATTTTGAAAATATCTTTTTCAAAGCTTTATACTCAATGGAGAGAGTGGCAAAATCCTTAAGGAGATCATCAAATGCAAGTTGAAGTTCAGAATAGGGGTCATATATTATTACCTCTTCAACTTCTTCTTCAGAGTCTAAGTCAGTGTTTGCCATGAGGGCAAGATTGGCTTCTTCTTCATTATTATCCTCAGAGGATGATAGGTTCAGGTCTTCCCATGTAGCCATGAGACTCTTCTTATTTCCCTTGAAAGAACTCTTTGTAGGCTTCTCCTTAAGATTAGGATATTCAGACTTGAAGTGTCCCGGCTTTTTACATTCATAGCAAATGACTTGACTCTTGTCTTTGCATTCCTTCTTGTCCTTGACATCTTTCTTCTGGAATTTCTTTTTGAAGTTTCTTTTCTTCCACATTCTTTGGATCTTCCTAGATATGAACGCGAGCTCATCATCTGTTCCATCATTATCTCTTTCTGAAGCTTCATCTTCTGATTCTTCTTCAGCCTGAAGGCCTTTAGAATAACTGGCTTTGTGCTTGTTGACTTTCAAAGCAATAGACTTGCTTTTCTTCACAGGTTCTTCTTCATTCAGCTCAAGTTCATGAGCTTTCAGAGAACTCAAAAGATCTTCAAGTCGTAAGACATTTAAATCTTTTGCTTCTTGTATAGCAGTGACTTTGGATCTCCACTGCTTGGTCAAACTTCTCAGGATTTTTCTCACATGGTCAGGAGTGGTGTAGCTTTTTCCAAGGGCTTGTAACCCGTGAACAAGAGTTTGGAACCTTCCAAACATAGATTCAATGTTTTCACCATCTTCCATTTTAAACAACTCATATTGGTGAACCAACATGCTAGCCTTAGTTTCTCTTACTTGGGCAGAGCCCTCATAAGACAAAACGAGAGAATCCCAAATTTCTTTAGCAGTGTCAAATTTACCACATTTATCATATTCTTTTTTTGACATGGCACAAATAAGAATGAATCTAACTTTTTGATTGATTTGATATCTCTTTTTCTGCTCATTATTCGAATTTTCTCTAGCTATAGCAACACTAGCAGCATTAGTGGGAATAAGGTAACCACTTTCAACTATATCCCACAACTCAAGTTGTTGTGTCTCAAAAAAAGCTTTTATCTTGTCTTTCCAGTAATCAAATTTTTCTCCAGTAAATAGAAGAGGACGGTTCATGTGACCACCTTCTGCAGACATGTTCACAATATAGGATCTTTTCTCTTAACACTGTTAAGCGCTCAACCAAGAGGCCGAGCTCTGGTACTAACTGAATGTGAACACAAGAAGGGGGTTGAATTGTGCTGAAAAACTTTTCGCACACTTTAAGATAAAAACACTTTGTTTTGACAACTGTTTGTTATCGGATGATGAAGTATAACCGGACGCTGGAAATAAGTTTATGAAAACTTTTTTTCTTTACAAGACAAAAGTAAACGTAAAGCAGTAAAACAAGAGACACAGAGATTTATACTAGTTCACCACTAAACTGGTAGTTGCGTTTAGTCCCTTCATTCCTGGAGGATTTTCACTATAATCAACAGATTACAAATTCCTTAAGAGTATTCTACTGTCACAAACTTGACAATACTATTAACTTCTCAAAACGACTCAGTACGTTCGAGCCTTTGAGGAACCAAGCCTGTAACTAGGCAATACAACTTTCACAAAGATGTTTGGAATAGACTCAAATAACTCTCACAGAGAAGATAAAAACTTAAGCTCAAAATAATAACTTTCTAATAGAAAGAATATAAGATGCTGAAGTTCAGTTCTTGGTTTCCAAAAACTTGGCACGAAACTTGATTGCTCACTTGAGTAATAGCTCTTTCAAAATGTAGTTTCTAGCCACCTTCTTCAATGAAGACCTTGAGGTATTTATAGGAGTCTTGAGGATAATACCGTTGCAGATATTTCAGCTCCAAATCATTGGGTGATGTAATTTGAAATTACGTCCTTTTCTTCCTTTTCAGAGAATATCATAATAGTACATATTTTCGTTATGGTACTATCTGCTTTTCACACAATTGCCTTGTACGAATTTGTCTTATTCTAAAGGTGTCACTTTCGGTATCTCGTACAACAAATTGAGCGCATAAAATCAAATTCAAATTTTGTTCCAGGAAAGCTGAGGGAAGAGAGAATAAACATGACCATCATGTGATTCAAATAAAAGACCAGATGCTCACTCAGAAATCAAACGGATGCTCGCAGCAATTGAGTAACCACGTGTCATAAGATCACACTACCGGATGCTCGCTAAGAGTGCATATAACAAGATGCTTGAGTGAACCGGATGCAGACACATAGGAATGTATTCATCTTCTTGTAAAAATTCTTCTTCTTGTGAAAATTCTGCTTCTTGCTTGAGTGAGTCTTAAAACATGAATGATTTTAATACCTACACACTTCAAGACTTATTAGAACTCACTTGCAAATACTTTATTATCATCAAAATTAATGAGGGTCTAAACTTCTCAATCGTTTAGGTTCCAACAGGAGTAGCCACTATAGAAGGCAGAAGATAAAATCATCAAAGCTAATTAAGGCACAAAGTTTAACCATCTAGAGCATTTAACCACTCAAGACAGAAGCAAAAATACCAATGCTCACTACAAGAAAAATTGGCCTTATTGACGGCCTTTTACTACAACCTGCAGCCCGTCACAAAAAATGGCATTTTAGACAGCCAGAGTCGTCGATATGCTTGACTCAAACATCCGCTAACAGTTACCGATGGGCGAAACATGTACCTACGGCTCTGCCTGTCGGTAACTTTGGCACCATTTATTTCCCGCCACGTTTTCAAATACCGACGGCCTATTTGAAAGTATGTATGTCGGTAATTTGTGATGTGACTGTTGAGTTTTCTGATGGCTTGAGGCTATAGGTATTTGAAAGTATGTCCGTTGGTAATTTGTGATATGACTGTTGAGTTTTCCGACGGGCTTTGGCCGTCGGTAACATAAAAAAAGTCGTCAGTAACCTTCGTTACCAAGCAACACGCAACCCTCTCCCCCTCACCGTTTCTCTCTCATATCCCTCTCTCTCCCTCTCTTTCTTCTCCGGTTGCTCTCTCTCCCCCCCATGTTTCCTTATCTCCGGTGCCGCCTATCTCTCCCATCTCCGTTTGTTGATCCAGTGCGGCCACCACACCACCACCACCACCACCACCCATCTCCCTATTCCGGCATGTTCACCACCACAATATTTTTTTAACCCAGGTCAATATACTTCACTATACATTTATGACAATGATTAATACTCCAATAGTTATTAGGGACAATTTTGGGTTAAATATGTTTATAGTCCCTATTAAATTACGATTTTTTAAGTTTAGTCCATGAATGTTTTTTTAGTCCTCACTTTTTACAAAACTCCATTTTTTTTAATCTATGAAGAGGGACTAAAAAGCATGCCGCTTTGTAAAAGGTATGGACTAAAAATGGATAAAATTTTTATAGGGACTAAACTTGAAAAATTCATCATTTAATAGCTAGGGACTAAAAACATAGTTAACCTTTTATTTGTTTTGGAATTTTTAAAATTGGTTTTGTATCTTGTGACCGGCAAGCCTAACCCAAACCAACCCTCTCATCACCGGATTTGTTTGGTTTGGATTTTACAAAAAAACTACGGGTTTTCGACCCAACCCAAACCGAGAAAAGTTGATTGGTGCGGGCATCGGGTTTGATCAAAACTGACCCAACCCGGCCCGTGTACATCCCTAGAATAAAGAATAGTAAAATTCCTCCTAAGTTAATTTTTGCTAGGGAGGAAATATGGGATTATAATATTTTAAATATATTGACAAAAATATTCTTACATAAAAATAACATAAACAGTTATCAGGGTATAAAATATAAATTTGCTATTTACTTTCATTGGAATCTCTCTCCTCCTAAACCAAACAAAACAGAGTTATCTTCTCTCCCTTCTCATTCCCTCACCTCCTTTCAACCAAACAATAATATGTAATTAAATCCCTCTCTTCCCTTTCCTCTCCCTTCCCCTCCAATGCATTAAAATATCTCTCCCTTTTCCTCAATTGAACCTAACAAATCCTAAGACAATATACCTCATGCACCATGGGTAGTCTCGTTTCATCTTGGACTAACTTAAGTGAACCCATCCTTTTTTGGTTTTGAAAGGCCGACAAAGCTTTTTTTTTTTGGTCAAAAGGATTTCATTACTGGCCCAACCAGACAATCAAATAAACAAGCCCAGCCCAGGTAAGTGAGCGGTCCAAAACCGGCTTTACGCAGCTTAAAGGATAGACTATATGGACTATAGTTGCACCGGATACAACACTATGCAGTTATGGAAAAAAAAATCAAGTATAGACTGACAACTAGTTGACTGAGAAGCTAGTTAAACTAAACTAAACAGAGCAAACCAATCTAGCCTCTCAATCAAAATTAGGGTTTCCTCCGATAGCCCCCAGAGGCGCAATAGATGGAGAAGCTACTCCCCAAAAGACGCACCAGGGCCAGATCAGGAACCATAAGCCTCACTGGGGAGGCACATGGTTTGCAGGTATCGAGATAGAGAGGGTACACGATCACCCCTCCTTGTCCTTGTGTAGTAGAATTTTCAGGCTCTCCAGCGGTCTCAAGGGCCACTGCATCGGCAACGAGTGTCTTAAAGTTTGACTGGCAACGGAGTGTGCCACCTCCTTTCCAGAGCAGTTCATCCAGGTAAATCACACAACTGGAAGCATGTTTTCACCTTCTTGATGTCTTTAACTACTTGAATGATTTCGTCTCTTTGATGTTCTTCTCTACATCATCGAACCACCTCTAGACAATCTTTCAATGACAACCCGTTGCACGCTGAGGTTTAAAGCAAGGACCACCGCATCATGAACTGCAAAAGCTTCAGTAGCCAGAGGAGATCATTCAACAAAAATTCTATTTGTGCCAGAGAGTAAGTTTCCCCGGTGATCCCTTACCACACAGCCCGAGGCTCCTATAGACTTCTCCTTTTAGAAGCTTGCTTCAGTATTTATCTTGATTACCTCAGGTCTAGGGGTCTCCACCTTGTGTTGTTGAGATTGTTATTCCCAAATCCTTGGGCTCCTCTTCTCTCCTCCAATTTGATCGCTGCTAGTTCAGTTGTTAGGGCTGCTGCTTGACGAATAGTGCCTACAGGGGAGGGCAATTTGCCCTCAGAGACCATAGTGTTCCTTCCTTTCCAGATTGACCATAGATAGCAACAGATACTAGCTATGCCAAACTGCCTGTAGTCCGGTAGGTTCCTCAGTTCCTCAAACCTTTGGTCCAGCCACTGTTGGATCGAAGTGATCGATTCTTTATGAGGGGTCAAGTTTAGTTGAGTTCCAAACCACACTAGTCTAGTCCACGGGCATAACAGTAGGGCATGTCCTATTGTTTCTTCCTCTCCATTGCATATAGGGCACACGACTGTATTACAGATCTTCCTTCTAGAAACGTTTCCTCAAACAGGAAGAATGTTGTGGCAAAGCTTCCACATGAAGATCTTTATTTTTTGAGGGATATTGGCCTTCCAGATTTTTGTCCATAGGGAAGTAGGGATAGAAGCTGATGTTGAGGGACAAGCATAAGGCTCGCTTCTATTTTTTGTCGCAACTACATAACCCGATTTGACATCATACTCTCCTGATGTAGTAAATGGCCACCAGAATAGGTCCTCACCTTGGGTCCAACTGATAGGAGTTTAGAGAGATCCGATTGCTGAGTTACGGGTAAGAGTCTCTTTGATAGCTCTGCTATCCCAAGAGCCATTGCTCGAGTTGATAAGAGAGCTAACTTTCTCTGTTGCCCTGTCGGTGAGGGTGACAGCTTTCTCTCCATTTACAAGCCAGATATCCTCCTCCATGCCGACTTTCTCTCCATTGACAATGGCCCATCTTCCACCCGCTCTTATGAGGTCTCTACCATGTAGAAGACTCGGCCAAATCCATGAACAGTTCTTTTTCTTCTTGACTTGCAAAAAAGAAACATCGTTAGGGAAATAGATGCCTTTAAGGGTTTTCACCCATAAGGCATTAGGGTTTTGTATGATTCTCCAGGCTTGCTTCGCCAACATGGCTTGGTTCATCTCCTCAAAAATTTTGAAGCCCATCCCTCCTTCTTTCTTCCTCTTTGTTAACTCCTGCCAACTCTTCCAATGCATCCCCCTTTCTCAACCTCTAGGGCTCCACTACAATCTAGCAATGGTGCTGTAGAGTTTCTGAGAGAAACTTTTGGGAAATTTCATAATAGCCATTGCATAGGATGGAATAGCTTGGATGACAATGAGAACCTCTTTACCCATGATTAAGTAAGTTTTCTTTCCAGCCCTCTACCTTCGCCATCACTCTATCCTTGATCTATTCTAGAGCATTTGTCTTTGATCTACCCCATTCACTTGGCAGCCCCAGATTCTTCCCCGGTTGATCCCAAGTCTGTATCTGCATGATTTCAGCCATCCTCCTCTTTTTCTAGTTTGCCACCGATTTGCCAAAGATTAGTCCCGATTTAGCAAGGTTCACCTTTTGCCCCGAAGCCTTCGAAAACAAGTTAATGTTATGCACAAGCTGAAATAATTCCTCCTCAGCGGTTTTTGCAAAAAGGAGTGCATCATCTGCAAAGAATAAGTGGGTGATGGGGGGCCTCTAGTGCTAAATGAATCCCTTGTAGTCTCCCTGATTGAATGTCATCAACCATCATATAAGAGAGCACATCAAAAGCCAAAATGAATAGATAGGGGGATAAGGGGTCCCCTTGTCTTAGGCCCCTGTTAGGGTGTCGTTTGTCAGTAACCTGGCCATTAACTTTGAAGCGATAGGACACCGTAGTAACAAGGGTCATAACCCTCTCCACCCATTTGTCACAGAAACCATAAGCATTCAGAAACTTCCTTAGAAAATCCCACTCCATCCTATCATAGGCCTTGCTCATGTCTAACTTCAAGGCCACACTATCCTTCCTAAGCTGCCCGTTTGCTTGAGGGCATGGAAAACTTCATGCGCAATAATAAGGTTATCCTGGATTAGGCGACCCCCCATGAAGGCACTTTGGTTAGGCGATATCAGATTATCCATATACTTTTTCAGTCTAAGCACAATAATCTTGGATATGAATTTGTAAATGAAATTACAACAGCTGATCGGACGCAGCTGGTGGATACTCTCGGGCATGTTCACTTTAGGGACCAAAGTAACAATTGTTTCATTTACCTCTCCATTTAGCTTACCTTCGGCAAAAAAATACTGAATGGCCTGGCGCACTTCCTTCTTGATAACCTCCCTATTTCCTTGATAAAACATACCATTGAAACCATTGGGGCCCGGGGCCTTCATAGCTTCCTAGCTATCTACTGCATGCTTGATCTCCACTTCTTAAACATTCTCCAGTAAATCTTTATTCATGGCCTCTGTGATTTTCTTTGGGACTTTTGCAATGCATTCTAACACATTGGCTGATGGTTCAATCTGGTAAACCCCTTGGAAGTGGTTAGAAATAGATTGCATAATCGCCTGTTGGCCTTATACATATGCCCCACTGGCATCTTTAATACATTGGATGTTGTTTCTATCTCTCCTCTGAATCGTTGAAGCATGAAAGAATTTGGAGTTCTGTCACCCCATTTCAACCATTTTACTCTAGATCGTTGTCCCCAATAAGTCTCTTCTTGCTTCCATAAGGCTGCAATGTCCTTCTTAAGAGTGGTAACCTCATCCCAGTCCACACAGTTACTGTTTATGAGTACATTCAGCCTTTGTTTCTTCCTTCGAATCTCCACATCTGCTCTCTTAAAAGTGTTTTTCTGCCAGTACAAGAGGGACTCCTGACAACCTTTTCCATTAACTCCCAGTTGTGTCCAGGGGTCCCCATTTGCCACCCAATTTCCATGAGCCCAACCCTGCTCAATGATCATAGGGTAGTCCTGATGATCAGCCCAGAATGCCTCAAACTTGAAGCCCCTGTCGCTTCTACCCGAGGGCCAGGTGAGGAAGATTATGGGTGAGTGGTCAGAAGCCACCATAGGGAGAGCTATAGCCATTACGTTAGGGTAGATGTTTCTCCAATTCCAATTTGCTAGGACTCTATCAATTTTCTCTCTTGTAACAAATCCATCCCTTGGGTTGCTGACTGTTGCGGCTCAGGCAAGTGCACCGATCGTAAGTCATAATAAAAGTGGAGTATATTTAAGACTCTGAATGTCGAACCTACAGGAAATGTGCGAGTACCAATGACTTAAAGGATTCTATTCTATTAGGCTAGCAAAAGTGTAATTGGAAAGTAGTAAAAGTTGTTACGTAAGTAAAGCAATAATCAAACTAAATGCAAGAACGGATTAACTATGTTATGGGAGGTCTAGGAGAATCGGGCTCACCAATACTCTACTCTTGAGTTTACTATGTAATTACTATGAGTTATCTATTATGAAAGAGAGCTAATCACCCACTCTAAATTAATAAGAACTACCTAGCTTGTAATAGCCTTTCTCCTAACTAATTACTCCGTTTGGTCCTAGAAGGTAATTAAAGGACAGAGCATTAAGCACATGCGGGTTTATTAATCTAATAACTGATTAGAAACAATCAATAACATATCCAACATATAAAGCGAGTTCTTTTATTTCTAGAGGTTCATTAACTAGTTATGATCCTACAGAATTAAGCTAAATAATTAAAGGTTGATCAGGCCTTATAGGATTAAGCACACTAGGCATAAAACAATCAAACATTCAATAGAAACTTATAGAATTAAATAGATAAATAAGCAAAAGTATTGTAAAGGATCCCCATCACCCCTAGTGATGGGTTTAGCTACTCATTATCAATGACAATAACATAAACTTAATCATAAAACCACAATAATCCATAAACAAGAGCAGAAATCTAAACCGGGACACCCTTTCGGTATGGCGACATCCTTAAGCACATTCTTCGCGTCCTCACAAGCTCCGGTAGTAATTCGGGATTTGCACCAAGCTCTAAGGAAGCAGAAATCAACAGGAAAGGTAAGCGATTGATATGTTCTCTCAAAAGGGGGCTTTTGACTTCAGAATTCGTCAAAAGGTCTTTAGAAAAGGTTAAGAGCCCTTATTTATAATGTTGGATGCGGATTAGGTCATCTGGCTAACAAATCTGCACATTCTGAGACGGGGTACGGCCATATCGGATATATACACGGCTGTACCGAACTTTTCTTATGACGTTGGCATGCACCTATGCGTGCTGCATCCCTGACATCATTTGTTTACGGTCGTACTGCCTTTGGCACGACCGTACTGGACTTTGTCATCGGCTCCAGGTGGTATTGACCAAGGGGGTACGCCTCTACTGAAATTATGATCTAGGTACGGCCGTACTGAATGTAGGTCAGGTCGTACCGCTTGTCTAGAAGTGCTAAAACTCTCCAAAACTTGCCAGCTTTTTATCCTTTCTTGCCTCTTTTGCTCCGAGTGGTGTCTTCATGATAATTCTGCAAAATAAAACATAAATAAGTACCTTTGTGCTTTAAATATGCAAAATGATGCATTTAGATACTAAAAATACTCTGTAAAAGTAGACAAATTGGTGTGTTAACACATCCCCACGCTTGATTTTTGCTTGCCCTCAAGCAAACTACTTGGGTAACTATAGTAAGAAAAACTATTTTAACTGGATAACGGCAAAAGCAGAAGTATGACAACAAAATGATATCTAAAAACATGCCAATAAATAGAATGCTCAATTAGAGGTGTAAGTTCAAATAAGCCAACAACCTGTGATTTTTAAGTCACACTCACCAATCTCAAAGTGATTAAAGGTATAGTTATTAACGCTCAGATTTTTCAAATGAAGTGACATTATCATAGGCTTATACATTGACCAAAACTCTACTATTAAAATCTAATTAACATGCAAAAGAGGAATGAGTGTCTTTCATTGGTTGTAATGGGGCCAAGGTAATAATGTTAGGTACGATAAAAGAAAGAAAAGGTCATGCAAAGGGTCAGAAACAAATCAACTAAAACAAGCAACCTATTCCTTTTTCACTTTAAAGAGTAGACAAGAATCCCGATTATTTAATCAATATTTTTTTTTTGCAATTTATGAAGACATTAGCAGGATAAACAATTTTTTTTGCAATGCTCTTTCTTTTCTTTTCCTTTCCTCCCTTCATGCATTTATGCCTTAATCAATCATTTTTAAGAACTAGGAGGGGAATAAATTATAAGCCTTCTTTTTGTAAGCATATAAAAGGGATTCATAACTTTATTCTTTTCATTTTGCCACTAATTGCTCTTAAAGAAAACTTTTCTAAGGTTGCCTTCGAAGAAAATAATCAATAGTAATAAGAAGGGTACCAAAGAGATTAAATAAAGTACTTTTAGGCACAACAGTGGGCAACTAGTGGTGCAATGTATTCAAAATAGTAGTGGCCTGAAAAATTCCTAAAAATTGCCCTTTTCCAAATTCACATGAAAATAAACTCATATTCGCTTTGTAATGGTCTCAGCACAAGTTCTAGAATACACATTCATAGAAAAATATCACTCAACAAAGAAAAGAGGCAAAAACATGATGTGGCCTCTTGTTTCAGGCTCAAATCTCACATTTAGTAACTTACACAGAAAGTTAAAGCTTACAGAACTTCAATGCTAATTTTCAGTAAAATACTAGCAAAGAATTGACTCAATCACATATTATCAGGAAGAAAAAAAAATTGTAGTCCCTAAATTAGCAAAAATTTAAAGTTCTTCTATAATTATAAGCAGTTGAAAGCATAGCCAAGTAATAAGCATAATAAAATATTTCTTCCCCACACTTATTTCTAGCAGTGTCCTCACTACGACTAAGTTAAAGCAAACACAAAAAGATAAAAGAGAATTAAATAAGTGCTATAATAAAAGAAGGTGGAAAGAGACTCCTCTCTGAAAAATATCACGAGCAAAAATGGATGGGGATATGGGCAAAGTATATTGTTTCCTTGTCGCAATACTGATGGAGCTGGTAAACGGCAGAAGAACTGCGCATCACAAAACTCAAAAATTTAGAAACAAAATAAAAAGAAATAACATGAAAATAAAATAACAAAATAAAAATAAAATGTATCATGTGAGCATGCAAAAAAATATGTACATCTCTTTTTAATACAAAAGCAAAAGTCTAAGTACTAAAAGAGGAAAATAAAATGAAGTCCTGCATCACTCGGTAGTAGGGTAAGGCTGGAGACGCTAAAGGTGCTCCAAAATGGCTGCCAACTGCTGGTCCACGTGGGTCCTATGCTCCACAAAGCTAGATTGCATTATATCGAGACGCATCATGACGTCCTTATAAGAGTGGCCTTGTGCTGCTGGCTGTAGCTGTGGTGGTGGTGGATGCTCCTCTGCTAAGGGTACAAAATCTGCAGCCTGGTCCTGCTATTGCTCTTGCTGCTCCTCCGGTCTGATGACCTCAAAGTCCCTGTGCCCCAATCTCTGCAAAACACCTATGTTGCAGAGGGTCACAAGTCCAATAGGCTCCATCTCGATAGTCGTGGCCCCCACTCCAGTGCAAACTCCAAGGTGAGCTGCCAGACAAGAAATGAAGGAACCCAAGACAATGTGTCTGGTGTTCTGAGTCTGAAGATGAACGCCCAACTGGGTGCACGTCCGTAAGTAAAATATCACGGCGTCGCAGCGACGTCCCTGGGTCATGGCCCATAGCATAAATAAGTCTGGCCTGGTGACGGTGTCGTCGCTTAAGGCTCTCCCGTTTATGGAACGGGCAATCCATCTATGCACTGTCTGCACAGCTGGGTCTCTGATCTTGATGGCCTTGGTGCAGCTGGGAATGTAGTGGGCATCCCCAGTGAGAGCTCTCCAACTCTTCGAATCCTGCCACCCTTCTGGGATCTCCAGAAGTGCCTCCATGCACTCCGGCGTCTGAACTGACTTTGTCGTCTCGAATCCTAGCCCGATGTTGAAATCGGCCAGGGTTATCTCGTGGTGGGTTCCACGTAGCCAAAAAGTAACCACCAAATCCGGTTCTGGCTCATCCTCCCAGTCTAGGTGATGGGGCTCCCTGTCCCTCATATGGTAGCCACAGGTGGCTAGAAAGTCCAAGACAGCCTCCACATAAAATGGCTGTCTGATTGAGGCTATCCACTGCAACAAAGTCTCTACCTCTTCTCGCAGGCCAACCTGCTGGAGGGCATCAAAGTCCAAATACCTCTGGGTGTGGGTGTGGAAGTCCCGCAGCAGCTCGTATCTCTCTTTGAACTGCTGGGGAATATAATTAGGCACGGCCTTAGAGGCACGTGCTGCTGCAGATGAAGAGCCCATGGTTTTCTGGCGTTTAGGAATTTTCTTGCAAAATAAATAGGAGAAATTAAATTTTAAGCAAAAACTGTGATATGTATGGTCGTGCTTCGTATGGTATGGTCATACTGTGTCTATATGTATGCCCTAATCAAAACGGTAAATACGGCCTGACTTAATGAACATGTACGGTCGTACAATGCCATAGGTACGCCCGTACCCATGGCCAGTCTAAACCCTAAGGCCGCTAGTACGGCCTTCAGTACGACCTGTTCTTGATAGGTATGGTCGTACTGCGCTACGGTTTTGTGAAAAATCTACCTTATGATCAGATTTTTTCAATTTTAAGCCTAGATTTTAAGTCTCTAATCATCCCTAGGGTCTCTAAGCATGCAAAACCAAGCCAAAACTACTCCTAAATCATTAAAGTTAGAATTTAACAAAACTAAAAACCTAAACTAACTAAAAACTTAAAATAACCAGTAGAACAAACAATCAATCCACAAAATGAGTTTAGAATCAGTACCTGGATGATATTGTGATGAGAAATACAAAGAAATTGAGGGTAGAGGGTGCTTGAGTGGAGAGGTTCTAGGCGTACGAGAGTTTGGTACGCCCTTACCTCTCACTGTTTACCTTAAATATTCTGCCTCTGGACACGGGGTACGGTTGTACCTGGTTTTATGTGCGATCGTACCTGTCTGTTCTCCACGTTTCTCAGGATGAAGCCGTGTGATACAGCCGTGCCTGATGTAAAGTATGCCCGTACCTACTGGTTTTCCAGGAAAAAAAATTATTTTTCAAAATATATAATTTTTTTGTAATTTTAATAATCATAAAAATAAAATAAAATAAAATAAAACCAATAAAAATAAAATTCATGAACAAAACAAAAAGATAAGAGAAAAATGTTAGTAAACAGGTTGCCTCCTTGTAAGCGCTTGTTTAACGTCCTGAGCCTGACGATTTGGAGGACTTGAATTAGTCCTCAGCAGGCAATGGTCCGTCTTTGACATTTCCTTTTGTCTTCTCACCATTGGGGAATACTGCAATACTGCAATGTAGTTGCCTTCTTCACAGTAGTCAATCCAAGCAGGACCTGAGCACTTTTTTCGTGGGTTCATTGTATACCCACAGTCTTCACAGATGTAGATTGGCTCCCTTATGATAGGTGAAAATGTCCTAATAAATTTCTTTACTAAGTCATTCCACGTCTCTATTTCTTCAATTGGTAGGATATATAGCCACAGCTTAACTTCCTCATCTAATGAGAATGGGAAAATCATCAGTTTTGCTTCATCTGGGGACAAGTTCTCGTATTTTGCTTTTCTTATCTTTTTGCAGGATTGTCTTATGTGCTCAATAGGATTTTGTCCTGTTATTCCTCTAAATTATAATTGTGACACCTCTGAGATAATGGATGGGTCTAATTCAAAACCAGTGAACTTTTCTTGAGTGTCATCCTTCAATTCTTGGAATCCTTGGATATGGTCCACTTTTTCTTCTGGTGTAAATTGAAAAGCCCTTACAAACTCTTCCATTAATTCCTCCCAACTTGAAAAGTGAAACTTTGGGTATATTGAGCACCATTGCTTAGCCAATCCTCCAAGAGAAAGCGGGAATAACTTAAGTCTCAGTCTACCTGCGGTGGTTCATGTACAATCATTAGTTTGACCAAGTCATAAAAATTCAATATATAAAGAATAGGATCCTCTCCATGCAGTCTTTTAAATTTAGGCAAACAAAGTGCCTCCAATATCAAGGAAGGGGTTATGTCCTTGTCCTGCTCCAAAGAGTTGCTATCTTGTTCTTCAACTTTCTTTTCTTGTTCTTTTTCCTCTTTAACTTCCATATCCTGCAAGAAACAACAAGAAGCACTAGAGGAAGAATTTTTATTAGAATTATAAATATTAATAGTTTCTTCTTCATCCTCAATTCTCAGAGTCATGGTTCCCTTTTTCACTTGGATTGTGGCATCTCCAGTTGCCAAAAATGATCTTCCTAAAATAATATGAGCATTTCTGTCTTCCTCCATATCCAAAACTATAAAGTCGACTGGAAAAATAAATTTCCCAACCTTTACCAGCATGTCCTCTATTATTCCTCTTGGGTAAACAAGAGTTCTGTCAGCTAGTTGCAAGGATATGTGAGTAGGTCGTGGTTCCTGCAAATTCAGTTTTCTAAAATTAGACAGAGGCATTAAATTAACATTTGAACCAAAATCATGTAGTGCCTTAAAAGTGTTATTACCAATTGAGCAAGAAACAACAAAGGTTCCTGGATCCTAAAGCTTAGGTGGTAATTTATTTAATAACATAGTATAGCAATCTTCATTTAATTTAACAGTCTTAACCTCTTCTAATTTATTTTTGTTAAAAATTATTTCTTTTAAGAACTTAACATATTTAGGCACTTCAGAGACAATTTCAGCAAAGAGAATATTGACATGCAATTTTTTAAGTTTTTCTAATAATTTCTTTGCTTGTCTATCCTTACAAAAAATTTTAGAACCTTGGGAAGAAGGGTTACTTACCTGTTGAGGCTCAGTTTGAGCCTTCTCCTCTTTTGGTTCCTCCTTTGCCATGAAGACTGCGTTGCACTTCTCATTTGGATTTGGTTCCACTTGACTTGGAAGTGCTCTTTTTTCTCTTTGAGTCACCGCATTCAACACAGTTGCCATTTGTTCTCTCAACTCTTTCTGCTCTACTGCGTTAGTAGTAACTAACTTTTCCAAGTTGTTGTATTTTCCGTTCATTTGTCCCATAAAGTTGTTAATCTCATTTTCTTTGGGACTTCTATCATTTTGAGCACGATTTTGCAAATGAGGGGGTTTATAAGTGTTCTGATTTTGACCTTGTGATCTCTGTTGACCTCCCCATGAGAAATTAGGGTGGTTCCTCCATCCGCGGTTATAGGTGCTTGAGTAGGGGTCATTTTGCTGCTTATTTCCAACAAAATTTACCTCCTCAGTGCAATCCTTAGAGTCATGACTTGT
Organism: Calophaca sinica; assembly: GCA_037113605.1. NCBI lineage: Eukaryota > Viridiplantae > Streptophyta > Magnoliopsida > Fabales > Fabaceae > Calophaca > Calophaca sinica. The sequence goes on from CM073735.1 coordinate 46,049,998, forward strand.
TACTCCATAGAAATTGCAAGATGCCTTAGTTGCCTTGGTTTTTATAGCCTTTAGTCTTTCTTCAGTCTTTTCCATAAAACCGGCTAGAACTCTCATACACGGATGTCCGTACCTTTGCATAAATTTTAACATGGCTTCTTGCACCACCGTTTTTGGGTCAAAATCTTTCTATACTACAACATTTACTTCTTCCAGTTGGCCTTCAATTGCCATGCATCCCCAATCATTATTAGATGCATTGGATTGGGTTTGTGCTGCCATTAAATTCTCTATTTTTTTAGTCATTGCCTCCAATTTTGCTTCAAGAGTTGTGTTGACTTCCACTTTATAAATCCCTGCTTGATGGTTCTTTCTTCCGGTTTGTCTTTCACTTGCCGACCACTAAGCATTGTTCTGAGCCATTTCAGTCATTATTTGATAAGCCTCAGTGGGTGTCTTCTTTCCGAAAGATCATCCACAAGCAGCATCAATAGCTCCTCTAGTTTGCATGGTAAAACCATTGTATAAAATCTGAACTAGCTACCACTTGGTGAAGCCATGATGAGGGCAGCTTCTAATTAAATCCTGGAATCATTCTCATGTCTCATGCATTGTTTCTCCTTCATTCTAAGTGAACCCAGATATGTCAGCTCTCAGCTTTGCAGACTTTGCGGGAGGAAAGTACTTATTCAAGAACTTTGTTTTCAGGTCCTCTCAAGTTGTAATAGAATTTGGTGAAAGTGAATCCAACAATAACCGTGCTTTCCCTTGCAGTGAGAAATAAAACAATCTTAACTTGATGGTCTCCAGTGTCACACCTTGACACTTGACAGTATTAGCAACTTTCTGAAACCTTTTAAGATGAGCATTCGAGTCTTCAGAAGATAAACTAGAGAATTGCACTGCAGATACCATACAGATCGGTGCTGGCTTTAGTTCAAAATTAGTGGCCTCAATTGCCGGATAGTTGACGCTGTCTGCCACATCTGTAGTCGGAGTGAAGTACTCATTCAATGTAAGTTCGTTATCCATTGCTAGCTGCTGTCTTCTCAACAATCTGAGTGTTCTTTCTGTTTCAGGATCAAAAACTAATTCAGGATGTTGAGACTTTGTCTGCATACACCAAAGGAAACCAAATTAGAATGTCTTAGAACTAATTAGAATTAACAGAAAATAAATAACTAAATAAAATAATGCCTAATAAAAATAAAATCTTAATTCAATTAATATCACAAAATACTCCCCAGCAACGGCACCAAAAACTTGTTGCGGCTCAGGCAAGTACACCTGATCGTAACTCGTAATAAAAATGGAGTATATTTAAGACTCCGAATGTCGAACCCACAGGAAATGCGCGAGTACCAATGACTTAAAGGATTCTATTCTATTAGGCTAGCAAAAGTGTAATTGGAAAGTAGTAAAAGTTGTTACGTAATTAAAGTGATAATCAAACTAAATGCAAGAACTGATTAACTATGTTATGGAAGGTCTAGAGGAACTAGGTTCACCAATACTCTACTCTTGAGTTCACTATGTAATTACTATGAGTTATCTATTATGAAAGAGGGCTAATCACCCACTCTAAATTACTAAGAACTACCTAGCTTGTAATAGCCTTCCTCCTAACTAATTACTCTGTTTGGTCCTAGAAGGTAATTAAAGAATAGAGCATTAAGCACAGACAGGTTTGTTAATCTAATAACTGATTAGAAATAAGCAATAACCTATCCGGCATATAAAGCGAGTTCTTTTATTCCTAGAGGTCCGTTAACTAATTATGATCTTGTTACCACAATTAAGCTAACTAATTAAAGGTTGATTAGGCCTTATAGGATTAAGCACAGTAGCCATAAAACAATCAAACATTCAGTAGAAACTCATAGAATTAAATAGATAAATAATCAAAAGTATTGTAAAGGATCCTCCATCACCCCTAGTGATGGGTTTAGCTACTCATTATCAATGACAATAACATAAACTTAATCATAAAACCACAATAATCCATAAACAAGAGAATAAATCTAAACCGGGACACCCTTTCAGTATGGCGACGGTCCTTAAGCACGTTCTTCACGTCCTCACAAGCTCCGGTGGCAATTCGGGATTAGCACCAAGCTCCAAGGAAGCAGAAATCAACAGGAAAGGCAAGGGATTGATATGAGCTCTCAAAAGGGGTTTAGAAAATGTTAAGAGCCCCTATTTATAATGTTGGCTGCGGATTAGGTCATCTAGCTTTCAAATCTGCACATTCTGAGACGGGGTACGGCCGTACCAGATATATACACGGCCGTACCGAACTTTTCTTTTGACGTTGGCCCGTACCTATGCGTGCTGCATCCCTGACATCATTTGTGTACAGCCGCACTAGACTTTTTCATCGGTGCCAGATGATACTGACCAAGGGGGTATGCCCCTACTGAAATTCTGATCTAGGTACGGCCGTACTGAATGTAGTTCAGGACTTACCGCTTGTCCAAAAGTGCTAAAACTCTCCAAAACTTGCCAGTTTTGATCCTTTCTTGCCTTTTTTGCTCCGAGTGGTGTCTTCATGATAATTCTACAAAATAGAAAATAAATAAGTACCTTTGTGCTTTAAATAGTGCAAAATGATGTATTTAGATACTAAAAATGCTTTACAAAAGTAGACAAATTGGTGTGTTAACACTGACCCAAGTGTATTTGCATCCTTTAAGCTCAAAGTCCATGAGACCAGTCAAGTTAAGAAAGCCCCTGAACATATCCATGTTCACCGAATGAGTAGGTCTGAGTCCGTCTTTCTCATATGGATGGAGCATTTCATTGAAGTCGCCCATACAATACCATGGTGTAGCCCTATTTGCCTGTAGTGTACCTATCCTCCTCCACAAGTGCCTTCTCTCTAAATAACTGAGGCTCCCATAGACAAACGTACAATCAAACCATCTTCCGGTGTCAGTTTCTAGCATACAAGTGTGAATGAAATTTTGGTTAGCCTCCAAGACTTGAATCTGAAAGTGGTTGTTCCATAACAAGCATAAACCTCCGGAGAGTCCTCTAGCCTCCACACAAAAGGAGGATTGAAATCGCAGTCTTCGTCTCAATCTCTCTACTCTATCCTTTGGAGTTCTGGTTATATCATATGCAGACATAACTTTGTTGTTCTTGCAAACCTGATGGTCATGCCCGAGTATACCACATTGGTAGCATAGGCCTTGTAGTCTCTCATATTTGAAGGTTATCCACAGTTTGGGTAGATCCTTCCTATACAACCAGCTCCCCAACCATAAGGGTTTTGTAACATTGATTATAACCCTAGCTCTAATATAGTGCCTTAGTATGTTTCCGTCAACCACAGGATTTTCAACTTCCAGGATTGGTCCCACTCGAGAGAGGATGGTTTTGGCATTAACTGGGTTCAGGTTATCCAGGGGTAGTGAGTGGATTTGGACCCACAGCAGAACTAGGTCAAAGTTAATTTCAAAACATGATTTTGCTGCATCTCAATACTGGAGACTTAGGAGGCTAGTCATAACATACCAGGGGGATTTCTTAAGGATATCCTCGGTGTCTTTCTGGCTCTAGAAACTAAATACAAACTAGGCCCCAAATCTTTATGTGCAAACCTCTATAAGCTTGCCATGTCTTCCACAGAATGTTCTTCACCGCCTGTTTATTGATCGTTTTATCAGCCATTATTTTTCCCACAAGGGCTCTTCTCGCTAACTCCTTGCTTATTGGCGTTGTGTTCTCCAGTAGCTCCGTAATGTCTAGTTTTTCACCATCTGGTACATCCATGGTTTCTATTTTGATGACCACGCTATTACAGGTTATCTATGTGTGCAGGGCGAGGGAAAGAGTAGAAAGGGCACAACGGAAAAGAGATGGTGTTAGGGTTTGAAAAGGGTTGGTGTGAAAAGAAAAAGTCTTCGGGTTGCTCCCCTAAAACGTGAGCATGTAAAATGTTAACACTGTTTTATCAATGTCTAGAGCAAGGGCAGGAAAGAAAGACAAATAGGGCTCTAGTTAATCAATATCGTCACCGTCCAACGTTCACTAATGAAGAGGAATTAAAGAACACGCAAAAGAAACACTCCCACAGAGACAGGAGACCATCAATCCATCCGAATGGATACTAAACCCTAGCAGAAAAACCCTAGGAGACCGTTAATAAGGCCGACAAAGCTTAGTTGGAGAAGAAATCAACAAACTAATTTGTAAGTAGCTAATCACGCGAAAAGCAGTCCAAGAAGAAAGAGCGGTGGAATCAGATCACGTATATGCTCCTTGATGTTGTCTGAAAGGAGAATCCACAAACGTACTCCCTCCGTTTTCGTTTATAAGCAAAAGTCACTTTTTACATTCATTGAAAATGTATTTATCTGGTCCAAAATTTGGACCAGATAAATACATTTTCATTTTGGACCAGATAAATACATTTTCAATGAATGTAAAAAGTGACTTTTGCTTATAAACGAAAACGGGGGGAGTAGTGGTGATAACGTGTAGTAGATTTTGAGAATATTCGTAGATCAGTCGGAATGTGAGAATATATTCCTTATAGTAGTCAGTGGATACTCATATTTTTCTATATGAGATATACTGTGAGACTTATATTTGTAATTTAAAACGTGTATTACAAACAGTGTCTCTATTCAGAATGAGTGCTGTTATTTTCATATTATATTGGTGATGTAGAATTATACACACTTCTTCAACTTAAGTATTTTTCAAAAAAAAAATATCATGATTGGTTATTTTTGAATAAATGTTATTTTGTTTTTCAAACTTAGGATAAACTAAAAGTGAAAAAATATAGTTTTTGAATTGGGTTGGAAATTCTACGGTGAATCACTGAATTATGTTACAAAATTACTTTTAAAATAAATGTTTCGAAAACACAAATCGATTTACTTTAAATCCACTTTCAATTAAAATAATTTTGCAAAATTAAGTTTATAAACGCTGTCTAAGCACAAATACACCTTACTCAACTCAAATTAAGCTCAAGAAAATTAAGCTTGACCCTAGATGAATCTACCTTACTCAACTCAAATTTGAAATTTGTCGAGCTCTTATATAACTTTCAAACACCAATTTCTTTTGTTTTTATAAAAAAAAACGTAACTAACCCTGTACAAAACTATAAAATATAGATCAATTGATCTCTAAATATTATATTTAACGGGTTGTTTTAAACTCACCTCAATCATCCATTATTTAAATGTTACATCTAATGGCTAAAAGACATGTGCAATAGTTTTGTGCTTATGCATGCTTTTTTGTTTGGGGTGGAAGGGTAATTGTATAAGCATAATATAATATAATATAAAATAAAGTATAGATTGGATTGTGAAAATCCAAGTCCAGTCTTATTTGGGCTTAATCCAGTTTGGTCCAAAAACACTGGATCAACTCAATACCACCCACCCGAGAGGGTTGCACAGTTGCACCCATATTGCCACCCACCCCTAGCTTTAGTTGCTCCTATTGTTTTTAGTCTATATCTATATTTACATTTTGTTGACTGGAATGTAACTTAGCCGCAGATCGGCTAAACTCCACAACAGCGATTCTCTTTTCTTCAAGCGATTACGCCAAGAAAGGAACTCTATTCCTCAGCTATGGGTCCTTTAACTCACTCCAGAAAGGGTTAAGTTGGTGAACTAAGATAAAAATAAGAACGCAAAGGTAAACATAAAGATAGAATAAAAGCTTGAGCGAAAATAAGTTGTTTGATTGATTGAGTGTGTCTAAAATTATGTACAACTTGGGTATTTATAGTAACAACTGAAAACTACCCCTATTTGCCACGTTCAGTTGGCTAACAACGATAAATTCTTAGTTGGCAGTTATTCGGCTGAGCCATGCCACGTTCCACTAACCATGATCCTAAAATCTAGGCGCACTACCACGTCATGGCCACGTCTCCCCTTTCAACGGTCTTCTCAACGTAGACCTTATCTCAGGTTCCTTCGCTCAACTCCTAAAATTGTGGGAAAAAATCTTGACTGCGTTTTACCTTGGATTTAAATTAAATCAAAATTATTTCCACGTCACTCGGCTCATGGAGCAAGAATCTGATCCAATGTGTGACTCCACGCTAACCCAATGGGCCTAATATCTTCCTTGCAACCCAATAAGCCCAAGGCTCATATATATCTAGCTTCCAGTTTCCTGCTTGTGACTCTATTAGCTGCAATTTCGGCTAATCTGCGACTTGGCTGACAACCAATCGGTTTCTTGATGAATTCGGCTGCTGCTAGCTTCGGCTAGCTCTTAGGAATATTTTGGGTATAAACACATTTATATATATATATATATATATATATATATAAGGGAAATAAAAACAACGACTAAGCGACTGGGCGAGGGGTAATGCATACATCAAAACAAGGATGGATTCTCAACGGGGGAAGGTGAGGGTGATCTTCAAGTATTATCCAATAGAAGGTTCCAACATGACCTATATTGGCTAAGAGGTCGGCACATCTGTTGCCTTCACAGAAGGCGTGGGCAACAGAGACTTGCCAACCAGGAGCTCACAGAAGGCGGAGGATTTCTGTTAGAAGAGGTTAAATAGCAAAAGTTGAAGAATATACATTGTGGATGAGACACACAACTGCCTAGGAATCACTTCAACAAGGACTAAAGAGAGAGTTAGCTAGTGGGCGAGCTTCAAGCCTAGATACAAGCACCAAAGCTTAGCTAAAATGGCAACGGAGGTCCCAACATTACAGTGCAATTCTTTGATAAAAGAGCCTTTAGAGTCTTTGATTAATCCTCCGCAAGTCGAGAATATATCTCCAGTATTATGCGAATTCCATAAACGTTGTACATGTTGTTGTCCTTGTACTCTACTATAATCTTATGATATCACTAAGAAAAAATAATATTATACCCCATTCCAGATAAATAAAAATACACATAATTATAAAATTAAAAGTCATAAATAGGAGGGACTGGGTAACCAAAAAGTTAACGTGAACTCACTCCTAATTGTGGCTAAACAAATCAATCAATTAGAAATCAAAATGGATCCTCTATGGCATATGTAGTCTCTGCGGCCACGAAAAAGAGAGAGAAAGAAGGAAGAAAATGTGAAAGAGAGATAAGGTGAATCTATGAGAGACATAGAAAGGTTGGAGAGGATAAAGAGAGTACATTAGCAATTCCATTAATTCTTCTTGCCGATTAAATTAATATTAAAAAGTAAAACATTAAGGTAGGTTGGAGGAGAATCAAGGGGAGGGGAAAGGAGAGATTATTTTAAATTTTGTATGTTTGGTTCAATTTTTTGGAGGAGAGGGAAAGCGAGGGAAGCAAAATCTCTTTTAACTCAATTTTAGCTCCCCTCCAATATTAGAGACATTTGATGGGGAAGAGAGAAGGGCTTAAATATTTTAAAATAAGATGACTTGAATATCCTTATATTAAATAAAATAGAAAAAATTATAAGTATATGAAAAGTAAATTAATCTCCCACCGCCATTAAAATCTCTCATCTCCCCTCGTGAACCAGACAAGCAAGCAAAGACTCCTCTTTCCTCCCCCTCATCCCAACCAAACACAATATCAAATTAAGGCGGTGTCTAGGGTGCACCCATGCAGCATTTCTATTTTGGCAATTTTAAAAAGAATTTTAATTATTAAAAATTGCAAAATAGTGCCCCACTACACACACTCACTCTCACCCAATCCTGACCCACTTTCTCCCCCCTCAGTGTAACCCCTTCCGGATCTGACATTCACGACATGTGCTCTTGACTTTACCCTTTGCAATAAGCAACTCCCTTCCCCATCTTCTCCTCGTTCACATCGATTCCCTTCTCAAATTTTACTGTCAATTACACTAAGGACAGAGAACTCAAGAACGGCGTAGAGAACGACGCCACCACATCGATGAACGTTGCCACCCGATGTCGGCGCACCATTGGGTCACCACCATAGTCGCGTTCACCTTCTCCGTCATTAAGGCCGCAACACGACGTCGTTGGGTCACCTTCCCCTTCTCCGTCACTCAGCTTTCCGTGCAATTACGAATTGCTTTATTTTTTTTGGAGAAATAATAGAGCGCCAGTTCAAGAGCGATATAAAGGAGATGACACCGATTTTTTTTTCCAGTTCAAGAGTGGACCTATTAATGGGCTGCTCACATGATATCATAGGTAAGGAAGAAGGAGAAAGGGAAAAAAGGAAAATCAGGGAAAAATTACAAGTGAGCTGTGTAGACCGTAGACTCAAAAGGGGGAAAATTGTAATTTTGAACAAATAAATGTTAGATTAATTGGGGGAAAATTTTGAACTACGGAACAAGTGAAAACTAGAAAAGACAATAGAATGATCATTAAAATAAATGTAATAAAAATTCAAACTTTTATCCCTATCTTGAACTTGTAACTGGCTCGCACCAAGATCAAGTTTGCCAGTTAGTCAAAGGCCATGGGTGGATGGATACTGAGGAGCATCATAAGACCAACTGCAACGCCGATGCTAGAATTGACCGGGTTCAATTGGCATCGATGCTTAAAAGATTTCTGTCTTTGGAGAGATACATGCGCTAGATGCTAAAAAAGCATGAATGCCAATTTTAGAATTGATCCTAGTCTGCAAAAGTGGACCCGTTTTAATTTTTTTTCCCAAATATAATAGATGGACTGGCCGTTTTTATGTAGCCGTTGGTGTTTTTTTTTAATTTATATATTCTAATTAAAATCTATATAAATGTGTTCAATCTCAAATTTTTTACTCAATCAACTCTCTCTCAAATTTCTCTCTTTTGTTCTCATATTGTCTTTCAAATTTTTCTCATCTTTTTTACTTACACACTCTAAATCTTCAACTTCCTCTTTTATTTGTTTTCACCCAGTGGATCCAAACTAATTCAATATCAATTCCTTCTTAAATTTGATAAATAATTATCAAGCTCCCACCAATCCAAATTTTCCAAATCCTCCATGTTTACCAAATCCACAAAATATCTCAAATACGGCCAATCAACACCAAGTACCCATGTTTCAATCACCACCGTCATACCCTACATTCCCATTTCCATATCAATATCTCATGTTTCAATCACCACCAACTAACCCCTCCATAGATCATGGGAATTCAATTGGTACAAGTGGTGGGCAATCTTGTAAAACAAGATCAAGAAGCGGCATCCGAGTTTGCGACAGAATCACAAGCTCCACCATCACAAACTCCACCATTTTCCACACAAATTGGGTTGGAAAATATTGTGCTCGATGGAGAAGAAGAAGAAGAAGAAGAAGAAGAAGAATAAGAAGAAGAAGAAGAACCAACTCAAAGAAAAGCGGGGTGCGTTCCGAAGGAAGATAGACTTCTCATCCAATCATGGCTAAATGTTTCCCAAGATGCAGTTGTGAGGGTAAACCAAAAAGCAAATTCCTTTTGGTCAAGAATTAAACATAGATATAATGAGTATCATGGCCATTTGCAAGCAAGAAAAGCGAACCAACTAAAATGTAGGTGGCAGAAGTTAAATGCTACCGTTCAAAAATTTGCAGGGTGCTACAACCAAGCATTTGTAAGAAAGACAAGCGGTAGCTCTGAGGCTGACATATTGAGAGATGCACATCTGATATATTCTGAAAAAGGAGATCGATTCAAGTTGGAGTATGCATGGCGATTGCTGAAAGATGAACCTAAATGGTCAAACACATCGATTGCAGGAGATAATGAGAGAATAAAGAAATCAGAATCTGGAGCCTTGTCCTCTTCTAATCCGGGCACGCCATCAAGTTTCGAATACAACCCGACTTCACCTACTGTGGTTCGTCCAATGGGGACAAAAGCAGCAAAAAGAAAGGAAAAATTAGATGCAAACAAGACATCTTCGTCACATGTTGATCTAACAACAATGGAAGAGACACAGAAGTCAAAAATTTCAGCTATAGAAGATTTGGCTCGTGCCAAGCATGAGCATCACATGTTGAAGGAGGAAGCATTGAAGTTGAAGGACAAAGAGCTCGAGCACTAGTTGAAGATAAAGGACAAAGAGCTCGAGTTCCAGTTGAAGATGAAGGATAAAAAGCTCGAGTTGTAGTCAAAGAGGGAGATAGAGTTCGAGTTACAGTTCCTCTTCAAGGATACATCTAGTATGACGGAAAGACAACTGCGAGATCATGACAAGTTGTGTAACATATTTTGAGAAAAATATGGACTTGAGTAGCGATGTTTGTCAAATTGGTCGTAAGTTAATTTAATGATGTTAGCTATGCTTAGAAGTTTTTAAATTTTTATTTCAAAATAATATAAATTAATTTATTAGTCAAACTAGCCGTTATTATTCAAACTAGCCGTTATTAGTCAAACTAGTCGTTGTGTTGCTCTTTATATATTCTTCACATGTAAGAAGATTTTCACACCTCTCAATTGTGCAAACAAGTCTCATCTTCTTCTCAAATTCTCTGAAAACTAACTCTACAACGACACATACAAATAGATACATCTAGCAATTCTTCTCGTGAAGAAGATCTTGAGTGGGAAATCATCGAGGATTTCATAAATGACGACTACGAAGAACAATATTTGAGGTTGGTGGCAGAGAGACAAATGCAATAAGCCGCTCCACGTAGACGTAGATGAGCTTATATAGAAAGGAGTCGTGAAGAAGGGCATGCTCGATTGGTCAATGACTACTTCTCTAGTAATCCAGTATACACAGAGCAACAATTCCGACGAAGATTTCGAATGCAAAGGGATGTTTTTCTTCGCATTGTAGAAGCCCTAGCTATCATGAAGAGTATTTTCTAATGAGAGCTGATGCAATTGGTAGAATGAGTCTTTCTCCATTGCAGAAATGCACTGCTGCAATTCGTATATTGACTTATGGATCGCCTACTGATAGTGTTGATGATTATGTGCGAATTGGCAAAAGCACTGCACTTGAATGCTTGGATAAGTTTGTAACGGGTGTCTATGAGATATTTGGAGATGAATACTTAAGAAGACCTAACAACAATGACATCAAACGCTTACTGCAAATAGGGGAAGCACATGGTTTTCCAGGTATGTTAGGTAGCATTGATTGTATGCATTGAGAATGAAAAAATTGTCCAGTAGCATGGAAATGTCAATTTTGTCGTGGTGATCATGGAAAACCCACTATCATGCTCGAAGCAGTGGCATCACAAGACTTGTGGATTTGGCATGCATACTTTGGGGTTACAGGGTCAAACAACAACATCAACGTGCTAAACGGATCTCCCATGTTTAATCATGTTTTGGAGGGTCAAGCCCCTAGCGTGCAATACATGGTAAATGAAACACAATATGATACGGGGTATTATCTAGCAGATGGTATTTATCCAGAATGGGTTGTGATTGTCAAGACCATCCCAATGCCACAAGGTGATAAAAGAAAATTGTTTGCCCAACATCAAGAAGCAGCAAGAAAGGATGTAGACCGTGCGTTTGGAGTGCTTCAATCTCGATTTGCGATTATACGTGGCCCAGTGCGTGCTTGGCACATAGATACAATCAAGCATATCTTATATGCATGCATCATATTGCATAACATGATTGTGGAAGACGAACGACACACATATAATGGTCATTTTGATTTTTCTTATGATCATCCCAACAATGATGTCTCAACAATCGACGTACATAACGATGCTCATCCGGATATTCGACTCTACGAAGGAGTGTAGCTCTTCAAGATAGGCAAAAGCATCATCAACTTCAAGCAGACCTTGTGGAACATATCTGGGAACGTTTTGGATGCGATAGTCAACAAAATTAATTATTGCTTTAATTATGTAATTTTAGCAATTTTTCGTCATTTTAAATAAATTTCATTTGTGTAATTTTAATTATGCAAAAAAAAAATTCTTAATTATTTGGCAATTTTTCATCATTTATGCAAAAAAATAAATTTCTTAATTTTTATAATTTATTAATTTCATAAATCGGATAATAATAAATTAATAAATAAACTATTAATAAAATATAGATGTAGGGTTATTTGTGGGACTTATTTAAGATCTTTTTAGGAGATGCTAGGTTGAAAAGGTAAAATACTTATGAGATGCTTAAATTAAAAAAGATAAATATGAGTGTGTGGACAGCTGGGACCCACTTAAGCACCCCATATTGGTGTCTACCATTGTGGATGATCTAAGAATGAAGATTGGATAATACTGTATCGAGGAAAAGGATAAGGACAAGTCAATTTTCACATAATCATGCCTCGAGTTGCATGAACTATCACAATCTTGGGGACTGATTTCTCTTTGTAAGTTGAAATGTAGGGATTTGTTACAATGCTCACCAGAAGCAGATCGAACCTGCATAAAAGAGATGTTGCCATGAGCATTTGGCTAAAGGGTACCATAAAGTTCCCGTATTCTGTCAAATTAAGAAAATAATTTTTCAGATACTAGTGAAATCAGAACATAGAAATTTCCTTAAAATGGAGCATGAAATGTCTAATAATAAGCAATAAACATAGAAGAGATAAAAAAAAAAAGCTTATTTAATCTTAAAGGCACTTTAAATCTCCAATACCAAATTCAAGGTGTGCCCCTTTGATCCTAAATCCTAGTAAAAGGAAGAAATGGCTAGCATAGAGAATACATATTTACTATTACAAAATGCAGCAACTTTAAAATTCTTGGGGAGAGTTTTGCCGCTCATGTGGTAATAGCCGACTTGAAGGATTAGTATTTACAGTTGTGCACGGAGATACCCAGTTTATACAAAAAAAAATATTTACTACTGTAGTACACAAACTATTTTTAAAGGGTAATTAATTTATAGTGATTACTGATGAAATCTTGGACTAATATGCATCTGGCTTTAGGCCCAATCAAGTGCTTAATACATATATTGAGTTATTTGGAGGTAAAAACTTTATCTACTACTATTAATCATTATTATGGTTTTTAGTTCAGGTGTGTAAATTACCTGCACGAGTCGGACTTCAGTTGCTGGTCTACTAGCAATAGCTCGTGCCATATGTTGTAACCTTTTATGCATAAGAACATCTTGGGCCTTCTCAACAGTCTTTCATATCCACTGCATACCTAACACATGCTTATTAATTAGATTGATAAATACCCTCACACAAATATCAACACCATGAATAACGAAAAACAAACAAACAAACAACTCATTTTCTCAGTTCTCCTATGTTGAAATGAAAGCGTCATAAGCATTGAATTCAGAGTACCAACCTAGTGGAAAGGCTATTGAAGTGCACCCAAAGCTCATCTTCAAAATCAGCAACAGTGACCTCTGAGGCATTCAATTCCCTCAATCGACCAAGAATCTCATTGTAAACTTCAACCTTGAGACACTGCATTCGATCGTGATTCCATCCAGAATTCAATGCGCTACTGCTGCAACTCTCTGTATCTCCCATATCTGCATATAATAACACCAACTTTTATTATTTAAAACCAAAATCACAACCACATAGATAGCATAGCATAGCACTTCATTCAAACTGTAAATTTCGGAATTAAGAAATGTAAGTTGAGGTGCAACACTCATATGAACAACCAAACTATGGGAAACACAAAATCGCAATTCCGAACTTCTCCTGTCTCTGTTTCTCTAACACGATCATGACTCGTGAGTTAAATAAACGTTTAAACGGGTGATATATCTTTTCATTCCATTGCTTTATTCGCACTATGGTGGTGACCCAACGATGCGCCGGCGTCGGGCGACAACGTTCATCGCGGTGGTGGCATCGTTGTCTGCGTCGTTCTTGAGTTCTCTGTGCGCGACAATATTGAAGAGGGTAAACATAACGTAATTGACAATGAGATTTGAGAAGGGAATCAATGTGAACTAGGAGAAGATAGGGAAGGGAGCTGCAGATTGGAGAGGGTAAAGTCAAGAGCATGTCGTGAATGTAGATCCGGAAGGGGTTACGGTGAGGGGCAGAAAATGGGCCAGGATTGAGTGAGAGTATGTGTAGTGGACTAGTGGGGGACTATTTTGTAATTTTCAATAATTAAAATTCTTTTTAAAATTGCCAAAATAGAATGCTGCATAGATGCACCACCTATAAAGTGATGCACCCTATCCATCACCATCAAATTAAATCCATCTCCACCCTTCCCCTCCCCTCTCGTGAACCAAACACACCCTAAAAAATCAAATTTCGTGATTAGCGAAAAAATTAAAAGCTAAAATAACTTTTTATTCTCTTATCTTATTTTTTTTTAATTTCAGTTTGGTCATGTAACTTTTATAAAAGAATAAATTCCCATTTTAGTCCCTGACAAAAATTGCGCCACCCATTTTCGTCCCTGACAAAAAATAAGTCCAAAAATAGTCTCTGACATTTTTAAAACAGGACCACGTTAGTCCCTCCGTCAGTCTCCTTTCAAATCTGTCACTTAACATGCTGACGTGTCACGTTAAATGCTCATGTGACACGTTAACCCTCTCCACCGTGTCAATACGTGTCTATTTTTTTTTTTCAAATCCGGTTTGGGACGTTTTAGTCCCTGGCAATGGCAGCTTTAGGACATATTAGTCTCTCTACCCCATTATTAACATTTCAGTTTTTCTTCTTCTTCTCACTGTGTCTTTCACAATCTTTGCACCTAATTCTCTCTCGTTCCTTCAATCCCAAACAAAGAAGATGAAGAAAGACACAACAATCGATGAAGGAATTTAAAAAAAAATCATTACCCAGTTCTTTCTTTTAGTACTTTCTCGTTACTGCTTCAAAAACCAATCAATAATCTCATCAAAATGATCATGATTTTTCCCTTTTAATTTGGGGGCAGGGGATAAAAGTAGAAAAAATAGAGAAAAATTTATATGGTTTAAGAAATCAGGACATTAACACAAAAGATCTTCCACATTCAGGACTTGGCTACATAGGGTTATTTGATTTTTTAAGTGAAAATATTTGAAAGATATAGTTCCTGGAACATCTCTCCTTCAGCAAAGGGAAAGAGTGGAAGAAAAAAAAAGTAATTTTTTTCAAAAGAAGGCTAAGAGAAATAGGAAATGGGGGCAGATGGAGAAGAACCTAAAAACAGAAACACAAAAACAGTAAGTTTTAAAAGAAGAAGGAAAAAGCAAGAGAATTAACAGTTCGTCTTTAAATCTCTGACACGCTTTGGTTCAAGCGATTCAAATGCTTGGTGACCTCAAACTTCTGCCTTTCAGCACTAAGCCTAGCAGCAAAACAGAATGGGATCAAAAGACCCCATAAGCATAAAACAAAGAGAAGAGTGACACCACACTCACAACCCATAACAACAACACCACCCTTCAATTCAAAACCCATTTCTTCACTCTGCAATGAGCTTGCTTTGCTTCTTCAACTGTCGCTTTATTAACAGATTCCATTGAAAATGGAAACAAAAATAAAATGTTTTTGAAAATTTGATTGTTTTGAAAAGATAATAGTTTTTGTGTTTTTTTGTTTTGTATTTAACAAGAATCCTATAAGCATTGCTATGAAATGAATTGGACGTTAGGGTTCATGGAAGAAGAAGAACTCTATAATGATAACAACAGGGTAGAGGGACTAATATGCCTCAAAGCTGCCATTATCAGAGACTAAAACATTTCAAACTAGATTTGCAGGAAAAAACAGACACGTATTGCTACCGTGGAGAGGGTTAACGTGACACGTCAGTACGTTAAGTGACAGTTTTGAAAGGAGACTGACATAGGGAGTAACGTGATCCTGTTTTAAAAATATCGGAGACTATTTCTGGACTTATTTTTTGTTAGAGACAAAAATGAGTCGCGTAATTTTTATCAGAGACTAAAATGAGACTTTACTCTTTATAAAATAAGGGATTTCGGAATAAAGAAGAAAACATGTATAACTTTTACCACGTTGATTCCAAAAATAAGATAAGGATTTTAGACAAAATTAAAATTAAAAGCATCCCTTCCCTTCGCCGTTCGCCCAAACATCTTTATCTCGCCACACACAGTCAACAGCCAATACAAGATTGCGCTGTGTTACACCTTCCTGCTCTAATCATTTCGAGTTGCATTCTAGTACATATTTGATCTTTGTCTTTCTTTCTCAACAACATCCATATAAATAATTAAATAAATCCCATCTTTCAACTTTCAAAAGCAACCCCTCCTTTTTTCTCTCTGTGTTTTTATGGGAAAATCACTTGATTCTGTGGCTAGGCTACAAGAGTTATCGAGGGTTGTGTCATCTGCAAAATCCCATAGACCAAAAGGAACGCAGCCCGGATCGGCGAACCGGGCGGCCACCCCACGAACCGCGAAACAAGTTGCTGTTAAGGTGGAACCGCCGAAGAAGATGGAAGCTGTGGAATGTCGGACACCCCTCGCCAAGGTGGTCGCCGATTGCGCCAAGCGGTGGTTTCAGGACACCCTCAAGGAGGCCAAGGCTGGTGACAGCGCCATGCAGGTTCTCGTTGGTCAAATGTATTACTCTGGCTATGGTGTTCCTAGAGATCCTCGAAAGGTCAAATTTTTCCCCTTCTTACTCTCTTGTTTGATTTCTGTGTATGTTTTTCAATAACATTGTTAATTTCACACGCTATGTAAAAGGGTCTAGTCGTAGATATCAGCACTAGTGGTATTTCTATTATCAACCATTTGATTCTAAAATTGTGTTATTCTTCACTCCTTGGAATGTAACTGAGATACAGTGCAGGGAAGTTGGAAAATTTTCTGCTAACTCTTTTTGATTTAAAATCCCTTTTCTTATGTTGTAGTTTTTAATTTTTATCATATTGTTGTTATTTATTTATTCATTTATTTTTTAAATATGCATGAATTCTATTGACTGTTGTGAATTTTTAGTTCTAATCCTAATTTCTTGTCTTTGTACTATTTTTCCTTCAATTGCTTTTGGGGACGGGACAGTGACATTGTAGGGCTTCTTAATCTTTGCTCAATTGGCAATCAAGACCCACAGCTGCAACTATTATATGATTCTGTATAATTTGTGTGCTATTTCCTGCTGGATTACTTCTGGTTCCTGACCATACTGTGTTGCCAACTTTGTTTATAGGGACATGCTTGGATTAGTAGAGCATCAAGAATTCGAAATTCAGTTTGGAAAGTAAGCGAAAAACATCCAGGTAAGCTGTGTCTTATGTTCTATTAATTAATTGTGGTTTTACAGGTCCTGATTGATCTTTATTTATTTTGTTTGCATTCAGGTTACAGAGCAAGTGATTCGGAGTCATGTGAACTAGAGAACAAATCTGCTCCTTAATTTGCAAGCACAAAGGTACTGATTAGATTTCATCAATGCTCCATTCTTAAAAAAATATTATCAAATTGAATTTCAATTCTAAATAAGGCATATGATAACTTATTGTCACTAATGCTAGTGCTTATTTACTTTAGCATCTGAAACATAAGTTGAATCTTATTAACTGACCATTATTATTCCACTTAATTGGTGCCTGTTCTTTTAAATGTAGCTGTTGTGTTGTTAATTTCCACGAAGGTGTTATAATATAATAACTGAAAACATCAAGTGTATGCCTTATTGTATATTTGTTATGCCTGGATGACTATTGGTTTGTTTCCTTTTTCCTTAAAGCGTCATATTGATGTCTATTTTATTATGCTCTAAATATTGACCTCCCGGTATCCTGGACTATAGTAACTCTTGTACTGAGGCTTTCATCTATAGTCCTCAATTCTTTGGAAGATCATAGCTACAAATGTTATTTTGTGACTATGACACTAACTAGCAATCTAGCATATAGTGTAATTAGATGTAGCTCTAATAGCTGCCAGATACTAATAGTACGATAAGTATCTGGGTGTATTCAGTATGAGAAGAATTAGCTGTAGTCAGTATTATCACTATCTTAATTGTCAGTCAGCTGGGCAATGAACCTATTTTGATTGTATTGTATCTAAGTCAATTAATCTTGCTCAATTGGCAATCAAGACCCACAACTGCAATCATTATGAAAAGCTGCCTGATAGGAGTATGATTAGTATTTCAATGTGTTCAGTATTATAAGCTGCAATCAGTATGATCAGCATTATAAGTCCTCAAAGGAGGTAGGCAGCTGAACGTTGGCATCTATTTTGAGTGTCTTGTGTCTAAGTCAATTAATAGTATTACAAAGTGTATTTGTCGACCCTGATAACTAAGACTTAACCAATTGCAGCGCTGGTGAGCACTAACGAAATGATATTGGAGTGTATTTTCCTGGATGTGAAAGATGTTGATTGAGGAATGTACCCCCATGTCATATAATTGCTTGCAATCATAGTTATCAATCCTAGATAGCGGTGCGGAGTTGTTAGCCCCAAAAAGCTATAGCAAGATGACACCTAACAGGATGACTGCTATATGAAAGACTATTCATTAGAGATCCAAAATAAATAATTTATGCTATATACATATAAATTCTCAAAAATAAAAAAATTGTTCAGAATTAAAGAGTAAAAACATATTCCTAGTTACTACGTCATAGTCTAAGAAAAACTTAACAGTGGCAGCTTTAGTAGCAGAACACAGGGTGAAAGAAAGAGCTGCAAACTGAAACAGAGGGGTGTTAACAGAGGGTTAGCAGCAAACTGGGAAGAAGAGGCATGTAACAGGGAATGCTGGGTAGGGAGTGGCAGGAAATACCGTGATCAATGGGCTCAGGCTCATGAGGGTATACAAGATGAACAGAGGCTTGCTTCAAACATGAATGATGTCTGGAAATGAATGGATGTGGTTTTCTAGTTTATTGATGCCCAAATATGTCAGGAAATGATGGAAATATAAAAAATGCGGGTCACAAAAGTAAAAAAAGTGAGCTAAGGGCTTCACTCTCCTTGAAACAGTAGTGGCACGAAAGGACATGGTTTTGGCGCGAATTGCAGCATGACAGGTGCAGTGTTATTAATCGCGGATCACGGAAAATTGTGGAACGCCAAAAATCCGCTATGTGAAATAACGGATAGCGTTGCGGGCAAATAGCGGAAGTCAAATAGCAGGTGAGATAAATCAATTAAATATATAAAAATATGCTGTACAGAAAAATAAATAAGCTGCAGCATATAAATAAACAGAAGTTGCATCCTTCTTTGTTTTAGATGCAACACCGGCAATACTAGGGGCTTCCTTTCTCTTTTTAGTTCTTGGCCTAGTATTTGTTGTAGGCTCTCCAACTCCTGAAGCCCTATAAACAGCTTCCCAATTAAGGGCATCATCACCATTTTCATCCCCAACTACTCTTTCATTCCCAGCACCATCCATCTTCCCAACCAGCCACTCGTTACACTCTTCAATGTCATTAAGTTAAATTGGGTCAATTTCATCCCTAACATTGTATCTTCTAAGCAATGCTTGATTATATTTGACATACACCAAGTTGTGTAGTCTTTTATGCTCAAGCCTATTCTTTTTCTTAGAATGAAGCTGTAACAATAAAATTAAGTGGGTACTTTCTTAGAATTAATTCCTTCACAATTGCCTGATTCTTCGGTTACTTTAATGTTTTAAAAGCTGACTCTTAGGTTCCCCCCCCCAAAAAAAAAATAACATAAAAACTGAACAATTGTCTGACTCTTCGACTTACTCCTAAATTTCTGCTATTTCCGCTATGAGCTATACTGCGAATAGCGGCTGCAATAGCTTTTGTAGCGAAATTCCAATTGCGTAGCGGTTTTCATAGCGGAGAGGCCAAAATCCGCTACGCTATAGCGCCGCTATTTAATAACACTGGACAGTTGCGACATGAAAAATGCCACGCTACAATGTTTGGTAGTGGTCACCAGCCATGACACACTGGTTGGCCACATTGGCACGTCATAGCGCTGAATTGATAACTATGCTTGCGATAAAAAATGCATAAATACTTTTATGTCTTTTATTGTTAGGTTGCAAAAATAGCAAGCTTACATGTTATTATGGTGGTTCTAAGGGATCAGGACCTGTTAATGAGAAAATCGGGAAGTCTAGGTTGTGATGGGCTTTACTTTTTAATTCTACTATTGCCTTTTTACATGCTATTACTTAGCTTTGGGAAGCATTCCCCTAATATGCTTTTATCTCTTATAAAACAAAGGGGCGGCGCTTTTAAATAGATTTTTGGCTTGACATATGATTCTTCATTTTTGTAGTGAATTGTTGGGCTCAACGATTTGGTACTCTTTCTGGTTTTATAATATAAAGCCTGATCTTATATTTTTAATAATGCAGACAGCATTTCTCGTCTTGCTCTCTGTTGCATTTGTTTCTAATTGTACGTATCTGTACTCCTATGTGTGTTTCTCTGCAAGTGTATTCCTAATATTTGACGCGTTTCATTTCTTTTATTTAACAGAAGATTATCCTTGACTATCTTCACCCTATCTCTGAGGTGGTACTGCATTCAGTAGACATTACTGCCTTGTTGATGAAGAGGAAGCGTTCGAATTCCTTGTTTGAGTTTGCTGCATTGTGCAGCAGCATATATTAGCATGCATCCTTGTCCCTTTATACATGACAACTATGTCTTCTTTCAACTTTTTAAAATAAACTTAATTTTGTATTCTATGTAAGTACTGGTGTTGCAGTAAATAATTACTGTATTGTATGCTTCTCGCAATACCAGTAATTTGTTAATTCAATAATACAATACGTGAAAAGAACGTTATTCCCATTTGTGAGGTGATGACCCGTAGGATTTGTTGATAAAGGAATGTTCTTTCGGCACTCTGGTAAATGATAACTCTTGATTTTGGATTCCCCATGTGAATAACTAAAAACACCCCTTGCATTGACCCTCTCTCGCGGAAATTTATTTCTGAATGACATAATTTGTCTTGATTTATTTGAAAATAAGTTTTTGGACTGCAAAATGATACACCTCGGAAAATATACCTTCGGAGGGAGGGCGTATGTTAGTAAAAATGGTGGCTGTTTAGTTATTTCCAAGACTTCTCATGGTTTGATAAAGCCCATAATCCAACTCGCCTTGCTCTAGCTCCTCTTTCCTATAAGAACTTTAAATCATTGTTTCAAAAACTGAACCGAATACCGAACCTGTGAGACCTCAGTGTCATGGTTCAACCGCTTTAAACTTCTCGAATTAAGACAAAATTGCGGTCGAACCGCCTAAATAACTGGACTATAGATATGACTTGTTCACGGTTCAACTAGTTGAACCGTTAGGTTCGGTTCGGTTTTTAAAACACTGCTTTAAATACTAGATAGGCTTGATGAAAGAAACATGAACATGTTAGTACCGACTGTTTTCAATTTAGGACGTTCATGTAGGACTGTGTAGTGCCACTTCCATGCTGACCTCTTGTTAAAGCATCAATTCCTTATCTTAGAAAAAAAAGTGATTGTATAGTAAAAAGTTGCATAGGCTATAGGGCTAAATTGAACTGAGAATAATAACTTTAGTACCTATGCAAAAAAGACATTACAATAAATATCACCCACGAAACTGTTGGAAGTAATTCAAACAAAATAGAGTTAGTTAGTATTAGTCAAGAGTTTGTTGAGTTTGTTAATTAGTAGTTAAAGTGTGGGCTTTGTATTGGGTCTAATGTGGTCCAACTTGTGGCCTATTAGTGTGTGTATATAAACATGTCTTTAGTTCAATAAAATTTAGTGCTTTCCTTCAGATATACATTCTATTCTCCTATTTTCTTCTATTGTGTGTGTATGTGTGATTCTCTGGTTTCCCCCAACAAATGGTATCTAGAGCTATAACGATCTTGGGAGAGTCCATGGAGATGGAGAGTATGTGTGAGGATCTTTCAATCCCTCTACCGGCTCTTGATGGCAAGAACTTCAATCATTGGGTTGTGAAGATGAGTGTGATCTTTAATTTCCATGAGGTGTTGGAAATTGTGGAAGAGGAAATCCTAGATGTGGAAGAAAGTGCTTCCAAGGAGAAAGATTGCTTAGCTCTCTCCACAGTGTGTGGACTGTGAAAATTTGGAGAAAATTGTTGCTGCCAAGAATGCAAATGAAGCATGGGATACATTGCACCAAATTTATCAAGGTACCGAAAAGAAGAGCAAAGAAGACAGTAAGGAGCTTCAAATTCAGAATCTTTCTGCTGTTATCCAACAACAACCAATTTCTCAGGTGATGAATCAAGAGGATTGTGAATCTGAAAAGTGACAAAAGAATGGTGCGGGCAAGGAAAAAAAGACCAACACATAATCAAGATCAGAAATCAAGCAACACAGAAATAACACAAAAGGATCTGATAGGTTGATAAAAGCAAAAACGAAGGCAGAGTCAAAGCCTACACCTTCAAAAGAGACTCCATCAACCAGCGATCTTGAAACTCCATTGTCGAGTACAGTGAAGCAGAGGGGAAGAGTGAAGATGACAACAGGTTCATGTGCGGTACCAATCAGAGAACGCTTTGGAGCAGGGTTTACTGTGCCTGTGGCTGCTAAGATTTCGAATTTGGGGGAATTTTCGGAAATTAGGGTTGCAAAGATGAAACAGAACAGAGGCGCTGCAATCCTTTGTGCCGCCACCATGAATGAAGAAAAGGGATCAGCCAACATCCTGAGGAAGAAGAAGGAGATTTGCTACTTCAGTGACAAGAAGAGGAAGGCTTCAACTGGGGTTTCACAGATCAAGGTGAAGGTAATACCAGATTTGAGTGTTGAAGGGTCTGATCTTGTGATCCTGATATTGTTGAGAGAGGTCGCGCAATCGAAGGGCGACGTTGTGATGGTCAGAGACTGGCCGACGAGCATCGTCGGGATCTTGGCGCCTGCGGTGAGTAGTCGGAAACTCCGCGACGGTATCGGTAGGGGAATGAAGTGGAAGCGAAGGAGATCGAGGGAAGGTTGGCCGGATTTCTTGGACGCGGAATCGGAGGGAGCAAAGACAGTGGCGGAAGCCACGAGTTCGAGCGTGAGGGCGGTGAGAACATCTGCGGCATCGAGTATGGCTTTGTGGGGAAGAGCAACGGAGAGAGAGAAGAAGAAGAGGTTATGTGAGTTTAGTCAAGATGGCGGCCAGAACTGCAGCCAAATTGTGGACTTTGGGAAATTAGGTTTTTCGGGAAGAAGGGGTGCGAAGGTGAAGACCCACGGTGGGTCAAGTGCTAAACCCAGTGGGCCTAGCCCAATTGCAAAGGTTTATTTCAGAGTCTCATTTCATGAGAATTTTTGGATTGGGTCCCATAGATCAATTGGGTCAACTTTAATTTGTCTTGTTGACCCATTGGATCAAGTCCAATTCTGGAAAAATTTGAAGTGGGATCCAAGAGGTGATGCTCAAGTGGAAATGTGTTGGGTACTAGTAATTGTGTACTAGTAATTGAATATGTGTTGTATGTGTTAATAATGTGCGCATTATAAAAATGCAATTTAGTGAATAAAATTTGTGTAATTAAGGTGTTTGAATTACAGGGGAGTGTTGGAAGTAATTCAAACAAAATAGAATTAGTTAGTGTTAGTTAAGAGTTTGTTGAGTTTGTTAATTAGTAGTTAAAGTGTGGGCTTTGTATTGGGCTTAATGTGGTCCAACTCGTGGCCTATTAGTGTGTGTATATAAACATGTCTTTAGTTCAATAAAATTTAGTGCTTTCATTCAGATATACATTCTATTCTCCTATTTTCTTCTATTGTGTGTGTATGTGTGATTCTCTGGTTTCCCCAACAGAAACTGCCGATCTTGTCCATAAACAAGGACCTTGAAGACCTTTGGTTAGTTCCTTTTTAGCTTCCTTTCCATATGGCATTGAACTTTCTTGCATTTATAAACTATTGTGTTTAATAATTTCTGGCGCATCAAATTTTCTTTTTGTGAACCCAATGAATCTCTCGGCCGGAAGCCAGAGAATAAAACCCCAAAGTATAAGGGATTATCTCTCTCAACAAATACTCTTCTATGCACATTAGTTTGAGATCAAACTTCTGACCACGTGTTTAAGGATCTAGTCATTTGTCAATTGTGTCAAACCATGTTTGTTGAGTTCCTGTTATTTTATTGTTAATTAACTGCCGCTTATGGACCCAACCCATTTTTCCTAAAATCATTTTTACTAGCTTTTCTTTTAACATTCTGCATAGTGATTACATTCCTTTACTAATTATATGGTACAAATTTACAGTCTCTAAACTAAATCAGAAAAACACTTAAACGGCATGTCAGATAATTTCAGGTAAAGGTCTGTCTTCCAAGAATGATGAATAAAACGAGTGATCTTTCAGGTTCTGAGAAAGGGGCTTCATGGGAGGCACCTCTGATTGTGGCAAATGAGAGGATGTTGCCATAAACTTGAGTCCACCCACCACACCAACCTAAAACAGTTTCATATACTTCAATTAGTTCATGATTTGTATATATTAATAATTTGGATTGTATTTTGAAGTGCTTTAATTCCATGAGAAAAGTTTTCAACCATTGTTGTGCATGACTGCACTGCATGCAGATAAAAGACACTTTAAAGCGAGATGTTAAGTAGTATTATACACCTGCTGACCTTCAAAACATACTCTGTAAGGCACTGTTGTATTCAGTGATTTCAGTCCTAATTGTGTTGCCAGCTTTTTGAGCAAAACACGGTTAGTTTAAAAACATATATATGAGCCTTCAAGTTCAACTAAGCAAACACAATCAATGAGAAGGAAAAATTTTAGTTCTAGTTACATATATATTAATATCCGAACTCCAGCTTTTATGAGTGACCCAACAAGGGAGTGTATCATTAAGTGATAAACTAGATGTTTTTTTTGAAAGACAAAAGAATTTTATTAAGAAAAGAATAGGACTTAATACAAGAGCATAAGAGATAATCAATGATGAGCCTCACACCACAAAATAACAGGGTCCAAAAAAGTTTAAAAAGAAACAAAAAACCAGAATTCCAATTTAATCCCACATCATCAATGATAAACCTCCCCACCCCAACAGCAAACATATTTTCTCCCACTCCAACCGACAGCCTCATAAGGGCAATTAATTCCAGAGACAGCATCCACCACTAGTAGCGCAAACAGTATACAGCTGAGAACAGAATTCCAGTATCAAATATTGCAGGAACCGCAACTGAAACAGGCAACAAAAGACAGCACCACCACTCCAACATTTGAGCCAAATATCACACAATGAAGGTAATGAGTATCACATAAAACTGAATTTAATGCTCAGCATCAAATTCATCATCATATCACACAAAATTACCGCAGCAGGGAGCAACAAAATTCAGCAACAGCAAATACAGCCGAACCAATATCACACAATAAAGTACCACCAGCATTAAATTCATATTGAAAATGAAATTAGGGTCATCGAGAAGCGATTTAGGGTCATCGAGGCGCACATAACGCTCCAATTTCACACGGAAAATAACAACACATATTGTCACACGTCATCAAGCTTGCATTTCAAATTATGAATAAGAATTTAAATAGAAATTGCATTTGGGGACACCAATTATCAAGCATATCATTCCAATTTCATAATATGAACAAAAAATTCATATTGCAAATGAATTTAGGGTCAACAAAGAACGATTTAGGGTCATTGAGGCGCACATAGCACCCCAATTTCACAAGGAAAATAACAACACATATTGCCACGAGACATCAAACTTGAATTTCAAATTATGAATTAAAATTCATATAGAAAATGCATTCGAGGACACCAATTCTCAAGCATACCATTCCAATTTCATAATATGAATAAAAAATTCATATTGCAAATGAATTAAGGGTCATCGAGAAACGATTTAGGATTATCGAGGCGCACATAGCACCTAAACATCACACGGAAAATAACAACCCATATTGTCACATGCCATCAAAGCTCGCATTTTAAATTATAAATAAAAATTCATATAGAAATTGCATTGGGGACATCAACTCTCAAGCATACCATTCCAATTTCACAATAAGAATAAAAATTTCATATTGCAAATGAATTCAGAGTCATCGAGGAACAATTTATGGTCATCGAGGAGCACATAGCACTCTAATTTCACACAGAAAATAACAACACATATTGTTACGCGTCATCAAGCTTGCATATCGAATGATGAATAAAAATTCATATAGAAATTGCATTTGGGCCAATTCTCAAGCATACCATTCCAATTTCATTATATGAATAAACAATTCATATTAGAAACGAATTTAGGGACATGTCAAATTTCAAATATCAATTTTAAGTATCTAGGGTAATCGAGGAACGATTTAGGGTCATCAAGGCGTACATAGCACCAGGATTTCACATGAAAAATAACAACTCATATGGTGACGCGACATCAATTCTCAAGCATACGATTCCAATTTTACAATATGAATAAACAAATCATATTACAAATGAATTTAAGGTCATGTCGAAGTTCAATTATCACTTTTAAGTATCTAGGGTCATCGATGAACGATTTAAGGTCATCGAGGCGCACATAGAACCCCAAATTCACACCGAAAATAACAACACATGTTGCCACGCGTCATCAAACTTGCATTTCCAATTATGAATAAAAATTCATATAGAAATTGCATTTAGGGACACCAATTCTCAAGCATACCATTCCAATTTCATAATATGAACAAAAAAATCATATTGCTAATGAGTTTAGGGTCATCGAGGAACGATGTAGGGTCATTGAGGCGCACATAGCACATCAATTTCACACGGAAAATAACAACACATGTTGTCACGCGTCATCAAGCTTGAATTTCAAATTATGAACACAAATTCATATAGAAATTGCATTTGGGTACACCAACTCTCAAGATATCATTCCAATTTCATAATATGAATAAAAAATTCATATTGCAAATGAAATTAGGGTCATGGAGGCGCACATAGCACCCTAATTTCATATAGAAAACAACAACGCATATTGCCACACGTCATAAAGCTTGAATTTCAAATTATGAATTAAAATTCATATAGAAATAGTATTTGGTGACACCAATTCTCAAGCATACCAATCCAATTTCATAATATGAATAAAAAATTCATATTGCAAATGAATATAGGGTCATCGATGAACGATTTAAGGTCATCGAGGCGCATGTAGCACCCTAACTTCACACGGAAAATAACAATCCATATTGTCACGTGCCATCAAGGCTTACATTTCAAATTATGAATGAAAATTCGTATAGAAATTGCATTTGGGGACATCAATTCTCAAGCATATCATTCCAATTTCACAATATGAATAAAAACTTCATAATGCAAATGATTTTAGGGTCATCGAGGCGCACATAACACCCTAATTTCACACTGAAAACAACAACATATATTGTCACGCGTCATCAAGCTTGCATTTCGAATTATGAATAAAATTTCATATAGAAATTGCATCTGGGGACACTAATTCTCAAGCATACCATTCCAATTTCACTATATGAATAAACAATTCATATTACAAACGAATTTAGGGTCATGTCGAAGTTCAAATATCAATCTTAAGTATCTAGGGTCATCGAGGCACACATAGCACCCTGATTTCACAGGGAAAATAATAACTCATATTGTGACGTGCTATTAAGGTTTGGATTTCAAATTAAAATTATGAATAAAGATTCATATAAAAATTGATATTGGGGACATCAATTCTCAAGCATACCATTCGAATTTCACAATATGAATAAACAAATCATATTGCAAATGAATTTACGGTCATATCGAAGTTCAAATATAACTTTTAAGTATCTAGGATCATCGAGGAATAATTTAGTGTCATCGAGGTGCACATAGCACACCAATTTCACACAGAAGATAACAACACATATTGCCACGCGTTATCAAGTTTGCATTTCAAATCCATATAGAAATTACGTTTACGGACACCAATTCTCAAGCATATCATTCCAATTTCATAATATGAATAGAAAATTCATATTGCAAATGAATTTAGGGTCATCGAAGAATGATGGAGGGTCACCGAGGAACGATTTAAGGGTCATCGAGGCGCACATAGCACCCCAAATTAATACGGGAAATAACAACACATAGCCACGCGTCATCAAGGTTGCATTTCAAATTATGAATAAAAATTCATATAGAAATTGCATTTGGGGACACCAATTCCCAAGGATATCATTCCAATTTCATAATATGAATAAAAAATTCATATTGCAAATGAACCGAGGGTCATCGAGGAACAGTGTAAGGTCATCAAGGCGCACATAGCACCCCAATTTCACACGGAAAAAAACAACATTTATAGCCACGCGTCATCAAGCTTGCATTTCAAATTATGAATAAAAATTCATATAGATATTGCATTTGGGGACACCAATTCTCAAGCATACCATTCCAATTTCAAAATATGAATAAAAAATTCATATTGGAAATGAATTTAGGGTCATCGAGACGCACATAGCACCCCAATTTCACACGAAAAAATAACAACCTATATTGTCACATGTCATCAAGGCTTGCATTTCAAATTATGAATAAAAATTCATATAGAAATTGCATTTGGAGACATCAATTCTCAAGCATACCATTTCAATTTCACAATATTAATAAAAAATTCATATTGCAAATGAATTTACGGTTATCGAGGAACGATTTAGGGTTATCGAGGCACACATAGCACCCCAATTTTACATGGAAAATAACAACTCATATTGTTGTGTGCCATCAAGGCTTGCATTTCAAATTATGAATAAAAATTCATATAGAAATTGTATTTAGGGACATAAATTCTCAAGCATACCATTTCAATTTCACATTATGAATAAAAAAATCATATTGCAAATGAATTTAGGGTCATTGAGGAACGATTTAGGGTTATTGAGGCGCACATATTGTCACGCGTCATCAAGCTTCCATTTCAAATTATTAAAAATCATTCATATAGAAATTGTATTTTGGGACACCAATTCTCAAACATATCATTCCAATCTCACTATATGAATAAACAATTCATATTACAAACGAATTTAGGGTCATGTTGAAGTTCAAATATCAATTTTAAGTATCTAGGGTCATCAAGGAACCATTTAGTGTCATCAAGGCGCACATAGCACCCCGATTTCACACAGAAAAGAACAACTCATATCGTGACACACAATCAAGGATTGCATTTCAAATTATTAATAAAATTTCAAAAAAAATTGAATTTGAGGACATAAATTCTCAAGCATATCATTCTAATTTCACAATATGAATAAACAAAACATAATGCAAATTAATTTATGGTCATGTCGATGTTCAAATATCAATTTTAAGTATCTAGGGTCACGGAGGAACGATTAAGGGTCATTAAGACGCACATAACACCCCAATTTTACACAGAAAATAATAACTCATATTGTCATGTGCCATCAAGGCTTGTGATTCAAATTATGAATAAAAATTCATATAGAAATTGCATCTGGGGACATCAATTCTCAAGCATACTATTCCAATTTCGATATGAATAAAAAATTCATAATGCAAATGAATTTAGGGTCATCGAGGCACACATAGCATCTCGATTTCACACGGAAAATAACAACACATATTGCCACACGTCATCAAGCTTGCATTTCAAATTATGAATTAAAATTCATTTTGAAATTACATTTGGGGACATCAATTCTCAAGCATATCGTTCCAATTTCATAGTATGAATAAAATATTCATATTGCAAATTCAAATATCAATTTTGAGTATCTAGATTCATTGAGGAACAATTTAGGGTCACCGAGTCACACATAGCAGTCTTATTTCACATGGCAAAATTTGGAAGCACGGGACTTGACATGCGTTGAATACAGATTCCTCATATTATCATACAAACATTAAAATTTCACAATACGAATAAAGAATGCATAATGCAAATGAATTTATTGTCGTGTCAATCGTCAAATCTCAAATTAAAGTAAAGGCATAATTTAGGGTCATCAAGGCACACATAGCACACTGATTTCAATCGGCAAATAAAAAACTCGTAGTGCAATTGGCCAATTTTTACTGCCCAAATCGTATTGTCGCATGCCATAAATGCAAATAAAAGACACTTATTATCATTTTCCATCAAGGCATCCATTTCAAATTATGAATAACGATTCCCATAAAATTTGCATTTAGGGTCATCACTTTTCATGCATATCATTTCGATTTTATAATATGAATAAGAGAAAACATCTCCCAATGTTTTCAGATGACAAATGCTTAAACATGATTTTAGATGTACACTTAGTATTAGGAGATTTAGGCACAACCTTAACAGCTGATTTCGTCATATAATAATTATTTTTTTTATAAAATGAAAACATTAAATTACAAAGACATGGAATATCAAGATATAGAAAACTGAAGTGCAATACAAATATATATAGCAGTAGCATAATAAAAAACCAACCTGAATTTACAGATCCAGCAAAACACATATTACTAGAATCCAACCCACCACCTACATACATTCCCTGCAAATTTGTTGCATCAGATATTAGAGAGGGAAAGAAAGGAAGATACTGACAACATAAAATGATCCAAAAGAGAAACTACCGTACAATAACCCATCTTCCCCACACCTGCTGTCTTGCACATTCAAGCTCTTACTCCAACAACATCAACTTCAAACGACATGAGTCTAAATTCTGCACATAAGCCTGTAAGGCAGTGTCAGAAATGACTTGAACATCAATACATCTAAACACTAATTACACGTCTAACATGTCTATCAACGTGTAAATATTCAAACCTTTTTCCGCAGACGGCTCTTATAAGCAGCCTCTCGATTTTGTGCAAGACGCCTTTGTATCTGCATGTTTCATTATATCAGAATTTCCCCCCACCATATACAGGCATAAAAAGAGTATGATTACATGTCAAACCTGTTAGCATAACATGCTCTTACCTTATCAATAGATTATTACCTTCTTGGTCATACATGTTACATGTTCCTAGTATACCATGAGAAGCATCCTCTGACTAGACAATAAGCAGCATGAATGGAATTTGGTAAGCAGGCAGAATAGGCATTCTCATATTCCAATGAAATAAAGCACAAATTTTGTAAACACTTACCTGAATAACAAACTTCATGTCTGCCTCATCAATTAAGGGCATGGATGCACTTAAATTGCCATTACTTTTGAAGGTTTCTGCCCACATACTGATCTGGTGGATAGGATCGTACACACTCATCCTTCTTGATGAAACGAAATGTTTACACACACCCATCACTTACAAATGTTCAGATTTCTGTTTATTCAGAATTTGTACTAAACATGCCAGTAATTTGAAATGTAGTCCGCCAAAGTTTTATAGTATTGTTGTGTATTTAATGCTCTAGTTTAACATTCAAATTATAATCAATCAATTCTCTAGATAAACCATCCTACCTGATCATGCATCTACAATATCAAACTGAATGTGTCATCACTCATCACTTTTAATGCATTTTTTGTTTTATGATAATAATGATAATTTTAAAATATTCTTAATAATTTATTTGTCTTACATAGCAAAATAGAATAATCCTTATCTTCTTGCTATACAATCAACAATCAAGGGAAGAGCATAGTTAAGTTTCAGACAACTATTATTATGTTTTTAAGCCATAGAAAATATGTATGTAAATGAACCATCATTTGTTTGTCTGAAAACCAGTACTATAGCACACACAAAAAAAAAAAAAAAAAAAAAAACTCTACTTCAACAGCAACTACACAAAAAACCACATTACATGATCAACCCCCTTTGAATCCCACATAAAAGTGGTGACGTATAGCTACACTGAAACATTTCATCAAACAGCTTGTGGTTAATTAAAAACACAGAGAATTAAATTATAGGAAGAAATATAATCATACTAAATCCACAAGCATCATCAAAATAAATCATACAATGACCGAAATCATCATCATACCCGGACAAAAATGAATGAAAATAACAATAACCAAGCCACTCATACCATTGTTTTAACATAGTCACAGCAAAAGGAGAGTTGCCAAAGGAAAAAGCTTCCTTATTTGGTGTGTCCTCCCTGTGCCCCACTCCTTCCTTTTCCTAAAAGCGTCAAGTGAATGATCGACCCTCGTCAAATCTTATCTCTCAGCAGAACATCAACCATCGAATGAGTTGCTTCATTTCTCTGTTCTGAATTCAAAACCCAAAATGGAAGACGTACAAAATAAGATATAAAAAATAAGGGAAAAAACATGTGAAAAGGAAATTGAGCTGGGTTTTGATGGTGGTGAATTTGAACGGCGAAAGATGATGGTGAGTTTGAACGGCGAAAGATGATGTAGTGGGCATGCGTGAGATAACGTGGGTGAGTTTGTGAGGGCGATAATATAAGGAAGGGGGTTTTAAAAAATGTTTCAGAAAAGAAGTTGGAGAGAGACACAGAGACATAAAAGACAGAGAAGAAAAAGACAAAAAAAGCGGGAACACGGGAGCAGAAAACAAAGCACGACTTACACTGGCGGGAACACCGTAGCGGATCTGGATCTTAACCAAATTTTTTATAGTAATGGATTAAGGATTAATTAAAGGAGGCAATTTCCTTCTTCATTTTCCTCGTTTCAACAACAATTTCCTTTTTCGAAATTCCGGAATAGATACACCTGCAAGTAATCGAAATAACTTTCGGTAATTCAATTATCAAAAGCATATTTTTTTAAAATTATGATATGTTCCGGTAATTCAATTGCCGGAAGCTGCTGAAAATGTATTCCGGCAATTGAATTACCGGAACATATCATAATTTTGAAAAAATATGCTTCCGGTAATTGAATTATCGGAAGCTATTTGCATTACTTGGAAGTGTATGTATTCTGGTAATTGAATTACCGGAAACATATTTATGTTAAGCTTCCGGTAATTCAATTACCGGAAGCCTGTAAAATTTTGAGAAAAAAAAACAGAATTGGGAAAATGGACAGAATTAGCTCCAGTGGCCGTTGGGTTGGTCGCGGTGGCCCCTAGGGAGGTGTTCCGGTGTTGGGGGTGGAGTGGTGGTGGCTCCGGCGAGTTTTCTGGTGGTGGAGGAGGGATGGGAGGGAGAAGGAAGAAGGAAGAAGGAAGAGGGAATGGAGGTATTTTGGGGAGGTGGTAGCGGTGGAGGGACAAAGTGCTCTTGGTTGGTGGTGGAGGATAGTGGAGGGTGGTAGAGGAGGGATGGGAGGAAGAAGAAGAAGAAGAAGAAGAAGAAATGGGAGGGAAAAAAAATTAAATTTGGTGGGTATTTTTGGAATTTCAGTGGGGTGGGGGGTGTTGGCAGCAATGTGGTGGGGTGGAGGAAGCAACTGCCTTAGGTCAGTCGTATTTATAATTTTTTTTGTTCACATAATAATAAACTATGGGCCTTCAATCTTTTTTTTGACGAGTGGGCCTTCAATCTTTAATGAGCCCACATAAATTTATTTTGACACGTGTAATAAAAACCAATCTAATTTTTACTTTTGACAAACTTTAAAAAACTAATTAACAAACTTTATTTTCATAATAATTCACGTCATGCATTGTTGTACTTTGTACACTGTACAGTTATTTTTCAAGAAATATAAAAATAAAAATCTTACTAATGAATTAGATATAAAATACTTAAAATTTTTATTTTTTTTTTACTGGGAAAAATTATAATAAAGACCCTAATTATAAGAAAAAAATGAGTGTATGTTTTGGTCCTAATTATAAGAAAAATAGACCTATTTTAACGTGTATTTTTATACCCTTATTTTGTTGTCATTTTCCCAGGTCTTTATGAATTGGTCTTTTTTTTTTATTGAATATGAATTGGTCTTTTGTTTCTTATAATTAGAATCAGAGGTGATAATATCTAAAATTTTTGTATTTAAAATTTTAAAAAAAATTTAAATCATAAAAGAATACTTAATTATATATTATATATCTTACTTTTGACAATTTTTTTAAAAATGATTAACAAAATTTTATATACCTTAAAGGGAGCAAGGCTCATCCATGGTTATGGAAAACATATATCTCCCCGTAAGAGAGTTGAGAGTGTTGTAAAGATGTAGCTGACAATAAGGCATAAGTCGCTCGAATCAAATTGGTCCCACCAACCTGATTGTCCCAAACCCACTTATCTTCCTCAAAGGAAAGTGGGATTGCAGAGAGCAAACCAAGAAATTCTTCCAACAGGGCTTCTTCCCAAACAAAAAACCACCTCTTCCAAGATAAACCCCATTTCCAAATGCCACTCAACCACCAAGGTCTGCAAGCATGCTATCCTTATAGTGCAAAATAGAGACTCGGGAAAGACTGACTGAAAGGAGAGGAGCCAAGCCACACATTATGTCAAAAGGAAACAAAACACTATTACCAACCCTTTCAACCACTCTCTCAACAAACCAATATGTGTTCGAACCATTAGACATACCCACTAAACATATATCCTTCCACCACATTAAAGAATGAGTTGAGATCCTAACCCGACCTAAGGACAGATTCGTAACCATACCAATCCCATATTTAGCCATAACCTCCCTCCAAAAAGATAACTTATACACTAATAATTGTCATCTCTATTTCCCCAACAAGCTTAGATTAAACAACCTAAGATCCTTAACCCATAATCCCCCACCTTTTGGTTTACAGATTTCAGCCCACTTTACCCATGCAGTTCTCTTCCCTCCTTTGGCTCCTCCCCACAGGAACCCTCTTTGGGTTTGAACCACTATCTTTCACACCCTCTAAGGCATTTTAAGAAAAGAGAGATAAAAAATTGGGATACTACTAAGCACTGAATTAATAAGGAAGATCCTCCCCCCAAGACCTCTTTCTCCAAGACCAAGCCTTTTTCAAAGAACATCTAGCATAGGTTTCCAGGTAGCCATCTTCTGCGAATTGACCCCAACTGGTAGTCTGAGATATTTGAAAGGCACCGATCCCAACTTACAATGCAAGAAACACTTAGCCATAGAGCCACCCATATTTACCCTACGAGCCTATTTTTTGAGAAATTTACCTTTAACTCTGATACCATCTCAAAACATCTAAACACTAGCTTTATAGCCCAAAAGTTCTCAACACTTGCATCACTCATCGAAAGAGTATCATCGGTATATTGGAGGCAGAAGACAAACACCTTTTAGTTCCCACACTAATGCGCTAAACTTCTGAAGAAACATATAATCTTAATCCAACTTTTTAATTTTTTGGTAAATAATCTTAATCCAACTTTAATAATGTACCAACCGCGTTGGCCACTTATATGTACTTACATCATCATACAAAGCGACAAATACAAGAAGAGATTTTATTTATTTATTTATTGTTGAATCATCATTATCTTTATTACACATGTTTTGAGGTGAAACCTTGGAGGGACATCATGCTTGCCACCCTAAATAAATAGTGAATGGAGGCCAGACACACTCCCAACTCCCAAGACTTCAAATATGAATATAGATAAAGTTTCCCCTTTTCTTCCTTACGGAAAGTAAAAGCTTCCATAATTCACGTTAAGAATCCAATTCTATCTTCTTCACCTTTTATTTCTCTTATATAAATATTCATTCACGCGGTTCCGAAAATCATTAGAAAGGCCCTGCTACTTTATTTATTTATTTATTTTTAATAAATTCTTCCCCTTCCTCTTCTCATCTTTGTTGAAGGCTTACAAAGACAATATTTAGAAATTTTGCAATTGGCACCGATTCTTACTATCATCAATCAGGAGATGGCTAATGTAAGAACCAACCACAAAGCTATTTGATCTTTTTTTTGTTTTTTCAGTTATGTGTCTGAGATGTTCTTCTTTTGTGTCTGTCAGGTGGTGGAAGTGAAAGTCGGTTTGCACTGTGATGACTGTATCAAGAAAATTCTAAAGGCCATCAAGAAAATTGAAGGTTGTTAATTTCTCCCAAGACCAAAAGAAAATTTGTAGTACTTTTTTTTAAGTTCTTTGCTTAAGCCGTGTAACGCTTGAAAATTACAACTTGGTTTCTTTGATTGATTCAAAACCCGTGTGACCTTGCAGATATTGAAACGTATAACGTGGACACAAAGCTGAACAAAGTCATTGTTACGGGCAATGTCACAACAGAAGAAGTGATCAGAGTCCTTCAGAAGATTGGAAAGAATGCAACTGTCTGGGAAGATGCTCAAACCCAGAACTGAAATTTAGTGTAGCTTCTGTAGTATACATTAGTGTTCGTTCTTTTCTCAAATACCATATTGTACTATATGCACGGTATGATTCAATAATCTATGAATTATTTAAATCTACCTCACTTTTGAAATTCTTGAATTTCATCTAGATAAATTATCACATCTGATAGTGTTCATCTAATTAAAAATAGTATCCAATTTAAATCAATTAATACAAACGATCGTTAGTGTGTAATTTATTAAGTCATGCAAAATTTATGCAAATTAATTTTTCGTTGTAAAAATAAAAAGTCATTGATATAATCGTCTGAATAATGACCAAAATGTGTAAAAGTAATGTTAAATATTTTTTAATGTAGTATTATGTAGTTGCTCTTTGATTAGGTGGGAAAAATTGTTGACAACTGTTGGAACTTGGAGTAGTAAATTGAAAAAATTGGAAGTCTCACATAGGAGAGAATAGACACTTTAAGAGTGTTTATATATGTGGAGCTCACCTTCTTGAGATGTGCCTCAAGGGGTACCCACTTTTATAAGAGGGAGAGGATTTACAACAACAACACCATACTATCTTAAGGTAATGCACAAGGCATTATCTTGGGACGAAATCAGATTTCCTATAGTCAAAATTTTTACGCAATCACGCAATTAGACGATCTGGATTGTCTGATTTTAATCAGATGATTTACATTCCAAAATTAAATTTTGTATCTCATTTACTCAATTCAAAATATGCGCTGTCCGATTAAGACCGGGCTGTCCATATTGTCTGACTGATAAAATGCGTGAAAATTTTAACCTCAGTCGATCCGAATTCGGGACCGTGGATTCTCATTCATGACCTTGCAATCATGGTGCAAAACATCATTTTTGTAATCTAGCTTATCTCAGCGTGGTGTGCTTTCACTTTTTATAAGCAAAACGTACATCGACAATATTAACCATGATAAGTATTCATGGCTATAGTATTTCAATTTACCTAGTTTAGTGGATTTGCTAAAAGTTCTCTAGTTAACACTGTTTGTATCCTCTGAATCAAAGTTATACAAATATAGACTCCCTCTCTGACTTTGCAACCGGCTGCTATAACTACCTTACTTGAAGGCAAACCGTCAAATATGTCATATCCAAAATATAAGGCCAACCTCTTATTCCCTCATCTAGAGTTTAGAGCACTGTTATCCTTACTTCCTCTTTCTTCATCCTTTTCTTCTCCTAAAGGAAAAGTACTATAAACAATAAACACACAAAATAAGTTTCATTTTTCCTCTTCAATTGCTTCTTCATATTCACATTAAATGGAACCTGGATCTGGAAATGCGACATTGATATGCCAAGATCCTCACACCTCTAGTCACAAGAGTGTATGGCACTTAGGCAACCCACTTGATTCCCCCACTTCTCTTCTCTTTATGCAGGTCTCTTTGATTACTGTAGTCACACAGTTCATTGATGTTTGTCTCCAGCCACTAGGACAAACTTCCCTTGTATCCCAGATTCTTGTAAGCTATATTTTACGTGTATTTTCAATGATTATCGTAGTATTAACAGTTACACCTTATTTATTAGAATGCTCTATGAAAAAATGTGTTTCTAAATAGAACACTTAACAGGCAACAACAATAAATTACAAGTATACAAAAATGTTAACAATTTTTTGGGTCCAAATTACAATATTAAGAAAGTGCATGGTTTTGTTATTACAACTAGGTGAGGAACTTTCTTCACCAACATCACCAATAGCAGCAATACACTCTTTTTTTTTTTTTTACACATTTTTAAATACATTATTATGATACTCATTCATTTAAAAAAAAAAAACCAATTTAGTTATTTAGTAAATTGGTAGCTTTTAAAACAATGTATTTATTTTTCCCAAAATGAATCAAACATGCGTGTTTAAGAATGTCTCATAAAGAATTTGTTGCCGGCACAACATTTTTGATATGAGAAGTGCTAGCAACACTCTCTCTCTCTATTATTGGTTCAAATTCGTTTGAGTCCTACCACATGGGAAATGGGTCCACATAAATTAATGGGGCCCACATGATTGTGTTAGAGAGTATGTTGCTAACGCTTTTTGATGTGAGAATTGAAAATGCGATTTGTGTTTCTTGTAAATCAACAGATAGAAAGTTCATTGCTTGCTTTGCTACAATAATTAGTATTAACAAATCATGGATGGTAACAGGGTGGAGTGGTATTTGGTCCATCAGTTTTGGGCCACAAGAAGATCCTGACAAATATCTTGTTCCCTATAAAAGGTTCAGTAGTGCTTCAGACAATGGCAACTTTCTGCCTCAATTTCTTCTACTTCATATGTTGTGTGAAGATGGATACTGCCACAATGATGAAGACAGAAAAGCAGGCCATCACTATTGGTCTTTCTGTATTCTCATTTACACTAGGAATACCCCTTGGATTGTCCTTTCTGTTGAGGAAATATGTTTCCATGGACAAGAGCCTTTCAGATGCTCTCCCAATGATAGCTCTCTCACAAAGCTTAACTGTATTTATTAGCATATCAGTTCTTCTGGCAGAGCTTAAAATCCTAAACACCGACGTAGGCCGGCTAGCCATATCCTCAGCAATGTTTGCCGATGCCATTGGCTTCTGCATGGTAGTACTTATGTTTGCAGTATTGCAGAGTAAGACTGGTAGTATGCTGTCACTACTATGGATCATTCTATCCATAGTTGCATTCTTGGTTCTTATAATATATGTAATGCGACCAGTTATACTATGGTTCACAGCGCGCTTAGATGGCAAGCCTGTTGATGAATTTTGCATTGTTTGTATCTTTCTCTTTGTTCTCCTGACTGGATTCATCAGTGAATTCATTGGACAACATTTTGTTATGGGACCGATAATTTTAGGCCTAGCTGTTCCAGAAGGGCCACCCTTAGGAACAACTTTGATAACTAAAATGGAGACAATCATTTGTGGATTTCTGTATCCAATCTACCTTGCTGTCAGTGGACTGCAAACTGATATCTTCAAAATCAACATCCAATCCACTTGGATTGTGACTGTCATAGTGGTTGTCGGTTTCGTGGTGAAGATTGGTGCTGTAATGCTGCCAGGATATTTTTACAATCTCCGCATGAAAGATTGTTGTGTGATAGGACTCCTTTTAAATGGAAGAGGTATAGGTGAGATTACCATGTTCAATATATGGAAAGGAGGCAAGGTATGTAAGTGCAATTTAGATTTTGAGAGTAGCAAATTCAATTCAAATATATATCGAAGCATCAAATGCAAGAACATATTGACATTGATTGATTGATTAACTAACATAATATATAAAAATATCTTCCTTTATGGCAGCTACTAACAGAACAAGAGTTCTCTTTGATGGTGGTGTCCATTATAGTGGTAAATGCTATCATAGCACCACTGATAAAATTATTATTTGATCCTTCAGCACAGTATCACTCCGGAAGAAGATGTTCAATCCAGCATACCAAGCGAGATTCGGAGCTCCGAGTTATGGCCTGCATTTGCAACAATGAAAACATCCCCACAATGCTCAACATCTTAGAAGCATCCTGTGCAAGTAGAGAGAGTCCTGTTGCAGTTATAGCACTTGTACTAGTAGAGCTTCTTGGAAGATCAAGGCCTGTTCTTGTTGCTCACCAACCCCATGACACCCTTCGGTCAACCTCATGCAATTCAACTCAACTTGACAATGCATTGAGGCAGTATGCACAGCTGAATGAAGGATGTGCAACAGTTCAGTCTTTCACTTCAATCTCTGACTTTGACACAATACACGACGATGTTTGTCGAATATCACTTGACAGAAGAGCCAACATTTTGATCATGCCCTTCCACAAGAGATGGGAGATAGATGGTACTGTTGAGGTAAACAATAAAGCCATCCAAACAGTGAACATTAAAGTACTTGAAAGGGCACCTTGTTCGGTTGGAATTCTCATTGATAGAGGTATCTTGAGTGGTTCTCCATCACTCTTGATTGCTAGAGCAATATACTATGTTGCTGTGCTCTTCATTGGGGGTGCAGATGATGCTGAGTCACTAGCCTATGCTAGTAGGATGGCTAGGCATGAGTGTGTGAATGTGACAGTGGTTCGGTTCCTTATATTTGGTGAAGAAAACTCTAAAGACAGAAAACGTGACAGTGATCTTCTAGATGAATATAGATATTATAATGTTGGAAATCGTAGGTTCGAGATCACGGACGAAGTGGTGAAAGATGGGATAGAGATGTCTTCATGTGTAAGAAGAATGATAGATTATTTTGATCTAGTAATGG
Source organism: Calophaca sinica (assembly GCA_037113605.1). NCBI lineage: Eukaryota > Viridiplantae > Streptophyta > Magnoliopsida > Fabales > Fabaceae > Calophaca > Calophaca sinica. Next base: position 46,090,194 of record CM073735.1, read on the forward strand.
TGGGGAGGCAACATCCACAGTCTGTTTTGCTTCGCGGACATGACCAATGGAGTGAGTGTCCAGAGCTAGGGGTCATTGGAGATATGCTAGCTTCACAGGATTTTGTGACCAAGGCATCAGTGCTGGTAGTGCAACAACAGAGAATGGGAGGGAGGTTTGTTAAACACACACACAACCCAATGCCAAATCAAAGGGAACATCTTGTACATGATGTTCCTATTGATGAACCACCAAGAGCCTCATGTACTATTTCAGTGGACAAATATGAGAGAATGTAGATAGATACCTTTTTTTTTTATATATATAAATAAAACGTAGATAGATAGATACCTTTTTTTATTTACCTGTGAAACTTCTTTTTTTTTTTTATTCCTCATGCCCCACTTCCAAAAATTAATCATAAGGATCGTAAATTAATTAAACATAATTTTAAAAATGTCATGGAATCTTTATACTATACACTATCAGAGCAGTTTTTAGGCACTTATTACAGGTGTCAAACAGAGGAACACGTTTTGCCACATCAGCCTTTAAAAATTATTTTTTTCATACCGTTTTGGGAGCTACCATCCATTTCAGTTGATAGTTTTTTTATTTGTTTTTTAAAAATAATTACGAACATATCTTACGACCAAATGCGCAGATCGCCCAACCTGCACAAACGAAACCCATTCCCCTAAATTTTCACAAATCAATCTCAAGACTTTACTCCATATCTGCGCATGCATCGTCCCTACCTCCAACCTTCCCTTTTCCATGCTCAATCTGGAGGCAGCTCTCAAGACTTTACTTTTTATCTGCACATGCATCGTCCCTACCCCCAACCTTGCCCTTTTCCATGCTCGATCTGGAGGCAGCAGCTGCGCAGAGGATGGGGTAGCGGACAAAGGGGTGATCTCCCAAACTACACCCAAAACACAGCTTCACCTCTCTGACCTCGAAGCCAAACCCAAAGTTCAGAGAGGCAAATGTCAATCTCACCTTTCGCTCTCTCACATTCCCCTAAAATTTCCCAAGTCACTCTCAAATGTGTACTTTTAATCTTCAAACGCATCGAGGCTACCCCCAACCTTCCCTTTTCCATGCTTGATCTGGAGGCGAGTCACAGAGGATGAGGTAGCGGACAAAGGGGTGATCTCCCAAACTACACCCAAATCACAGCTTTGCCTATCTAACCTCGAAGTCAAACCCAAAGTTCAGAGAGTGGGTTTTCAATCTCACCTTTAGCTCTCTCACATCCCGCCTGCAATCCCTAAACACATTCCCCTAAAATTTCCCAAATGACTCTCAAATGTGTACTTTTAATATGTACACGCATCCTCCCTACCCCCAACCTTCCCATTTCGATGCTTCATGGTCGACAAAGAATTGTACTTTCAAATCGTCTCTCAGAACTTTGTAAGGTCTATCTCTATAATTTTCCCATATTCTTTTTAATTTCAAATTTCAAATTGTTAGCTGAAATCCCATCTAATCTCATCTGCCAAACATATTACTTTACATTTTATTTTATTTTCGTTTATTTTTAGTAGATAGGATTTTATGTCTATATAAGTATCGTTTAGGGATTCAAGCAGAGCACACCGCAACCATTACTTGGCTTGCTTCCTGAAAGTTGGCAAAAAATCCCTTGCTTCTTCCACTATATTCCTCTTTCCTTTCCTTTTGTATCTGTCCTCAATCTGAAATCTGAAAAAATGTCTAACAAACCAATTTCTGAAATCAACTCTGAAAAATCTTCTTGGAATGTCAAAGCCAAAGTTATTCGTCTGTGGGTTGTTTCTGACTTCAATAGGCAAACTTTGCCCTTCTCTGTTGAGATGATCCTATTGGATGCAGAGGGAGGGAGGATTCATGCCACTGTTAAAAAAACTCTTATTTACAAGTTTAGAAGTGAGATTAGTGAGGGGAATGTTTATTTATTTGAGAATATGGGTGTTGCATCAAATGGAGGTAGTTATAGGACAACCCACCACCCTTTTAAACTAAATTTCCAATTTTCAAGCAGGGTTGTTCCCCTTCCTAATGCAAAAATTACTCTCTCACCCTACCATTTTGTTCCAATATCTAAAATTGTTGGGGGTCAGTATGACACTGATTTTTTGGTTGGTGAGTATGTTGTGTTAATGATTTCCGTATGTTTTTTTTATATATTACTTTTTTGCTTTATTATACTTATTAGTTTCACACACTTTGACAGATGTGATTGGTGTTTTGACTGGAGTTGGGACTGAAAGGGAGGTTGATAGAGATGGCACAACCACCAAGCTTAATGTTATTGCCTTAGAAGCTTCTGGGTAAAGTGGATTATTTTAGTTTATTTGCTCTATAAGGATCTTCCTGCATATTATTTTCACATTATCCATTACAAGTGAACATGTTTCGCCTTATTCTTTCATGCAGTCATAAGATTCAGTGCACCCTGTTTGGAAGTTATGTTGATGATCTAAATACCTTTATGGCTTCTGGCGATTTGCAAAATGTTGTGGTGATTATACAGTTAGCCAAGGTGAAGCTTTTTCAAGGTTAGTTTCTTATTTATTTCCTTCAACCATTCATTGCTGTGGTGATTATACTTTATAAATTCTATATGATGATTAAGTTGTTGATATGTTTTTTTGTAGATAAATTACACATTCAAAATTGCATTAGTTGCACTAGATTGGTCTTTAACCCAACCTGTGATGATGGTGTCATGATGAGAAACAGGTTGTTTATTCCATTGGGTTTGCAATTTGTTTTCATTGTATTTGACTTGTGTTAGTATCCACAATTAGTGGCTTTCATCACGAACTTGATGACATTGTTTTTTCAAATAATAGGCTCACTGATAATACTGAATCACCTTCACCATTGACCCTTACTCAACTACATGTTGAGCCAAAGGTTGAACCTTTAGAGGAATTTTTGTACAACACACCAAGGACAACTATGTAGGGCCTCAAAGATTGCTCAACGGTTTATAATTTACAATTTATAATTTATTATTGGTTATTGGTTATTGCTTATTGGTTTAAAAAAAGAGGGCTTCCACATGCACATATATTTATGTTTTACAATGGTTTGTTGTAGGAATCTGTGTTTGTAGTCCTTGGGACTGTTAAACACATTTTAAATGAAGAAAATTGGTGGTATACTGCTTGTGTATGCAATAAGTCTGTCTATCCTGACTCCAAGATGTACTTTTGTGAAAAGTGTAACCGGCATGTTACAAAAGTTTTTCCTAGGTATTCACTTAACTATTTCCTTCATAGTTCTTTCATTTAGAGGTTAATGCTATAAAATGAATGAATAATACTTAACATTTGTTTAACATATATTAGATATCAGATCAAAGTTCGGGTCATTGATAACTCTGATTGTGCAACATTTGTCATCTTTGACCGCGATGCAAGCCTTCTGTTCGATAAATCTTGTGCAGAAATGCTTCAGTCACATGACAGGGTATTATGCATTTCCATTGACTAAGTCATCAATTCAATTCAACCAAATTTTATTATATATATCTATATATCTATATCTATATCTATATCTATATATATCTATATTGTGGTCATACTTAAACTGATGAATTAATAATGGTTTTAAACTGTTTTAGACTGCTGGAAATAGTGTGCTCCCTGCTGAACTGTCAGCATTAGTGGATACCACTATCCTTTTCAAGGTGGAGACAAAGCCTGTGTTTAGTCCCAAGTTTGAACAGTCATTTAGAGTTCGTAAAATTTGCACAAATGAGGTTATTATTAACAAGTTCAATAAAAAATGGGACAAGGAAGAGGCTACCTTTTCAAAGAACAATAACGTAAGCTCATGTTCCTTTTAAGATTAGTAGCAAAGACTACACTTAAGGAAATACTTACTTGGGTCAACATTGTAGGAAACTAATTCCTTGAGTGCATTGATGGATAAGGGAAAGGACAAAATTGCTGGTTGTGATACCAATGTTCTTTCACAGGTATATACTACCCCTATGTCATTGTTTAACTAATTTCTAGAGGCTATGTCATACTAATGAGTCTTTACACATAGGATCTTGAATCTTTGTCTGCATATGAAGTAAAAGAGAAGGAGAATATTATTGAAGGTGCTTGCAGTGGTGTCTCACAGGTATATATCCAGTGTTTTTTGTCTCTGCTACATTCAATTTAATCACATTCTTTGTTCTGCTTACTGTAGTTGTGAAGCAACTGGACAGGAAATGATTACAAGTTAATCACATCATTATTTGCAAGTAAACACAGTAATATAAATGTCTCATCCTGAATAATTAGAATATGTTCATAGTGGATTTCACTTTTTTTTAGAGAGATATATTGGACTTCACTATAAGGTCAGTAATTTGAGATAAAATTGAGCAAATAGATGACTGAACCAATCTTTTTCATTGATTGTGAATGTAGCTACAAAATAGTATTTATAATGAGAACTAATATGTAACTGTCAACTAAGCTATATGGTTTTGCAACTTTCTATGATTAAGTAATTAAGTAATACAAACCAAAAATTAACTACAGCTACTAACATAACAGAACATAACCTCTAATAAACATCAAGAAATCAGAGTATGTTTTTATTTTGATTAACCATTTATTTCCTATTGCAAAGCAGTTGCTTTCTCAAAGGTATAAAAGAAAAATTTTGCTACCATGTGATTCTGATTCTTACTACAATTGTTGTATTTCTATGTTGATAGGATTTAATGCCTAAGTTTTCACTAGCTGGAGTGGAACATGATGTTGACATACTTCCACCAATTGATAGCATCATCACTTCAGTCAAGAGAGTATCCCCAATTGAAGAACCAGATGCAGATATCAACCTTCCCCTCAAGTTACTGAAGCGGGCAATTAAGATTGAGAAGATTTAGTGTCACACTTTGTTGTTGTTGTGGTGTTTGTCATGTTATGTTATTGATGCTTTCTATGTAGTTCTTATTGTTGTTGTTTCTTGGCTATCTCTTTTGTGGACAAGAAGGGTATTTGTGTTGGAGTCATTTAGTTGCTTTTTTGCTTTGTGAACAACTCTTTTATGTAAAAGTTCCAGACTTTGTATTTTCTGGACAATCAGTATATTCAAAACTCCTTCATTGAGTTGCTTTATATTTTATTGACGACTTTATAAGGGAACTACACAGGCTATACAGTGTGCAGAAGATGCTGATGGATGAGCTAAAAACTGAAATCAGACAAAATAAAATTTTGACCCCTATCGAACAATATAACTATAAACCATCCTTATTTTGTCGAAATCAAGTCCACATTTGTCGAAATCAAGCTGTCGAAATCAATCCCGTTGTCGACATCAAGCTGTCGAAATCAAGCTGTCGAACAGTCCTCAAATCAGATCGAATCATTGTTGATTTTGTGGTCAAACATATTGATGACAATTAGTTGGATTCCTTTCCTGTCTGCATAATATCAGCTAGCATTTATGTTAATGATTTGTATTATGTTTCATTGTACCTATATAAAGCCTATCTGGCTATGTGAATAATGCACAGAGAATCATTCCCTCCTTTGTCCTTATATGGTATCAGCCGCTTAGCTTCAAAGCACCGATCCAAATCACACCCCACAATGCCTTCCGCCCAAACAATCCAAATCGATGCAACTACATCAGTAGTTGTCCTCAATACTCAATCCTCCCTCAAGCTGAACAATTCAAATTTTTCAGCTTGGAAAGTGCAATTCTCTGCACTCATGGTCGGCTATGACCTTCTTGGCTTTGTCGATGGCACTAAAACTTGCCCAGCAACAAACCATGCTGACTACAAGTACTGGACAAGGCAGGATCAACTAATACTTCATGCCATTATCTCCTCGGTGGATCCAAGTGTCAGTAGCTCGATCATCTACAGAAGCAGAATATCGGCGAGCAACAGTGCATCGAACTCATGTGGCTACTCAAACTGATCAAAGATCTCAAAGTCCAAATTCAAGCTGTCGAAATCAAGTCCACATTTGTCGAAATCAAGTCCACATTTGTCGAAATCAAGCTGTCGAAATCAATCCCGTTGTCGACATCAAGCTGTCGAAATCAAGCTGTCGAACTGTCCTCAAATCAGATCGAATCATTGTTGATTTTGTGGTCAAACATATTGATGACAATTAGTTGGATTCCTTTCCTGTCTGCATAATATCAGCTAGCATTTATGTTAATGATTTGTATGCTGTTTCATTGTACCTATATAAAGCCTATCTGGCTATGTGAATAATGCACAGAGAATCATTCCCTCCTTTGTCCTTATATGGTATCAGCCGCTTAGCTTCAAAGCACCGATCCAAATCACACCCCACAATGCCTTCCGCCCAAACAATCCAAATCGATGCAACTACATCAGTAGTTGTCCTCAATACTCAATCCTCCCTCAAGCTGAACAATTCAAATTTTCCAGCTTGGAAAGTGCAATTCTCTGCACTCATGGTCGGCTATGACCTTCTTGGCTTTGTCGATGGCACTAAAACCTGCCCAGCAACAAACCATGCTGACTACAAGTACTGGACAAGGCAGGATCAACTAATACTTCATGCCATTATCTCCTCGGTGGATCCAAGTGTCAGTAGCTCGATCATCTACAGAAGCAGAATATCGAGCAGTAGCAACAGGTGCCACTGAACTCATGTGGCTACTCAAACTGATCAAAGAGCTCAAAGTCCAAATTCAAGCTGTCGAAATCAAGTCCACATTTGTCGAAATCAAGTCCACATTTGTCGAAATCAAGCTGTCGAAATCAATCCCGTTGTCGACATCAAGTCGAATCAATTTGTCGAATCGCCCTCAAATCGGTCGAATCATTGTTGATTTTGTGGTCAAACATATTGATGACAATTAGTTGGATTCCTTTCCTGTCTGCATAATATCAGCTAGCATTTTTGTTAATGATTTGTATGATGTTTCATTGTACCTATATAAAGCCTATCTGGCTATGTGAATAATGCACAGAGAATCATTCCCTCCTTTGTCCTTAAAAGCAATACACTATGTTTTTCATATACTTCATTGATGATCTTAACACACATACATACCCCTTAATATGCTGAAATTTATAATAAGCATATGACACAAGGGAGAGGGTAAGAAAGAAAAAAAATACGCAATTAGTTACTACCTTTCTTTTATTAATTGTATAATTTTGTTCAATTTATTGTATTTGGCATATGAGATGAGATTCGGTTTTATCATATCAATAGAACAAGGTAGAGAGGTACTTTCATTCAAGCTGTCGAAATCAATCCCAATCAAGCTGTTGTCGAAATAAATCCCCTGAGCTGTCCTCAATTCAGATCGAATCATTGCTGATTGCTCCTTATTTCCAGCTAACCGTGTGATGGGTCTTGATGCTACAATAGTGTCTACCCGAAAGATACATTGTTGTACCCCTAAACATATTTGGTAGAATTTTGTAGAATCTGACCTTGACATGAGGGATAATAGTGTTCTTCACGGTACCATATGATAACAGAGTAGGTGTTATCCTCACAAAAGGGATGTTTGTGCTTGGGCTTTAAATCCTGCCACACGATTTGTTTCAAAAAAAGGGCAACTATCCCTGCATACCTAGGAAGAGATGTAAATTGCCACACTGGAAATCCTGCAAGTTATCAACAGGCTGTCACACAAAGTCAACAAAGTACAAAAACAAAGTTGTATCCCAAACAAGTTTGCAGAAATTTCAAAACATGTCTAGGGTGAAAGAGAGCTGTCAATCAGTTTATGATGAAAGAAATCGTAAATGCAATGAGAAAATCTGTTTGGTTCTTTTTGGCTTTGATAGTAACATTTCAAATCATAATCGACCGACAACTAGGTGAACCAATAGAAACGATATCAATATAAGATTTATATCATTTTGGACTTTGGATGCACCTACCAGATTATAGTATCATTTGGTTTCTATATTTTCACTTAAGTTCACTTTTATCCTCTTAAGTTTAATTGTTACACTGTTACCATATGTCAAAGCTGTTAAACTAAATATCTGCAGTATTGCTAAAAAAACGAAATAGAAAAATGAAGTAGGGAAAGGGTCTTTCCAACTTACTTTTACATTTGTTATTGAACCTATGATGCTATGCTATCCCAAAAAATGACAAAGTTGGTCAGTAATGTGGAATAGGGTCTAAAGAGCTACACACTACTCCAAATAAAAGTTCCAAATCAAAACCATTTGGCTTCATCCGAACTATAATTTCTCTTTCTTCACTGAGACAGTCTGAAGTCATACAGAAGCATGGAAGCATGATGTAGCAAACCATTGTCAAGGAAACTGAAACACAGAAAGAGAAACCATTGAAGGGATCTAACATTTTAGCAAATACATTGGTGAATTTTACTACTTAATGAAATTATATAAGTATATTATCCAACTTCATTTTATGCATGTTGTTCAATAAGTATCTTACTTGCCAAAAATTGGAACAAGTTTTCTGTCAATAAGATATATACACATCTCATGCCTATGCCTCTAATGGGCCCACATGGCATTGTAAATATCAACAAATTTGTGAGGTTCCAGTAAAACTGAGATGTGTTCAAACAGCAAAACTTTCCTGCACATTTGATTATATTCAATTACATGAGAATTACACCATAAAGCATAAACTGTAAAAGGGGAGAAACATACGGCTGCAAGCTGCTAAGTCTAATAGAAAATCAGTTTTATAGTAGCCTTAGGGTGTCTCTGACCTTGACATGAGGTATAATAGGATAATTGTCTAATGGATAAACAATAAAATAGTGTTCTTCACTGGTCAAAAACCAGCAGAATATATCAAATACTCACAAAGGGCCATATGTTCTTTGGCTTTAAATCCTGCCACACAATTTGTTACATGAAAAGGGAAATTATCCCTGCATACCTAAGGAGAGATGTAAACTGCCACACTGGAATCCGTACAACTAATACCAGGCTATCACACAAGTCAACAAAGATGTAAAGCAAAGTTGTAGCAAATTTGTTTGCAGAAATTTCAAACAACTCTATGGTGAAAGAGAGCTGTCAAATCAGTTTCTTAATTCAGAAAGCAAAAGAAATTCTGCTATTTCTTAGCAGCTTGCAGAAAAAATAGTCAAATCACAAATTAGGTGAACCAATAGAACATTATCTTTGTTGTTCAAAAAAAATATTATTCCACAAATTAAGAGTTGGAAAGAGTTGACTGTAACCAACCAAGGACTGGAAAGATGCAATTAGTAGAGGCCATCGATTGGGTTAGCTAATATGTGATTTGAACCAGTAACAACAACAAAGAACCAGTAAAACAGCTTACTTGGTCATTTTGAGGATTTGCTGAAATGAAGAGGAAGTTCATAGCCTATCTATTGGTACTATAACTTTTCTTTACAAGCAGGTAATATAACTTTTACTTACTATCTCCTTTAAGACATTTCTTATGTTGATTCTGATTATGACTAATTCAATAGTTGTTAAATAAATAGTTACTGCTACTCTTTTATACAAATGTGATTTGTTTGGTGGATGATGTCAATGATATTGTAATAAGTATGCTGCCTATAATGTCAGCATGTGATTTTTCAATCTATAAGGCAGGCAGGCTTATTATAGACATGATTAAACTAATGTTTTCTTTTCTGTATCAATGGAGATGCTGGAATTCAATTTTTGTATATTTTCTTTTCTATATCAATGGAGATGCTGGAATTCCATTTTTGTATAAAGAATGAACATAATAAGCCTTCTTGTGGAAGAATGGTATTAAATTTGGAGCAATGATACTGATGTCTCTCTTCTACTGGTTTTGCACAACTAGAAGTTGTGTGGTGAGTTGTGTATTTCTGATATGCATACACTAAGCCTAAGCATGTCTAATTTGCTTTGAGGTTTGAGACTTTAAGTACTTAAACTAGCATTGTTTGCTGTTGTTGAATCAGAATATTATGATAGAATATTACCTTCACATGAATTATTGCTTCATCGTTTAGCAATGTAAAGTAAATCTTGGATCAGACAAAGCTTTAGAATCAAACATAGACCCAATGCTGATATTAAGATTGATGAAAGATTTTGGGCATAGGAGATTAGAACTGGGATAGAACTATGTCAGATGGGATTTAGCAAAGATGCATCGCCTACATGCCATTTTTAGGGGACAATTTGCAACTGCAAGCATGATGCTGACTCATTTGTTATTTTTTAGACACTATACATCTTTCTCTTACCTATGGCATGTAATGTTAGAGGTAATGATTTTATATTTTTCAACTTTTCACGTGATTCTGGATGTGTATATTAGCATAATTAGTCCATGATTTATATCTCATGAAGCTTGATGAAAAAACACTAATACACAAAGGAAAAAAAAAGGATGCATAAGGCTTTTGCATATTTGGCTGCTTTTGTTGTTTCAATGAGTCCAATGCTGTTGTTGTTTAAATGTTACAGATTGTTGTGCTGAGATAGGCAAGGTGCTTTGCCTCAGGATGTTGGAGAGGCAGTGAATGTTATTTGAAAGGGTGCCAGTTTTCAACACAGAAGTACATCTTGGACAATGGAACCTTCAGATTCAAAAATTAAAAGGATGAAGAGAAGACATGTTTTGTTGGATAAATCAAAAAATAACAACATTTCACATTCAGGTTTGCAATCTATATATGAAACTATAGATTTATCCATTTTTTTTTTCTTTTATGAACGTCCACTCCCAGATGGACATGTTTTCTCTCATAGTTGAGACCACTCCTTTATTTTAAACATGTTTTATCACAATTACAGTTGCATTTTCAAATTAAATTCTTTGTTTTTTTACCCATAATAACCTATAATCTAATAATCTAATAATCTAACTGAGTACAAATATGCATTCTAGCTAGATGATTTGTTTTGCTAGCAAAATCAATATGTTGCTTATTAAGAATTAAGAATAAAACGTTGAACAATAGTGTGCAATTACCCATTACCCATGTTTGTGCAAAGTAATTTATCTTATTTTTAATTAAGCATTTCTAACCAATCATTATCAAATTCTTTCTTTATAAATATTCATTGTTGACGTATATTTACTATATCACAGAGAATATGAATCCATCAAATTGTAATTCCTCTAATTCGGACAAGAGAAGGAAAAATTCCAACCAGATTCCTCTAAAACCATTATTCAATGGTAAGTCATTTATATTTATATTTTTAGCTACTGCACAAAAGTTGTATTAGTATTTTTTACTAGCATATCAGTTATTCAGTCAAAACTAACAATTTAGCTGAAACTCATAAATCATTGGTTTGAAGGTATGCCTACTAATGGAGGTACCTCGATTGGAATAATGAGATCAAGCCCCATTGGTTTGAGGGGAAACAAACTTCCTTTGTCCCCTTTGAATATTGGTATGTATTTTTTTTATTTGATATGATGATCATAAATTGTCTCTATATTAATTCCTTTTATTCTCTTAAAGGCCTCTCTTTGCTATTATTTTTCTTCGAATAGCATTAATCTTGACATTTTTTTTAACAAATGTTGACCATAGGTAATGAGATTGCACCAATGTCAACACACGCAGTTTCAAGTCGAAACAAAGTATCCATGTCCTCTTTTAATGCAAGTATGTAGAAATGTATAATTTTGAATTTAATGACAACATTTGTCCTCCTTCTAACTTTCTATCCATTGTCTTAGATATCACCAATCAATTATTTTTATTTTACTGACCAGATATATTGTATTGTTATTCAATAGTGACTCCTAAAGCCACAACAAAATCTTCAACCTTAAGGGCCAACAAAAGAGGACGCAATCCTAATGCAGAAAATATCACTCCACTTTCTGAAATCATAAATAATACACAGATTAGTATTGGTCAACCATTTCCTAAGTTATTGTCATCCAACATGGAACCAGGTTAGCATTTATATGTCATTTGTACTTGCACAGTGGTTTTTCATCCAAGTCTTATTCTAATATTATTAAATTATTCAACCTATATAAATTCACTTGCATCTTAATTTGAATTAGTATACTATGTTTTTGTGCAGGACTGACCTCGATCCACGGTTCTACTTCTGCCTCATCTGAAGTTATAAATACTCAATCTTCTGGGGTATATGTGAAACACGCAAAAACGACCTCTCGCCGACTTCAACATATTGGTGTTAAAAGATTAACTTTTGATGAACAATCCGAAGATACTTTTCTCATTGGTTCTAATTCCGGTTAGAAAAAATATTTATATCCCAAACAACATATGAATTTCTTATTAAATCTTCTTACCCATATGTTCTTTTTCAACTCAGGTACTACTGATGAGAATCACAATATTAATGCTTTTAGATCTGAAGAGTATTTGATGACTGAAGAAGAAGGTTATACAATATTCTTAGCAAATTATACTAACATGAAAATTATCCAATAGGACTATTTTTAACCACAACTTTGTTGTGTACAACTAATTTTATGCTATTTGATAACAGGATGCCTAAATTTTGGACAGCCTGAGATAACGTGTAAGTGGTGCATGGCTGAAGTTTGGTTTGAAGAAAGATCTGAGAAGTCCAAGAGTTCCAAGGATGTTGAATTTTCAATTTGTTGTCAAAAAGGAAAAGTGGACCTTCCAATTCTAGAACAACCTCCACAACTGTTGTTATCCTTAATTAAAGGGTTGGACAAAAGAAGCAAACATTTCAAGGAGAATATTAGAGCATACAATAGCATGTTTGCATTTACATCAATTGGGGGTAAGATTGAATCAAACATAAACAATGGAGGGGGACCTCCTCAATTTATCTTGAGTGGTCAAAATCATCATAGGATTGGAAGTTTGTTGCCAAAGCCTGGAACAAATCCCAAATTTGCACAATTATATATTTATGACACCCAAAATGAAGCAGAAAATAGAATACGACATTTCAGGTATATTCATTGTACCCTTTTTATTGTATAACCTTCTTTTCTAATTGTTCATTGTAATTGTAACTAAGTTTTGACGTGATTTTGAATATTGTATGTGTTTGCAGATCTAACATTGATTCAGATAATTTTGATCTCTCATTAGTTAACGAGCTCACCAAAATGATTGATGATTTCAATCCTTTATCTAAATCTTTTAGAAAAGTTAGAGATATTGTGGAAGGAGGGGAACCTCCTACCTTGACTCTGAGGTTGTTTAGAAATCGTTCAAAGGATTCAAGAATGCACAATATTCCTACAACAGATGAGGTTGCAGGTTTGATAGTGGGGGATTTTGATAACTCAGATATTGGGAGAGACATTATTGTCCATGATGTTTATGAGGGCTTAACAAGGATACATGAGACCCATGTGGCTTTCATGCCCCTTCAATATCCCTTAATATTTCCTTATGGGAAAAATGGTTTTGAAGAAGATATTCCCATTAGAGATTTGGAAGGAAATTCACAAAATCGTAAGAGAGTAAGGGTTGCAATCAGAGAGTTTATTGCATTTAGAATTCAAGAACGACAAGTTGAATTTGGTAACATTGTGTATGCAAAGAGACTTTTCCAACAGTTTTTGGTTGATTGTTACACTATGATAGAGGCTCAACGACTATCCTTCATAAGATATAACCAAGATACTATTAGATGTGATCTTCTGAATGGTTTACAAGAAGCTATTGATTCTGGAGATACCAATGCTTCTTCAGCTGGCAAGCGCATAATACTTCCAGATTCTTTTACAGGTTCACCAAGATACATGTTCAATAATTGTCAAGATGCTATGGCTATTTGTAAGAGGTTTGGGTATCCTGATTTGTTCATTACAATCACATGTAATGCAAATTGGAGCGAAATACATGACTTTGTATCTGAAAGGGACCTTACTGCAGCAGACAGACCCGATATTGTTTGCAGAGTTTTCAAAATGAAACTGGATGAAATGATGTCAGATTTCAAGAAAAAACAAATATTTGGAAAGGTCATTGCAGGCAAGTTTTAAATTTACTATTTTTTCTTCTTGCATTACAATGAAGTCATGATCTTGTATTTTTTTATATACTATTTATTATTTATTATTTCCATATGTTTTTATCATAGGAATGTACACAGTGGAGTTTCAAAAAAGAGGGCTTCCACATGCACATATATTGTTGTGGTTAGAGACCGAAAACAAATTAATGACAGGAAGTGATATTGACAAGGTAATATCTGCAGAAATACCTCACCCATATTTATATCCAAAGCTGCATTCTGCAGTTGCAACATACATGATGCATGGACCATGTGGAGTTGCTAACTTGAAATCACCTTGCATGAAACAATGGAAATGTTCAAAATATTTTCCTAAAAAATTTCGATCTTCTACGTCTATAGATGATGATGGTTATCCATGTTACAAACGACGTGATACTGGGGTTTGTGTGCATAAGATTGGAATAAATTTGGACAATCGAAGTGTTGTTCCTTACAATCCATTTCTTTTGATGAGGTATCAAGGGCATGTCAACACTGAATACTGTAATAAGTCCAACGCAATCAAGTATCTGTTTAAATATGTCAATAAAGGTCCTGATCAGCGAATCTTGAGATTACAAATGGTGCAGTATTTCCAATCAAGCATCTTGATTCGTGATATTGAGCAGCTATTATGACTGTAGATATTTATAGGTTACATTATGTGCGGTATTTCCCATCAAACAACTCCAATTGATGAAATTCAACGATACTATGATTGTAGATATTTATCCCCATGTGAGGCGACTTGGAGAATTTATGCATTTGATATTCATCAAAAGTGGCCACCGTCATAAGGTTAAGCCTTCATCTTCCAAATCAACAATGTGTTACGTTTAAAGATGAAGATAAAATTGATGATGTTGTAAAGAGTAGTGAGTTGTTGGGAACAATGTTTCTTGCTTGGTTTGAGGCAAATAAGAATTATACTGAAGGAAGGGATTTGACTTATGCTGAATTCCCTACTAAATTTGTTTATTTTCCCAAGGATAGAAGATGGCAACCAAGGAAACAAGGTTTTAGTATTGGGAGGCTAACATATGTTCCAAAGGTGCTGGTGAGTTGTACTACATGAGGATTCTATTGACAATTCAAAGAGGTTGTGTTGGGTACAAAAGTATTAGAACAGTCAACGGAATAACCTACAAAAATTTCCAAGATGCATGTTATGCGTTGGGTTTGTTAGCTGATGACAAGGAATATATTGATGCAATTATAGAAGCTAGCAAAACTTCAACTGGAAACCAAATTAGGAAGTTGTTTGTTAGATTGTTGATCATGAATACAATGACAAAGCCTGATGTGGTCTGGAATTCCACCTGGAAATTATTATGTGATGGGATTGTTTATCATACACGAAAGAATTTGAATATCCCAGGTAACACATTTTATCTTGGTATCATGACATTTTCAACTCCAAAATTTAACAATATTGGAAATTACTCAAAACTCCTTCATTTGATATTTACTAATGTGTTAATAATTATTTTACAGATCTCAGATATCGGATAATGAATTGAAGAACCTCTGTCTCATAGAATTAGAGAAGCTACTAATGGCTAATGGTAAATCTTTGAAAGATTTTAATTGTTTACCGTTGCCAAATTTTGAAGGTGTTTTTCACTATGAGAATAAGTTCATAGCAGATGAGTTGAACTATGATAGAGTTGAGTTAGATAATTTACATGCATCTCTAATGGAGCAATTGACTGAGGAACAATTGATTGTCTATCAATTGATAATGAAATTTGTTCTCTCAAGATGGGCAATTTTTCTTTTTATATGGATATGGTGGTACTGGGAAGACTTTCTTGTGGAAAACTCATCTGCTGCTCTTAGATCTCAAGGAAAAATTGTGCTCAATGTGGCTTCTAGCGGAATTGCATCATTGTTACTACCTGGTGGAAAACAGCTCATTCAACGTTCTGCATTCCATTGATAATCAATGACAAATCCACTTGCAACATTACACAACAATGCCTTCGGGCAAAGCTTCTCGAGCGTGAAGTTTAATCATATGGGATGAAGCTCCAATGATGAATAGAGATTGCTTTCAGGCTTTTGATCGTACTATGAGAGACTTGATGAGAGTAGAAAGTGAAGACAACCTGAATAAACCATTTGGAGGAAAAGTTGTTGTATTGGGTGGAGATTTCAGACAAATTTTGCCTGTGGTTAGAAAAGGATCAAGGCATGATATTATTAGGGCAACTGTAAACTCCTCATCAATATGGAAAGCTTGCAAGGTTTTGAGGTTAACAAAGAACATGCGTTTGTCCGTCAAGCTACAAATCAAGCTTTCTTGACATCAAAGAATTTCTTTGATTGAATATTGAAAATTGGCGATGGTGACATGGATACAAATGAAAATGGGGAAGGTCAAATTGATATACCAAAAGATTTGTGCATTTCGAACCGAAAAGCCACTACTTGCCCTGGTTGATTTTGTTTATCCTAATATATTAGCAAATTTAGAAAGTACAAACTGTTTCAAGATCAAGCAATCCTTTCTCCAACTTTAGAGTTTGTTGAGCAATTGAATGATTTTGTTCTTTCTTTGATCCTTGGAGAGGAAAAACAATATCTAAGTTCTGACACACCGTGCAGATCTGATGAGGATTATGATGTTCAAGGTGACTGGTTTACCTCAGAGTTTTTGAATGACGTTAAATGTTCTGGGATACCTAACCATCGCTTGACACTCAAAGTTGGAATCCCTATTATGCTCTTAAGGAATATTGATCAAGCAAATGGTCTATGTAATGGAACACGATTACAGGTCAACAATTTAGGGAAAAATATCATAACAAAGAATCGTTATCAGGGAAGAATCTTGGTGAAAAAATACTAATTCCAAGGATGGATCTGGTTCCTTGATTACGGATTGCCATTCAAATTCCAAAGAAGACAATTTCCTATATGCCTATGTTTTGCTATGACAATCAACAAGAGCTAAGGTCAATCTCTTTCTAAAGTAGGATTGTATCTCTGGCTTTGTTTTTACACATGGCCAATTATATGTTGCTGTATCTAGAGTAACAACAAAAAAAGGGTTAAAGATGTTGATTTTGGATGAAGATGGCAACATATGTACTTCAACAACTAATGTTGTCTACCACGAGGTCTTTGACAATCTGTAGGAGGTTTACCATATCAGGTGTCAACTTTAAAATCTCAAACTTGAAACAATTTCTTTATTATATATTTTGCAAAACAACATTCAATCTCATTTATTATGTATTAACGATTAACGATTAACGATTATTATTATTTTATTTTTTTTGCAGCAACATGCATATAGATTCAAGTATTACAATTGTTCCCACTCTTACCAGTCGACTATCTTTTGATGTGGTACAACGTGGTAACCATATGACTTTTGTGAGTTTTATTTAGGTCATTGTCTTTTGAGTTTTCCATACAATTACTATTATGTTGTGTATACCACATCAAACGACAAGCGTTGGTTAAAAATTTTTAGTACGTACCTAATGAATTTCTCTACTACATGAATGCCATATTGTGATTTATTATACGATATCGTTACATCTCAAACGAAACAATTCTTCAACGAATCTCTCTCGCGTGCGTTTCTTTGAGATAAATATGACTTATATTGTTGCATTTCATTGTTTGCTGATTGATAGACACATTTCATCTTCATTTATCAGAATGGTTTCTATGTGGGTTTGTTATTAGCTTTGTGTTCCTTCTTTCAACTTTTTATTATTGCAGTTTTTTTTTTCTTTCTACATCGGTGATTCAAGAATGCCATATTTCTACTTTTATTCCACATCTCAATGACTATTGATGCTCTGTACTTTTAATCTTATTTAGAATAATGTAACACGACGTGTCCCGTCCATGAGATTAACTTTAAGTAAATATACTTTGTGGAGTTTAGAGTGCCTTAAAATCAGTTTGGAGGATCATGGAATTGCTTGGAAGTGTTTCTTGAACACTGGGAATCGATTCCCTAGCTATGGGAATCGATTCAAGCATGTTTGGTTCTCTGGGAATCGAAGCACGCCTCTGTGAATCGCATGGGAAGCCTGCAGGAATCGATTCACTTCATTAATTCATGCAGGGGAAGGTTTTTGTACTAGGTGAATCGATTCACCTTAGACTGTGAATCGATTCACAGTCGGGTTTTTCTATAAAACCGGGACTGCAGTAAATCAAGACAACGAGCGATTATTCTAGGGTTGTGTGCAGCCGATTCTTGGCGTCTTTGTGAGGTTTTAGGGGCTGGGAAACACGGGTAAACACCTTGGGATCTTAAGAGAGAATAGAGTGAGATTTGAAGGCTTTCTCTATTGTTGTTCTTGAGAGTTTATCATAGAGGGAAAGAGAGAGGGATTGGGAACTCTTGGGTTTGTTCTTTGTGGACATTGTAAAGGGGGTTCAAAGCAATTGTAATCTCTTGTAAGACTCATTGATAGTGAAACGGAGGGCTGCTCTCTCCCGCAGACGTAGGCCATCTTCTTTGGGGCCGAACTGCGTAACCAAATTGCGGTGTCTTCTTCTCTACTCTTTATCTCCTTTGTTTGATTGTTTTACTGCACCTTGTTGATTGTTTGGTTGCTATTATTTAGTTATTGGTTGCCGTTGAAGTTTGTTCCATTTTATCTTGTTCGAATCTCAACAAGTGGCGCCGTCTGTGGGAAAGGAACAAATCATTCAAGTGAGCACCATGGGTACTAAATGGGACATCGAGAAATTTTCCAGTAACAACGACTTTGGTCTATGGAAGGTGAAGATGGAAGCAATCCTTATTCAACAGAAGTGCTTTGAAGCCTTGAAGGGTGAGGCAAGAATGCCGGCAACTCTGTCTCAAACGGAGAAGAAGGAGATGATAGATAAGGCAAGAAGTGCCATTATCTTGTGCCTTGGCGATAAGGCACTGAGGGAAGTTGCAAGAGAGAAGACCGCGGCGGAGATGTGGGCAAAGTTAGAATCGTTGTACATGACAAAGTCATTGGCCCACATGTTATGTCTGAAACAACATCTCTACTCATTCAAGATGGTAGAGACCAAACCTATTGTGGAGCAACTAGCAGAATTCAACAAAATTATTGATGACCTGCAGAACATTGATGTGAAGCTCGATGACGAGGATAAGGCTCTGCTCTTATTGAATTCGTTGCCTAGATCCTTTGAACACTTTAAGGATGCACTCCTCTATGGCAAGGAGTCCACTATTACTTTGGAGGAGGTCCAACAATCTATTAGGACCAAGGAGCTAACCAAGCTCCAAGACTTGAAAGTGGATAATAGTGGTGAAGGCTTAAGTGTGTCAAGGGGAAGAAGTGAGAGTAGAGGAAATCACAACAAAGGGAAGAATTCTAGGTCGAAATCCAAGTCAAAGGGGAGCAATAAGAAGTATAAGTGCTTCAATTGTCACAAGACCGGTCACTTTAAGAAGGATCTGCGAGAAAGAGAGGCGGGGGTGATTCTGTGGATGTTGCAATTGCTATGGAGGATGGTTATGAGAGTGGGGGCTCTAGTGGTGTCGAGTTTGGAATCAAAAGAACCGGGTCATGGACTCGGGATGTTCTTATCACATGTGTCCTAGGAAGGAATACTTTGAGACTTTGAAGCTTAAAGAAGGTGGAGTCGTCACCTGGGTGACAACCGAGCTTGTAAGGTGCAAGGTATGGGTTCGATTCGTCTCAAGATGTTTGACAACCGTGAATTCCTTTTACAAGATGTGAGGTATGTTCCTGAACTCAAACGAAATCTTTTATCTATAAGCATGTTTGATGGATTACGCTATAGTACTAGGATTGAACATGGCATGATTAAAATTTCGAATGGTGCATTAGTAATGGCTAAAGGATCTAAAATGTGTGGCTTATACATATTAGATGGTTGTACTGTTATAGGACATGCATCATTAGCTAGTCAAGCTCCGCATGATAAAACTAAACTATGGCATTTAAGGTTAGGGCATGTTAGTGAAAGAGGTTTAGTTGAACTAGCTAAACAAGGTTTGCTAGGTAGTGATAAATTGGATAAGCTAGAATTTTGTGATAATTGCATTCTAGGCAAACAACATAGGGTTAAGTTTGGAAGTGGCATGCATCATTCTAGCAAGCCCTTTGAGTATATTCACTCGGACCTTTGGGGTCCCTCAAGAGTGACAACTCATGGAGGGGGTTCCTATTTTCTCACCATGATTGATGATTTCTCTAGGAGAGTATGGGTTCACATTTTGAAAAATAAAAGTGACACATTTGAAAAATTCAAAGAATGGCATACTCTCATAGGAAATCAAATAGGAACTAAACTGAAAGTTTTAAGGACTGACAATGGCCTGTAGTTTGTTTCAGAGCAGTTTAATGAGTTTTGCAGGAAACAGGGAATTAAGAGACACAGGACCGTGGCAGGGACACCGCAACAAAATGGTCTGGCAGAACGCATGAATAGGACTATTTTGGAGCGGGTCAGATGTATGCTTTTGGGAGCTGGGCTACCTAAAAGTTTTGGGTGAAGCTGTGAGTACAGACTTACTTGATCAACAGATGCCCATCAACGGCGTTAAACTTCAAGACACCTATGGAAGTTTGGAGTGGAAAACCGGCAGAATATTCTACATTGAAGGTTTTTGGGGCTTTGGCGTTTGCTCATGTCAGACAAGACAAACTTGAAGCCAGGGCTGTGAAATGTGTCTTCATTGGCTATCCGGAAGGTGTGAAGGGTACAAGTCAGTGGAAGATGGAGCACTGGGGATCAAGATTCATAATAGCGAGGATGTGACTTTTGATGAGACTCGTATGGGGATGAAGTGCAAGGACCTGGAGAATAGTAACTCGAAGCAGGTAGAGAAGACTCGGTTTGAGGTGGAGCCTTCCACTAGTGAGACCGGAATGATGAAGAGGAGAACGCTTCTCCACCATCGTGTTCTAGAGGAAGACAACCAACAGTGGATCCTGGCTATCGGTTGGCAAGAGATAGGAAAGGAGGGAAGCGTGGCACCTAAGAGATATGGCTATGCAGACTTAATTTGTTATGCTCTAAATGCGGTGAAGATGTGCAAGACTTCGTAATCAAGACATTCAGGGAAGCGTTGAGAGCAAAGAGGGTCGAGAGAAGTGGTTAGAAGGCGTTGAATGAGGAAATGAATTCATTGGAGAAGAACCAGACTGGAAACTTGTGAAACTACCTAAGAAGCAAAGGGTGGTTGGATGCAAGTGGATCTTCAAGAAGAAGGAAGGCATTCCTGAATTGAAGAACCAAGATATAAAGCAAGACTTGTGGCCAAGGGTTTCACACGAGGTTGAGGGAATTGATTACAACGAGATTTTCTCACCCGTGGTAAAACATTGTTCCATAAGGGTTCTTATGGCAATCGTAAATCAGTACGATCTTGAGTTGGAACAAATGGACGTGAAGACCGCATTCTTACATGGAGACCTAGAAGAGACAATCTACATGCAACAACCGTGGTTTTGTAGAGGACAAGTCTAAGGTATGTCTTTTGAAGAAATCCTTGTATGGGTTGAAACAAAGCCCTAGGCAATGGTATCTTCGTTTTGACGATTTTCTTCTGAAGACGGGATTTGTGAGAAGTGGGTATGACAGTTGTGTGTACATTTTGAAGAGGGATGAGAAAGTGGTTCTCTACCTACTTCTCTATGTTGATGATATCCTGATGGCAAGCTCTAGCAAAGAGGAGATTAGCATGCTCAAGGAGAAGCTAAATTCAGAATTTGAGATGAAGGACCTTGGGGCCGCTAAGAGGATACTTGGGATGGATATCATGAGGGACCGGAAGAAGGGTGAGTTATTCTTATCTCAGCATGGGTACTTGAAGAAAGTGGTGGAGCGGTTTAGGATGCATGAAGCTAAACCAGTTAGCACTCCTTTGGGTCATCACACAAAGCTCTCGGTGACACAAGCTCCTGAGTCCGAAGAGGAGAGGAGGAAGATGGATACTACTCCATATGCTAGTGGGGTAGGAAGCATCATGTATGGCATGGTTTGTAGTAGACCAGACTTAGCATATGCAACAAGATAGTAAGTCGGTTTATGGCAAATCCGGGCCAAGCTCATTGGGAAGCACTGAAGTGGGTTCTGAGGTATTTGAATGGGTCACTCAAAGGTGGTTTGAGGTACACAAGAGCAACTCAAGGAGAAGACGCTTTGGAGGGTTATGTAGATGCAGACTATGCAGGAAATGTGGATACAAGGAAATCCTTATCTGGGTTTGTATTTACATTGTTTGGAACGGCAATAAGTTGGAAGGCTAACCAACAGTCCGTTGTGGCGCTATCTACTACTCAGGCGGAGTATATCGCCCTAGTTGAAGGGGTGAAGGAGGCCATATGGTTGAAAGGTATGATTGGGGAGCTAGGAATTACACAAGGATGTGTGAAGGTATATTGTGATAGTCAAAGTGCTATCCACTTGGCAAATCACCAAGTGTATCATGAAAGGACAAAGCACATTGACATCCGCTTACATTTCATTAGAGACGTCGTAGAATCTAAGGAAATTGTGGTTGAGAAGGTTGCGTCAGAGGACAACCCGGCGGATGTATTCACCAAGTCATTACCTAGATCAAAGTTCAAGCATTGCTTGGACTTGATGAATTTCTCTGAGACGTAATTCCAATGATGGAGAGAGCAGCTAGTGGTTGATGGATAAAGTTGAGCATCACCACTGATTTGATGTCAAGGTGGAGAATTGTGGAGTTTAGAGTGCCTTAAAATCAGTTTGGAGGATCATGGAATTGCTTGGAAGTGTTTCTTGAACACTGGGAATCGATTCAAGCATGTTTGGTTCTCTGGGAATCAAGCACGCCTGTGAATCGCATGGGAAGCCTGCAGAATCGATTCACTTCATTAATTCATGCAGGGAAGGTTTTGTACTAGGTGAATCGATTCACCTTAGACTGTGAATCGATTCACGGTCGGGTTTTTCTATAAACCGTACCGCAGTAAATCAAGACAACGGTGATTATTCTAGGGTTGTGTGCGGTAGTTCTTGGCGTCTTTGTGAGGTTTTAGTTTGGGAAACACGGGTAAACACCTTGGGATCTTAAGAGAGAATAGAGTGAGATTTGAAGGCTTTCTATTGTTGTTCTTGAGAGTTTATCATAGAGGGAAAGAGAGAGGGATTGGGAACTCTTGGGTTTGTTCTTTGTGGACATTGTAAAGGGGGTTCAAAGCAATTGTAATCTCTTGTAAGACTCATTGATAGTGAAACGGAGGTCGCTCTCTCCGCAGACGTAGGCCATCTTCTTTGAAATGAATCAAGCGTAACCAAATTGCGGTGTCTTCTTCTCTACTCTTTATCTCCTTTGTTTGATTGTTTTACTGCACCTTGTTGATTGTTTGGTTGCTATTATTTAGTTATTGGTTGCCGTTGAAGTTTGTTCCATTTTATCTTGTTCGAATCTCAACATACTTGATAATTTTAAAGCATATTTTCTTTTCATTTTTTCATAAGATCATTATGGTATATTTAAGAGTTTTATAAAAGAGGTGCATGACAATTGATACGCAATATTGATGCATGCCTAATACGATTATGTGATTTATTGTCAATAAATTATAACTGAACACAACAAATTATAAATTATAAATAATGTTGATTCTTTCGACGAATTTCTCCCCGTGCGTTGCACGGGTACTCAATACTAGTAACTTGAAACAAACGCCACATTGAGTACCATAATACTCCAATTTCCTCTGTTCATTGAAAAATGAAGGGATTGAGTAGCTTGTTTGAGTATTTAATTAACGTAGATAAAACTCTCAAGAATTAAAAGCTTGAAGCAAAAGTAAGCGTGTGAGATGGCGTGTAATAGCCGCTGTGCTTATTCGGTTTTTGAACATGACAAGAAACTGAAAGGCCCTGGTTGCCTTCGTTCTAATAAATGAGTGGTACTTATTTATAGCCGCATCCATTAGGAGTAATCAATCCTCTCATATTGTTTTTCCTTTTTTTCCTGGGCACATCATATTTGTTTTTCATTTCAACCATGTCATCTTCCCAAAGCCTGAAAATTGGCATAGTTGGGTTTGGTACCTTCGGCCAATTTCTGGCAAAGACAATGATGAAACAAGGCCACACTTTAACAGCAACTTCCAGAACAGATTACTCTCAACTCTGTTTCCAAATGGGCATCCATTTCTTCAGGTAAAACATGCATGCATACATACATACATCAAAACACAGTACCAAACCAAAGCATTCATTTCCATTCACCTCACCACTTCACATGTGTCGAACACTGCAGGGATGTCACAGCATTCCTTGATGCCGACATGGATGTCATACTGTTATGCACATCTATCTCATCACTATCCGAGGTTGTCAGGTCAATGCCTCTCACTCGTCTGAAGCGGCCAATGCTGTTTGTTGATGTCCTTTCGGTCAAAGAGCACCCAAGGAACCTTCTACTAAGAGTAAGCAGTTACATCTATCACTGTTCATTCAGATGATTGATTAATCTGGTTTCATTTCCTCTGTGTGTGTGTGTTTTTTTTTTTTTTTTTTTTTTTTTTTGGTCTTTGGTAAGGTGATGCCAGAGGAGTCAGACATACTCTGCACCCACCCAATGTTTGGACCAGTGAGTGGGAAGGATGGCTGGAAAAATCTGACTTTCATGTATGAGAAAGTTCGAATAAGGGATGAAGTTACCTGCTCTAAGTTTCTCCAAATTTTTGCAAGTGAGGTAGGTTTATAGATTTTTGCATGTGGCTCAACGATAAGGGGATGAATTGTTCTAAGCATGGCCATTATTGGAAATACATGTATAGTAAATAATCTTCACTTCTTGTTTGGAGCAAGTCTGAACAGATTCTTCACACCACAAATGTTTGGTTTCCAAAACAAAGCACAGAAATCAATTGCAATTTATGATTTATCCAAGGTAGATCTATTTCTCAATATTGTGTTTTGCAGGGTTGCAAGATGGTAGAAATGTCATGTGAGGAACATGATAAAGCAGCTGCTAAGAGCCAATTTATCACACACACAATAGGCAGGTATGCAGCTTTCTACATACTAGCTGAGCTGGCCAAAAAAAAAAAAAATCAGAACCTATAATGTAGCTAAGTTTTTTGAGAATAATTAAATTTTTGGTGAGAAATAATTTTTTACGAAAAAATGAATGAATAAACTTTTGCCACATGTCATCAGCCTAGTTAACTTTTGACGTTTTCTTTACCAGGACATTGGCAGAAATGGATATTAAATCTACACCTATTGACACCAAGGGCTTTCAGGCACTTATTCAATTGGTAAACAGTTTTTCACAATATTTTCCTTTTAAACTTTCCCCGACTTCCTCCTAAAGCTTTCGTTTCTCTGTTTTATTTTATCCTCAAATAGGCATAGTATATGCAATCATGTAACATATAAAAAATTACTCGCAGAAGGAGACTGTTGTGGGATGTGGCTTTGATCTGTATAGTGGATTATTCGTGCATAACAGATTCGCCAGACAAGAGGTATCGAAATTTCCAGCGAAATGCTTATTTCCAAAAAGTAAAAAAAAAAAAAGAAGCTCTTTTGAAGCATTAGAAAACTAAGAAACACAAGATAGACTCATGAATTACGAAAAATATGCAGCTGGAAAACTTTGAACATGCACTGTACAAAGTAAAAGAGATGCTGGTCCGAAGGATGAATGAAGAACAGAGCACAGAAAGAACTGAAAGTTGAGGCATAATGTTTTATGAGGAAGACATATTCAAGAACTATTTATTTCAGATTTCCTGTTGTAATCCCTGCCATATAAATTACTTTCATTTCAGTTTTCTTTTTACCAAATCTAAGTTCGGCCGAGAAACAGAAAGGACTGGTATACAATCACTTGTAATCAATGTTCACAGCATATACAAAGTAGTTTCCGAAACTTGAAAAAACAGATGTTTAGTCACCAATCCCTAAAATCATTGAACTCCAGTGGGTTCATTTAACTGAATTCATGATTATAAGCCAAATCTCAACTACCTGTTATCCTCAGAAATGGATCCTCTCGGTGAAATTTTACTTGATAATGTCATATTGAAATTTTTGTGTTTATCTACTCTTCAAAAACATTCACTAATTTTGACATGACCCCACTTTTTTAACATCTATGAAGAGAAGAATAGACACAATTTCAACATAACAAAATCATGTGAAATTTCAAAATGAGAATATCCACTCCCATTATCCTCTAAGATCGTGACATGAGCCTCCTGGAGTGAGCATGACCTTGTAACTATAGAGAAAAAAATCCAAAACTACTTATCACTGTTTACCAGAAATCTATGGGAAGGTTCATTACTTCCTAGTTCCTAATAATCCTATATAAAGATGTCCAAACGACTCATTCCATATCAGAAAGTCCAATACAAATGCTTCTGACTTTTTTTCATCCCATTATAAAAAGAAGGCTTACCAAGAGATCTCCCTTTAACCGAGAAGGGTTATTAACTTATAATGGCAATCAATTTTTTTTTTTTTGATATAAGGTACACCTATAAATTTGAAACTGAGTGTCCATTACTTAAAGAAAAAAAGTATAAAGCATTTAATGAAAAAATATTTATTAGATCGAAAATACAAAATACTTGTTTTTTATGTAAAAGAAATCATTTATTGAAGTATTAAATAAATACTCGTTATATTACATTATCGAAATTGGGAAGTGAGAATATGTCAAAAAATATACAATTGAGCTATGGAAGAAACTGTAATATCATGAGAAAAAACCTAATCCTCTGTGCCTATTTACCAGCTCTTCAAGAATAATACAAATTACTAAAAAATGTCGCAAATGGTATTTTCAGCTCACTTTTTAATCTCATCTATGCCGGCTTCTTCCGTTTTGTTGCATAAGATTGCAGCTCGATTCATCTCATCGATGCCAGCTTCTTCTGTTTTGTTGCATAAGATTGCAGCTTGATTCGGAAAGTCTGATGTAGGTGTCTCGGTCTTTCTAACTTGCAGTCCGGTAAAGCGTGCAAGGTCAATCCATTGCTGCAACAATTTACCAAAAAACCAAATTTGAAAAATCCTAGTCAAATTTAGAAACTATGTGCAAATGAATGATTCACATTAATCTAAATTATACTCCCTTGGTTTCAAAATATTTCTCCCTTTAGAGGTTGTAGTTTATTTCAATTAGAACTCCCCAAAACACATTTCTATATGAACATTTGAATGTGAAATTGGCCACTAAAAAAAGAAAATAAAAAGCTATACTTGATTTCTGAGAAGAATTATAGTGTTCAATCATATAAATAAACAAAATCAGCTTACTTAAGATGAGATTGGGAACATTGAGCATTGTGAAAATGAAAAAAAGCGGATACAAGATAAAATAAGGAAAAACTATCTGACCTGCGTTCCCCAGTAAGAATTGATTGTCCGTGCTACAAAAGATAGCATATTTACAAGAAATGTTTGGGAAGAAAACTGTTCAGAAATCCGATGCTCCACTACCCCAGCAATTATCTGCATAATAAAAATATTGCAATTTCAGTATTAATACAGAGGGGCAGTCGCAGACCTAATATGGATGCAAATTTACGATATAAGAATAAAATATAGCTAAGAGTATAGCTATAGAACAAGCATATACAATTTTCAGAAAGAAAACATCCTCAAATAATTATCCAGCAGACAGAGTGCAGATGAAGTAGAAAGGAGGAGAAAATTAAACACAGCATGTGTTTCACAATTATTTTTAACAGTATCCAAAGGATCCTAAGTTGCAAGGTGATAATAAAGCATACTACATTACTGTGCAATATTTCCAATTATAGAAATACTAGCAAGTAACAACACACACTCTATACATTCTTTCCAACACACTCTTTATCATTGGGTGAAATTCATGCAAGTCTTGCCATTTTATGAATTAGTCACACCAAATAAGAAGTAGAACCCACGTAATTTAGTGAGACTACAATAATTTAACAAACAATAAAGTGTATTGAAGAGAGTATGTCAGAGAGTGTTACTAGCATTGCTCTTTCCAATTATACTACTTCAAGCACTACCTGAGTGGTCAGTCAGAAAATCAAAGAACAACTAGTATTTCAAGATACAGGTAGTCAAGTCCTGCTTTCAGATGTCAACATACTGTAATTTCCAAATTGTATCACTTTGTCCTGCTTCAATAATCATATATTGGAAAAATTCAAGACATCATGCAACTCTTGAAACGTAATGTCAAAAACCATGAATGTGACAATGTAGAAGCCATTTCCTACAAAAACTGGGCCCAATCTTGTTTTTAAGTCTTCTATCACAACCAAAAAAATTTAATGCAACATACAAGTTCTCTAAATACCTGATAGCGGAGATTTGCAGATATTCCAAGAAAGCTTGCATAAACAACTGCTGTTTTGAGTATTGGTGACCTTGCAATCCGTTGATTAGTGACAATAGCTGGATTAAGGAATTTACGAACTGCATACAGAGAATTTGATGAAGCAACAGCTCCAATGCTTGAAATAAATCCAACACCAGCGAGTTTTAGACCACCAAATACAACTGATGCAACTCGATGATTGAGATTCCAATTTGTCCCAACTGGATTCTTTTGAAATGCATTGTCTGGGATGGAGCCAAGAAGGCCTATTAGAGAATTAATGTTGTCAGGTGCATTCATCTCATCAGCATAGGAAAGGAATGATAAAGTTGGTGCAGGAAGCCACACTGTAAAGAAATCAACAACTGATCCTCTGACAGTGTCAGTAATAACATAGTCAAGCTCTTGAAAAAAGTTTTCTTTCCGCTTTTGATACTGTGCTAATAATGTAGTTGTTATTGATATTGCTTCTTCTATGGCTAGTCTATGCAGGAATTTGGGATCTGCTAACAATCTTTCCCTGAAACCCTGTATAAAGAAGAACCAGGCAGAGAGTGATGAAATATTCTCATGATTAGAAGCAAAGGCTTTCATTTTCAAATACAAATTTACCTGGAAACGGTGAGTGAGATCTGAAAGCAGAGGATACTTCTCTAGATCAAAGAAATTTTGCAATACCTCTGGTGATACTAAACCAAGATCAATTCCCTTTTGAAGATCCTGAAACCGAAAGGAAAATATTATCATGTTCACAACCAATATGGCATACACTATCTTCTCTAAAGGATTGTCACATTAAAGGGTCAATAGGTGAACAGAATAAAAGAACTAGCAACACACCAACTACCTAATCATCAGATGATGCAACCAATGTAAACTTGTTATCACTACCGTTATACTCCCTAAACACCTGGGATCAATGTATACCAAATTATGGAATAGAGATACTTTAATTTTGGAGGTAAAAAAACTAAAAATAGAAATGATGATTTCATGATCATAATTTACCCATTCAAGTTCTTATATCATAAATTCTTGTGCAATAAATCTTAACTCAAAATTTAAAGGGAAGGAAAAATAGAACAGAAAGAAAGTTCTACAAGAAGATAAGTATTCAAGTGCGATACTTCACCGAGCTGCACAATCCGTGTCAGTTAACAAAACACCAAACAAAAATATCAATTAAAGGAGTAACTGATTATGAAAAACCAGAGTTATATTGCATACAGAAAAAATAATTCACAAATGATACTGATACAAGATACTTGGCAACACGTAAAGTCTCTCAAAATTGGTGTCGCCCTGGACAATGAGAGGATATAAAGGGCCTAAACTCGGAAGGGGAGATCAAGAGAGCAAGAAAAGTAACTGTCAAGCTAATTAGTGAATGTAACGCTGGCTAACCTGTGGGAGGGCATCTCGCCTCTGACCAGCAGCATTCATAACCCGAGCAATCTCAGCACGATCAAAGCAATTTCTGCTACAGGGTCTGGCGGCAGAATACCACAAAAAATCAGCAACAGGAACTTCTCCCTCCCTGCGAATGAATTGTCTTTCTGGGTCAAGTAATATAACTACTTGGTTTTTCTTTTGCATTTTTCCTGAAATTCTTGCGGGCACTCCAGTTCCTCTAGATCCATATGTAACATGGCTTGCACCAGTCACAACTATCAACATACCAGTAGGTCCTCCATCAAGCACATTTTGTAATATGATCTGGGACATGGTATACTCCTCAACTACTCTAGCCTGTGCAGATAGATATGAGCTTGGACCAAAAGGAAACGACAGATTTGGAGTACTATCAACTGAAGATCTACGTGAGATAGATGTAAAGCCTGATATGAAGCCTGAACCAGCTGGAGGGGCATATGATTTACGTTCAGCCTTTGTAAGCCCACTAATTCCTTCTGCCTGGACAGTCCTTAAGATCTGTTGATGAGAAAACGGTCAAATTTTAAATATCATATTTATGTGGCTTGACCCTGGGATACAAGAATTGAGCTTGATCCTCCCAGTGGAGTTGGTTACATGGATCGACTGAAACCATTCAACTCTATCAAAAACCAAAGTTTATTAAAACATCTAATGCAACGTCTATTTAATGCTCTCTCAGGTCATCCTAACAGATTATCTGATCCTTCTCATGTCATGATATTATGATCATACAACCTGAGGCAAGTTTCCAAATCTTTTTTTCCTTAAAAAATGTTTTATTAAACATTTTGTTTAATTCGGGAACTTTGAGTATTATGAATTCATTTCTCATTCAGGGTTTAACTTTTATGCATTAAGTTTTTCTTGTCAATGTCATAATGCAATTAAAACCTTTGTGGTCTACTCTTTATAGTGCCTACCATTTGAATCTATTGTAAGTCTATTTTGCATGTAGCATTGAGTGACTAATGCGGTAACATTTTTCAATTACTCCTAATTAATCCACCACCAGAAATTTCAGAGACCAAACGAACATTTGAAAGATCTACATCAGTTTGGATGAAAATTTAAACATACCTTCAGTGGAGTACCACAAGCAACAAGACGAATTCCATTTTCACGACAGTAACTAAGAATAGGTTCATACTCCTGCCATCGTTCAGGCGGCCAGTGCACTGTATAAGACTTCAAGGTCTCTCCATCTATCCTGCCACGAAAGTTGAGTTTTATTATGAGTAACGCAGAATCTTGCGAAGCAATCTAACTATTACAAAAGAGACAGGATTTAACAGAGAAGTAGCCACGCAGGGGAAAGAGACAAAATTGATAATTGGTAATTGAATTCTTATTTTGGTAACAAGACTTTCTGCAAAATAAAAATGAGCATAGCAAACATGAGCGGCAATTTAGCTATTTTCAAGGCCCAATTGACAGAGCTCTAAGACTTGTCATTCATTTTACATGGAAACACATTCAGAATCACACAACTTGAAGATTCTTCTTCAAACACTCCACAATTGCAGCAAGAACACCAAAGCACCTTCAGTGAAAATGTTCATAAATTCATAAATCATAATCAACAACATAACATGCTCGTTGGTCAACTAATTGGTACTCTGATACTAACTATGATGCCAACTAATAAACATTCATGAAATGAAAGAAAAAATTGGCAAATTAAAATGCATACTTATTATCCATATAC
This sequence comes from Calophaca sinica, assembly GCA_037113605.1. Classification (NCBI taxonomy): domain Eukaryota; kingdom Viridiplantae; phylum Streptophyta; class Magnoliopsida; order Fabales; family Fabaceae; genus Calophaca; species Calophaca sinica. The sequence goes on from CM073735.1 coordinate 46,121,577, forward strand.
TGATTGAGCTGTTCCTGGAGGTCAGAGGGAAAAGCTTCAAGAGCCAAAGACAATCGTTTTTCTTTCTCAACACAGCGCCTGTGCAAATTCTTCACAATCTCAAGCTCCAATTCCTTATCGTCACGAACCGGAACCTGTTCCGCTTCCCCAAAATACACCACTCGAGCATTCATCAACTTCTCCCACACTTTCCCTTTCTCTTTCCCTATCGCCAACGGTTCCCCTATCGCAGTCGCGTCGTAAATCCTCGACGTTATAACCTCCTCCTCCTCCTTCTTCTGCTCCTCCGGTTTCGGAGCCGTCACGTCCGCCAGAGTTGCCTTCTCCTCCGCCGCCCTCGTCGCTGCTGCAGAGAGCAGGAATGACGCGCCGGCGGCAAGAAACGGCGCAACCAGCACGCCTCGCCGGTTGCTTCGAGCTTGAATCCATTCCCTCGGCTCTACGCGTTCAACCAAGTTTTCCCTTACGCCGTCGTAATTTTCGGGTTTCCGAGCCGCGGTAATGCGATTTGAGCGGTGGAGGGAAAGGTTGACACGGCGGCGTTTCGCGGTCCAAAATTGTCGGAATTTGTGATGCGGCGGCGGTAGATGAGTCTCGGAAGGCGAGGCACGTGAGTTAGTGGCGCGGCGAAAGTAGGTCACGTGCGGCAGTCCAGTGGCGAAGGAAGCCTGAGTGTGGGGCTTCATCATCTCCTTTCAATTGGGCCTTGTCATGAACAAGAACACAATGGTGAACTTGGTCACCTCACTTTTCATTCAGCGACACAAACAAGGATTCGTTGATTAATTTTTAGCCTTACAAAGTACTAGGTATTACTTGCATAATGGTTATTTTCCCCCCTCATAAAATCCATTTATTTAGGAAAAAAGAAAACATTCCAGTTTTTTTTTTTTTGGTGTACAAAAAGCATCTCAGTTTTATGTTCCATAAATTGGCATTTTGCATGGCCACAATAAATTTAAATGACGTTGATAATTTAATGCCTTTGTCACGTAAATTTCAGAAAGCCACATATTTGGGGCTTTTACTACGTGGACCATAAAGATATGGATGCCAACTGCCAAGTGAGAATTGGGTATTTTCTGTATCTTTCATCGCTTTGGAATTTTCTTAGGAGATAGATATGATATGATCTGAGTCAGATGTGAGTCGGGTCTGAAAGGCACGGATTTTGCCAGCCGAAAGAATACTGGAATACCTATTAGTAATTTTTAAGTAATTTTATTGAGAGAGGAAAGTAATTTTAACCAATTAATGTGAAAATGAAGATTGTCCATTGGGTGTCAGCTCAGTAGTAAAAGATTGGTCTTATAATCCTAAGGGACATGTTCAAATTCTCTCGGGGACAGTTGTAATACCTTCATTATTGCCATTAAAATAATAATATATTCACCCATCTTTTAAAAAAAAAATTTGACAAATTTGGCCTCATACACGTATGTCTAATATTGATTTTGCTACATCTGATAGTGTCTATACTATTATATTTTAAATTATTTTTTATTATCAGTAATATAAGTGTTTATATAATTAAATAAATGTTTCTAAACACCTTCAATATATATTTTTTATTTTACCTTTATATATAAATACTCATTCATTATATGAAATATTTAGGCAAAATTACTCTAGATGTCTCTTAATTTAAAAGTTCGAATTCGCCATTTATCATTTTTTTTCAAGTTGGTCTTTTAAGTTTCAAAATGTTAAAACATACATATATAGGACTAGAAGTGATCTCAAATTTCTAAATAAAATATGATCTCATAGTTGTTTAAAAGGAGGTAGTGTAAAATCATGGTGGTATCTAAAGTGGATAAACAAATAGGTAGTTTATGGGTGAACCATAATTAACAATTGTTGATCAAAAAATTCTACCGAATCCTATTATGCACGCTACACACCATATAATTGTTTCTTCTTCCTCTCCCTCTTCCCTCCCTTCTCCTCCGCCATCTCTCTCTCGGATTTCCCTCTTGCATTCCAACTGTTGTCGCAGCATTGCAACAGATCGGCACCCCTCCCGTCCTCTCCCTGACGGATCTGCCACCGTGAAACAATCTCGGAGCTACCGCCGTAAGGTCCTCTCCGCCATCGTGACGCCTGTTCCCAAAACTTGATGTGGTGCTCATTATCATGAACTTTGTTGCCTATGTTACCTCCGTCAACGTGATGTGCTGCTCATTGTGATGAACAATTTGATGTGCTGCTCATTATCCCAAAACATTAAAATGTGTCAGATCAACAATTTGATGTGCTGCACATAGTTTACGTGGTGCTTTCAAATGTCCCCCATTATTGAATTTGAACTTTCGGCAATTTAAACCTGTGTCGGTAAAGCAAGATCAAGAAACAAAGACTTGGAAATCAGGAAAACATAAAGCACACAATCTGATATGTAGTAACCCAGATCCAGTTGGCACATGATAAAAAAAAGGTCTCTAAGGTATGGTGTGTCGTGAAGGAAGTCTTAGGTCGGAACAACCAGATAGAAACAGATCATTCAGACGGTGGTCAACGATGGAGGAAGGGACCAGAGGGAGGCAGAAACAAGGGAGGAGGAATGGTTGTTGGTTGTGCCATATGGTGTGGCTATCACATGATAAGATCTAATAAGCTGCTCGATCTAACGACTCTTAATCATGGTCCACCTTTATTTCGAGTGAACCATATTTCATGATGGTTCACTGTAGAAGCCACCGTAAAATCGTACAATATTTTGTAAAGAATTTCTCTTTTTCTAGCACTTATTTAAACATTAATAGGCATTGCATTTTTTTACTTTGATCAACATTTTCTTTATTGTTGTGTACTAAAATATTATAAAGATAAAAACTTATATCAGAATAGGAATTTTAAATCATTTGTTGAATCATTACCACATTTAAACAAAAATGGTCTTGTTGTTGACCTACTAACCATAATGGTATGGAAATTTTCCATTTTTTAACAACATCATTCCATCCTTCCAAACAAGAATATAAAAAGAAAAAGGGAATTAAAACAACATCAATCCATCCCGTTTGTTAGATTTCTAGATTTGTCTGTGTTTCATTTGATACATTTATGTGTCATCATTGTATTGAGTTCATTTGATGCACTTGTTGATTTATGTATAAGTGTGATAATTATTCTGAGATATATTGATATCTTATAGAGGTGGAAAAACGAGCTAACTTGCCCCGTCCCTCCATTGATCAATACATTTTAATACATTTTTTATAGCTTTACACTTGGTATTCTTAATTGTGTGTTTTGCCCAACAACTACTTTTTAACATGGTTTTATATCTTTGGGTCTTGATTGGCCTTTAGTGGAATTATTTGCTAATTTTTGGATTTTGTTACATCCTGACCCATGTCGCTTCTATAGGCCATAACTTGGGCTATACTTGTCCGATTTCAGTGCTCTTTGTGGCGTTAGAAAGCTAAGAAGCAGAGCTACAATTCTTATGTTGGCACCGAAGCCCAGTTCTGCCATTTTGAAGGTCGAAAATCCACTTTACTGCTGCAGGTGAGTTTCACTGCGAGTTTTGGATCAATTACTCATATGATTAGTTGTTATTGGGCTAATTAAACCCTTTTGGGCCCTTTTCTTTGGTCACAAACTTCAGATTACCTAGGTTAACCTAAGAAGGCATTATAAATAGGATTTTTAGAGTCTTAGGATTTACCTTTTGATTACTTTTGAATATTTTGCCGTTTTTGAGTTTTAGCAATCTTTTCTCCTTCTCCCCTTCTTGATTTCGTTTTTTGTCAAATCCTTCTATGGAAGGCTAAGACCATAGATTAATTCACTGGTTAGGGAGTTTTTATAAGGATCTTGAGGTTTGGATTTTATTATTAATTTCGATTTCTGATTCTAATTCTTTTTCTTTTTAATCCATTGTCTCCTTTGATCATTGTTAGCAATTACGCTTTATTTGTGTTGATGCTTAATCACCCAAATCTCGTTTTTGCCTTCTATTCTTATTATACAATTCGATTTGATCTATTCAAAGTATGTTAAACGCTTGTTTTAATCTGCGAGTAGGGATTAAGAAGAATCTACAACGCTTAGTTATAGGTTTGATTAAATTCGGTTATTAGATTAATTGTGTTCTTGTGACGCTTGTTCCTTGTTCATAATTAGTCGAATTCTGTGATGCTTAATCCAGTAGGAATTCTTATAGAATTAATTGACGCTTGATTGGTTAATTTTATGTTCAAACAAGAATAGAATCACGAAATAGAATAATCATTTGAAACCCGTGATAGATCCAAATATTAATTACCTTGAACCAGTGGATTAGTCGTTTTTATATATTGATATTTACATCTTTTATAACCTGTTTCTTGAATCAAAATCCCCCCAATTTTATTTCTTTGCGTGTTCTTGTTATTGGTTATTGTTAATTAGAGATCCATGTGAGACGACTAAGGTTAACTGCCTTGTTACTACATTCTTATTTTATTTATTTTGACCCGTGCGCAACAGCGGTTCACCTCCATCAACCCGCCTAAAATAGGATGGGACATGTTGCGTTGGATTAGAGAGTCGGGTTGAAAATCCCGCCCCGTTACAGGTTGGTCTGCTAACAAAAAAAAAACAAATAAAAGAGGTTGATGGATAGATGGGTTGACAACCAATTTTTTTTTTAAATGACATACATATAATTAACTAAAAAAAATAACTTAAGAGGTCAACCCGCCACACTCTGCTCCGTTTTCTTAATGGATATAGGGGTGGTCAAAACAAGTTGGCGGGTTGGAAACCCTAGCTCATCTAGCCAAAAAACAGGATGTGGATTCACTGCATTAGGTGAAATCACGCATTCACACAGTAGTCAAAATCACAACTTTAGGATTTATTTTGTCTCCACTCCCAACCATTGATGTGGTATGTCCATAAAAAATAATAAAAAAAGCAAGTAGGAGATAGATAGAAAGGGACTACAGCAGGGAATCCAATTCCCAAAAACATGGGTGTGATGGGTTGGCCCAACAAGTCTAACCCATTTTGTCACCCCTAGTGCTTGATGGTAATTTGATCATGCTTGACGAAGCATGTCGATTTTCTTACTTGAAGCAAGCTAATTATTAATGCTTGATGAAGCATGCTAGTATCTTCTTTGAAGCATGCCAATATTTCATGTTTTGATAGAGTATACCAGTTTTCTTACTTCGTGAGCAAGGGCAGATCTTAGTGATGACATAGGGGAGCTTTTTTGGTATATATACATATTGTAGACTAACAATTATGTTATATATATTATGTTGGCCGCATTATTCACTAATGTGTGTACTGGTGCAGTGGCTACGATTGTTTTTGCAACCAACATGGCTATCCCATGTTTATTTTTTCTTGCGCAAAAATAATGGCCAAAAGTGGCCCATGAAAAATTCAATCCCTATACTCTTGCATAAAACAATGGATATAACCACTGCACCCTCGAACAATTCATTTATTATTTGTGAACTATATTTTACTTGAATATTTGGCTCCCTCAACAAAATCTATCAAGATCCGTCACTGTTCGTGAGCAAGCCAGTTTTTTATACTTGATGGAGTATGCCAATCATCTTGCGTGGTAAGTAAGCAGTTTTTTCATACTTGGAGAAAATGTTATTCTTGCTCATGAGTATGACTGTGATTTTTCATGCTCTTATATAGTGTTGGCATTCCAGCCAATTAGCTTTGACTTTCCAAAGCATTATTAGCAAAACGTGAGTAGTGCCATTTTCTTCAACTGTTCGGTGCTTAACTTCAACACAATGTCAGTGTGTGCTATTTCCACACGGTGCCAACCAATTGCAATTGGTCCAAACTCTCCTATAAATAGAGATGTGCATGAGACATTCAAGCATCAGAGGAAAAAAAAAAGAACGAGAGTTGCAAGAAAAGCCTCACAGAGAAAATAGCGTGAGAGAAAATTAGAGAGAGCCTTAGAGAGAGTTTCTAAGAGAAAAAAAATTAGAGAGCCAATTTGTGAGAGTTTTAGCCACAAATTGAGAGTACAATTTTATTGTATTATTTTTTGAGAAATCACCTAAGGGTGAAGTTTGTAATCCCATTATTGTTATAGTGGAAGTTTAAGCGGCCTACGGGTCCCGTAGTTTTTACCTTCAATTTTAGAGGGTTTTCCACGCTAAAATCTTTGGCGTTATTTTCATCTATTTGGTTTGGGAAATTATCCTGGGTTCGGCAAAATTCATTTTATCTCACTTACAACACAGTTTTTCCCAACAAAGTGGTATCAGAGCTAGGTCTGTGGAAAATTCTTAGTATGCTCTGTGGTTGCAGCTTTGTCTGATCTTCCATATCAGAAAAGAATTATTCACCGGTCACTATTTATTGCCGAAGAAGTTTCAAGCACAGCGAAACTTGTTGACTGCCATCAAAATGGAGGAGAGCACCTAATATGATAAAGTCGATCGCATTTAATTATGCAATCTGAAGCCAAAGATGGAAGATCTTTTATACATTAAAGATCTATGGAAGCCGATCGTGATGACGAAGGAGAAAGCAACGACTACAACAACAACTCCATCAGATGATAAGACTGACGGCAAGGCAGAAAAACCAATCGACGCTTCGACCAAAGACATCGACATCGACCGGGCCGTGGCCGAATCGGAAGTGTGTCGCTCAAATCCAATGGATTGACAAGAGCATTTTTCAAAACTTTGCTAATGAACATGATGCTCATGCTCTTTGGCAAAAGCTGGAGAAAATGTATGCAAGAACAACCGCACAGAACAAAGCCAATCTGATGCGACGATTAGTCAACCTAAAGTACAAAGACGGTAGCAGTGTATCGGAACACATGAGTGAGTTCCAAGGCATTGTAGATCAACTCAACTCGATGAAGATGACCATTGACGATGAGTTACAAGCACTATTGATGCTGAGTTCTCTACCAAAAAGCTGGGACACCTTAGTTGTGTCAGTCAGTAACTCCGCTCCTGAAGGCAAGCTTACCATGGATATGGTAAAGGATAGGATGTTGAACGAGGAGTCTCGACGAAAAGATGAAGGATATAATCCTGAATCTGAAGCACTTGTCACAGAAAAACAAGGCAAGCAAGAAAGACGTGGAAGAAGCAAAGGTAGAAGCTCTTAAAGCCAAAACTGGCAAAGAGGACGATCAAAGTCCAGATCGAGGTATGATAAGAAGTGCCACCACTGCGGCCTTCCCGGGCACTTCATTCGAGAGTGCCGAAAGTTAAAACAGTTAAAGAAACAGGAAGCAAAAAGCCGAACAAATGACACTGCAACTGTCACCGAAGATGTTACCATTGTTCGAGATGCAGATTATGTCAATCTTGCATGTTAAGACTCTACCTGGGTAGTTGACTCAGGTGCTTCCTACCATGTCACCTCAAAACGCGCGGGAGTTCTTCTCAACCTATACTCAGGGTGATTTTGGACGAGTGAGGATGGGAAATGATGATGCATCCACAATTATTGGCATCAGCAACATTTATTTAGAAACTAACCTTGGATGCAGGTTATGTTTGAAAGATGTGAGGCATGTTCCTGATATACACCTCAATCTGATCTCCACCGGAGTACTTGATGATGATGGCTACAATAGCTATTTTGGTGAAGGAAATTGGAAGCTCACCAAAGGAAACCTGGTGGTAGCAAAAGGCAAGAAAGATACTTCTCTATTTAATGAAGCCAAGTTATGTAGAGGAGAAGTAAATACCAAAGAAGAAGGAAGTTCCAACCGAGCTATGGCATAAGCGGCTCGGCCATATGAGTGAAAAGTGGTCTCGTGATTCTTTCCAAGAAGAATCTCTTGCGTAAATGACAAGTACATCATTGGGGAAATGTGTTGGTACTCGCCTAATGGGAAAACAACACAGTAGTTGCATTTCAAGTTCCCCACCATCTAGAAAGGCAAATCTTCTAGATTTGATACACACCGATGTCCTGATGATGAGTGATAAGTCACAAGGAGGTGCACTTTATTTCGTGACTTTCATTGACGACCATTCCGTAAGTATGGGCCTTTGCTTTGAAAACTAAAGATCAGTCTTTGGAAGTTTTCAAGCAATTTCATGTAAAAGTTGAAAGAGAAACTGGCAGACAGTTGAAGTGTGTACGAGCAGACAATGGCGGTGAGTATCGCGGGCCATTCGAGGAGTACTGCAGAAGTTTTGGCATTAGATTGGAAAAATCAGTGCCAAAGACACTTCAACACAACGGTGTTGCTGAAAGGATGAATAGAACCATCTGTGAGAGAGTAAGATGTATGCTCTCAAATACAAAACTGCCAAACTCCTTTTGGGGGGAGGCAATGAGGACAGCAGTCGATTTGATCAACCTTTCTCCATCGGTTCCACTGAACTATGATGTACCAGAAAGAGTCTGGACAGGGAAAGATGTTTCATACAAACACTTGAAGGTGTTTGGTTGTAGAGCATTTGTCCACATCCCAAGAGATGAGAGGTCCAAGCTGGATGCAAAAACAAAGCAGTGTATCTTTGTGGGATATGCCCATGAAGAATATGGCTACAGACTCTGGGATCCTTCAAGCAGAAAGATCATTAGAAGTAGAGACGTGGTATTTTTTGAAGATCAAACAATCAAGGATTTTGATAAGCCAGAGAAGCCACAATCGGATGAAATTCCGATTAATCCGAACCGGTCTCTCCACCAATAAATCTTGATGACTGGGAGCTACACCAGATAATCGATGATGTTGATCCACTAGCCGAAAGTCCGTAACTAGAGCGTTTACGCTCGTAACAAGAGTTAGATCCTGAACAGTCCAATCGAAGCGGCAGAAGGAAATCGACTGCAGAGCGAAAGCCGAGTCAAAAGTATTCTCCTATCGAGTATGTGATGCTCATCGACGGGGAGAACCAGAGCTATGACGAAGCTCTTACTCACCAAAGATAAGAACGAGTGGTTAAAAGCCATGCAAGAAGAAATGAAATCCTTGCATGAGAACCACACATATGATTTGGTAACACTACCACAAGGAAGGAAAACACTCAAGAACAAGTGGGTGTATAGAGTAAAAGTGAAGAAGGCGACTCACGACCACGTTACAAAGCAAGGCTGGTTGTGAAAGGATTCGCTCGTAAAAGGGAGTTGACTTTGATGAAATATTCTCACCGGTGGTGAAGATGTCATCGATCGTAGTTGTTCTTGGCTTGGCAGCTAGTCTCAACCTGGAGATTGAACAACTTGATGTAAAAACCGCCTTCTTACATGGTGATCTTGATGAGGAAATATACATGCAGCAGCCTGAAGGTTTCCAAGTCAAAGGGAAAGAGAAATTGGTGTGCAGACTGAAGAAAAGTTTGTATGGTCTGAAGCAGGCACCGAGACAGTGGTATAAAAAGTTCGACTCATTCATGGAGAAAAATGAGTACAATCGAACAGCGGCAAACCACTGCGTCTTCATTAAGAAATTCTCTGATGGAGACTTCATCATTCTTTTGCTTTATGTTGATGACATGTTGATTATTGGCCGAGACAACGATAAGATTAACAGGTTGAAAAAGGAGTTGAGCAAGTCCTTTGCAATGAAGGACTTAGGACCCGCTAAACAGATTCTTGGCATGACAATTACCCGTGACAGGAAAAATCACAAAATTTGGCTATCTCAAGAACGGTACGTGGAAAAGGTTCTTGAAAGATTCAACATGGACAAAGAAAAATCTGTTAGTTCTCCACTGGCTAGTCACTTCAAGCTCAAAGTGAGCCAGTGTCCTTCAAGCAAGAAGGAGAGAATAGAAATGAACAAAGTGCCATATGCATCGGCGGTTGGCAGTCTGATGTACGCTATGGTATGCACTAGACCAGACATTGCACATGCAGTTGGTGTTGTGAGTCGATTTTTATCAAATCCTGGAAAAGAGCACTTGGCAGCAGTCAAATGGATACTCAGATATCTCAGAGGTACATCTAGTCATTGTTTGTGTTTTGGTAATGGAAAACCTGTATTAGAAGGATATACAGATTCAGATATGGCTGGAGACGTGGATACCAGAAAGTCTATTTCTGGGTATCTGATAACATTTGCAGGGGGAGCTGTCTCATGGCAATCACGATTACAAAAGTGTATTGCTTTAAGCACCACAGAAGCGGAATACATTGCAATCACTGAAGGTTGCAAGGAGATCCTGTGGATGAAGAAGTTCCTACAAGAGTTGGGACAAAACCAGGAAAATTATGTTCTCTATTGCGACAGTCAAAGCGCAATACATCTCAGCAAGAATTCTACATTTCATTTAAGGTCGAAACACATCGACGTAAGATATCACTGGATCCGTGATGTGTTAGAAAGAAAGCTGCTGAAAGTTGAGAAGATTCACACCAACGACAACGGGGCTGATATGATGACTAAAGCTCTACCGAAAGAGAAGCTAGAAGTCTGCAAAGAAGTTGCAGGCTAGCATCAACCCCATATTGATCTGAGGATATTTCCCCATTGGCTGGAGGGGGAGATTTGTTGGCATTCCAGCCAATTAGCTTTGGCTTTCCAAAGCATTATTAGCAAAACGTGAGCAGTGCCATTTTCTTCAACTGTTCGGTGCTTAACTTCAACACAATGTCAGTGTGTGCTATTTCCACACGGTGCCAACCAATTGCAATTGGTCCAAACTCTCCTATAAATAGAGATGTGCATGAGACATTCAAGCATCAGAGAAAAAAAAAGAACGAGAGTTGCAAGAAAAGCCTCACAGAGAAAATAGCGTGAGAGAAAATTAGAGAGAGCCTTAGAGAGAGTTTCTAAGATAAAAAAAATTAGAGAGCCAATTTGTGAGAGTTTTAGCCACAAATTGAGAGTACAATTTTATTGTATTATTTTTTGAGAAATCACCTAAGGGTGAAGTTTGTAATCCCATTATTGTTATAGTGGAAGTTTAAGCGGCCTACGAGTCCCATGGTTTTTACCTTTAATTTTGGAGGGTTTTCCACACTAAAATCTTTGGCGTTATTTTCATCTATTTGGTTTGAGAAATTATCCTGGGTTCGGCAAAATTCATTTTATCTCACTTACAACACAGTTTTTCCCAACATATAGCCAAGACATTTTAAGATAAATCATTGGATGATCGACATTAGAAATGACATTATCAAATCAATGGTTTGGTATTATTTTCATGTTACATTATCATATCAATAACCTTCGGCCCATACTATTAGATATATTTGTGATCATCAAAGGTCTTTCATGGGTGTAATTACAGCCATAATTAAGCACAATCAGGCTATCAGCTGTATAGGTTGCGTCATCTTTATTGTTTAACACGTTATCACATGAATTGTTTTTTTCCTTTTCTTTTTAAATCATCATGTGAAAAATTAAAAAATTAAAACATTTCCTAGTAAATCCTTCAATTAGTATTGACGAAAATCCTTCGATTAAAATTTGGGTAGACATCATGCAAATCTAAGCTAAATCTAAGCTACATCATGCAAAACCGCACCCCGAGGACTTTAGGCACATGATGTGAGATTTCCGACACTCCCCTCCACCAATGCCCGCCAAATCAGGCGATATATAGAAAAATTGCCCCCAACAGGGCAACAACAATGGAGATGAGCTCTGACGACTCTGATATCAAGTTGGATTTCATCCTAAAATCAATTAGTGTTAAGTAGAGTTGCCCAACAGGTATATAAACCGTACCTTAGGACTTGAATCAGACAATGTGGGACTACTAACAATGGTTAATTAATGCAAGTACTCCCTACAGACTCTATAAGAAAAAAAGTGTCTAAGTTTGGTGAACTCAAATATAAGCAAATTTGAACAAACCTACTCATATTTAATGTCATTGTTCCAAAAATACACTTGAGTTAATTTAACTTTTGTTTTCCAAGAAATCCTTAGTGACGACCATCATGATTAAGAGTAGTTTAGTAAATGTAGTTCCTATTTTATATGAAATCAAAAAAATTAAATGCACTTAACTACCGCCCTTAATCAGTATGAAATTAGGTATTTTTGCTTATAATTGAGTCCGACAGGAGTATGCATCTTATTTCAAACATTTTTTGTTATTTTATAATCATACGAGTTCTTTATTAATTCTTGGTTTAAATATTTTTTTCGTCCCTACAAATATAATACTTTTTGCTTTTAGTTCTTGTAAATTTTTTTGTTTGCTTTTAGTTCCTAAAAGATAAGAACTTTTGCTTTTAATCCTTGTTGTTCTATTTTAGTTCTCGTAATATTTGTTATTGTTGAAATGAATTCATGTAATATGTAGACCATGTTGATTTTAGTCCTTAAAATATAGACCATATAAGGAGTATATGGTCCACATATTAAAAGGACAAGTTCCAACATAAACAAATATTATAGGGATTAAAACAAAAGAAAAACCAAAAGCTAAAAATAGTATATTTGCAAGGACTAAAAAGAAATAAAATATTTTAGTGATTAAAACAAAACGTAATATTTTTGCAGGGACAAAAAAGATATCTAGGCCTTAATTATTACTAGCAGAGGCCCCGAAAGGGCGTCGATCATACCTCCTACATAATAAACCAACAACATACCACTTATAAATTATAAATATTTTAATGTTTCACTCGTTTTTTCCTCTAATTCTCAAACAAAATTGATATTTATACACTTAAAAATTCGACACATGCGAGACCTAGTTAACTCATGAACTATATATTAGGCTTCATTAACCATGATTTTGAACTTCATTAATTAAGATTGAGTAACTCATTTACCATTCACTAAACATTAATAGACAACTTGTTTAATAATGTACAAAATCGTTGTTAATGAATTAGTTACCCAATCTTGTCTTACCTATTAACCAAACTTAATACACCATTAACCACGATTCTAAACGTCATTACATTAACTAAGTGTTACAGTTGTCGAATTTTCAGGTGTACAAATATCATCTCTAATTATTAAAAGAGGCGGGACCAAGACGGATTCCACAAGCCCTTTTCTCATATACGAGAATGCTCATGGTTCATCCTAATAACGTACTCCCTCTGTTTTCGAATATAACCAATAAAAAAAATTTAAGTTTGGTGATTTTAAATATAAACAAATTTTAACTAACTTCACTCTATTTAATAATGTCTTACCCAAAATACCTTTCAATTAATTCAAATTTTATTTTCCAGTAACTCTTTTATTCTCATGAAACAATTTCTCATGAAGGGCAATTTGAGAAATACAATTTTACTTTAATAAAATTAAATGAGATTAACTACTTTTCTTAAGAGATGCAAAGTAGTTTTCTTTTGCTTATATTCGATAACTGATGGAGTAATTCCTCACAATCTACCCTCGGCATTTAGGAATATGATTCTGGCAAATTAGATTAGAAATTACTGAGAAAACAACATTTCCGTACATTATAACAAATTAGCAATGCAGAATGTATCTATTCTGGCCTAAGTATCTCAAAAGCAAGTTCTACACCTTTTTTTTTTTTTTTTGGAAAAAAGAGCAACCAAACAATGAAACTCCAGCTACTAAGATCATAGAGTGTGAAAGGCCTTTGGTTTGCGTACCTTCACTAAGATACATAATAAGGTGATCTAGGCATTAGCTAATCGATTACAATTTGACAATTGGTATACAAAGTATCTTCAACAAAGTAACCCTTTTCCCCAATATGTAAGCACAAATAATTATTTCTCAATCTATTGAAAAACGTTTACCAATATGACAATAGTCCCCCGATAAAGAAATGCCGCATGATTAAATCATCAACAGAAAAAGGCTGGCTCACTTGATGTCATGGAATGATGGCAAGACGGCAATAAGGGGATCTCCATAACCAACAGGCTCTGCAAATCATAAACAACATAAACTGGTAAGAAACTAATCGCATCTATCGGTGTTCCCTCTCCCCAAACTCATACGTCAGAGTAGCCCCCAAAAAATGGAACTGCCAATTATTGATGGGCCAAAATAGATTAAATATTGGCACTATTGTCTGAGCATCGTTAGTGAGTATTAATTTTGCAACAGGACAAAATACACAAGAAATTACTAACAAGACAATAGCAGAAGTTAAGTCAAGAAGATCTTTGACTGCTAGACTACTTGAAATTAAAATCCCAAGGAATGTCTAGGTCATTATGCTATATTTTAGTACTAGAGGCACACAACTGCTTTCCCCATTTCGAATTTGGACGAACAGTACTTCTACCCCTCTTTTTATTTCCTGAAATCCCTGCATTACTTAGTCTCATATCAATAAATCCAGGCATTTTTTAGCATAGTTCACAGACATTATACCTCCATCCTCAACAAGTAGCTTTAACACTTCTCCAGCCACATCTGACTGCAAGATTTCAAAAATAAAACCAGTCAGGAGAAGTAGATATTTACGTAGGAACAACAATTAAATAAACCGAGATAGATCACCTTAACAGGAAGTCCAGTGCCAAACTGATCCAAATACCCTATGACTTGCCCTTCTTTGATTACATCACCCTATGTTGAAATTAAAAACAGACAATAGAGTGTGTATAATAATGCTCAAATTAAATTAAGAAATGAAGATATCGAAAAACATTTATAGCCAGTTCAATGAAAGTGAGGTGTCCAAACAGCTCAGCACATAAACTGTGTGAAGGAAAATATGTCAATAATTACCCCTAGAGAAAGTAGTATAGACCAACCTATTTTGACTGCCAAAGAATATACTTTGTATCTACAAAATGTTCCTCTTAGATTTTGGACTTAGGGTCTAACTCAACTCCACAAAGAGCAATGCTACCGACAGATGCTCACACACTCTCCTACGGACACTCGCTTATTTGTTATGCCACATCACATTTTTTTAAAATACATTACGTGTTTACCGGCTCTTCAAGTTCATGAGTTTTAAAACTTTTTTATTTTTATTTTTTTGTTATTATTAGAATCACAAAGACTGCGTTGTGCCCACTCACCATCAAGCTTCAGCACTACCTTCCCATGCTTGTGCCGTCTGTCCGAAACCCTTTGCGGTTTGTTGTTGTCTCTCACAGCGAGCTTAGGGGGGAGCCTGGTGGTTTCACGCTAACGGCAAGACGTCATGCCCATTGCAGAGGAACGCCCTTCTCGCTCTCTCTATCCATATTACACCTTGCACAAATACATCGGCGATCAAAGAAAACATTGGGGCTTCGATAATTAGTCGTGCCCACATTTTGATGGTTAAAAACCCTTGCAAATAGTTTGCACCCATAGCTTTTAACTTTGCATTCAACAATTTGGAAGTCATACTAATCCAAAAGCTTCAAAAAACATGATTATCCCAGTTTTGGCCCCACAATTAATTATTTGTTTGACTTAAATTTAATTACCAATGGAGAAGATGCAAGAGATTGAATTTTAATCGTCTCCTATTGCTACTAGCCCTTGGTTGAAAAGGGAGGTGACGGAGAAAGAGACGTTTTGCACAGCACAAATGCAGTTAGTGCTCTATCGTAGTGTTGATGAATGGTGGTGCTAGCAACGGTGGTTTGTGGAGGATGATCGATCGGTGCTTCTACAGTGGCGGCAAGAGTTGTGCTCACGGGTTTGAATATCGACAATGGCTTCTTGAAGGTTGCAGGAGGTAGGCCTCATGGGTCCTTGCGGTGGGTGCTCTCGGTTTCAGGGAGAAAACCATAAGGTGACGACGGTGTGGCCAGAAGAGTGGTGCGATGAGGTTGGGTGTTTTCCAATGGGACAGTTAAAGACTCTGAGTGTAGAATAATAATTAATAATTAAAAAACTATAATAATGCTTTTTTAGAGAACCGGTAACCAAGCCAGCGGTCAAAAACGGTAATAACGTGGACTAATTTCTGAGCGAGTGTTACCGAGAGAGTGTCTAAGCAACTGTTGTTAGCATTCCTCCTCCACAAAACCAACTTGTAAGATAAGGACTGCCCAAGCTTTATAAGCACTACTTAGACCATGTATGATGTACCAATTGTGAGAAAACATTCATAAATTAAGATTACAACCGACAGCTTTAGTTACAGACTTACAGTAGCAGAACAAAAAAATTGATAAAGAGATGGAAATACAGCACAAAACTGAAAAAACTATATTTAAAGCTCAACTGAAAAGAAAGTTGGCCATCCTTTTTGTGGTCATAAACTATATTTACATTTCTTTAAATGTATTAGTGACTTAATATTGTTTTGTTTATATCAAATTATAATCTAATTTTTAAATGAAAAATATACAAAAAGTATATATAGTATAAGTTGAGACTTTCTTTACTAGTTATTATCACTTTTTTATTTTTTATACCATAATCTGGTTTTGTTGGTTAAACTTATTTCAAAAGTCAGCATATGCATGTTAGCAAGGTCCCATCAAGAGACTAGGCTGACAAGCAAGCATGCCAACACAGGCTGCACCTATCATGTCTGCAGCATCGCATGAGGCAGCTCACATGCTACTGGTTGAACCCTAAACAACAAACATTTACTTTGTGCACCGAATAATTGTAGTGTGCAACAAGAACAATGCACCTAAATCCATGATGGAGTTCATGATAAAAATCCAGGTGAGAGAGCACCAAGTGAATCATGTGATCTAAGTCACAGCAAGCTGATGACTTAAAAACACCATGGCGGAGGATGGGAAATGACAAGCAGGTCAAATTACCTCTTTACAGATAGGAGGATGCTTCTTCCCTTTGACTGTTCTACCTCTTCGGAATAAGCCAACCTGATGAGAGAGAGAGAGAGAGAGAGAAAAGATAAGTGATTGCAAACTGTACATAATTCAAGTAAGAGATAATTAATAAAATTAGAGATAATTACATATATAAATACATGACATACCGTAGGGGATGATATTAAAACATAGGTATTGGTACCAGAAGCTTCCAATGCTGCCAACTTTGATGACTGCTGTTTGGAAACATTTGCAAATGGGTTGATTTTTTCTGGAGATGATTTTGGTGGCAATGGCTGTGGGGTAGCAGGTGCTGATTCATCCATAGGTTTACTTGGAATAGGTGGTGGTGTAGTTGGTGAAATGTTAGACAAAGGAGCTTTTGTTGCTCCAACATTTCGCTTAAGATGCATCTCAAACTCACCAACCTGTCACAATATAAATAAGGTCATGTACAAGGTCATCCAGCTAAAAGCTTGCCTCTTTTGATGAACCAATAGCAATTACAGATTTGTAGTGGATCAAAGTTGCTAGGTACGGTGTATTATGAAAATGTTAGGACCTCAGTCTCGAATACTAGAGAAAGGGCTTTATTCGTCCATAATATTATTGATAACCAAAGATTAGGAAAGAATACACTGAGGAACTCTATCCCCTACTCACTGGAAATTCTGTCCAGTAAAACTACTTAGCAATCAAATTTGAATTACAAGATAAAATGATATATTCAGCTAGGACACTAGGCACAAAAGCAACACAATCTCAAGCTTGCAATGCGGTGTGCTACAATTTTGACAAAAGCACCATTACCATTACCCCATTTTCTATAAGCCTGTGACATATCTTGAGTGAATCAAATTCACTGCTTTGACTTAAGTTTCAACACACATCATATTACAGGGCTGTAGACATATCCAGCCAAATAATGTGTGTGAGCGCTTGAGTTGTGAAAACAGAAAACCATACCATCTCTATAGCCTCTTGCTTTAAAGATATACTGAAGTATCTTTTACCCTCGTTATTGTACTTATTTTACTGTACTTCAATTTTCACAAAAGCAGTAAACAAGAGACAAGAAGATCACCTTTAATTTCAGTTCAGCGATTTCAGTCTCATCACAGACCTCTAATACCAAAGCCTGATCATAAGCAAACCAAAGATAAGTAGTGTTTTATCAGATTCACATTAAAACATGGCTGTTGATAAAAGCAATTGTGGAGTATTGGAAAGAAGCCAGCAATCAATAAGTAAAAAAATATCTTGTGTTTGTTTCATCTAAGAGCTAACATAAAGTATTTTGATTCATGATGGGCATACTATTGCTAATTCCCACCAAAGTATCATTTTTCAATAATAAGAAATATAAGCGTGCATAAAAATAAAAGGAAAGGATAGCTATAGACCTCAAATCCATTAGGAAAAGTAGCAGTTTGCAATGGCTTTTTCTCTAATGAGTCTTGTGAAGTGCTCTCTGAAGAAGCTGCAACATCATAAACAATTGTTAGCTCAAGGAATAAGAATGTGATAGAAACCTGGCATTTTATTAAAAAGACTCGGGAAAATCTCCCCTAATTACAGCACTGCAGATCTTTGAGGGTCTGCACCTCAGCACCTCTTTGTCCTAAGGCCCCAATTCTCTCACAAATACAGAGATAATTTTCGTCTCTTCCCTTCCATTATTTATAAGTTATGACCCACTATCTTTTCCTAAATCTCCTGTTCTGTCCTTTTACTGATAATCCTACTTCCAATAATTCCATTATAGAATGAATTTTCATCCTAATTATATTTAAATAATGATATCTTCTTCTAATAATTCTGTTCCAGAATTGTTTCCTCCTAATTACTATATTTAATAGTATCTTTGACCATTGTATCATTGGCTCATCCTTATTTCTCCTTTAATTGTGGGTCTGTTACTACTAAACTCCTAACAAGCAGACACTTAACAAAATGTTAAGTAAAATTATTAAAAAATGGTTATTCTAACAGCCAACCATAACAAAGTAATAGTAGTATGTAACAGAAGTAGAATAATTTCCCATCGTTACATATCCATGTAACAAAAATGACACAATTTTTGTTTGCAAGGGAACAACACTCTCTTCTATGTCTTCCTTTCTAGTAAGTATACGAGAGTTTGGGCACACAATCTTGGATCACATATATAAAAATACAAACCTGCTGACCAAATTTTTTTGCAACTGATTAACATATCTTCAAGTCTTAAGAATGAAAACAAAATGTTCAAAATTTAGAACCCGGAAGACAATTATAATAATAATGAATGAGAGTCGTCTCATTCAAACAGCAGCCAAAAAGAAGCAAAGTACATAATTCATTTTACAACCAATAAAACCCACCATCAGACTTGGTTGTGTTGATCGCTTCAACTGTTTTTGAACATGACACCAGTGTCTTCTTCCCCCTGGTGTGAGAGTTAATGTGCTTCTCGCCATTTGCCAAACGCTGAATAAAAAGTCCACTATTAGAGTTCCATCTGACATTATGGCAGGGAACTACAGCTGGCTTCTCAAGTGAGGATCGCATATGGGACATAGTGCCTATGGGATCTGAAATCCAAGAGTGATAACTAAGCATCTGGCTGCAATGATTTACTTTTTTACAAATCCATGCAATAGAGACTTGATATAGGTATATGGCGACAACACTAATGCATGCACATAATCAAATATACATACATGCATATGTGTGTCTAATGTACATTAGGACAGGGAAATAAATACCCACAAATGATACAGGTGTAACTAAAAATTTAAATTCATAAAACCAGACGTAATAAGCCAAAACCCTTAGTAACACCCAATTGGCATCGTTACAAAAGATTCAGTGTCTGATAAACATGATCATTGTATTGGGGTTGCAACAAAATTTTATCAAATTGCATAAATGAACGTGACTCAACGCAAAACAATCTTCCGTAGCCAAGCATATTGATAGAAGATTAGGTGGCTGGCTAGGAAATGAAAAGGGAAGAAACAAAGATCTTTGTGGGACAACCATTGAAATATTAAAAAAAATATATTGTATAAGAAAATTGACCCTTTAAATCAACCTAAAAAAACAAGAATCTGTATATAAAGAATTGAGCCTATTTCAATAAGTCAGGGAGAAAGAACAGAGCTCATTTTTCTATTCAATTAAATTAAATTAACAAAAGAATAAAATCACCAACCCAACACAATGAATTGGACAAGCATTTTCAAAAAAATAAAAGTAATAATATACAACATATATCCAATAGTGGTTGGTAGAAACGAAAGTGTTCTGTGATCCTAAGTGAACTTTACTTGTAACGTCAGGGATACAAATTGCCACTTGGGAAAGGGCTTTACCTAACCATCATCCTAAATTCTGAGGGTTAATCCCACTGGCTCATAGCTATGCCAATGGGAATTCCAAAGACCGAAAAATATAATATACTACATATAATATAAGTAATCTCAACAAAACAAGCACAGGTCCAAGACATTTCGCCTCGCATATGACCCACCAGGATGTCCATCACATGATCCTAGGTGGTTGGAGAGCATCCTTTGGTTATTTGTTGAAACATCAAGGAGTACATTCAATTTTCTTTATGAAACACATTATAAATATTATGCTTTTGATTATGGTAAATAAGCATATGCATAAATAACTTTTCCCCTGCTTCCCGGGTCTCTCTTCATTTCTTCAGAGTTGTTCTTCAACTCTTTACTCTTTTTTCAAACAGCGTAGGTTAAATTAAGCTTCGTATATTACAGCATTAAGGAACAAGGGACCGGTCAAGCGAGCTAGGACAACTAGTTACTTTAGGATGAAATATTTCAAAGGGTTGTGCAAATCCTAAAAAAGCATCGACAAACTTTGGCATTAAGCTTGTTTTGATTTCTTATTTCTTATATATGTAAAAGAATAAAAATCAGCAGAACTGGAACCTTCATTCTAAGTTCAGCATTTAACACAAAATGATTATCAAATGAGATTTCAAACAAGCACACAAGGCAACAAGAGCATAACCGCACCGTGAAATGTTTCTAACACTGTCACAAAGCTAAACTCCCAAGCCTCTTCGCAATTAAAATTCTCCTCCTAGCCCAAGCATCACAACCTAACCCAACTGTTACATACTGATTCCGTAAAATTAATTTGCAACTATGTTTTTTCAAAAAGAAAAAAGAAAACGTGTATTTACTCTAAATCATTTTCATTTTACCACATAAACTCAAGAAAACAAACAGCAAGATCAGTAATCGCAAACGCACAAGCAGAGATCGCATTTAACACAAAAAAATAAAATTATAACAAATATGCAGATACAGATGCAGAGATAGGGAGGGAGAGAGATATACAGTGAAAAGATCGAATGGCAGCGGAGGACTCCATGGGAAAGAGGGATGGAAAACGCGAAAGGGATCGCAGAGGACGGAATTGGAATAGGAGGAGAAAACAATGGACGAGAGGAAATTGTAGAGAAGAGAATAGCACAATGAAGTTGGGTTGAGCGAAAGAGAAGAGTAATAATGGATAATTTAGTTGCAGTGTTTCTTTGAGATTTCCGCCACTCTCATCACTTTCTCCGTTCCAATCTAGGAGCTTATTCTTGCTATCGTGCGCTGGGTTGTAATTAGTGCTTGCCTGCCCCGTCTTACGTGGACCCTCACCTCACGGCATGGTAGCTCTTTGTAATTAAAGAGATTTGGCGGCATGGGGGTAACTTGTAATCAACGGATAAACTTATCTAAATTTGGTTTTCGGCCCTCTGCTCACACACGCTGTGATTTGGATTTGATTTTAAGTAGCTGTGTTGGTGGGCGATACGTAAATTTTACTATAAATCCTGACTAAGGTTGGTGGTTCTCCCTGGCCCTGTACGGGAATGAGCCTCCCCAATCTAAACTTAATTTATATCAACAAAAAAAAAACATTTCTTAGTACTAATGTTAAGGATATAAAATTTTAAAAAAAAATTAAGAAAAAATATTGAATTAAATATGTTTTTTCTCCTTGTAATATATATTTTTCGTTTTAGTGCCTAATTTTTTTCTTCAAAATGACTCAAGTAATATACTTTTTTTCGTTTCGTTCCTTATTGTTTCGTTTTAGTTCCTATAATATATTTTGTTCCTTGTTTTAGTCACCGTAATATTTGGTTCACATTCGATTAGACCTTGTATGATAGGGATTCAAACGAAAAAAAGTATATTACAGGGACTAAAACGAGAAAAAATACATTATATGGACTAAAACAAATTAACGAGAACTAAAATGGAAAATGTATATTACAGGGATGATAAGTCAAATATTTACACATACTAGTATATTTACCCATGCTCGCACGGATTAACTGTATGAGTTGTAAATGTATCCAAATGTGCAAGAATAAATTTGAATTTTATTTTTATAAAAAAATTATTAGCAGATTTAAATTTTTCAAAAACTATTATATAAATAATTCATTATGAAGTAGAAAATATATGTATTTATACATATACTTCAATTTTTTTTTGAAATATAACAAATAAAATAGAAAATATTGGTTCTATTTTTGTTTATTATTAGAGATGATTTTTCAACTATGAGTTTCAACAAAAAAATATAAAGCACACAATTGAATTATTTATCTAAATTATTGTAAGATAAATTCAAAATAAGTTACATGAAAAAGATAAAATATACAAATTATGAAAACTGATAAAAATTAAATTTAACATTATATAGTTATAATTTTTAAATTAAATATTATGATGTGCATAGTAAAATTAATCATTCATGAAATGTTATAAAATTAAAAGTAACCAAATTTGTATGGTAAAATAATGATGAATAATATTTGTCAAAAAATAATGATGAATAATTTCTGATAATTGATATAATTAATAAATAAAAATTGATAAGTCATTTAAGGGAATATATTAATGGTTGCTATAATTAAAACAATAACTAAAAAAAATGAAATAAAAAAAATTAATGATTATTATGTTGTCATATGACTTAAATAATATTTTGATTGAATGACAAATGTTCAGATATGAGAATTTAATTCTATTTTTGATACAATCAAATATTTATGTTACTTGGTACAATTATATTTCAATTGATTTGACCTTATCTTCAAATTTTTCTAAATACTACTACTTACTATTTTGACTATGATGTGTTTTACACTCATTTTGTCTGATGACAAAAGGGGGAGTAAAAGAAAGGTTTGATGAACTCGTTGAAAGTCCGATGGATACGCTGAAGTATCACAAATTTCATGCATAAATCATATACATAGCATGTTCCTTAATTGCTCAGATACTTATTGATATTCATTGTCTGGCGCTTTGATAATCTTCAATATCTGTTGGCATAATTTTATTCAATTTTGTACAATGAATTTCAGCATCTGAATATACTTGAGTATATTCATTGTTGGCACATTGTTCTCCGTATCCGATCTCAACGTTTAAATCAAATATATGCTCTGATACTTGTATGCATTTTTGCGATCACATAAATACTCTAATTATCATAAATCGCTCTGATACCTGATATATTTAATTTTATCTGAGTTGTTGAACTCAGGGGGAGACCCTTGAAATTATTTTTAAAATTAAATTGTTCATCAACCTTGGATATTTGTCATCATCAAAAAGGGGGAGATTGTTGGAACCTAAACGATTGAGAAGTTTAGACCCTCATTAATTTTGATGATAACAAAGTATCTTCTGATAAGTCTTTGAGTGCGCAGGTATTAAAAACTCTTATGTTTTATCTCACTCAAGCAAGGAGAAGAAAATTCACAAGTACTGAATATATTCCATGTGTGTCAGCATCCGGTTCACTCCAGCGTCTTGCGTATAGTGAGCGTCCGGTAGTGTTATTCTTTGACACGTGGATTACTCAATTGCTGCGAGCGTCCGTCTCCTGTTCTGAGCGAGCGTCTGGTCTTTTAATGAATCACGTGATGATCACGTTGTTGCTATTCACCTCAGCTACTTTGGAACAAAATTCGAATTTGATTTTGTGCGCTCAATTTTATGTACGAGGAATCAAAGGTGACACCTTTAGAATAAGACAAATTCATACAAGGCAATTGTGTGAAAAGCAGATAGTACAATAACGGAAATATGTATTATTCTGATACTCTCTGGAAAGGAAGAAAAGGACAGAATTTCAAATTGCCTCACCCAATGTTTTGGAGCTGAAATATCTGCAACAATATTATCCTCCAGACTCCTATAAATGCTTCAAGGTATTCATTGAAGAATAGGCTGGAAAAACTGCAAGAAACTATGTTCTAAAAAGGTTATTACTCAAGTGAGCAATCAAGTTTCGTGCCAAGTCTCTGGACTATAAGAACTGAACTTCAGCGTCTGATTCTTTCTTTTAGAAAGTTATTTGTTTGAACTTAATCTTTTCATCCTCTCTGTGAGAGTTTTTTTGATTGTATTCAAAACTATCTTTGTGAAAGTTGTATTGCCTAGTTAAGGCTTTGTTCCTCAAAGGCTCGAACGTACTGAGTCGTTTTGAGAAGTTAAGAGTATTGTCAAGTTTGTGACAGTAGAACACTCTTAAGGAAATTTGTAATCAGTTGATTATAGTGAAAAATCCTTCAGGAACGAAGGGACTAGACATAGCTACCAGGTTGGTGGTGAACTAGTATAAATCTCTGTGTCTCTTGCTTTACTGCTTTATACTTACGGTTATCTTGCGCATAAAAACAAGTGTTCAAAAATCTTATTTCCAGCGTCTAGTCCTACTCTAGCATCCGATTTCAAACAGGTTCATTTTCAAGTGTTCTAAAGTGTTTTTAACTCAAAGTTTGCGAAAAGCTTGTAAACATAATTCCACAACCCTTCTTGTGTTCACGTTCATGACAACCTTGCTATAGAGGTTGTTTGTACAAATATAAAGTACAAGGAATTGATAAGTATTATGTTTCCCATTTCATTTGGCTTCTCGAGGTAATTGATGAAATGCGAAGAGCCGCAATGAGAACGTTGTAATATTTCAACGTTTCAAATTGGAGAATCGAACATCTGTGTCCAGGAATGAAATGCAATGAATCTTCTTTCCCTCTTATGATGATCTTTGTCTGTGTGTGTAATGGAGAAACGCGAAAACAAAATATTTATTTAAAAATAATCAATCATTTGGTTAATGCTTAAGCTTTAACATGCATTATCTGAATGATTTTCTGATAATGCTTGCTTGAGCATGCATTATCAAGATATCACAACCAGGTAATGCTTTTCCAAGAAAACGTTATCTGAATACACATCCAGAAAACATGTGCTTAAGTAAATGCTTTTCTAAGAAAACGTTATCTGATTGACACATCCAGATAACACATGCTTAAGTAAGCGTTATCTAAGGTGTTTTCCAATCGCATATTTTGTGCGACTCTGCTAACAACTTCGAAGCATTATCTAGAGTTACGTGCGCATTAGATGATGCTAACGCTTATAATGCTTCAACATGTTTGAATAAAAAATAAACACATTGTGAGTTGCTTTTCGCTGTAGTGTATATTTGAAATTTTCAATTGATATAATTTTGAACAACCTATCCTAATTAGATACTATATTAGGGTATCAACCAACATGGTGTAACACTCGTGGTAGATAACTGGGTTCTTTAAGCATATGGCTAGGAGTTCAAATTCTGACTCATGTGTATGGAAGAGCATCTGTTGAGAAATGTCAACCCATGAATCTCATTACCCTGAGAGATTAGTCATTGACTTCCGGTCGGGGATATTTGGGTTGACCCAGTCTTATAAGGATATCATAAGTATTTCTTCACAATTATACTTAGACGTTCAACTTTTTTTCTTCCAAATCCTTTATTATACAATTTGGAATCCACAAAATGTCCCAAAGCAGAGCTGGCAGCTTTGCAGAAAAACAAACCACCCGAGCCTAAAAAAATACACGTGTCAACTGTAGATTCAATATCAGCCCAAATATGTTCCCCAACCTAAATAATTATGCACGTTTAAGTAGTGTCCCATAACGTTTAATGCAGATGATAACCGTAATAAATCAGTGCTATAAATGCAGATTTAACCGAAAGCTTATTTTCCCTTTAGACCGAAAATGGTAACAAAAAAGTAAACAATATTTCTATCAAACATAAATATTTGTTACGTTTCTAATGTTTCCTTCTTATAAAACATTAAATAAATCAGTGAGTATATGCTGAATAAACGTGGTTGAATCACACAATCCATGAATGACATTCTTGCTCACGAAATAATACTTAAAAAACAAATTATGAGACCAAATTGTGATTTCCGTGAGTAAAAGTGAAATTACAAATAGCAATGTTTTGCAACAAAACAATACAAGAAAGATGTCGCTTAGCGAGAAAAAAATTTGTCACAGTTTTACGCGTGTACTGAATTTGATATTATTCAATAATTAAAATTTTACTTTTTAAAACACACTTTGCTTTTATTTCAAAAAAATTAAACACACCCTTCTTACAAAAAAAAAAACACTTTGCTTTAAAAAAGTATATTCTTTTTTTATGAAGACTGCACAACACTATGGTATCTCTATCTCTATTCTCTATTATATACAAACATGAAGAGAATAAAAAAGAAAATTAAACAAATGGCATCACGTGAAGAAAAGTAAAACGCCATGTCAATTAAAAATGCAGATGTGGAATACACGAGGCAGCAATTAAAAAATATACAAGTAAAAAATAAAAACGAAATAAATATCAGAGATAATTAATAAATATATTTAATTATCAGCCTAAATATAGCAACAAAAAACAAAAATAGAATTACGATATTGCAAAATTAATTACGATATACAAGCAATAATTGTGACAATAATGATATTTAGTTCACTTTTTTTTTCAAATTCGTTTTTTTAATAGTAATATTTCATAAAAATGTTTATTTTTTTTATTAAGAATAATCCTAAAAGCAATATTTACACACATCTTTCTCTTATGCCTTCCATATCAACATCTTATCTAAACAAATGGAACTCATGTCACATGTCACGCTCGCACCATGCCAACATTAAATACGTAACACATGTCACTAATAAATGGCAATAAATTATTGATTGAGCCGTTAACGGAATTTTATAATATATAATTACCAAAATTGTGCACGAAAATTTATAATATATAATTAGCAAAATAGAAAGTTACAATAATTCATAATCTCCATTATATAAATACGAATAGATTAAAAAAGGAAATTTAACAAAGAGTTTAATTGATATCAATGACAGTGTAAAAAAGTTTTACACCGTCATCCAATTATATCTCATCATTGTGCCACTTTATTATATCATTTTCTAAAATATCTTAACAAAAATGTGTATGGTGAGATATAATTGGATGACGGTGTAAAACTTTTTTTACACTATTGGAGCATATAAATTAAACTCATTTAACAAATGTCATTCTCTCACGAAACTTAATTTGCCACCTAATCATAGAATTTCACACGTGTCAACAAAATTTCCAGTTTCAATGTTATTTAATTCAATTTATGTCAACATTAAATTGGTATTTAAATCATATTTTTTTAAAGTTCATTTTTTAATACTAATTATAGTAATGATTTATAAAAATGTTAATTCATAATGAATTCATGATTCAATATAATAGGCAATTAAAACATGTTTGAAACGATTCAAATTTCAAACAACAAATCAGCAAACAATTTAATGTGTATATCAGCAACAACAATTTTAATTTTAATATATCATATTTTAATACCACAAATCAATTTTGGTAAAAAAAAATACGGCAAATCAATTGGCCTTTTAAAAAATAACAAAAAAATTGGCCTTTAAAAGGTAATAATTATCATGTATTAAACACTCAATATGTCAATAGTTCAAATTAAAATTCTTTAGCAAGATTTTTATGGCTATCTGAATTTCAAATCCAATTCTGGAAACAATTTCACCTAATTTACGTTCTCAGAAACTTTTGAACCCTTGATGGGATTTGTTTCCAAGCCCATTTTGAGATTTGTTTCCAAGCCCATTTTTGTAATTCATTCTTATGATAATTAAGTATATATAGGGATTTGTATCCTTTTTTTTCTTAATTAGTTTATTGAAGATTTTCTTTATCCAAATAAATTTGTAATTTTGCTTTTTTTCAATGAATAATATGATATTTAAAATCTAAATATATTTAGGTGAATCATTATTCTTATTTATTATCGTCTCGCCTAACTAATTTTATTTAATCTCATTAAATCTAAATTTTCGATTATACATAAATATAACCTATGGAGATGAATATTTTTACATGAAAGCGTATAAATAAAATTATACTTAGCTTATGGTGACAAATATTTTACGTAAAACCATATTAATATTTTAATTTACCTAATTTACGTTCTCAGAAACTTTTGAACCCTTGATGGGATTTGTTTCCAAGCCCATTTTGAGATTTGTTTCCAAGCCCATTTTTGTAATTCATTCTTATGATAATTAAGTATATATAGGGATTTGTATCCTTTTTTTTTCTTAATTAGTTTATTGAAGATTTTCTTTATCCAAATAAATTTGTAATTTTGCTTTTTTTTCAATGAATAATATGATATTTAAAATCTAAATATATTTAGGTGAATCATTATTCTTATTTATTATCGTCTCGCCTAACTAATTTTATTTAATCTCATTAAATCTAAATTTTCGATTATACATAAATATAACCCGTGGAGATGAATATTTTTACATGAAAGCGTATAAATAAAATTATACTTAGCTTATGGTGACAAACATTTTACGTAAAACCATATTAATATTTTAATT
This sequence comes from Calophaca sinica, assembly GCA_037113605.1. Lineage (NCBI taxonomy): Eukaryota > Viridiplantae > Streptophyta > Magnoliopsida > Fabales > Fabaceae > Calophaca > Calophaca sinica. Next base: position 46,149,965 of record CM073735.1, read on the forward strand.
AACATGGAAAAATTAAATTTTGTTATAATTTTGATACTTTTTTTTACTGGATTTTGATACTTTTTTTAACTCACTATTACAATATAAGTACATTTCTTTTTTATTTACTGTCTCTTTACCTAACTAATTTTATAAATATTTTATATTATTTGAACATATTTTATTTTATATAAATATCTTATAATCTAACTGATTCATTGAATATTTTCTTTTCCTTTGTTTTTTTTATCTTATCGATTTAAAATTTAAAACTTAAATACTTAACAATTTGTAGACAATTTATTACTTTTTTGTTTGTCATCTTCTCACCCAAATAATATATTGAAAAATTTCTTTTATGTCAGTAGATTAGAGTTTTCTTTTAACCATTAATATCTACATGTAAAGCAATTAATTTATAGATAAAAATATAATAAACAAGATCAATATTTTACAAGAATCAATATTTTACAAGAAAGTGCCTTAATATATAGATTACTAAAAGGAAATTACTTATTATTATTATAATATCAGTTTTTTGTAAATCATCTTTATAACGATTCAGCATACATATATTTTTATCCTATTTATAACTTTCTTACCTAACTAATTCATTGAAATTTTCACATCCACACGCATTTGAATTTTTTTTATCCAATTAGTTTAGATTTAACTACATGACAGAATTCATAAAAAAAACCTACATGATAGAAAACAAAATTCAATTCATATATATTTTTTAATCTTCTCCATACAAATTTAAATCTTAACAATTATTAGGAAAATCATTATTTCATTTTTTCCATGAAGGATTATCTTCTTGATTTACTAATCTATTGAAGATTTTTTTTTATCTAAGTAAATATGAATTTTATTATGAAAATTGATTTATCTAGAAATTATATGTTGCAAAGTTTGAGAAATAGGTACTATAAATGGATCATCCAATTGATGACCCATTAGGACAAAAAAAATGCAAGATATGATGAATGTAGACCTACAAAGGCCTACCTTATGATGAATGAGATCATTTTTGTGTTGTCAATCGATTAAATTGAAGAAATAGGATTGTGCATTCTGTGAATGGAAGTTATCCAACAAAGTTTTATGCAAGGATCCTTTCTTTATAAATAGTTGGCATTAGTTTTTCCGGAAGACTTTGTTTTTCTTACTTTAATGGGAATAGATATATTTAAGTCTTTTTTTGGAATATTTTATTTTAAAGATGATAATTAACCATGTATACTAACTATTTTCGGGGGATTCTGTTGACTACCAAAAAAAAAGTAGGAACTCAATAATCATTATGCTTTGATTCATGTTCAATATAATTGGTTAATCAAATTACAATATACAAATATTTTAATAGAAATCACACATCAATATAATTTTTAATGTTTATTTTTAATTGTTAATGTTTTCACTACTACGAAACTACCTTTCGGAACAGGGATTTTAAATCGGTTGTTTTAAACAATGGATTTAAAAAGAAATGCGGTGGTATTTTTGAAATTAAATTGAAGTTTTAACATTCTGGTACACATTTGAAATCCGTTGTTTATCACAACCGATTTAAAAGCTCTTACGAAAAAATATTTTAAATTGGGTGTGCTAAACAACCGATTTCAAATCACTAGGGAAAAAATAAATGGCTTTAAAATTGGTATTTTGTGATGACCGATTTAAAAGACCAACATTTTAAATCTGTCAAAATAATCAGCGATTTAGAAGACCCATTTAAAAACATCTATGTTTATTTTTGTTTTCCCTCTCAAACCCGACAGTGTCACTCACTCCCTCTCAAACCCGATTCTCACAGTGCCTCCATCTTGGTGAGAATCTCTCCTTCCTCGCCGCCGTGTCTCCATCATCGCCGCCGTGCCTCCATCTTCAAGCTCGCGTAGGCCTTTGCTCGCGTAGGCCTCCATCTTCAAGCTCGCCGTCGTCTCTTTCTGTTCCGTCTCTTCTCGAGTTCGCCGTGCCTCCGTCCTGCTCGTTCAAGGTCGCCATTCTCCTTCAAGCAGCCGACGCCGTTCGTTCTGCTTCAAGAAGCCGCCGCCGTTCGTCCTCCTTAGGTTTCTTCTTCAAGCGTCGCCTCTGTTTGAGGTTTCCTTTATTTTTTTTATTTATGTTTTTTTTTCAAAAGATAAGCAGGTTAAATAGGTTTCTATTTCACCCTGTAGTCGGATATGATCTTTCGTTTTGAGCATTTTGTGTGCTGCTTATTTATCCAGTTGGTGGCTTTATTGAAAAAGGATGTGAGTTGTTCGATACTGTATGCGTTAGACTTTAGGTTCTATGACCCTTTTATTTTCAGAGATTTCTTGTACTTGAATTTGATGCTTTTGAAATAATAATAGATTATAGGTGAGTACATTTTGAGATTAATAAATTCGCAAGATTTTCTCTATAATGATTTTTAAATTGTTTCTTAAAGTTTGGCCTTTATTACTGAATAACATTTTATCTCCCAAACGTTGTTGGCATTAGTTGATTTATGTTTAATGTTTATGGAATCAGAATGTGTTACTACCATTGCTTGCTAGAGCTCTTTTTTTTTTATAGTTTTTGGATATTTTCTAAACAATGATTCACTTATTTATTGATGTTTGAACCATAACAGGAGCAACCTCTTTCCTATTCACTGAATATAAGTATGTAGGAATCTTCTTTTGTTTTCTTTAATTTTTTGTTCAGTTATGGGTTTAAGTTAACTTTGTCTTTTAATTCCTTCTAATGGGTTTCTCTGGTTGATTTGTGGGTCATTAGCACAATCTGTTTTTGTTTGCTCAGTTATGTGTTCATGCTTGTGTTGTGTCCCATTTAAAGTGAATAATGTAGAAATGCTTATACTATGTCCCAGTATGCTTACCTACAGGAATGATTGAAAATTTGGCGCTGCTATGTTGGTATCCCTAAGCTTGAACTAGTTAGAACTGAACTAAATTCCCTAAATTATGCCAAGAGGTTTAATTAGAGATTAAGGGTTGCATGTACAAAAGTGAAGTCGAATTATTTTGTTGTAATTAGAGATTAAGGTTTAATTAGCTTGAACTTAGTATGATAAATTTTTGAGAATGTGTGAATGATGTGAACATGATACTTTGGAAGGTTGGATGCCAAAATGCTTGATGATTCTTTATGGTTGGATCCCTTGCTTCTAGAAACTAGCCTTATGTGAGTTTATATGTTAAAATTATTTTTGAACACTTGTGTAATTACATATATACTTATAAAGTTTGCTTGTTAATTTTGAACACTTATGTGAGTTTGAACACTTGTAATTCCATTATCATGTTTGCATGTTTTCTTGCTCCTATGGGTGTGTGGAGCAAGACTGTTTATTGTTGATTCTTTGCACCCATTGAAATTTTGTTAGAAATAGTTGTGAATTTCAACTAGGTAGACGATAACAAGTTATGGCTGACGTTTCTTGAAGTGTGTATTTTTTTTTTCAAAACGTAGTTATGGATCGTAGTTGGATGCAACAAAATCGATTGAGTGAAGAGTATGAGAAGGGAGTAGAAGAGTTTCTGAATTTTGCTCAAACGAAGCTTCCTAAAAGTGGCGGAACATTTTCTTATCCGTGTGTTATTTGTGTGAACCAGACACCATAAATAGTCGACAAAATACGGGAACATCTAATTGTCTATGGGATTTACAGCAGTTATACAACATGGACATGGCATGGTGAGAAGAAGGAAATGTCAAGTGTGTCTGAAGGAAAGAAAGCTGATGTAGAAATGGACGATCGGTTAGAAGAAAGTGTGTTGACAAGGACATGGAAATGTCAACATGGACATGGCAGTAACCCTTGAATGAACGAAAAAAGTGTGTTGAGAGAGCATAACAAGACATTCCTATCTTGGTTCAAAGCACAGGTTATGAAGGAATATGATACTGCTTCTGATACATTAAGTAGGCTAGCACATGAGCCTAGTTTTAATGTCTTGTGTTGGAGTGGGTACGATATGAACAATATTTCCTTTTACACAAAGTCACAGGATGACAAGAATACCGTTCAAAACAGTGGGGTTATATTAATGGCTTCTTCAATGCATTTCTCTAGTTCAAGGGATAAAAACCCCATTCTTGCATCCATAGCTTACTTTGGGGTAATTGAAGAGATTTGGGAGCTGGATTACTGCAAATTTAAGGTGCCTGTTTTTAAATATAAGTGGGTTAACAGTAACAATGGAGTAACAACCGATGAAATGGGTTTTACATTGGTGGACTTTGACAAAGTAGGTTACAAGGAAGAGCCTTTCATCATGGCTGAACAAGCAAAACAAGTTTTTTATGTCAATGATCCTTCTAGAAAAAAATGGTCAGTGCTCCTACAAGGAAAAAACATTCATGATAATAATGAAAATGAAGATTCAACTCTTAATATTTCTTAGACTCCTTCCTTCACAACACGAATTCCTACTTTCATTGAAGAAAGGGATGTGGACAATGTACGTGCCACTCGTGGTGATCATAATCAAGGGATATGGGAGAACATCTGTATTTCACCCATGGAATAAATTTAAAGGTTAATACCTATTTGTTATTGACATTGATTATGCTTATTTTGTTTTGTATTTAAATTTACATCTGTTATTGGGTTTATTAATGATTCATATTCTGCTTTGTCCTATATTATTGTTTCTGACATTTATCTTTTGTCCTCTAAACAGATATCATGGCTGATCCTGTAGGTAGTACGACATCTACAAAAAAGAAGACTAGATCAGCCACTTCTTGTCAGGAGTTAACTTCTAGACGTCCGACTGGATATAAGTATCCAATTGAGTTTGATGGGGAGACAGGCCAGCCTGCAGGGCACTATGCAACTAAGTTCAAGACATTTGTGGCTATATTGGCTAGAACCAAGGTTAGCATATTGGTAAATGAATGGGAGAAAGTGGATGACGACACAAAAAACTTAATTTGGCAGGATGTGACGATAATACCTCTTTTTACAAACTCCTTTAATTTCTTATACCATTTAACTAAATCTGTTTATTACTAATACCATTTTATTGTCTATTTAAGGAAACATTTGATGTTGTTCCTGATGATAAGGGGCTTAAAAAGAGATGGCTATCTTATGCTGCTGATCGTTGGAAGTCACACAAGACTATGCTCACCAGGACTTATGTTTTTGGCCCTGGTGACAAGGACGGATATAAGGCCCCATGTCATAAGTATAAAGGCATTTCAGAAGAAACATGGGAGTTGTTTGTGAAGAGTCGACATGAGCCTGAGTTTTTGGTTAGTACTGTTTCTTAATTTCTCATGTTAATTGATTTTTCGTTTAGCTAATTTACATGTACGTTATTTGTAACAGGAGACAAAAGCAAAGGGAAAACAAAACCAAGCCAAGAACAAGTACTACCACAGAACTTCTCGTGGTGGTTATGCATATTTGAAGGCCACCTGGAAGGAGAATAGGTTGAAGGAAATGCAAAAAGAGAGTGGCAATATGCTGTTGACGGTGGATGATGTTGATTTTCCACCACGTCACGAGCAATGGAAGTTGGCCCGAATAAAGCCAACCGGAGGGTATATAAATGAGGAGACAACCACTGTTGCCTCAAAAATTGTAAGTAAAATTTTCAATATATCATTTTTAGTGTCATGCCTTACATAACATTGTCTTACACCATATATGTTGGCAGGATGACCTTGTGGATCAGGCCACTCAAGGAACTTTTGTTCCTCATACACGTATGGATATCCTGACTACTGCCATTGGGACACTTGATCACGGTGGCCGTCCCCACGTTGCCCCTTTTGGTGTCGACCTGAAGACATATTATGGAAGTGTTGCACCTCGTGGCAAAGCAAAAGCCTATGCAGAGATGGAGTCCTTCAAGGCAGTGCTGATGCAACAGTTTGAGGAGACCTTCAATAAGAGGGTAGATAAGGCGGTAGCCGAGGTATGTATAATATGTTACAATATAAAATAAGCAGTTAATTTAACCAGATTTAGGAAGATATTAATTTATAAAATTTTATTTACAGAGACTTGCATCTCAGGGTTGCGTAAGTCAACCCGCAGCCATCAACATGCAAGAGTTACAGGAGACAATTCGTCAGAGGATAGAGAAGGCAGTAGCTGAGGTATGTATAAAATGCTACAATATAAATTCAGTAGTTTAAGTAAACTTGCGAAGGTTATTCATTTATAAAATTTCATTTTGCAGAGACTTGCAAATATGGCTTGTGCAAGTCAACCCTCATTTGGCCAGCCCATCTCTATGAAGACTCCTATGCACGAAAGTGCTAAGGACAGTTGCTCACCGTCCCAACCGGGGATGCCAACCCCCACTAATTGGTTGAGAGAGTTATCTGCCATGTTTTATGACCTTGGGGGCCAGTCACAGGGGCTACTGATGGATTATGACCCCGTGTCCGTTGAACATTACTGGATTGGTGAAAAGGAGATAACCGACATTACTATGAGTGGACGTTGGCTTGAATTATGCCACCTGGCATTATGGGGCTCGTAAGTATATGTCATTCTAGGTTTATATTGTAAGCATGCTTAAATCATTTGTAATATTAATTAACATGTTTTTCAATATATTGGGTACCGTTGGCGCCTATGTAAGGATAGGGGCTATGGTGATAAGTACGGAATTTTTTCGCCTTACCAGATTGGTTCTTTATGTCCCAAGTCTGCTCTCAAAAAATTGGAGGAAATTCAAGCATACATCCAGAACAAGATGTGGGAAGAGAAGAGGCAATGTTATTTAGCACCATACTGCTATAGGTAAGTTCATTTACATGTGTTTATATAGTTTTCTTTTGTTTGTCTGTTTCTTCTTACCATTATTGTTGTCCAATATTGCAGTGACCATTGACAGTTGGCCGTCATTTGTCCTGAAGACCACGTTGTCGTCTGGATGTGCTCCCTGGGTTATCGGCCTAATCAAACCATTGTAGAAAGAATTAATAAGTAAGATTCAATTTAATTCTTAAAATATACTTTATGATATAATTTTAGAACTTTGAGTTATCATGAATATTCTTTTATCAGTGCAATCGATGGATATAACATGCTTAAAGGAGTTAGGAGAAATAATGAACCTGAATGGTTATTGCTCAAAGTAAGTGGTTTAAATTAAAAATATTCATTTACAATATATTAGGATATTTAACATTAACTGAGTGCACAACTTTTATATTTATTTGTAGGTGGCTCATCAAAACGACGGGTGGGCATGTGAGATATATGTCATGAGGAATATGATGATCATTATCTCGGCGGGGATAACCGAAAATTGGATGGAGGTAATATTTAAAAACTCAATAAGCTTAATTGATTTCGTACTTAATTAAGCATTATTTTGGTTATATTAACTAGTGTTTATATTTTTTTTACAGGTACTCAGTGACATAACACCAATGTCAAATGATGCGCTTTTGAGCATAAGACAACTCTGGGCAGAATTTTTTTGCAAATTCCATACCGAGTTGAAATACGAGCCAAAGAGGAAAAATAAAAGAAAAAATGGTGGAAAAAACAAATAGTGAAGTTTAAGTTTAAGTTTGTGTTTTTGATTTAGTTAAGTTTGTATTTGAATATTAGTTTGTATTTGATTTGGTTTAGTTTTAGTTTGTATTTGTATATAAGTTGGTTGCTGGAAAACTTGCTGGAAAACGTTTGTTGCTGTGGTTGCTCTGGTTTAGTTTTAGTTTTTATAGGTATATATGGTTGCTGTAAAAAAAAATATAAATTTTTTTAAAAAAAATTACATTTTAAATCGGTTGTTTACAAACAACCGACTTAAAAAGACCTTTTAAATCGGTTTATTAATAACAACCGATTTAAAAGGTTTTTACAGGTATATATTGTTGCTGTAAAAAAATATAAAATTTTAAAAAAAAATTACATTTTAAATCGGTTGTTTACAAACAACCGATTTAAAAAGACCTTTTAAATCGGTTTATTAATAACAACCAATTTAAAAGGAGACCTTTTAAATTGGTTGTATACACAACCGATTCAAACTGTCTTTTAAATCGGGTGTTTGTAAACAACCAATTTTAAATCCCCAATTTAAGACCAGATTGAGACTCGAATCTAGACTTAAACCAAACTTTGAAATGTTGAATTTAAATCAGTTAAATCACCGGTTAATATAAATAACCGATTTAAAACGTTGAATTTAAATCGGTTAAATCACCGATTTAAAATCCCAAAACTTACTAAATCCGGAGCATTCAAATCGGTTGTTCAACCGATTTTAAACCCCCAAATAACTGATTTTAAATCCGGAATTTGCACTAGTGTTTTAATATTCACCGAGTGTAGCAAGGGCCACTGTCCTTTCATACTAATAACACTTTTGTAAAAGTTGACATTATTTCTTATTTTAAATTCCTACAAAAGTTTGATTTTTCGAATTAATTGAGTAAATTTCAACTATTAATTAATAGTTATATTGGTTTTTTTTTATAGGCAAATATTGTTAGTTGTTAGTAAGTTATGTTAGTAGTCAGGATTTGAACCCTGGACCTCCTTCCTCCAACTTTTTCAAATGTTCCAGCTCAACCACTTGAGCTACACATTGGGGGCAATTAATAGTTATATTGGTGAACATTAAGGATACAAATTATATAAAAAAATCTTATTATTGATCTTATTAGTTATAATAAAAAAAATTCTTTCAGCTTCTTTCGATACATTCTATAATATCTATATTGTTATTCTTATCAAAATTTTCTCTTACTTTGTATCAAAGTAAGAGAAAATTTTGTTGTTTGAATATATTTCTAGCAATTTAATGAATTCTTATTTAAATTAATTATATTTTTCTTTACAGAATTGAAATCTTTTTTATAATTTTTGAAAATAAATTCCTTTTCAGCTTTTTATATTTACACTTTAGACACATTTCTTGTGAAATTTCTTATAGTATTTTTTCTACTTATATTTTTAAGTATACACCGTATGTAGCACGAACCATTTGTAAATATTTAATGAAATATAAAATATTGAATAAGTGTGTTATATATACACACACACACACTTATATCAACTTTTATTTTTATTTCCTAATTTTTCCAAACACATCCATGACCATAACACACGAGTAAAATTACACCAAACATAAATGAATATTTTGCAGGAAAACATATTATTATCTAAATAAAAATATATTATTATTTAAACTTAGAGTAAAAATATATTATTTTCACAAGAACTAACACTAATACATAAATTAAAACTAGATGAATATTTTGATAAATAATATACATTAATATAATCTATAAACATAAAATATATATTTTAAAATACACATTGTGCATTGTCTTGGACCAAATATATAACCTCTGTATGGCATGACTCCATTGTGGTATGCTTATTAGTGTCATCATCATTCAGTAGCGCAGAGTATGCGATGGGGAATTCTAACCACCAAACGATGATGTAATTTATACAGAAAAATAATAAATTAGCATAAATTTAATTTCAATAGTTTAACTTTTATTATTTAAATTATACAAAATACTACACATTGTTTACTTATTATTCAATATAAGTAGTATCACGACATGCACTGTGCTACCATTAACTCATAAAATATAAATTATTCTATAACCATTTTCAACAATATATTTATACCCGTGCATGGCACGGATCAATCATTCTAGTATATAACATGTCAACACATTTCATTAATTTGATGTGATAATACAATATAAAAAGATTTAATTTGGATTTATGATGAATCAAAACAAACTCAAATTAGAATCATTAACGTCAAATCACTATACATTGTTAGTCATGTGAACAATAATTAATATACTCTTTGTTTCCGTCAATCATAAGCCCAAAATGACATTTATTAAAACAAGATCTGTATATAGCTTTATTTCTATCCCACAATTTATGAATCGTATTGTTTTACGAATCGTATTGTTTAAATTACCACAATTCACATATCGCTCTCAAGCTAAGGTGAAGAAGTAACGTCGAGATGGACAATTTCTCGAAACTCCAACCTCCTAGTTTCATTGTAGAATGTTACGCGTTTGTTAGGCCAATACGTTAACCATATCCAACCCCTTATCTCCCACTCCATTGTTTTCCCAATAGCTCCTTTGTCCACCTTCCACCACACTCTTTCTCCATATGCATCACCTGCAAATATAACCCCTCCTTGCCTAGTGAAAGGTCTGTAAGCACTTGAGTAACGGTTTTTGAACCACGACTTTGGGTTAATCAATGCACACTTTGAAGGCTTTGATGAGAAAACTTCTTTGCCATCCATGCTATCATGAAGAAACCAATTCAAATTTGCACTGTAGCCGTAAACAGATTGCTCGAATTTCCATGGCTTTAAACTCACTGTGGTGGAGGTGGATTCTCCTGCTGATACCTTTAGTCCCAAGGGATTGGGTGGCTCAAATGAAGCTCCTATAGTTTTTTCCACACCAATATCTTTTCGTGGGTTCTCCGAGGATTTGCCAACTGATAGGCTTAACACTTGATTTTGAAGAGTGGGTGTAAGTTGCAATGATATTCTGGAAGGAAAATGCTTTTCAGCTGCACCTGCCCCTCTTTCCTTCACAAGAGAGTCATTCACCAATTTGATAACATCACATCTGTCCACAAGGAATTAAATATTATGAAATTAAATTAGACATGAAAAATAAAAGAAAAATCACTCCAATATACTGAATGAGAATAAATAAAATTGCATTTGAGATTCATAATAAAATCTTGTGACTAAGATCACCAATCTGGACAAAACTTATATAAGTTTCTATTAGTCGAGTTCATCATGTTCGTCACACACAAAAAAAAAAAAAAGTTTTCTACATTAAACAGATATATCGAGACAATTTCAGGATGCACTCATTGAGACAATTTTTGAAAGTTTTGGTATTTTTTTAATACTGAACCTAAAGAAAGAGATAGAAGTAAATTTTGTCCTTGTAAAAAAGGGCTACTGTTATTCTTTTTAAATCTAAAATTTAAGGAAATTTCACATATTTTGAATTTGAATCCTAAATCATTAACTATTAGAATTTGAGTTTAAATTCAACAAATCTATGAAAGAGAAAACAATTTACAGGAGAATCAAAAGAAAAACAAAAGGATGGACATCTTTTAATTAACTAATTCAAGCTGATAATCCAAAGATTGTGCTAATGATAGTGCTTAATTTTCTTCCCTAGCTAGATTTCTAATAACAACACAAGATATTTTAATGACTTCCGTATTTGTTTTGCTAATAGGCTTCTTTATTGGCCTTACATCAATTATCTCTTTAATTAATTGGATAATAATATTTTTGATTACCTTATGTTGTCAACGTTGACCATGATTTCAACCCACTTCTCTTTGATAACGACTTTGTAATTGAACTGAAGAACACTTTCAACTTGGTGATATTTGAGAGAGAATTGAAGTCTCTCAGGTGGATGGCTTTTTGATTTCTCGACATCCATGGTTATGAGAGGACAATACAGTTGCACTTTCCATAACCCAGATGTTGAAAACGCATAAGAAAATAGAGGACATGGTGTTCTGAAGATGTTGTGATTTGCTTGAAGCTCGCCAACCCAATTAGTAACTGCTAGGTTCACAGAACGCATCCACTGTTCTTCCAAATTTGACCCCAAGAAATTCATAAGCAAATTTGATGCTTGCTTTGACTGAAAACCTGTCAAGTGGTCTTTCAAAATAGCAATACATCCAGCACGAAGATTTTTAGGAGCTTCATATATGCAAACAAGGAACAAGAGAGTGAAGAAAGTGAGGTTGAAAATGTCTGGAAGGTTGGGAACAGAATCAAGTTTTGGAAATCTGATGAAAGGGTTACTTTTGTTGGAGCCATAATGAAGGATGTCATGAATGAAATTAACAAAGAGATTGGAAATGGTTTCTTCATCTAATAACTTGGTGGTTTTAGTGCTAGGCTTGAATGGTTTTGAGGTCCAAAGGTGGATCGGAATATTGAAATCTGCAACCATGACAAAAGAGAGTTTTGGGGATTGGTGAATTTTGGATGTGGTGAGATTGAGAAATGGTTGGGATGAGCTTGAAGGACATATGGTTAGGGACATGGAATTTGTTTCCCATTCTGACATAGGTGGAAGATTCTGAATCCAGTAAAACACATCAGGAAAACTGAAAGCCATTGAAGCAACTTGAGTCTAATATCTCTCTTTTTGCAGGGTCCACTAGGCTGGGGCTTCACACATGTTGGTCTGCAAAGCAAATAGTTTAGTACGGAGGAAGAGAATTTAAAAGGAATGCGCATGTGAATATATGTGATTAGTATATCTATATATTAGAAATCGGGAGAAGCAAGATGGGTGATTGGACAAGAAAATAATTACATCACGTGCAAAATGTCCATGATTATTAGTTGTGTTATTTGTAAAACAAAAATGCAATCATCAAAATTTCATAATCATTTCTAACGTTTAATGCAGTTCAAAATTATGGTTAAGGATGTGTTAAACTTAGTTAACTGGTGCTTGTGTAGTGGTTGTAATGCTTAGCCTTTATCCCTGGGGAAAGAGTTCAATCCACATAGAGAACAATTTGTAATATATATCCCCTCCCCTTAATTAGTATAAATAATAAAATCCCCTCCCCATCCCTTTTAAAAACAAAAATAAAAAACTTAGTTAATAGGTATACATGTGATATTCATTAACTATCCACTGAACTGTAATAATCACCCATTGTGTACTATACCCCATTAATGGTTAATGCAGTTCAATGGATGATTAATGAGTTACCTCTGTTTACTATATGAGTATCTATTAACCAAGTTCAACACACCATTAACCACAATATTGTACTACATTGACCTTTGGGGATTGTTGTTGGATTTTGATGTACAGATAACATTTGTCTATTATTAATTGGATATATGGTTTTAACAACGAATTTCTTTTTATTAAAATTATGGGGAATGTGGAGGAACGCTTGAGGGAATATATAGGCCTATTACGCCATTTAAAAAATTATCAGATAGCATTTTTTAAACTTAGATAACGGTTAAAGGTGTTATCCAAGTACACATCATCTGATAACCTTAGATAACAAGTGCTCAGGTAAGCACTATCTAAAAGTTTAAGTAAGCGTTATTTGAAAATTTCGTTCAGTATGTTTCTTCATATAACATTTTCTATTGAAAATGTTATATGGACGCTGTTATCTGAGCATATCTGAGCATATTTTTGGCGCAGTGGCTTTCGGTTATTTCACATCACAAACCATTAATTATCTTTGTAAATGTATGATTCCATAGTACTCCTTCTGGTCTCAATTATAAGCAACAAAAACCTCATATTTTTTTGTCTCAAATATAAGCAAATCTAACCAATTTTACATTAATATTCCTAAAATACCCCTATTAAAATACTCTAATTGTTACTGTGAAGTATCGAAAAAATAAAAAGCAGCTTGAAGTTACCAATTGTTTCTCGCTGCTCTCTGCCATTCACTAAAAGCAGCGCTAGCATAGGGGCAATTTTATTGAAAGTAACAATTCCTTAATTAGTGTGCTTTTTTTTTTTGCTAATATTGAAGACCAGAGGGAGTAAGTTATAAAATATATTTAATTGATAGTTTGGTGTAATTTCGATTTTTACCAAGTACGTACAGAAACACAAAAAAGTTGTCACAATGGTATTTAAAATTTGAAGTTATTATTTGACATGGTACATGTATGTGCATGCTTGTCACCCCAGCATCCTTTTGTTTGTAAAAGGACCCTCCGATCGATTCATTTGCGCATACATGTGATGTGTGAGGGTCATAGTAAGGTAGTGCTTCATTAATAAGATAGTCTGTTACACAAACGAAGATTCGTGTGCGATGAGATGTTTGTTATTATAGTGCTAACTGGTAAGTTGCTCACTATGTTATCATTTTACCATTTTTGGCATGTTTGTTGGCCCTGAGAGGGACGAACCTACCCAGGTGATGAGAAAGGTAGATAATAGTGATAATCATTGACAAAACCTCCTTTAGACAGCAAATTGTGATGCATGTTAGACATATTAATTCAACCAGTATAACCAATCAAATCAGTTTAGTCTAATGTTTACGCCACCAAATTTATAGTTGATAGCGTACCAACTGATCTCTCTCAAAGAAATTTTTGTCAATATTATTCAGGTTTTAAATTTTGTTTGTAATTAAGAGGATCTTGGGATCTTGATAAGAACAAGAATAAATTCATTTAAGATACAATGGTGCCCTTCAATTGGTTGACGTGCAAGGTTCTCCGATCATGCATATATAGCAATTTCTATGGGGTGAGAAAGTTATATTCTGCTTGAAAAGGAACCCGTGGAATGGAATTGCTGGATTTCAAAAGTTTGGAATATAAGCAATCTTATCAATAAGACGCGCATGCAATTCAACCAAGGATGGGAAAAATAAACATGGATATGATAGGACACGAATTATTTGTGGATGATGATGCTTGTGTACCATATATATTTATGCCCTTCTTTAAAATATAGCTTGTAGGATAACCAATGCGTATATTTCCACTAATTACAAGCCTAAAAAACTCCTTGTCTTGCTACCTTTGGCTATGTCTATACAGCTAGCTAGTCGATCAGATGCATTGCATTTATATAGGTTATAGGTGTAGATGGGTCTGGGTTGACCCGATCAACCCGATGATCCAATCCAATCCGAAACGTTTGGTTTGATTTTTTTCGTAGTTTAGGTCGAACTCGAACGAACCTGTTCAAACCCGAAATGATTTGGTTCCGGCTGAGTAACGGATTTATGATTTCAAATCCGTGAACTTGCGAGCCCAGCCTGATAACATGAAATTTAGTTATTTTTATTTTTGTATATACGTTATTATCACACTGTCATGACTCATGAGAGATGAGATACTACTTGCTCACTTAAAAATTAGGAATTTCTTTCTATTTTGTGGAATAGAATGACATTTTAAAAACTCTAAAGTTTAGTTTAAGTACTGCTGAAAATTTTGTGGATTTTTAAGTGTTAAACGACGCTTTTTTTATAATTTTAAAAGCTGTTTTTTATTTATTTCATGACCCGCGAATCTAATCCGAACCAACTCATTCTTCGCCGGATTGGTTTGGTTCGGGATTGACAGGAAAACTACAAGTTTTTATGTCAATCCAAATCGAGAAAATCTAATTGATTCGGACATCGAGTTTGATCAAAACCGACTAAACCACGCCGGTGTACAACCGATATTGATCACTATTCACTTCTATTTGACCTCAAATTTAGTAGGCAGTCTAATATTGTAATGATGTTAGGCTTCTGTTTTGCTGACCCAGCTAATCCACGATGTGATGAATATGTTTCTTAGAATGTATAAAAACTTTTGATGGGGATGTAAAGGTATGATGGTTGTTCACTCAACGAACTACATATATATTGTTACGGTGCATAGTAACCTAAACGCATGGACAATTGGAAACCGATGAAAATTACGTTGGCAAGTGTGGTGTGGGCCATTCGCTTCAGGTAAATGGATATTGCTTTAAGAAACTCTCCGATGCAACATGGAGAATTCTGGCCAACCTGTGAGGGCTCGCTTGCACGTAATAGAAATGGGAAATGCTACTATTGCCAGAGTGCCCTTTACGCTCCCTGACGTAACATCGTAGAAATTGCAGTCAAAGGAAGAAATTTCAATCTGGAACTAAGACATCTATGCATCCGTATTGGTCACTCTATTTTTACATATTTTTTAAATAGACTTATTTATAAAAATAAATTTTTAAATTGTGACAGACATATTTTAATAGTTTTAATTTTTTAAAAATACAGAAAGATTGAGAATATTTAAACAGATAAAATAATTATATTAACAACATGTAATGTTTCTATGTCAGGATTTAAAACTAAAACAACCATTTATAAATAATAAAGAGATTTATAAAATTGTTTTATGATCAAATACGATGAAATTATATTAACATGTTATGTTCCCCGTTGGAATTCACAAAGCAAAATAATCATTTATAAATAATTATAAAATTGTTATGTGCTCAAAAACAATGAAATTATACTGATAATGTCTAATGTTTTTCCGTAGGGATTTAAAAAACAAAATAATCATTTATAAATAATTACGAGTCTCCACCAACCCCATTAAAGCACCATGGTCATAGTACTCAATGGGGATATGCTTGGAATGGGGGGTGGAGGCTTGTAAGTGTTTCGTGGTTAATGTTTACTCGAAATGTGGGTTGCCTGATAAGCGGCGGCTTTGGGGTGAGCTGGTAATGTCTAGGGCAGGTTTCACAGGTGGCCATGGTGCGTTATGGGTGACTTTAACTCAGTATCAGATTTGGCAGAGAGGAGAGGTAGGGGTTTCATGGATTGGGTGCCGTTGGAGGCTGAAATTCAGGGCTTCTGCGGCTTTATTGATGACATGGGGTTGGTGGATCTCCCACTACTTGGGAGGAGATTCACTTGCTTTCAGGCAAATGGCGGTGCTATGAGTCGCCTTGATCGGATTTTGATGTCGGAGGATTGGTTAGATTCATGGGGTCATTGTACTCAGTGGGTGTTGCAGCTCAGACAAGTGCACCTGATCGTAACTCGTAATAATAGTGGAGTATAATTAGGACTCCGAATGTCGAGCCCACAGGGAATGCGCGAGTACCGATGACTTAAACGATTCTATTCTATTAGGCTAACAAAAGTGTAATTGGAAAATGGTAAAAGTTGTCACGTAATTAAAGCAATAATCAAATTAAATGCAAGAACGGATTAACTATGTTATGGGAGGTCTGGGGAAACCAGATTCACCAATACTCTACTCTTGAGTTTACTATGTAATTACCATGAGTTATCTATTACACTACAAGCACTACAAGAAAACACATGTGTCTGCAAGCGGATTTCTGACCGGCGGCCTCGACGCAACAACCGCGGCTTTTCCGACGGCTAAAGCCGTCGGTAATGCCAATCCGACGGCTAAAGCCGTCAGAAAAGCCGCGTTTTTGGTGACGGGCATAGGCCATCGATAAAATCCGTCGGTATACACGTTTGATTCCCGCCGAATTTTCAAATACCGACGGCGTTACCCGTCGGTATTTGAATATGTCCGTCGGTAATCCCGAGACAGTTGGCCGACCGGTTTAGGCCGTCGATAATTTTAAGGTTGGCCGTCGGTATTTGAAAATGACTATCGGTAGTGCCGAGTAAGTTTACCGACGAGTGGAGACCGTCGGTAAATTAAAATAAGCCGTCGGTAAAATCGGGATACAAACAGAGGACGAGGTCTTCTTCCCCATTCCCCTCTTTTGTACTGTTTCTCTCTTCTCTCCTCTATCTCCCGTTGCAACGCCACCGCCTCCACCGCCCGTTGCAGTGCCGCTGCCTCCATCGCGTCTTCCTCTGCCCGACCTTCAAGGCGTCCACGCCCCTCATGGCGGTCCTCCACCACGTCTCTCTCTCTCACTCTCACTGATTCAGCCACCGTGACTGCCACCACCACTACGTGGCCGCGCCACCTCTCCTCTCCTCTGTTCCACCGCGCCACTTCAAGAGGTACATATTATTTGGGTTTTTTTGACTCTTGAACTACTTGCTCCTTATAAGCTGAAGTGCTTCCGTTAGTTCATGGGAGCAAAGCAATTTTTTAGCTTCTTCCAGATCTTTTCCATTCATTATCACCTTATTCACAAATCCACGAATTACATCTCTTGCAATTTTTTGAGAAATAACATGCTTCTGGTTTTTGATATATAGTATATATATGTTGTGCTGGAAAATTTGGCTCTGTTACCCTTGATTTTCATCTTACCAAACTCATGCTTCAAGATTGTTATTATTGATTTAAAATGCTGGAAATTCTGCACTACAAGTGATAGAAAGAAAGTATGTTTTTGAATGTATATGGATGCAAGATTGTGGTATAAAATTTTGCACATGTATGTAAGTTTAGCTTACTAGAATTTTAAGTTGAAATACTTGGTTAGTTGTGTAAATATTCTGCACATGTATGTAATTTTAGCTTACTAGAATTTTAAGTTGAAATACTTGGTTAGTTGTGTAAAAATTCTGCACTTAGGTTAAGTAATTGAATGGTTATTGAGTGAAAATTCTCACGCTCCATGATGTTAAGAAAATTTTTGCATTAGTTTATTTTATTTTGGTATGTCATAATGAGATTTTGATTGGTTTTGGATGGCTGGAAAAGTCTGCTTTTATCCCATGACTTTACATTGTCAAACCATTATCTAGTGGCCCTTGTGAAGAAATTAACATAGTGAGAATTCTGCATGAATCTTGTTTCCTGATTTGTTACTGGGTGTTTTGTGTGATTTTGTGCACACAGCTCCGCCGCACACACAGCTCTGCTGCGCACAACTTTGCCGCCTCATCTTCCTATATTTCAGGTTCTCTTTCTATGTTATATGACATGTCAATTTAAGGTTTTTGAATTCGTGTTTTGTGAATTTAACTATGTTTTTTCCTTTTGTGAATTTGTAGATTCTGTTTAGTCCACCACTCCGCCACGCCACCACAGCCTTCCCAATCCATTGCTACAACAAGGTACTCAATGCCAATTTTTTATTATGCCTAAATTGTTCAATCGCTTAGAATTCAAAAGTTATGAAAAATCTTAAATCATCTTTCGGCTAGTTCTTAGTTGGAGTGCATTGAGCTGTTTGAGAGATTTTTTAAAATGTTATAAAAATGTTCCTTTCGCTTCTCTCAAAGTAGAGTAACAAAAACAACAGCCAAGCCATATCCTGGCTAAATGAGATTGTTAACTGGAGTCTATCGTATCATGCATCATGTATTAAATCCTTCGAAGTTTGAAATAGTATCCCACCATGTCTCTTTCCATCTCACTGTATCCTTTTTTAGAAGGGGCATCACCTTAGTTTTACATGCCCAAATGCATAGGTTTCCATCATTTTCTTAGAGCAGAAAGTGCTTGAATGATAGCATACGGTCAATTAGTATGATCATTTTTTGTTATTTCTTTTGTACGTACAGGCTTCTTGCTCGTGAGGGTATAATTGCAGAGCAGCTTGCAAGGGATCTGAAGTCATTTGAATTGAAGGTACCACTTAATATAAACTTTAATCATTTTTTATTGAACATCTTTGCTTTGGTTGGCTTTAAGTATTCTATTTATCTGGCTATTACATATATCTGCGTATTGGTTGTGTTGCTACTGTTGTTTTGGGTCAAGATTGTCAAAATTTGAATGATCTAATCTTTCAATTGCATCACAATATATTTTTTTTTTTGAAATTTGATTGTGATTTATTGGATTCGGTTCTTCTTTTTGATACCTTAGTTTTACATGCCCAAATGCATAGGTTACCAAAAACTCAAGAGAAAGGTGTTTTGAATTTGCAGTTTAATAATTTTATAACCTATAGTGGCAGAATATTATGAATTGATGACAATCTTGAGTTTTTGGTACATGTAGATTCGGTATAGTTTTATGCTCATAAGAAGTGTTGAATTGTCCAAAGAAGCATATTCCTGTACTTAATATGGACGCGAATGTATGCGATTGTAAGACCATAAAAACATTGGAAGTGAGTAGACCATAAAAATCATTGTAAATTGAAAACATAGTATTACATGCCTACAGTTGATAGTACGACTTTGAACTATTGCTTTCATGACCACATTGATTTCCCGCTTCAGGATTCAGTTTCAAACAACTTGACATTGTAATAGAGCATCAGTTTTATTTTAGTTTCTTTGTTTTGATTTTTCCCCACTCCCATGGCTGATTTACTACCGTTATTATTTTCTATTTGGTATTTCTTGCTGATTTTGTTTCGAATATGGTTTGGTCTTTTCCAAAGGGGTTAATAGTTTTTTGTTTGTTTTAAAGTCTTTAATTAATCTGTGTTTGTGTGGACTGTTAAAGGGATATTTGTCCTAAGTGACTTGTACGTTTTATATTATTATTATTATTATTATTATTATTATTATTATTATTATTATTATTATTATTATTATTATTGTTGTTGTTATCATTTAGTTAAGCTTTTTTTATTAAATAATTACAGTCTCAGCGGTTGAAAAGGGAGGTTCAGTTGCACGAGCTCCATCGTGCAACTCATATTTGGAAAGGTACCAGTGATTTTGTAGATGAGCGGTCGAGGCGGACCCAGGTAATTATAAAACATAATGAGTAGTTTTTTAACAATGTTTATATTGTTTTATTACAATAAAAATTGACTAATTTGTTTATGTTTGACAGGAGGAGTTTGGCGAGATGTCTCGGGTTAGATCTCGGACATCGTCATGTTCCCGACTCGAGCCCGGAAGGATCCAGTTGCATCGGCCGATGGTTTGGGCAAATGTTGTTAGCGGCAAGAAGAAGGGTCGCCTATCACGGTCTTTGGCGACCTTGCCCGAACTACAAGAAAGTGGGCTCATTGCCTCCCCATTGGAGAGTCGTCAGCGGTGGTCTTTGCCGCGAATGGCGAGGAGATAAGCGAGTTGAAGCGGGCCATGGCCGAAAGCGGCGGCGGTTGGCGGCCGGCGGCGGCGGATCGCGGCCCAGCGGCGAGAGGAGGCTTGCCGGGACGGCTGCCATGTTGGCTCAGTCTTGCGGCAGCGGGAGGATCTGTACCATTTGCTAGCTCGCGAGCCGCCTCCTCCAGCCTCCGCCTCGCCTCCGCCTCATAATCTTGGTGATCATGTCGATGATGCGGATGGTGTTCTTGATCAGGACTATTAGTTTTGTTTGTATCGATTTTTTTTTATATTTCCGGATATCTTTTTTATTACTGCTTTGTTCGTCAAATTTATTTATTTATTTGTTACGTTTCTTTTTTTTTAATTTGTTTTATAGTTTACGTTATCGCATCACATTTTTAAATACAAGAATAAATTAATAATTAAATGTAATAACTAGTAATCGTTAATTAAATGGATAAATAAATTAAATTGATTACAGAAATTAAAATTAAATAATTTAAAAAATTAAATAATTTTTTTAATAAAAATTTAAACAATTTTCAATTCAAAAAATAATAATTTAAAGTTCGGCTTTACTGACGGTCATGGCCGTCGGAAATGTCAATTGTTGTAGACTCGGCATTACCGACGGGTTAAAGCCGTCGGAACTTACCGAACGATTATACCGACGGGCCAAAGCCGTCGGTACGCATTTGCGACGCGCGTTTTACCGACGGATATTAGCCCGTCGGTAATCCGTCGAAATTTTTGGATTACCGACGGTATTTGTGGATTACCGACGGCTTTTCCCGCGATTTCTTGTAGTGGTATTCTGCCAAATTGGTAATCTTCATTCCAAAATGGTACTTGTTGAGGATCACTCTTTTTAGCCCTTACCCTATTTCTTAACTCAGGGCCACGAGCCTTGGAAGAATTCTCAACCCACTTGTTCACCACCACATTGGCATCAGGCTTCCTAGTCTTATTCGACACTCGACCAGGAGATAACCCTTGGTTGCTTCTAATTGATTCCCTCGAGGACTCAACCAACCAACCACCAACTATTTTGTGAGGCCTTTGTGCCGTGGGCCTCCGCACCTGGTTCACTGAAACAGGCATCTGGTTCACTGGAACAGCCTTATAGTTCCTCCTTGCATATCCAGTTTGCATGCGCTGGTGAGATTTAAGCTTTTGATCATCCTTGGCTTTCTGAGCGGCTTTCACGTCGAAATACCTGTCACAATATGGGCACAAACTCAGCTGTCCCTTTCTGTTCTTCCTTCTCAGAAAGTCCTCAACAGACTCATGACGATCTATACCTGTCGCAAATGCGTACCGACGTACATTTCGACGGGTCTATTCCGACGGCCTATGCCGTCGGTAAAGCCGAATTTATTTTTAAAAAAATTAGTTATATTAATTGATTAATTTTTATATTTAATTTAATTAATTGATTTATTTATTTAATTTTTAAATTAATTAATTTAATTATCTATTAATTTAATTTATTAAATTACTAAATATTAAATTAATTTAATTATTTATTTAATTATTAAAAATAATTTATTCCCATATTAAAAAATATTTATGTATTAATTTGATTAACTATTACTAATAATTTAATTTATTCCCATATTTAATATTGATTAGTTTTAATTATTAATTTATTCCTATATTTAAAAATGTGATAACATAAACTAAAAAAACAAATTAAAAAAAAAACATATTAGGGCATATTTCTGTATCGTGATTTCATACATTTAGGGCATATTTCTTTGTTTTCATTCTCCTTTCAGTAATATACAGTCATCATGACATATTTCTTTATTGAATCTCAAACGGGAAACTAAGGCTTAACACACAAGTTAAATAGAGAAGCTCAAATATAAAAAACATATATCATATACCATAATCACAATTATCCATCTAAATAGTCAAGATATTCATAAAAAGCAATGAAAAATACATCAATATATTCTCCTGATATATTTATCCAATTAAAATATCAAAACAATCAAATACATTAATAAATAACATGCATAATATAAAAGCAAGGCTAGTGGTGGCTCCTTGAGGGGTCCCCAGGACAAAATCGGGCTGTAGAATCCTCCAAAGGAGTCGATGGAGTGTAATCCTCTATGATTGGAGAATACTCCGGTGTGGATGAGTATACTCCAAGATCTCATCGTCATCGCTAGGGATCTGAACGATGTCCGTCCCTCAATGAACATCACTGGCAGCTACAGGCCTCCTGGGATCACCATACTGGTTCATCAAATCACGATCCTCATCGTGATAAGGATCATGATGACGAGCATCGCGATCCTCAATCCTCACAAACATATTTTGATACTCCCTTGCAATCATCATCGGCCTCCTTGAAGGCATACGAGGATCACCATGCAGGTGTTGGAACCTAAACGATTGAGAAGTTTAGACCCTCATTAATTTTGATGATAACAAAATATTCACAAGAGAACAATTTATATGTTCTAACAATTCTTGAAGTGTGAAGATACTAATATTACATATATTTATAAGCCACTTAAACAAGAAGGAAGAAGCTCTCAAGAGAAGGATACACTCCATGTGTCAGCATCCGGTTCATCCTAGTATACTGTCTTCGTGAGTGTCTGGAATTATCCTTTTGTGACACTAGTCTTATCCATTTGCTTTGAGCGTCCGATCTTCCATTCTGAGCGAGTGTCTGAACTTCATTTTATATCACGTGATGGTCACGTAATTGCTCTTCCTCTCAGAAGCATCTGGAACGGATTTCGAATTTGATCTTATGCGCCAAAATTGTTGTACGAGGTATCAAAGGTGACACCTTTAGCTACAAGACAAAAATCGTACAAGCAATTGTGAAAAGCAAGGTAGTACGAAAACGGTAATATGTACTACTGAGATATTCTCTGGAAAGGAAGAAAGAGACAGCTTTTTGAAATCACCTCACTCAATGGAAAGGAGCCATTTTTACTGTAATGGTAATATCCTTTAGAACTCCTATAAATACCCCAAGGTATCCATTGAAGAAACTGCCGAAACTGAAGAAACTGTTGAAAACTCTACAAGAGAATATTGCTTCATTTACTGAGAACAAGCACTGTTGCTATACACTACAAAGAGTCAATACTCTGAAAGCACTGCTTCTGTGAGCAATCAAGTTTCGAGCCAAGTCTCTGGACTACAAGAACTGAACTTAGCGTCCGACACTTTCTTTTAGAAAGCATTTCTATTTTGAGCTTAATTTTTATCCTCTCTGTGAGAGTTATTCATACTTGTACTTAACTTATTTGTAAAAGTTGTTTTGGCCTAGTTAAGGCTGTTCCCACAAAGGCTCGACTGTACTGAGTCGTTTTGAGAAGTTGAGAGTATTGTCAAGGTTGTGACAGTAGAATACTCTTGAGAAAATTGTAATCAGATTGATTATAGTGGAAAATCCTTCAGGAATGAAGGGACTAGACGTAGCTACCAGTTTGGTAGTGAACTAGTATAAATCTCTGTGTCTCTTGCTTTACTGCCTTACTGCTTTCTATTTATCTTTATCTTGCTCTGTTAAAAACAAGTTTTCTCAAACTGCTTTTCCAGCGTTCGGTTTATTTCCAGCGTCCGTTTAACAAACTGTTTTGAAAAACCTGTGCTCTAAGTGTTTTTAACTTAATATTTGCGAAAAGTTTTCAACACAATTCAACCCCCTTCTTGTGTTCACGTTCAGTTGGTATCAGAGCTCGGCCTCTTGGTTGAGCACTTAACAGTGTTAAGAGTAAAGATCCTACTGTGAACATCTCTGCTGAAGGTGGTCATATGAATCGTCCTCCTCTATTCAATGGAGAAAAATTTGATTACTGGAAAGATAAGATGAAAGCATTCCTTGAGGCACAAAATCTTGATTTGTGGGATATAGTTGAAAGTGGATACATTTCTCCCGCTAATGCCCTTGGTGTTGCAATACCTAGGAAAAGCTGGGTGATGATCGAGAAAAGAGATATCAAACCAATCGGAAGGCTAGATTTATTCTCATTTGTGCTATGACAGAAAGAGAATATGATAAATGTGGTAAGTTTGATTACGCCAAAGAAATGCAGGATTCTCTTGTTTTGTCTTATGAGGTTACGCCCAAGTAAGAGAAACAAAGGCTAGCATGATGGTTCGCCAGTATGAGCTATTCAAAATGGAAGATGGAGAAAACATTGAAACTATGTTTGGAAGGTTCCAAACACTTGTTCATGGGTTGCGGGCCCTTGGAAAAAGTTATACCACACCTGATCATGTGAGAAAGATCTTGAGAAGTTTGACTAAGCAATGGAGACCCAAAGTCATTGCTATTCAAGAAGCAAAAGATCTAAATGTCCTTCGGCTTGAAGATCTTATGAGTTCTTTGAAAGCTCATGAACTTGAGCTAAATGAAGAAGAACCTACCAAGAAGAGTAAGTCTATTGCTTTAAGAGTTAATCAACATAAACCTAGTACTTCTAAAGCTTTTCAGGCTGAAGAAGAAGAATCAAATGATGAAGCTTCAGAAGGAGATTATGATGGATCAGATGATGAGCTAGCTTTCATATCTAAGAAGATCCAGAGAATGTGGAAGAAAAGAAACTTCAGAAGGAGGTTTCAGAAGAAAGATACAAAGGACAAGAAGGAAAGGAAAGACAAGGACAAAGCCCAAGTCAATTGCTATGAAAGTAAGAAGCTTTGGACATTTCAAGTCCAGTGTCCTAATCTTAAGGAAAAGTCCACAAGAAGCTCCTTCAAGAAAAAGAAGAAAGGTCTCATGGCAACATGGGAAGATCTTGACTTATCCTCCTCTGAGGAAGATAAAGAAGAAGAAGCTCACATTGCCCTCATGGCAGACACTGATCTTGATTCAGAAGAAGAAGTTGAAGAGGTAATAATATATGACTCTTATTCTGAACTTCAACTTGCTTTTGATGATTTGTTAAAGGATTCTGCCACTCTCTCTATTGAGTATAAGAATTTGAAAAAGAAATTTTCAAAACTATCACAAGATTTTCATTCTTTACACAATGAAAACTCTGTACTCAATGAAGAGAACCAGAAGCTGAAAACTGAAAATCAGCGTCTGGTGGATAATCAGCGTCTGGAAGCCAAAAAGATATGGGTACCTAAAGATAAAATAGTCTATGTTGCAGACTTGCTTAGCAACAAAGTCAACACACCTATCTTGGTACTTAGACAGTGGATGCTCGCGTCACATGACGGGAGAAAAGCATATGTTCCAAGAACTGAGACCTAGAGAAGCTGGATTCGTTGGTTTCGGAGGAAACCAGAAAGGTAAAATAGTTGGAATTGGTCGCATAGGTAAAGGCTCTCTTCCTTCTATTGATAATGTTTTATATGTTGAAGGACTGAAACATAATCTACTGAGCATAAGTCAATTATGTGACAGTGGTTATAATGTTGTCTTCTGAGGAAAATGGATGTTTAGTAAAAGCAAAAATGATGGATCTATATTCTTTCTGACAAGAGGAAACAAAAAATTTATAAAGTTGATCTTTCTGAACTTGCAAAACAAGATGTCAAGTGTCTTATGTCTGTTGAAGATGAGCAATGGATTTGGCACAAAAGATTGGATCATGCCAATTTGAGGTTAATCTCAAAATTAAACAAGCACAATCTTGTTAGAGGCTTACCAAATCTTAAGTTCCAATCTGATGCCTTGTGTGAGGCTTGTCAAAGAGGAAAACAAGTTAAAACTTCTTTTCATTTAAAAAATGTTGTTTCAACCTCGAGACCACTTGAACTTTTACATCTTGATCTTTTTGGTCCCACAAGGACAGCCTCTTTAACTGGAAAGAAATATGGATTAGTCATTGTTGATGATTTTACTAGATGGACATGGGTTAAATTCCTTGCTCACAAGAATGAGTCTTTTAAGGTATTTACTGTTTTCTGCAAATCAGTTCAAAATGAAAGAGACATCTGTATTTCTTCTATTAGAAATGATCATGGGGGATAATTTGAAAATGAAAAATTTCAAAAATTTTGTGAAGAAAATGGTATCTCCCACAATTTCTCCTCTCCTAGAACACCTCAACAAAATGGTGTTGTAGAAAGGAAAAATAGGTCCCTCCAGGAAATGGCCAGGACCATGATCAACGAAGCTGAAATTGCGAAACATTTTTGGGCAGAAGCAGTAAACACGGCTTGTTATATTCAAAATAGAATTCTAATAAGACCTATTTTGAATAAGACTCCTTATGAATTGTGGAAAGGTAGAAAACCAAACATTTCTTACTTTCATCCTTTCGGTTGTATTTGTTATATTTTGAATACTAAAGATCAGCTTGGTAAGTTTGATTCCAAGGCTGACAAAGGAATCTTTTTGGGATACTCTGAAAGGTCTAAAGCTTTTAGAATATACAACAAAGAAACTTTGACAGTTGAAGAGTCCATTCATGTCAAGTTTGATGATAAGAAGCCTGACACTGCTATGTCAGAGCTAGATGAGTTATTTTCAGAATTAAACCTCGGTGACAAGACAGACGGTGAACATGCATCTTCATCATCCGATGGTGACAAGACGAAGAATTCTACTCAAGCAGAAGCTGAAGCAAGAAAAAGCTGTAAGTACAAAACCAATCATCCAAAAGATCAAATCATAAGAGAACCTGGTCATAAAGTACGAACTAGATCCTCTTTCAAGGAGCATGCTGATTTTGCACTTCTCTCTGAAATGGAACCTAAGACGATTGATCAAGCATTGGAAGATGAATGGTGGATACTAGCATGCAAGACGAGCTAAATCAGTTCCAAAGGAATGATGTATGGAAGCTAGTCACTCTACCAGAAGATAAGCAAGCTATTGGTACTAAATGGGTATTTAGAAATAAGCTTGATGAAGATGGTAAAGTTGTGAGAAATAAAGCAAGGTTAGTTGCTCAAGGTTACTCACAAGAAGAAGGTATTGATTTCACCGAAACTTTTGCACCTGTTGCAAGACTAGAAGCTATTCGCATTTTACTTTCATTTGCAGCACATCATGAGATAACACTATATCAAATGGATGTGAAAAGTGCTTTTCTAAATGGTTTTATAACTGAGGAAGTTTATGTTAAACAACCTCCTGGTTTTGAAGATATTGAATTTCCAGAACATGTTTTTAAACTTAAAAAGGCACTATATGGTCTTAAGCAAGCTCCCAGAGCATGGTATGATAGACTAAGTTCCTTTTTAATGGAAAATGGATTTACAAGAGGTTTAGTTGACACTACTCTTTTCAGAAAATCCTCTAACAAGCATTTCATACTTGTTCAAATCTATGTTGATGATATCATTTTTGGAGCCACTAACGAAAGCCTTTGCAAAGAATTTTCTAAGCTTATGCAGGCTGAATTTGAGATGAGCATGATGGGAGAATTAAAGTTTTTCCTTGGAATACAAATCAAGCAATGCAGTGATGGTATTTATATACATCAAAGCAAATATATCAAAGAATTATTGAAGAAATTCAAGATGCTGGATTGCAAGCCTATGTGTACACCTATGCATCCTACCTGCACTCTTAGTAAAGATGAAATTGGTAAGAAGGTAGATCAGAAACTGTACAGAGGTATGATTGGATCTCTACTTTATCTTACGGCTTCAAGACCTGATATTATGTTCAGCGTCTGCCTGTGTGCTAGATTTCAATCAGATCCTAGAGAATCACACCTAAGTGCTGTTAAAAGAATATTCAGATATTTGCAAGGAACTACTAATCTTGGTTTGCTTTATAAGAAATCAAAAGATTACAAATTAGTAGGTTTTACGTGATCTTGACTTTCTTTGGAGACCGAATAGAAAGAAAAAGCACAAGTGGAGGCTGCCAATTCCTTGGAGCAAATCTTGTATCTTGGTCAAGCAAAAGGCAAAACACAATTGCACTCTCAACAATGTAAGTGAATACATCTCGTGACAAGTTGCGATTCTCAACTTCTGTGGATGAAATATCAACATGAAGATTACCTGATAAAAGAGAGTAACATTCCTATCTTCTGTGATAATACATCTGCCATATGTCTTACTAAAAATCCTATATTGCATTCTAAAGCAAAGCACGTTGAGATTAAGCATCATTTTATAAGAGACTATATTCAGAAGGGTATTCTAGAAATAAAATTTATAGACACTGATCATCAGTGGGTTGACATATTTACAAAACCCCTTGCTGAAGATAGATTCAATTTTATAAGAAGAAATTTAAACTTTCATCTTATAGAAGAATGATTAATCTCATCGTCTGAAAATAAACAAAATCTCAACATCTAATATGACATAAGCATGTATGTGCATTATCATCTTATTTGTCATATGCATCATAACTCATCATCCGGTGAATCAGTTGCGTGCGTCCGAGCACACCCACACGTGTCACACGTGTTAAGGACTCAAGCGTCTCATCATATCTACTGAGTCATGATTATTTACATTTTCAATAAAATCTTTTACTTTTATTTTGGCATCTGCATTTAATGAAAAGACGAATCTTTATTTTCTTTTCTTTTTGATTTAATTTTTATGTGGAAATACAAAGCGATATTTTGAAAAGTAACTGTACCAATTACAAAACCTTCCCACTACTCCTTTTTCGCTCCACAATCACTCTCTCTGTTTTCAGTCTGAAAAACAGTTTTCCTTCTCTTCTCTTCGTGACTGTCCTAAAACCCTAAACCTCCATTTCTCTATCTCTCAACTGCAATCATGTCTGGTGTAACAACCTTTGAGTATACTGCCATTTACGACACCATGGCTGAAGGAAAAGTTTTGCTGGAAAATCGGGTTGATTTAGAGAACTTCAAACTCTATGGCTTCGACTTCTACAGTGGTTTCAAGGCAATGGGTTAGGAACACTACTTCTTTTGGAAACAAGTTGAGGTTCTAGTTACTGCTATTAAGGAATTTTGGGGTAACGCTCGTTTACACCAAGGTGGTATTTTTGAAGGAACTGTGAGAGGTTACAAGTTCGTTTTTACCGTTACCAACATCTCTGAAGTCACTGGTTGTCCCTGTGAAGGTATCGTTTACTACACAGATTGGGCTGATGCATTTCATGGCCTTGAGAAGGTCAATGAGGATTTGTTTGAGAACTATAAACAGTTGAAAGAATCTAGTGAAACTCCTACTGTAAAGAATTTGAAGAGTCATTACAGAGTTCTTCACAAGATAATCACCAAGAGTGTCCGTTGAAGGTGGCTCTAGTGACATAGTCAACTATGAGCGAAGTTCATTATGAGGCACTACATGGCTAGTAACAAGGTAAACTGCCAAGATTGATTTACAACAACCCGATTAATGCCTTTGGTTAATTCGAGGAAAGGAGTTGCTGACAAGAAAAACACCTACAAGTGCATTCCTTATGGTGTTCTGCTCACTAAGATGATGACCAAGAATCTGGTTGTAAACAAGATGACTGCTTTGCCAGATCAAGAAAAGGTGAAGTATTTTGGCGCTGAAAATGTTGTGATTCCTGACACCTTCGGAGTTAACAGCTTGGTCAGAATGAAATTGATCACTGGTGAACAAATGAAGAAGGTGAAAAAGGAACAGGGAATAGAATCTGGTCCCTCTCTCGTGAAGTCTACTTTTGACAAAACCACCGGAAGTTACATGGCGGTGTGAAAAGGACTTCGATTCTCCGTAAGAGGAGACAAGAAGCAAGAAGCGTAAGGTGGCTTCACCTAAAGAAGAGGAATCGAGAAGATGAGGACGCGTTCCCATCGATCGGTCCCGATGAAAGAAGCAAGCGAAGGCGAGAAACAAGTTTGTCCGGCGCACAAAAGAAGGCAATTCATCGTCGCCTCCGGTGCCCCTAGACAGACGCGAAGAGATTGGTCGAGCGATCTAAACTTGAACCAAAGGTACTGAATCCTCACGATGATTCTCAGATCTGCTTTTGAAACCGATAATACCATTCTGCTCCACCTATATACGTTGCACAACCATCAACCATTCAACCCCGTGCACAGAAAACCAGAAACCCAACCACCTCTATAGCCCTCAAACAACCTACCCAAACACAGACCAATACACTCACCATCTCCTCACCTCAAACCTCCACATATACCTCCCTCACTTCATACATTTCCAAACTTCATTCTCATCCTTTTAACATCCTTTTCAAAGTCCCTTCATTTAATCCTTTCAAACCCAACATTCCTCCCAAGTACAATATCACAGTAGTAATACCAAAAACTACTGCCCTAATTCCTAAGAAACCTGTCCCTCTTGTCATTAGACCAAAATTTGTCAGATATGAGTCATATAACTCTATCTACAATCACCCATCTGTATGGCACTTGAAGACCTTCACTTCCGGAGTTTCAAGACTGGAGATACCACCTCCAATGAATGCTGTCTTCAAGGATGGAAAAGAAAATGTTGAGATGTCTTTCAAAGGAAGGCTGAGACCCAAACCAAACAGCAGGGCTATCCCCTTTTCTGTTGATGTACCAAGGTTCCTACCCCAGAATGAACCTCTTACATTAGAGGAATGTGGTAGATGGATTACAGTGAAGCTTTGTATGATGGCTCATTGCTATGAGCAGAAAAAGCTTGAAGTCATTGGACAATATAGAGACCCATCATCTGTCTCTATAAAGATTGTTCCAGATAGGCAAATGTGGTTACCCTGGTCTATTCCTGGAAAAAGAAAGGAAGCTGCACCTGGCAAAATGCCATTCAGTAAGATAGGGCCTAAGGAATATGAGAAAGCGCCCAGAGACTACAAGGTCAAGGAGTTTACCCAGCTTTCGGTAAAGAAAATCTCTGAAGATCATGCCAGAAGATATTATCTAAGTGCTCTGAAGAAATATCAATGGAGAACTGGATCCTCCAACTGCTGCAATGCAGAGAAGGCCACTATTCCAACAGTTGGCACAATCAGCAGAATTACTGACATCAATCTTAGAACAGTCTACTTCGATGATATGTTCAGATGCTCGATGTCGTGCCTTTGTTGCATGAAGATATATGTCCAATGGGCTGCTGTGACCAAGCACTTCGACATTGGATTTACTTGGAGTCAATGGTCTGAGTCTTGGAAAGACAAAGCCATGTTACCATACCTCATCCCCCTAGTGCTAGAAGAAGATGACAGGGAAAATTTGCGAAGAATTTACCTGGCAGAAAATAAAGCACTCTCTTTCACTTGTGAAGCCTTGAGTGTCTTTATCAGAAGTATATGGGGAGAAGAAGCTGGAAATAGGTTTGATGCTTTCACTGCTGATGTTGTTCTACACAGAGAAATCATCTTCATGAATATGCTGTATCCAGAAGATGTGAAGTATCAATGGGAAATTCAAACAGCATCTGAGCTCAGAAAACTTGGAAATTTCTTCAAATGGTCTATACCAAATGATGCATTTTTTCTAAGAGCTCAACGGAAGAAGGATTTGAGACTTAAGCTATCCAACTGGGTGCTAGCAGAGCATCAGAAGATGAAACCTGCACCCGTACCAGAAGTTGGATCTTCTACTTCTGCAGTTGAGATGGTCACTATTCCCAAAACAGAATTTGAAGAGATGAAGACCACCAACATGAAAGTCACTCAACTGGAGACTGCCCTGAAATTACTTTATGAACGTCTCAACATCCCTCCACCACCTCTTCCAAACCCTTAAACTTTGTTTTGCTTTAAATTTTTTTTACTAAGTGATATTTCTTATTTTTGTTGATACACTTATATATATACACTATTTTTGCTCTAATTATCTGACGTATATTCAAATTTTTCTAAGTCTTATTTTGACTATGATGTGTTTTTACACTCTTTTTGTCTGATGATAAAAGGGGGAGTAAAAGAAAGGTATGATGAACACGTGAAAATCTGACTAACCCACCGTCCGATGTTCACACTCCGATGAATACGCTGGAACTGAAGTATCATGCATAGCATTTCATACATAGCATTTGTGTGGTTATTTATTAATGCGCTAATATTCATTGATCTAGTGCTCTTATAATGATAAATAAATTTGGTACTAGTAATGATCAATATATTTGATACAAATTGATTAAATCAATCTTTTTGATCAGCATCCGATCTTACTCTGATACATCTACGTATTTGTTTTGCGATCACTTAATTAAATTTGTTTATCAACTATCGCCTTAACACTAGAATTATCTTATATATCAAAATTGTTAAATTCAGGGGGAGACCCTTGATGTCATTTTGAAACTAAATTGTTCATCAACCTTAGATATTTGTCATCATCAAAAAGAGGGAGATTGTTGGAACCTAAACGATTGAGAAGTTTAGACCCTCATTAATTTTGATGATAACAAAATATTCACAAGAGAACAATTTATATGTTCTAACAATTCTTGAAGTGTACAGATACTAATATTACATATATTTATAAGCCACTTAAACAAGAAGGAAGAAGCTCTCAAGAGAAGGATACACTCCATGTGTCAGCATCCGGCTCATCCTAGTATACTGTCTTCGTGAGCGTCTGGAATTATCCTTTTGTGACACTAGTCTTATCCATTTGGTTTGAGCGTCCGATCTTCCATTCTGAGCGAGCGTCTGAACTTCATTTTATATCACGTGATGGTCACGTAATTGCTCTTCCTCTCAGAAGCATCTGGAACGGATTTTGAATTTGATCTTATGCGCCAAAATTGTTGTACGAGGTATCAAAGGTGACACTTTTAGCTACAAGACAAAAATCGTACAAGCAATTGTGAAAAGCAAGGTAGTACGAAAACGGTAATATGTACTACTGAGATATTCTCTGGAAAGGAAGAAAGAGACAGCTTTTTGAAATCACCTCACTCAATGGAAAGGAGCCATTTTCTTTATGCTTGGTAATATCCTTTAGAACTCCTATAAATACCCCAAGGTATCCATTGAAGAAACTGCCGAAACTGAAGAAACTGCTAAAAACTCTACAAGAGAATATTGATTCATTTACTGAGAACAAGCACTGTTGCTATACACTACAAAGAGTCAATACTCTGAAAGCATTGCTTTTGTGAGCAATCAAGTTTCGAGCCAAGTCTCTGGACTACAAGAACTGAACTTAGCGTCCGACACTTTCTTTTAGAAAGCATTTCTATTTTGAGCTTAATTTTTATCCTCTCTGTGAGAGTTATTCATTCTTGTACTTAACTTATTTGTAAAAGTTGTTTTGGCCTAGTTAAGGCTGTTCCCACAAAGGCTCAACTGTACTGAGTCGTTTTGAGAAGTTGAGAGTATTGTCAAGGTTGTGACAGTATAATACTCTTGAGGAAATTGTAATCAGATTGATTATAGTGGAAAATCCTTCAGGAACGAAGGGACTAGACGTAGCTACCAGTTTGGTAGTGAACTAGTATAAATCTTTGTGTCTCTTGCTTTACTGCCTTACTGCTTTCTATTTATCTTTATCTTGCTCTGTTAAAAACAAGTTTTCTCAAACTGCTTTTCCAGCGTCCGGTTTATTTCCAGCGTCCGTTTAACAAACTGTTTTGAAAAACATGTGCTCTAAGTGTTTTTAACTTAATATTTGCAAAAAGTTTTCAACACAATTCAACCCCCCTTCTTGTGTTCACGTTCAGCAGGTTCATCAAATTACGATCCTCATCGCGATAAGGATCACGATGACGAGCATCGCGATCCTCAATCCTCACAAAGTTATTTCGATACTCCCTTGCAGTCATCTCGGCCTTCTGGAAGCCATGCACATACCTCGACCACGATTTTCATCTAAAGACATTGTCTATTGTTAACAATGGTCAGTCATGAGCAACAAAACTGAAATTTAATTGAATTACAACAAAAAACATAATATACCTCAATAGTTTAATTATTATTCGTAAGTGCAGAGGTCTTTTAGTAAAGGATACAGACTTGAACGAAAATCAGAAACCCAGTATACCTTATAAGATTCAAACATAGGGTTATAAATTGAAAACAACAATCCATGCCTCCAGAAACAAAACAACAAATCAAAAATCATGCATTCCTCCAGAAAACTCAAAATACAAGATCTGAAATTAAAATAAAAAAATAAAACACAACATCTGAAATAGATGAAACCCTAAATTCCAAGGATGCAGCATAAAGCATAATGTCAAGTAATAATGCTCAAATTTATTACAGATAATCTCTCTTTTCAGTGATGATACTCAAAAGGTAAACCAACTTTTTTAGTTCCTAGCACCCACCCATCTCTAGGAGCTCATCAACATTTTTTATTCACCACACTTGATTTTATCCTTCCTGTTTGGAAAAACACCCATGCCCAAGACATCTCTGTGGTTTTAATCAAAAGCAATCTTATTCAATATAAATATAACAACAATGAATGTGAAGGCTTTCACATTACAGCCTAGAAACTTTCCTTTCTGATACAATGGATTTGTTATAAGAAATACCTTACGGAGTTAATTCTCCAAGCAATAAAGCATAGAAGATGTGAGTGGATATGTAAATGAATCAAGTTGTACAACTTGAGATGCCAGTCAGCATAAGGTTACACATGGACAAATATACAAAGCAGAGGCATCATACACAAATAAGCACACATCACTACATGAGTCTATACACACAAAGTAGGAAAAGCCGAAAAGGTACTCTCCTAATATTTGCTCTTGAAATCACGATATCGATCATAGAATATCAGTTTGTATATCATAGGCTATGTTATGTGCACCCTAACAGTACGCTACTTGATAAGGCATAACATATGTAACAAGCTCACATAAGGGGGAAAATTAGTGACAGGAAGCATAATAATCTTCTTCACAAAAAATTCTGGAACAAAATGCATTAATCACTTTACTAAATGCATCACTTCAAAATTCCCTCTGTGGAGAGAACTATGAAGGAAATCAAATAAATATGTCGGCATGGGGGTCAACAGATAACCTTTTTCCACCCAGTGAGTCAACCGACATTTTGTTAGAGTGCATACCTAAATCTCAGAACAAGAGAGTGTCCACGTCCTTCGATGCCAATGGCGGTCTCGGAGCAGTGTGGCGGTCTCGGAAAAAAAAATACTGAAAAAACATAGAAAATTTTAACTACAAGCTACCATAGCAAGTACTATTATGACATTAAAAATTTGTTGAGGAACATTTTGATTTAAGTACCAAACACCAATCAACAAAAATGAGTATAAAAATTTAGACAACTTGCTGTCTTCAAACAGTTTGAAAATTGAAACAACCCAATTTAGCAACTAACTTTGCATAAGCAAGTTCATCTTCTCATGTTATAAAATAAATCCAAATAAACTCCAAGTAAACCTTTTGCCTTTCACTATTTTTATCAAATCATCAAGAATTCACATAAAACTATTTAACCTTCTCATCTAAAACACACAAGGATAGAAGTACACAAGGTCAAACACAATTTAGAAACAAACACAAAAGGGCAACATGAAAAAAAAGCAGAAAACAATACTGAGAACCACCAATGGGCGAGCTTCTTCTTGTTGCTGTTGAACCAGTTGTTCCCAAATGCTCCCAATCGGTGGTAAACGAATCTGAAGGAGAAAAAAAAAGTTGTGAAAATGTGAAAATACTGAGAAATAAAAGCAATATTAAGAGAGAGACAGACGTCGTACCGGAAATATACCGACGTGGTGGTGGCAGAGGCAGCGCGGTGGTGCCGAAAACAGACGTGGTGGGGGTGGCGGCCACTCCGGGAGAGAGAGAACGGAATAGAGAGAGGGTAGAAGGGAAGAAAGTAAAATAGAGAATGGGGAAGAAGGGTCATTCTCTGGTTAGTATCGGACATTACCGACGGCCTTACCGATGGCCTCAACCCATCGGTAAACTTTCGGCGGTGCCGACGGTATTATTCAAATATTGACGGACTATGACCGTCGATATTATGCGAATATAAAAATGCTGTAAATTTACCGACGGATGACGGCCGTCAAAAAATCAAATCGGGTTTACCGACGGATTTAGCCGTAGGTAAACTTCAGCGTACGACAGCTGACATTTACCGACGGTGAAAGCCGTCGGAAATGCCGGTTTTTTTGCTACGGGCTTTGGCCGTCGGTAATTGGCCGTCGGTAACTGCGCTTTTTCTTGTAGTGTTATGAAAGAGAGCTAATCACCCACTCTAAATTACTAAGAACTACCTAGCTTGTAATAGTCTTCCTCCTAATTAATTACTCTGTTTGGTCCTAGAAAGTAATTAAAGGAAAAAGCATTAAGCACAGGCGGGTTTGTTAATCTAATAACTGATTAGAAACAAACAATAAGCTATCCGACATATAAAGCGAGTTCTTTTATTCCTAGAAATCCGTTAACTAGCTAATTATGATCCTGTTATCACAATTAAGCTAATTAATTAAAGGTTGATCATGCCTTATAGGATTAAGCACACTAGGAATAAAACAATCAAACATTCAATAGAAACTCATAGAATTAAATAGATAAATAATCAAAAGTATTGTAAAGGATCCCCCATCACCCCTAGAGATGGGTTTAGCTACTCATTATCAATAAAATAACATAAACTTAATCATAAAACTACAATAATCCATAAACAAGAGAATAAATCTAAACCGGGACACCCTTTCGGTATGGTGACAGTCCTTAAGCACGTTATTCGCGTTCTCACAAGCTCCGGTAGCAATTCGGGATTGGCACCAAGCTCCAAGAAAACAGAAATCAACAGGAAAGGCAAGGGATTGATATGAACTCTCAAAAGGGGGCTCTTGACTTCAGAATTTGAAGTCTTTAGAAAAGGTTTAGAGCCCCTATTTATAATGTTGGTTGCGGATTAGGTCATCTGGCTTTCAAATCTGCACATTCTGAGACGGGGTACAGCCGTACCGGATATATACACGATCATACCGAACTTTTAATGTGATGTTGGCCCATACCTATGTGTGCTGCATCCCTGAATCATTTGTGTACGGCTGTCCTGCCCTTGGCAAGATCGTACTGGACTTTTTCATCGGCGCCAGGTGGTACTGACCAAGGGGTTACGTCCTTACTGAAATTATGATCTAGGTACGTCCGTACTGAATGTAGGTCAAGCCGTACCGCTTGTCCAGAAGTGCTAAAACTCTCCAAAACTTGCCAGTTTTTGGTCCTTTCTTGCCTCTTTTGCTCCGAGTGGTGTCTTCATGATAATTTTGTAAAATAGAACATAAATAAGTATCTTTGTGCTTTATTTAGTGCAAAACGATGTATTTAGATACTAAAAATACCCTATATAAGTAGAAAAATTGGTGTGTTAACACATCCCCACACTTGAGCTTTGTTTGCCCTCAATCAAACTACTTGGGTAACTATAGTAAGAAAAACTATCTTCACTGGATAGGGGCAAAAACATAAGTGTGACAACAAAGTGATATCTCAAAACATGCCAATAAATAGAATGCCCAATTAGAGGTGTAAGTTCAAATAAGCTAACAATCTGTGATTTTCAAGTCACACTCTCACCAATCGCAAAGTATTTATATGTATAATTATTAACGCTCAGACTTTTCAAATGAGATGACATTACCATAGGCTTATACATTGACCAAAACTCTACTATTAGAATCTAATTAACATGCAAAAGAGGAATGAGGGTCTTTCATTGGTTGTAATGGGGCCAAGGTAATAATGTTAGGTATGATAAAAGAAAGAAAATGTCATGCAAAGGGTCAGAAACAAATCAACCAAAACAAGCAACTTATTCCTTTTTCATTTTAAAGAGCAGGCAAGATTCCCAAATTATTCGATCAATATTTTTTTTTTTGCAATTTATTAAGGCATTAGCAGGATAAACAATTCTTCTTTTCAATGCTCTTTCTTTTCTTTTCCTTTCCTCCCTTCATGTATTTATGCCTTAATTAATCATTTTTAAGAACTAGGAGGGGAATAAATGCTAAGCCTTCTTTTCGTAAGCATATCAAAGGGATTCATAACTTCATTCTTTTCATTTTGCCACTAATTTCTCTCAAAGAAAATTTTTCTAAGGTTGCCTTCGCAGAAAATAATCAATAGTAGTGGCCTGAAAAATTCCTAAAAATTGCCCTTTTCCAAATTCACATGAAAATAAACTCATATTCGCTTTGTAATGGTCTCAGCACAAGTTCTAGAATGCATATTCATAGAAAAATATCACTCAACAAAGAAAAGAGGCAAAAGCATGATGTGACCTCTTGTTTCAGGCTCAAATCTCACATTTAGTAGCTTACACAGAAAGTTAAATCTCACAGAACTTCAATGCTAATTTTCAGCAAATTCTAATACTAGCAAAGAATTGACTCAATCACATATTGTCTGGAAGGAAAAAAAAATTGTAGCCCCTAAATCAGCAAAGATTTAAAGTTCTTCTATAATTATAAGCAGTTGAAAGCACAGCCAAGTAATAAGCATAATAAAATATTCCCTCCCCACACTTATTTCTAGCAGTGTCCTCACTGCGACTAAGTTAAAGCAAGCACAAAAAGATAAAAGAGAATTAAATAAGTGCTATAATAAAATAAGGTGGAAACAAACTCCCCTCTGAAAAATATCACGAGCAAAAATGGATGGGGATATGGGCAAGGTATGTTGTTTTCTTGTCGCAATACCGATGGAGCTAGTAAGCGGCGGAAGAATATGCATCACAAAATTCAAAAATTTAGAAATAAAAGGAATAAAAATAAAATTAACAGTAATAAGATAAATTTTAAAGACAATAAAAAAAATAAAATTTATCTTGCGAGCATGCAAAAAATATGTACATCTCTTTTTAATATAAAAGCAGAAGCCTAAGTACTAAAAGAGGAAATAAAAATGTAGTCCCGCATCACTCGGCAGGAGGATAAGGCTGGAGACGGTGAATGTGCTCCAAAATGGTTGCCAACTGCTGATCCACATGGGTCCTATGCTCCACAAAGCTAGACTGCATCTCATCGAACGCATCATGACATCCTCATCAGAGTGGCCCTATGCTGCTGGTTGTGACTGTGGTGGTGGTGGGGGATGCTCCTCTGCTAAGGGTACAAAATCTGCAGCCTGGTCCTGTTGCTCCTCCAGTCTGATGATCTCATAGTCTATGTGCCCCAATCTCCGCAGAATACCTATGTTGCAGAGGGTCATAAGTCCAATGGGCTCCATCTCGATAGTCGTGGCCCCCACTCCAGTGCGAATTGCAAGGTGAGCTGCTAGACGAGAAATGAAGGTACCTAAGACAATGTGTCCAGTGTTCTGAGTCTGAAGATGAACGCCCAACTGGGTTCACGTCTGTAAGAAAAACGTCATGGTGTCGTAGCGGCGTCCCTGGGTCATGGCCCATAGCAGAAATAAGTCTGGCCAGGTGACGGTGTTGTCGCTTAAGGCTCTCCCGTTTATGAAACAGGAAATCCATCTATGCACTGTCCGCACAGTCGGGTCTCTGATCTTGCTGGCTTAGTGCGGCTGGGAATGTAGTGAGCATCCTTAGTGAGAGCTCTCCAACTCTCAGAATCCTGCCACCCTTCTGAGATCTCCAGAAGTGCCTCTATATACTCCAACGTCTGAACTGACTCCACCGTCTCAAATCCTAACCCGATGTTGAAATCGGCCAGGGTCATCTCGTGGTGGGCTCCACGTAGCCAAAAAGTAACCACCAGATCCTGCTCTGGCTCATCCTCCCAGTCTGGGTGCTGGAGCTCCCTATCCATTATATGGAAGCCATAGTGGCTAGAAAGTCCAAGACAACCTCCACATAAAATGGTTGTTTGACTGAGGCTGTCTGGAGCCACCTATCCGTTGCAGCAAAGTCTCCAGCTCCTCTCGCAGGCCAACTTGCTGGAGGGCATCAAAGTCCAAATACCTCTGGGTGTGGGTGTGGAAGTCCCGCAGCAGCTTGTATCTTTCCCCGACCTGCTGGGGAATATAATTAGGTACAACCTTAGAGGCATGTGCTACTGCAGATGAAGAGCCTTCGGTTTTCTAGCGTTTAGGTATTTTCCTACAAAATAAACAGGAGAAAATAAATTTTAAGCAGAAACTGTGTTAGGTACGGTTGTGCTTCGTGTGGTATGGCCGTGCACGACCGTACCGTGTCTATATGTACGCCCTAATAAAAAAGGTAAGTACGACCTGACCTAATGAACATATACGGCCGTACAATGCCATAGGTGCGCCCATACCCATGGTCAGTCTAAACCCTAAGGCCGCCAGTACGGCCTTCAGTACAGCTTGTTCTTGATAGGTACGGCCGTACTGCGCTACGGTTTTGTGAAAAATCTACCCTATGATCAGATTTCTCAATTTTAAGCCTTGCTTTTAAGTCTCTAATCATTCCTAGGGTCTCTAAGCATGCAAAACCAAGCCAAAACTACTCCTAAATCACTAAAGTTAGAATTAAACATAACCAAAAACCTAAACTAACTAAAAACTTAAAATAACCAATAGAACAGGCAATCAATCCATAAAATGAGTTTAGAATCAGTACCTGGATGATCTTGTGATGAGAAATACGAAGAAATTGAGGGAAGAAGGTGCTTGAGTGGAGAGGTTTGTTAACACACCAATTTGTCTATATTTATAGGGCATTTTTAGTATCTAATTACACCAATTTGCACTGATTAATGCACAAACGTACCCATTTATGTCTTATTATGCAGAAATATCATGAAGACACCACTTGGAGCAAAAGATGCAAGAAAGGACTAAAAACTGGCTAGTTTTGGAGGGTTTTAGCACTACTGGACAAATGGTACGGCCTAACCTACCAACGGTACGGCCGTACCTAGAGCAGAATCCCAGTAAGGGCGTACCCCCTTAGTCTATACCACCTGACGCCGATAAAATAGTCCAGTACGGCCGTGTCTCAGGCAGTACGGTCGTACACAAGTGATGTCAGGGCAATAACACGCACGGGTATGGGCCAACATCATCTACGAAGCTCGATACGGCCGTGTATATTTGCTGTACGGCCATACCTCATCCCTCATTAGTGCAGATTTGAAGTCAGAAAACCTAATTTGCACCCCAGTCTATAAATAGGGGTTCTTAACATGTTACAAAGACCTTTTGACGAATTTATGAGTCAAGAGCCCCCTTATTGAGAATCATTCGAAAATACCATACGATTGGAGTGAGTTTGGATCATTGGAGCTTTCCATCAATTCTGAATTGCTGCTGGAGTCCGTGGAGATGTAAGGAACACACGAGAGGATTGTCATCTTACCAAAAAGGTGTCCCGATTCTTAAATTCATGTCTTTTAGGAGTTTGGATTTGTTTTGCTTTCTTTTGTTGCATGACATTATGAGTAGCTAATTCCATCACTAGGGATGATGGAGGATCTATTACAATATTCTTGATATCCGTTTAATTGCTATTTTGAATTCCATATTATCTTTATGAATGTGTTGGTTCTCGTATGCTTAATCTAATAGGGAGTAGCTAACCCTTATAAAATTAATTAGTTGTGGTAACAGGATCATAATTAATTAGTGGAACTCTAGGATCACAGAGCTCGCGATATACGCCGGATAGGTTATTGTTACCCAGGTGGCCATAATACTCAAGAGGGGGGGTGAATTGAGTATCCAAAATTTTCGCAAGAACTTTATGAAAAACTTATTTAGTGAAGGAATTATCAATATTGTGATCAAGAGAAATTAACCCAAGAAATCAATTGACTAAAATCAGATGAATACCAATCAAGAACGCAGCAATAACATAAATCTATATGAACCCTAAAAATGAAATTAAAAGAGATAGGGAAAGAGAAGATCAAACCAGAGATTTATCCTAGTTCAGTCACCAACCACTGTGACCTACATCTAGTCCCCAAGCCACGCTTAAGATTTTCTTCCACTATCAAATCAAAGATTTACAACGTTTCTTGAATTAAAACCACAGATTCCACACTCTGAAAACAAACCACTTGAGATACCACACTCAAGATTTCTATGGGATCCCTCACCCAGTCAAAAACAGAACAAGAAGAAGAGAGAAAATCGTAATCTGAAAACCCACTCTTAGTAGTGGAGATATTACAAGTGAAATCCTATGAGTCTCAAAGAAATTTGGGGAAGAAGAAAGCTTATGAGAGAAATGCTCTTTTTGGGTTCTGAAAATATGAGATTATGTTATTAATGAAACCCTAAATGAGCCTTTTATATTAACCCCAAACACAGATTCACAAAACTGATATAAAAACTGCAGAACGCGCGTGTGAATCGATTCCTATAATGGTGTGAATCGATTCACTCACTAATAGTTGGATTCGATTCACATAGATTAAACATGCGATTCACAGTGACTTGTAATTCGTGAATCGATTCCTTAACATATGTGAATCGATTCACCAAAAGCTGGAATGCGATTCACAGAGAGTTGTATTTCGTGAATCGATTCCCATACTTAATAAATCGATTCCCATCAGCTTTGAAAACCTGTGAATCGATTCCTTTAAATCATGAATCGATTCCACTCAACAGAAAATGCATAAAAACCAGTTTTGACCAAATGAAATGATTTTAACACTTTGTAAAACAATTGTTGGGTCTAAAAATAATGAAACATATTTGTAAACATACCCAACTTGGTCAAAAACCTTTTAAACACTTATGTAATGCATGATTCAAGTTATTTTATCAAATAGCATTTTCTAATTCTTAATCTACAAGTTTATTGAGACTCTTAACAATTGATTCTAACTAGAGTAAAATAAAACCTAAAGAATACTAGCAGAACCAAAGTCTTCACGTGTTTGACATCTTCAAAACCATCTTCAATTTCGCATAGGGGATGCGTCCATCCACAAACTCCCCCTTTTTGATGATGACAAACACCATACCTGCACAAACACTTATACCTACAAGCAATTGCCTTTCAAACGAGATCAAAACAGAATTGTATAACATGGCAATTCACAATACTCCCCCTTAATATGTGCCGTCTCCCCCTTTTGACATTATCAAAAAAAAATACAAAGAAGGGGTAGACACCCAATATATCAGACATATAACAGCATCAATACTAGCAATCAATCAACATACATCAGCATTCAACCAACAAGAAGATATACCAACATACATTAGCATTCAATCAACGATGTGACAACTTTTACAGATCAAAAGAAAATTCAATGTCAGATTTAGATGCATGAAAAAAAAATGTGTGTGCCCCCACACTGAAAAACTCAAAAACAGCTCAGATAAACTAAGGTTCAGGAGGAGGAAACTCCGAAGGACCATACATCCTCGAGCCAAAATAATGATGCAGCTCTTCACGCCTGACCTCCGTAC
This sequence comes from Calophaca sinica, assembly GCA_037113605.1. NCBI lineage: Eukaryota > Viridiplantae > Streptophyta > Magnoliopsida > Fabales > Fabaceae > Calophaca > Calophaca sinica. The sequence goes on from CM073735.1 coordinate 46,193,535, forward strand.
CCGACCGCTTTATCCGGCTTTCTTGCTGAGCCATTGCATTGATAAACCAAGGTGGAGGAACAGAAGCGGCATCAGAAACACCACCCGAATGCTGACCAGCATCAAAAGACTGTGAGACAGTAGGGGCAGCAGCAGGGGCAGCAGGGGGATCCTCATCATCTGTCTCATATTGAGCCACAGGAACCACAGGTGGCTCCTCTCTATACATCCAAACACCATCCCTTTTAACCAATTGCATCTTGGAAATAGAATTTTTACCAATTGCATCCTTTGGTAAAACAGGAACGACAAGATCATCTTCCGAATAAGCACCAAAGTGTCGGATGAATAAAGAGATAAGACAGGCGTATGGAAGTGGAGCTTTTGCATTCGAGACTACCTTCAACATACGATCGATGAAGAACTGAGGCCAATTTATGTTAACCTCATGAGACAACAAAGCCCAAATAAGAAATATGTCACTTTCATGCACCCTTGCATAGTTGCCTTTCCGAGGGTCAAGAATCTTCCCAACCACAAAGTGAAGCATCCGTTCTTTCACCTTAAGTTTTCCTAAGATAAACTTATGGTAGTTCTTTGGAATATGTGTAGGATCAGCCAAGATGCTTGTTAAAGCAGTGATATGATCATAACCAGCAAAACTGTGAAGTTCAGAGGCATCCACAACAGCACCAATACAAGACAAATCAGTCAAAGAGGACCATAATGCGGGAGTGATAACTATATCTTTACCATTTACGAAGGACCTCAGTACGCCATTGTCCACAAACAAATTGCAGAAGAAAACCTTAGCTAACTCAGGAAAATACTCATTGTGCAACTCCACAAACGTTTTCAAACCATTGCTGAACAATACTTCCTGAAAATCAAAATCCAAGTCACACAGCTCCTCCGTTGCCAGAAAGTGCGGAGCAAGTACAGTCCTATCCTTGAATATGTTGTTAAAACGAGAAACTTGTTTGGCAGTGGAGAAGTGCTTTGAAAAATCAGGTTCTTCCACAATTTTTCGTTGTTTAAAACCATGTTTCCTGGTAGATAACATCTTAGTCCTAGTGCCTTGAACATGTGAGGAGCCTTCCATCTCAGATAACAAGCGCAGCAGATATATATCCAGTAGAAACAACAAGAACTCAGACCAAAAACCCCAAACAGAAATTGGAAATCCCCACAACTTGTTCTTTCTCCAAAATCAGAAGCCAAAAAAAAAATTCAACTCAAACAACCAAAATCACGTTCGTAATGAAACAATGAACCAACCTTGACTGAAGAAGCAGAAGCAAACGAGAGAAGCGCAAAAATTGAAGCACGGTGTAGAAACAGGGCAGCAGCGGAGAAATGAACCACAGCGCACAAGCAAACAATCAATAGAGATGAACCCCAAATCTTGATGCACGATATGAATGGAGGTTTAGGAAAGGGGCTGGCGAGCGCTAGGGCTAGGAGGAAATGTAACGTGAAGAGAGGTGAAAGCATTCAGCTGATTTTAAGTAGAGTGATTCAGTGAATCCGAGGAATGAATCGATTCACACTAAGTGAAGTTCGATTCCCAGAGAGGGCACATAAATGATATATGCACATAAGAGCTCATGAATCGATTCACATTATAAAATGAATCGATTCACATACCGTGCAAGAAAAAAAATTATGCAGATTAAATGCAATTTAACTGTGCAGAGAAACATAGAACCACTCAATCAATCATTGATGTAACAAATAACAAAAATAAACACGTTTTACCATATCATATGACCAATTTGCAAATATCAACACATAAGATAAATTCATATTAAGCACATTACAAAAAAAATAAAACGTACCTAGTATAAGGAATACTTGTACACTCTTGGATCAGCAAAAAAAATTTAAAACAACTGCATGACGAGTTAGTGCGAAATATATGCATAGATACACATTCATTCAATGCATGAACTATCCAAAATGCCTAGTTCATTTCTAATGTTGAAAAAATTCTCTTTTGCAAGAGGTTTTGTGAAAATGTCAGCTAGTTGTTTAGATGTTTCCATAAACTCAAACACACAATCTCCTTTTTCAACATGATCTCTAAGAAAATGATATCTAATTTCTATATGCTTAGTCTTAGAGTGTAAGATGGGATTTTTAGTTAGGTTGATTGCACTAGTATTATCACATCTAATAGGAATGTGATCTAGCTTGAGTCCATAGTCTAGAAGTTGTTGTTTCATCCAAAGAATTTGTACGCAACAACTTCCAGCTGCTACATACTCGACTTTCTACTGTGGATAATGCCACACTCACTTGCTTTTTACTATGCCAAGAAATTAGTGAGTTTCCAAAGAGGTGACATGTTCCACTAGTGCTTTTCCTATCCACTTTGCAACCGGCAAAGTCAGAATTGGTATAACCAACTAAACTACAAATACCACCTTTAGGATACCATAGACCCATGTGTGTTGTGCCTATTAGATACCTAAGAATCCTCTTAACAGCTGAGAGGTGTGATTCCTTAGGGTTAGCTTGAAATCTAGCACACATACATACACTAAACATAATGTCGGGTCTACTGGCAGTTAGATAGAGAAGAGAACCGATCATACCTCTATACTTTGCAAGTTCAACGGATGTTCCATTTTCATCCTTGTCAAGATAACAACTTGTGCTCATAGGAGTGTTAATCTCCTTAGCTTTTTCCATCCCGAATCTTTTAAGCAGCTCTTTGCAATACTTTGATTGATTGATGAAGATACCATTTTTAGATTGTTTGATTTGTAGCCCGAGAAAATAATTGAGTTCACCCATCATTGACATTTCAAATTCGCTCTGCATCATCTTAGAAAATTCCTTGCACAAAGATTCATTAGTGGATCCAAAGATAATGTCATCAACATAAATTTGCACTAAAAGGATGTTATGACCTTTACTCTTAATAAAAAGTGTAGTATCAACTTTTCCCCTTTGAAAACCCTTTTCTAAAAGAAATTTGCTCAATCTTTCATACCAAACTCTAAGAGCTTGCTTAAGTCCATAAAGGGCCTTTTTAAGTTTAAAAACATGATTAGGCAAATCAAAACTTTCAAAACCGGGGGGTTGAGCTACATACACTTCTTCTTGAATATAGCCATTTAGGAAAGCACTTTTAACATCCATTTAGTACAATTTAAAATCCATGATGCAAGCATAAGCAAGAAGTAATCTAATGGCTTCTAGTCTAGCTACGGGGGCATAAGTTTCCTCATAATCAATACCTTCCTCTTGATTATAACCCTTAGCTACTAGTCTAGCCTTATTTCTAGTAATTACACCGGTTTCATCAAGCTTGTTCCTAAAAACCCATTTTGTGCCAATTACTTGATGATTCTTTGGTCGTGGCACAAGTTCCCAAACTTTATTTCTTTCAAATTGATTTAATTCTTCATGCATGGCCATCAACCAATGTTCATCAACAATTGCTTCATCAATAGTTTTAGGTTCAATTTGTGAAACAAAAGCGGAGTAATTACAAATATCCCTAATATTAGAGCGAGTAGTTACCCCTTTTGAGATGTCACCTATTATTTGATCAAGAGGATGATCTTTTGACACTCTCCATTCAAGAGGTAGATTTTGATGTTGAACTTCTTTATCTTCCTTGGGAGGCATCTCATCATTGTTGTTGTTTTCTTCTATCTTCTCTTCATTTGAAGGCTTTGAACCGGCACCTACAATCTCATCAAGAGCAACATCCTTTCTTTCCTTTTGGAGGTTAGATTCATCAAATGTAACATGGATAGATTCTTCAATGGACATAGATTTCTTGTTATATACTCTAAAAGCTTTACTAGAGGATGAATAGCCTACAAATATACCTTCATCGGCTTTAGCATCAAATTTACCTAAGTTATCCTTCCCATTATTCAAAATAAAACATTTACATCCAAAGACACGAAAATGGGAGATGTTAGGCTTTCTTCCTTTGTACAATTCATAAGGCGTCTTTTTCAAAATTGGTCTTATCAAGACTCTATTTACAACATAAGTTGCGATATTAACTGCATCCGCCCAAAAATACTTAGGAAGATTTGTTTCATTAATCATAGTTCTTGCAAGCTCTTCTAGAGAGCGGTTTTTCCTTTCAACTACTCCATTTTGTTGTGGAGTTCTAGGAGCTGAAAAATTATGATTAATGCCATTTTCTTCACAAAAAGCTTCAAAGCATGCAATTTTCAAATTCTTTTCATTTTGGATAACTTTTGCAAGTTTTCTAAAAGCATTAAAAGCATCATTTTTACTAGCAATGAACAAAGTCCATGTGTACCTAGAAAAATCATCCACAATCACTAGACCATAGTAATTACCTCCAAGACTCATAGTTCTAGAAGGACCAAACAAATCCATGTGCAAAAGTTGCAAGGGCCTAGTAGTTGAAACAATATTTTTTGCTTTAAAAGAGGTCTTAACTTGCTTTCCCTTTTGACATGCATCACATAATTTGTCCTTTTGAAACTTGATTTTTGGTAAACCAATTATTAAATCTTTAGAGATAACCTTATTTAAATGGTCCATGTGAATGTGAGCCATTCTTATATGCCATAGCCAATTTTCATCACTTTTAGATAATAGGCATGGTACGTCATTTGAAGGTATATCCTCTAGACTAATCATATAGATATTATCTATCCTTTGACCAATGAACTTAATTTGCTTATCATTCTTGTTTTCAATTTTGCAACAAGTTGAGTTGAAGACAACTTCATATCCCTTGTCACATAATTGACTAATGCTAAGCAAGTTATGTTTTAGTCCGTCCACATATAAAACATCATCTATAGTAGTAGTAGAAGACTTACCAACTTTGCCAATACCAAGAATCTTACTTTTGTTGTTGTCTCCATATATTACATGACCTCCATCTCTAGGAGCAAGTTGTAGAAACTTAGATTTATCACCGGTCATATGTTTGGAGCAACCACTATCCAAATACCAATCCTTGCTATTGACTTTCAAGCAAACCTACAAAACAATTAATGTTGGGACTTAGGTACCCAAATTTGCTTGGGTCCTTGAATGTTAGTGTTGGGAATTAGTCCCTTGGGAATCCATACCATTTTACAACTTTCAACACCATTCTTCCTAATATTGCAATTTAGTGTAGTATGGCCATTTCTACCACAATAATGACATGTTACATTAGATGTGCTTGGTGAAACAAAGAGGTTTTTAAAAGATTTTCTTTGAGTATTGGGATTGAAACCAATACCACCTTTATCAAAAGTGCATCTTTGTTTACTAAGCATCATGTCTAAATAGTCCCTACCCATTGTGAGCTTTACTATAGACTTTTTTAAGTAATCAATTTCCTTTTTGAGGTCTAAACATTTCTCACATATGGAAGGAATAATAACATCATCATTAGGACATGCTTTAGCAAGAGATTCTTCATGAGCAACCCTTAAAGATTCATTTTCATTTTTCAAAATTTCAATTTCCTCTTTTTCTTTTGAAACTTGCTTTTCTAGACTAAGTATAGTTTTCTTTTGAGAAATTACTTGTCTAGTGGTCTTTACAAGTTCCTCATGAAGTTCATCAAAAGCATTTTGCAACTCATCATATGTAGGTAAAGGATCAAGTTCATCATCACTTACCTCATCCTTTTCATGGACGGTTGCCATTAGAGATAGGTGTGCTACTTCATCATCTTCCGAGCTATTTGAAGAATCCGTGTCATTGTCTTCCCATGCAATGTAGGCTCTTCTTCCTTTCTTTTCCTTCTTAGGCCTTTTCTCATTCTTCTTTAGGTAGATTGGACACTCCATCTTCATGTGCCCGGTTTTGCCACATTCATAGCAAGTTATTGTTGAAGTGCTCCCTTCCTTCTTAGTAAACTTCTTTGACTTGTTGAAGAACTTGTTGTTGCTCATTTTTCTTCCCTTCTTACTCAAAAACCTACCGAACTTCTTCACCATAAGACCTATGTCTTCTTCACTTGAATCTTCATTTTCGGAATCATCACTTTCGTCTTGAATGAGATTCTTCCCTTTTGAAGAAGAGGCAACTAGAGCAATACTCTTCTTATCCTTCTTTTTATCTCCTTCTTCATGCTCGGTTAGCCTATTTAGCTCAAGCTCATGTTCTTGTAGCTTCCCAAACAAGGTTGCCAAAGTCATGGTGGACAAGTTTCTAGATTCCGCAATTGCCGTCACCTTGAATGTTAGTGTTGGGAATTAGTCCCTTGGGAATCCATACCATTTTACAACTTTCAACACCATTCTTCCTAATATTGCAATTTAGTGTAGTATGGCCATTTCTACCACAATAATGACATGTTACATTAGATGTGCTTGGTGAAACAAAGAGGTTTTTAAAAGATTTTCTTTGAGTATTGGGATTGAAACCAATACCACCTTTATCAAAAGTGCATCTTTGTTTACTAAGCATCATGTCTAAATAGTCCCTACCCATTGTGAGCTTTACTATAGACTTTTTTAAGTAATCAATTTCCTTTATGAGGTCTAAACATTTCTCACATATGGAAGGAATAATAACATCATCACTAGGACATGCTTTAGCAAGAGATTCTTCATGAGCAACCCTTAAAGATTCATTTTCATTTTTCAAAATTTCAATTTCCTCTTTTTCTTTTGAAACTTGCTTTTCTAGACTAAGTATAGTTTTCTTTTGAGAAATTACTTGTCTAGTGGTCTTTACAAGTTCCTCATGAAGTTCATCAAAAGCATTTTGCAACTCATCATATGTAGGTAAAGGATCAAGTTCATCATCACTTACCTCATCCTTTTCATGGACGGTTGCCATTAGAGATAGGTGTGCTACTTCATCATCTTCCGAGCTATTTGAAGAATCCGTGTCATTGTCTTCCCATGCAATGTAGGCTCTTCTTCCTTTCTTTTCCTTCTTAGGCCTTTTCTCATTCTTCTTTAGGTAGATTGGACACTCCATCTTCATGTGCCCGGTTTTGCCACATTCATAGCAAGTTATTGTTGAAGTGCTCCCTTCCTTCTTAGTAAACTTCTTTGACTTGTTGAAGAACTTGTTGTTGCTCATTTTTCTTCCCTTCTTACTCAAAAACCTACCGAACTTCTTCACCATAAGACCTATGTCTTCTTCACTTGAATCTTCATTTTCGGAATCATCACTTTCGTCTTGAACGAGATTCTTCCCTTTTGAAGAAGAGGCAACTAGAGCAATACTCTTCTTATCCTTCTTTTTATCTCCTTCTTCATGCTCGGTTAGCCTATTTAGCTCAAGCTCATGTTCTTGTAGCTTCCCAAACAAGGTTGCCAAAGTCATGGTGGACAAGTTTCTAGATTCCATGAATGCCGCCACGTTGAATGTTAGTGTTGGGAATTAGTCCCTTGGGAATCCATACCATTTTACAACTTTCAACACCATTCTTCCTAATATTGCAATTTAGTGTAGTATGGCCATTTCTACCACAATAATGACATGTTACATTAGATGTGCTTGAGTGAAACAAAGAGGTTTTTAAAAGATTTTCTTTGAGTATTGGGATTGAAACCAATACCACCTTTATCAAAAGTGCATCTTTGTTTACTAAGCATCATGTCTAAATAGTCCCTACCCATTGTGAGCTTTACTATAGACTTTTTTAAGTAATCAATTTCCTTTTTGAGGTCTAAACATTTCTCACATATGGAAGGAATAATAACATCATCACTAGGACATGCTTTAGCAAGAGATTCTTCATGAGCAACCCTTAAAGATTCATTTTCATTTTTCAAAATTTCAATTTCCTCTTTTTCTTTTGAAACTTGCTTTTCTAGACTAAGTATAGTTTTCTTTTGAGAAATTACTTGTCTAGTGGTCTTTACAAGTTCCTCATGAAGTTCATCAAAAGCATTTTGCAACTCATCATATGTAGGTAAAGGATCAAGTTCATCATCACTTACCTCATCCTTTTCATGGGCCGGTTGCCATTAGAGATAGGTGTGCTACTTCATCATCTTCCGAGCTATTTGAAGAATCCGTGTCATTGTCTTCCCATGCAATGTAGGCTCTTCTTCCTTTCTTTTCCTTCTTAGGCCTTTTCTCATTCTTCTTTAGGTAGATTGGACACTCCATCTTCATGTGCCCGGTTTTGCCACATTCATAGCAAGTTATTGTTGAAGTGCTCCCTTCCTTCTTAGTAAACTTCTTTGACTTGTTGAAGAACTTGTTGTTGCTCATTTTTCTTCCCTTCTTACTCAAAAACCTACCGAACTTCTTCACCATAAGACCTATGTCTTCTTCACTTGAATCTTCATTTTCGGAATCATCACTTTCGTCTTGAACGAGATTCTTCCCTTTTGAAGAAGAGGCAACTAGAGCAATACTCTTCTTATCCTTCTTTTTATCTCCTTCTTCATGCTCGGTTAGCCTATTTAGCTCAAGCTCATGTTCTTGTAGCTTCCCAAACAAGGTTGCCAAAGTCATGGTGGACAAGTTTCTAGATTCCGCAATTGCCGTCACCTTGAATGTTAGTGTTGGGAATTAGTCCCTTGGGAATCCATACCATTTTACAACTTTCAACACCATTCTTCCTAATATTGCAATTTAGTGTAGTATGGCCATTTCTACCACAATAATGACATGTTACATTAGATGTGCTTGGTGAAACAAAGAGGTTTTTAAAAGATTTTCTTTGAGTATTGGGATTGAAACCAATACCACCTTTATCAAAAGTGCATCTTTGTTTACTAAGCATCATGTCTAAATAGTCCCTACCCATTGTGAGCTTTACTATAGACTTTTTTAAGTAATCAATTTCCTTTTTGAGGTCTAAACATTTCTCACATATGGAAGGAATAATAACATCATCATTAGGACATGCTTTAGCAAGAGATTCTTCATGAGCAACCCTTAAAGATTCATTTTCATTTTTCAAAATTTCTATTCCCTCCTTTTCTTTTGAAACTTGCTTTTCTAGACTAAGTATAGTTTTCTTTTGAGAAATTACTTGTCTAGTGGTCTTTACAAGTTCCTCATGAAGTTCATCAAAAGCATTTTGCAACTCATCATATGTAGGTAAAGGATCAAGTTCATCATCACTTACCTCATCCTTTTCATGGACGGTTGCCATTAGAGATAGGTGTGCTACTTCATCATCTTCCGAGCTATTTGAAGAATCCGTGTCATTGTCTTCCCATGCAATGTAGGCTCTTCTTCCTTTCTTTTCCTTCTTAGGCCTTTTCTCATTCTTCTTTAGGTAGATTGGACACTCCATCTTCATGTGCCCGGTTTGCCACATTCATAGCAAGTTATTGTTGAAGTGCTCCCTTCCTTCTTAGTAAACTTCTTTGACTTGTTGAAGAACTTGTTGTTGCTCATTTTTCTTCCCTTCTTGCTCAAAAACCTACCGAACTTCTTCACCATAAGACCTATGTCTTCTTCACTTGAATCTTCATTTTCGGAATCATCACTTTCGCCTTGAACGAGATTCTTCCCTTTGAAGAAGAGGCAACTAGAGCAATACTCTTCTTATCCTTCTTTTTATCTCCTTCTTCATGCTCGGTTAGCCTATTTAGCTCAAGCTCATGTTCTTGTAGCTTCCCAAACAAGGTTGCCAAAGTCATGGTGGACAAGTTTCTAGATTCCGCAATTGCCGTCACCTTGAATGTTAGTGTTGGGAATTAGTCCCTTGGGAATCCATACCATTTTACAACTTTCAACACCATTCTTCCTAATATTGCAATTTAGTGTAGTATGGCCATTTCTACCACAATAATGACATGTTACATTAGATGTGCTTGGTGAAACAAAGAGGTTTTTAAAAGATTTTCTTTGAGTATTGGGATTGAAACCAATACCACCTTTATCAAAAGTGCATCTTTGTTTACTAAGCATCATGTCTAAATAGTCCCTACCCATTGTGAGCTTTACTATAGACTTTTTTAAGTAATCAATTTCCTTTTTGAGGTCTAAACATTTCTCACATATGGAAGGAATAATAACATCATCATTAGGACATGCTTTAGCAAGAGATTCTTCATGAGCAACCCTTAAAGATTCATTTTCATTTTTCAAAATTTCAATTTCCTCTTTTTCTTTTGAAACTTGCTTTTCTAGACTAAGTATAGTTTTCTTTTGAGAAATTACTTGTCTAGTGGTCTTTACAAGTTCCTCATGAAGTTCATCAAAAGCATTTTGCAACTCATCATATGTAGGTAAAGGATCAAGTTCATCATCACTTACCTCATCCTTTTCATGGACGGTTGCCATTAGAGATAGGTGTGCTACTTCATCATCTTCCGAGCTATTTGAAGAATCCGTGTCATTGTCTTCCCATGCAATGTAGGCTCTTCTTCCTTTCTTTTCCTTCTTAGGCCTTTTCTCATTCTTCTTTAGGTAGATTGGACACTCCATCTTCATGTGCAGTTTTGCCACATTCATAGCAAGTTATTGTTGAAGTGCTCCTTCCTTCTTAGTAAACTTCTTTGACTTGTTGAAGAACTTGTTGTTGCTCATTTTTCTTCCCTTCTTACTCAAAAACCTACCGAACTTCTTCACCATAAGACCTATGTCTTCTTCACTTGAATCTTCATTTTCGGAATCATCACTTTCGTCTTGAACGAGATTCTTCCCTTTTGAAGAAGAGGCAACTAGAGCAATACTCTTCTTATCCTTCTTTTTATCTCCTTCTTCATGCTCGGTTAGCCTATTTAGCTCAAGCTCATGTTCTTGTAGCTTCCCAAACAAGGTTGCCAAAGTCATGGTGGACAAGTTTCTAGATTCCGCAATTGCCGTCACCTTGAATGTTAGTGTTGGGAATTAGTCCCTTGGGAATCCATACCATTTTACAACTTTCAACACCATTCTTCCTAATATTGCAATTTAGTGTAGTATGGCCATTTCTACCACAATAATGACATGTTACATTAGGTGTGCTTGGTGAAACAAAGAGGTTTTTAAAAGATTTTCTTTGAGTATTGGGATTGAAACCAATACCACCTTTATCAAAAGTGCATCTTTGTTTACTAAGCATCATGTCTAAATAGTCCCTACCCATTGTGAGCTTTACTATAGACTTTTTTAAGTAATCAATTTCCTTTTTGAGGTCTAAACATTTCTCACATATGGAAGGAATAATAACATCATCACTAGGACATGCTTTAGCAAGAGATTCTTCATGAGCAACCCTTAAAGATTCATTTTCATTTTTCAAAATTTCAATTTCCTCTTTTTCTTTTGAAACTTGCTTTTCTAGACTAAGTATAGTTTTCTTTTGAGAAATTACTTGTCTAGTGGTCTTTACAAGTTCCTCATGAAGTTCATCAAAAGCATTTTGCAACTCATCATATGTAGGTAAAGGATCAAGTTCATCTCACTTACCTCATCCTTTTCATGGACGGTTGCCATTAGAGATAGGTGTGCTACTTCATCATCTTCCGAGCTATTTGAAGAATCCGTGTCATTGTCTTCCCATGCAATGTAGGCTCTTCTTCCTTTCTTTTCCTTCTTAGGCCTTTTCTCATTCTTCTTTAGGTAGATTGGACACTCCATCTTCATGTGCCCGGTTTTGCCACATTCATAGCAAGTTATTGTTGAAGGGCTCCCTTCCTTCTTAGTAAACTTCTTTGACTTGTTGAAGAACTTGTTGTTGCTCATTTTTCTTCCCTTCTTACTCAAAAACCTACCGAACTTCTTCACCATAAGACCTATGTCTTCTTCACTTGAATCTTCATTTTCGGAATCATCACTTTCGTCTTAAACGAGATTCTTCCCTTTTGAAGAAGAGGCAACTAGAGCAATACTCTTCTTATCCTTCTTTTTATCTCCTTCTTCATGCTCGGTTAGCCTATTTAGCTCAAGCTCATGTTCTTGTAGCTTCCCAAACAAGGTTGCCAAAGTCATGGTGGACAAGTTTCTAGATTCCGCAATTGCCGTCACCTTGAATGTTAGTGTTGGGAATTAGTCCCTTGGGAATCCATACCATTTTACAACTTTCAACACCATTCTTCCTAATATTGCAATTTAGTGTAGTATGGCCATTTCTACCACAATAGTGACATGTTACATTAGATGTGCTTGGTGAAACAAAGAGGTTTTTAAAAGATTTTCTTTGAGTATTGGGATTGAAACCAATACCACCTTTATCAAAAGTGCATCTTTGTTTACTAAGCATCATGTCTAAATAGTCCCTACCCATTGTGAGCTTTACTATAGACTTTTTTAAGTAATCAATTTCCTTTTGAGGTCTAAACATTTCTCACATATGGAAGGAATAATAACATCATCATTAGGACATGCTTTAGCAAGAGATTCTTCATGAGCAACCCTTAAAGATTCATTTTCATTTTTCAAAATTTCAATTTCCTCTTTTCTTTTGAAACTTGCTTTTCTAGACTAAGTATAGTTTTCTTTTGAGAAATTACTTGTCTAGTGGTCTTTACAAGTTCCTCATGAAGTTCATCAAAAGCATTTAGCAACTCATCATATGTAGGGAAAGGATCAAACTCATCATCACTTTCCTCATCCTTTTCATGGGCCGGTTGCCATTAGAGATAGGTGTGCTACTTCATCATCTTCCGAGCTATTTGAAGAATCCGTGTCATTGTCTTCCCATGCAATGTAGGCTCTTCTTCCTTTCTTTTCCTTCTTAGGCCTTTTCTCATTCTTCTTTAGGTAGATTGGACACTCCATCTTCATGTGCCCGGTTTTGCCACATTCATAGCAAGTTATTGTTGAAGTGCTCCCTTCCTTCTTAGTAAACTTCTTTGACTTGTTGAAGAACTTGTTGTTGCTCATTTTTCTTCCCTTCTTGCTCAAAAACCTACCGAACTTCTTCACCATAAGACCTATGTCTTCTTCACTTGAATCTTCATTTTCGGAATCATCACTTTCGTCTTGAACGAGATTCTTCCCTTTTGAAGAAGAGGCAACTAGAGCAATACTCTTCTTATCCTTCTTTTTATCTCCTTCTTCATGCTCGGTTAGCCTATTTAGCTCAAGCTCATGTTCTTGTAGCTTCCCAAACAAGGTTGCCAAAGTCATGGTGGACAAGTTTCTAGATTCGCAATTGCCGTCACCTTGAATGTTAGTGTTGGGAATTAGTCCCTTGGGAATCCATACCATTTTACAACTTTCAACACCATTCTTCCTAATATTGCAATTTAGTGTAGTATGGCCATTTCTACCACAATAATGACATGTTACATTAGATGTGCTTGGTGAAACAAAGAGGTTTTTAAAAGATTTTCTTTGAGTATTGGGATTGAAACCAATACCACCTTTATCAAAAGTGCATCTTTGTTTACTAAGCATCATGTCTAAATAGTCCCTACCCATTGTGAGCTTTACTATAGACTTTTTTAAGTAATCAATTTCCTTTTGAGGTCTAAACATTTCTCACATATGGAAGGAATAATAACATCATCATTAGGACATGCTTTAGCAAGAGATTCTTCATGAGCAACCCTTAAAGATTCATTTTCATTTTTCAAAATTTCAATTTCCTCTTTTTCTTTTGAAACTTGCTTTTCTAGACTAAGTATAGTTTTCTTTTGAGAAATTACTTGTCTAGTGGTCTTTACAAGTTCCTCATGAAGTTCATCAAAAGCATTTTGCAACTCATCATATGTAGGTAAAGGATCAAGTTCATCATCACTTACCTCATCCTTTTCATGGACGGTTGCCATTAGAGATAGGTGTGCTACTTCATCATCTTCCGAGCTATTTGAAGAATCCGTGTCATTGTCTTCCCATGCAATGTAGGCTCTTCTTCCTTTCTTTTCCTTCTTAGGCCTTTTCTCATTCTTCTTTAGGTAGATTGGACACTCCATCTTCATGTGCGGTTTGCCACATTCATAGCAAGTTATTGTTGAAGTGCTCCCTTCTTTCTTAGTAAACTTCTTTGACTTATTGAAGAACTTGTTGTTGCTCATTTTTCTTCCCTTCTTGCTCAAAAACCTACCGAACTTCTTCACCATAAGACCTATGTCTTCTTCACTTGAATCTTCATTTTCGGAATCATCACTTTCGTCTTGAACGAGATTCTTCCCTTTTGAAGAAGAGGCAACTAGAGCAATACTCTTCTTATCCTTCTTTATCTCCTTCTTCATGCTCGGTTAGCCTATTTAGCTCAAGCTCATGTTCTTGTAGCTTCCCAAACAAGGTTGCCAAAGTCATGGTGGACAAGTTTCTAGATTCCGCAATTGCCGTCACCTTGAATGTTAGTGTTGGGATTTAGTCCCTTGGGAATCCATACCATTTTACAACTTTCAACACCATTCTTCCTAATATTGCAATTTAGTGTAGTATGGCCATTTCTACCACAATAATGACATGTTACATTAGATGTGCTTGGTGAAACAAAGAGGTTTTTAAAAGATTTTCTTTGAGTATTGGGATTGAAACCAATACCACCTTTATCAAAAGTGCCTCTTTGTTTACTAAGCATCATGTCTAAATAGTCCCTACCCATTGTGAGCTTTACTATAGACTTTTTTAAGTAATCAATTTCCTTTTTGAGGTCTAAACATTTCTCACATATGGAAGGAATAATAACATCATCACTAGGACATGTTTTAGCAAGAGATTCTTCATGAGCAACCCTTAAAGATTCATTTTCATTTTTCAAAATTTCAATTTCCTCTTTTTCTTTTGAAACTTGCTTTTCTAGACTAAGTATAGTTTTCTTTTGAGAAATTACTTGTCTAGTGGTCTTTACAAGTTCCTCATGAAGTTCATCAAAAGCATTTTGCAACTCATCATATGTAGGTAAAGGATCAAGTTCATCATCACTTACCTCATCCTTTTCATGGACGGTTGCCATTAGAGATAGGTGTGCTACTTCATCATCTTCCGAGCTATTTGAAGAATCCGTGTCATTGTCTTCCCATGCAATGTAGGCTCTTCTTCCTTTCTTTTCCTTCTTAGGCCTTTTCTCATTCTTCTTTAGGTAGATTGGACACTCCATCTTCATGTGCCCGGTTTTGCCACATTCATAGCAAGTTATTGTTGAAGTGCTCCCTTCCTTCTTAGTAAACTTCTTTGACTTGTTGAAGAACTTGTTGTTGCTCATTTTTCTTCCCTTCTTACTCAAAAACCTACCGAACTTCTTCACCATAAGACCTATGTCTTCTTCACTTGAATCTTCATTTTCGGGATCATCACTTTCCTCTTGACCGAGATTCTTCCCTTTTGAAGAAGAGGCAACTAGAGCAATACTCTTCTTATCCTTCTTTTTATCTCCTTCTTCATGCTCGGTTAGCCTATTTAGCTCAAGCTCATGTTCTTGTAGCTTCCCAAACAAGGTTGCCAAAGTCATGGTGGACAAGTTTCTAGATTCCGCAATTGCCGTCACCTTGAATGTTAGTGTTGGGAATTAGTCCCTTGGGAATCCATACCATTTTACAACTTTCAACACCATTCTTCCTAATATTGCAATTTAGTGTAGTATGGCCATTTCTACCACAATAATGACATGTTACATTAGATGTGCTTGGTGAAACAAAGAGGTTTTTAAAAGATTTTCTTTGAGTATTGGGATTGAAACCAATACCACCTTTATCAAAAGTGCATCTTTGTTTACTAAGCATCATGTCTAAATAGTCCCTACCCATTGTGAGCTTTACTATAGACTTTTTTAAGTAATCAATTTCCTTTTGAGGTCTAAACATTTCTCACATATGGAAGGAATAATAACATCATCATTAGGACATGCTTTAGCAAGAGATTCTTCATGAGCAACCCTTAAAGATTCATTTTCATTTTTCAAAATTTCAATTTCCTCTTTTCTTTTGAAACTTGCTTTTCTAGACTAAGTATAGTTTTCTTTTGAGAAATTACTTGTCTAGTGGTCTTTACAAGTTCCTCATGAAGTTCATCAAAAGCATTTTGCAACTCATCATATGTAGGTAAAGGATCAAGTTCATCATCACTTACCTCATCCTTTTCATGGACGGTTGCCATTAGAGATAGGTGTGCTACTTCATCATCTTCCGAGCTATTTGAAGAATCCGTGTCATTGTCTTCCCATGCAATGTAGGCTCTTCTTCCTTTCTTTTCCTTCTTAGGCCTTTTCTCATTCTTCTTTAGGTAGATTGGACACTCCATCTTCATGTGCCCGGTTTGCCACATTCATAGCAAGTTATTGTTGAAGTGCTCCCTTCCTTCTTAGTAAACTTCTTTGACTTATTGAAGAACTTGTTGTTGCTCATTTTTCTTCCCTTCTTGCTCAAAAACCTACCGAACTTCTTCACCATAAGACCTATGTCTTCTTCACTTGAATCTTCATTTTCGGAATCATCACTTTCGTCTTGAACGAGATTCTTCCCTTTTGAAGAAGAGGCAACTAGAGCAATACTCTTCTTATCCTTCTTTTTATCTCCTTCTTCATGCTCGGTTAGCCTATTTAGCTCAAGCTCATGTTCTTGTAGCTTCCCAAACAAGGTTGCCAAAGTCATGGTGGACAAGTTTCTAGATTCCAGAATTGCCGCCACCTTGAATGTTAGTGTTGGGAATTAGTCCCTGGGAATCCATACCATTTTACAACTTTCAACACCATTCTTCCTAATATTGCAATTTAGTGTAGTATGGCCATTTCTACCACAATAATGACATGTTACATTAGATGTGCTTGGTGAAACAAAGAGGTTTTTAAAAGATTTTCTTTGAGTATTGGGATTGAAACCAATACCACCTTTATCAAAAGTGCATCTTTGTTTACTAAGCATCATGTCTAAATAGTCCCTACCCATTGTGAGCTTTACTATAGACTTTTTTAAGTAATCAATTTCCTTTTTGAGGTCTAAACATTTCTCACATATGGAAGGAATAATAACATCATCATTAGGACATGCTTTAGCAAGAGATTCTTCATGAGCAACCCTTAAAGATTCATTTTCATTTTTCAAAATTTCAATTTCCTCTTTTCTTTTGAAACTTGCTTTTCTAGACTAAGTATAGTTTTCTTTTGAGAAATTACTTGTCTAGTGGTCTTTACAAGTTCCTCATGAAGTTCATCAAAAGCATTTTGCAACTCATCATATGTAGGTAAAGGATCAAGTTCATCATCACTTACCTCATCCTTTTCATGGACGGTTGCCATTAGAGATAGGTGTGCTACTTCATCATCTTCCGAGCTATTTGAAGAATCCGTGTCATTGTCTTCCCATGCAATGTAGGCTCTTCTTCCTTTCTTTTCCTTCTTAGGCCTTTTCTCATTCTTCTTTAGGTAGATTGGACACTCCATCTTCATGTGCCCGGTTTTGCCACATTCATAGCAAGTTATTGTTGAAGTGCTCCCTTCCTTCTTAGTAAACTTCTTTGACTTATTGAAGAACTTGTTGTTGCTCATTTTTCTTCCCTTCTTGCTCAAAAACCTACCGAACTTCTTCACCATAAGACCTATGTCTTCTTCACTTGAATCTTCATTTTCGGAATCATCACTTTCGTCTTGAACGAGATTCTTCCCTTTTGAAGAAGAGGCAACTAGAGCAATACTCTTCTTATCCTTCTTTTTATCTCCTTCTTCATGCTCGGTTAGCCTATTTAGCTCAAGCTCATGTTCTTGTAGCTTCCCAAACAAGGTTGCCAAAGTCATGGTGGACAAGTTTCTAGATTCCGCAATTGCCGTCACCTTGAATGTTAGTGTTGGGATTTAGTCCCTTGGGAATCCATACCATTTTACAACTTTCAACACCATTCTTCCTAATATTGCAATTTAGTGTAGTATGGCCATTTCTACCACAATAATGACATGTTACATTAGATGTGCTTGAGTGAAACAAAGAGGTTTTTAAAAGATTTTCTTTGAGTATTGGGATTGAAACCAATACCACCTTTATCAAAAGTGCATCTTTGTTTACTAAGCATCATGTCTAAATAGTCCCTACCCATTGTGAGCTTTACTATAGACTTTTTTAAGTAATCAATTTCCTTTTTGAGGTCTAAACATTTCTCACATATGGAAGGAATAATAACATCATCACTAGGACATGTTTTAGCAAGAGATTCTTCATGAGCAACCCTTAAAGATTCATTTTCATTTTTCAAAATTTCAATTTCCTCTTTTCTTTTGAAACTTGCTTTTCTAGACTAAGTATAGTTTTCTTTTGAGAAATTACTTGTCTAGTGGTCTTTACAAGTTCCTCATGAAGTTCATCAAAAGCATTTTGCAACTCATCATATGTAGGTAAAGGATCAAGTTCATCATCACTTACCTCATCCTTTTCATGGACGGTTGCCATTAGAGATAGGTGTGCTACTTCATCATCTTCCGAGCTATTTGAAGAATCCGTGTCATTGTCTTCCCATGCAATGTAGGCTCTTCTTCCTTTCTTTTCCTTCTTAGGCCTTTTCTCATTCTTCTTTAGGTAGATTGGACACTCCATCTTCATGTGCCCGGTTTTGCCACATTCATAGCAAGTTATTGTTGAAGTGCTCCCTTCCTTCTTAGTAAACTTCTTTGACTTGTTGAAGAACTTGTTGTTGCTCATTTTTCTTCCCTTCTTACTCAAAAACCTACCGAACTTCTTCACCATAAGACCTATGTCTTCTTCACTTGAATCTTCATTTTCGGAATCATCACTTTCGTCTTGAACGAGATTCTTCCCTTTGAAGAAGAGGCAACTAGAGCAATACTCTTCTTATCCTTCTTTTATCTCCTTCTTCATGCTCGGTTAGCCTATTTAGCTCAAGCTCATGTTCTTGTAGCTTCCCAAACAAGGTTGCCAAAGTCATGGTGGACAAGTTTCTAGATTCGAATTGCCGCCACCTTGAATGTTAGTGTTGGGAATTAGTCCCTTGGGAATCCATACCATTTTACAACTTTCAACACCATTCTTCCTAATATTGCAATTTAGTGTAGTATGGCCATTTCTACCACAATAATGACATGTTACATTAGATGTGCTTGGTGAAACAAAGAGGTTTTTAAAAGATTTTCTTTGAGTATTGGGATTGAAACCAATACCACCTTTATCAAAAGTGCATCTTTGTTTACTAAGCATCATGTCTAAATAGTCCCTACCCATTGTGAGCTTTACTATAGACTTTTTTAAGTAATCAATTTCCTTTTGAGGTCTAAACATTTCTCACATATGGAAGGAATAATAACATCATCATTAGGACATGCTTTAGCAAGAGATTCTTCATGAAAGCAACCCTTAAAGATTCATTTTCATTTTTCAAAATTTCAATTTCCTCTTTTCTTTTGAAACTTGCTTTTCTAGACTAAGTATAGTTTTCTTTTGAGAAATTACTTGTCTAGTGGTCTTTACAAGTTCCTCATGAAGTTCATCAAAAGCATTTTGCAACTCATCATATGTAGGTAAAGGATCAAGTTCATCATCACTTACCTCATCCTTTTCATGGACGGTTGCCATTAGAGATAGGTGTGCTACTTCATCATCTTCCGAGCTATTTGAAGAATCCGTGTCATTGTCTTCCCATGCAATGTAGGCTCTTCTTCCTTTCTTTTCCTTCTTAGGCCTTTTTCTCATTCTTTCTTTGGGTAGATTGGACCCTCCATCTTCATGTGCCCGGTTTTGCCACATTCATAGCAAGTTATTGTTGAAGTGCTCCCTTCCTTCTTAGTAAACTTCTTTGACTTGTTGAAGAATTTGTTGTTGCTCATTTTTCTTCCCTTCTTACTCAAAAACCTACGAACTTCTTCACCATAAGACCTATGTCTTCTTCACTTGAATCTTCATTTTCTAATCATCACTTTCGCCTTGAACGAGATTCTTCCCTTTGAAGAAGAGGCAACTAGAGCAATACTCTTCTTATCCTTCTTTTTATCTCCTTCTTCATGCTCGGTTAGCCTATTTAGCTCAAGCTCATGTTCTTGTAGCTTCCCAAACAAGGTTGACAAAGTCATGGTGGACAAGTTTCTAGATTCCGCAATTGCCGCCACCTTCTGCCAATTCCTGCCAAACATCTTAAAACTTTATTGATAAAATCCTCATTTGAAAAAGTTTTGCCTAAGGCGGCTAAGTGGTTCACAATGTGTGTGAATCGCTTTGCATGTCTTGTATGGTTTCACCATTGTTCATGCGAAACAATTCATACTCATGTGTGAGAGTATTCACTCTAGCCCTTTTCACCTCACTAGTACCCTCATGGGTAACTTGTAGGGTGTCCCACATAGCTTGGGATGTTTGGCAATTTGAGACTCTAAAAAATTCATCTTGGCCTAAGGCGGCGGTGATGATATTTTTAGCTCTCCAATCAAGTTGAAATTTTTTCTTTTCTTCATCAGTCCATTCATTTCTAGGTTTCTCAATTTTCACACCTCCTCTTTCAATAGTTGGAATAAAAGGACCATTTTCAATGGCATTCCAAATATCAATATCTTGAGAGATAATGAAAATTCTCATTCTCTCTTTCCAATAAGGATAACCTTCACCATTAAAAACAGGAGCCTTATTATAGGACCCATTGGGTTGATAAAACGATTTCAAAGACATGATTTTCTTGTAAGAAAATTTGACAAAATCAAAGATACCTGCTCTGGTACCACTTGTTACCCAGGTGGCCAGAATACTTAAGAGGGGGGTGAATTGAGTATCCAAAATTTTCGCAAGAACTTTATGAAAAACTTATTTAGTGAAGGAATTATCAATATTGTGATCAAGAGAAATTAACCCAAGAAATCAATTGACTAAAATCAGATGAATACCAATCAAGAACGCAGCAATAACATAAATCTATATGAACCCTAAAAACGAAATTAAAAGAGATAGGGAAAGAGAAGATCAAACCAGAGATTTATCCTAGTTCAGTCACCAACCACTGTGACCTACATCTAGTCCCCAAGCCACGCTTGAGATTTTCTTCCACTATCAATTCAAAGATTTACAACGTTTCTTGAATTACACCCAGAGATTCCACACTCTGAAAACAAACCACTTGAGATACCACACTCAAGATTTCTATGGGATCCCTCACCCAATCAAAAACAGAACAAGAAGAAGAGAGAAATTCGTAATCTGAAAACCCACTCTTAGTAGTGGAGATATTACAAGTGAAATCCTATGAGTCTCAAAGAAATTTGGGGAAGAAGAAAGCTTATGAGAGAAATGCTCTTTTTGGGTTCTGAAAATATGAGTTCTGTTATTAATGAAACCCTAAATGAGCCTTTTATATTAACCCCAAACACAGATTCACAAAACTGATATAAAAACTGCAGAACGCGCGTGTGAATCGATTCCTGTAATGGTGTGAATCGATTCACTCACTAATAGTTGGATTCGATTCACATAGATTAAGCATGCGATTCACAGTGACTTGTAATTCGTGAATCGATTCCTTAACATATGTGAATCGATTCACGAAAAGCTGGAATGCGATTCACAGAGAGTTGTATTTCGTGAATCGATTCCCATACTTAATAAATCGATTCCCATCGACTTTGAAAACACGTGAATCGATTCCTTTAAATCATGAATCGATTCCACTCAACAGAAAATGCATAAAAACCAGTTTTGACCAAATGAAATGATTTTAACACTTTATAAAACAATTGTTGGGTCTAAAAATAATGAAACATATTTGTAAACATACCCAACTTGGTCAAAAACCTTTTAAACACTTATGTAATGCATGATTCAAGTTATTTTATCAAATAGCATTTTCTAATTCTTAATCCACAAGTTTATTGAGACTCTTAACAATTGATTCTAACTAGAGTAAAATAAAACCTAAAGAATACTAGCAGAACCAAAGTCTTCACGTGTTTGACATCTTCAAAACCATCTTCAATTTCGCATAGGGGATGCGTCCATCCACAGTTATTGCTTGTTTCCAATCAGTTATTAAGTTAACAAACTTGTCTGCTTTTAATGCTCTTTCCCTTAGTTATCTTCCTAGACCAAACAGAATAATTAGTTAGGAGGAAGACTACTGTACGTGAGGATAGCCATTAGTAATTTAGAGTAAGTGGTTGGTATTCAATAAGGAAAAACAATTCATATTAGCAAGGAAATATATTCAAGATCTAGTAATAGTGAACCCGGGTCCCCTAGGCCTCTCCTAATTGATCTTGCTCTAATCATTTTAGTTTAAAGTCTTACTTTCGCTTCGCTTAGTTTTCTATTCAATTTCAATCCGGTTACTCTGTTCACTTAAGGAATTAAAAGATCTTTATTATGCCGGTACTTACCCATTCCCTGTGGATTCGACATTTGGAGTCCTAACTATACTTCACTTTATTACGAGTTACGATCAGGTGCACTTGTCTGAGACGCAACAAGTTTTTGGCACCATTGTCGGGGACTGTTTTAGCAATATTAGTTCAATGAGATCTTAGTTACTTTAAGTATTTTTAGTCTATTTTCTGTTTTAATATTCTATAACTATTTTATTATCATCTGTGTACTCAGGCACCGCAATGGAAGGAGAACCAGAGGTCACTCTTGAAGAATATTTCTCTGCTTCTGTGGATACTCTGGAGAGCATAAATGGCCCAGCCATTAGGCGACGTAACTTCGAATATAATCCTGCCTTAATCAAGCTAGTGTCTGCAGTACAATTTTCGGGGCTACCTTCGGAAGACCCACATGCCCATCTAAAGAGCTTTCGAAGAATACTTAGCACTGTTAAGTATAATGGAGTCCCAGCTGAAGCTATTAAACAAACACTATTTCCATTCTCATAGGGAAAAGCTCAAATTTGGCTAGACTCTTTGGCACCAAACTCAATAACCACTTGGGAAGATCTAAAGGGTAAATTTCTCCTAAAATATCTATCTTTAGCCAAATTTGCAGAAATAAGAGCAAAAATAACCAATTTCAAACAGGTTAAATTAGAGCCAATGCACGAAGCTTGGGAGCGTTTCCAAGAATTGCTGAGAGGTTTTCCACACAATGAATTTAATACATGGCAACTTGTGCACATCTTCTACAATGGGTTAAATCCACATAGTAGAGCTGCCATAGACGCTGCCTGTGGGAGATCTTTGGGAACAAGAGCACCCTCTGAGGCAATAGAAATTATTAAAGAGATGGCTCAGAACGATGCTCAATGGTTTTCGGAGAGGAAACAGGTTGATCCTAAAATAGGGAGCCATGGGAGGCAATCTCCTTTATCTTTAGAAGCCAAGGTGGATGCACTTACTGAAAAATTCGAAGGCCTACTAGCATCTCATACCCATATCATAACTTTAGGGAAGTCTTCAACAATTGAGAATGAAGTTGCGATGGTTAACTTCATAGGCACCGAGAAACATGGTGATACTGCTCAAATAATAACAATCCGATATGGAGAAACCAAGCCTCATTTTTATAGGCTCAAGCAGGAAGAAAGCCATATCCAGGCCATTCTACATTAGTAAGAAACTTGACGAAAGATTTAAGCAACTGGATAAATTGGTAACAACAAATGCAGAGACACAGAAACAATTAGTAGATCAATTAGCTCTCTTGATAAACTATTTGGCCAAGAAAGAAGAGAAGACATATACTCAAGAAGTACAATCTAACTTAATAACTACAAGATGAGGGACAGTACTTGCGGGGCCATTTGAGAAGAGCAAAGAAAAAGCCACACCCGCTCAGCCCTAAGAAGATTCACCTACTCCGACTGAAAAAAGAGAGACAATAAACAAAGAGCCTGAGAAAGGACAGTAAACAGTGCCTATCAATCCACCTGACATAACCCCTGTTGTACCATTCTCATAGAGACTGAAAAATGATTTGCAGGACCCTCAATTTGCAAAAATTTTAAAAGTCCTGAAGCAGCTAACTATCAACATACCATTTGCGGAAGCTATTTCTCATATGCCTAAATATGCCAAATTCTTGAAGGATATCATTACCAACAAGAAAAAGCTAGAGGAGCTATCAACTGTTAGGTTGAGCGAGGAGTGCTCAGCCATAATCCTGAAAAAACTATCTCCTAAAATGCAGGATCCAGGGAGTTTTACAATATCATGCATAATTGGAAATTCTTATTTTTGAGAAAGCTCTTTGTGATTTAGGATCTAGTATAAATCTAATGCCTTTATCTATTTTTTAGCGACTTCGTTTAAAAGAAGTCAGACCCACAAGACTTCAATTGCAGCTGGTAGACAGGTCCGTAGTGCACCCAAAAGAGATAATTGACGATGTCTTGGTGAAGGTAGAAAAATTTATTTTTCCAGCTGATTTCGTAGTCCTAGACATGGAAGAAGATAAGGAAGTACCCCTTCTTTTGGGAAGACCATTTCTAGCAACAGGAAAAACAATCATTGATGTTCACCAAGGAAAGCTTACATTACGGCTTGACGATGAGGAAGTTGTTTTCAGCATGTTTGACTTCTTAAAAATACCAAATTCTCACTCGTGCAATTTTATTGACACTTTAACAGAAATTTTTCTAATGTCTCCTGACTCGCAAGTACATTTACTTACAGAACCTCTAGAAAAAGTTTTAACTTGCAGTAAGGAAGTCATCGCAGATGAAGAAGAAATAAAAAAGGAAGTCTTAGCTCTAGAAGCAGGCATGGAACCAAGGCCATGGAATGGGGTGCACGATTTGAAAGACTAGATAAAACCAAAAAGACTGCAATCAAGTCATCTCTAGAAGAGCCACCGGAGCTGGATTTAAAACCGCTACCAGCTAATCTTAAATATGTATTTTTACACCCACCATCATCATTACCAGTTGTTGTTTCATCTTCTTTAACAAGTCCGATGGAGGAAAAACTTTTAAGAATCTTGCGGGAGAACAAGGCAGCATTTGGATGGAGCATCAATGACATAAAAGGGATAAGTTCTACAATTTGTACCCACGGAATTTACACAGAGATTGATCATAAACCCAAAGTGCAACCTCAACGAAGACTCAACCCAAATCTGAAAGAAGTTGTCAAGCAGGAAATTATCAAATTACTTAACGCTGACATTATTTATCTTATTTCTGATAGCCCTTGGGTGAGTCATGTGCAGGTAGTTCCTAAAAAGGGAGGAACCACAGTCATGGAGAACGAGCAAAAAAAGTTAATTGCAGTTAGGAAAGTGACTGGATGGCGTATGCGCATCGACTATAGGAAACTAAATGAAGCCACCAGGAAAGATCACTTCTCTCTTCCTTTTATTGACTAAATGCTTGAAAAATTATCTGGTCATGAATTTTATTGCTGCTTAGATGATTATTCTGGTTATATGCAAATTCCTGTAGCTAAGGAAGACCAAGAAAAGACTACTTTTACATGCCCTTATGGGACATTTGCATATAGAAGAATGTCATTTGGTTTATGCAATGCTCCTGCAACCTTCCAAAGATGCATGATGGCTATGTTTTCTGATATTTTAGGAAATTGCATTGAGATATTTATGGATGATTTTTCAGTTTATGGATCCACATTTGATGTTTGTTTACATAATTTAGAACTTGTGCTAAAAAGATGCATAAAAACAAATCTAGTTCTGAATTGGGAAAAGTGCCAATTTATGATTTCAGAATGCATAATCTTAGGACACAAAATTTCTCAAAAAGGCATTGAGGTAGATCCAGCAAAAATTGAAGTTATTTCAAAATTACCACCCCTAAATTCAGTTAGAGCCATTAGAAGTTTCTTAGGACATGCTGGCTTTTATAGGAGATTTATAAAAGACTTTTCAAAAATTGCAAAATCCCTTTCTAACCTTTTAGTGAAAGATGTACCATTTGAATTCTCTAAAGCATGCCTGAAAGCTTTTGAAACTTTAAAGTCTATACTAATTAATGCTCCTGTTGTGATAGCACCTGATTGGTCTATTTCTTTTGAACTAATGTGTGATGCTAGTGATGTCGCAGTTGGTGCAGTATTGGGACAGAGAAAAGATAAAATATTTCATACTATTTACTATGCTAGTAAGACTGTGGACGAAGCGCAGCGAAATTACACTACTACTGAAAAAGAGTTATTAGCTATCATATTTGCAGTTGATAAATTTTTGTTCCTATTTAGTGATGTCTAAAATCATAATTTATATTGACCATGCTGCTATTAGACATTTACTTGCCAAACAGGATTCAAAACCAAGGCTAATCAGATGGATTCTATTACTTCAAGAATTCGACATCGAAATTAAAGATAAAAGGGGCATAGACAATGTCATTGCAGACCATCTTTCAAGGATAGATGCAGCAGTAAGACCACTTAAGAAGGAGCAAATTCAAGAAATATTTCCAGAGGAGCATCTGTATGCTATTTCTACGGCACCATGGTATGCTGATTATGTTAACTTTTTAGCTGGTAAGGTACTCCCACCCAATTTATCATATGCACAACGTAAGAAATTCTTTTTTGATGTTAAGCATTATTTCTGGGATGAACCTTATTTATTTAAAACTTGTGCCGACAGAATAATTAGAAGGTGTGTTCCAGAAACAGAATACCAATCTATTTTAGAACATTATCGCTCTAGAGAAGTAGCAGGCCATTACGGACCCACACGTACAGCTCAAAAAATTTTACGATGTGGTTTTTTCTGGCCTACCTTGTTTAAAGATGCTTATAAATTTGTCAAGGCTTGTGACCCCTGCCAAAGAGGTGGAAATGTCTCTAGAAGACAAGAAATGTCTCTAAATACTATTCTCTATTGTGAACTTTTCGATGTTTGGGACATTGATTTCGTGAGACGTTTTCCTAAGTCTAATAACAACATGTATATCTTAGTGGCAGTAGGTTATGTCTCCAAGTGGGTGGAAGCCGTAGCGTTACCAACTAATGACGCTCGAAGAGTAGTAAAGTTTTTGAAAAAGAATATTTTCACTAGATTTGGAACTCCTAAAGCAATAATAAGTGATGGCGGAAGTCATTTTTGTAACAAACAATTTCACAACCTCTTAGCTAAATATGGAGTCAACCATAGAGTGGCCACACCTTATCATCCCCAGGCCAGTGGCCAAGTAGAAATCTCTAACAGGGAACTCAAGAAAATCCTAGAAAAAACTGTTAGTGCATCAAGAAAAGACTGGTCTCTCAAACTAGATGATGCTCTGTGGGCATACAGAACCGCTTTCAAAACACCTATAGGAATGTCACCTTATAGACTAGTGTTTGGAAAAGCTTGTCACCTCCCTGTCGAGTTAGAGCATAAGGCTTATTAGGCTACCAAATTTTTAAATTTTGATATGCAGATGGCAGGTGAACATCGTCTATTACAGATAAATGAGATGGATGAATTTTGATTAAAAGCCTATGAAAATGCAAAATTGTACAAGGAGCGCACTAAGAAGCTGCACGATCAACGCATCCAGAAGAGAGATTTTCAAATTAGAGACATAGTATTAATTTACAACTCTCGACTTCGACTATTCCCAGGGAAACTCAAATCCCGTTGGTCAGGTCCCTATGAAGTAAAACAAGTCTTTCCATATGGAACAATAGAAGTGGTTGCTAAAGATGGGTCAACTTTCAAGGTGAACGGACAGTGAGTAAAAATCTATGTTGCAGGAACATCTAGGGCCACATCCAAAATCTCACTGCAATCACCAACCACTTGAAGCAACACGTCAGGCTCGTAACATTAAATAAGCACTTCACAGGAGGCAACCTGAAGACCTTTACTTAATTTTTATCATTTATTTTTAATAATTGTTAAGTTGTTTAATTTTGCAGTTTGTTTATCACCTCCGAGGTACTCCAGGCAGCTGAAGTTGATGGCATAGAAATATCGATAACCCCATCAATTTGCTCGTGATATTTTTTCGAGGGGAGCCCCTTTCCACATTCTTTTATAGCACTTATTTTGAATTTTTATCTTATATTGTTGTGATTGCTTTAAAATAGTCGCAGTGGGGACACTGCTAGAAATAAGTGAGGGGAGAGAGTTTTATATTATACTTATTACTTGGTTGTGCTTATAACTGCTTATAATTATAGAAGAACTTTAAATTTTTGCTGATTTTGGGGCTATGCAAATTTTTTTTTATGACAACTTTTGATTGAATCAATTCGTTGCTAGTTTTGGAATTTGCTGAAAATTAGCATTGAAGTTTTGTGAGTTTGACTTTCTATGTAAGCTATTAAATATGAGTTTTGAGCCTGAAATAAGAGACAACATCATGCTTTTGTCTCTCTTCTTTGTTGAGTGATATTTTTAATGGAATGTGCATTCTAGAACTTGTGCCGAGACCATTACGAAGCGAATATGAATTTATTTGCATGTGAATTTGGAAAGGGCAATATTTAGGAATTCTTCAAGCCACTACCATTTGAATATATTTTCTCACTAGTTGCCCACTTTTGAGCCTAAAAGTATTATATTTAATTTTTTTGATACCTTTCTTGTTTTTATTGATTATTTTCTGTGAAGTCAACCTTGGAAAAATTTTATTTGAGAGCAATTAGTGGCAAAAATTTATTGAATAATGTTGCAAAGTCCCTTTTATTTGTTTACAAAAAGAGAAGGCTTATCAATTTGTTCCCCTCCTAATTCTTAAAAATGATTGATTATTGCATAATTGCATGAAAGGAGGAAAAGAAAAAGAAAAAAAAATTGTGATAATGTTCATGCCTTCACAAGTTGCAAAAAAGAAAATATTTTGATTGAAACATTGGGATTATTGCCTGCTCTTGAAAGTGAAAAAGAATTAGGTTGCTTGTTTTGGTTGATTTGTTTCTTACCCTTTGCATGACATTTTCTTTCTTTTATCATACCAAACATTATTACCTTGGCCCCATTACAACCAATGAAAGACCCTTATTTCTCTTTTGCATGTCTTATAGATTCTAATAGTAGAGTTTTTGGTCAATGTACAAGCCTATGGTAATGCCTTTTCATTTGAAAAATCTGAGTGTTAATGACTATGCCTACAAATACTTTGAGATTGGTGAGAGTGTGACTTAAAAGTCACAGATTGTTAGCTTACTTGAACTTATATCTCTAATTGGGCATTCTATTGATTGACATGTTTTGTGATATCATATTGTTGTCTCACTTCTTTTTCTGCCCCTATCCAGCAGAAATAGTTTTTTCTTACTATAATTACTCAAGTAGTTTGCTTGAGGGCAAACAAAGTTCAAGTGTAGGGATGTGTTAACATACCAATTTGTCTATATGTATAGGGCATTTTTAGTATTTAATTACACCGGTTTGCACTGATTAATGCACAAAGGTACTCATTTATGTGTTATTATGCAAAAATATCATGAAGACACCACTTGGAGCAAAAGATGCAAAAAAGGACAAAAAACTGGCTAATTTTTTAGAGTTTTAGCACTACTGGACAAGTGGTATGGCCTGATCTACCAACGGTACGGCTGTACCTAGAGCATAATCCCAGTAAGGGCGTACCTCCTCAGTCTGTACCACCTGCGCTGATAGGGGATCTTTTACAATATTCTTGATTTCCGTTTAATTGCTATTTTGAATTCCTTATTATCTTTATGAATATGTTGGTTCTAGTATGCTTAATCTAATAGGGTGCTAACCCATATAAAATTAATTAGTTGTGGTAATAAGGTCATAATTAATTAGTGAAACTCTAGGATCACAGAGCTCGCGATATACGCTGGATAGGTTATTGCTTGTTTTCAATCAGTTATTAAGTCAACAAATTTATCTGCTCTTAATGCTCTTTCCCTGAGTTATCTTCCTGGACCAAACAGAGTAATTAGTTGGGAGGAAGGCTACTGTACGCGAGGATAGCCATTAGTAATTTAGAGTAAGTGGTTGGTATTCAATAAGGAAATAGAATTTATAATAGCAAGGAAATAGATTCAAGATCTAGTATTAGTGAACCCGGGTCCCCTAGGCCTCTCCTATTTGATCTTGCTCTAATCATTTTAGTTTAAAGTCTTACTTTCACTTCGTTTAGTTTTCTATTCAATTGTAATCTGATTACTCTGTTCGCTTAAGGAATTAAAAAGTCTTTATTATGCTTGTACTTGCGCATTCCCTGGGGTTCGACATTCGGAGTCCTAACTATACTCCACTTTATTACGAGTTACGATCAGGTGCACTTGTCTGAGACGCAACAAGGTTCAGGCCGTGCGAGGGTATGGTACACCCTTACCTCTCACTGTTTACCATAAATATTCTGCCTCTGGACACGGGGTACAACCGTACATAGTTTTATGTGCGGTCGTACCTGTCTGTTCTCCACATTTCTCAAGATGAAGTCGTGTGGTACAGTCGTGCCTGATGTAAGGTACGCCCGTACCGACTGGTTTTCCAGAATATTTTTGATTCTTTGATTTTTTTTTTAGAATATGTAATTTTTTTGTATTTTTTTAATAATCATAATAATAAAAAAATAAAACAAAACTAATAAGAATAAAATTCATGAACAAAACAAATAGTTAAGAGAAAAATAATAAAGAGAAAAAAAATGTTAGTTAACAGCTTGCCTCATGGTAAGCGTTTGTTTAACGTCCCGAGCCTGACGGTTCGAAGGACTCAGAATTAGTCCTCAGCGGGCAATGGCCCGTCTTTGACATTACCTTTGGTCTTCTCACCATTGGAAAACACTGCAGTGTAATTACCTTTTTTAGAGTGGTCCATCCAAGCAGGACCTAAGCACTTTTTTTGTGGGTTTATTGTGTATCCACTGTCTTCACAGACGTAAATTGGCTCTTTTAGGTTAGGTAAAAATGTCCTAATAAATTTCTTTACTAAGTCATTCCACGTCTCTATTTCTTCAATTGGTAGGAGATATAGCCATAGCTTGACTTCCTCATCTAATGAGAATGGGAAAATCATCTGTTTTGCTTCATCTGGAGACAAGTTCTCGTATTTTGCTTTTCTTATCTTCTTGCAGAACTGTCTTATGTGCTCAATAGGATATTGTCCTGTTGTTCCCTTGAACTGTTATTGTGACACCTCTGAGATAATGGACGAGTCTAATTCAAAACTAGTAAATTTTTCTTGAATGTCATCCTTTAATTCTTGGAACCTTGGATATTGTCTACTGTTTCTTCTGGTGTAAACTATAAAGCCCTTACAAACTCTTCCATTAATTCTTTCCAACTTGAAAAGTGAAACTTTGGGTATATTGAGAACCATTGCTTAGCCAATCCTCCAAGAGAAAGGGGGAATAACTTAAGTCTCAGTCTACCTGCGGTGGTTCCTGCAAAATCATTAGTTTAGTTTTGACTAAGTCATAAAAATTCAATATATGAGGATTAGGATCCTTTCCATATAGTCCTTTAAATCTGGGTAAACAACGTGCCTCCAATATCAAGGAAGGGGTTATGTCTTTGTCCTGCTTGAAAGAGTTGCTATCTTGTTCTTCAACTTGCTCTTCTTTTTCTTTTTCCTTTTTAACTTCCACATCCCGCAATAAACAACAAGAAGCACTAGAGGAAGAATTTTTATTAGAATTATAAATATTAAAAGTTTCTTCTTCATCCTTAATTCTCAGAGTCGTGGTTCCCTTTTTCACTTGGATGGTAGCATCTCCAGTGGACAAAAATGGTCTTCCTAAAATAATAGGATCATCTCTGTCTTCCTCCATATCCAGAACTACAAAGTTAATTGGGAAAGTAAATTTCCCAACCTTTACCAACATGTCCTCTATTATTCCTCTTGGGTAAACAAGAGTTCTATCAGCTAACTGCAAGGACATGTGAGTAGATTGTAGTTCCTGCAAATTTAGTTTTCTAAAAATAGACAGAGGCATTAAATTAACACTTGAACCCAAATCACATAGTGCTTTAAAAGTGTTATTACCAATTGAGCAAGAAACAACAAAGGTTCCTGGATCCTTAAGCTTGGGTGGTAATTTATTTAATAATATAGTAGATCAATCTTCATTTTATTTGACAGTCTCGACCACTTCTAATTTATTTTTGTTAAAAATTATTTCTTTTAAGAACCTAACATATTTAGGCACTTCAGAGATAATTTCAACAAAGGGAATATTGACATGCAATTTTCTAAGTTTTTCTAATAATCTCTTTGCTTGTCTATCCTTAGAAAAAATTTTAGAACCTTGGGAAGAAGAGTTACTTACCTGCTGAGGCTCAGTTTGAGCCTTCTCCTCTTTTGGTTCCTCCTTTGCCATGAAGATTGCATTGCACTTCTCATTTGGATTTAGTTCCACTTGACTTGAAAGTGCTCCTTTTTCTCTTTGAGTCACCGCATTCAACACGGTTGCCATTTGTTCTCTCAACGCTTTCTGCTCTACTGCGTTAGTAGCAACTAACTTTTCCAAGTTGTTGTATTTTTCGGTCATTTGTCACTTAAAGTTGTTAATTTCATTTTCTTCGGGACTTCTATCATTTTGAGCACGATTCTGCAAATGAGGAGGTTTGTAAGTGTTCTGATTTTGACCTTGTGATCTCTGTTGACCTCCCCATGAGAAATTAGGGTGGTTCCTCCATCCGGGGTTGTAGGTGCTTGAGTAGGGGTCATTCTGTTGCTTATTTCCAACAAAATTTACCTCCTCAGTGCAATCCTTAGAGTCATGACTTGTTACTCCATAGAAATTGTAAGATGCCATAGTTGCCTTGGTTTCTATAGCCTTTAGTCTTTCTTCAGTCTTTTCCATAAAACCGGCTAGAACTCCCATACACGGATATTCGTGCCTTTGCATAAATTTTAACATAGCTTCTTGCATCCTCGTTTTTGGGTCAAAATCTTTCTATCCTACAGCATTTACTTCTTCCACTTGGCCTTCAATTGCCATGCATCCCCAGTCATTATTAGATGCATTGGACTGGGTTTGTGCTGCCATTAAAGTCTCTATCTTTTTAGTCATTGCCTCCAATTTTGCTTCAAGAGCTGTGTTGGCTTCCACTTTATAAATCCCCGCTTAATGGTTCTTTCTTCCGGTTTGTCTATCACTTACCGACCACTGAGCATTGTTCTGAGCCATTTCAGTCATTATTTCATAAGCCTCAGTGGGTGTCTTCTTCCCAAAAGATCCTCTACAAGCAGCATCAACAGCTCCTCTAGTTTGCATGGTAAAACCATTGTATAAAATCTGAACCAGCTGCCACTTGGTGAAACTATAATGAAGCAACTTCTAATTAAATCCTGGAATCGTTCCCATGCCTTATGCATTGATTCTCCTTCATTCTGAGCGAATCCAAATATGTCAGCTCTTAGCTTTACAGATTTTGCAGGAGGAAAATACTTGTTTAAGAACTTTATTTTTAGGTCCTCCCAAGTGGTAATAGAATTTAGTGGAAGTGAATCCAACCATAATTGTGCTTTCCCTTGCTGTGAGAAAGAAAACAATCTTAACTTAATGGCCTTCGGTGTCACACCTTGACACTTGACAGTATTAGCAACTTTCTGAAACCTTTTAAGATGAGCATTCGGGTCTTCAGAAGATAAGTTAGAGAATTGCACTGCAAATACCATAGAGATCAGTGCAGGCTTTAATTCAAAATTAGTGGCCTCAATTGCTAGATAGTTGACACTGTCCGCCACATCCGTAGTTGGAGTAAAGTACTCGTTCAATGTAAGTTCGTTATCCATTGCTAGTTGCTGTCTTCTCAACAATCTGAGTCTTCTTTCAATTTCAGGATCAAAAATTAATTCAGGATGTTGAGACCTTGTCTGCATACACCAAAGAAAACCAAATAAGAATGTCTTAGAAGTAATTAGAAATAAACAGAAAATAACTAAATAAAATAATGGCTAAAGAAAATAAAATCTTATTACAATTAATATCGCAAAACACTCCCCGGCAACGGTGCCAAAAACTTGTTACGGCTTAGGCAAGTGCACCCGATTGTAACTCGTAATAATAATGGAGTATAATTAGGACTCCGAATGTCGAACCCACATTCGGGTCTTCAGAAGATAATCCAGAGAATTGCACTTCAAATACCATAGAGATTAGTGCTGGCTTTAATTCAAAATTAGTGGCCTCAATTGCTAGATAGTTGACATTGTCCGCCACATTCGTAGTTGGAGTGAAGTACTCGTTCAACGTAAGTTCGTTATCCATTGCTAGTTGTTGTCTTCTCAACAATCTGAGTGTTCTTTCAATTTCAGGATCAAAAATTAATTCAGGATGTTGAGACCTTGTCTGCATACACCAAAGAAAACCAAATTAGAATGTCTTAGAACTAATTAGAAATAAACAGAAAATAACTAAATAAGATAATGCCTAAAGAAAATAAAATCTTATTTCAATTAATATCGTAAAACACTCCCCGGCAACGGCGCAAAAAACTTGTTACGGCTCAGTCAAGTATACCCGATCGTAACTCGTAATAATAATGGAGTATAATTAGGACTTCGAATGTCGAACCCACAGGAAATGTGCGAGTACCAATGACTTAAACGATTCTATTCTATTAGGCTAGCAAAAGTTTAATTTGAAAATGGTAAAAGTTGTCATGTAATTAAAGCAATAATCAAACTAAATGCAAGAACGGATTAACTATGTTATGGGAGGTCTCGGGGAACCGGGTTCACCAATACTCTACTCTTGAGTTTACTATGTAATTATCATGAGTTATCTATTATGAAAGAGAGCTAATCACCTACTCTAAATTACTAAAAACTACCTAGCTTGTAATAGCCTTTCTCCTAACTAATTACCCCGTTTGGTCCTAGAAGGTAATTAAAGGAAAGAGCATTAAGCACATGCGGGTTTATTAATCTAATAACTGATTAGAAACAAGCAATAACCTATCCGGCATAGAAAGTGAGTTCTTTTATTCCTAGAGATCTGTTAACTCATTATGATCTTGTTACCACAATTAAGCTAACTAATTAAAGGTTGATCAGACCTTATAGGATTACACACACTAGGCATAAAACAATCAAGCATTCAATAAAAACTCATAGAATTAAATAGATAAATAATCAAAAGTATTGTAAAGGATCCCCATCACCCCTAGTGATGGGTTTAGCTACTCATTATCGATGACAATAACATAAACTTAAACATAAAACCACAATAATCCATAAACAAGAGGATAAATCTAAACCGGGACACCCTTTCGATTTGGCGACGGTCCTTAAGCACGTTCTTCGCGTCCTCACAAGCTCCGATAGCAATTCGGGATTGGCACCAAGCTCCAAGGAAACAGAAATCAACAGGATAGGCAAGGGAATGATATGAACTCTCAAAAGTGGGCTCTTGACTTCAGAATTCGTCCCCAGGTCTTTAGAAAATGTTAAGAGCCCCTATTTATAACATTGGCTGCGGATTAGGTCATCTGGCTTTCGAATCTGCACATTCTGAGATGGGGTACGACGATACTGGATATATACACGGTCGTACCGAACTTTTCTTGTGACGTTGGCCCGTACCTATGCATGCTGCATCCCTGGCATCATTTGTGTATGGTCGTACTGCCTTTGGCATGGTCGTACTGGACTTTTTCATTGGCGCCAGGTGGTACTGACCAAGGGGGTATGCCCCTACTGAAATTCTGATCTAGGTACGACCGTACTGAATGTAGGTCAGGCCGTACCGCTTGTCCAGAAGTGCTAAAACTCTCCAAAACTTGCCAGTTTTTGGTCCTTTCTTGCCTCTTTTGCTCCGAGTGGTGTCTTCATGATAATTCTGCAAAATAGAATATAAATAACTTCATGATAATTCTGCAAAATAGAATATAAATAAGTACCTTTGTGCTTTATTTAGTGTAAAATGATGTATTTAGATAATAAAAATGTCCTATATAAGTAGACAAATTGGTGTGTTAATAGTGGGACCTTCCGAGAGATGTCTCAGACCACTGCCCAATTATTATTCGCTATCCTGTAGGTGACTGGGGGCCTAAGCCCTTCAGGTTCAACAACCATTGGTTGGACCATTGGGGTTTTAGGGAGGTGGTTTCTTCTACCAAGGCTAAACCCTCTGCTGCTGGTTGGATGGGGTTCATGCTCCAGGAAAAACTGAAAATGTTGTAGGGAGAGCTCAAAAGGTGGAATAAGGAAGTGTTTGGTGATGTGGACCTTAATCTACAACTATTAGTCGAGGACATTAAACTCTTTGACCTTAAGAGCGAAGATGTGGGGCTATCATCCGAGGATGTGGTGTCCCGTAGAACTCTTTTTTCTCGGCTATGGCAGCTGTTGAGGAGTAAGGATAGGCAAGTGTTCCAAAGGTCTAGGGCGTGTTGGCTAGGATGGAGATGCAAATACCGGTTATTTTCATTATTGTGTCAAGGTGAGGGGCGCTCACAATAAGATCTCTGCTTTGAGGGTGGGTGGCCGGTGGGTGGAGGATATAGCGGGTATTCGGGCTGAGATTTCTAGGTTCTTTTCGGACCATTTCTCTGAGGAGGAGTGGGATCACCTTAGGTTGGACGACGTTGTCTTCCCATCCCTTTCGGTAGTTGATAGCTCGGGTCTTTCTGCCCCCTTTTCCCTAGAGGAGGTTATAGTGGCTTCTTGCGTTGGGAATAAGAGTCCTGGGCCTGACAGATTTAATTTCTCATTCATTAAGTCCTTCTGGACACTTATCCGAGGTGAGGTGGGGGTTATGTTCCAGGAGTTCTATGCTAATATGAAGCTCCCCCGTTGCTTCTCATCCTATTTCCGTACACTCACCCTAAGATGGCTAATCCACTGGAGCTCGGAGAATATAGGACTATTTCATTACTTGGGTGTTTGTATAAGCTGGTGGCCAAGGTGTTGGTTAGTAGGTTGGGGAAGGTAATGGACCGTCTCATCTCTCCTAATCAGCCTACCTTCATCAAAGGGCGCCAGCTGGTGGATAGTGTCATTGCAGTCAATGACGTGGTGGATTTGGCTAGGAAATCTAGGCGAGAATGCTTAATCTTTAAGGTTGACTTCGAGAAAGCATATGACTCAGTTAACTGGGGCTTCCTGAATTATATGTTGGGGAGGTTTGGGATCGACGATAGGTGGAGATCCTAGATACGTGCTTGTGTCTTTTCTGGGAGTCTATCGGTGCTTGTTAATGGGAGTTCGACAGAGAAGATCAACATTAAGAGGGAGCTTAAGCAGGGGGCCCGTTGGCCCCGTTCCTCTTTCTATTGGTAGTAGAAGGGCTTGGAGGGTTAATAAAGAAGGCGGTTTCGATCAACAAGTTCAGGGGTTTCTCGGTTACGGGGTCAGATTTGATGGTATCTCATCTCCAGTATGCAGATGATACGCTGCTTGCATCTAGATTAAAGGTTAACTTTGTGAAGAGTTGCTTGATTAGGGTAAATGTAAATCCAGTGTTTAGCTCCATGACCGCGCGTTTCTTACATTGTAAGTCTGGGGCTCTTCCCTTTAAGTACCTTGGTCTTTCGGTTGAGGCCAATCCAAGGTGTGCAAGTACTTGGGGACCTTTGCTGGAGGTCCTTCGTCGGAGGCTTGGGGGGTGGCACAACAGGTATGTTAGTCTCGGTGGGAGGATTGTCCTTCTCAATTCTGTGCTCAACAGTATTCCTATCTTCTTCCTCTCCTTTATGAGGATGCCGGTGAAGGTATGGAAACAGGTAGTGAGTGTTCAGAGAGGTTTTCTGTGGGGAGGTGCGATGGGTGGGAAGAAAATCCCGTGGGTGAAATGGGCAGATGTTTGCAGGCCTAAGAGGGCTGGGGGCTTAGGTGTTAGAGATCTCCGAGTGGTATATCTTAGCCTGTTAGCTAAGTGGAGGTGGAGGCTTTTAGTTGGGGGCGATGTACTGTGGCGCTGTATTTTGGTGGCGAAGTATGGTTTGTAGATAGTTAGGGGCCCTTCCCTGGCCGGCCTCAGGGCCCCATCCTATGCTTCAGTTTGGTGGAAAAATATCTGAGCATTAGGTGAATCCACTGATCAGGAACGATACTGGTTCGTCGATAGAGTTATCTGAAGGATTGGTGATGGAGGTGCCACGTTTTTCTAGATCAATAGCTGGTTGGCGGGTGGCACACTTAGGGTACAATTTTCGAGGCTATTCTCTCTTTCTCGTCACTCGGATGGTTTGGTTGCTGATTTCGGCGCGTGGTTAGATGGCTCATGGAGGTGGCATTTCATGTGGAGGAGATCACTCTTCGTGTGGGAGGAAGAGCTGGTTTTGGAACTCTATCATTTACATGAGTCAGTGTCCCTGTCAGGAGAGGTAGATCGCCCGGTTTGGTTTGGTCAGTCTAATGGGTCTTTCTAGGTTAGTTCGACCTAGCAGCTCTATTGGGGTCGGATCCTAGGATTCCGGGTTTTTCAGATAAGCAGATCTATACTCTTAGCAACCTGTGGAGGAGTAAGGCACCCTCTAGGGTTATTGCTTTCTCCTGGCAGCTTCTCTTGGATAGGATTCCTACTCGGGAGAATTTACTGCGCCGCCGAGTCATCAGTGACCCTATCGCTGCCGGTTGTGCCCTCTGTGGGGCTCCCTGGGAGACCACAATGCACCTTTTTCTTAGATGTGATTTCAGTGTGCCTATTTGGCATGGTATTTTTGGTTTTCCCCCAGACCTATTCCACATGTATCTGATCTTTAGTTCCCTTGGTGAAGGGTCCCGGAGTAAGCGTGGACACTCACTGATTTGGCATGTCGTTCTGTGGGCTATATGGGAAGCGCGGAATGGGCGAATTTTCTCGGATAAGATACCGGTAGCGGGACAGGTATTGGAGCACATTATGGTGTTGTCTTGGAGGTGGTTGCTTGGGAGAGCTGATGGTGGCTCATGCCTCTATTATGAGTGGTTTTTCGACCCTTTAGGTTGTATGGGTAGGCGATAGCTATTGGTTCTTTGGGGGGCTTGGGTGATGGGGATCTAGGCGCGTCTTAGGGTGGAGTGCCAATTGAAACTCCCGCTCTTGTGGTGTTGGGGTTCTAGCCGTGACTTAATGTGGAGTGTCAATTAGGATTCTTGCTCAAGAGGTATTGGGTTGGAGTACCCTCTTGTACTCAGTTTAAAGGGTTTGAGTGCCCCTTTTGCACTTATTGTATATGGATTGAAGTACTTAAGTACTTAAGTACTTCTTTTTATTTATAATATTCTTTTTTGCTGTTCAAAAAAAATTATTTATAAAATTGATATATGCTGAAAGACAATGAAATTATACCGATAACAAGTAATATTTTCCCTTCAGGACTCAAAAACAAAATAGTCATTCATAAATAATAAAGAGATTTATAAAATTTTTATGTGCTCAAAGACAGTGAAATTATACTGATAACATGTAATGTTTCCCGTCGTTACTCAAAAACAACATAATCATTTCTAAATAATAAAGAGATTTATAAGATTGTTGTATGTTCAAGGACAATAAAATTATACCAATAACATATAATGTTTCTCCGTCGGGACTCAAAATGCAAATAATCATTTATTAATAATAAAGAGGTTTATAAATTTGATATGTGCTCAAACATTCCATCCTCTTACCACCGAAGCAAGAACAAAAGAGAAAGAAAGATAAAAGGGTGAGAGTCTAATGAATGAGAAAGAAATAGTACTCTAAGCAAAATATCAGTGAATGTGAACAGTTAGTAAAACGACATTGGCTTAGTTTGTAAAACGCAATATGAAATAAAGTAAGAAATTAAAAAAACAAATTATAAAAGAAATAAAACAATAAAAAAATTCATAAATTAAACACAAAAGTAATCATTTAGGGTTTTTAAGGTTTTTCTGTAAAGAAATTATAACATCATTTATTGTTTAATGAAAATGAAATAAAAATACAAAAAAATTTTAAAAAATGAAAAATATTAAGAAAAAATAGAAAAATTAAAATGTAAATAACATAGCTCTGTAGGGACCTGAAAGCAAAATAATTATTTATAAAATAGTAAAAATTTTATAAAATTTAATACATGTTCAAAGACGATAAAATTAAACCGACAACATGCCATGTTTCTTCATCTAGATGCAAAAGAAAAGTAATCATTTATATCGAGAACATGCAATGTTTTCCATATTGAGAATCAAAAGTAAAATAATCGTCTATAAATAATAAATAATAAAGATATTTACAAATTTTGATCTGTGATCAAAGATACAAATTGTATCGATAATATGTAATGTTTTCCCATTGAGACTTAAAAAGAAAATAATTATTTTGGAAATAATAAACAATTAAAGAAAAATATGAAAATTTAAAAGTAAACAAATTAAAAATTAAAATCAGAATATAAAAAATTAAAATATATTTAGGAAACTAAAAAATAAAAGAATTAAAAACATCGGAAATAAAAAAATAAAAAATACAAAAATGAAAATTTATAAAAGAAGAGAAAGAAAAAGATGAATTCAAAAGTGGAGGGAAGAGAGAGATAAAAGTTTTTGAAATTTGACAAAAGAGAAGGGAGAGAAGAAACAAAGGGAATAGGTGAAGTTAGATTGACTATTCTACCCTTAAAATTGATGACATGTCAATATTTTAAAAATGGATAGTTTAATATTTTTGTTGGTAGTTTGTTTTTCTATATTGATATTGATATAAATTTTTTTGGGGGATCAAAATCAACTCAATGATGAAATGATGAAAATGATTGTATACCTATCGAAAAAGAACATGCCACCCTTTTATTCTCAATGGTATCCCACCATACTCCCATTGATATATTTATTTATCAAAAAAAACAAAGGCCCAGCCCTTCTTGACATTAAAATATATAAAAAAAGGCCCAACCCTTCTTGGCATGAGCTTGAGAATGTGTTCCGACTTTTGAAGGACAGTAGTTAGCCCCAACAAAGGCAATGCCCATTCTCGTTCAATAAACAATAGCGGTTACTATTGACACCTTCCGTTTATGCTGATACACGTTCTATATAGTCTTTTCAATTTATATTTATTTATCAAAAAAAACAAAGGCCCAGGCCTTCTTGGCATTAAAATATATAAAAAAGGCCCAACCCTTCTTGGCATGAGCATGAGAATGTGTTTCGACTTTTGAAGGACAATAGTTAGCCCCAACAAAGGCAATGCCCATTCTCGTCCAATAAACAATAGGGGTTACTATTGACACCTTCCGTTTTTGTTGATACACCTTCTATATAGTCTTTTCAATTTATCCCAAGAATGCTTCTGTTCAGACTTTATGGATCTAGTTCGTGTGGGAATTTGCCTTCTGGGC
Source organism: Calophaca sinica (assembly GCA_037113605.1). Taxonomy (NCBI): domain Eukaryota; kingdom Viridiplantae; phylum Streptophyta; class Magnoliopsida; order Fabales; family Fabaceae; genus Calophaca; species Calophaca sinica. The sequence continues at coordinate 46,234,345 of CM073735.1, forward strand.
ATTCATTTCCAGACAATTTATGATGTCCAGATGTTTATTTCTAGAACACCTTCCTCGTGGTTTCTGAATATATGCATCTGGAGTGTATTCGGATGTACATATATGGGATTGTTACCTGATGTCCGAAACTATATTTCTGAAGGTTATCTAAACTTGAAAAAAAAACCCACATCCAACAACCAGCAACCACAACCACATATGTTGCATAATCCAAATACTATGTTGTAAGCACTATTAACATATAGTGAAAAGAGAAATAGTATATCATCCAAATACTAACAATATTATTTATATAACCAGGAAAGACAAGTACAATCAGTCTTCACTTAGGTTTACAAATCCTTAGTTTTCCTATATAGTATATAAACTAACCATAGACATCCTATGAACATATTGAAACCTTCAAGCTCGAGCTTCAAGTTTACAAAATATGCACCACGAAGACACAATAGTAGGTATCAAACACTCATCTTTCATGAACACCTGTAAGTAAGACATAATGAATTAATCGATCACTCGTGCCAGTTAACAATAGGAATCAATTTTAAATTTATTAGATCATATTGTACCTGTACATAGTGGCATTTCAACACATTGCCGATGCAAATGAAGCGATGATGGGCTGATGGATGACCTCTAAAAAGAAAAAACATATAGCATCTGAAAGACGACAAAGCAATTAAATAATCCATGTCCGAAAAGGACACTTCTGGACATATAACCCCGCAACTTCACATTAAAAAAAAGGAAATTAAGGACACTACATAACTCCGCAACTTCACATATAAAAAATGATTGAACATGTGCCCCACTAAAATCAAGCTCTACTCGAACAACACAGATATTTAGTTGTACTGTAGTATAATTTTTTTTCCTTTTATTTTTTTATTTGGCTGTACTATTGTACTGTAGTATAATAATATTGTTTGTGGCATCCCAACAACTATTCAAGTCTCTCATGCTATCCTGGACAACTTCTTCAACATCCTGTGTGTGTAATAGATTATAGTCACTAGTATAAGGATTGAATAAATATGATCACATATCTGTTTATAGTTGTGTTCTTAATGTGCATCACACGATCTGTCCAGGCCCTCGCAAATTTCTCTTGCATGGTCTAAACACTTTGTTCTTACATAGTCAATGAAAGAGAGAAATTTTAAACACACTTGTTGTGATATCCTCATATGCTCTTGAAATTAATTCAAATGGAGAATCTACATTAATGCTCTCCTGTGCAGTCATCACCGAGTCCCATAATATTGACTTATGTACAGCAAATTTGCACCTGGCCCTCACATTTTTGGTAATGTGGTACCAACACAATAAAAGTTTTGAACTCAGAAAAACGGTCTTAATTGCATTCATTAAAGCAGTGTCTCAATTGGAGATAATGACCTTGAGCATATTGTCAAGATCCGGCATCAACCCCTTTAGATTCTGTAAAACCCAAAAAGAATTTATCTTCCCGCTTTAAATCCATGTAAGTCCATGTCGTAGATAACATCAATTCAGTCGAGGTTATACCAACAATCTCAAGCAGCGATAATCAATACAAGGCCTCTTCTCTGCCCTAGCCAGGAACCATCGCCAAGACAACAGTTTAATATGATCTACCACTTTTGACAGGGAATAGACATTCCTTGAAAAGACACACCCATTTCTCGCCCCCCAGATTTCCCATAACACAGAGTGTCAAATCAGAGCCAAGCCCTTCTTCCCCTTCCCAGAAATAGAAATTACAGTCGAAAACAAGTGAGGAAGATCAGGAGGCAGGCAAATTCATTGACAACATAAATAAAAACAATTAATAACGGTGAATAATTAATCTATAATTATACATTAATTAAATATATAGGTTGATTTATAATATCATTTTTACAATTCAAATTAAATTAAATTAATTTTTTAGTATTTTGGTAAACCAACTTCCCAACTAAGACGAACCCATTTTTACTGGTTACGTGAAATTTAATCATCAATTTATGTATTTTAGTTAATTATTTTATTTTTAAACGAAAATATATTAGTCCCAAAGAGAAAAACTAGTAAGGAACTCAAGTTGATGATTAAATTTAGAAGAGAAAATGCCTCTTAGTCTCATTCAACTCTTTTCTCATTTGCATTTTTTCCTCTTCTAGTCTTTGGAGAGACTCGTTTTAGTGCATGAATTAGGCTTCTTACAGCATCAACCTCCTCTAAATTATTTGTTGTTTTGCTTGAAGATGGAATCAATGTTTTGGATATAGATCCAAGACCAAAGATCCTCCCCTTCTTCTTACCAACTATATCTACCCAAATGTCCATATCAGAAGGCATATCAATAGTTGGTTGACTATTAGCTTCATCCTCTCCAGGAGCAAAAGTTGAATTCTGAGAAGATATCTCATACTTTTTTTTGTTCAAATTTATCTTATAAAAAGGGTATACAACATTCAATCTCAATAAAAACAAGGCACATTCAGAGATGTCAAGATCCAAAAATATAATAAATAACAACAATGCAGCATGTAACAGAGTTGGAGTAAATGCAAATCAGATTTTATAAAACACTAACTATCAATAAATAAATGACAGTGTTAGTGAAGCTTCGTGTATTAGTGCATAATAGGCTGACCTAAGTCATGATACTTCAAACATCAGAGGAATTTAAAAGGAAATCTTCGTGTATACACATGCAAGCATTTTCCAATTCATTTACAGCACCATTGGATAATCATGTATTAGTGCATACAAATATATATATGCAGAAACAAATGTATGGCATTTTTAGTGTTCTCAGTAAACTATACCAGCTTCATCAAACAATCCCTGCCAAACTATAAATCAACCATACACATGATATAACCTCCACAGTTAGTATTATTGTATCAAATTCTTGTATCAACTTTAAACAATCAGTTATAACTCAAAAGCTAATTTTATGGACAGAATTTGAGAAAGCAGTTGCCATCAAATTTAAGTTTCATTCTGTTCACTTCCCCTGTTTTCTGCTCTGATTTGGAGCATACTCTCAGGTATATCAAACATTCTCTCGAGATTTTTATTATTATTTGAAGTTATGCTAGATGGATTTTCATGCATTATCACATAACAGAATTTTAGGTACTTACATAAGCAGCTTCAGCATGAGGACCTACCCAACTTCGATCTTTTTTCCGATGAGTGCAAAAAAAGAAATCAGTCAATGATGGATCTGTCCCTTTTTCCCCTTCTACAATTAATAAAAGAAGTTTTAATCACATTAATTTTGAAAACTAAATTATAAAATATAATAACATTTTAATATTACCATTCTCTTCCAATGCACATGATGAGGAATTGATCCACCAGTATGAAGTGATGCACCATCCAAGGACTCGCAGTTTCTTCGATTTATTGCAGATTTCTTCTTAAATTTAGAAGAATCCCAATAGGCCTTCAATTGGCCCCACACAACCTCTCCCATCCAATAAGGTTCCTCATCTAAATTTTGGCGAACTTCTTGCATCAATTGGGACATTTTAGCCGCCCCTCTTTTGTCAAAGTTTCGCCTCACCTTGTCCTTGTATGCAGGTGGCCATGTAAACATTTTCTACATTGGGAAAAAAAATGAGAATTAGGTATTTTTTAGTTTTCTAAATAATACATAACAACTGATTCATTTTAAAATGGAGCGTGAAATATAATTACTTCAAATAATTCAAACCACTCATCTCGCAGTTTCTTAGATAACTGCTTCCATGATGGTTTTCCCTCCTCCAAGTGAGTACGAATGATGGAAGCAATTTCTGAAACTGCCAACTTGTGTGTCTATCAAACCTGAAAATAGCACCAGCATTAATTAGCAGCAGAACCAATAGAAATAGAAAACAATTGAAGAGAAACATGAATTATCAATGCATCACATAAACTTGCTGTTTGACCATCATTTAAAACAAATAAATCAGTTACATAAATTAAAACTCGGTATAGGAATAAATTAATTTACCCATCCCCTTCTGGAAGTATAATAATTTTATTCCCACCATTGCCTCCACTAACATGGCTAGATGAAGAAGATTGAGCTGCAGTGACCACTCGGTATTCTTGCAGATGAACACCTTGAATGGGGATAGGTTGAGATTGAGTGGTTTGAGGTGGAGGTGGAGGCTGAGATTGGGTGGATTGATGTCGATATCAAGGTGGAGGTGGAAATAGAGATTGAGATTGGGTGAATTGAGGTCGAGGTCGAGGTGGAGATGGAGGTAGAGGTGGAGGTTGAGATTTGGTGGATTGAGGTTTGCGTCGAGATCGAGATAGAGGTGCAGATTCAGATTGGGTGGATTGAGGCCGAGATTGAGGTGGAGATGGAGGTGGAAGTGGAGGTTGAATTATCAAAGGTACATAAATTTGCACCAATTTCTTCTTTTTCACCTTTTTAGTTGGTTTCATAGGCCTCTTAGAATCTGACATCTGTATTCAAATTTAACAATGTTAGTTTATTTGAATTGAAATCTGAAGTTTCATAGTGCCACCTCATGTACTCTACAGTTTTCACAGAGGCATATAATCTTTGCAACCGAGGAATATGAGGCAAGTAATGCAATCTCTTACGTGGAACATCTTTAGAGTTTCACTTATGTACTATATGTGCTTTGTATTGAGGCTGATTACAAAACTTGCACTCCTTCAAAGATATATCATCTTTGTAGTACAACATACACCCATTAACGCAACAATCGATCTTCATCTTGGATAATCCAAGCCCTCCAACAAGTTTCTTTGTTTGCCTAAAATCAGGGGGAATGACATTCTCGGGATGACTTGACTTCTTCATAAACTTCATGATGTCATTGAAACAAGCCTGTGACATGTTGTGTTTAGATTTTATACTCAACATTTCAACAGCAACAAACAACTCTGATGCATTTTGACATCCTGGATACAATGGTCGTTGAGCAGAATTGAACATTGCGTAAAATTCGGAAGCTTTCATATTTGGAGGTTCCTCTTCATCTGAAAGCTCATGAGTTATACCAGCCGCATCAAACACCATATCCTGATGTCTACCAACATGCTCATAACCCCATTGTTGACTGCTACTACTAGGCGCATCCATATCAGTATCAACATTAACGCAAGGGAGTTTCTCTCCATGGCATGTCCAACGCCAATATCCAAGTGTAAATCCTTTTCGGTGAATATGAACATTGACTTCATCCGGGGTTAAGTGGTTTTCATTTTAACACAGCTTACACAGACACCTTATCACACCTTCAATCAAATACTTCTCTTGTCGGCAAACAAAACCAACAAACTCTTCAACACCTTTTAAAAATCCAGTAGTATATCCCCTTCGGCCGGGAAGAAGCCTGTCATACATCCATGTCCGGTGTGCAGGCGATTCCATTTGCAGCTCAGCTTCAAGGGCTTGTTCAAATGAATCTCAAAGTCTGAAACTGAAAACAAATACAACCTCACAACTTCAAAACCTTCAAAATAAATAAGAGAATCCTATATTTTATAGAGTTTTCATGAGGAGTACCTTGGTGTTATCTGCCATAAATGACCAGATCATGGTTTGTTAAAACAAAGTCATGTTGCTTGAGGATCGAGAACCATGATTTTCAGACAGCATAAATTCAACATAAAAAAAACACAACAATGATGTGCTCAATTGCTCATCAAACAAGCACAGCAAGCACAACAAAATGGTGGAAAAATTGCTTATTATTACATTTGAAAGCAAAGAAGAGAACTTGAGCAAAGACAAAACACATAAAGAAGGTGCATTAAAACTAGATTGAAAAGAAGATATGTTGGGTTTGAAACAGAACATAAATAGACTTGGATTTTTTAAAGAAATAAAATGTCCACAGCTCCTTCATGAGTCACAATAAGATCATGCAGAAAATGATTCGCTGGTTTAACAAATTGCAAAAACTAATTTGCAAACTTACAACACTCTTCCTCGAGTTACCAATCCCAATTTTCCTTGCAATTCGAGCAACACAATTCACAACATTGATTGTTGTACAGACCCACTAAACAAGCAGCTTATAACCTTGACAATATGTAAACCACGTGAACAAACTCTCCATTACCATCACAATGCATCACATTTTGTTATTATTTCATGATAAGGTTCACAAAAGTCAAGATATCACAGATAATAGTTTGACTTAAAATAAGCAAATATAGTCTCAGTATCACTCAAGAGGCAATTTGCTCAAACAAATCCCTAACATTAACAATTAAGAATTAATTACGTAGCGCCGATTCGTGATTTCTAATAACTCAAAAAATCAGAACATGAATATACCTTTATTCAGTCTAGTATTTTCGCAAGCCAGTAATCATAATAATAAATTAACTCAAAAAATAGAACAGAACAGAACAATCAAAACAAAGGGAAAACAAATCCAGACAGAACAGAACAATCTACACCAACAAGATTTATTACCTTGGCTTAGCAAGCTTGTTTCCACTCTTATCGTTTCATTGCACTTTCATGCGTGTCTTATCAGATTTTTACTTGCTTGTTTGTTTCCAGTTGGCTTCCTGCAAATACCACACAATTGTTCAAATTAATAACACATGCAGTCCCGATTCTTTTCCAGAAAATTGATATTAAACTTGTTTTAATAAAACTTAAGAAATTTGAAAGCAACAAATAGAAAATGAACACAGAATGCTTATTTGTTCAAAAAAGATTGATAGTGAAAGAGAAAAAGGCTTGAATCACAAATGAAATTAAAGAAGCATTCATTGAAAATTCATTGAATCACAAATGAAATGAGAAATGTGAAGTACCTTTTTTCTGAGAACGAATGAGTTACGAAGAAGTAGTCACTAGAAGTTCGAGATTGAGAAAGGGAAGCCACAGCGCGCTGGATAAACCCTAGCACCTAATCAGAACAACAACAACAACAACCCTAAGATGTGAAATGGATGAAAAATGCGAAGGAGAGAAATATGAAGCAGAGAAATGCGAAGCATACAAATTAGGGTTCAAATTGAACAGATCAATATAAGAAATTTGAGAAGTGAGAAATCCCGAAGTGAGCAGCTAAGCTCAGAGATGGTGGCCAAGGTGTGTTTGGGACGACGATGAGAATGGTGGCTCTGGTGAGCAAATTTGCTTCCTCACATTTGCTCTATTCTGGACGATGAGAAATGCCAAACGGTCAAAACAATTGAATGTTTATTTTAATTTTTTTTAAAAGTCTAATTTTGCTGCGGATTTCAAATCTGCAGCAAACTTACCTGCGGATTTTTCCGCGAATCTCATAGGTACTCAAACAGACTTCCTTTCTTGGGGATTTTGCTGTGGAATTCTTTAGCAGATAAGATTTCGTAGTAAATTCTGCAGGAAAATCGAAAACTTTCATACGGATTTATTTTCGCAGCTAAATCTGCTGCAAATGTAAAATATTTTTGCAAACTTACCTGCGAATTTTAGTCTGCAAAAAAATTCCTTGTATTTCATGAAGTCGTAGTAAAATTCGCAGAAATTTCCTGCGGATTTTTTTCGGCAGGAAATAGCAGAATTTCTAGTAGTGCCCTAAGTCAAAGTCCTGGACTCTTGTATTCAGATAGAATTTTTATGGATGTTCAAGTGACTTTTTTCCCAAAAACCTCTCCCACAAAATATGTCCCCAAAGACCCTCTTTCCCAAATTATTAACCAAACTATCCTTTTAGTAATCATATTTAGACGTTGGTTTTTGTATAACGGGCTTTTCACTATAATTTTTTTATTATGGTGAGCAGACAACTTTACAAAAAGCGATTTCTCACCTTGTGTTTTTTAGTTACGTGAGAAACGACTTCTCACCTTGTGTTTCATAGGCCCCTGTCGAGCGGCTTGGCCTATTCCCACCCCTACCTGCTAGTGTGTCAATGTGGTGAAATATAATTAGAAACTCCCTATGGACCAAAATATAAGCAAAAAAAAAATGTCATATTTGATGGTATAAAATATAAACAACTCCAATTGACTTTACCCGATTTAATGTTATCATTCCTAAAATATCTTTTAATTAATTTAGATTTTATTTTTCAATAACTTTTTTTATTCTTAAGAAACAAGTTCTTATAAGAAAATAAATGAAGAGAAAATGTAGTTTTGAAAATACAATTATTTTTTTGATTATATCTAGAAAACTAAACAATGTTAACTAATATTCTTAATCAGTGTGTTTTTAATTATTTTTGTTTATATTTGAGTCCAGATGGAGTATTTTTGTAACACATGTTTAGACTTGTTAAATTCATACACAATTCCCACATCGTTTACATGTGTTTACACAGATGAGTTTTCCCCACATTGCGGTACCAATAGGGTAATTTGTTGCTCCATGTGCCACTAATCGGAACATTTTGTTTTGGACCATGGCTCAAACTCAAAGCCGAATCAACTGTGACATTGGACCATAAACTGGTGCATGCACCCCAAAAGTTTATACAACAATACAGCGACTTTCGACCTCGCACTACTTTAGGTCCATAAGCTCTATATATCATGAAACTAAAGCCCATTATGGCTTCATGAGTCTAAAGTTCTTTAATAATACCAAAAAAGGTAAATATATCTTTATCAAAAAAAAAAATTGGTAAACATATCCGTTAGCGTGGTTCTTAAGAAAGGCCCTATTTTAGAATCAGAAGAACATGATGGATTTTTTATTGGATAAAACTTAGATAAATTTTCTTAAGTGTGGTTGGTGTTGTTATTCTCACAAAATAGGATAAAAATTGTTTTGATAGTGGTAGTTATGAGATATTAAAAATAGTAAGAATAGATAGAAAAAGAAAAAATTATCTATTTTATGAGAGAAACAACTTTTACTGAGTTTTATCCTTTCGTATTTCCTTCAATTTCGTTTATCTTTTTTTGGGCCAGAGAGAAAACATTGGCGGTGGAATTGAAGTTACAAAAAAGTACGGACCCACTTATAACTAACCATGAAAATGAAACAAGGGCCGGTCGGTGATGAAACATTTTTTGGTTTTTATTTTTATTTTTAATTACAAAAATCTTAGAATTTATATCAAAAAGTGAAAACAACTGGTTTTTTCAATTGAAAGTCGAAAGCCGATTTAATGTAATTATTTACAAATTAGAAATAAATTTAAAAAATATAATTAAAAATGAAAAAATAGAAAACGTTTTCTAAAAAATCATTAAAAACCCCCAAAAAAAAATAAGAGAAAGAAATGTTGAAAAGGATTTTATCTTTTTATTTTTCCTGTGAGAAAAGGAATTCTTTTCTTTTCTCCTCATGTCATTGTTGCATCATTTCTTTTTATAATTTCCACATTATTATTGCTAATAACGTTCTTGTGACGTAGTTCCTCTTTCAAACCCTTCTTAAGAATCTGAGAAAGTCAGTAACAAACTCTATCAACATTGTCCAATGTACTGTATTAATTAATTAATTAATTAATTAATTAATTAATTAATCTCTTGCTCACCTATCAAATCTTAATTTGGTTTCTCCATTAGTAATTGTGTGTCACGTTCATCCTTTGTTTGACATGCTTTCGTTTTCACACTCCTAACGGTTTTCTGACAACCAAAATAAACTCTAAAGTGGCTTGGATTTGGATAGCTGTCGTTATCGACCCAGATGCATGCAGCCTTTATACCACTTTATACAAAACATTCAAGCAAGGTGTTGTTAAACAGGCAGCGTGAGATAACTAACTATTAGAAAAACCATTTACAAAAAAGGCAATTGAAAATGATAGACTAACCATATATCGTATATGACTCAATTATCGAAAAATCATGGAGATTTTTCATTTGACTTTTTGCTCATTTTTCCCTATTCAACAAGTTAAATGCAGATGATTTAAGATTAGAATTGTATGAATTCAGACACTAAAATAGACTAGTCCAAGTTTTTCCATGTTTCATTCCCTACTCTTTAATCGACAAGGGGCTTTCTGATGCCAAAGCATTGATCTGTAGAAGTTCCTTCCCCGCATGCATGAGGGTCCATTGTTAGCTGAACTAATAAAATATCAAAAACAATGGATGTTCACATATACTCCTTTGAAATTAATTAATTTTTTTTTCCTTTTTGCTTGGTTTTGGGTGAAAATCATTTTAGATATTTGGATTATCAACTTTAATTTTTGGCCCTTAGATCGTGCATGCACCATAAATTTGGCCATCCATGATATTTGAATTTCTATAAAAAAGATAATCTCAAAATAAATGTGGTTTTATCTTTTTCATTGTAATATTAATAATTTTTTTTTTATAATTGCTACCATAAATTAATAATGTGTACATCACTCTCAAGTCATTATACTCCCCTATACATTTATGACAATAGTTAATACTTAATGATTAATAAAGATAATTTTATAAAATTGTTACACTTTTATTTATTTATATTTTTTTCTTAATATGTGTGAAAAAATTAAGAAGACATTGGGAGCGAATCACTATCGATGGTGCAGTGTTTTTGGATTCGGAAATGCTCAACCTCGCGAAATATCAATTTCACAAACATTGCGAATTAATATCAATGGCCATCAAATGTGTGATTTTTGGAAAAAAATGATTTAACATTTCCTTACTAAATATCTAAATTGGTCCCTAACAAAAATTACGGAGATCAATTTAGTCCCTGAAAAATGAAAAATATCAATTTAGAGCTTAAGAATCTCAAATACGGCCAGTTAAATTAGTCCTTAACCAAATTAGTATTTTTCATTAAATTAATTAAATTAAAACCAGAAATTAATTAATTAATAATTAATAATCAAATTAAAATAATAGTTTTAAATAATTTAAATTAATAATTACTTTAATCAGTCTAATTACTTAAGTTACTAGAAAATTGAATTAATTAAATTAATAAGTTATTTAAATGAATTGAAATAAAAAATTAAATTAATTTTGATAGGATATTTTTTTATCTTAATATAAGTAAATTAATTATCTTAAATTATTTAAATTTTTAGTCAAGGGCATTGATGTCTTTTAAAAAATAATCAACATTTCTCTCTTCCCTATTTCTCTTATTTTTCTCTTATTCTAATCAATACCCCAAATCTACTCTATTTCTCACCTTTTTCTCTCTTCTCATACTCTCTCTTCACAATTTCTCTCGTAAACCAATCAAGGGCTGTGATTGGTTGTGAGAAGAAATTGAGAAGAGAGAATGGGGTGAGAAAGAGTGTGAGAAGAGAGAAAGTGGTGAGAAATAGAGTAGATTTGAGGTATTGATTGGTGTAAAAGAAAAAGAGAAGAAATAGAGAAGAAAGAAGTGTTGATTATTTATGAAAATACGAGAATACCCCTAAATTTAAAAATTTCAATCAAAATTAATTTATTTTTTATTTGAATTTAATAAATTATTTTATTACATTACTTAACTTATTTTTTATTAATTTAGTTAATTAGATTAATTTTATTAAATTATTCAAGATAATTAATTTAATTATTATTTTAGTTATTAATTAGTTAAAATATTCTTGGTTACTACATTAATAGTTACCTCTTAATTGCACAAAACTTAATGCAAGGGTATAAAAGGGCAACAAGCCTTTCTCTTCAATTTCTTCCCAATTTTGCGAAGATGAGAAAAATGGTGGGCCCAATGCCAATTTGGTCTATCTCTTCTATTTCATTGTCGTGTCAAACGGAAGAAGTGCACTAAATCGCCGCTCTTTCTCTCTTTCGTCTTTCTCTCGTTGCCCGTTCACACGTACCAATCAAACCATTAACGGATAGATAATTAGGAAACCAAACCATCCTACTGTCCTACATTTATACATATATATATATTCTTCAAATGTTTGAAAAACTGTTAGATTTGACACTATAGTTTAACAAGTGGCAGAATGACCACCTAGTGTAGTGATGTTCGACAAAATGATGCGTGGCTAGTACAACCAAGTACGTATCATTCTTGAAACATGACAAGCTTGTGCGTGTAATTCTTGTTGATCATCATATCTTATCCATGCGTAGAATCAAACCATGTTGGATGACAGGCCGCCTAATTTAATACGTAAGCTATATTTTTCATAATCTCTAACTAAATTCTTGTTGGACGCAATCAAATCATTTTAGTTATAGTAGTACATTCTTATTATATTCGTTACACACCTTATAGTAGTAAACTTTTCACATTCAATCGGTTTTCGCTTTCAAGAGACTCTTCAACCAATTAAACTCACTAGCCTAAATATCCTCGTATACGCATAATTGAATAACTAGTTAGTAATTTTTACCGGTGAGGGGGGGTACCCAACCTATCATGAGAGCTAAGGCTTGAAGTACCGAGCATCCTTTAACCTTAAACTAGGTTAATGCAAATATTATAGAGGGAAAAAAAACTTAAAAGGTAGGTTGAGATTTGAATTGGATGCAGTTGAGTGTGTCTATCTCTCTCCACGTATATTTTTTTTCTTTCTATTTTTTTAGACAAAATCATTCAAGTGCTGTGATTGTGACTTAGCTGCAACTAATAGCTCAGATCCATGTGATTGCAGTACTACACTGACTGCACACAATCCTGGTCCGGTTGGTTGTGTACATATTAAACAAAAGACGGAAATTGATTCCTCGCAGTAAGTCAGAAGTGACTTTTAGGGACAATCTCTATCATTGAAAAAAATAACAGTTAAGATCTTGATGTCCTGTATTAGCTACTTGAGCTGTCCTGTCTCTTTTCTACGGCTCTAATTTGACTGATTGTATCACTGCAAAGAATCTTGATAGCAGACAATCCACGTCCATAAAAGGCACTGGGTTTAGACCTTCATTTATCATATTTGTTTCTAAATTCTAACATGGATTACCTTTTCATCAAACGACAAGACGACTTGAAGCGTTTTAATTCCCACAATCACCAAAACAACGAAATACTTCTTCCGTTTTTTTATAAGAAACAAAACCCTAATTCATTTAGACCAAGTAAAAGTATTGGAAACAACTGATTTCATTTAATACTGCTATAAATTTTTTTTACAAATGCTACTATATTAATTGCTCCTAATTCCACTGACTTGATTACTTCTAATATTCTCTCTCACAATAAATAAGAGTATAAATGATACTACTTTAATATTTAATACATTTAAAAATAGGTCAATATTTCTTATAAAAATGACAAAAAAAAATGATCATTTTATTTCTTATAAAAAGGACCGGAGGGAGTAGGTAGTCAAATTGGACTAATGCAAAAGTGGCACTCTTCTGTCACTTAAACTCTTCAGCAATTAAAAAAGAATACTCTTACCCAAAAGTCACAAGAATTTAATTAAAAGAAAGTCGTCCATTTGTTTGACGGCATGCACTAAAATATATGTTGTTATCTGTGGGTAATTTATAACCATTTCAGACCAATAGTATTCATTTATAGGAGTGCTTGACATGCAAAGCAAAGAATAAATTAAATAAGATAACCTTTGTACTTTTTGCTTTTTGTTTCTGTCTTTATGGATGTTATACTTTTGCTATAAATAAAGATTATAAGGAAATAGATGAAATACTATATGGGAATAAATCTAGTTACATGCCATGTGACAATGCGAGTTAAAAAGAATTTGACCAGTAGATTAATACCCTTCTTAGTACAAACAAAGTCTCAAAAAAGGTATGCTTTTCAAAATTCAACCTCTAAATGAAGACTTATGAAGCAAGCATTAATTTAAGAAAACTTAAATAACTAGTGGGTGCAACAACTCTCATAGGGTTGAACCAAGTTAATTTCCCTAGGATTCTAAGCTCAACCAAACCTAATCTGTGCCAACCTCAAACGGCATAATCTCTCTCCTCTATTCTCCCCTATAAAAGCTCTCTCCCCAACTCTTACTTGCATTGCAACCTTAACCCGAAGCATTATTCACACAAAGGTGCTCATTGCTCGCTAAAAGATGGAGCATTTCAAGAGCACCATTCTTACCAATGCCAAATACTCTTCCATCTTGATAGCCATTTTTGTTCTTTTAGCTTCAACATTGTCTTCATCAAATGCCAAAACTCACGAGCATGAGTTTGTTGTACGTTCTCTCATAATTCTCTTTCTCTTTCTCTCTTTGGGCCTAATTTTCTCTCACAACTTGTGCTTAAGTGTGGTCTTTCTTTGATTCAATAAATTCATTTGGTTATTAAAAAAAAAGAAAGAAAATAACCTAACTATTTGTATTTTGTAATGGAATGAATAGGTTCAAGCAACTCCAGTGAAGAGGCTGTGCAAAACTCACAACACCATCACCGTGAATGGGCAATTCCCGGGGCCAACATTGGAAATCAACAATGGAGACACTTTGGTTGTTAAAGTCATTAACAAAGCTCGTTACAATGTGACTATTCACTGGTAATTACATAATTACATCAAGCTTGCATTTTAAGTACTTCATTTAACCGCACTCATTTCCTTACCACAAGTTGTAGAAAATAGTCAAAATACATAATAGCATGCTTTCAAATTGAGGTCCGCATCAGCAATTGCGGCAGCAATATTGTTGTTGTGGTAATCACCACATCCACATTACACTGCATTCGTATCATAGAATTTTTGTTACAGTGTCACAACGACCACAATGACCCACAATCACAACAACGACAACCGCAATTTAAAACCTTGCATAATAGACCAATATACATATAAATGCATGGTAGCTTGTGGTATAAATGCATGAAAAGTTTTAGAAGCTCATGAGAGTGGCTAATTAGCTTTTGTTGTTAAATGTTTGCTGTATGTGTTATAGGCATGGTGTTCGGCAAATGAGAACAGGATGGGCAGATGGACCAGAATTTGTGACACAGTGTCCCATTCGTCCTGGAGGGAGTTACACCTACCGGTTCACTGTTCAAGGACAAGAAGGGACGCTTTGGTGGCACGCACATAGCTCATGGCTAAGAGCCACCGCTTATGGAGCTTTAATCATTCGTCCTAGGGAAGGAGAGGCCTACCCTTTCCCTAAACCAAAGCGCGAGACACCCATTCTTTTAGGTAATTAATTAATAATTACCCTTTTTTTTACTACTAACATTTTCATACCTTTTAATGATAGCATTGATGAAAACATGGAGGTATGAGACAATAATTATAAATTATGGTTTTTTGTTTCTAGACAAAGATTGTGTTTATGATTATGACGACGACAAATTAATTGACGGTGGAAATTAATGATGATGTTCAGGGGAATGGTGGGACACAAACCCCATAGATGTTTTGAGGGAGTCCAAACGGACTGGTGCAGCTCCAAATGTGTCTGATGCATACACTATCAATGGTCAACCCGGTGATCTTTACAAATGCTCTAGCAAAGGTTTGATTAAATATTCTTTCTTAATTTCGATTACATTAAACATGTCACATGTCTTCTTTAATAAATTTACTTTACAAAAGATTTAACATAATTAAAACAGCAAGTAATCATAAAAGAAAAGTGCTTTAGGAGAAAAACACAAAATATGATATTATTAAAGATTTCAATGATTTTATAAAACCACCGGTCAACAGGGTTTCTTTTTTGGTACAGTGTCTACATGATGGGCCGTTTCTTTGTTCTCTTATTTTTAAATAAAAAATTAGGCATTTTTGTTTTGTTATAATTGAGTCCGGAGTGAGTACTACCTCCGTTTTCGTTTATAAATAAAAGTCATTTTTTATATTAATTGAAAAATATATGTATTTGGTCCAAAATTTGGATCAGATACATACATTTTTTAATAAATATAAAAAGTGACTTTTATTTATAAACGAAACGAACGGAGTATATCATTACTGTTCTGTAAATGAAGATAATTTTTTTGCGTTAGTAACAAATGAAAGGTTTCTTGATCAAAGCAAAAGTCATCAAGACATGACTATTACACAACCTTTTATTTTCTAAGTTCTAGATTCTACTTCCCTGTCATGCCACTGGAGAGAATCCCAAGATTCCGTCCCGTGGGTTTCTCTTATTTTTTCTCCCGTGGAACAATTCCTATCCTAGAAACACAATGATCTCCCCTTATTTCTATATTTAAAACCTTCCAACCTTTTATTTTCTAAGGTCCAGATTCCACTTTCATCTTATGTCATTGGAGGGAATCCTTTCCCATTACACAAATTGTTGCTGCTGCTACTACTACTAGACTACTAAACCACCCTCAATGGAATGAACCCCTAGAATCATAAATCATCCCAATCTTCGATGGGAATACCTATTTAGAGTGGTACCTAATAGGTATCCTCATTCTGAAAAAAAAAATTTGGGTACCTATTAGGATTGAATACTTTTATAGGTACCATTCTCTCTCCTCTTCTACGGGCCCCACATATCACTTTTAATAAATTTTTGTTGATATATGATGACATGAAGTTATTAGTGGAACCTATTTAGTAATTTTTTTATAGGTGCTGGGTTGAAGGGATTGGGTATCTAATAAGTACCCAAATTAAAAATATAAAAATAAATAATATGGATATGTGGGGCTCTTTAAGTACCCATTTTATGGGTACTCCATTGGAGACGGCGTAACTTTTAGATCCATAAACATGACTTTTTTCCCCCTCCCTATTGACATGAATTAATGGCAAATGCAGGCACTACAATTGTTCCAATAGATTCAGGCGAAACCAACCTCATCCGAGTCATCAATGCCGCACTCAATCAACCACTTTTCTTCACCATAGCCAACCACAAACTAACTGTGGTTGGTGCCGATGCCTCCTACCTTAAGCCCTTCACCACCAACGTCCTCATGCTAGGACCCGGTCAAACCACCGACGTCTTAATCAACGGTGACCAACCACCTTCCCGTTACTATCTTGCCGCACGTGCTTACCAATCAGCCCGAAACGCACCGTTTGATAACACCACCACCACCGCCATTCTCCACTACAAATCATCATCATCATCATCCCATTCTCATGGAGTGAAAACCAAACCAATCATGCCCTCACTCCCTGCTTACAATGACACCAACACAGTAACTTCCTTCAGTAAAAGCTTCAGAAGCCCAAGAAAAGTCGAGGTCCCCACTGAAATCGACGAAAACCTCTTCTTCGCGGTGGGTTTAGGACTCAACAAGTGTCCACCGAATTTCAGAAAAAGAAGATGTCAAGGCCCTAATGGGACACGCTTCACTGCAAGCATCAACAACGTGTCTTTTACTCTTCCAAACAATATTTCCATCTTGCAGGCTCATTACCTTGGAATCCCTGGAGTTTTCACCACTGATTTTCCGGCGAACCCTCCGGTGAGATTCGATTACACCGGCAACGTGAGCCGGTCACTGTGGCAGCCTGTTCCGGGGACTAAAGCTTATAGGTTGAAGTTTGGATCGAGGGTGCAGATTGTGTTGCAGGATACAAGTATTGTTACTCCTGAGAACCATCCAATTCACCTTCACGGGTATGATTTCTATATTGTTGCTGAAGGGTTTGGAAATTTTAACCCTAAGAAAGATACGGCGAAATTCAACCTCGTTGATCCACCTCTGAGGAACACGGTTGCAGTTCCTGTGAATGGTTGGGCAGTTATTCGGTTTGTTGCTGATAATCCAGGTAAAAAAAAAAAATACTATCTTTAATTATTTCAATTTCTATTTTGTATTTTTTGCATTAAAAAAATGTAATATTGTGTGTGCTGTAGGTGCCTGGCTCATGCATTGTCACTTGGATGTTCACATAGGTTGGGGTTTGGCTACAGTGCTTTTGGTAGAAGATGGAGTTGGGAAATTGCAATCCATAGAGCCAGCTCCACTGGATCTGCCTCTCTGTTAGGATCATCAAAATCCCATAAGTTCATTAGCCCAGTAATAAGGGTCTTAATTTTTATTAGTCTGGGATGTTGATTGTTGTTTCCCTGAATTTTGGGGAGCTATTCTTTTTTTCTATTTTCCTCTATTTCAATTTATATAGAGATAAATCGGGTTTAGAGCTTAGGATAGATGGTCAGGCGGTTTCAGCTTAAGATACCATCTGAATAATCATCACAACCCCGATTAGTTAAATTGATGTTATTTTTTGCCCCCTATATGCTATAGTTCATTCATGTTATAAAATAGATCGCAAGTTTTGACATATATGTTGTCTCTTGACTAGTCACAGTAGCCGATTTGAAAGCACTGTATTTGAAACCTCTATCTGACATATATGATTAAATAAACTTAAAAGTCCACTAATCATTTTCCATCATAAACCATTATAAGGTTTCCACATGAATTCGCGGTGTGGTGTGTATGCAGGGATGCAAAATCATACGCATCAAAATTTCCTCAAAAGAATGAATCATAGGATAAAAGTATAACTAGAACGGAAAGTTACCAAACACAAAATACAGAAGGCAGCCTAATAGATGACTTTCTCTTTCATTTTCTAATCGAGCTGCAACTACAAGAATCCAAATAATGTATACTATTGTAATTGACAAAGTGAGAGCTACTTTATGCTCTAGCATATATAGTTTTTTTTTTTTTGGGTCTGGAATATTACGGGTCTTTCCATTAAACAAACGGCCCAACGAGCTTACACCAGTGAAATACATCAGCGAACACATCGCCAAACCACTCTGGTTAAACGCTCCTAAAGAACAGGGTAGGCCGTCAAGGACAGAGGAGCACCAGAGAAAACGCTCAAGACAATGAATCTAGCAAACTGGGAAGTACACAATCCCAACCTGACAAGATCTAAAACTAAATTTGAACCACAGAGGCTAAACCCTACCTCACAAACACACCATGACTCAGATCTCAGCAGATCTCCGACCCCCATACAACAACCGGACCCTAACTGAGGTAGGAAACCGCTCCTCGATCATGCATTGCCGAGAGGTGGGGGAGAAGGCCACCGGATCTGGTTTGGTTAAGATGGTCGTCATCACACACCGAGGATCTTCTAGAGTCGATCTCATCCTCAAACATACCCACCAAATTGTACCTGGCATCAGAGGGATTGAGGCCAACAGAATCATTATTAAGCACATCAGCAAGAGTCTTAGGGGGCACGACCAACCAGTTGCTAGGGAGGGACCGGTTTGCCACCATGAGTGCTACTGTATGGGCTGCTTCATTCCCAGATCTGGGAGCCCATGTGAAACCACAGTGGTCAAATTCACTTTGAAACGCATGGATATCCTGTACGATTTGAAGTATTTCCCCTCTTTGCAACTCCTTTCTACACGATCTGACCACCTCGAGGGAGTCCGATTCAATCATAACCTTCCTGAAGCCGAGATTCCGAGCAAGGTTAACACCATCCTGAACGGCGTTAGCCTCTACCACCAAGGGGGAGAGGGATGGGAAGCACCTAGCAGTTCCAGAGATGAGTTTGCCAGAATAGTCTCTCACAACAACCCCAGAGGTACCTAACTGTTTGTCTTTGTTGAAACTTGCATCTGTATTTATCTTTAAGATACCCCCGAGAGGGGATCTCCATTTTTCTGCGTTGCTCGTGCCATTTGTCCTGTCCCTCTGTGCTCTTCTAACTCCTAACCAGGCTTGAAAATACTCCTGAAGGTTGATGGTGCTCTGTTTTAGAGTATTCATGGGGTTTGGGGTTTTGGTCATAAAAACCATATCATTTCTAGCCTTCCAGATAGCCCAAAGAGTGAAACAGACAGTAGCAAAAGCATAGTGTTTATAATCATTTAGAGGTTCCAAATTCCTGATAACCTTCCCAATCCACTCCTTAGCACTGGTAACTGTATTAGGTGAGGGGACACACTGAATCTGGGAACCAAACCAGACTGGTGTAGTCCAGGGGCACAATAACAGAGCATGTTCCACAGTTTCATCATGAGACTCACAAATAGGGCAAGTATTATTCCTGAGAATCCGCTTCCTGCATAGCTTATCTTTGACAACAATGCTATTATAGCAGATGCGCCAGATGAAAATTTTTAATTTCGAAGGGATAGAAGCCTGCCATATATATAACCAAGGGAAGTCTAAGTCAGCACTTGAGGTAGAAGGAGCTCTGTGGATGGCCTAGGTACTGTTATAGGCAACAATGAATCCAGACTTGACACTATATTCTCCTAAGGCAGTATGGGGCCACCAGAATTTGTCCTTAGCTTGCGTCCAACTGATAGGGGTCTGGTAAGCAGCTCTGGCCGAGGCTGCGGTTAAGGTCTGTTGCAAATTGTTGACATCCCAGGAATGGTTAGAGTGATTGATGAGAACTCCAACTTTGGCATTATGAGTAGGGATGATAGGCTCAGCTTTTAAGCCAGAAGCAAGCCAAAGATCTTCAGCTAAATTGATTTCACTCCCATTTCCCACAGCCCACTGACCATCTTTCTTTAAAACATCTCTACCTTTAAGAATGCTTGACCAAACCCAAGAGCTTTGTCTCTTCTTTGTTACCTGCAAAAAACAAGAGTTAGGAAAATAAAGCCCCTTAAGGGTTTTCACCCATAAGGCATCCGAATTTTGAATCACTCTCCAAGCCTGTTTTCCTAATAGTACTAGATTCATTTCCTCAAAACTTTCGAACCCCATGCCCCCTCTTTCTTCCTACTAGTCATGAGATTCCAACTTTTCCAGTGGATACCCCTCTCTTTGCCATGAGCTCTCCACCAGAATTTGGCCACTTGAAAACAAAGTTGTCTGCAAACGGTCCTTAGGAATTTAAGAACAGACATTGCATAAGAAAGAATAGCTTGAATGACAGCTTTAATAAGGACTTCCTTACCGGCCTGGTTAAGAAGTTTTTCTTTCCACCCCTCCATTTTAGCACAAATCCTATCTTTTATCCAAGCAAGGTTCTGGATTTTAGACTACCCCATTCACACGGGAGCCCTAAATATTTCCCTGGGTTGTCCCACTTCTGAATGCCCAAGATGTCAACCAATTTCTGTTGAGCTGTAATGGGAACAAATTTGCCAAAGATTAAGCCCGATTTAGTCAAATTCAATCTCTGGCCTAAGGCTTGAGAGTACCAGTTAAGCACATTCAAAATCTGAAACATTTTAGCTTTAGAGGCCTTAGCAAACAGGATAGAGTCATCAGCAAAAAGTAGGTGGGTAATAGGTGGACAAGAGTTATCCAACTTCAAACCTCCTATGCTATTGTTAGCCAGACAACCATTGAGCATGTGGGATAATACATCAGAGGCAAGAATAAACAGATAGGGTGATATTGGATCACCTTGCCTTAGTCCTCTAGAGGGAATTATTCTTTGGGTTACTTGGCCATTGATCTTGAATCTATAAGACACAATTGAAACCAACTTCATGACCAGATCAACCCATCTACTATCAAAGCCATACCTTAAGTTTCTCTAATACGCATAGTTCGGGATACTCTCGATCAAAGATTTCCCTGTAGTGATCTATGTTTAGGGCTTGATCGAAGTGCTCTCGAACCAGCCTCGCGTAATCTCCCGGGTTATTATGAGGAACCCGCATCTTTCCCACCCAGAGCTAGAATGACTTACCGTTAGTCGACCGTGATCAGGTTTGCCTTCCTGCTTTTCCGCAAGGAAGACAGAGTCAAGGGGCTTTCTTTTCTCTTGCATGCGCCTTCCTTCCTCATTCATTCAAATCAAAGGAAGCTTCATCGGGAAGGGATATGGATGGCGCATTGGCTTGGTTGGCGGCTTGGCTTCGCTATCGCTCATGACTTGGTATAGAGTCCGTGTAGTCGGTGAGTACGAGTACAGCCTATGAAACAGGCTGACTCATAGTGATCATTTATCAAAGAATAACTCTGGTTATCAAATGATTGAACAACCGGGAACAATTTACTTACGATACTTAATTGACATTCATAAAAAAGATCTAATGAATTATGAATTCAATACATCCGCTAAGCGAAGAGCGGATATTCCTTGCTCATTATCAGACAATCACTTATTCACAAACCCCGTGTGGGGCTAGTAGTTTTGATTTCCCATCTTATGGGAAACCCTTTTCGCTCCGCTTAGCCCCTATACTTATCAAATCTTGCTCAATAATCTGATTTGGTCTTGTAGTCCAAATAATTCCGTACCATGATGTATCTGGAATAGTAGTTATTAGTGAAACAAAAATACTTGTACAAACCATCAAAGTAATTCCATCCCCAACGGTCCAAAGATGAAAATCTTGGTAATATTCTGAGCTATTCATGTACATCACAGCAAATATGATTAAAATGTTAATAGCTCCCATGTAAATAAGTAGCTGTGAGGCAGCTACAAAATGGGAGTTTGATAAAATATATAATAAAGATATACAAACAAAAGAAATAAGGTAAGACTATTCGATTTCGACAACCCCAGCCCGGGGCTGGCTTTTTGGGAAGCCCGTTCCCACCGCGCTCACGGCCCGGCTGGCCTTCCAGCGGTAGTGGGAATTCTCCCGTTCCCTGGTCAAAGACTTGGTTGGATGCGGGATCTACTCCGTGAGGAGCGGTACGGACGTAGATGATATCATCACGACCTCTCTTTTCGTACCGCTAGGAATGCTTAACGCCACTTCGCCAACTGGGAAATGTTGGGGGGACAGGTCTCTAGGGAATAAATGCCAGAGGTCTAACCTAACCGTTTGTTTCATGCAGTGAAGCGGGCTAGAGCCAGAAGTACGGGATTGTTTGAAGGCCTTTGTTTACCAGGCTAAAACATTGCTTTAACTCTTCTTATTACGATGACGTGAGTTTTGACAATTTGGATGCTCCCTTTCGCCATGCATAAACTGAACCAACAATTAGGATAAGCACGAAGATTAAAGCTTCTATAAATACGGATACCCCCAATACATCAAAACTCATTGCCTATGGGTAAAGAAAGACCGTTTCAACATCAAAAACAACAAAAACTAGAGCAAACATATAATAACGGATTTGAAATTGTAACCAAGCATCGCCCATTGGTTCTATTCCTGATTCATAACTAGAAAGTTTTTCTGGCCCTTTGAGCCTTTTGCCAGCTTCTGCATGACCCGAAATTGGATCTTGGTCTATTTTAGATTGTTCTTTTTAATCGTAATCAAAGATGTTTTCTTGTCTCTCGTTTCTTTTCGAATTTTTTAGTTGAGGAATAGCGTTGAAATCGGGATCCTGAGGGTAAGTTGAGTTATCCTTTTCGTTTGAATTCCTTTCCCTTCTTTTTTATCAGGTTCAGCGGATCGTAAGACCGAAAGAAAGAGGAAGCTTACTTACCTCTTAGAATAACCAGTTTTAAAGTAAACTAAAGCATCTGTCATATGCTGTAATCGAATCCGTAAAATATCTTTCATAAGATAGTTTCTCACATAAATGAGTCCTCCCCTGAGGCTGAGGTTTATCAGCCGTTACAGGAGGACGGACAGAGGCGCCAAGAACTCAATGATCGTCTTGGTATTAACAGTATCGGAACTCAGTAAGAGATGTTGGAGAAGCGAAATATACGAGATCACA
Source organism: Calophaca sinica (assembly GCA_037113605.1). Taxonomy (NCBI): domain Eukaryota; kingdom Viridiplantae; phylum Streptophyta; class Magnoliopsida; order Fabales; family Fabaceae; genus Calophaca; species Calophaca sinica. The sequence continues at coordinate 46,257,646 of CM073735.1, forward strand.
AACGCAGATTGCTCGCGGCTAAATATGAATTGAGACAAAAGCTTTATGGGTGGGGGGGCAATCCTTAGATACACTTTTGTGTTATTGGGAGAACCTGATTATTCCCTGTCGGAGTAAAGGGTCGTCAACAAGGGCGTTCTAAATATGGGTGGGGGGGCAATCCTTAGATACACTTTTGTGTTATTGGGAGAACCTGATTATTCCCTGTCGGAGTAAAGGGTCGTCAACAAGGGCGTTCTAAATATGGGTGGGGGGGGGGCAATCCTTAGAAGATAAAACCTATTGATATTGGAAGACTCAAAAGATTCTTCCAATCATTCATTGCTAGGTCCAATGAAATTCATATAGAGATCTTTTCTATCGATTATCTTTCGATCTCTGATTGGTCGTTGAGAGAGTCAGATTCATTCCTCAGAGCGAAGTTGCTGCTAGGATCCTAGCCAAAGGTTTCCCAGGAAGTAGTAGTCCCTGAGGATTCTAAGATTCTAAGTGATTTGACCGACCATGGGTCGGCTAGTAGCCATTTTAAGGCTATTGTCAAAGAAATAGAATCTCTGAATGACCCTTTTTTTAGCGTGAATGGCTGTTCCTCTTTTTTCTTTTTATCGAAGCCCAATGCCAAGCAAAGCAAGAGTCCCTCTATGGAGTCAAAATGAAAAAGAATTACTGAAATAAGAACACCTCCCGAAAACCACCCGAGCCGACGAAAGAGGAAGTAGAAAGACAGAAGAGACCTTGGACACGTAACGGATCTTGAAGCACTATTTCTGCATCCCCCTGACCAAATCCACCCACATTAGGATTACTCGTTAACGGTTGATCGAGTTTGATAGAAGGGCCCCGATATAATATATCTATATTAAGAGATGATTCTATTTAGAATGGAGACGGCATTCCCATCCGTCAAGGACCCAAAGAAGCGTGTTCGCAGAGCCAGTGTCATAGTCCAGAACCGAATCCCCGGAAGGGTAATCATTCTTTGTAACCATCGAAATCGGGCTTGTGGTCGAAGACCCGGAGAGTCTTTCGGGATCGATTCAAAGGGCGATGAAAATGCAGCGGACGGAGAAATCCAACAAAACCACCGTCTTAGGGCGATGAACCTTCTTTCTCTTAAAGGCCGTCTCACGCCTCAACCAGCGAGCCATTATAACCGATGGGGCGCGCGACCACTACTCTACCCGAAAACTTGGGTTAAGTGGGGAACCTTCTCATCGTGTTAAGCTTGCGAGCCTATCTGTAATAGGCCTAGCGTCTCTTGTGCTTAATATCGAGTCTATTCGGTGAGAAGCTTCGCAATACCACTAACACTCCATAGGCGAAAGAAATCAATAAGGATAGATATATAGATAACGCATATAGTTGTTGCAGGCATTGATTTCATGTAGTGCGTACCAACTGGCGGAAAGTGATTCGCTTAACACACTTGTTAAGCTTGAATACGATGGGTAGGGAAGGACAGGATATTACTCGCCGCTCTATTCGGTGGTGGTAGCTTTGCTTTGAATTTCTTTCCACTCATTTTGGCTTTTTCCTTTTATTATTCATGCTTGCTCTACTAGCCTCAAGCTCCATTCCAATTTCGAATCGAGCCGTTAGATTAGAGAAGGCTTTCCTTAGCGAGCGTAACCGCCAAAACATCTGATCTTCCGACTTAAACAACCGATTCCATTTCTATCATTTTTTTCTATGATCAATTTAATATTGACTTCCTTCTCAACTGACAACCCCTGGGCCTGTTCATAAGCGATATTCTTTGTAGGGCTTTCGGCTGCCTTCCTTTATTTTTGGGCTAAGGCTAGCTTTCCTAAGTCAGTTCCAGAGTGCATGAGTGAATCTTGATCTGTATTCAAGGTATGCCCTTTCCAGTGGCTTGGAGACATCAGAGGAAGACCGTCATTTCTATCCGGGTACGATCATAGCTTCATTCATTTAGGCTAAACCAGTACCGATATCGACCGACCTGTTGTCAATCTTAAGGCAGGCCTCCCTTACTTGAAATCTATAAGTCTCAATCTATGGGAGAGATTAATAATTATAAACTGCGAAATCGAGACTACGTGACACATTTCTTCCACTGAAGAGCTTTCTCGGTCTCGTGACGAGCTTTATCGTGCCCTGAGCATCTCCTCTTGTAAAGGGCTCTATCAAAAGCCATGTATTTGAATTGGTTGGCTTTTTCGATTATCAAATGCCAGTGTAGTTCCTCCTTAGAGGCATTCCAACGTTGATGTCGGATTGACTGAGCAGACTTTATAGACCTTTTCTTGAGGCTCGGTCTTTTGATGCGGGAAGAAGGAGTGGTTGCAGCTCTTATGATGCTACCTGTGAGTGAGACTCTACCCAGATCTAAAGAATTCGCCAAAGAGCCTTCTTCTAACTAGGAGAGTAAGCAAGCTACCGGAAGCGAAGCTTCTGGCTCCCCCTTTTTCCAATTCCTTCTTTTCGTTCTACTTAGGTGGAGCAATCCGAACTCTCGACAAAATATAAAAGAGCGTCTTCGAACCTGTGTAGACACCTCAACGAACTCATGTGGACATTCCTCAGCCCGAGCCGAGGACAATCTATAAAAAATACATATCCCGTTCCGAAAGGGGCAACATAGGGATTAATCACATTACCTCACTCTTCTTCTTTTGACAATTCAGCTTTCGAAAAGAGAGAGAGACCGCTATCCTTCCCTGAGTGAGGGAACTAGGGCAGGCCGGGGTTGAAGACACTGATGGAAAAGATCAGTCGCCTTGAACGGGCAATTAATAAGTTGAGTAGGGACAAGTATGATGTTGCAGATCTTGAGAATCTCTCCATATACCCCAAAGTCAGGCTTTCGTACGGTTTTCAGTGGCCAAAGATAGAGAAGTTATTGATAAAGCGGGTTTCGTCTCATTTTCCGGAAAGCCAGTCATACTATTCCACTTTAGCTAAGCTAATGATGAAACAGGATCTGGATGATGAAACAAGATCTGGATTTGTCTGCAGATGATGATATCCACTCCTGCCTCGATGCGCTTTACGAAAGGTCTGAGAGCGCTGAATCATTCGATTCGAAAAAGGTGGAAAAAAGGTCATAGCACCAGCACCAGAACGCTTACTCTTACTGCTTCAGGTTCACCTCTTTTCTTAGGATTGGCTGCCCTGAGGTTCTTGTTTGGAGTCGTTTGTTTATCACAGAACAAGTCCCCCTCAGTCACTGCCATAGTTGACCCAGTATTGGTTCAAATCCAATAGTAGGTAAGGCCGAAAGCCCTGCTTTTGCCAGCATGACAGCAAGCACGGATTGGCGGAGTCAACTGAATGACCAAAGCATCCGTACCCCCCGTCCCATCCAATCGCCACTTGGATACAGGCTCGTCATCTTTCGGATGATATCCACCTTGACCTCGAATAGGTCTTCGGCTTGAATCCGGTGCAAGCTTCTCAAATGAAAGAGATTTGACAGTACATGGATCTACTCAGAGAATTCTTTTATGTTTTCGCTTGGAGCTACGCCGAACTGGACTAGACCGAAAGATAAATGAGTTAGCTCAGGCTCAGAAGAGACAGATGATGCTGTATATGAATCAATCACATATTCCTCTGAATTATATATACAACATATATCACTGTCAAGAGTAAATTTCTTATTATTTAGATTAGAAAATTCGATTCAAAAAAAAAATAAGAGACTCAAAATTTGAAAAAAGGATTGGGTTGCGCCATACATATAAAAGAGTATAGAATAATCGAAATATCTGCGAGATCTGGGTCACAATTTGTATCGATTAAACAAATCGTTGGAATTCCCAAAGTGATGCATTCTCGAAGAGCCGTATATTCTTCTTGCTGATCAACAATTATGACAATATCGAGTAACCTCGTCATATACTTCCAATATCAATAGGTTGATTGTTCCGCTCCTGTATCTTCCAAAAGGAAAAAAGATCTCTGAGAGATCTTTCCTAGATCCGAAAGAGAATAATCGGGTTCTTCCGGAAGAAATCGAAGAATTTCTTGGGAATCCTACAAAAGACAATCGTTCTTTTTTCTCGGCCAGATGGTCGAACTTCATCTGGATTTAAATCCTACTGAGAGGTCCACTAGAGATCAGAAATTAATTAAGAAAGAAGAAGATGTTTCTTTTGTTTTTTCTAGGCGATCAGAAAAGAAAGAAATAGTAAATATAGTCAAGATAATCATGTATTTACAAAAGACTGTCTCAATTCATCCTATTGCATCAAGTCCAACAGCGGGTGTTACAACAAGCCTTAGAGGGAGCTCTGGGAACTCTGAATAATTGCTTAAACAACGAGTTACATTTACGTACCATCGGTGCTAATATTGGTATGTTTGGGGCGATAAAAGAAAAAAATAACTGATTAGTCGTTCTACTATAAGATAGAGTATAGGCATTATCTTTTTTTCTTCTAAAAAGAATCAAATTGAGAAATCTTCATGGTAACCATATCTGGTTTAAGAATCAAACCTCGCAAATGGTTCTGCTGGACGGGCTCCCTGAATTGAACAAGATTCCAACTTACGAGTTTGGTTACGGAGCTTAGCCTTTTCTTTCTATGGATTTCTTTCTCCCTTCCGGTAATTGCTTACGAACTAGGAGGTTGCTGAGGAAGGATTTGAATGCATGCTATATATTGAATTGAGTATTGAATGGAAGCGGTTTAGGTACCAGATGACTAGAAAGTCCTAACTTAACTAACGTAATGGTAATGGGTTGTGTACCGGTTGAGGAGTAGGACTCGGCCGCGAGGATGAAAGCGTAAGACTTTCTATATGTCAATATTACTACTTATATGAATAAGTGCAAGTATCCTTTTTTGAATGAGAATTACATTACGTCGGAAGTCTTTCAGGCTAGTCCTTACATCCTGATCCAAGCAAGCATAGAAGGGTTTGCTAAAGAGCTATCCAATATCCCCCCAACCAGTTAGAGTACCAGGGGCAATAGAGAAATTTAGGAATGAATCTTTCCATTAACATTAAGGCTTGAAGATCTAGGCCCCTCCAATAGCATAAAAAAGGTAAGCCTTTGGAGTGTAAGTGTAAATTCCCAACCATCTTGTTCTAATGGAAGTTGTAGTTCGTCCTTGCTTCACCTGTGTCCAATTCCTCGCCCGAATTGAATAGCTGCTCATCGTCATTGGTCACCTCAGTCTTTTTTAACCTTGGGCTTGAGCCAGTAGAAATGACTTAATCAAGAGAGAGAGAACCCCTTTTCTTTTAACGGGATCAACTATATCCACTTTAAGAAGTCGGCCTTACTCGGGTGTGAGTGAGTGGTCCGGAAATCCTGGAACACTGACTCATACCCCTTCAGGGGTGGTGGACGGAGCAGAACCCCGCCCTGTCCCTCCGGGGGAGCTTTACAACTTAAAGGAAGCCCTCTTTCTCATTTCGAGGAAAAGGTGCGGGAGGAAAAGAAAACAATGAAGGGATCCGAATTGGACTCGTTCGCTATGTGCTGACTGGATGCTCGCGTGATCAATGGACGGGGGCCCGGAATTGCATGAATGACGAGACCGGCCTAACCGAAAGTCAAGGCTCTTCCCTCTCTTGATGGCGAATCTTGATTGACTGACAGACGGAACCGATTCGGAGAAACAAGAAGCAAGGCATGAGATACGCGGCGGGCCTAAGAACGAGAGCGTATTACGTTCACTACAAAATTCAAATAGGACTTCCCCTTTCTTTGCTGAATAAACGTCAGTCTCACCGCTTGAATGCAAATTGAACTGCACGCTGGAGTTCTCTCGAAGAAAGACCTATCTCCTGGGCAAGCGTTGGAAGAAAGACCTTCTTGTTTGTTTACCAGGCTAAAAACAACCGCGCTGGTCGTAATAGATCTTGGGAAAGATCAGCCTGTTATCCCTAGAGTAACTTTTATCCGTTGAGCGACGGCCCTTCCACTCGGCACCGTCGGATCACTAAGGCCGACTTTCGTCCCTGCTCGACGGGTGGATCTTGCAGTCAAGCTCCCTTCTGCCTTTGCACTCGAGGGCCAATCTCCGTCTGGCCCGAGGAAACCTTTGCACGCCTCCGTTACCTTTTGGGAGGCCTACTGAAAAAGCCCCCACTAAACAAGACCGGTAGTCTCCATAGGGACTTGGCTCTACCATAAGGGAAAGTAGATAGACGGCTCTACGTCTTCAGGTTCGAAATCTCTCGTCTTTAAATCAGAAAGAGGTCTTTCAGAAGTTCTAAAGCAAGAAGCGAGAAAGTTGACTTTGAGAAAGAAGGTGCTTGTTGCCGCTTTCTTTTTTAATTTTAGTAAGTAAACTTGTTTTGTTTTATAAGGCGAAAGGTTGCTATTTTGATAATTATTATAGCGTTAGCGCTTTAGTTTTCAATAAGTTTAGGCTTGACTAAGAACATAGAAATGTTGAATCAGGGTGCGCAGGGAACCCTATACAAAGGGCCTTTCCCTTCAAATGACAACTGCCTCTTCCTGCTGCGAAGGCCTTGCACGAAACCAACCCCCCCACCCCCGATTGTCCGATTCTTATACTTATACTATTCTAACTGCTCCGATAAGAAGGGAATGGGAATGAAGATGGCATCGAATCCGCTTTTCCCTTGAATACGGTCTCAGCTCTTAGGGGAATAGCCGCTCTTTCCGACTTTCCTCGCACATAATTAAAGGATAACTTAAACAACAGAAACGTAGAATAGAATAAAGGCTTATTGGACAACCAGAAGGCCCCTTTTTCTAATAGAAGAAAGAATAGAGGAGGGCTTACTAACTGAATTCTTTTTTTCTATTGAAAGATCAACCCGAATTCCATATGGTGAAATAGATTCTGTAAGAGCGAGACTTAGAACAATAGAGGCGACGAAGACAGCGAAAGCCCTTAACCTCCCTTGATTGTTGATCCGGAGTGGATCAAAGGATTCCTTCGGACAAAGTATATCTTTTGCTGTTTGATTGAAGGGCTCGCCACAGTCGCACGGACTTGGTAGCGTACTACAACTACATGCTTGATTATCAAAAAGTATCCTTAGCAACTCTATCTCATGGAGAGTTTGATCCTGGCTCAGGATGAACGCTGGCGGCATGCTTTACACATGCAAGTCGGACGGGAAGTGGTGTTTCCAGTGGCGGACGGGTGAGTAAGCAGCGTAGAACACGCCCTTGGGAGGAACAACTTGAAAGCTACCGCTAATACCCCGTAAGCTGAGGAGAAAAAGGAGGAATCCGCCTGAGGAGGGGCTCGCGTCTGATTAGCTAGTTGGTGAGGTAATAGCTTACCAAGGCGATGATCAGTAGCTGGTCCGAGAGGATGATCAGCCACACTGGGACTGAGACAAAAGGCATCCATTCAAACTGCTCCCATTCCTATGTTGACACCAAGAGAAAGAAACCCTGGAGCCTTCCTACCGAACTGAACTAAGAGCGCTTTATTTTCATAAATAATCACATTTTATGTGATGCATATACATACTCAATATCCATAGTTAACTATGGATGAATCAAAATAGCAGCAATCAAGATATCGGGCTCAAGGCTAAATAGAAGATAGGCTATTCCTCTTACCGTACTTACCGAGGGGAGGTTGAAAAAAGCTGTTACAGAAGAAGCCCCATGTCTTTCTTGTTCCACTAGCTCGGACAAAATTCTCAGATGTCCCTTTCGTTATTACAACCTTCTTTTTTGATGAGGTCGTGTACAACAACCTTAACCGCACAAGCCTGCCCATCCGACTTTACTACGATGGAAAGACGGGATAATCCTAGGATACCCTGACCTCGTGAACGAGACAGGAAAAGGCAAGAGGCCTGTTTTCCGGGGCTTGCTGCAATGACACAGCACATTTAAGTAAAGCGCAGTGAACAAGAAACCAGATTTCCGGACAAGCCTGATCACCTCCTTAGCAAATAGAGCATGTTGTTCGGAGTCAAGAAGGGCAATGCATTCGGATTACTTATGAGATTCGTTGAGTAGTGTAGTACCCTAATTTTGTCCGGCCTTTTTTATTTTATTTTATTATTTATTTTAACTTTTTGGAGATTATAAAAGAGAAGAAAGAAAGAGAAGAAAAGAATGAATAAAAAGAGAAAAAAGGATTTTATATTTTTAAAAGAAAGTGGGGGTGCCAAAAATAAAACTGGGTGGTGCTGATAGCGTGCCAACCCAACCTCATCCTCACGCTGCGTCTTTGCTCCTCTGCACCGCTCACGCGCACCCGCACTTTTCTTCCTGCGCACGCCCCTGCCTCACAAGCTAACCCACTTGGCCCAACCACACGCGCACGGCCCATTTTCTTAACCCAAAAAAAACCAAACCCTTTAACCTTTCCTTCCTTCCACGCACGCAGCCCATCATCCCTTTAACCTAAAAGCCATTCCCTTCACAATCCAGATCACACTTTCCCCTCACCCTCATCTCCTTCGCTGCGTCCCTCTCTCTCGAACCTTCCGCGGCGCCGCGGCGCCCTTTCTTCTAACCCTAACTCCCTCACGCCGTCTCTCAGCCCCTCATCCTTCCCTCCTCCATCCAAACCCTAAACCTTAACCCTCATCCCCTTCATCCTCCATCAACCACGTGGCCCAATACTCACCCTCCATCTTCGCCCCAATCTTCTCCACTCCAGAACCCTAGCCGCAGCTGCCCTCATTCCTCTCTTCCCATCTCTTCCTTCTCTCCAACCCTAGCTCCCACGCCTCCATTCTCTTCCTAACCCTAACCCTAGGCCGTGGCCTCAACCTGCCCTCAAATCTCTCAATCAGAGATTCGGATCTCCAAAAGGGACGTTTCTCTCTTCCTCCTTTTATTATTTTTATTTTAAAATCAACACTGATTTTCTTTCCTCTTTTAATTTGCAGGTCTTGAAGAGGAATGAAGAGGCTATAAAAAGGGAGACAAGACGCATGAAAAAGGACCGGACCCTGGAAAAACAAGAGAACCCGAGCGAGAAAACGAAAGAGACAGAGAGACAGAGAGGTAGAAGAAGGAGGAGCAGGACCCAACAAGATCCGTGAGACCCCCCCCCCCAAACACTGAAACCTAAATTTTTAGTTTTAGGCCCTTTTTTTTTCTTCTTCTATTTGTTGGTTTTCTGGAAAGCTAAGATCCAGGTTTCTATCTTCTTCTTCCCTTTCTCATGCTTCTTTTTTTCTTTTTTTGCTTTCATCATGACTTGTACATTGGACTGAGATCTATATGTCTATATTATTCAACCTGCTGTCATTTTTACTGTAAACTTTTATCAGCATTGTTATTGCTATAGTTGTTGTTGATTGGTTGCTGTGATTGTCGTTGTTGTTTCTGCTGGTCCCCATGATTAGGACTGCAACTAGGTTTAGGGTTTGGCCTTCCAACGGGGCCTAACCCTAAATAGGGACTAAACTGTAAATATAATATAAAGAAGGACTGAATTGTAAATATGTGATAAAAGGGATCAATTTGCAATTGTCATATTAAAATAGGACTTGAAAGTAAAATTGAAATTTTTGGGTTTGGTTTGGTCTTCCAAAGGGGCCGGACCCAAACCAAGGACTTATCCATAATACTACTTTTTTTATTTCATAAATAATCATAAATGAATAAAAGATTGATAAGGGATATAAAAGCAAAAATAAGTTTCTAAATTTTGTTTCTTCATTTAAGTTTTTTTTTTAAATAAATTAATAACTTGTGGAAATAATTCTCATTTTCAGTCTATATTTCTATAATAATAAATACAATGAAAAGGTTCTTTTTTAAAATAATTTTTGTTGTTTCTTTTTCTTATTATCTTATAAATTTAATAAAGGGAATTAATTATTTAAGGCAAACAAATTTTTTTTAAAAACAATTAAAAGGGTACCGTTTCTCAACGGGCGTTGTAAGGGTGCTAACACCTTCCTTATGCGTAACCAACTCCCGAACCCAAACTTGGTACAAAGACCTTCTTTCTTTTATTAAATTCAAAAATGTTCAAAATTAGGTTTTCCAATGTTTCCTATAAAAATAAAAATATTGGTGGCGGCTCCATTTAATTTTTAAGGTGGTTGTCACAGCTGGCGACTCCACTGGGGACATTAGAGAGTTAGGCCTTATAATTGTTTGAATTTGTTTGTTTGCCTCACATGATTTATTTCCCTTGTATTTTATTCTTCTACTCCTATTTGGTCCTTGTATATTTTGCTCATATGCTTGTATATTTGAACCCTAGGGTAGAAGACATCTGTAAATATTATATGTTTATTTATTTTGCAGCGGGTAGAATTTTAGGTCATTGCTCCTTTCACACACTTCACTTTGCACACTTACTTGCACACACCATGAGTGGGAGCCCTATACCCGGGCCCGAGTGAACATTAAGTTAGGAGAGGCTGCGTAGTGGGTGCTCTGCTGGACGTACGGCCAGTAGGTTCCTACGAAAGCTTCACCTAGAGTTTGGCTCCATTTGAGAAAAAACCATCCTTTAATAGTATACCTATTATTGGTGGTAACATTTTCAAATGGGACCCTTGGCTCTAGGGACCTTTTAGTTTAGTACTTTAATCCACCCAAAGAAAGGCACTTAATGTGAACCATAGATCCTTTAAGAATTACCAACTTTGGTCACAAAAGGAGCATACCCTCCCTTATTATCCTTTTTCGCTTATTTATTTCAAAAAAATCACAAAAATAAATTTTTTTTTACGATATAAACTTCTCTTTCAGAGCCCCAATCAACTATTTTGAAAAATAGATACTTAGGCCTTTTAAAAAGGGGGGTGTAATAATAATAGTAATAACTGTAACAATTTTTTAAAAATAACTTAATGTGTACTAAAAGATATATTTATTGAAATGACTGTGTTCTCGAAAATGAAGTAAATTTGCAATTTTATTTTTCTTTCACTTTTGGAAAACAAAGTCATACTCATTCATTCATGCATATGCCATAACACTAATTTCCCATTCGTTCAGGCTTATCGGAAATTTCAAAAATCTTTGGAACAAATGTCTTGGTGGCCTTGATTCTGAGGTTAGAAAGGAGAAACACTTTGAAATTCAAGATCGAACCGCCTCGTTTGATGCATCTAAAAACCTTGGTTGATTTCATAGCTGAAAAATGGATACAGTTGGATCGGATTAGCTTCGTGGGGAAATTTGGGAATATATTGGATCCGATAAATGTGGGACGTACAAGTGGGAGCCCTAACGACCTTGGCCCGGTTTATGACCCCCTACGAGATGTTTCACGTTAGAATTTCCAAATGGCACCGAGCTTTAGAAGAATATCGAGAAAATCTTGGGGATCCCTGGGGAAGGACTAAAGGCGTCTGCAGTCACGCGAAACATACTCCAACTATAGGTACCATTTCCCTTGCTTTGGGTATCTCTGAATCAGATTTGAACGCTGCATTAAGGGTAGAAGAAGATCTCGAAGGTTACTCCAGGAGCTTTCTAGAAGAAAAAGCTAAGGACCTTCATGCCGAAGGAAAATTGAGAGACTCCATGGATGTAGTAGCCCTGATTATTTATGGAGTGGTCTTGTTTCCTCATGTGGACCATTTTGTGGACAAAACCGCCATTGACGCCTTCCTAGCATTTAAAACCCAAGGTATGGATCCCACTACCGCCGTTCTTGCGGACTTATACTATGAACTCCACACACGCCATGAGAAAGGAGGATGACGAATTCGTTGTTGTGTCCCCATCTTATACCTATGGTTGAAAGGTCACTTGGTAAAAAGGGGACATCCCTTCGGTCCTAGGAGCAATGCGGAATGGGCTGCTTACCTGATGAGTCTTAGTGAGGAATCTGTGATATGGTACTCCAGAGAACAAGAGATTAAAGAGGTGATTTATCGGTGCGGAGAATTCCCCAACGTACCCCTCATTGGAACTATAGGTTGCATCAACTACAATCCTACTCTGGCCTTGAGACAACTCGGTGCACCCATGCTGGGAGAACCTGTCGAAGAAGAGCTAGCCGCTTTCATTATACATGATCGGGGCTCCTCGGATTTGGCATTGTTCACAAAGGTATGCCGGGCTTGGAGGAAAGTAATCAGGAAACCACTAGGGCGCAAGAGTACTCATACGGATGAAAAGTACCGCCAATGGGTTACGGCGAGAGTTCAGCAAGTCAAGTTACCTTTCCGAAATTTGTTTTTAGTCCCAGAAATGCTGCCTCCACCCCCTGCCGAGAATGAAGAAGTGGAAGAATTAAGGCTGGCCTTAGAGAAGGTGAAAGAGGATAAGAAACTTCTTCGGGAGAATTTGAAAAGGGCATATCAAGATACAGAAGTCCTACGAGATGAATGTGACAGAAAAGCTGGATTTCTAGAGGAGACCCAAAAGAGAGCCAAGGATGAAAAGGCAAGCCAGTCTCGGACTCGAAATTTGTCACGAGGCAGCTCAAATCGACAATTGGACTTAGTGAAAAAGGAATTAAGTTCGGTTCTCTGCAAAAAAGGGGATTTGAGGAAAATGTGGACTGATTCTCAAAAGGCTAGTATGGCTTTACAAGAACGGGTTGAAAGCTTGACACAACAGTTGAAAAATACCATGCAGTTGCACGAGGCCCAACTCGAAGCAGAAAAGAGAATTGCGGAAGAAAAGTTCATAGGCTACCATATAGATCTCGAGGAAGAACGTGAGAAGGTCCTCAGTATGCAAGGGAAAATTGATGATCAGCGGGAAGTCATTACTTGGTTTGACCGAGAAACCCGATACTGGATGGATCGTTGCTCTAAGTTGGTCTGGCTCGCAAATAGAGGTATCCAAGATATGCCAGAACTCTTGGAAGAAGCAGAATCCGCAATAGGTTTCCGACCTTTGCCGAGGAAAGTGATGAACTTCATAGAGTACTGCAAGAGCTTAGTGGGAGAGTTGGAGAAGCAGATCCGACGTGACCGTTAAAGATCCTATCCCTTTAGTTTTTTTTTGTCGTTTATTTGAATTCTCGCAATTTCAATTTCCGTTTCATTGTAAGCCCTCAGGGCAACTTGAATTATGGTATTTTCTTGCAATACGCAGCGACCCGATGAAACATTTACAAAGTTTTTGCGATTCTCCGATAAGCCGATAAAACAAATTAAGTAAATAAATAAACGTGCATGGCATACATAATGTGAGCATAACATAAACAACTCCTCTATACTCATATTGTCCTTCTGAACCCAGAAATAAACACGAAGAACCTGCATCCTTACAGAACAAGGTCGCAAGCCAGGCTCATGGACGCCTTAGAACAAAATCAGCAGGCCATGCAACAGAGTCAAGAGGCTATGCGGGGAGAACTTGATCAGATGAGTGCACGAATGGGCCAGATGTTCGATTTGATGATGGCCCTAAATGCCAAGTTGACCCCAGAAGCAGAACGAATTGTCGAACACCACATGCATAATGAGCCGGGGGAGAATCGGCCGGAAGAGAACGAAATACCTATCCATAGTTCACAAGGACGGACACCTCCGAATGATGGAAACCTGTTGAACACAAGTGCTCAGAATTCTGTACCTATCTTCACTCCTCAGGAGGATGCTCAAGCCAAGGAAAGGTTTCAGATGATGGAGGAAAGGTTCAAGGCCATTGAGGGGGCAGAGCACATTGGCTTCGAAGCTTCGGACATGTGTTTGGTCCCTGATGTAGTTATACCTCCAAAATTCAAGGTACCCGAGTTCGACAAGTACAAAGGGGAGACATGTCCCAAGAGCCACCTGATCATGTATTGCCGAAAGATGGCTTCCCATTCCCACGATGACAAGCTCCTAATTCATTTCTTCCAAGAAAGCTTGACCGGGGCACCCTCGCGGTGGTATATGCAGTTAGAGCGTACTAAAATTCGCTCATGGAAAGACTTGGCAAATGCGTTTGTCCAGCGGTACAAGTACAATATGGATATGGCCCCCAGCCGTAACCAGTTGCAAAATATGAAGAAGAAAGACGCTGAGAGCTATAAAGAATACGCCCAGAGATGGAGGAGCATGGCTGCTCAAGTGGAGCCCCCCTATTGGATAAAGAGATGATTGATACATTCATCGACACGCTTGAGCCTCCATTCTACGATAAAATGATTGGAAGCATGTTCTCAAGCTTTTCTGATTTGATTGTCATAGGAGAACGCGTGGAAATCGGGATGCACAGTGGAAAGATCCATAACGACACTTCATCATCCAAAACGCAGAAATCCTTCGTCAAGAAGAAGAAAGAAGGAGAGACAAACGCGGTGAGTAGTGCCCCTCTATACGTTGCGGAAACTACCACGTCAGCGTTTCCCATTTCCGGTGATCAAGGAGGTCAGAATTTTAATCAGCCAAGAGCTCAGAACTTCCAAGGAAGGAACCCGATCCAATTTGACAAGATCCCTATGAGTTACAAAGATGTTTACCAGCACCTGCTCAAAAACTCATTGGTGGTTCCTTGTCCGCAGAAACCCATGGAATCGCCATTCCCACAATGGTATAATCCAGATGCCACCTGCGAATACCACGCCGGGGCAGCAGGCCACTCCATAGAAGATTGCCGAGCTCTGAAAGTTAAAGTCCAAAACCTGATAAATGCAAAATGGTTGAGCTTCCAGGATAATAGCCCTAACGTAGGGAGTAATCCGTTACCTAACCACGGAAACACATCGGTGAATATGATAGAGGCCGAATATGGGAGAAGGATAATAAAGGATGTTGTTGAAGTAGAAATCCCGATGAGTGAAGTATTCAGCAAACTTCGTAAAGCCGGTCTGATTGAAAAGGTAAAAGTCAACAAGGAAACTCCTTACAATGAAGACATCCTGTCCACCGAGGAGTGTGAAGAGTTTAGGGTCATCCTCCAAAAATTACTCGATATGAACATGGTCCGAATTATCTCTCAAAAGGAAATGGAGGTATCCATGGTCCAAGATTCAGGAACCATGATCCCAAAACCTTTGGTGATTCAATTCACTAAGAGTGCATCTCCTACAGCGGCTAATGCCCCTAAAACCATCACCATTCAAATACTGTCTCCTTTTCCGTACAAGGACGACAAAGCAGTCCCTTGGATATATGATGCAAAAGTCCGAGTCGAAGGGAATGATAGGCAGCAATGTCCTCCGACGGTCACCGATATTGTGGGAGTAGGAGGGATGACACAAAGTGGGCGAGTCTATGCCCCAGATAAAGAGCCGGTAAGGAGGACCGTAGAAGAACCAGAAAAGGAATTGGTGGAAGAAACTGCAAAAAAGCCGATTGAAGTTAAAAACAAAGGAAAAAGAGGTTGTGATCGAGGAAAGCAACACGGAAGGAAGATAAGAAAGAAATTCCCCATGAGGAAGTTTCGAATTTCTCAAGCTCATTCAACAAAGCGAGTGCGAGATAGTAGACCCGGTTGAATAAATGCGCCCGGCAAGAGTATCACTGCTCGCCTTATTGGCGCCTTTCTACGAGAGCCATAGGAAAATGCTAATGAAAGTTCTGAATGAGGCCCATGTATCTCAGAATATTACGTTGAATCAGTTTGGTGATCTGGTTGGCAACATCACTGCATGCAATTATTTATACTTCAATGATGAGGAGATACCCGCAGAAGGAAGAGGACACAACAAAGCACTGCATATCTCGGTTCAATGTAAGGAGCATCTCGTGGCCAAGGTCCTCATAGATAATGGGTCCTCCCTAAATGTGATGCCTAAATCTACCTTGGATAAATTACCCATCGACAAAACTCATATGAAGCCTAGCTTTGTGCTTTTAAGGGCCTTCAACGGATCCAAGAGTGAAGTAATGGGAGAAATCGAGCTGCCGATCCAGATCGGGCCATTCACCTTCATTATTAACTTCCAGGTAATGGACATCAGGCCCAGCTATAGTTGCTTGCTGGGAAGACCTTGGATTCACTCAGCGGGAGTAGTACCGTCCACCTTGCACCAAAAATTGAAGTTTGTCGTGGATGATAAACTGGTCATCGTGTCAGGAGAACAAGATTTGCTGGTGAGTAAGCCGACGTCAACACGCTACATTGAAGCTACAGAGGAAGCCCTGGGAACCTGCGTTTGGCGTTGGAAATTGTCGATAAGCGCTTATGTAAGGATCACCAGCGAGAAACCACTGTCATCCAATGCCGCACTAATGGTGGGCAATGTCATGCTAAAAGGGGATATCACCAGGGAAAAAGGACTAGGGAAGAATCAAGAAGGTATGACCTCAATCCTAGGAGTTCTCGAGAACAAGGATCGGCACGGCCTGGGGTACGTACCCACTAAAAGAGACAAGGAAAGGATGATCGAAGAAAGGAAAGAAAAGAGAAAGGCCCGTCTTGAGAATCGGGAACCCGAGCTGGGGAAAATCTCCATTTGTGATCTCCGCCAAAGCTTCCGAAGCGCGGGATGGATCTATCCAGATCAAGTATCTGCTGTGGGGGACGATCTTGTTATTTCTGGTGAAAGTTGGGTCCGCCCATGCTCTTCAATACCTTGCAATTGGGAAGTGGTGGAAAACCCTAGGATCCTTAATACATTTTCAATGTAATTCATCTAATGCTTACCTCTCCGCTCAGCCTGAGGTGTAGAGGAAATGTTAAAGGGCCCCGCATGTTTTCTTTTAGCATATTTCGAACATTAATGAAACATATTTTGATTTTATCCCAAGTATTTTCACTCGCTCTTTTTCTCTTCTTTCCTTCACTCTCCCCTTATTGCTAACCTTGATAATGCAGGTTCATCGAAAATACTTCTGAAAACAATTGTGCTGAAGTTTCGCCACCGGACTTTGATGGTCCGATTAATCACACCAACGGAGATTGTAAAGAAGATTACCCTGACGAAGACTTCTCACCAGAATTGATGAGACTTATAGAAGGGGAATCCAGGAAGATTGAGCCTCATGAAGAACCCATCGAAATGATCAATCTGAGGAATGTATGAAAGCAGAAAGAAGTCAAGGTTGGCCTCACCATGTCACCAGGAGTAAAGGCTGAATTAATCCAACTCCTTCGGGATTATAAAGATGTTTTTGCTTGGTCCTATCAGGATATGCCAGGGTTGGATACCGATATCGTCAAACACAAGTTGCCGCTTAAGCCTGATTGCCCTCCCGTCAAACAGAAGTTGAGACGCATGAGACCAGATATGTCCTTGAAAATTAGGGAAGAAGTTAAGAAACAATTTGACGCCGGATTTCTAGCCGTGGCCAAGTATCCCCAATGGGTTGCTAATATCGTCCCTGTTCCAAAGAAAGGTGGAAAAGTTCGAATGTGTGTTGACTACCGGGACCTTAATAGAGCGAGTCCCAAAGACGATTTTCCTTTGCCACATATCGATGTCCTAGTAGATAACACGGCTCATCACGCATTTTTCTCTCTCATGGATGGTTTCTCCGGGTATAATCAGATAAAAATGGCCAGGGAGGACATGGAAAAGACCACGTTCATCACAGGTTGGGGCACCTTTTGCTACAAAGTGATGCCTTTCGGGTTAAAAAATGTCGGGGCAACCTATCAAAGGGCAATGGTGACTTTGTTCCATGATATGATACACAAAGAGATAGAAGTCTACGTGGACGATATGATCGCCAAGTCGCAAACCGAAGAGGGTCAAATAACCAATCTGCGAAAACTATTTGAGCGATTGAGAAAGTTCCGCTTAAGGCTCAACCCCGCCAAATGTAACTTCGGTGTCAAGTCAGGAAGATTGTTGGGATTCATCGTGAGTCAGAAAGGAATCGAAGTGGACCCAGAAAAAGTAAAAGCCATTTTAGAAATGTCAGCTCCTCGTACAGAAAAGGAAGTTCGCGGTTTCCTAGGAAGGCTGGATTATATCTCTCGGTTTATATCACAACTCACTGACACTTGTGAGCCGATTTTCAAATTGTTACGCAAAGACCAAGCTGTAGAATGGAACGAGAAGTGCCAAGAGGCTTTCGATAAAATCAAACAGTACTTGCAGAAGCCACCCGTGTTAGTACCTCCAGTTCCAGGCAGACCCCTGATCCTCTACTTGACAATATTACATGGGTCTATGGGATGTATGCTTGGTCAGCACGACGAGACTGGTAAAAAAGAACATGTCATTTACTACTTAAGTAAGAAGTTTGCAAGTTATGAAGCTAATTACTCGATGTTGGAACGTACTTGTTGCGCCCTTACTTGGGCCGCCCACCGTCTAAGACAGTACATGCTTTCTCATACGACTTGGTTGGTGTCAAAGATGGATCCGATCAAATATGTATTTGAGAAGCCTGCTCTCACCGGAAGAATTGCTCGGTGGCAGATGCTATTATCCGAATATGATATTCAGTATGTCTCTCAAAAGGCTATCAAAGGTAGTGCGCTCGCTGAATACTTAGCCCACCAACCCATGGACAACCATTCACCAGTCCCCTATGAATTTCCCGATGAGAATATAATGTCTGCTGAAAAAGAAGAACCAAGAGACGAGGAGTGGACAATGATGTTTGACCAGACCTCTAACGCATTGGGCGCGGAATCGGGGGCACATCTTGATTTCTCCGTAAAACCTGCACATCCCCTGTTCTTTGCGCCTATGTTTCAATTGCACCAATAATATCGCGAGTATGAGGCTTGTGTCATGAGAATTGGTTCTTAGTAGAAACTAAAGTCAAGACTCTGAAGGTCTACGGGGATTCCGTCCTGGTTATCAACCAGTTAAATGGAGAATGGGAAACTCGGGATTCCAAATTAATCCCTTACCACAAGTACATCCAGGGACTCGCCGAATCGTTTGACAGAATCACCTTCCAACATATTCTGCGAGAGAGTAATCAGTTAGCCGATGCACTAGCCACATTGTCATCCATGTTCCAGATAAACAATGATAAAGAAATGCCTCTCATCATGATGGAGAGCCGTGCAAGCCCCGCTTATTGCCAGTTGATAGAGGACGAACCAGATGGAAAGCCATGGTACCATGACATTAAATGCTACCTCAAGAATAAAGAATATCCGTTGGGCGCCTCAAAAAATGACAAAAGAACTTTGAGGAGGCTCGCTATGGGTTTCTTTCTGAATGGTGACGTGCTCTACAAAAGAAATCACGACATGGTACTCCTCCGGTGCGTAGATTCCGCAGAAGCAAGACGAATTATCGATGACGTCCACGAAGGTTCGCCGGGACCCATGCCAATAGTGCGCAATGGCTAAAAAGATTCTCAGAGCAGGATATTATTGGCTTTCAATGGAAGGTGATTGCATCAAACATGTGAGGAAATGTCATAAGTGTCAGACTTATGCTGATAATATTCACGTGCCTCCAACTTCCTTAAACGTCCTCAGTGCACCTTGGCCTTTTTCCATGTGGGGTTTGGATGTCATAGGAATGATTGAGCCGAAAGCCTCTAATGGACACCGCTTCATCCTCGTGGCCATTGATTACTTCACAAAGTGGGTCGAAGCAATCTCCTATGCCAATGTGACTCGCAATGTAGTCGTCAAATTCATCAAGAAGGAAATAATTTGTCGGTATGGTTTGCCAAGGAAAATCATCACGGACAGTGGGACCAACCTGAACAATAAAATGATGAAAGAATTGTGTGATGACTTCAAAATCCATCACCACAATTCTTCCCCTTATCGCCCTAAGATGAACGGGGCGGTAGAAGCAGCCAACAAGAATATCAAAAAGATTATCCAAAAAATGGTGTTAACTTACAAGGATTGGCATGAGATGCTCCCTTTTGCTTTACACGGATACCGAACTTAAAATGCGCACTTCCACAGGGGCAACTCCGTTCTCCCTAGTATACGGAATGGAAGCAGTATTACCCATAGAAGTAGAGATCCCTTCTCTAAGGGTAGTCATGGAAACCAAGCTTGAAGAAGCCGAATGGGTCCAGACCCGTTATGACCAGCTGAATCTCGTAGAAGGGAAAAGGTTGGAGGCAATATGTCACGGACAATTATATCAAAGGAGGCTCAAAAGAGCATATGAAAAGAAGGTGCATCATCGAGAATTTACAGAAGGGGAATTGGTTTTGAAAAAAGATTCTACCTATTCAGAAAGACCAACGCGAAAAATGGACCCCAAATTATGAAGGTCCATATGTGGTGAAAAAGGCATTCTCAGGAGGAGGCCTCATCCTCGCAGATATGGAGGGACATGATCTATCGCTACCAGTGAATTCGGATGCGGTAAAAAAGTACTATGTCTAGGAGGACGCCCCACATCAAAAAAAAAAAGAGCTCGCTAGGTTGAAAACCCGAAAGGGCGGCCTAGGCAAAAATTAGAGCGACCCGGTAGGTCGAAAACCCGAAAGGGCGACCTAGGCAAAAGTTAGGGTCCAATAAAAATGCTAAATTGAAAACCTGCAAAGGCAATTTAGGGTAACCTGCTAGGTCGAAAACTTCATGAAGCGGCCTAAGCAAAATCCAAGCCAAATACATCAAGGGTAGTCGAACTAGAACCTGACCCACGAAGAGCAAAGCAAAAGAGCAGAACAAATGTAATTTTATGAGGGTGATCAAGAAGGCCGTCAGAGTCTGGATCGCGGAAGGGCAGCACAATTTGTTTTCAAAAGGATTATTAGCGGATTTAACTTTGCTTACCAGTTCCTATCTAGCGAAAACAAATTTATCCTACTTGTAATATTTCCCCATAATAATGGAAATTCATTCTTATCCACATCGCCTATTGAATGCTATTGGCACAATAGGATGCTTATTCCAATCTCTCCTGAACTCAACTTGGGATTTTATCAACCTGCGTTTTCTTTCTAAAAGAAATTCATGCTAAAAATAAACATGTGTAGATCAAAACATAAAAGCATTTCATAACTACTGAAAATTTTGAAAGGATCCAGGGGATCTAGCATTTTCCCGTCAAGGAGAGGAATTTAGCAGGACGTACCACCAAAATGCAGAACCATCAGCGCCATGCACATTACAAAGGGCCAAGCTGACTAGCTCCGAAGTCGCCAATAGAAAGGACCTCTGGCTAATTATCAAGAAGGGCTTGGAAAGGTGTCGGAAATACAACGCTCCCCCATAATAACACAACATTCATGCATAACATGACATTCGCTGCATTCATGCATGATTAATACAAGGAAATAGCGCTTGCATTATTCAAAGAGTCATTACTTGTATTACTAAAATCAACCATGAGTTAGAAACTCATTTCGCTGTTGCTGGGGGTCTGACCCGAACTCGTGTTGAGTAACGTAGGAACTCACACCCAGACCTTCCTTATGTAGAGAACTATTCAAAACCAATTTTGTAAGAGCTAGTCATAACTATGCCTTACTAGGAATTCACCAGGAAACCGAACCTGGAATCTCCGACCAATTTTGTAAGAGCTAGTCATAACTAGGCCTTACTAGGAATTCACCAGGAAACCGAACCTGGAATCTCCGACCAATTTTGTAAGAGCTAGTCATAACTAGGCCTTACTAGGAATTCACCAGGAAACCGAACCTGGAATCTCCCACAAAAATTGTAAGAGCTAGTCATAACTATGCCTTACTAGGAATTCACCAGGAAACCGAACCTGGAATCTCCCACCAATTTTGTAAGAGCTAGTCATAACTATGCCATACTAGGAGTTCACCAGGAAACCAAACCTGGAGTCTCCAGCCAATTTTGTAAGAGCTAGGAACCGAACCTATGCCTTAACGAGAATTCACTAGGAATCGAACCTAGAATCTCTCACCAATTTTGTAAGAGTTAGGAACCAAACCTATGTCTTACCAGGAATTCATTAGGAACCAGACCTAGAATTCCAAAGCAAAGTCGGGAGCCAATCCCGCAATCCCAAACCACCAAAGTCGGGAGCCAATCTCGCAATCCCAAACCACCAAAGTCGGGAGCCAATCTCGCAATCTCAAACCACTTATTGCCGACAAAATCAGAGTCCTTTATCCTTAATTACATTTTACAACGAATACACGAAGACCTTCGAGTAAAATGTAATTAAGGAGGGGCAGCTGTAGTACCCTAATTTTGTCCGGCCTTTTTTATTTTATTTTATTATTTATTTTAACTTTTTGGAGATTATAAAAGAGAAGAAAGAAAGAGAAGAAAAGAATGAATAAAAAGAGAAAAAAGGATTTTATATTTTTAAAAGAAAGTGGGGGTGCCAAAAATAAAACTGGGTGGTGCTAATAGCATTGACCCAATGACCTCATCCTCACGCCTGCGTCTTTGCTCCTCTGCCTGCTACGCACACCCCCTTTTCTTCCTGCGCACGCCACTGCCTCACAAGCTAACCCACTTGGCCCAACCACACGCGCACGTCCCATTTTCTTAACCCAAAAAAACCCAAACCCTTTAACCTTTCCTTCCTTCCACGCACGCAGCCCATCATCCCTTTAACCTAAAAGCCATTCCCTTCACAATCCAGATCACACTTTCCCCTCACCCTCGTCTCCTTCGCTGCGTCCCTCTCTCTCGAACCTTCCGCGGCGCCGCAGCGCCCTTTCTTCTAACCCTAACTCCTCACGCTGCCTCTCGGCCCTCATCCTTCCCTCCTCCATCCAAACCCTAAACCTCAACCCTCATCCCCTTCATCCTCCATCAACCACGCGGCCCAATACTCACCCTCCATCTTCGCCCCAATCTTCTCCACTCCAGAACCCTAGCCGCAGCTGCCCTCATTCCTCTCTTCCCATCTCTTCCTTCTCTCCAACCCTAGCTCCCACGCCTCCATTCTCTTCCTAACCCTAACCCTAGGCCGCGGCCTCAACCTGCCCTCAAATCTCTCAATCAGAGATTCGGATCTCCAAAAGGGACGTTTCTCTCTTCCTCCTTTTATTATTTTTATTTTAAAATCAACACTGATTTTCTTTCCTCTTTTAATTTGCAGGTCTTGAAGAGGAATGAAGAGGCTATAAAAAGGGAGACAAGACGCATGAAAAAGGACTGGACCCTGGAAAAACAAGAGAACCCGAGCGAGAAAAAGAAAGAGACAGAGAGACAGAGAGGTAGAAGAAGGAGGAGCAGGACCCAGCAAGATCCGTGAGACCCCCCCCAAACACTGAAACCTAAATTTTTAGTTTTAGGCCCTTTTTTTTTCTTCTTCTATTTGTTGGTTTTCTGGAAAGCTAAGATCCAGGTTTCTATCTTCTTCTTCCCTTTCTCATTCTTCTTTTTTTCTTTTTTTCCCTTCATCATGACTTGTACGTTGGACTGAGATCTATATGTCTATATTATTCAACTCTTTGTCATTTTTCTTTGTAAACTTTTATCAGCATTGTTATTGCTATAGTTGTTGTTGATTGGTTGCTGTGATTGTCGTTGTTGTTTCTGCTGGTCCCCATGATTAGGACTGCAACTAGGTTTAGGGTTTGGCCTTCCAACGGGGCCTAACCCTAAATAGGGACTAAACTGTAAATATAATATAAAGAAGGACTGAATTATAAATATGTGATAAAAGGGATCAATTTGCAATTGTCATATTAAAATAGGACTTGAAAGTAAAATTGAAATTTTTGGGTTTGGTTTGGTCTTCCAAAGGGGCCGGACCCAAACCAAGGACTTATCCGTAATACTACTTTTTTTATTTCATAAATAATCATAAATGAATAAAAGATTGATAAGGGATATAAAAGCAAAAATAAGTTTCTGAATTTTGTTTCTTCATTTAAGTTTTTTTTTAAATAAATTAATAACTTGTGGAAATAATTCTCATTTTCAATCTATATTTCTATAATAATAAATACAATGAAAAGGTTCTTTTTTAAAATAATTTTTGTTGTTTCTTTTTCTTATTATCTTATAAATTTAATAAAGGGAATTAATTATTTAAGGCAAACAATTTTTTTTTAAAAACAATTAAAAGGGTACCGTTTCTCAACGGGCGTTGTAAGGGTGCTAACACCTTCCTTATGCGTAACCAACTTCCGAACCCAAACTTGGTAAACTTGGTACAAATACCTTCTTTCTTTTATTAAATTCAAAAATGTTCAAAATTA